>OU026091.1:10010000-11428750 GCA_907269075.1 Idaea aversata
TATTTTTATTGATTGTTTCTTATGAAACGAATAAACAATAAAGTACTTAAAAACCTGTCCGTTTTATTGCCCCATTTGAAATTTAAAATACCTATAATAAATGTACTAAAAATTTGTATAAGTGGCATCGAAATGTCCTCAACGTGGTCAAAGAACTTTGTAAAATAAATTCAGTTAAGAGTCATTGTTTCTAAATATTTGTTTTGCTTTTTTTTTTCTTGCTAAAATAAAACAATCTATCTACCAATTTATTAGACCTAGTTATTACCAAAAAGTATAGGTATTTCACCTAATAATCGTTATTGATTCTGTAAATAGCTTTAATTTGACACAGTAAATAAACGACTAGTCTATTTATTTTAATAACTGACGACGACTCAGTTGGCACAATGGCCACCATGCCGGACTGCCAAATACAGGGTTGCGGATTCGATCCCGCCTCAAACAAGTATTTATGCTTAGATATTTGTCAAAAAAAGTCTGGTTTCTATGTATTTTAAATATATTAAAAAAAAAAAAAAAAAATTTAAAAAATATTTCAGGACATATTACACATCGCCATCCAGCCCCAAGCTAAGCAACTTAATGCTTGTGTTATGGGTGCCAGATATTTTTTTTTTTGTAAATATATACATATACATATTATACATATAGGAAACACCCAGAACCAGAAACAAGAATATATGGTCAGCAGAAATACTTGTTCCCGGCGGGAATCGAACCCGCAACCTTCTGCGTCGCAGTCGGGTGTTCGCCCGACGCGCCACAGAGGTCGTCATATATATTTCCAAAATTTACTTATTGTTTTAACATACAACCAGATATATTTAACATTATAAATACAAATAAATTAACAAAAGAAAAGTAGGTATATAAGTAGTATATCCGTTGACTAGCACCGATAACACAAGTCTAGTTATTTAGCTTGGGGCTAGATGGCGATGCTTTTTTTTACGTAAGATAGGTCAGCGTTTGACCACTATCAGACCTGCCTGATGGTAGGTGACGATGCGGCCTAAGATGTAACACGCCTTCCTAGAAGATACCTAGATGATAGAAGATGTGTGGAATGTCCTGTAATATTTTTATATTTATATATATATTTTAGTTATCAAACTAATAATAATATTATTTTGTTTCAGGTAAACGAACAATTCCACTATGTCAACATTAAACTGTCGTGTAACGTAGAGGTGAGGACACTAACCGTTTAGAAGAAAATATACTTTCATTGTACCATAAAATTTACGTAACTCTACACTGGGGACTTTACCTTCTATAGGTATAATATAACCCTGTACATTAAGGAGGAAAACTGCAGACGACAGACTATATTGTCTATCAGTAGCTCCGATCACGAACGATATCCTATACGAGTACTATAACCATGGATGTGACTTATACTGCTCTATTTCAAATAATACCTTCAAATATTTGTATTATTGACCTTTGTGAGCGTCATCTTCCTTCCCTTATCCCAATTTATTTGGGGTCGGCGCAGTATGTTTTCTTCTTCCATTCACTCCTATTAGTCGTCATCTCATCGTTCAACTTCATCTCTCTCATAAATCTTGTCTCACGTAGTCCATCCATCTTTTCTTCGGTGGTCCTCTTCCTCTCCATCCCTCTCCATTCATACTCATCACTCACCTAGTCACATGCGTCTCCTCTCTTCTCATCAAATGTCCATACCAACTTAAACGGTTCCCTTTTACTTTTTCAGTAACTGAGTTTTTATAGAAGGGAAGTAATAGAGAATATTTTGCCCTACAGTGGGACACTAGGTACAGGCTCTTAGTAATAATCTAAGTTCTTAGTAAAAATAACAAATAGCCTCAATACATGCCACCTCAATTTCGACATTTTCTTGATTTTATTTTAAAACAAGTACAATACTTGGCTTTGAGCCTCTTTTAGTGAGAAGAGGCTCAAAGCCAGGAGAAACAAAATATGTTTAAAGCATAATAGCGAGGAGAAACAAAATATGTTTAAAGCATAATAGGTAAGTAATAATAATAACTCGGTTTCTTTAGATTTTTTGTTGCCTTCGAATTCGCTTGGTGTACTATCTGCCGACAGTAAAATTTGTAGTCTGGTTTACCCTAACCACCTAGAAATGTCAAGCGACGAAATAATTACGGTTTCATTCATTTGAAGCACTAAAACTAAACCGGTTAAAAGCTGTATATAGAGAGAGAGAGTAGCCAAATTACAGCAATAAAGCGATACTGGAAGCGGCATTTTAGGAAAAGAATATTCGTTGATAATAATGTGCCGTAAAGTATAAAATTATCTAATTGTTAGATCATAATTGACTGGATAAATGCCGATTTGAAATGGAATGTGAACTCATTAATGGATAGTTTTATTCGAGTTTTATTGTGACAATTATTTCAATTTAATGTTTGTTTTAATGGATTGAACTGTGGGAGATAAAGTTTTAGGTCGTTACTGAGGTAATTATTTATTATTAACATATTTTCATTAAGTGTCCCTATTTTGTACTTAACTGTTTATCTTTTCACCGAATAAAACACATTTTTTTGCGCGATAACCGCTGTTATGGCAACCTTTGCTAATTCGGTATTTAGGTGCCCGTTAAGGCGTCAGTATATCATGTCCTCGGAAACCATTACCTTGCGAAAAGTCAAATGAGAATTAGCTGATAATATTTTCCAGAAATTAAAATAAACATTTTTGGATGAACCAGATGTGCTGATCTCTTCTGTGCGAAAAACATCTTCTTATTATATAGGTCTTAACTGATTATTATTATACCGGTAAATATCATAATATCATTAGGAGATGTTTTAATACAAATTCGTGCACCAGTTCT
Source organism: Idaea aversata (assembly GCA_907269075.1). Lineage (NCBI taxonomy): Eukaryota > Metazoa > Arthropoda > Insecta > Lepidoptera > Geometridae > Idaea > Idaea aversata. The sequence goes on from OU026091.1 coordinate 10,012,837, forward strand.
GTTACGTTCCTTGTGTGGCGAAGACATTTCTCTGCATTCTATGCATTCTCTGCTTTCAGTTAAGTTACTGAAATTTTTCAACCTAAATTAACTTTAAAGAATCACTCAATTTGCAAAAGAAATAAAATAATCAATACTTTTAATTTGCTACAATAATTTAATTTAGTAAATTAATAATTGAATCTAATAAATCACATAACCCGCGGCTTATTTTACCTGACGACGGTTTTTGAACTGGGGAAAATAAACCATAATTCGTGTAATCTTCTATACATATCTTTGCCCTGAGCGACGACTGACTGACGGATCAACGCACAGCTACCGCTGATCGTGCTCTTTGTAAAACGTAGGCATCCGATAAGAATGGAATTTCCGAAATTTCATACTTTAGGGGGTGAATAAGGGGGGCAAAGTTTGTATAGGACAACGTGATTCCTTGGTCTATTTTCGACTACTACGAGGACGAAGTCGGGAGAAAAACTAGTATTTTAATACAGTTGTCAGAAAAATCAAAACGGATTTTTAATAAATTACCTATCAGTTAAAATTGTACTTTATTTGCTAGCATTTTTATTCGATTAATAAGATTTATTAGATTAATCACTACATAGTATAAAACAAAGTCGCTTTCTCCGTCCCTATGTCCCCATGTATGCTTAAATCTTTAAAACTACGCAACGGATTTTGATGCGGTTTTTTTTAATAGATAGAGTGATTCAAGAGGAAGGTTTTTAGATATAATACATGCATAATAAATCCAGGCCGGCCGTGCACCAATGTATTTTTCTTAGAAAAAATTATGTGCGCTAATTGACATTGCTCTTTCGGTGAAGGAAAACATCGTGATGAAACCCGCGGCTTAGTTGGCTCCAGAAGTATTGACAAGTTCTCTCCTCTGGACATAGTCGACTAAGCTGAGAGGGTAGTAGGTGCTTCACAAGCCTACTCCATCTTCACGCAAAAAGGACCCAATTAAAAAGGGTCTAATCGCGGAAAACAGCCTGTATACAAGTACAAGTGCATAATACAGCCGTGCGAAGCCGGGGCGAGTCGCTAGTAATTTTATATGTTTAATGTAGCTTGATTTTATTGACATTAATTTTCCTATTTCAATATTTGGCACATATTTTTATAAGTAACATTGATTGACTTTTTAATTCTGTAATTCTATTCTTATTATTATTGTAAATTGAATTTTCTGTTTGTGTAACCTGAATAAATAATTATTAATTTATTTATTTATAGTCATATCCAGTTTTGTTAATCATTGTTTGTCACGATAATTGCGTGGCACATACCCTCCCTTTGATGTCTCCGCCGGTGGTCTAACGGTCATTGTTTCTTTCTTTTGCTACCTCACCGACACACGACATTCGATCTCTCGCATATGGTTTTCTCCTATATCCATTTATCAGTTTAGTCTTAGAAGCATATTAATATGTTAAAAATATATGTAAGTAGGTAGATTTAGAAGATATTCGGAGATTTCTTGGAAATCTAACACGAGAAGTGTTTTAGTGAGATCAAAGTGCGTAAATAATAAATCGCTTAAGAATTGCTATTTGTAGATCAAACAGTTATTCCTTTTTATATGGTAGGTATGGTATTTATAAAATCTTGACTTAGTGACAAAGAGCCAGATTTTAAAGTACAGAAATATGCCATGCTATGCCAATAGGCTCTATCGTCACCTACCATCAGGCAAGTATGATAGTGGTCATACACTGACCTATGATTTGTAAAATAGGCACATAAATAATAAAATTATATATTTTTTTTATTGTAATTGAACAGTTTCTATTTTATTATTTTCTTTACAAATATTAAGTAACAAACTTCTGTATTTTAACTTGAGGTAACACAATAATTTACTCAACTAATAAAGATTCAAAAAACTCGGTTGCTTTTAAAAAAAATATCGCCCACGTCTAATCTCGAAAAGCTTTTTGCATGTCACACGTTAAAACGCCTACAATATTATTAGCATTGCTAACACAAAACGTATAACAAAAACTTGTAACAAAGTGCTAACCAATAATATGATTTCCAAATGAAAAAGATTTTGTGCAATATTTTTTAACTTAAAACTTGGGTTTTTCGAATTGTTTTGTATCAAATTTCGTTTATTTTGTTGTTATTTATGCGATACTAATATTTTAAATTTAGAAGAAAATATTCGGTTTTTTTTTTTATATATTGAAATATTTGGCTTGAAACCGACACTCAGACCCGTATTCACAATCAACCCTATGAGATTCCATAGTGCGCGCGAACACATAGAGTCGCATATAAGACGCTGATTCGCTAGAGTAAAGAGATCAGCACAAAATTTACCAATCTTAGGGCCGCATTTAGCGCAGTGCGTATACTTATCCAAGAACAACTTAAGTACTGTTTGTGAATACGGGCGTCAAGCCTTGAATTTTCATTTTTTTTTATATTACCTCCTAAGAAGAGAGAGAGTAGTGTGGCAAAAATGTGTTTTCGTGAGCCCCTCCGTGCTTCAGAAGGCACGTTAAGCCGTTTTGGTCCCGGTTGCTACCTCTAGTAACAGTCGTTAGGCCAAGTAAGAGGCCATAAGGTGATCTGAAAACTCTAACAATAGGTGAGCCACACCACTACACGAACGCATGGTCTAAATATTCCCATAGACCCCACCTCTAAACCAAAAGGCTTTGATCTGCCGCGCAATCTGTGGTGTCGGTTAAACAGACTGAGGACCGGACATGGACGATGCAATTATATGTGCCACAAATGGGGATGGAGCGATTCTGCTCTCTGTGAGTGCGGCGAAGAAGTCCAGACTATGGATCACATTATAGGTCGCTTTCCGATCCATTCATATCCTCGGGGGCCGGGATATGAATGGATCGGTTTCGGGCTTACCCAGGAGTTCATGGGCTGGCTGGAGGGCCTAGACTTGGTCTTGTAATTCTGTGCTGTTTCAATTATGTGTTTATGTTTATGTTTTTTAGGTTAATATTAATATAATGCCTGTGTAGAAATGTCATACGATTAAATAAATACCACAACACGAGAAGAAGACCAGAAATAACATCTAGTAGAGCCGAATCTAAAAGCACTGTTCAGAAAAGCTCCTATTTCATAGTTCCGCCCCATAGGCTAAGAGGATTTCTGATCGCTCACTGACACAGTTACAAGAACCCTAACAATGTTATTCTTCGTTTGACAAGCTTGCTCCGAACGCACGGTGATCAATCACTACGGAAGTGTTGTCTATTCTATCGATACAGAATATCGATACCGTTGACACATCGATTAGTGCTGTTGATGTATCGATAGTAATTTTCGATGATGCAATATTGCACATTCATTACTTTAGTTATTAATCTCCTTTGTTTACTACGAACTTTGTCGATTTAATTTAATCGATATTATAAATTGTGTGTTTACAGTATGGTTTAGTTATTATTTCAATTCTATGTATACTTGGTTTTAACTCTATATTCTGAAATCAGTGATGTAAATAGATTAATTATTTAAGGGTTCTTTATTAATTCATTTACTTTATCCGACTTATAAAACTTAAAAGAATATTTATCTAAAATAAATAAAAAAGAAATAGACTCATTACAAATTTCTAATGGCCCCTCTACATGATAGCCCAGCACTGGACCAGCGAGCGAGATGGCCACGATGGTTGGTTGAAATGCAATTATACGATGGCCACGTTCAGCCATCGTTGCCTACTTCCTTTGATGTGGAACCTAAAAACCGACACCGTGGCCATCCAGTCGCCGTCCCACGAACCATAAGCCATTCGACACCACTACGCCCTCTACATGCTGGCCCATATTAGTGAGCCCATATTTATGACCCCTTTACATGATGAGCCATCATGCTGGTCCACTAATATGGGCCAGCATGATGGCCCATCATGTAGAGGGTCCATAAAACTACAAGAGCTTTGAGTCGGAAACTTCGCATGGCAGTTACTTTTAGGACATAGCTGCGTACTAAGAAAGGATTGTTGTAAATTTAATCTCTAAATGGATCAAAAGGGATTAAAATTTTAGTTCACAATGACTAAGGTACATGTGTGTAATAAGGGCCGTCTGTCAACTTAATTAAAATGTTAATATTTGCTTTGTTGTTAATCTGAAAAACAATTTATTTGTTTAATTTCTTCATATTGTACAATATGCAATAAAAAAAATAGCAAAATAGGTAAATACTATATTTTTACAGATATGCGAATGAGCTCTGGGTTACATGGGGTTCAGCTAATTGTTAATGTGACTGTATATAGTGAGTTTCTAGGAAATCAAAATCACGTTTAAAGAGCCATTAACACGGGTAACACCGCGGGGGGCAGCATTAATAATCAACCATGAGTGAAATCTATCTGACTTCCAAACAAGAACCAATATTTCTAATTCGAGTTACTATAGGAAACTCGACCCTCGAAACTTTAGTTGTAGATTTTGTTATTATCCCTAAAACCTTTCTCGATTTAGTCAATTGCTTATCGATATAATAAGGTATAGTATCGGGTGTCATCTCCAAACTATAACATAAAGACATCACTATATTTAAGCCCCCTTCCGGAGGGGATTTAATCGGGATAATACATGTGTCGCATCTTATTACCAATCTGAGATTGTGGCGAGAGCAAACATGTTGTAGGTTCCTAGTTCCTACATTTTGAGTAAATATTATATCACTCACTAGTCTTTCCCAATTTCCCGGCTAAAGTGTATTTGTATTGCGATTTTTTTTCTCTTTGACGTTAATCTTACGTTAGAGGTGTGGTATTATATGGGGATGACTATAACTTTATCAATTTAAGGTATATTAGATTGTGATAACTACAATAACTTCAATTACAATTTACTAGATAATGTGATCGACTTGACTTACTTGACATTAGTTTTTATTAATTTGATGATATATTTTTTTGCCTATTTTAATGTATTAGGTACCTTATGTAACACAATGTATTTTATATGACACATCTAATGTAACTTGATTATTGAATTTAATTAAATTCAGTAATTTTATAGTGAGATTTGTAAGTTAACATAAAATTATTATGTTTCAAATTAGGGTATACAGCTCGCTCTAAAACATATTTTTTTAAGAATCAAACTGATATTATTCCAGAAATAGGGCACGTATAAAATAATTAACACATCCGAGCAACCAACGCTGTGTATTATTTAAAACGAAACTTTCCCAGAAGCATTAAACGAGTTGATACTTTAACTACTTACTTAAAATAAAGTGTTTATGATTCCCAATTGGGTAACTAATAAATAATCTTCAAAGAAATCGTAAATATATACAATTTCGATCACAGTGACATAAAATAAGACATGTTTGATTTTATTGCCATCTCAGTGTATGAGTGACAAATGTAATAAATACCGGAGCTGAGATCGTAAAAAGTGAATCTTATATAGTTGTTTGATAGGTGGGGGCTTAATGTGACACCGAATTAGCCCCTCTTAATATTGTAATAAACAAAATGATGTGGCATTTTGTGAACGTAAAAACATCTATTAGAGATGATTTAGATAAACGTTCGAATGATTGAGAAACCTTACATTTTTATACCGATATAGTTGGGAATTAATGTGTTAGTAAAATTTAACGCCGCTCGGTCGCAGAGAGTCTAACTTTATAGTAATAGCCATTCTAAAAAGAGGAATGAGCTGATATTGTCATTCTAAATTTGAAATTTATATATCACAGTTGATTATTACGACTATTAAAATACCAGTATTCAAACAACAAAACCACTCGGGGCTTTAATGTACTCTAACCGTTGTTGTTTATCAAAACTCAGGCAAAGTTTTTTAAAAGCCTTCGTGCCTTCGTAATAAAACAGACAGGAACAAAGGAAGCTCTACTTACTTAAGAAGGTTATATTATGAGTACCTGCAACTTAAATTCACTTTGATTCTCATGGGAAATATCCTTGCGTTTTATCGAACATACCGAGCAGGTAGTACAATACGTATAATGTTATGAAAATACAGTAAACTTACTTACACATGTTAACTTTTTTATTTCCTACTGGCTTTGCACGGCTATATTATGCATATATTATACATATAAACCTTTCTCTTGAATCACTCTATCTATTAAAAAAACCGCATCAATCCGTTGCGTAGTTTTAAAGATTTAAGCATACAAAGGGATATAGGGACATAGGGACGGCGAAAAGTGACTTTCTTTTATACTGTGTAGTGATGTAGTGATTATTTTGTACTCATTTATTTTGATACAGTATGCCTATGTTAATTTATTAAGTGGGTATCTTAGTACAACAATAGAGATTTTACATAGGCTCCTAGAGTATCTTAAAAGAGGCCAGTTAATCAATACTAAAAATTTCGAACAATGAAAATAAAAGGTGGAGGGACGTGTAAATAGTCTCTCCAGGAGCGTTACCATGGAGGGTAAGTGTATGTCGCGGAGCGGGAAGATTATTGAAAAAATGGTTTAATTATGAAATTCGTAATAGAACCTGGAAATTGCTTGATGTCCGACAACAAATTCTCACAGAGCAACGGGTATACATAAAAGCCAACGTACCTCAGACCAACTGGAAAATCGAGCCCGCCGAAGGGACCCTTGCTTGGAGATGCTGTCGACGTCCTTGATGTTTCACAACAGTCTCTATACCACTGTGTATCACTGTATGGCAACCCAGGGTGCGCTTATTGTCAAAACAGTACGAGATTTCACACAAAAAACCAGCGAAAAGTCTTGGAAAAACTGGAGCGCGTGCTCACGGTAATTTTTCAAAGGAGCGAAAAAAAACATGGCTGCGGCGGCGTCCAATCCGCTGCGAGCCGACGGTCACACGAGTCGCCCTCATTGGACCTTCAATGACCAATGCAGCCTATCGGTGCGAAGCTCAATGCAACCCGCGCTTATTTGAAATGTTACAAACATCAAGCAGAAACAATATACCTATGTGTCTATATGATAGCGGAATAGCCAGAAATTTGCTATTTAAAAATAATAAGGCGTGAAAAGTTTACCTAAATATTAAAATTATAAAATCTACTTAGATGGGAGCGTATCGCTTCACCATGGCACCTCGCCTTGAAAGATCGGAAGATTTTTCAAAACAAAAACGAAACTTTATGGTTGCTTAGAGCGATAGCGATTTTTTGTAAAAGGGTTGTATGAGTTATATAAACTAAACTACTTACTTATATTTTAGTGACTAACTTAAACTAATAATTATGTTTTAAAGTTAAATTTATTGCGTTGGTATCGGATAGAGTTTAGTAACAGCGCGTTTATAGAAACCCGTACGAGTTTTGACCATAGCTACTCGTATGACATTGTCTTTACCCTTAAAGACCTCAGTAATTATTCCTAACGGCCAGTTCAGTGGAGCCGAGTTTTCTTGTTCTACGAGAACCACTGTTCCGATTTCTACCGGTTTGTCAGGAGTAGCCCACTTCTGCCTAACCTGCAGCGTATGCAGATACTCTAGGTGCCATTTCTTCCAAAAAGATTGGACCATACTATCTAACAAGTTCTTACGATCTAACAGACTAATACGTTGCTCTGACAGATCAGTAGCTGGTAAGTATTGCAACGGAGTAGACATCAGAAAATGAGCGGGCGTCAGTACTTCAGGGTGTGGATCTGAAGACATTAAACAAAGCGGTCGCGAGTTTAATATTGACTCTATCTGCGTGAGAACCGTTTGAAGTTCTTCAAAGGAAAGTAACTGACTTCCTATGACTCTATAAAGGTGCGTCTTCATGCTCTTTATATTCCCTTCCCATAGTCCGCCGAAATTTGGGGCTCTTGGGGGAATCATCTTCCACTCGATGCGTCTAGACAGCAGTTCATTAGACAAAGCAGTCTTGAAACTGGAGCTCAACAAGAAGCTATAGAGCTCGTCTAATTGCGCTTTCGCACCCACGAAAGTGGTGCCGTTATCTGAGTAAAGACAAGAGACAGGACCACGGCGAGAAATAAAGCGTTTAAAAGCTCCTAGAAAATTATCAGTAGTCAAACTACTGGTCAATTCAATATGTAGGCACTTCGTGCTCATACATACGAAGAGAAGAATATATGCCTTTTGAGCATGTTGACCTCTGCGGCGCGAAAGAGTTACGCGTATCGGTCCAGCAAAATCCAATCCAGTATGACTGAACGGTTTGGCTTCTAAAACACGACACGAAGGAAGGTCGGCCATGATTGGAGTCGGATGTTTGGGATTCGTCCTAAAACAAGTATTGCACATACGCAACTTGGATCTAATCACAGTTCTGGCATCTAGTATCCAGTAGCGTTGTCTTATAATAGACATGAGAAGTCCAGGACCCGTGTGACAATTCACAACATGATAGTGCTGTATGATTAAATCAACAACATGGTCGCGTTTTGGGAGAAGAACCGGGTGTTTAGCTTCGAAAGGAAGCATAGAGGCAGAAAGTCTCCCGCCTATACGTAATATCCCATCAGGGTCGAGAAAGATTGCGAGACTCTGTAGCTTCTTCGAAGGCAATTTACTAGCATTAATCAACTTTAAGTCTTCAGAGAAGTGTGCAGACTGGACTGCGAGAAGAAGCGCTTTCTCAGCAGCTAAAATCCCTGCTACAGAGCGAGGCTCAACATTAGATTTTGGTCGAACGAATTTTAAAATATATGCTATGATACGCAGCAACTTCTCCCACGAAGAGATACGTTGCGCCAATGAGCATAGCAATGGTGGTTCTGTGTGTGTTATGGCGGTCATGACCTTAGCCTTGTGCTCGGGCAACTCAGCGCAGTTAGCGGGTGAAAAAGGTTTGATCAACCATTTCTCTGGCGCGCAGCGGATCCACATAGGACCGTTCCACCATAAATCGTGGTTTAAAAGTTGTGATGGAAGCATACCCCGAGAAACACAATCGCTTGGATTTGTAGCTCCAGGCACATGATAAAAATGTTCAGGATCCAAGATCTCTTGAACCTGAGCGACGCGATTACCGACGAAGACCGACCAACGATGTGGTGAAGAATGAATCCACGATAGCGCTATCGTCGAATCAGAAAACGCGTATATTCCAGCGATTGGAATACGCGCTGCGTAAGTTTCTCGTACGGAATTTATTAATTTTGACATGAGTAAAATAGCGCACAACTCAAGGCGCGCGAGCGTAGTAATTTTAGTCGGCGAGACCTTTGACTTAGCGCAAAGAAGACGCGTTTGGATACCGGACGGATAAGTACAGTGTGCGTACACGACACAACCTAAACCGTTCATACTAGCATCACAAAAAGCGACAAGACGCAACTCGCAACCTACTTCGACACCTACATGTCGCGGAATACGTAAAGTATCGAGCAAGTGAAATTCTTGCACTAGTGCGGCAAAACGTGAGCGTATGTGTTCCGGCGCGGGATCGTCCCAATCACTCTTGCTTAGCCATAGCTCTTTAATCAGCAACTTCGCATAGAGTATCACAGGCGCGACTAATCCTAGCACGTCGAATAAACGAGCGACTATAGAGAGTATATTTCTCTTTGTACATTTTTCATTTAACGCGACGGAGGTGAAAAAGAAGTTATCTTCGCACGGTTCCCACGACATCCCTAAAACCTTTGAAACGTCTTTGCCAACGTCAAACTCTAGAGATTTGCGATGCGAATCTGGAAGAGATTCGAGAAGCGAATGTGAATTGCTCGACCATTTCACTAAATCGAAGTCACCAGATTTAAATAAATGTATTAAGTCACGTGCTAATTCAGAGGCAACCTGCCCACTAGGCGCTGAATGTACCAAATCATCCATATACAGACATGTATCGGCTACTTTTGCTGCTTCAGGGTACTGATGACTCATATCTGAAGCCAGCTGTTTGACAGTTCTCATTGCGACGTAAGCGCTTGACTTTAAACCGAAAGGTTGGCGAGTAAAACAAAAGGTGCGAACATTTTCAGATTCGTGGAACCGAAATAAAATACGTAGGTATTTACGCTGTTCAACTGGTACACCTACACGTAAATAATGCTGTTTTATATCAGCATTCATAGCGATAGGAAACAATCTGAAATCTAATAAAAGTAGAAACAGATCTGCTTGCAAGTTGGGCCCGATGTGCAATACATCATTGAGCGAGAGCCCGGTGTGCGTTTTCGCGCTCGCGTCTAAAACGATCCGAGGCATCGGCTTGTCGGGACGAACCACCGCGTGATGTGGTATGTAGTAACCGTCATCGGATAAATCGGACTCAGCTACTGGAGCGAGATAACCGTTATCTAAATAATCCTGTATCACTTTATTATAATTTTCGCGTAGCGCGGGAGCTTGGCGAAGTTTCCGTTCGAGTGCCATGAAACGGCGGTAGGCAGAAGCATGCGATGAACCGAGTTCAGCAGGATCCCTACAAAACGGCAAAGCGACCGTATAGCGACCTACGTCATCACGTGTCACAGTAGATGTAAAAATATTCTCACACTCTGTCTCGTCAGGTGATAACAGACGCTTCGTAGGTACCTCTTCGAGTTCCCAAAATTTCTGCACTAAATCATTTAGCGCTAACGCAGAAAAAGACGTGGCGGTAGGCGCGACTTCATTACGCGGGTAATTTCCCATAAATACGTATCCGAAAGCCGTCGATAAAGCGGGAGGTGCGCGTGGACCACAATCGACCCTTTCACCTAAGTAGATGTATGGAAACAGCTGAGCGCCTAACAATACATCTATGTCTCCCGGTATATTCCATTTTAAATCAGCAAGCGGAAGATTGCGAACGTTTATGTTATTATCGTTATCAATAAAGTGTGATGGTAATTGATCCGTAATACATTCGACCACTAACGCGTGTATAGTGTATCTATGTTGCGGATAAATGCGCGATTCAATGTCTAAACAAACGTGACCTATTATCGGACGAGACGACGTCCCTACTCCTTTGACAAAAGAATTCGTCACTGGAATAATAGGTAAATTTAATTTGCGGGAACATTCTGTTGTTATTAAATGATTCTGTGAGCCATTATCGATCAGAATCCTAATAATCGATTTATTCTCAGGTCTTCCTTTCGGGTGAGCGTACACTTGCGCGGTCGATAATAAAATATCACCCTTATAACTAGCAGCATAAGACTGAGAATGCGTAGCGACCTCTGATAAATGCAACGAGTCAATCTGCGCGGAAGGAGAGGTCGCGGAAGAAAGCGGGGGCTGAACGAGCGCGGTCGCGGTAGGCGGCGCGGGAGCGGGAGCGAGTGACGAAGACGCGGGGCTACGGCGCGCGGCGGACGGCGAAGACGGCGCAGGCGACTGCGGCGTGACGCTGACTATCGCGGCGTGAGAATGTGTATTATTCTTATTATCTAAATCACCGAAATGTAATAATTTATGATGTCTTTTTCCACAAAAACACACAGAATTACTTTTGCATTGAGGTAAACTGTGCAGCGTACTTAGACAGTTAACGCATCCGTGTTTCGATTTTATAAAATTAAATCGAGTCTTAGAATCTCGCATATTTTTAAATTGTGCGCACTCATATAAATGCCTATGTTTACTATCTCCGCAGAGACAACAACAACTCGTGCTAACAGAAGCGTCATTAAGCAAGTAGGTACTCGCGGCGGAGCGTGCGGGTTCGATTATTTTACCTACGACAAAAGATTTCGTATTTTGACGGCGGCTGTTATTAGAAAAACGAGCGGATGGTTTATTTGCATACGTCGAATTACATGGATTCGAACGTTCTAAAATCTTAGATTGATCTTGAATAAATTCAATCAGCTGTTTAGTAGTAGGTATTTGAACATTACGCACTGAAAGTTCAAATGCTTGAATTGTTTGCGAATCTAATTTTCTTAATGCGCATTGCAAAAACATAAAATCGGCTAAGTCAGGAATACCTACTTCTTTTATAGCAGATATCGAAGCGGAATATTCACCTACAAAGGTATCGAGAGCGTTTGCGTTGTGCGAGCTAGCTTTCAAGTCAAGTATATTATTCAAGTAAAATGTAGCTAGTGCGCGCTTATCTTGATATTTCTTAACTAAACTATCCCATAGCAATGAATAAGTTTCCCCAGATGGAATAATGCCCGCTGTGAACTTTAATGCGTCATCAGTTAACTTAGAAATTAAATACTGCATACGCTGCGAGTCAGTCAGCTGTTTATTCTCGTGAATATTAGCCTTATATGACTGGTAAAATATATTCCAGTTTTCGGGGCGTCCATTAAAACTAGGAATCCTTAGGGGTTCTAAATTCACTAAGTTCTTGTTCAAGTAACTAGACTCATCTGAACGAGGCTTCGGTATGTTCGAAGCAGCGATCAATCTATTTCGCGTGCGTTTTATACGTGAATACAAATCTTCAAATGCATCTAGACAAGCATATTGTGGCGTGCTGTCAGGTTTTATTAACAATTGAACCCTATTAATCTTATCAACAATACTTTCGAATTTCTCGCGTAATTCGTCTATCGTTTCCGATTCAGCCAGAAAGTTCTCGTTTGTTCGCGAAGATGCATCGAACGAAACAATGTTCTTAGATACATTGAACAATCTATCCACGCGTTCAAATATTAAATCTCTCTTCGTATTTAATAATGACAAATCATTCTCGTGCGCCATGATTGCAAAATGCAATAAGTATTATTACAATCGGCGTAAATGTAGGTAGTTATATCTTACAAGACAAGGTGCGTTGAAGTTAATTATTTAGTTATTAGAATGGAAGTTTTTACTAATTATTATGTAAATCTCCTAGTACGACAGAGAATCTATCAATAAATACATAGATCTCGAGCGGGGGTTACAGAATTTACCAATTATAGTTACGTAAATCTGAGTTAGCGTATAATAAGCGTACAAGAATTCACCAATAATTACGCGAATCTATGAGGGAAATTATGCGTTTTAAGGTTAGAATTTCACCAATAATTACGAGAAATCTATGATGCTGATTTTATATCAGGCTTAGAAGGACCATCTTATGGAGGGACGTGTAAATAGTCTCTCCAGGAGCGTTACCATGGAGGGTAAGTGTATGTCGCGGAGCGGGAAGATTATTGAAAAAATGGTTTAATTATGAAATTCGTAATAGAACCTGGAAATTGCTTGATGTCCGACAACAAATTCTCACAGAGCAACGGGTATACATAAAAGCCAACGTACCTCAGACCAACTGGAAAATCGAGCCCGCCGAAGGGACCCTTGCTTGGAGATGCTGTCGACGTCCTTGATGTTTCACAACAGTCTCTATACCACTGTGTATCACTGTATGGCAACCCAGGGTGCGCTTATTGTCAAAACAGTACGAGATTTCACACAAAAAACCAGCGAAAAGTCTTGGAAAAACTGGAGCGCGTGCTCACGGTAATTTTTCAAAGGAGCGAAAAAAAACATGGCTGCGGCGGCGTCCAATCCGCTGCGAGCCGACGGTCACACGAGTCGCCCTCATTGGACCTTCAATGACCAATGCAGCCTATCGGTGCGAAGCTCAATGCAACCCGCGCTTATTTGAAATGTTACAAACATCAAGCAGAAACAATATACCTATGTGTCTATATGATAGCGGAATAGCCAGAAATTTGCTATTTAAAAATAATAAGGCGTGAAAAGTTTACCTAAATATTAAAATTATAAAATCTACTTAGATGGGAGCGTATCGCTTCACCAAAAGGTAAAACACATTCCACAAAAAGCGATATTTTTTCCCGGATAACCTGCAGCGTAAGTCGTTTTGACATGTGATTTATTCCTTTATTTCTGTGAACTCTTCTTTTCATCTGAGATAAGACGTTTCCTACGTAAATCAAATCTACCCTAGATTGTAGAGATGAAATTGTAATGCAGCTTACTGCGCTCCTTCGAAATTTTGTAATCCCCTGTGAGTAGAAAATTTGCGATCATACAGCCTCGTATGAGTATATTGAAACAGGGAGAGAAATAAGATTTGTAAAGGTTGTGCTACGAAAATGGTCCAGGTTTTTAAACCGAAATAAACAACTCTTTTAAACTAGGTTTAGTACATAAAATTAGAGGAGTTAAAGCTACTAAGTGAAATAACACAGCTCCATTTCAATTTGTTTGCAAACATATTTTCAATTTTAAATATGAAATCTAATCTACATAAGTCAAAATCCTTACCTAACATACTCTAAATGCAAAAGACAAAAAAATAACAAATTAATCGTTTAAATCACTCTAATGATAGTTATTCGTGTGAAGAATTTCCTAATTGATACAATAAATAACGCTACGAGTTTCGGTCTGTCTGATAACTAGAATGACAAGATTTATTCGATTCTAAACTGTTTTCTAATTGGGCTTTTATGATAGATACGTCACGAGCGAGATACATCATCATTGTTTGTTGGTTACACGTTATTAGATTAATTATTTTTATTGTCCTGTCAGTGGATTTGAAATGTTTTGGACTTGGAATACGATGATACGGTGAGGTAATATTGAAATTAAATTGTTACATGAAAAATAATATATTAATAAAAATTTGCTAGTACTTACAATTTTAATATACGTAGGTACCTCATATTTATATATATTTTAACAGATATATTCGCTTTTTTTATTTTTGGTTTTAAACCTGACGTTTCGGGAACTTTGCAGATTTCATGCCGTTTATATATTCGTTAAAATATATATAATTATAAGTTCAAATCGCGAAAACTTTAGAAAATACTACGTAGGTACCTGTTTACATTTTCTATGATATTTTATGTCTTTAATAAACACTAGTACAGCCCAAGGGCTTAATAAACTAAGATTAAGAGTAATTTCAACATTTTTTCCAAACCAACCAATAACCAGTTGTTCAGACTTCAGAATATAAATTCCAACTGAAACATAAAATTAAATCCTTTCTTTATTAGCTTTAGAAGGTTCCAGAGCAGGAACATTGGTTTTCTCTTTAATCTGCCGCAAGCGCCACGTTTTCTCTCTTTAGCTTTCTTTCAAAGAAATATTAAATTATTTCTCTATCAAAGTTTAATTCAAACTGTTTCGTTACAAGAATAAGTTTAAAATTATTAGCGTATTGATCGGAATTACGACACAAAAATCGTAGCAAAAATAATTTATTAGCGTTTTTGAGTAACGATTATACATTTTTAAATAGCACCATGCAGGTACAATCATATTACCAATTACCTGAACCCCACGTGACCCAGAGCTCACTCGCAAATCTGTAAAAAATATAGTATTTACCTATTTTGTTATTTTTTATATTGTATTTTGTATTTCTTTTATATATAATATATTGTTAAAAAAAAAACAGAATCAGGTAACATTACTTTACAACCTTACAGATTTGCGAGTGAGCTCTAGGTCACGTGGGGTTCAGCTAATTGGTAATGTGACTGTACATAACATTTAAAAAATACTTACCTACAGTTAACCAACGAAGAACATTAAAAATAACAAAATTATAATTTCGAAAAGGTGTCTCAAAAATTAAAGTCTCATTATACGATATCACCAAAATGCCTCCAATTTTAGGAGGTTTACGTAAAAAAGAACAATGGCAGCTGTCACCTTTGACAAAAAACCGGTCATTAAATATGTTTTAACAGGTAAATGTAGGAAGTCAGCGTGACCTTGTTTTAACGCATTCTAGGGGAACGTTTCGTGTATTTGAATCATTCTTTTTCAAAAATTTGGCCCATTTTTAGAAAAAAATACCTTAATTTTTTAGTCATCATACTTAACTAGTTGACAAAAATATGAAGTTATGTCCAACGGCAACAGTTGGTCAATAATTCTCTACACAGTTCATGCGTGGACAATTTTTAAACTTCGCTCACCGAACTAACCAAAGCCGACAATCCTAATCACCCACTTAAATAAATCTAACTTTATCTCTTTGTTGGGCTTCACTCGATAAAGGAACTCTTCGTAACCTCTAGTTCAAACTCTTCCCAGATCATAAAACAATCATAATAATTACCACCGTTTTAGTGTTTTGTCCGCCGGGATATAAAATATTTTGACGCAAAGATAAGAGCCAAAGGAACCGAAATGCCGTCTTTGCGTTAATCTTATCAGTATTGAGTGAGCCGTTAATGAGGTGACCGAGCTTACCACCGGTTAGTTTTATTTCGACGACTTTATTATTAGCTTTCAAGGCTTTAATCTTGTAAATAATGTGCTATAAGGGCCATTAAGTTGCGAAGACGGTAAGTATCGTGTAAAAGAGTTGAAACTAACATTGTGATAAAGCGACTTAACTTACATGTATTTTGCCGTTTGTTGCATTTTTGGTTAGTATTAATATTTAAATTTTTAATCAGATCACGAATTACATTGAGTAAACCAACAATATGCCTGACCAATATCATTATTCATGAGCATGAATGGTAATTAATAAAGAAATTGACAAAATTAAACCAAGGGCTGAATGAGTGAACGTTGAAGCGGTCATCGCATATTGGCTAAATTAACACGTTCGTTAGTGGTAATAGCGATACGCAATTTGTTGGACTACTGTGTTTAATAGTGTGCTTACTGCCGCTTACGATATGAGAAAACAAAGCTAAAGTTAGCTCTACAAATAGACTAAAATATGAAGAGTTGGAAGCTTAACGTTATAATCTTTAAGTCTCTTAGCTTTAGGTATAAAGAGCTAAAACTAATCCCACGTTAGACACATTCACGTGGAAAGAAAACTAGTTTTCATAGTTTTTTTTTGTGAAATGCGACAACCAGTACCACATAAGCACTAAAAATAGGATTACACCACCCGCCTGTTGTTAGCGCAGGTGGTTTACCTACTGCAACATTTCAGCACTGAAGTCAAGGCCGCAGCATCGGTTACCTAACCTACCCGCGTACAAATTGTTGTTTGGAGAATATAAACATGCTCTGAATATGGATTGAGCGACGACACGTTCGATTTTTAAGCTCATTAAATGACCAAGTCGTCCGGTTGCTCAATATATCTGAAATTTAATAAAAAAGTGCGAAGTGAAACGTCTGGTTGTACTAAAAATTCTGAATTGAAACAAGCAGAAAGACTACAACATTCTAGGCTTAGAATACCAGAACTAGACAACTTCGATGATTGTAAGTATTTTGGTTATTCAATCTCTATAGAATTTGAAATAAACCTTCTTTTTCCATTTTCCAAAAGGCTATGTTAAAATATCAAAGTATTATGTTGTCTAAGAGGGTTGCACTCAATTGCCGAAAGCTCTTCAATATAAAAATCCCTTACCTCATCAAATTCTGTAAAGCCTTTAAATTTTGTAATGATTTTCACAATGGGGTTTGCTTTTTTATCGCTCTCTTTTTCTTCTATCCTACATTTTTAGTATTGAAAAAATCATAACTGAGCGAATATTATAAAAAGTTAAAGTTTTAGTAAAAAATCGTATACGCCGAAATTCGGTATACAGGTAGATTTTTAGGATAGATATTGAGATTCTACATAATATATTCAAATTTTTTTTAGTATTGTAGAAATTGAGACGCTCCTCTGCGAACCTTACAAAGCATCTAAATTTTAAACTCAAAAACTAGATTCTTATTTGCAACACTTACTTACTTGTAAGTCGAAAATATATAAATATCTGTTCTAAATTCTGCTCAAAGGTTTTGTTTTACTAGCGTATTCACCAAGAGCAGATACAAAACATATACAGATATGAAACAGTAATTCCGTTACTCCAAATGTGATACTAATTCGTTGTCAAAATGATGTTCGAATAGGCCTGAACGTGCCTCCGACCCGCCCATTCATTGTCATTTTATTCTGATGCTGTATTGATCCCAAATAGTCACGTACACCACAGCAAGTTATAACTTAAGGCGGTTTATGACTATACGTCCAAAATTGTACAGTTGGAAATGTTCGGATTTTGCACTTACTGATACCGTTACTTATTAACATAGGCTTTGGTCTATATTACAGTTGTCTGGTTTTGGAAACAGAGCTCATTCCTAAGCGAATATCTTTGTTTAGATTTGAATAAAAGCCAGTAGACATTAATCATAAATCTAACAACTCAACACACATCACAGCCAAATCCAAACAGAGGATGAGATAATTAACTCTGCTTGATATCGTATTCTGAACAAAGACACAGGATGCTTTGTGACACTAACGAGTGTTGAATTGACAACTCAGAGGAGGGTCTTGCCACTATACTTTGTGATTCATAAGTAGGAACCAAATCGATTAATCTAAGTGGAAGATTTGATGTCTTGAGTGTAGTTTAATTAACATTGATATAAGGTACCTTAAGTATGTTATGTATAACATGTAATTACAAAAAGTAAAATTTTAAACAAAAGCCATTGATAAATGAAACATTTAAGTGCACTAAAAAAAAGAAATAAATGTTAGAGTAGATTAAAAATTTCACATCTACTCTAAAACCGACGAAAACATTAAAATGAGAATCATTAATTTTAATAACGTAACAAAGACCCTTTACCATCAAGACGTTTAGTAAATAAGCTACGATTGTTTAATAATGAAAGAGATATGACGTAAATAAGACGATGTCCCCTAACTATGTAGCTGGGCGCTTTGATCTTATAGTGGAATATGTTACAAAGATACGATGCCATATCGAGGATATGGGGAACAAGCCGAGGGTTGTTTATGAATTTCTAAAATAATTACAGCATTAAATTTAAATATTTCAGGTTAAGTACCTACATCAGTAAGTATATGTACCTACATCTCTCACGCGTGAGGTCGTCCTACCTACCTAGGTAGGACCTAAGACCTAAGAAAAAATAGATGAACTGCGTGAGACAAGACATGAGAGAGATGAATGTGAACGATGCGATGACGATTAATAGGAGTGAATGGAAGAAGAAGACATACTGCGCCAACCCCACATAAATTGGGAAGGGCAAGGAAGATGATGATGATGAGCATATGTATGTAGGAAGGTAGCTACGAGGTAGTAGATATTAAAGAAGATTTTAAACATTAAATAAAATATAAATTAAAATACCTAGTTGTAAATTAACGGTATGGTATTATGAACAAAAACATACATTGCCGACATAGATGTATTAATACGGCAACCCTATGCAATTTCCTTTTTAAAAAAGTAGTACCCGGTGTTTTAAATAATAGCCTTGCACTTGCCAACATGAATAAGTAACTAGAATCACGCTACCGATCAGAAAATGCTTCGAATTAAAGCACCGTTTGAAAAAGAAGGAAATTTAACAATACTTGTACAATTGATGCGTAACGTGTCAAAGCATTGAAATTTAATTAGCCACCTGCTTAACCAGGATGAGGCCATCTTTTTCTTTATAAATGCGGAGGAAGAGGACGGATGGCATATTCGATAAATTCTTAATATAATGGTAGGAAGCGGCGTCAAAGCGTACATCCGGGCCCATTGAAGTTAATACGACCCTTGAAAGTCTTTCGTAATTACCTTCTGTAACCGTAAACAATTACAACAGTGATTCTGACACTTTATTGTTTGTAAGGGTTAATCTATTAAGTTCTTAATTATCTTTCATTAACGCTATGATTAATTGATTGTGTCTAGTTTATGCTTCATTAACTTTGTTAACGAGATGTCTTTGATTAACAATGTTTTGACTTTTGTTGGGTTTGAACAGCGTCTAGACAAATGGGTGGACCATTGTGTTTAACTGCTTATTAGGGACAACGCTCATGTCATCGTTTCGGAACTTCTTAACATTTACGTTAAAAACATGAAACCATCGACTCGGAGATGAAGGCATAACTTACCGAATCGGATACGATCGTAGCTGATATAATGACACTTTAATACTGCCACATGCGAAATTGGAATTTATAAATTACGACCTTTAGCCTGAAGATGTAAGTTATTAAATCAGCGTTTGACCACTATATTACCTATGGTGAGTGACGATGCGGTTTAATGTAGCACGCTCATCCAGAAGATCTCTGACTTATCTCCGGACTCGAAGTCAAATTTATACATGTCAAGAAAGACAGACTCAGGCTACTGATTCCATTACCTTGCGGTGCGAATAAAGAATTATCAAACGAAAAGTTTAATGTGGGATTTGCGATAAACTATTACTAAAGAATTAAAATTAGCAAGACGCTCAACAATGGGCGATAACCTTTAGACACTTAAGAACATTCTGAGAATAAAGATTACTCTAAAGCCTGAGAAATGTCTATTGAAATTCTGTTAAACAAAAGTACCTAAACGTAATATAAGAAAGTTACATTCAACCTCAAAGGAAAACAGAGATATACATATGCGGAACGGCTTACGTAAATGATCCTGGATAATATTTTATAAGAAATACAAAACAATGCGGAAGACTTTGAAGTAACATAAATATAGGTCTCTCTAGCTTACAGATAAGTTACGTAGATACGCAAAAGTTTGCTAAACTGTTTAGTAATTTAGGGTTGCGTATAAGATATTTTGTATAAAACAAACCCATTGTATTCGCTTTTATTAAGTACTAAATGATTCAACAGACGTCGTCTTGAAACGCCATCTTCAGGTCTAACTTCGTAGTTAGACCTGGAGATGAAATTTTTGCGTATGTTATTCGGGTTTAAATTCGTTTTAAACCCCAATAACACACGCAAAAATTTCATCAAAATCAATAGTGCTGTTTAGTCGTTAGTTTAATATTAGTTCAATACAGTTTTTTTAAGATTATTTTTTATATTTAGATGCTTATAGGTATAGATATTGCAAGACAAATGTTGTAATACACAATTGTAATCAAGTATCAATTTATGGCCTTATCTTATAGCTACTGCAATATGGTATCAAGTTCATCTTAAATCAAAACTCTCACAAAAAGACATTCGATTTCTTATAAACGAATTTTAAAATTCTAAATGTCAGATGTTGTCATTCGATCTAGTGTGCACACCTTTTATCGTCTAGCGTACAAGCGTAGCAAACCAATCTTATAAAATCGAAATTGGATATCTACCTTACTCTGTTAACTTAACCCGAACGAATTCTAGAATCAGTCGACTGTCATTCGGTCTAGTGTGCACGCCCTTTAGCGTCTACCGTAAGCGTATAGCGTACTAGCGTAGCGTAAATGACGCGTGGAAAGCAACTCGGAGCAATTTGGCACCGGCACCCAGCTTAGTGCAATAAGACGTCTCTACCGAACAAAATGCTGTTTTACTGAGTATTAATATTGATTATGTCAGGGAAACTTTTCCTTGCAAATGAGAAAGGTACTTAAGATTCTATTAAGAGGATATACTTTGGAAAGATTTGAAGTTCGGGTATTTTATTTCGATAATTTTGGCTTCTTACATTTTATTAAAGATGCTGCAAATAATTGCTGAAATAGATATTAAGAGCAGAAGAAATAGATAGAAATAGATATTAATAATTAATGAATAAACAGTTATTCATTAATTATTTTTTAATTTGGTGTGCGCGTTATGAATCCTGCTTCAACGCTTGATTGTTACCGGCCCACTTTAAGTATTATTTTAGTCAAAGTTTTCCCTTTACTGTCTTTGCTACTTGTACTTATTCCGTATTTTGAACCTAATCCACTTGAGAAATTCGACAAAGATAACTTTTATGTTTTTACAACACTTTGATATCCTTTGAAGATAACATTTATTATCAAAACAACTTCAGAATTTGGTCGGGATTTGATTGCCCAAAACTTAACTAACTCTACGAGAGAGAAAACATCGGAGACAAAATTGTATAATCATTTAACTCTACTATTTTAATAGAATTAAATTTGTCAAACTTATTGAGTAATTCGACATAGAAAACTTTTGATATTACATACTTAGATTTTAAAAACATTCTAGATTGAGTAATTCGCACTTCCGTACTTAATAAATACCGTACATTAAAGTTAAAAAATCAGTCAGAATTTTACATTATGTTATTTACTATCGTAAACATTGATAAATTTATATGATTGTAGTACGAAAACATTACTATAATATTACCTATTTTATTAAAATAACGTTAAATTAGAAAAATAGCCTTTTACATAAATTCAAAATAAATAATGATTAACATGCATTTTAGCCGTTGAAAAATTGGTTGCGACATTTTATTCTTCCACTTTATCCAGACTTAACCCTCCTAGTCACGAACTATTTCAGCTACCCACAATACAGGTAAAATAGTAAGAATACAGTCTAGGTGTCTGCCAAGTAATACTTGAATATTGCAGATGCAGTTGTCTCCCTCACTCCCGTAAGCTGGTAATATACATTATTTAATACGTCTAGCGGCTACGGTATCCGGTATTAACGTTTTACTTCCCCTTAAGAATTTTAGATATATCGGATCAATTTTAATCTTTGTGTTAAATATGAATGGGAAGTCTTAACGGTTTATTTTATTCTTTAAAAATTTAATTTAAGTATGATTAAAATGGTTGCTTAATGGATTTATTTTTAATTTATTTAAATTGATTTAGATGTGTGTGGTTGGATTGTGAAAGTAATGGCCCTCGATTTAATTTACTTTGATTTAAAACTTAATCTTTATAATTCTTTTGATTATCGATGGCGCCCAAAGAAAAATAAAGTATTTTTGGAGTAAGAAATAATCCTCTCCCTACAGACGCTAGAGAATAAGGTCTAGGTATTAGTAAAAGATCTTAAAATGATATGCAGTATTTACTCTAAGTTTAAAAGCTTAAATTAAGAATACTGCCTATTGATTTCAAGAACATTAATTAAAAACAAGAAATTATTCTCTAGCCGATGTCTATAGAGACAGGATTAATTCTTGTTTTCGTAAAAATCTAAAAACGATAAGCAATATTCTTAACTCAAGAATACAGCTTAGAACATTTACTAAAATCAAGAAATTGTTCTCTAGCGTCTATAGGGACAGAATTATTTCTTGTTTTAAGAAAACTTTTTATCTGTACGGGAGATTCCTAATTTTGGTTTTTAAACTGAATTTGATTAGGTATATCTAAACAATACTGTAGAAAGTGTATTTTTATTGTTAGTTTGTAAAAGTAATTCAATATTTCTGTTAAAAAAAAGTTATATAATTCCAATTTATTTTATCATTGTTTTTTAGGTTCAATATACAGAAAGTGCCCGTGGCAAAACATAAAATAATTTCAATCCATTGTTGTTACTTGATATTCAGTAGCGATATTGCACAGGAGTACGTTCTTGTAATTGTTGGTTGTACATTAAATTGTTTGTTAGTAATTGTGGGGATGTTGATTGACTTTAGAATATTGAAAGCTAAGTAACTACTATCCTGTGGACTGTGGTATTAAACCTAATGGGCCACCGTACCGTATAGTTAACTTCACATATGATTGACTGTGTTAGTACGGTGAATTTGGCATAAATAAATATCACTTTTAGTAGGTAGTTTCCTAAACAGCCTGGTTCAAAATTTCCTCAGGTCACAGTCCAGGAGTCCTATCTCCCATAATTTTACTTAAAGAATTTTGAAAACCATAACCAGGAAATTATCTAACTATTATAAATTTTACATTGTTTTTAATACAAGTAGCATTTGTTAATCTGCAATATTTTGTGTTTTTCCAAAGAAAAATGTTTATGAAACGAACAAAAGTAATAAACGAGTGGGGGGTGTTAGGTTTTATTTTCGTTACGGAATTTCTTGATTCGGTCGCCGCGCTCAAAGCCCGCGATAAAAGCTATGCAATAGCTTAAAATAACTTTCATATCAACTAGGTGAGCTTAGTCTAAGTATTTATTTACCACGTTACTTTTATAAAATAGTCAAGAAGTAGTTATCGCAAATTGAACTAAAACTTACTTATTCCATTATGTTCTTCGAATAATTTTATTATTAATAGTCTTGTTGTTGTATTGAGTTTGCTTTCAAACAAAATATTAAAACAAATAAAAACATCAAACCACAACAAAACATACAAAAAGGCACCAATATTTATGTATTCTATTTACGTTTTTAAGATCGGGACTAATTGCTTTCTGCGTACCGTAATGGGATTTTAGATAAGAATTTCTTACAACAGAAACCACTTGAAAATATAGGTACAATGTTTGTAGTAATTCATCATTTTCAAGTACCTACCAGAACTAAGCAAATGTACATCAAAGACAGTTTTTAATTGATGAGTTGCTTAATTTAATTTCGGTAATGGATTTTAGGGTATGAATAGATGTTTTACTTACCCAAATATCTATAGAGTTATATTGAAATTAATGAAAATGGTTAGTTTTGTGACTATTTTTGACTTTTAATTCATTACAAATACATCCTAGGGTTACGTCATTAATCATAATAAAAATAAAGGTACCTAGTTTGTATTAAAATGTCACAGAGTAAACAAAAAGTCAACTGAAGTCGAAATGTCGTATTTGTATGATCATAAAGGCTAAACGTATTTTTTACATTCGTACCTTAAGTAATGTGCCATTTTCATGTAACACTCTAAAAAAGAAAAGGAAAAAATACAGAAGCGTCCTATTTGTATGAAAATTCGTAATCCTGCTCGTATTATATTTACAAAGTACGTAAACCGAGTCAATTCACGGTTGTTAGGTCAAGGCCTTCTACGTAATATTCGTGAGCTTAATCGTGAAAGCACTTTGCTCAAATAGAAAACGAAAGTTAATCTGAGCCAATCTCGAATAACTTGCCCATTGTGAATTTTATTACAACTGTAAATGTTCTCCAAAACAAGCACGAAGTGGGTACATAATTGTATTTTAACGGACACAAAAACACCCTCAAAATAAGACATAATCAGTGTAATTTTCTTAAAAAGTAGGTTTGACATTTTTTTCCAGCAGTTGAAACAGTAATTACGAAAGGACCCGTCTAACGTTTCCCTCGGGATTCTACTAAAATGTAATTTACGCCGGTCGAAATTCGAGGGGTACCTAGAAAAAACGCTCTCTGGTATCTACATGTCGCTTGCATTCGACGACGCGACTCATTTCTGAGAAGACAAATTACGGAATCCGTGACAGTCGGGCGCGGAAAAAATGCAGCAATTAACTACCAGACGGGACTCGGGACTCCGGAATAACCTTATAACTATTTTTGTAAACGATCATTTCGCTCGTTATTTTAGACTGTTTACACTTTTTTGTCACCCGCTCGTCTCCCAACGGATTCTAGAATGAGAAACTACAAATTACTATAACGCCTTCCTCACCAACTTCAAAGACGGTTAGTCGGTCTGTTTGTTTTATGTCCGTAACGACTTCATTCATACACATTAATCTAAAACCTTATTAACAAGTGCGTATACGACTCCGGGTAATAACAAATGGTCTCAGGCCAGTATTAATGCTGCAGTTACATTAGCTCGAGGCATGCATTCGTTCAAAGCATACAAAAGTAAACTGTAAAAATAAGAAGCAATTAACACGTGTATCGCCAATAAAATAATAAAGTAATAAAAAATAAATCTGACTCCACGGGATGCAAGAGCGTGGAGAGCTTTATATAGCTTTCATTTCGTCCATTGCTCGCAATAATAGTTTAATATTTCATAATGGGCGGGAAATTATGAATCGTCATGTAACTGTTCCGGCAAAATATTCAAAGAGTGAGGTTCTTGTAAACGCCGCTTAGATAACTCTTATCAATTAATTATAAAAGCAAAATGCAATGTAACATAATCAGTTATTTATCACCGATGTGACAGAACGGCTCGTTTGTCACCGGTTTCACCCACGACGCGGTGCCTCTTGGACATTAATCAACAGCAGTAATTTGAATCTTAACTTAAAATTAATAAGGAAGATATTTCTTCAAACCTTGCCTATTAGTCGCTGTGATGACAACCTGAAATCGTTAGATTATCTGATTTCATCGTCTGGAAAGACTTATTTTCGTGTTTGAATTTAGCTTCGGCTAATCAAAACACATCCACATAAATTACTATTTCTAAAATTAAAATAATCAAGTCGTAAACGTTTCATTAGCGTTTAGTGCCATAATTGCCGTAGTGTAATAAATGCTGCGTAATGAGGAGGTTAAATATAAAATGCGAACGCCCGCGTTGGCATCGGTACATTCATTCGATTAAATCAAAAAGCGACGTTCAATGCAGCCAGGCCTGTCTTGCGCGCCCGCGCGGCACAGAATGCAATCCATGCAATGTCGGCTCCCACAATCAAACCGGCAACCGGCTGTCTAAAGAGAAGAATTCCGACAACGGCTTTTTGAAACCCTTCTCCATTCAAATTAGCTTAATGCATCGAACAACAAAGCTTTGCGATAAACAGGAACGCTGAATTCGAGTACGCTTGATCGAAATTCAACCAAAATATTGCGAAATTGGAACACCGACTAAATACTACGACGAAGTTCCGAATTTATTTTCGGAAATTAAATAATTTGATTCATCAAAGTTCAGTCATAGGCCACATTTGTGAAACAAATTTATTTTTCTGAAAAATATTTTAACACACTCATCGCATTATATAATATTATTTTAATTTACTAATTTGAAGTATTGATTTCCGGTAGCAATGGTCGTCTCATACAGACAAATCTGAAAATAGACAACAGTTGTTAATACAAAATACGTATAGTTGGATATCGTTTGCAAGCGTCGGTGTCGTTCGTCGCACAACACGCGCGCTCATCCGTTGACAGATTGGACGTTTTATATTTAGAATACTCATCCCTTATTTTCAAAATAAATCTTGAATGAAATATCGCTTGCTGATTTCGATCGTTCCCGTTTCTTAGCTTAACCTTTTGACAGCTGTCAAAGTTATGGCTATAGGATTATTTTTAGAACCTACGATTTTGTTTTCGTTAGCAATTTCGATTATAATGAAAATTGATTAAGTTAAAATCACCGGAAGTTGAAGTAGGTAATAAAATGAAATTCACTCTTGTCTTGTTTAATCTGATATTCTATACGGAATCTTATTTACGATACGACTGAGCAGTGTCGTAAGTGTAGCACGCATCGTCCGTTGTCATGTCGCGCCGCGTCCGTCAGCCCCTACCCACGTAAGTTATTCAAAACCCATTGTTTATGCATTTCGTGGTTTATACTTTAGAGAATAACTTCCGATGTTTTGCTTTACAGAATTGAATATTCTATAACTTTTACATAATTTCAATAACGGTGAGTTTTATCGATCATAAATGCAAACGATATACCTATTGTAGTTATTTTGTTTATTCATGTTGTTTGCCTACGCTTGTTTTGTCTATGTTATTTTTCAGTTGGTAAGTATGTTATTCGAAAGGGACCTACTCATATGAGTCATGTTGTTTCACAAGCGTGTTATTACAGTGATAGTATCGCTACGATGAGCACCCACGTTTTTATTAAAATGCAGCGTATACCTTATGCGATACAGGCGAGAACTCGAGGAAACAATTTGTCATTGTCAATCTCGGTAGTGCTCAATGTTATAACCTCAGTTTGATGCTTCAAATTACGAACTTGTACTGACTTTAGATAACATCATCAGCTCATTCATTTTGACTGATTGTACTGACACATCAACCAAAATGAATGAACTGATGTGAACTGACTATGCTTACTTATAAAATCGTTTGTCTCATACTTTGGCAAATCTAAGATGTATGTATATTGCTTTTATGATCGTATATTCCAAATCCAATATTGAAAGAACATAAAACATAGAGAGATACAAATACTATATTATTTTATTATTGTGAGAATGCAGCCGACGCGCTTTATACATGACATCAAAACTCAATATCCGATACATTTATTTTCTTATACCTAATATATTTCACATTTTCTTCTCTCAGCAAATGCTATTACGGTGTACTTGGCTTATATTCCGTAATATCATCCTTAAAGTTGTCTTACCAATATATGCTATGATATTAAATTTTATGTTTATGTGATTTAAGTATTGGTAGTTTATTGTTTGATCTTCAGTTCGGTTAATAGTCGGGAGTATAATTTAAATTTAGTATAGTTGTTTTGTGGTCTGTTGGGTTATGGGCAGTGTCTAATTTTATATCCTTCGGGATTAGATATAATGTTTTCATTATTAACACTATCGTGTAAATATATTTCTGTATATTCTATTACCTAAATACATAAAACGTCTACAAACATAATGTACGAAACTTCATTCAGGCAAGTTAGATGTTATATAGGTACTTCATCTCTTCCACATCCTGCTAATATTCTACTTTCTTTCTACAATACTCAATTAAAGCGTTACCGCTGTTTTTATGTATTTCATTATTTTTAACGTCCCCTGTCTTCAATTTAATAGCAGGCTATAATATTTCTACTTAAAATAATTCAACTACAAAAGAATTTAAAGTAACTGCACCTGAATGAAAGTACCCACGTTAACCAGGCAGGGTTTGCAAATAAATCGCGTTCTGTCTCCGCTAAGGCACGCGGAACCTCGTCTTATTGTAGTGTCGGTTGTTCTCGATGTAAGCTCACTCGGCTATTTTGGCTCACAGATCTTTATAACTGATTTGCCTTTGGGAATGTTGAATATGGCTACCCGTATTTTGTGATTGTGTCATTTATTCAAATAAAGTTAAAAATCGAAAAGAGAAAATAAATAAGGTACTTGTGGGCCACTTACCACCTAAATAAAAAACTTTTTTAAAATAGGAAGATCTACTTTAAAAAGTTTATTAGATAAATATTTGCTTTATTGTCTGGAAAACAAATAATTTGTTTATTTTTTTGTTATTTTGTCACTAATATCAAGGTTTTTAATAAACCTTTAGTGAGCCTTATTACTTGTAGGTTAATGATTATTTTTAAGGTTTTTAAGGTTAATGATTCTTATTTAATGATTATTTTTAAGCATTTATCTAACTTATTTAAGTTTTTGTGAATATTTATTCAGGAAGTTTATTTATTATTTTGTTCATTTTCTAATCTTCTCATAAGTTACGAATTTTAGACATCCTTTTTATAGACATGAGTTTTTCCGCCAAGAAACTTCAGAAATTGGCAGACGATTCGCAACAAAAGGTTCGCTTAGAACTAAGTTTTCGTTAAGACGAAACTCTCTCAGTATTAACTCTTCGCGACCAAGCCAATTCATTCGGACCCACAATAAATCGAAATGAAATTGCAATTTATTGCACAATTAATATTTTGATTATTACCAGGCTTATTTAAATCTTATTTGCATATAAATACGTATGTAATTCATTTCTCATATTCGTTTTGTGGCGGGACAGAGGACAGTTATTTTGGAAGAGATCTCTACGGACTGATTGCGACGTGCATCACACGTGCATTGAGCTTAATGGTTGCAGTTAGTTTTGTTTTTTTTTTACTAGATTTATAGATCTATTGGGAGTTAGAGATACAAACTTTGTTAGGGTATACGTTTTGAATTTTTATATTTACCGGACGGTAAAAAAAAGTGACTTTTCTAATTATTATTGTTCTTTAAAAAGCAAGACCGTTGTGATGTTTTTTATTTACATTTTTTTTAAATATAAGCACAATCATAACGACAGTTAATAAAAAGCAAGAGATCGTTACCTAAAATATTAAGTATATTTAAGATTCTGTTATTATTTTTTAAGTTTTTAGATCATTTTCTTTTGAGATCATTTAAATAAAGCTTGCTTTTAAAATAGTAGATTATGCATCAAGGGCATAAAGCAATGTCTTATGTTGTGGGTGGCATATTGAACCCCGAGTGTAACGAGGGACCCACGGGTTAATGTTAACTCCTGAGCGTAGCGAGGGAGTTAAGTAGAGTCCTGAGTGAAGCGAAGGGGTTTAAGCCGCCCAAGACGAAGACATGCTTTATCTCGAGGTGCATACTCTACTTTTCATACCGTCAGTCCAATTTTTTTTTAATTCTTGTGGTGGCCAGTTCCCTATTTGTAAAAAAATCCACTTAAAAAAATGGGGCAATTGCAATGAGATGGTAGCATGATGGTAAATATTTGGTAGTTATTATAGGCAAAACCTATTTGCTTAGACCTAACGTAACAATCAAAATAAAAAACATAAATCGTGGCCTGCTAGATTTTTGTAGACCAATCAAATGACTTATTATAAATAAAACCTATTTGCTGAGACCTTCAAAATTAAAACCAAGAGTTTTCACACGAATTTCAACGTTCCAAATTCAAATCACTTTATTCCCTTAGGAGTTTCATACAACATTATCTCCCTTGGGAACAAAGTCTTGCTTTAAGTTGAGGTTAATAGGGCTTTAATCCGTGAGAAAAGTGCTGCAGGTGTGAAAATACATTATTTTAACATTAATTTATAACAATTAATAAACCGAATGAGAAGTATAAACGCAAAATAATTTATTCTCAGGAATCAATTAAGCTGTAATGATTATAGTGTCGACAATTTGTGTAGGTTGATATGTCAGTCTGTCCGTCACAAAGGGAGACATTAACTTTTAACTTATTGAATATTTATTAACGAGGTTTTATTTAGTCATACCGTTATCATGTTTTCATCGACTTTGACATGAATAATACCCACGTATTTAATGAATTGCTTGAGAAAATTTATAAACTACTTACGTACATTATTTTAATTGGGTATTATATAATTATCAATACCTAGCAGTTATTTGAGGTATCGATAAATAAATATACAAAATTCAACAATAAAAACCTGATTTGAATAGGTTTTATTTCCTTTATAAATAACTAGCGACTCGCCTCGGCTTCGCACGGGTATATTATGCATGTATTATATTATAAACCGTGTAGATACGATAGAGTGATTCAATAGGAAGCTATTGAATCACTCTATCTAATAAAAAACAGCTTTAAAATCCGTTGCGTAGTTTTAAAGATTTAAACATTCAAAGGGATATAGGGACAGAGAAAGCGACTTTGTTTTATACTATGTAGTGATAGTGATATAAAACAAAAAGAAGTCGGTTAATAATATTAAAAGTACAAATAAGTTTACCTTTGTTGCTTAATCAAACAAAACGCAGGCTGCATTGTCTCTTTGAATGGCAATGCCGACAAATTAGCCAAAGTAGCAGCCAGAGCCCTTCGATCACCTGTAGCTAATCCTAAACAAAGATTAATAGGTATGTATGTTACATAGCTCTCAGAACAATAACTAAAGCAAACATAGCTTAATTCTTTGACAGCTGTCAAATGACTTATGTAAGTTACATAAGACTGTAAAGTATTTATTCTAAACAGGTATGTCTATACTTTTATGTTGCCTGAAATAAATAAATGAATAAATCACATCGGTTCAGTAAGTACTTGCGAATTTACTAGGTACCATCAGCCAGAGCTGTGCGGTCCCACCTTAAGATTGATTATCCTGTGCAGGGCCCTATTGCTTCTCCAGCCTCTTAATTTTTGTTGACCAAAATGGGAAAGGCGCATTGTTTTTTCATACGCTGCGCAAAACCTTCTCATAATAAAATCGCAGCCAAATGTACAATGCGTGTATCGCAACCTCTGCATCCTATTAAATCTAATTCACTATGTTTAAACCATTTATTAGAAATCAAATTCCTTAGTGCTCTGATCTTAATCTTCTTCTTCTTCTCTTATAAATAAAAATGAATCGCAAAATGTGTTGGTAAGCGCATAACTCAACAACGTCTGGACCGATTTGGCCAATTCTTTTTTTAGAATATTCCATAAGGTACGAGGATGGTTTTTACGGAGAGAAAAATTTAAAAAATTGCCTGAAAATGTCTAAAAACAACACTTTTCTATACTCCATACCATACAAACGATTCGTAATAATACAAGTCAATAAGAACTTTAATACCATAACATAAAGTTCAAGTTTTAATGGAGAGGTGCCGGGAAGGCAAAACAATTGAGTGACGTATAAATATTGATGTCAATCGTGTCGCGGTGTTAGTTGCCAAACTACACCTAAACGGCTGAACCGATTTGTTTGATTTTTAACCCCCGACGCAAAAACGATCAAACAAATCGGTTCAGCCGTTTAGGTGTAGTTTGGCAACTAACACCGCGACACGATTGACATCAATATTTATACGTCACTCAATTGTTTTGCCTTCCCGGCACCTCTCCATTAAAACTTGAACTTTATGTTATGGTATTAAAGTTCTTATTGACTTGTATTATTACGAATCGTTTGTATGGTATGGAGTATAGAAAAGTGTTGTTTTTAGACATTTTCAGGCAATTTTTTAAATTTTTCTCTCCGTAAAAACCATCCTCGTACCTTATGGAATATTCTAAAAAAAGAATTGGCCAAATCGGTCCAGACGTTGTTGAGTTATGCGCTTACCAACACATTTTGCGATTCATTTTTATTTATAAGAGAAGAAGAAGAAGATTAAGATCAGAGCACTAAGGAATTTGATTTCTAATAAATGGTTTAAACATAGTGAATTAGATTTAATAGGATGCAGAGGTTGCGATACACGCATTGTACATTTGGCTGCGATTTTATTATGAGAAGGTTTTGCGCAGCGTATGAAAAAACAATGCGCCTTTCCCATTTTGGTCAACAAAAATTAAGAGGCTGGAGAAGCAATAGGGCCCTGCACAGGATAATCAATCTTAAGGTGGGACCGCACAGCTCTGGCTGATGGTACCTAGTAAATTCGCAAGTACTTACTGAACCGATGTGATTTATTCATTTATTTATTTCAGGCAACATAAAAGTATAGACATACCTGTTTAGAATAAATACTTTACAGTCTTATGTAACTTACATAAGTCATTTGACAGCTGTCAAAGAATTAAGCTATGTTTGCTTTAGTTATTGTTCTGAGAGCTATGTAACATACATACCTATTAATCTTTGTTTAGGATTAGCTACAGGTGATCGAAGGGCTCTGGCTGCTACTTTGGCTAATTTGTCGGCATTGCCATTCAAAGAGACAATGCAGCCTGCGTTTTGTTTGATTAAGCAACAAAGGTAAACTTATTTGTACTTTTAATATTATTAACCGACTTCTTTTTGTTTTATATCACTATCACTACATAGTATAAAACAAAGTCGCTTTCTCTGTCCCTATATCCCTTTGAATGTTTAAATCTTTAAAACTACGCAACGGATTTTAAAGCTGTTTTTTATTAGATAGAGTGATTCAATAGCTTCCTATTGAATCACTCTATCGTATCTACACGGTTTATAATATAATACATGCATAATATACCCGTGCGAAGCCGAGGCGAGTCGCTAGTTATTTATAAAGGAAATAAAACCTATTCAAATCAGGTTTTTATTGTTGAATTTTGTATATTTATTTATCGATACCTCAAATAACTGCTAGGTATTGATAATTATATAATACCCAATTAAAATAATGTACGTAAGTAGTTTATAAATTTTCTCAAGCAATTCATTAAATACGTGGGTATTATTCATGTCAAAGTCGATGAAAACATGATAACGGTATGACTAAATAAAACCTCGTTAATAAATATTCAATAAGTTAAAAGTTAATGTCTCCCTTTGTGACGGACAGACTGACATATCAACCTACACAAATTGTCGACACTATAATCATTACAGCTTAATTGATTCCTGAGAATAAATTATTTTGCGTTTATACTTCTCATTCGGTTTATTAATTGTTATAAATTAATGTTAAAATAATGTATTTTCACACCTGCAGCACTTTTCTCACGGATTAAAGCCCTATTAACCTCAACTTAAAGCAAGACTTTGTTCCCAAGGGAGATAATGTTGTATGAAACTCCTAAGGGAATAAAGTGATTTGAATTTGGAACGTTGAAATTCGTGTGAAAACTCTTGGTTTTAATTTTGAAGGTCTCAGCAAATAGGTTTTATTTATAATAAGTCATTTGATTGGTCTACAAAAATCTAGCAGGCCACGATTTATGTTTTTTATTTTGATTGTTACGTTAGGTCTAAGCAAATAGGTTTTGCCTATAATAACTACCAAATATTTACCATCATGCTACCATCTCATTGCAATTGCCCCATTTTTTTAAGTGGATTTTTTTACAAATAGGGAACTGGCCACCACAAGAATTAAAAAAAAATTGGACTGACGGTATGAAAAGTAGAGTATGCACCTCGAGATAAAGCATGTCTTCGTCTTGGGCGGCTTAAACCCCTTCGCTTCACTCAGGACTCTACTTAACTCCCTCGCTACGCTCAGGAGTTAACATTAACCCGTGGGTCCCTCGTTACACTCGGGGTTCAATATGCCACCCACAACATAAGACATTGCTTTATGCCCTTGATGCATAATCTACTATTTTAAAAGCAAGCTTTATTTAAATGATCTCAAAAGAAAATGATCTAAAAACTTAAAAAATAATAACAGAATCTTAAATATACTTAATATTTTAGGTAACGATCTCTTGCTTTTTATTAACTGTCGTTATGATTGTGCTTATATTTAAAAAAAATGTAAATAAAAAACATCACAACGGTCTTGCTTTTTAAAGAACAATAATAATTAGAAAAGTCACTTTTTTTTACCGTCCGGTAAATATAAAAATTCAAAACGTATACCCTAACAAAGTTTGTATCTCTAACTCCCAATAGATCTATAAATCTAGTAAAAAAAAAACAAAACTAACTGCAACCATTAAGCTCAATGCACGTGTGATGCACGTCGCAATCAGTCCGTAGAGATCTCTTCCAAAATAACTGTCCTCTGTCCCGCCACAAAACGAATATGAGAAATGAATTACATACGTATTTATATGCAAATAAGATTTAAATAAGCCTGGTAATAATCAAAATATTAATTGTGCAATAAATTGCAATTTCATTTCGATTTATTGTGGGTCCGAATGAATTGGCTTGGTCGCGAAGAGTTAATACTGAGAGAGTTTCGTCTTAACGAAAACTTAGTTCTAAGCGAACCTTTTGTTGCGAATCGTCTGCCAATTTCTGAAGTTTCTTGGCGGAAAAACTCATGTCTATAAAAAGGATGTCTAAAATTCGTAACTTATGAGAAGATTAGAAAATGAACAAAATAATAAATAAACTTCCTGAATAAATATTCACAAAAACTTAAATAAGTTAGATAAATGCTTAAAAATAATCATTAAATAAGAATCATTAACCTTAAAAACCTTAAAAATAATCATTAACCTACAAGTAATAAGGCTCACTAAAGGTTTATTAAAAACCTTGATATTAGTGACAAAATAACAAAAAGTTTGACGTGTCTGTGTGTGTGTGTGTGTGTGTCTGTCTGTGGCATCGTAGCTCCCGAACGGCTGAACCGATTTTGATTTAGTTTTTTTTTTATATGGCAAAACAACGTTTGCCGGGACAGCTAGTTAAGTTATAAATTTTCTTTCGAAAATGGAATGATGTCGTAAACTTTAAATTAAGATTATTTAATTTAGTGCGTTAAGTACTTCCGCTAGGTTGCTTTATGCGTTCATTAATAGCTCGTGATCGATTACACTTAAAATTTTAAAGTAAATTAAAAATAATCAAAAAGAAAGTTCCAAAATACGAGTATTTATTGCATAGTTTCTACCACCGTACCGGTTCGTATTACCAAAATACAAAGAATAAAATATAATATTATTTTGTAAAAAAACAAAATTGACTTAAGACTGCTTATGCTGTCAAACGCAACGCCACGAAATAACCGTCGCTTACAACTAATATTGTTGATTGTAACGAATGTGTTTTATTATTCTCAAAAGTGCTGAAATGGGATTGTAGGTGAAACTTTTACCGATATTTTGGGGTAATTTTGAGACGAAAATTCTTTGTCATTTCAAAGCTTGACTAGTTTTAATTCTTAATTTTAGGATAGCTTCAAAACTAAAGGAAATGTTTGGCTCAAAATTACACAAAATGTCGGTAAAAATCTCACCTACAATTTCATCTCAGCACTTTTGAGAAAAACAAAAAACATTCCTAACAATCAACAATTATCACCAACGAAGGCGACCGGTGCCAATAGAAACTATTTAGTAGGCTGTGTACCAAGGTCGTTGGCTTATGGACCCCCCTTAAAACATATTTATTACCGTAAACCGTCAAGGATATTCTCAATTTGTGTCGTCGCAGTCCATGGTGCACCTACCCTAATGCCCACTGTGCCCTAATACCTGCACTTTGGAAGACCTGGTAGAGGCCAATGCTGCTGCAGTTGCAGAGGCTAACTTCTTTTTTCAAATGAAATTTATTATAAAAAAATATTCCCATGATAATGTAAGTAGGTACTCAGATATTAAAACTACTTTTTTTTAATTATAGAAAAGGAAAGATTAACTTTTTTTTGTTTTAAATTAGATAAGTATCGTCAACTTCCGGTACTATAAATTGTAATGTATTTCATTCCAAAAAGCTTTTCCTATTCCATTGCCTAAGCATGTATTCGGATTATAAGCTTAATCATTAGTAAACTTGCGGTGTAACTTGCATACAATAGTGAAGTTGCATCAAACGGACACACGTCTACATCACAAAGGGGACGTTGTCACAAGATGTTTCAAGACAGACAGTTACTAGGGACGCTGTGAGGTATAAAGTTGGGATATATTTTAAACATAGGCAGACGGACCAAGTTTTTTTTAAGTACACACACCAGTCTTTAATTGACATATTTTTGCCATCGTCAATTGCATTAACTATAAAGAACATGTTTTGGATAGCATCACAAGCAGCGTCTATATGTTTGTTGGCAAAAAGGTTGTGGCTTAGGTAATGATTTTCTTAAATTCTTTGAAAACAGTGTACAGTCACATTACCAATTAGCTGAACTCCACGTGACTTAGAGCTCCCTCGCAAATCTGTCAGGTTGCAAAGTAAAGTTACCTGATTCTGTTTTTTTTAACAATATAATATCCAATAGGTACAATAAAAATGATAACAAAATAGGTAAATACTACATTTTACAGATGTGCGAGTGAGCTCTGGGTCACGTGGGGTTCAGCTAATTGGTATTCCGATATGTACTTATAACATAAACGGTCATTATGGTGAGCTTTCAAAAGTTAAGAAACTATGACAATTGCTCACTGAACAAAACTAATCTATACCTACGTAACTCATAATAAAAAACACTTTGAAGTCAAATTAAAACAATCAAAACTAAAGCTATATTATCAAATAAATCGTCCTACCAGCTTACATTAAAGCCTTCAGGACCAGTTTTATGACAGGCTTTAATGGCGACTCTACGTTGTCAACATCTGCTCTTTAAATGAACATAATTTATAATCCGAAGTGTAATTCCTCACTGATTAATGTAATTTTGTTTAACGCAAAATATTAGCGTAATATTGTGCTCCAAATGACGGATGATTACAAAAATTGTAGTGTTTCTTGAGAAATTATGATCATTATGGCGCAATTACTACAAAATTTACTTTACCTTTCTCTTGAACATTTAAAAGTGTAATTTCTCTGACGATACCTACTACTTGTTAGAACTGTCTTCCCTTTGTTTTTGCCACTGAATATAATATAAAAAAATAGTACTCTTAAGTACAAACATGATCAAAATGCTTGATTCAACACCTGAAAGCTTGCGTGTTACATGTTTGAGGGCTTTAGACACAACTACGGCATCGAATACTTGCATTAAGTAGGTACTTGAGATACAGTGATAGAGTTCATGACATGATGCACAGAGAATATCAAGCCTTTGTTTTTTTATCATATCTGAACACTGATTAATTCTACACACGGTGATCGCGGCTGTGCTGTGAAATAAATAAAGTAATATTAACACTACTTGTACACAGGCTGTTCTCCGCAATTAGACCCTTTTTAATTAGGTCATTTTAATGTGAGGATAGAGTATTCTTGCCCAGCACCTACTACCCTCTCAGTTTAGTCGACCATGTCCAACTTGTCAATACTTCTGGAGCCATCTAAGCCGCGGGTTTCATCATGATGTTTTTCTTCACAGTAAGAGAAATGTCAATTAGCGCACATCATTTTCTTAAGAAAAATACATTGGTGCACAGCCGGAATTCGAACCCACGACCTTCAGAATAAAAGTCGCGGTATCTACCACTAAGCCAACACTGCTCTACTATTAACATAATAGTTTATAAACTTTACGTATTTTGAGGGACTGTACTGTACTCTGTACCCTTTTAATATTTATCTAAAGGTCTAAAAATATAGTTATGTAAAACTGAAATATGGAGATAGAAGGAAGCTATACCAGTAATGGAAATGATAAAAGGTCCTTTAGTATGCGGTAGGACAGTAAAAGCCTTTGAAGGTATAATACATCTCAATGATCCACCACATACAAGGTTCTAGCTTTTGTCTGCTACTAGTTGTACCCTACCGTTTTGCGCGAATATATTTTTTGAATTTTCTTTCAAAATAATCGGTGATCATACGTAAAAAAATTCGTTGATTTTAAAAATCTCCTCCATTATTTTTTCGTCGGTTAAAACGTAGATTTAGGTTAAAAGAATAAATCGAAATAAATATAAAGTTGTCGCACTGCAGCAACGGGCCTCCTTCTAGATAAAGAAATTAGAGTTCTAGGACCTCATGGGTGCTTATTTCGCCAGTTCCACTCTATTTACATTGAAAATTCTCTTACTTTTAGAAAATTTCTCCAGGAATACGGTTCTACTCAGTAAAGAGTGTGACAGAAAACCCATTAGGTGCCATTACCTCGCCATCAACTAACTACTTGTACCTACCAGTTTAAAATGCATGCCAAAAGTTTAAATTTATGCACCGGACGTAGTCTTCAATTAAACTTGTTACAATGAAACGAGAAAAACTGAGTAAATTTACCATAGAAGAGACATAAATAATAAGTTTTAAGTTTTGCAATTTATAACAATTAACAATTTTTAAAAGAAGTTTTGGCCGCAGACGGTGTAGAGTTAAAAGTTAAACGAATCAATTATTTAATGAGAATAAATCGTGACAGGCCCGTGCGGAGACCAGAAATAACTTTAAAAACATTGTTTCGATGTTGAAACACATATAAATAGTTGAAAAGGTATATAATATTTTCAACAACTGGGTATGTGTATTCCAATTCATACGGATTCCGCTTTCAGCATACGTTTACGATTGTTTCCGAACATTTGATTTCAAAACTTTCGCATCACAAGTTACTCATATATCACAAAGATTCTGAACCGAACAACATCAAGAATCCAATGTTTTGTTTCTATTACCTAACTTTTGGTTTGGTTGTTTTTCTCAAACATTCCAGATGTCGTTGGCGAAACATTCAATGAACTCGTTTCTATGCTCTAAACGGCTGGACCTGGTCTAAATATACGATTTAAATTCAAGAGCAGTTACTACGCCTTCAGTCGAAGTATCATGAGCTATTTACTGTTGTCTTTTATGGCGGTTCTTTGACTAACTTTGTCTGTAACATTATAATATTTTCATACTCCCTTTATCGTTTATTTGATTCGATTTGACTCTCCGAAAAGTATCTATCGATAAAATTTGACTTCTTGATTCTTTAGCTTTAGTTAATGAGTTTCTTTAGCTGAGGATTCACAAAGCAGTCGCTCTAGTCGTATTCAATAGACGTTGGATTTTGCTAGAAAAATAAATATAGGTTCCGTCGGATGTTCAGAGCATCGAAACGCGGGAGTAGAGTGGGTGCGAAGCAAGGTCCCACTGGCACTTTCTCATGCAAAAGTCGAACGGTTACTTTAATTCTTAGCTGAAGCACTTGTCGGTTTTACGAGCGTGGAGCGATTTAATCCACTTAAAACGCAGAGCACAAACTCGTAGCCGACAAAGCTCTCAGCCGCTCTCATTTAAAAATGGAAATAAACTCTCGGCCATCTTTGACTCGAAGCGCGACCGCTAGTTGAATTCTAAGTGCTGTACTCTACCGATGTACCTCTCGATACATTATTCAATCGATAGAACTTCAATCGTAATCATTATTACCGATTATGATAAACTACATAGCAGGTTCTTGAATACAAAATAATACTTAAATTTAATTTGTTTTAATAGTACAAATGGACAAATATACCGCATTAATTCTGAATAACATTGTTCAACTTTTTAAAAAACAACAGCCTGTAAATTTACAGGAACTTTAAGAATTTTTTGTTAAAAGTTACCTACTTTAAATAGATTAAAATTAAATTTTCTATTGAGTGGTTCTTTCTAAGCAAAATTAACTAAAATTAAGTGTAATTATACCGCCGCGTCTCGGTTGAATTGATCCTCCCCTTCCAAGCAATTTCCGCTGACTCTCCAAAAAAAAGGGAAAAATGTACCTAAAGGATGGCAATTAAGATCACGTCTCACAATTTATTGTCGGAATTTAAAATTAAAACCTTTTCCCAATTTTCTTACAGCCGTTGGAATACTATTGTGTTTTTGGTTATCATAACATACTAATGTATTTTCATTTTATTAAATCTAAGTTCATTATTGTCCCACTGCAGATCAAAGGATTCCTTTCAGTAGAACGTATTGATCCACCTATCCATTACATTAATTAACTTATTATCTATTTTCTACTGGTTAACTGTGAATTATTAATTACTCTAGTCAAGAGAAATAATAAATTGAGCAACATTTACAGAAGCTGTATTATTCCAATATGTAATGCACCTGCACCGATAAGAAGTTGTGTCAAGGGCAAGGTTATATAGGAATCAATATGGTACTAGAAGGTCATGTGATGTAATGCGAGGATGGAAGAGATATTAACACTCGAAAGGTTCACTTTTTACTGAATATTTATTGAGTAAAAGCAGGGGTTTTTATCCTAATTAAACTAGGTACATATCACGTCACATGACCTTCTAGTACAATATTGATTCCTATAAAACCTTGCCCTTGATACATCTTCTTATCGGTGCAGGTGCGATGCAATATCATATTACTATGTTTACATTATAGTTTTGTGTATAACTTTTACAACTGGTTTCGCTTGCCTTCATTCTTACACTACAAATATAACCTGAAATAAAAAAACAAAAAACACAAACAATGCTCAAAGATAAAGATTTGCTCTGCGTATAAACTCTATGGATATACTGCATTATGCATTCAGTACATTTGGATTAGTTTCAACACATATTCGTGTAGAATTAGCATTAAGTTAGTAAATCCCTCGCGTAGTCTCCACTCTGTACTAATTTGTTAATTTTGTTTGGACCACTGCCCGCTTACTGAGTTTTTCGTTAAAGTTTAAATTTAGCATGTTATTTTTCGAAAGTAGTTTACCAGTAAGTTGAACAATTTTATAACGGATTAATTAACTGATCTTTTTTTAATGCAAAACTCACGAGACTTTCACAAACGGTCAGTGTCTTCAACAATGCTAACGATGAGAAAAATACCTCTTTAACCCCTTTAAAATGTGTTTTAGATTGTACTATTTCACATTCTAACCATGTTTTTGTTTTTCTTCGACAGGACGGTGATAGAGGCTATCTCGAAGGTTTAGCGTCGAGATACGCAGATTTATTCTCGACACACTACGGCGACGTGCTCGACCATCTTGAAGAGCTGCGCAGACACGAGTGGGACGAGATGTCTCCCAGGATGCGGGTCTTGGGAGGCCCTGGGACCCCCCAGACACC
The DNA here is from genome assembly GCA_907269075.1 of Idaea aversata. Lineage (NCBI taxonomy): Eukaryota > Metazoa > Arthropoda > Insecta > Lepidoptera > Geometridae > Idaea > Idaea aversata. The sequence goes on from OU026091.1 coordinate 10,054,198, forward strand.
ACCCTCGGCCAGCCCTGGCTCTTTAACCCTGAATAACTTGACCACGTCGCATTCACAACCAATATACGTGCCTGGAAAATATTCGGTGGGTCTATATTGAATTTATAGTATTTTGATATGAGTAGTGCTGAAATGTCGTGCTTATTATTGCTGGCATGCATAGACTATATAGATATTAGTACCTACCTACACAGCAAACTTTTATACCTATTTCTTTGGCACATTTTTACGTATATTTTCTTGTAATTTTTGTCTTGATGTAATTCTTTATTATCATTACCTTTATTTTTTGCATATTAATAGAAATAAATCTACTAAATATTAGAATTTCTGACACGAAGACCCCATAGACAAAAATTACTTAAGATTCGCGATATAGCCAATCGACAGATTTTTTTGTATGAAACTGACATAAAGCATTGCATGAAATTGGCAAGATTAAACTTGTCTAACATTTTTTTTCTCTAACGCCAGACCACTGACTTTTCGTTGGCTTATGTCAATTTCACACAAACACGAAAAGACAGAAGTACAAGAAAGTGATCATAAGGGTTTCTTTTTTACCTTTTGAGGTACGGAACCCTAAAAAAAATGAAAGCAATATTTTCTAAAGTTGCAGATCACGTTTCCGGACCACAAATGCTGGATCGGCGAAGTAGGTTTATTCGGGTTTAATGTTGACACGTTTTAATGTTGACACTGATTATGACACAATAGCGAGAATATAATTATTATCAATAAATCGATATAATTTGTCAATGAGCCCCAAATAACTATTATTACTAGTTAACATTCAAAACCCTCCTCGGTTTGAGGTAAGGTACCTTTATCAATTTGACGCAATTACAGTAATATTCTAAAATGACTAGGTACTCGTAATAGACTTTAATCAAAATGCTTTGAATCCCCTAGTAGTTAGTTAGGCTTTGTGAATATGATTCAACTTGAATCAAGTTTCGAATTTACATTGCGGTTGCGGTAATGTTTCGGTAAAGTAATTTTGATTTCAAGTACGATTAGTTGTTGAGTAAATATTTGCTTGAATAATGAAATTTATGGTTGTTTAAATTAAATCAACATGAATTATCATGATGAAAAAAAAAGGTCTTACAGCACAAGTAACGGGAAAATTTTCAAAAATAAAAAGTTGAAAAATAAGGTTAATTTTGGTACTTACAAGTTTTCGCGAAAATCTAAATTTGATTAGACCTTGATTTTTTCCACCTAATACGGCCAATTGACTTCAGTATCTGGTATAAATTTCAACTGCTAGGTCTGGTGGTGACACACGGACAGACAGACGGACAAGAGAGTGATCTTATAAGGGTTCCTTTTTTATCCTTGGGGTAGGTACGAAACCCTAAAAACAAAAAATATATATTTGTTAAATGCAAATAATGTCATTAATTACGCTATTAAGTTATTTATTATTAGAAAGAAGGTTTTAGAATATAATTATAAACCTCTTTACATATTAACCTCTTTAAATCCTGGCCTTTATATTTACCAGGTCAAATCAACTTGACCTACATGACAGTAAAAGTATTCCTTCCGGTTACCATATAACCCTTGTTACCCTAACGTACACTTGGACACGGCCTTCCTGATTTCACATGAGGTTACATCATAGCTAGCTATAGGGTTAAATCTCTAACAACATGACCCGAGTTATAGTCAGGGATTGTTTATGTGACGTCATAAGTTTTGCATTCGACTCCGAAGGGAATTTATATTGTTACTAGCTGGGCCCCGCTTTTTCACCCGCGTAAGTCCCTAACTTGCGGGAATATCGGGATAAAAATTGGTCTGTGTGTTAATCCAGGTCTCCAGCTATCTACGTACTGAGTTTTATCGCAATCTGTTCAGTAGTTTTCGCATAAAGGAGTAACAAACACACACATACTAATACATCAACTTTCACATTTATAATTTTAAGTAGGATACTAGCTGCGCACCGCGGTTTCTCATTCAATCGGTTTTTTTAATTGCTTACATAGGTACAAACTTTTTCCTGACATTAAGAAACACAAAAAAAGTATTATCCGATTACGTACATTTCGGAGATTAATTTTTTGGGTTCCGAGCCCAAAGGGTAAAAACGGGGTCCTATTACTGCTTGGCTGCAGTTTTTAGCTGAGGTCGACCCATTTTAGACCAGGGTAGAAGCCTTTAAAAATAATAAAAAGTGAAACAAAATAATAGTAGGATGAAACCCATTAGAAACGGAGGGGAGTATTATAAAAATTAAAGGAAAAATAATTTACGGGCGATCTGAGGTCGGGAAGGGTATCATATGGGGGTGAGCTTTTAAGGGTAAAAAACGGTTTATCTCGATTTCCGGCAAAACTAAACGTCCTATGGAAAAAACTCAAATGGCAAAGTTGTAGGTAATAAAAAGATCTAAAACTTTTGTATTCACACTTTTTTCACATAACCTCAAAATTTATGTGAAAAATTCAAAAAACCAAGTTTTTGGTTTTTTATGTTTATCTTTTACAAAAATGTTTGTTTTTTTTTCCACGAAATTTGGTGAAAACTTACCTTTTTATGTCCCAAATACGCTGTAATTTAATTGATTAGAAATATTTATTTTTGCACCTTATTTTGAATTAATATCGAATAAACACCCTAATTTTCAATCGAAAATTCACCCGTCAAAATATCAGCTTTTTTCAAAAAGTTGGTAGGCTTTCTGTTCGCTGAAATCTCTACTTTCCGATGGTGAAAAAAAATATATATGTTACTGTAGTAAATCTTCTCAGAAAATGCAAAAAACCGATCGAGAAAATCGAATACCAAATTTCGTGAAAAAAAAAAAACATTTTTGTAAAAGATAAACATAAAAAACCAAAAACTAGGTTTTTTGAATTTTTTACATAAATTTTGAGGTTATGTGAAAAAAGTGTGAATGCAAAAGTTTTAGATCTTTTTATTACCTACAACTTTGCTATTTGAGTTTTTTCCATAGGACTTTTAGTTTTGCCGGAAATCGAGATAAACCGTTTTTTACCCTTAAAAGCTCACCCCCCTACCCTTCCCGACCTCAGATCGCCCGTAATTTTTTTTTCCTTTAATTTTTATAATATTCCCCTCCTTTTCTAATGGGTTTCATCCTACTATTATTTTTTTTTGTTTTAAAAATGATCGACCCTGGTCTATTTGGGTCAGCACACGACTATGTTGTTTTTTCTTTACCACTTTTTTTGTTTTGTAATTAATTATTCATTGTCATGTTCATTTCTTCATTCCTGTTTGTACTCAATAAATGCTTTTCTTTCTTTTTCTTTCTTTCTATTACTAAAACTTCTCTGTCCGTCCGTCTGTCTGTCACCAGGCTTCTCATGTTTATTTATTTATATGATGTATTTTGGCTTGCCTTAAAAAGTTTCTTGCTAATGCTGAATGGATGTGAATTTTTGTATCGGAATGTTATGACATCAATCATATTTAACCATATACTTACCTACATAATAAATTATAAATCTTTTCAATAATCCTTTCAGCCATGAATTTATTTTATCTGGAGTGATTTAGCCAATTTATTATACCTCCTATAGAATAACACCTCTTTGCAATATTAACCCTAAGATCTTACTAACACGACGACGATCAGATCGTCTAAAATTTAGCGACGTAATGAGTTTTTGATGTGATAACGTCAAAAAACGTAACTCAATGTAAATCAATGAACACCGTATTGCACTCACTGAAAAATGTGACATCATCATTATTGACAAGGTAACCATAGCAACGTATTATCGTTGCTATGGTTACCATCAATGTTTTCTTATGACGTTATCACGTAAAATTATCATCCGTAAGCCAACTTTACAGACAACCATTTTTAACGAATTTTTAACCCTTTCTGCTGCCCTTCTTATCTTACTATCTTACCCTAACCTAACTAACCTTACCCTGAAATTTTAGTGCAAATATAACATATGAACATAGTTTTCAATCCCACAGCCTTCGAGCTGTCTCACGGACAAGGAGGAGGACGAGATCTACGGGTTCGGATACGGTGTCTTCGGCAAGCAGATGCTGCAACGGCAACAGCAGCAGAAGCAGTTGTTGCTGGCGCAGCCTACGCAGCCGTTAATGCATAATCAACCACATAATTATCAAAGGTGAGTTGGCAATACAATTTCTTCATAAAGGTACTCGTAAGTTCCGATCCCGTGGGAATATCGGAAAAAAGTAACCTATGTATTAATCCAGGTTTCCAGGTATCTACATACCGAGTTTCATCGCAATCGGTCCAGTGGTTTTTACGTGAAGGAGTAACAAACATACACAAACACACAAACTTGCACATCATTAAATATAACTATCATCACTACATAGTATAAAACAAAGTCGCTTTTTCTGTCCCTATTTCCCTTTGTATGCTTAGATCTTTAAAACTACGCAACGGATTTTGATGCGGTTTTTTTTAATAGATAGAGTGATTCAAGAGGAAGGTTTATATGTATAATACATGCATAATATAGCCGTGCTAAGCCGGAGCGGGTCGCTAGTATAAAATAAAGTCACTTTTCGCCGTCCCTATGTCCCTATGTATGCGCAGATTTTTAAAACTACGCAACGGATTTTGATGCGGTTTATTTAATAAATAGATAGAGTGATTCAAGAGGACGGTTTATATGCATAATACATGCATAATATAGCCGTGCGAAGCCGGAGCGGGTCGCTAGTTTATAATATTAGTAGGACTAGAATTAGTAGGATTCATAAAAACGTTTTATTTTCCTCTGGATTTAAGCAAAGTTTCATCAAAGTTTTACACCCGTCATATATACTTATATCAGCAGATAAAACGTTATTCCTACTTGTAAATAATTACCTTAAATAAATTATACGGATTACCCAGAACTTTAATTCCTTAAAATAACAGCCCTCATGGAAAATGTATTTTTACGGACTTAAATATATCTACCAGTAAAGGTAGGTGAACTTAGAAGAAAGGAAATCAGCGGTTTAATATGATAATGAAATTATAGGACGTACTCAGTACAGTGGGCTACATATACATATATCGGAACTTCGGATATATTTCGAAATGGATTGACAAAATTGTTAATTTTTTTTAATATACGAAAACCTCCATTGCTCACTAAGACGAACATTATTATTACTATTTTATGTCTATAGAAGCTATAAAATATTTAATTTCATTATTTTTGCATATTGTTAAAACATAACATAGATAATTCTTTGGAGTGCCTATGGGCTTTGACTTCTACTAATTTAAATTCCTAGACGTAATGTTAAAGACTTCACGCGTAATTAAAAATTGTCAGTTCAATAATAGGGTTACAATCATATTGTTTTAACGTGATAACGTCTTATAAATTGATGAACACTGCATTCACAAAAAACATGCCGTCATGCGTCATATCCGGAAAATCGTCATGTTATTGACAGGGCAAACATAGCAACGTATTATTTCTATGGTTAGCATCAATGTTTTCTTATCACGTTATCACGTAAAATTATCGTCCGTAAACCGACTTTACCGACAACCATTTGTTTTTTTTTCTATAACAATATTTCTACAGCCCCCGTGGCCCCGTCCTAAATACGTCCGGCCATAGCCATACATTACTTGGACGTTAACAGGTGTACTCGTTAGATAAGCTTTTGCGCTGCATGTTTATACAAGTAATCTAAATTGAAATCAGACGTTCGATTGGCGACATATTCAGCCTCCGCTTTTTAGAATACGAATAGTTTGTACACGGCCCTGTATGTTGGTGAATAGAATAGCTATAATGTTAGGACTTAGAAGACTTACGCCCTTATATTATAAATGTGTAACAAGTCTTCGGTAGTAAAAAATTAGGCTAAAATGTGTATTGTCACATTTGCACTCCTGTCATCTGTCAAAGTGCTAATGTGACATGGTGATAAAACACCTTATAACTAAACAAGGTTTATAAAAATTTTATGAATTTGGGAGGGTTTGAAATCAACATTGTGTAAGTTAATCTAAGTCGCTTACGAATTTTTGTAAAATGAAAATTGCTGCATTTGTATGATTTTTTACTTGTTATCTACCAAAACCTATAGGGTTCATGGTCTTAATGGTCCTGCAGGTCCTAATTTTAAATCAATAGGGAAATAGAAATAGGTATATCTACAATTGGAAGGAAACTTTAATTTTTTTTAGCAACTTTTCAATTAATTATTAAAATAAAAATTAAAACAAATTAAAAACACAACAAAAAAGTTGAGTTCTTTTTGAGAGGATGGTATAGATAGGGTATTCCGCCTTGCACAGCACCTATACTACCCTCTCAGTTTAGTCCGCCATGTCCAGAGGAAAGATGTCAATGCGTCTTCAACTCTTCACCGTTCAATAAAGCGTATAAACACGTTTCAATAATGGCTGATGAATGGAATGCAAAGACATAAAATATCAAAACTTGAATAGCTCAACTTTGTCGCATCAACTTCATACATAAATCGGGCGGGTTCTTAGAACACAGCAATATATTCTTCAAATGTAACGACCGTGTGTCACATGAATGTACGAGTTAAGGGCGCTTGTAGAACGAATGTAGGTATCATGCTTAAGTAGTACGTATTTGTTTTATTTAACCAGAGTGATACAGAACTGTATAATTGCTGCAGATTGTTTCTCACACACCTTGTGAGTTGTGGATTTTGGGGGTTCGTATTGCTCGTATCCGTCAGATTAAGCCCAGATGACCCCTGAGTGGTGCTAAAGGAGCAATCTTCTGGTGGGGGGCTTTGGCCGCGGCTAAGTCATATCGCCTAGCGGACTTGTCCGTATTCCGATACGAAGACCGGTCCAATCACAAAAGGAATTCCTTGTGAAATTCGACCTTGTATTGTTTCCTTTCTTGAAAGTAAAATATTACAATGAATTCACAAAGTCTGTGATTATACATTATGTGGCGTTCCTGAACGCCACATAATGCACAGACTTTTGGCACATACTCTTGGCAAATTAAGCTTATGTTTTTATTCTTGAAATGTAGAGTTTTTCGTAATAAGCCAATCCACCGATTTACCAATTACACGCATTACGAATTATACGAATAATCATTATCCAATGACAGACTACATCACCAAGACATCTGCAAATCTACTACAAATTCAAATGCTAGCAAGTCGAATACCAGCCAGCATAAAGGAAATAGGTCTTCTTCCGGTCAATGAAGTTCATATTGCAAGTTACTGTATGTGGTAGTCGATTGTAAAACGGCGCTGCGCATGGTCAGATTTAGCTACATCTTCAACTGAATTAGCGTTTAGCTATATGCAAGTGTTTCAATTAACAAAATAGCGCGTTTTAAAAGGTATTTATGTGCAAGCGCCCTAGGTATCATTACTTGCGTGTTCGTCGGAAAATAAATTCAAATTAACCAACTGATTGATATGTCCGGGCTTCTCAAAGAAAATGTCCGTTCGTTCATATAAGGATTGGGTTTGTACGTATAAACTTGTTTCGAATATCTTAGGTAGTTGAATGTTGGACTAATTTAGTTGTGCTGTTTGATCTAGTTTATTGTTTGATTGAAATGGGAGCCTTCAAAGGGTTAGAATATAAACTTCTCTTATCAATGAAAATATTTATAACACGATAACATTAAGTACTGAAATTCTAATGTCTTAATTACACTTACCCCAATATTACGGCAAATAGGTACTTATATAAATTATTAATGATTGCAAAAAAAAAAACATTTTACATAAACTCAAAAAACGCTTATAAATGCGTACATGGGTAATCTAAAATTAACTACTTTCAATAATCACAAAGTTGATATTATTATTACACTTTGACAGTTGATTAATCATGTTTAAGTTCTTAAACGTATTTATTTTTTGTTGTGTACGTCAATCCTAGTGTTACATAATGTACATATAATATATTATTTATTACCTAGCTTAAGAACCATTCAACTATAATTTGAAAAACGTAAATATAAAATTTTAATGGAAAAAGGATTTGCTCAGAAAGACGCAGGTACACGGCGCTAATTTTCAAGCATAGGTATTTATTTTATTAAACATTTAATTGTTAGAACTTACTACGGCAGAAAATAACAGAGAAATCAATCAACAAAGCTCCAACACACTTTTTAATATTCATTTCACGTCCAATCAATCATTATTCTGCATTAAAACACCAAGCGCCTCTAACGAAACCAACAGAAGATAATCCGTCTTGATGATCAATAAATTTGTTTTCCTCGGGAAAGCAATGTCCACTAATGTCCAGAGCTATTTGAACCCACGCATTTAACGTGTAGTGGAATACTAATTAAATCTGTAGACCACAACGAAGACTGGTTCTTTTTAGTTCTAAATTTTATGTTACTTCCAAGCCAAGGGGTAAAAACGGGACCATGTTACTAAGAATTCGCTGTCCGTCCATCCGTCTGTCTGTCTGTCACCAGGCTGTATCTCATGAACCATGATAGCTAGAGAGTTGAAATATTCACAGATGATGTATTTCTGTTGCCGCTATAACAACAAATATTTAAAACAGAAAAAAGTATCTTGGTTTTCGTACCCATAGAGTAACAACGGAACCCTTTTGTTTTATCTGTCTGTCACCAAACTGTATCTCATGAACCGTGATTGCTAGACAGTTGAAATTTTCACAGATGACGTTTTTCTGTTGCCGCTTTAACAACAAATACTTAAAACAGAATATATTGGTACGGAACCCTTCGTGTGCGAGTCCGTCTCGAACTTGGCTGGTTATTAAATGTTTTATTTTATGGTGCAATAAAGTATTTATCTATCTATTGTGATTGTAATTATTATTGCGTCTTGCTTTGCATTTTACAAAGAGTTTGGAGCCTGGAGTCCAGATTGCAAATGAAGAGTAGGTACTACCTATAGGAATTCGGCGACCAAGAGCCCGTACACTTCAAACTAACTATCGGGCGATAGTTGATACAGTATCGGATGATAAAGAGTTGACGACGATTTAATGATTGTGAAATATTAACTTTTTGTAAATTATTACACCCAATTACAAAAAAAAGTTAAAAATTAAGATAAATTTTGGTACTTGCAAGTTTTCGCAAGTTTGCAAGTCTTGCAAAAATCTAATCACTACATAGTATAAAACAAAGTCGCTTTTTCTGTCCCTATTTCCCTTTGTACGCTTAGATCTTTAAAACTACGCAACGGATTTTGATGCGGTTTTTTTTAATAGATAGAGTGATTCAAGAAGAAGGTTTATATGTATAATAAATAATAATAATAAATCATTTATTTCAGGCTACAAAGGCCCATAGATACAAAACCAAATTATCCAACCAAAACCAAAAAGCAAAACCAAAACCCAAAACCAAAATAACTAAACCAACCAAAATATCTAAATTTTCCCACATCTATTTGTCGTGTTGACTCAGGACCTTGATCTTTATATCCTATATACCTCAGTATCTGGTATTAATTTCGAGCTAGATCCAACCGTTACTAAAAAAAAAAAAAAAAATAGTCGGACGACAAATAGTCGTCCGACATTTGTCGTCCAACAAATTGTCGTCCGACATTTGTCGTCCGTCAATAGTCGTCCGACATTTGTCGTCCGTCAATAGTCGTCCGACATTTGTCGTCCGTCAATAGTCGTCCGTTAAAAAATACCATATGTACGTCTTAATACACTCACAGCCAAATTAAAAACAGTAGGCCCAGGCATACATTTTCGCCGCGCCGTAGAGAGGGGATAGCTGTCTACTCTCCATCCGTCTTACGCTTTTTCGATCAGGTCACGTGTCCTGACGCGAGTTTAAGATTTTATACCCATTACAGAAAAAGTGCTCAACGCCGCTAAAGAAGTTTTCACTTCAAAAATCAGTGGTAACACACGGACAGACCGACGGACATCTTATTAGGGTTCCTTTTTTTCTTTTTGAGATACGGAAACCTAAAAATCTGCTTTCTGCGAGAGCTCTTAGTTCAGTTAACACAGTCGAAACAATCGTGACTTCGCAGCCGTTTCGCGTAAATTATTGGTGAAATGGAAACTAATGTCTGTTAGATATGAGATTGTGTTCGGACACTGTATTGTTTATGTGGTAATGTTGATAATGGAGAGGCATAGTGATTAAAGCAAGCAGTAATGGGTGTGTAAGTAAGTATATAAGAACGTTTAACAATTGAATATGATTCGATAATCGTATACGTGATTTAATCTGTGTAGATGAGGTGTGTAGATTGTGTAGATGACTGATGTATCCTTCTAAACATAGAGACCACAATTATTCGCTTTCGTTTAAGTATCTACGCCGTACGTGAGTATACTTCTTAAGACGATTTATAAATAAATAAATATTGCAGGACATTCCACATATCGACATCTAGCCCCAAGCTAAGTAACTAGACTTGTATTATGGGTGCTAGACAAAGGATATACTACTTATATACTTTTATTTTGTAAATATATACTTGTAATACATAGAATCTACCAGACCACAGACAAATATCTTAGCATAAATACTTGTCTGAGGCGGGAATCGAACCCGCAACCCTGTGTTTGGCAGTCCGGCATGGTGACCATTGTGCCAACTGGGTCGTCAATTTGGGTGGGGTTATATGACCAAAATGGTGACTTTTCACTGCACTTTTGGTGTACCTACATCATCAATAAAGAGTTTTAAAATTGCTATTGTTAGAATGTTTTCAACTCAAGCTGGACTTATTAAGTAATTTAATTTTAAAAGAATAGCTTATATTTTGTAATTAAAAAAACTTATTAACTAAAACAAAAGCAATTTAAAAACTCTACGGTGAACTTCCACTTTTGGTGCCTGATCACTTTATAGGCTTTAATTTTATTCTTAACATTTTCTCCACATGATTTTCTATTCATTATTCTCATAAAAAGAAACTCCCTAGTAAATGATATTCGATTGCAAATTAGATATAATTTAATAAACATAAAAACTGCTGAATAAATGTGTCTACGCATTTAAAATTGACGTTAATTTGAATAAGTATTATATTTAGATATCTAGTAGGTATTTTTATTTATGTATTAATGAAGAAACATGCAATGGGTGCTTGTTTAGAAAAACACAGACATATTGAAAGAGAATTTGACCCAAGCAGTGTTTTCCGTTTCTCATTTTTTGCTATTAAAGCTCCCACGAAACGATATTTTAATCCTACGCATTTGACCGTTATTGGTATAATGGATTATTTTATTGGTAGCCTACTGTTTTATGTAGAAATCAATTTTGTCATGTTAAAAAAATGTTAAACCATTATGTTGAATTTTTTTAAATGGCTTGGCTTTTTTAAATAACTGACAAAGCAGACTAAAGATTTTGCGATCGGTTGATATAGCTCGCAGACTAATGATTTTAAAGGCTTTATTGCTTAAAAAAAATTAAGAAAAATCAATCCTAATTAGACAATCCGGTTGGCACAATGGTCACCACGCCGGACTGCCAAACACAGGGTTGCGGGTTCGATTCCCGCCTCAGACAAGTATTTATGCTTAGATATTTGTCTATGGTCTGGTTGTTTCTATGAATTATAAGTATATATTTACAAAAGAAAAAGTATATAAGTAGTATATCCGTTGTCTAGCACCCATAACACAAGTCTAGTTACTTAGCTTGGGGCTAGATGGCGAGGAGTGAAATGTCCTGCAATATTTATTTATTATTTATTTATTAATAGAAACTTGATCAATCGGTTAAATAAAATACATACCTATTACGTTGTAAAGTAGCTTCGTTTAGTTTTTTTTTTTTTTTATTTTGATACAAAACAGTGTATCAATCATTATACAATTATTAAAATGCATTGTCTTCCAGATCCAGGCCAGGACGGCCTGGATCTGGAAGGCGGAGACCTGTTACACAGGTTTTATTAAAAAACCTTACTGCAGGTTCCAGACATAATGTTTCTTAAGTGCCAATTCATATGTTAAGTATTCTAGGAAAACACTCTTAAAATACCCAGTCTGCAACTAATAAATATTTGTGTATGTGTCTAAAAACATAACTAAGTAATTCAAAACGTCGTATAGCAAACACAATTTGACGCCGAGTTGATTCTTGACGAACCCACGCTTTATGTAAATCAAACCCAAATTATGGAGTTTGTGTTTCAATTTATAGAATTGTGACAAGCCGCCTAGCCGCTAACGAATGATTTAATCGTCTGGTTTATATCAATTCAAAGAAAACTCAATAGGTTGTAAATTGTTGTTAACATTACTAAAAGAATTACAACTAAAAGAAAATAAATAAAACGGGTTAGTTTTTATGTTTGGCAAAACATTTTTTTTTTTTTTCATTTTTCGTAGCTGTCGGATTTTACTAGAGACTCTTACAAATTGAGCTATTATATTTTCAGTCGACATAGGCAAATTTTTAAGAATTCTTATTTAGTATAATCAAGTCATACATCCATAGAGATAACATTCATAATGCTAAAGTAAAAAACTGTAAGAACAGTATTTTGACTGACACCCGAATTTGGATCAAAGTTTTGTTACGATATATGCTCAGATGTAGTATGAGCAAAGGGTTGGCTGCAAATCTAGCTGCCAAGGGAAACTTATTTAGATTTGCAATAAAATTTTATTTTTCCATTAAAAAAACTAAATTCTAAAAGAAGAAAAAGAGACTATATTATTTACGTATATCGCAATAGGTCTCTATAGTACAAATATTTTATTTTTATACATTCACTATTTATAAACAACGAACATAATAATATTTATTTAGCTCAAGTCAAATTGTAATAAAATATGTATCATAAAATTAGTTAAACTTACAATATCAGATCGTATACGGATATCACAGTCCAATCAAACGATATGATGTGCAACAAATCTTTCTAAAAGTAATCACCATTTAATTTTATTGAAATGGATAGTAAAACACGTAAAGTAACTCCCGTAGTGTCATTAAATACGAAATACGTAGTCGTTACTCAATTAACACTGCGTAGACGGCAATCCTACTAACAAGGTTGGGTGAAAAAGGGTTTGGTTAGATTGTAAGCGATGTTCTTGTTTAACAAAATCTATGCTAAGTGAGTAAAAAAATGTTGTCATGTATAAATGTAATGTTATGTAATGTAATGTGTGTTGTGTATGTAGATTTCGAAACATCAGGTTTTAACATAAAACCAAAAACAATAGGACATATTTTTTTTATTAAATATTTTTTGTTTAGGTATTTTTAGCAAAAGGGTCAGAAACTCAAAATGAAAAATACCAACGGGTTTAAAAATTTGAGGCGCCAGTGAAGGAAAGTTCAAATTGAAGAAATAAGTGTAAAAAGTTTCACAAGGCCGCTGTCTACGTCCCCAGCTGTGACAACTGAGATTTTTATTATAAAATCTGCCCCGTTGTTCCCTAGGTGACATTGAATAGGAGGCATTTAGGAATGACACATTTTTGCATTCTCAATCTCCATCAAGAAAACATAGTTGTCATCTGTTATGGGTACTTAAAGTTGAGGCACATGTTGAGGTAGCTTTGATTTAAAAAATCGATAAGTGATAAAATCATGAGTGTAACTACTTTTATTCTATTTTATTTCCGAACTTATGCTACTGCTAAATAGTACAAACCATGTTTGGAAATAAAATTAAATTGAAACTGGAATTCCCGCAGCGAAACCGTTCTATTGCAGTGGAAAGGCTTGCTTTCAGGTGTGTTACCTAAGTATGGATTTCAATAAAATGTTCTCTAATCGCTAACACAACAACCAATCTTTTAGCTCAGAGAAATGGCGCTACTGTAGATAGAGAAACAGCGCAACACGCTACAACACGACGAGATTTATCTAAGTGCCCAAATAAATGCTTGTTGTTTAGTTACTGTTTCACTATGGCACAGTTTGAACGGGATTTCAGTATTGTTAGCAAAAGGGATAACGTAAAGACGTAAATATTGAGGTATCTTGACGTGCTATTTTGTGTGGAAAATAGCTTGCAATCTTCCTTGTCTTTATTTTTTAAAGTTCTTTTTCGATCTGCGACAAACCTATCGTATTCAATAATACTTTACTTCGACATTATCTGACTCCGATAGAACTTAATATCAAAAAATAGTTAAACTACGAAGATTTCGATATTACGAAACTTTGACGAGGTGTTTCTTCGACATGACTTTACTAAGGTAGGTACGATGCGAGTTCGATAATATTCTTCTTCGACAATAATGCTATTTCGATTGATTCAATCTCTGACAAGGCGTTTTTAAGTATCGTCGAAATTAAAAGTCGTATCGTATCGAAGTTAAGTCTTGTCGAAAAGGATTTGTCGGAATTCAGTTTTGTAATCTTTGATTCAGTTTTTAACACTTTTAAAAACCTTTTGAAAATACATTTCCATTGAAAACCGATGAAAAGTAAATATTCGTATTAAAATGACACAAGTATTATATTGGTTTTTGTACTGTTCGGTTTGAATTGGCGAGCATAACTGCATTCACTGCATTCTGTTGTACTGCTCCGCTATGATAGGATTAATTCTGATTTATTGCACTTTATGGTTTTTTATTGTATGCTATTGGTTTAATGGTGGGTAGTTACAATTGAATCAAGTGTTTTAAAATTAAATTTATATCTTTCTTTTTTGCCTTTACTCGAAGTGCCTTATTTAAGTGCCTCTGGCAGAGCTGACCACCCGGCGGTTTCTTCATACATTTTTAATATGGCGCCATCTAGCGGTGCAGTTGATGATTTAATGAAAATCAAGTATTACTATAATTAAAATCAAGTATCAACCAATCAATCGCAACCCATAATTGTTATACTTAGTTTTTTTTAAAGCGTTTAGATTTTTTATTTTTTTTATTACGTCAGGTGTTCTAAGTATCACCAGTTTGCAATAAACTTTCTCTCCAAGAAGAATAAAATTAACATTGAAGCGATTTTTTTTCTACTAATATTTATGTGTACCTACGGATAATCGTTTTTGTGAACAAATATTTGTTGTGGTCAGGGTGTATCTGTATTTCTAAAAAGTATTTTACAAAAAAAGTATTTTATCTATTCAATACAAACCTAGTTGCTTAGCTTCGGAAATAGGTACCACTTTGAGTAACCCATTGATACTATAAATTGCTTTTCTTCCTACGATCAAGTCAAGCGTTTTATGAGATTATTTCAAACAGAGAGACATTAAATCAGAAGAATATTAATTAAACTATCTTTTATTTTCGCAATATTATAATTGCAGCGATGTTTTAATACCTATTTCCGACGTCACGACAAACTCATTTCCGTTTTGACACCATCAAAAATCAGTTCCCACGCAGCGAAATGATTGATTACACAAACCGGAACAAATCCAATGTAAAACATACAATTTTAATTAACAAATAAACCGACTACAGTATTTTAACCGCAAAATCATTATTATTTCTATTTGCACTGTACCTGTAAAACAAACAAAAGTTTGTGGAAAATATAAATAAAATAAATAAATATTGTAGGACATTCCACACTAATCCACACATCGCCATCTAGTGTCAAGCTAAGTAACTAGACTTGTGTTATGGGTGCTAATACAACGGATATTTTTTTTTGTAAATATCCTACGTATAATAGGTGCATAGAAACAACCAGACAACAGACAAATATCTAAGCATAAATACTTGTCTGACACTTGCCTAATATATTTGAAACTTTAGGTAGGTACCTAGCTAGATATATTGTATAACTTTTAAAAAAATAGCGATTAAAAACAGAACTTAAGAGAAAAGGGTACCGGGGGCTTTCTCCATACAAACTATTACTACCGTAGTCGACTGTTTTCTCCCTGGATAATGACACTAGAGCAAATATTTTTGGTGCATAAAACTTATAACTGCCATGACCATGCCCCTATTTTTTGTTTTTTTAATTAAAAAAAAAAAAAATTTTAATTTCTATGATAATTAGAAAATGAAAAAAAATCCAAAACATAGGGGCATAGTCATGGTAGTTATAGGTTTTATGGCACAAAAATATTTGTGCTAGTGTCATTATCCAGGGAGTAAACAGTCGACTACGTTTGTATGGAGAGCGTGCAGGTACCCTTTCACCTTAAAGCTGCGTGCAGCATAATGTGGGAGGTTCAAAAAAATAATTTAATAGGGATTGAAAAATAGAGATTGGTATGTGAAATTTCCTCGCGAAAATTATAATATTTTCGACCTCCTAAAACAAAACTAACTACAATAATGCTTAGAAACTACAACTTTATTCTTTAAAAAATTTCAAAAGAATGTTCTTATAATTATTGAAAAAAAATTAGCTTAAATTGCGTTCCCACCATGTTTGGTGCAGTAAGTATTATTTAACCTAAGGCAAAATGTCAAAATCAAAATGTACCCAGTATGTGCGTCTCAGAAATCGTCGATCCCTGCTGGACTTACTCTTCCTGTATAAAATTCTTCGGGGTAAAATAAAATGTTCACACCTGTTAGGTAAAATTCGTATAGCTGTTCCTACCAAGATCCCCCGTTACCCAATAACAAGCACTTTTTCCCTGCCTCGGTCCAGAACCAACATTGGGCGTCATCATTTTGTCACAAGGGCTTGCTCAAAATACAACGAGATAGCTAGAAATTCCGACATTGACATCTTCAATGACTCAATGGCTGGTTACAGTAGCAAAGTACTGAAAAGCTTTGGTTACTCCTAGTCTTCTACTTACTTTAATTTAATTTTGTCCCTAGGGTATGTAAGCCTTAAAAATTTGTTATCATAACCAGAAACTAGAATCTGTTAAGGCAAAGTTGTGTATACCTATTATTGGTAAACACACTTTATTTTTATTTCGGTAATGTTTTTCTTTATTCTTAGTATTAGTGTGTTTTACTGTTGGTGTACCAAATAAATAAATAAATAAATAAATAGGAGCGACCGAGGGTGTGTTTATTTATTTTTACGTAGTTACCATCAAATGAAACCGTGTTAGTCAGTAGTCTCTGACAAGCATTATTTTATATATTTTTTTTTATATAGAGACAGAAGTTGTTGTCCTCATAGTGGCCAATTCTCGTAATTTGTTCAAATTACATTGCAATGTCATTCCGATTACGTTTCGATTACAAAAAATATCCTTTGAACACTGTTATTTACGACAATTGGCTTTCTGGTTGTCTATAACCGAACCTTGATAAAATAATAATTGAATGTAAACAATTCAAGCCTATACTCATCAAACCGAACTCTTTACGAATTTACGTTTTCATCAACCCATTCATTTGGTACTTGCAATCATTATCATTAGTGAGGTATTGTTAATGTCGTTGTCGATTAATTTCCCATTTTCCGGATTCCGCGCGTAGTTTTTTGTGCTTTTCAGCAGTTCACACGTTCAAGGTTTTAAATTAATTGTTTTGTGTTTGCTTCTATGTGCAATATCTACCTACTCAGGTACCTATATTTCAAACTTGTCAGTACGTCTGGAGCCAACTAAGTCGGGGGTTTAATCACGATGACTCCTTCACCGTAAGAGCAATGTTAAATGTTTGATGGCGTCATATTAAGGTGTTAAACCACACAATACATCAGTCAATTTCTTAACAGTATGAATGTTATTGATACCTATCGCTATTCTGTGGCCATTCATGAAATTGCGAGACGCGGTATTGCTGAGAAAGCTCGAAATTTTTTATACTTGTCATAACTTTTAAACGAAATATCCGAAATAATTATATTTCTTTGTTTCAGTTGCCTCAGTCCAAGATCAGCATATTTCTACGAATTTCCGCCTAGTGGTAAGTTTTTCTTAATTCATTTTCAAGTACGTCTTATATCATAATATAAATAAGAATGTATGTCTGTCACAAAAATAATAATACCGATTTAAATTTCTGGTATTGTAGCTATAGCGATTCCATCGGAACAATACATGCCTTAGCCACATTTAACATACACTTATAGCCCGATCTTTTCATAATACGTTCGGTATTTATGCGGGTGAAACCGCGGGCATAGCTGGTTTTAAATATTACTTTGTAATATTTACTTAACTATGGGTAAAGTTGATGAACTTCGTTGAACTCTATCTCCATTGCCTACAGACTTGAACTCAAGTTAATTACGGTTTTAATTGAACTCACGTAACAGGATGTATTGAAAGTAAACATGGAGAAAGCTATGCTTTCGGAGATGGTACTCTATAATTTGCAAATTTATTTTAATTATTTTTGTATGAGGAAAGATTTTGAATATAAA
Organism: Idaea aversata; assembly: GCA_907269075.1. Lineage (NCBI taxonomy): Eukaryota > Metazoa > Arthropoda > Insecta > Lepidoptera > Geometridae > Idaea > Idaea aversata. The sequence continues at coordinate 10,072,386 of OU026091.1, forward strand.
CATTCTGTCTTAGTTTAAACGATTAGTTTAATCTATAAATATAAAAATCTAACTGACTGACTTATATGTATACCTATCAACGCACAGCTCAAGCCAAGAACGGATTGTGGAAAAAAATAGGCTTACAGAGAGCCATTATAACGTATGCATCCGCTAACAATGGCTTTTGGAAATATCAACCCCGACGCGTACGAAGTCGTGGATCAATGAATTTTTTTTTCTTTTTTTCTCTAGATAACTGTCTCGGCACTGCAAAGAAGAAGGTGACCACATTTTCAAGACTTCTACGAGGTCTAAAGTCCCATAGAAAAGAGAAACACGGATCATGTTCGCCGAAACACACCCACAGTCCCCGACAAGGGATGCCACCGCAACGAGTAAGTTAAACATTTAATTAAAACTAATCTACATAGGATAATGAACCTTGTCTCCGAACAATACAGTTTAATTTCCTTTGATTAAAAATTTAACAGTGCCTTAATTTTTCTACTTAATCCGCCCTTATCGGTGGGCGCTTTAAATTTCTGACGGTTATGTGACTCGTCTGTACTTTAACTGGATTTTCGCTTTTGATGGTTAATTAATTTTTCTTAACCTTTCCTTGACTCAAGGAAAACAACGGACTTAGATCTCGGAGACAGTTTTCTTATTCACTGGGTCTTGCTTTCACAGAATATGTAGAGGTATAACTTAGTTGCAATACTTAAATTAGGTACAGTGAAAAGGTATTTTCCTCAGACTGCATAGTCACCTTTTATCCAGTGAGGTAGTTAGCAAACACTGGCCTATAATAACGGGTATATAAAAAAAATTAACTTTTTTATTTGAATAAGTTTACAAACTAGAACAGCCGGAAAATTTATAGAACTGCCTACAAAAAATTATATGCAGATTCGAAACAATAAAAAAACTCAATTGTTAACGCTCATGTGAGATAAAATCTTTTGTTTATAGATTCCCGTTAGCGACAAAAAACTGTATGTAACCGAATCTAAGTTGCAGCTCGCCTCAGGCGTGTGTCGCAGTCTGTCGCTTTTTTTTTTGTTTTCATACATTCCCTTTGCACCCTATCCGCCATTATGTTGATCCGGCGCGACGCCGCCGGTTCTTCTTTGACGTACACTCGCTGCAATTAGTATGACGACGAATGCCACGTGTATATGCTTTAGGATTTTGAGAGTTGTTTACAGGTGGGATGAAAGTTTGGGAATATTTTTACACGACAATGTAAAGGTTTAAATAAAATTTAAAAAAATTGAGGACGCTCACTAATAAGCCACGCACACTGAACGGTCGTGCAAGTTAAGCGACGCCTGGCGCGGTCATTACTTCGATGGGTGGCCAATTAGTAGTGTGGCAAAAATGTGTTTTCGTGAGCCCCTCCGTGCTTCGGAAGGCACGTTCCGTTGGTCCAGGTTACTACCTCTTGTGGCAGTCGTTGGGTCAAGTTAGAAGCCTTATAAGGCGATCTGAAAATTCTAACAATAGGTGAGCCACACCACTATACGAGAAGAAGAATAAAAATATAGTGGTGCTTTTGCTGAAAATCATATAAGTACTGAAGTGTAAACAAAGATCAGAATCAATCAGAAAAGAAGATAGATAGATAAACACTTTATTTGTACAACACACAAAACATTGAAAATAACAAAAATGACGAGAAAGCTTAATAAGAAAGTGATCTTATAAGGGTTCCTTTTTTACCCTTTGACGTACGAAAGCCTAAAAATCTGAAGTTTTCATAGCATTAACTTTACTATTGTAGTTTTAATTTACTGATCAAACGTCATAAATTGAATAACAATACCACAAATGCAGTTTATAAAAGCTACCTTTGTTTTTAATTAAAAAAAAAGATGTTTAAAAAAATAAAGATTCTCATCATCTTTTAATACCTACAATATTGTCTTTTACTAATTTTACATTAATCTCGCCATGGTTCATGAATAAATTGAATATTAATATACTTACATTTACTTTCAAAACCACTATTCTGTTAGACATATCAAGGCAAACATCGTGATAGATTAGTCTAAATTAGCTAATGTGTGTGATTTACTTACGTTAAGTAAATACCAGCAAATCATTGCATATGTTTACTTATATTAAGTAAATAATTTAGGTTAACAAATAAGTTTAGTTTGTTTATTTGTTAGATGATTAATTTCAGAGCCCCGATACTGAAATATGAAATATTTCTACTTCATATCGAAGAGTTTGTGTTCAAAACTTTATTGGATACTTACACACGTATAACGGTATTGAAACGGTAAAATTTTCATATTTTCAGACTACGAGGTGTAAACTTTAATTATCTACCTACCTAGGTACCTACTTTACTGAGTAGAATATAAGCTATAAAATTCATATTCCAGTATAAGGAAGAGGTACGACGAATGAAAATGAGGTGTCCGAATTAGATACGCAACTCATTCTATCCGAATTAAGTAGAACATTTTTCCACGTCCATCTATATTTATTAATCTCTCGAGGGGGCACGTCACCGCATGCCTTTTGAGAAATGACGCCTGCCAAAGTTAAGTCGGTACAGCCAAGACGGGTTTGAGTTATGACCGTTTGTTGGGTGAACGGATAAAGACCATTAGGAGGGCTGGCGTAATCCTTATCGGCGGACTTGCACTTAGGATTAGTCCCGCCAGAAGTTGCTTTTTTCGGTTATTGGCCATACCTACCTAGTACAAGCGCGATTAAAGGATTTGTCGTGGATCAAGCTTATGGGCTCACGCGATTTTTCTAGCGTTTTTTGGGATTTACCCTGACGTTAAAACATTTATTACTATTTAACGGACGAAGCGTGAGTTTGAAAAATGGTACCGTAAGGCGAAACCTTAGGATTAGTGTTGGAATAAGGTTAGAGGTTAATTATATGTTTTCGTGTTCAATGAGTACAGTTTTGTCAGAAATAGGATTAATACTTGAACTGTTACGTTCAAAATATTTTTTACTTTTACTTTAAAATTAACGTAGCTTCGTTCTGATACAAAGCAGATAGGTAATGAATAACAGCATCACTCTTAATAGCACAATTCTATCATCAAGCATTGCTAATTCATCACTTAATATTTTAATCTTCACCTAACTGCCTTCACTTAACTGAAATGCGAATACCTTGGAATTAACTTCGGTTAATTTTCATTTCAATTTCAATTACACCATGATTGCGTGTCCATCATTTTGTTTAACCAAATCTGGGTTCGAACTTCATTTGCATCGCCGCATTTGCCACAATTTGCTATAAAATTCAAATGAGGTTTTTTGGGTCATTTTTTGAAACGATTTGAATAATTACAGTATCTGCAGAGCCTTTTTGATCTTTTATAAGAACTGTATTTAAATGGAACAAAGTAGATGAACCAGCGCTATAGCGGTGTGGAAAGGCGTTTAGTTTGAAGTTTAACCATACTCCTCCCACATCCCACAATTACTTAGTTATGCGCCTTACTATTTTTTTATTCATATGGTAAAAACGCCTGTAGTTTATCACTAAAATTTATTATAGCATGGAAAAATATTGTTAATTTATTGTGATTTGTGTACCGTTTGTAGTTAAGATCTTTTCATAATATTTAGATTTCATTTAACGACACAAACTTCTCGTCATTATAAGGCTAAACATGATATTGTCTTTTTGCAACTTTTTTTTTGTTTTTCATTTTTACGTTACTACGCTACTGTCAAGTGTTGTAACTTGACAGTTCCCAAGCAAAAGCAATAATAAACAATTTTAGTCATGGCGAACTGCATTTTGATTTTGACTCCATTAGCGTTTTAACATATACCTCCATAATAATGCAAACAATGTAAAATCATAATTTATTAGTTTTTTATTTTGAGTATTTACTGAAAATACATTTAAATAACAACGCTAAATAATGCTTTCACCAAAAGAATAAAATCAAAATTGTCATTTGTCAGCGTCTCCAACAATATGTAATTCAGTTGTTGACTCATGTTATGCAACACGTCTGGAAGTATTGGCACCTTGCCTTGGCTCCTTGCGGTAAATTTATTCCTGTATTACAACTCTGAAGGCTTTCGATAGTGCAATAAAATGTTATAGCTTGCCCAACGGTCTTCGGAAATGCTTGAATGTACATAAAATATTTTCTATAGAGATGGTAATATACAATAACATTGTTGTAACTTTTAGAATGAGGTAGGTATTACAATTTATTATTCGCATTATATTTTGATCCGGCCACACAGAAGTAAAAAGCGGGGAAGTACGTACTTAAAAATATAACTGAATTGAACCGAAGCAAGCGGCTTTCTTCCTCGCGCCTCGTTCGCTATTTAAGATATCAAACTCTTTGAATAACATTTTTATCTTCTAATCCAATCTCTCCTATACCTTGATTGCACGAAAACATCCATAAGTTTCGCATCTAATCTATCCAACTGCCTCTCTCGACGTGTTGATCCATCTAATCCTAAAATCCAAGTGAGGGTAATCACTCTCAACTCTCAGACACTTGACTTTTACTCGTAATAATTCGGCAAAACAGAAAACAGTCATCAATAACACGAACAAAATATTGACTTTAACTTTTCCATTTGAAAACCGAGGTTACTGAGTTAAATAGATAAACTGGCCGCTTTTATTTTGCATCTAATTTAAATCCATTGAACACGAATATGTTAAACCGTAAAGATATTTCATTAAAACTAAATAATGATACTTAGTTAGGAAGTACTACCATAGGTACTACTAAAACTTACTACTAAAAAATGCACATAAAATAATGTAAGTATATTGTGTTTTTTTTTCACGTAGGAACACGCGAAATATCAAAAATAATATTTTTAATTGACGTACCTTGTTTTACATCGTAATGTAACGTAATGTGGTACATATATGATTCTAGCATACTTGGATTTTTTTTATTATTTATTGATTATTATAATATTTCAATATGTTGTTTTAATTTCGCCTAGATTAACAGAAAACGTTCGAAAGTAGGTTGACAAATATTAAAGGTGAAGTGAAATTGTAGTTTGCAGTACATTTATCAAATTCACCTTGGTTATGTATTTGCTGTTTTTGACACGAATTATTTTCTTTGCACGCTTGCTGGAAGTTTTATGTTTGTTGGTTTGAATATTTTTTGCATTTGTACGTAAATCATCTTGTGTACGCTATGCTGTAGTAATTTACATTATAACAATGCTTGGTTGTTTCAGTATTATTGCGTTACCTAGTTACATAACAGTCTTATTAAATTTGTAACTTACCTAATAATTTTCATAACAAAAAATATTTTGATTAAAGGTCGCTGCATACGTAACGTGATTTTCTTGTGCCGGACGGGACGATATATTTTTATATGAAACGATGACAAGAAATCGTCACGTCCCGTCCGGCACGAGAAAAATCACATTACGTATGTTTAAAGTCCACGAACACTCTAGGAACGATGTACGTCAAGTCCTCGTCCCGTCCAAGATTTTATTCCGTCACGTATGCAGCGACCTTAAGTAGTACCTACTTAATTCTTAACTTTTCCAAAGCCGGGCAAGGCAAATCTGCCCATCCATTCCTGCCCATTATGCTCTACCTCCTGCACAAGAGAAGACCTGACGGAAGCCACAGACACCGCCCTAAATGTATATAGGGCTAAGTCATTTTGGATTTAATAAAAAAAACGGCCATTGATACGATTAGAAGAAAAACAAACTTTCGCAAGTTCAAATATCGTCCCGGTGCGATTTTTGTATATGTATTTTTCTTAAAAAATATTTCTAAGTAAGTGCTTGATTCTTTCACATCTCACCCTTAATCCTCTGTCCAGTCTTCTCTATAATAGGGTTAAAACATATTACTTTTAGCGGTAAGGCACTATTATGCAAAAGTCTAAGCTTTTTTTATTATTTAATATTTATTTATGTTTGTGTGTGCAATAAAACGTATATCTCTCTACGAGTGACGGGTCGTGAATTTAATTTGACAGCTGATGTTTAAGGAATAATACTTGCTGTACTTCTATAAAATAATACTGTACGAACATATTATACAGTTAGTTTCACTGCCATTACACAGTTTTGACTTTAATCTGTCACGTTTTCAACTATTCTTACACTTTTTTCACGAAAATTCAATTTTAATCCCCGTATCAATTTGGTGCAATTTGGTTTACAAACTGAAAAATGTCAGTCGAAAAACATTCTGAATTCGAACTGTCCGGTCCGTTGACAACTTTACATTTTATGTACTTAGTTAAATTGTTTTTGTTTATTTTAACATTTATACTAACTAATTTCTATTTAAATTGAAAGCAATATGAATACAATGAACAAAACAATAATTGGAAGCGACACATTTAACAAAATAATTGGATGTCACCCATAACGTGGCTGTCAATTGCGAACGACGGCAAACTGTGTTGGATCGGATATTTACATCGGTGATTGTCAATCAAAATTAAAATTCGTGTCTCTACACATTTTGAAATTTAAGTATGTACGGTCGGCTGCATAATTGCAGCCTCCGGTAGAGTTCAAAAATTACTATTATTGGCATGTTTACATTCTAATAATGTTTGATTGATAAATTCATGAGTTAGAAGACTTTAAACTTCAACTAAAGCAGGTGCCTAGAATCTTACTTGTGTTGAAAACATTCTTATAACAGTCCTTTTGGACCGCAACTGACCGTACCTAGGTAATTCTTATGCTCATTTTTTACGCGATAATAAATGTTCAACGCGATCGCAACTCGTGTTTTATAAATATAAAAAGTAGCCTATGTGTTAATCCAGGTCTCCAGCTATCTAGATACCGAGATTCATCGCAATAGGTCCAGTAGTTTTTGCGTAAAGAAGTAACAAACATACATAAACACAAACTTTCGCATTTTTAATATTAAGTAGGATAGGATACCTACTGTACTTAAATTTATTATTGTGGAGAACTGAATAAAGATATTTATTATTGTTTATTTTGAAACTAAACTAGGTACTAATAATAGGTATCTATTCTAGTAGGTACAAAAGAAATGCTTATTGAATAAATATGTAGCTGCTCTTACTATTAAGGAACTCTATTATAATACTCTATTTAAATAACCTTATTGGATCCTCGTTGAGACCATAAATATTAGAGAGGCCGGAATGTTACTCGTTCTAGGTCCATCCTAAAACAGCAACGGTTTTCAATTCGATATCATTATAAATTATATGAAAACAATGTGTGCGTTTGATAAGGGAAGGGACCAATAAATTGAAGTCGGCGAGTTTAGAGCGATGCCTTGCCGTTATAAAACGTCCATTGTCGTCCTTTTGCATTATTCCCTTATCAAGTGCGAAGTTAATGGCCGAGCATTGTGCCTACTATGATTAATTGATTCATACACCCACATTGTGATGCAGAAATCCTTAGCTTTTTCTACGCTTAAGTGGATATGATAAATGGTCCTGTATTCATAGAGAACCGATATCAACGTATGGTAATTATCGCGATGTGATTTCGTATTTGTGTTTCGTTTGTTCTGTAAACACAATTCGAATAGGAAATACTGAATAATTAATGAAGTTACGATTTGAAATAGGTAAACAAACAGTATCTAAACACGCTACGTTATCTAAACGTAATTCCTTTGATCATGCTCTTAAGCTCTTATACATTTTTAATTAAGCATCGGGAAAATATTTATGCTATGTTTGCTGCTTAACTTTTTGCGTTTCAGCTGTCGAAACGTTGTAGATAAATAATATTATTCAGTTCGACATTGCATTTGTTTTATTTAGTTTTTTATATTTTTATTTATTTATATTCATTCTGTATAACTTATGTTTAGAGCTTTATTATTTTATTATAAAACTTATTTTTACTCGTAACATATGATTGTTTTTATAATAATATACATCCCGAAACTTTTTTAATAGCACAACATTAACGAAACTAGATATTGAGATGTGTTTTTAAGTTTCTCAACTGCCAAAGTAAAAATATAACATCTCAAAAGTCGCAGTCTAAAGATAGAAGGATCATTTATCATACAACCGTGATTCGTGAAAAACTTGGAATTTTCAAAGAAAGCAGGTTCATTTCGTATCTTAGAAAAATGACTGTTTAGTGACTTGATGAATAAGTTAAAAGTTTTATGTTTTGATTGATGTTTTTGCGCTTATTAGTTTTACTTTTTTATTTTGATTTACAAGTAACAAGATTCTTTAAGACATAATTTAAGCTGTAGGTTTTTCAACATTTTGTCAACGTTTTCAGAAGAAAATGATCCAATAAAGTATGCGGAAATTGCCTTTTTTGCAAAACGAGTCTTACAAAGTTTTTGAGGTTATGTAATAATGTTTTTCATCGGCATTTAAAACGTGCCCCTTGCATGAATTCATGATATCATAATTTTTTTAAAGTAATTTATTTAAAGAGCCACCTTAAACTTCCAACTTTGCAATGTCCTGGAAACCCTATTTGTAGATCGAACTTTCAAATTAATGAATCATAAGTTTTCACGATAAATTCTAAAACTTTCTCTCAGGTCGACACACCGGACAGCGTTCTACAAAGCGGTCTCGGCTTAGGACCTGGGCCTGATACGGCTCTCAGGTCCATGGTGGACCCCAGAGACTATGACCGCCTCAGATTCTTACAAATGAATGCCGCCCACCCTAACACCTTCGAGGAAACTATACATAGGGTGAGCAAATGTCACCTTTCTGCTATACGCGTTTGTGTACCGAAGAGACGTCTTCATTTAGTACTTAGGATGATGATGACTATTCGACTAGGTATATTCAAAATTATAACGATTACTAAAAAGTTCTTTATACTTTAGATATGGGTAAAGTATTGTTTTCTCGTTTTACGACTTGAATAATTTTATACTTAATAAAAATATGGCAAATAGAATTAAAAATATGTAAGTTTAAACTTGATAAAATATTACACTAGTTTTTAATACGAATTTCACATAAACGTCGTATAGCAGAGGGTATTTTAATCTGTTATGCTCTGGATGGCAAATATATATTTTATTTCTTTCGTTTCGAAGCTTTTAAGTTTACCTAGTAAGCTTTTTATACTTATTGTATCTAAATTGTCATTGTTAGTTATTTATTTATTAGATTGTACCTTATTTAGACTAAATTGGTCTCTACCATCTCTAATAAAATGCATTTTTATTAAACTTATCCAAAACGTGCATTTAGTATACATTTACTTTTTAGTTATATATTTCCTTATACATATATATTTAAATGTTATTGTGCCAACAGAGTTGTAACTGATTTTCAAAATTCAAAATTTACCTAATAATGTTTCGGCTTTTATCAAATCGGCATGCTCTAAGAATTGGAGGTGGGTCTTAAAACTCAGTGTCTCATTCCATTTTAGTCACTTTATTTTTCCAACACACCAGTCTTATATAGCGCACTTTCGTCACAAATAATTTCCGCACAGCATGTTATAAAATGCACGCAATATTTTTTGCACGAATAATGTCACTAAAATGCATGATACGCATGTATTTTCGTATTCAATGGATTTGTTTGATACTTTAAATAAAAAATGGAATCACTTTTAATAAACCTATAAACTATAAACGGAATATTGAAAGTATTTTATAAGATGTAATCTAAATAGGGATAGGAAAAGGAAAGATAATGAAGAAGATTTAAAATTCTCAGTGAAACGCGAATCAAAAATGTTAATTTGTTCTTTGTTACAGTTAAAAGTTCAAGAAGCAATGAAGAAAAAAGACAAGTTAGCGAGAGAACAAGAAGAGGTAAGGCAGATGGCAGTGTCCGTTACAAAATATATTGTGATTTTACCTTAACAGTAATGTACAAAACTCGGTGGACATGGAAAGATAAAGTAATACTTACGTAGGAGCACCTTGAACGATGATAAACGATAAGAATTATTAATTAATAATAACAATGAAAAAGATTGTATATTTACTCCTCTGAGGTCTATATATGTGTTAATTTATAAATTTGCTAATTTCCATTCAAATAAAGATAGGATTTCGTTGTACCAAAAACGTGATCCTTCTAATTTCCTTCCCTTGTCGAAAAACAAGAAAATCCCTATCTTATCTATCAAATACCGAATAATCTGATGCGAGTCGCATTCGGTTGTAATCTCTTGGTGGGTGTCTCCGACGAACGAGGCGAGGCATGAGGCTAATCGTGTTCTAATCTCAGGCTAAGCCTATTAGCAGCATTCGTATTGCTTCCCAACAAAACTTCGGAAGCCCTTTCCTCAGCACATTTCGCTCGTAAAACTATGCCCCATACTTTACTGTATTGAACATTGAAATTTTACTACATCAATAAACTGTTTGCAGCACGAATTTGGGTGACACCGTGCGGAACGGTTGCTTATTAAAAATTTGGGGCTCGAATCGATTTTTACGGTTGAATTAATATCGTATCGTTCAAATTGTTTCTTTGCCTTTATTTATTTATATTCCAATTAATCAACGTTTAGAAATGGTTGTTTGAATTAATTAGGTTATGCTAGTATAACAAGCCGATAATTTAAAATATTACGATCCCTTGGAATTGATATTATCATTCTTTTGAATCATTAAAAGTACGTAAGTATCTACTTAGAAACTATAATAGTACATGTACTATCGTAACTAAAAATGACACTTATGCAGTTTAATTTTATTCCTACTTTTACGTTAGAAAAACCTAAGAAATTGATACTTTTTCCAAGAAATGCACAGCAAAATTTAATTTTGAATTGTACACGCAAATCCTTCCCGTGTTACCATCTTGGTAACAAAGCGTGCATAAATTAGCTTAATGTTCAATACTTTCCTACTTGCGAGAAAGTGGTCGTTTTATTGCTACTTCTGAATATTTATCACTGTGCTCACGCATTTAAGGAAATATTTTTCGTTTAAACATATATTTTTTAATATAAACATTATATATAACTATTTATACTCGTACTTCACTTATTTAATTTGTTATAATGTTTCCTTATTATAAGAAATGTTTAAATAATAGCGTGTCGTATAAATATAAATATACTTAATCGATATTCACATCAACATAATGGCGAATAACCAGGGTTTTTATTTCCTTGTAAAAATCATAAAATTCTTTATGTTTTCAAGCATGGGAATCACTTACGCAAACACGCAAAATAGATAGTAAAAAGGTTTAAAAAAAAGGGAGATAAAAGGTTTCGTTTAGGTGAAATGAAACAGACAGAAATCGCTTATTATTTTTTAAATTAAAATTTTTCCTATGTTGGCTCACTCCCCTTTGGCAGGCCCAGTTTTCTCTTGAAATTAAAATAATGCTATCCTATTTAAGGGGTGCGGGATTTAAGGCACTCTGATGTTGGTAGGTATGTATTTTGAACGGTTGCATTTTTTTAATAAACTTTTTTTTGTTACAGATTTTGAGAGATATCAGACATGGTTTGATGAATATGGGACGAGATGGCGTCAGGGGACCGTTTGGAGGTAAGATTTGAATAAAAATCGTTGTTTTTGTTTATTATTCACATTTTTTGAATCAACAAAGTGTTTTAATAAGCTTTGATGTTAAGACTGTCGGATTCTATTTATTTGCGTTTGTTTCTAGTCGCTTTGGGATTTTGAATTTATAAAATATTTTTCTGCATAATTAAATGACTGTAATTCTTAGAGAATACCAAAACAATGAAGCGTCTAGAAAACAATATTAAAGAGGATTTAAGAAATCCGCATGATGCTTGCACGATGTGTTGAATTTTTATGTTTATTGTCAATTTTTTTACGGAATGCTTAAATAACAGAAGCGTTACATGTGAGTTACATTTTTAAATACTGTTTATTTTACGGTATGCTTTCGATGTGCATCGTTCATTCACTTTTTGATAGCCATGAAATATAAAACGGAAAAAATTAAAAATCCATTTCACTACGGTAAAAACATTTCGAATTTAATATTCGCCAAGTGTATGGAAGGGTCTAGGATCATCTCCATTCATCTGATCAATGTTTACTTTGCGTTGATATGCTGAATGCATGTTTTGAAAAAATATTTTGCAACGCACGGCTTCCCAATGTTCGTTCACAGCTTATATCGCAGTGTTGTCAGTGAAATCGCCACTTTGTGGAGAGCATTGTTTCGGTAAAGTTTTTTCGCAATTTTTTTGGCACGTTTTTTTATTTGCAATGCTGTGGCGAACCACGCTGAAGTCTAATACAGGGCTCGTTTACAGACGACACGTATATGTACGACGACGAAGCAAGGTGTTTATCCGGAAGGGGTCACTGGTACGACGAACCGCCTTATGAAAGCGACCCAGAGGATTTTCTTATGGGTGGAGGAGCACCAGCGGCCACGTTTCAGAATGGGCGTGTGTGCTTTACGTTGAATCTCCGAAACGAACAAAGAAGTGAAGGTGTTATATCACTAAGAAGCGCAGGCGATATCAGTTTAGCAAGAACCCCTCGTAGAGGATTAATAATTCCGCAAAGTGGCCCCTATCCGACAACCGTGATCCCCTTGCGAACAGCCAGAGATCGGGAGAGCGGGGATTACGCCGCATCTGATATTCAATCTATAGGATCGAGGCTATCTGGTATTTCCCTGGAATCCAGTCGATCGGAGCGCGATTCGAGAAGGGGCTACAGGCAAATGTCCGGATACCGGATAGGTGCCGATCCTTTATCACCTGCTTCATCCGATTACGAGGATCAAGAGAGCGAAACAGATTCTCAACATATAGCAACTGTGCATCAGGTAATATGATTTTAAAATTAGTTTTGTTTGAATACGCAAATGAGTTTAAATAAACTTACTGTTTAGAAAATTTTGCTTTTAATTTGATACCTTTACCCTTATAAGAATTTTGTCTTTCAGTCTGCTGAAGAATGTGAGGGCGTGTCGAATCTTGCAGGCAAGGTTCGAGGTCTTAGGCAAGACGTTCAAAGAAAAATTTCAAGACTACGACAAGAACGAGGTCCTGAAGGTAGCGACAGAAGAACAAGCGGTGACCAAGCGTTTCCCTGTTCTAATAGCTCGTTTGAAAGTCTTCCCAGCGGCTCAGGCAGTAGTGAGTGGATTTATTAAATTATTCGTTATGTGTTAATATAAAATTTTTGTAAATATTTTTGTCTTTCCTTTCTTTATACCATAACGCCCTACGTTGTACTTACAGACTACACGTATCATATTTCTGATTTTATTTTGCACATTTTACCTTACTAATCGACAAAATAACCATCCTGTCTATCCGCAGTCATGCAATGATGTATCTACAGGTATTTTTATTTTTAATGTGGTGGTAGCCAGTAATATTATTAGGTGTTCTGAGCTAGTTATATTTATGTACAGGCACACAAGCATTGGTACGCGCCGGTAGTAATCACTCATCTCTCTCGGCAGAAGAAAACATAGAATTAAGTCCAGCCGGGCGGAGCTTACTCGTGCCGCAAATGCTGTGTCGAGCTCGAGCACTCGTCGATTACGTGCCTAATATTTATGAGAAAGATACACTCAGATACAAGGTAAAACATCTTAATAACAAATCACTGTGCTTTTTCACAATGCGGAAGCTAATCTTGCATTAAATCACTGTATTTGTTAACAGAAAGGAGATATAATCGAAGTGATCAACATGAATGCTTCCGGAATCTGGCGAGGAGTTTTGAACAACAACGTTGGAAACTTTAAATTTGCGAACGTTGAGGTGTTATCTGACAGAGACACAATAAGATCGAGATCTTCGAAATGGTGTAAGAGTCGCGAACGGCTTTGGGAAACGAGACCGCGAACTGTAGAAGAACTGTTGAGAAGAATAGACTTACCAGAGTACACAGTGGCCTTTGCTAGGAACGGATATGAAGACATAGAGTTATTTAAAGAAATTGAGCCTTCTGATCTCGACTACTTGGGAATAATGACTCCCGAACATCGTACACGAATCCTTGCTGCTGTGCAACTTCTTCATCAGCTTGAATGTAAGTTGGCGGTGTTTTTATTACGTCAGTAAAATAACACATTTTTTTTGTGATTTGCAATTAAATACTCTTTACAAAAGTTGAATACTTTTTATATTCAGGTGGAGAAGCAGAAGTAGAAAATGACGGTGGCGGTTCCAGTTCTGAGGGTGGGGATTCACCATTTGGACGACGGCAGTTCCCACGGGATTCGGGTTGTTACGAAGCGACTGTTGGTGTTGGTGGAGTCAGAGTTCGGACTTCCCCACTAGTGCACAGAGCGGACGAGCCGTCGCACAGGCCTCCAGAACCAGCACCACAAGCGAAGCGCTCAATTCGCAGAAGGCAGCCAGACGACGTTGAATGTGACAGAATTGAACGTTACCCAGGTACTGTCCCAGAAAGAATGACGAATCGAAGTGGAGGTCTTCCAGGTGGAGCTAGGGATGACACTTGTGAATCAGATCACAGGTTGAACGTAGTTAAATTCGTTGCTGGAGGCGAGCCTTGTGCATCAGAGAAAAGTAGTGATTCGGGTGTAAGCAGTTCTTCATTGAGTTCGGCTCATCCTCACAGGCCCTGAGCTAGGCCTGCCGCGTCCGCGTTGGCTTAGGACAATGCGTCGGCGCGAGTGCAGTCTGCCATATCGCCCGCAGATACTGCAATTGATATCGAATTACCCCATAGCTAAGACAGTGTCTATCATGTGTTTCTTAGTCGTATAACAATTTCAATATTATGATTCTGACACGGCCTAATATTTTGAGATTGGTTTTCATTCACAAAGAGCATTTATCATTTTAAATAAGACTGAATTCTCTAATCATTCACTACTTGTTCATTGTCTTAGCTCTGTGGTGTAAATATTGTCAAGATATCTTTAGAAATCTAGACTCGTCTGTGAGAATTATTTCGTATTGAGTCAAATATATAAAGAATCGGAATTTAATTATCATCGTAATAAGCTTAGATGGTAAAGACTGACTTGCGTTTTTTATTTCAATGATTAACGTTGCTTGACGTATCCAGTGGATCCCAATTCCAGTAAGGTAAATGTTGGTGTTATTAAAATTACTATATATAATATGAGATTTATTTGGATCGCTTGTTAAAGTTGAATATTACTAAAGTTATTAATAACATGATGTTTACTATATATTTCACTTTTATTTAGATTGTATTGATTAACTTGGTTAATTTTACTTAAATAGTGAAAATAACTAAATTAGTTTAAAATCATATACCTAAATTGGATAGATTGGGTTACATCGCTTGAAGTTGCTTCACATTCCTTATTTGTACTTAAATGCATATCAATAATGATGACAGTTAGTTGCTGTAAAATTGTAAAATATTAAGTTGCGTTTGGATCTGAGTATCCACAGATTCACAGATTTATCATAATATAAAAATAATTTAAATGTTTCGAAATTTAGTTCCAAAATAAATTGCTATAAATTATCCAGATTTATTGAGTAACTTTTTTATTTATTTAACGAACTGAGTTTAAAATAAATAAAAAACAAAAATATTATTATGTAAATGTATTTATTTCGTAGCGGAGGCAATAAACCAGTTAAATTGACTGGTGCGTTGAAAGCGCAAAACTTGATAGCAATAATTGTATGTATATAATCAATATAAAACTTAATATAGATTATAGATAGGTTAATTTTATTGATACGTTGAGACGTTTCTAATTTTTTTAAAGAGCTTTACGCTGTACAGTTTAGGTATTAGTGTGAGTGAGGTTCAGAATTTCACTTACATTTTCTTTATTTTTTTCAAAATGATAATAGGTAATAACTGTTAGAAGTTTTTTACGAGCGTGACACTTGTGGCAGACCTCACCGTAAAATTGTAAGCACATTGTGAACTACAGTTAGTTTCGGGGTTATGACTTTTGTTTTACAGGATGTTGTAATGGAAAATGAAAATTGTCTAAGTTATAAAACCGACCTTAGAGAAGGAGTAAAATATTATTCTTCCTTCCTTCGTAAAACGGTGATGTTTCTTAATTTTTTTGTATTTTTAACAACCTTTTTGTCTGCAACAAGTGAATTTCTTAAAATATATGTATATAGATGTTTAGAAATCAGTAAAAACTTCCGACTGCCATCAGTTAGATATATTATTATAGCTGTAAAAAATAAATTTCACTCTTTTTGACTACAATCGCGTACTAGTCCGATAATTAAATGTATATAGATAAATGTTTGTTACTTGTATATTGTAGATAGAATATATTTCTTTTGACAATTATTGTATAAATAAATTTAATCTTTACTTAAATAAATTTTAATGTTAAATAATTTATTTACGGTCTAAAATTTATTTTGAAGTGCTCGCATTTGATTTCCCCATACATTTTGTGGTTAAATTTTTTCATAAGATTAGCTGTGTATTATCCCATTTTATTTTTACTTGTTTTTAGACATATTGCAGTAATGTACTTTTCAGTAGCTATATTTATATTTTTTTAAACAGACTATTTGTAAGTTTCCATCCGTTTACAAATATGGATTCTAAATAAATAAATCCAAAATTTAATTTTGTTTTTGTTCGTATCTTTATGTTTTTTATAAAAAGCTGGATCGTTGCTCACGTTCAAATTTAAACAAAAGTTAAAAATTAAGACACTTATTACGAAAAAGTGGCACAACATTTTTATTACAGAGTATTTTAATGTCGTCGTTACAAAATTTACCCAGTCCAGCTTAAAATTTAAGTACCTATCTAACCTACCTAACGAACGATCGTTTTGCGAGAGATATTCGAAACATACAACTGTTAAAAGTTGATCATAAAAATAATGACTGACGCCATTACCTACATTACTTTTTTACGTACCAATCAGTACTTTGAGCGGATTAGAAAAAAAATATTTCATAAATGTGTCGATTTAGAATTTGAAAGTATTATGGCAATTTACTCTTTCATCTGTAAAACTCATTCGCAAATCTCTAGTCTAAATAGATGCTGCTGTGAGAGCATCACATGAGAGATGGGACCGACTTCAAAAAAGAGTGAGCATCTCAATTTGTCGCTTACTATTTTTAATGTAGGTATGTGCACCGATTACTCGAAGATGGCTCGAATCATTGAGATTTTCTTTTTTTTTTATTGAAAAGAGTGGATATTTCGTGGATGGAACCCTAAAAATTTGGTGAGTACCTATCTGACGAGGATCCTTGGAGGGATGAACAGCATTGCACCTTGAGAGAGCAGCAAATTAGTGTTCACTTTAAACTAATAGGTACAGATTGATGGAGAACCTGGAACCACTGAATCATCAAGAAACTCCATAACGGATTAGAATTATGGGTCTTCTTCGCGTAAACAAGTGGAAATTTAAGTTACAGCAGACACAATGCACTAAAAAAAAGTCTGAATAAAAATTAAACCAGAATTATTTAAAAAAGGAACAGACTCAGTATATAAATTGAAGACGAGTATAAGTTTTACGTGTCTGTGTGTGGCTGAACCGATTTTGATTTTAGTTTATTTTGTTTGAAAGGTGAATTAGTCGGCAGGGTTCTTAGACATGTCTTAAAAAAGGTATAAGTACTTATGCAAGTCACAATAATTGTTTACCTAGTTGAAGCATTATTTATCTATTCTGATTCTAATTATATCAATAAGAACAGATTTCTTACGTATATCGAAAAACACTAAAGTAACCCAGAACCAGTTTTTGCAGGGCACTTTGAAACACTCGGTCTGATCTTTCCAACTTGCATAATTTATGAACAAGTGCTTTATCTATGTAGTCAAGAGAATTTTCAATTGATTGCAAGCTAATGCATTTCTAGCATTGCATTATTGATGTGCAAACAGTAACATTGTTTTACGATTCTAAGCCTTAAAGTTAAGAAGCTAGGTCTGCTTATAGAAATAACAAGGGACTCTTCCTTTTGATAACAAGCAGATTCTGAAGGAGTGACTCTATGAAGGTAGGTTCGAGTAATCTGTGTCTGTAAAGCTGCGCTTATTTAGTCAGAAAGTAGAGTACCTAAGTTTTGAATCAATGATTTTTGAAACGAAGTTCCTTATCGCGGGTTGACGAGGAGCCGAGAACGTTTTTCGTTACGAAAAACCGTAACGAAAAAGCGTAAGATATATATATTTATTTAGTTATGAAAAATAAAAAAGTGAAGTGTTTCAAATGCATGTCCCGCGACACGTTTTTTTTATAAAAATCTAGAAATTAAATCAAAAGATCGTAAGCTAGTTCTATTTTTTTTGTGATTTTTTTTAATCAATAATATTCTAAGGGTGTGTGTGTGTTCTAGTGAGAAATCAGATAGGTACTAAAAATTGATTATGAAAATAATAATTCTACAAAGGGAAAGGGCAGATAAATGGCAATAAATCTTTATGTGTCAATTATTAAGCATTATTAATTAAAATCCTTTTCTTTCAATTTTATTTTCGGCAACAATATTATTACGTAGATTTTTAATTGTAAATTCCCCGTTATCTGTACAGCCTATAATTAAAATCGTCGATGACTTATGACTCCGCACTGTGCCCTTTATCATTCACCTCCGTTCATTTTTCAATTCTAACGCACATAAATCTTAGCAATTGGACCAACACAGGGGAATACCGCAATTTCTTGGCTGTAAAATTTTCTATTAGCTCGCTTCCTCGTGGTTAATGAGTTTGGTGGTTATTTGTCGGTGTTTAACAAAGTTTGTTTGGATTATAAGATAGGTATTTGCACCCTGAAAAAAAAACAAATACTAAATTTTAAATAAGAATTATTAGTGTCAATTCCAATAGAATCGCGTTTTTCGACTCGTGGCCATTCTTTTTTTTTTTAACTTCTCTTCTGTTGGATACAATTCTTTTCTATGGTTAATATGGTCTTTTTATAGAAAAAGATGGTAGGTATGAGTACCTAGCAGTAGCGAAGAGTGAAATTTCTTCAAAGGTAAGCCCATAACGCAAGAGTTAACTTGAAAAAAAATACTGTTACAATATACTAACATATTGTAGCAGTTACATTTTTAGAAACGAATAGATATACTGTTTAAAAAAACGCCTCCCGATCAGAAAGTCTACGTAGCGAATTGAGAACCTCCTCCTTTTATTGAAGTCGTTTAAAGGTGCTTTTTCGATTGCAATAAACCTATCAATTACGTTGGTCTTCCGCACCTATATAAAAAAAACCCATAAGTTTCTTATGCCTTCTTCTCATTGGTGGGCGCCTGGGCGCGTTTCGAAGGCACACATCCTAACTCAATTTATACGACGCACGCTTCACAGTGATTTAATGCATTAAATCTTAATATATGTTGAAGTTATCTCAGTGCAATGCAGTTTTTTTTAGTTTACTGTTTATAGATTCCTTGTAACACAGTTTTAAAAACATGGTAATTTTAAGTACCGTTTTTTCCCGCGAATTCCGCTATAAAAGTAGTCTTGCCCAGCCCTTTGTACGTTGTTCGGACGGAACTTCAGAATAAACAGTGCATTTAATGGGTATTCCTGCAACGCGGGTGTCCCGCTTGTTTACCTGTCTACCGTCAGTTGTAATTAACTTTTTATTTTTAAACCTGCATACAGAAATGTCGCGTTAACAAATTAACTGTAGTTGCTTGCTACTTTATTAACTATTTTGTGTATATTTATATACTGAGTCGAGAAATTATTCATGTTTGTACCTACATCTATGTTTAAGATAATAATTATAACGTACAGTTCTGCCTTTTTAAGGCTGGGTGTTCACAGAAGCGGAGCGATTTTCACCAATAAAATTGCCAATAGCATTTTTAAGGATATTAAAAGCCCCGCGTCTGTCTGTGGTAAAAATGGTAAGTATCATCACTATCACTACATAGTATAAAACAAAGTCGCTTTTTCTGTCCCTATTTCCCTTTGACCGCTTAGATCTTTAAAACTACGCAACGATTCAAGAGGAAGGTTTATATAGTATAAAACAAAGTCGCTTCCTCTGTCCCTATGTCCTTATATCCTTAAGTATGCTTAAATCTTTAAAACTACGCAACGGATTTTGTTTTTTTGATTAATAGATAGAGTGATTCAAGAGGAAGGTTTATATTATGTATAATAGATGCATAATATAGCCGTGCGAAGCCGGGGCGGGTCGCTAGTAATATTGTAAATGCAGTTGCAAGAAAATGTATTTAACTAGTTGCATTTCTGTTTTTTTTATATTAACCGCGAAACTCCCATTCCCGTGGGAATATCGGGATAAAAAGTAGGCTATGTTACTTACATTTAAATAATGTATCCTCATACCAAGTTACATCAAAATCGGTCTACTAATTTCAGCCTCCTCGCTACAAACAAAAAATCTTTCCACTTTATCATATACACAGATTTCGATTCGTTTACCAAGCTCTTTTAGTAAGTATTAGAATTTTAAGTAGTAAGTATCTTAGTAAGTATATCTATGCTATGTCAATGTTCACAAAATGTCAAAGAACCTTTCAACTTCCTATTATCTAAATTAACAGTACTTAACAAGATGTGAAACTAGTGCCAAGCGAAGCAGTATAAAATCAACTAATGAACTCCAGTGCAAGTTGCGGCTAAACTGCACGACTTGTAATTTAATAGACAGTAGCATGGTACTACCTAGATCAGTTAGACAGTTAGTTAAATTAAATGTCCATTCATGAAAAGATTTGTTTTTATGTTGAAATAATTTATATCTTAGTTTATTAAACATTATTCAAAACTAGCTAGGTATACTCTATTTGTAAAACTTAGATCAAAAATGTAAACAAAGAAATGACAAATATTGACAGAAACGTCATTTTATAAAGGTTGAAAGCCGCTGTAATTGTTGCCAGTGTGTAAAAAAACTACTATTCAAATATGAATACTGTATTTTTGTAAAAAAAAAATTATATAAAATAAACAATCATATTTCATATTGATTTTATTTGCAATCGTTTTTTTTAGAAATTGAGGTCATAGTTGTTTTTTTTACCTAATTTCCGCTTCTCTAAAAAAAACTACCAAAGCTTGATGTATTTTTTACTCTGATAACACCATTGTTTACATTTTTGATATAAGATTTACAAATACAGTATAGTTTTCTTATTTTTTTCTTTCATAAGAAGCTTTTGACAATAACAAACACAACAAAAAAGAATTCGCGAAATCGGTTCACCTGTTCACGAGATTTGCGTTTAGCAACACATTCAGGGATTCATATTTATATTTTAAGAAGATTAAATTTTAACCAGCTACATTATTCCTAGTAAATGTAGTAGACACATAAACATTACAAATTATATTTGCATCTCAAACCAACTCATCGAGAAAGGTAATTGCAGATTCTTCTCTGGTGGTCTGAAATGAATGCCAACTTCACAGCAATAATTTTGTTTAAACTTGGTTTGCAATAATAAATATTTGAAGTAACTAACTGAGGTTAGTTTATTGTTAAGCAATTTACTAAGTCCTACTTAAATAATGTCTTGTCTGCTTGGTTTCCATACAGGATTAGTGAAGGGTTTAGCTTATAGAGTTTAAGTTTTACTGCCAAATAAGATGGAACGAGAACTTTCTTTAAACGTAAACAAATTAAAATAAAACTATTTTAATACCTATTTAAAAGTGCGAGGGTATACCTTTATTACCCCCACTTCAATCTTTATTTACTTCACTACATAGTATAAAACAAAGTCTGTCTGTCTGTCCCTATGTTTGCTTAGATCTTTAAAACTACGCAACAAATTTTGATGCGGTTTTTTTAATAGATAGTGTGATTCAAGTAGAAGTTTTTAATATAAAAAAACACAACTACCACGCATACGAAGTCGCGGGCAAAAGCTAGTTACTTTATATACGGCGGATCCACTTTATAAAGATGATCACATCTAGGAGTGATCGAATACATTTGGGCACACCCATTTTTGCTGTACTTCGGGATATACACTATACAGTATGAGTATCAAAACTGTATGTATGAACAAAGCCCATACAATACTTTTAGAATTAAAATAATTAAGTTAGCTTTTATCAGAAAATTTTAGGCAATATTATTCATTTGTGTCTTCTTGAACTTTAATATTTCAATAAGTCATTAATGACTATGTTTTTTCTTCATTTGTATTATTGAAATGTCACAAAACACGCACGCATAGAACACACCTACAAAATAATTCTCGCTGTAAACGTATAATTTAATATTACGTACAGCCACATTACCAATTAGCTGAACCCCGCGTGACCCAGAGCTCATTCGCATATCTGTAAAAAATATAGTATTTACCTACTTTGTTATTTTTTTATGTTGTATTTTGTATTGCATAGTATATTGTTTAAAAAAACAGAATCAGGTAACATTACTTTACAACCTTACAGATTTGCGAGTGAGCTCTGGGTCACCTGTGGTTCAGCTGATTGGTAATGTGACTGTACCTCGCAGGTGGTCCGAGGGCTATAATTTCCCAGACCGTCTCCGGATCGCGCTAATCGATGTTCTCTTCGATAAGTCACGAATGAATGCCAATTTAAAAACATTCCTTTAGACTTCCGTAAGTAAATGATTGAATTGACGTAATATTTTTATACCTTATTCGATATTTGAAACCGTTAAATGTTAACAGGTACCTATACAAAAACAAATAACTTTACATTGTCCGATTTCGGTGTTTCTTATTTTGTATAATTAATTCAATATAAGTTATATACTTGTTTTGCTTTTTCTAAAGGTTGTAAATTAAAATTATACTTTGTTTTGTAATAATAAAACATGTAAGCCTAGAATACAAACCATTCAAGCGATTAATATGACATTTTCTTACAATTTAAGAATTTAAGGGATGAAAACAGCAATTCCCCGAAACTTGAATTCCATTTAAAATGTAATTGGTATGTGATCCTCTTAAGAAAGGTACATTATTCGAAATTGTTTATTGAAATTCAAATTGTGAGAAATTAGGCCAGTAATTGAACAGGACCAAGCCCCGGAAACGACCAGAAGCATTTATCAATCAATCACGGTGACTGCACAATACTTAACTGAAATCATGACAACTTTACAATAGGACACAGAACTATGACGTTTTAGTTATTATTCAACGTATTAAGCTTTTCAATTAAACAAAGTAGTAGGTACTCCTGTTTTGAATTTATTTATTATGAAGCACAACAACAGAACACAAATCAAAAAACAGATACACAACTGACACCCAGAAACGTAAAACAAATTTTGAGTGCGAGCACTCCCCCGTATGTTTATGGAAAAGCGGCTCAGCAATTCACTTGTATCATTGTATCCAAATGTGCATTAAAAATTTTATGCAAGATAGTGTAGTCGATGAGCTTTCGTTTAGTACAGTCTCACACAATGAAGAACTAACAGCACAAAATAATTTACAAAACAATAAACTTCTTAAAAACTTTAAAATGAAAGACAAAACATTCGTTTACAACCCGCAGTCCCAAAAGAGCTCGACTGGCGTTTTTCGTAACCCCTTACTTTTCATTCCCACTGACCAAAGTCCTACTCAACGAGTATCTACCAAAGTTTTCTATTTAATTTTATGGCTAGGACAGCGCGAAAACTCGTCTCCGGAATCCTTTGCTTGTCTTTTATTGTTTGTATTTTTTTCCGCAGCTCGGTATTCGTGTGGAAAAACAGAACCGTTTATTGTTAACGTGTCGTGCAGTTTCAGAATAGGCGTTACTTTGAAACGAGCATGTTTCGGATTTTCAGTTTGCAAGGAATGTTATGTGTTTGATGAGAATGGGGTGTAGTGGTTGAAATATCACCCTACCCACCCACTGAGGTGTAAAGTTTTTTAAGTTAGGATTATAAGACTTACACGCTGCCTAAGTACTGCGCTACCGAAGCTCTATCTTTTATTCCAAAATTATTCACAAATAGCAGGTACATTGCGATTCATAGAGAATTCGTAATGAAGTTATGCATTTGTTTTAATCAAAGCTTTGCACCTAAGTTTTTTCACTTCAGTAAAACCTCAAATCCTGCCCAAATTTACTGCTTTGAGTTTTCTATAAATTTTTGAGGAGAACGTTGCGTGGTTTGTCATTTTCAGAAGCCGCAAAAAATAAGTGTTTTTTTAATTTTATTCGAAGTGAAAACTGACTGAAAGCAAACGTAATAATATCTTTTAAATATTTATTACGGGTTCCAACCAGAGGTTGTCCTTGGCTGCATTTTATAGTGCAGACAGGGATAACCGCAGTTTTGTTGCCCACTTCATACTTTGCTTTTAAACTTGTTATTGTAAACGACCTTTACGTGTTGGCTTCGGCTCCATGCACGCATTCCAAAGGCCCGGGGCTCCGTAGCCCCGCAATATGGGATTTAAATAATAATATGTATTATAATAATCAAAATCTAGTTCAGTTCAGTTCATTTATTTGTGTAAAAGTTGGTACATTAATAAGAACTTATAAAATACTAGCTGCCCTCCGCGGTTTCACCCGCGTAACTCCCGATCCCGTGGGAATATCGGGATGTAAGCTATCCTATCTCTCAAGTTGGATCGAACTGCACATGGTGTGCGAATTTTATTATAATCGGTTAAGTGGTTTAGGAGTCCATTGAGGACAAACATTGTGACACGAGATTTATATATATTAGATATAATACAGTTTCTCAACTTTAGTCAAATGTATTGACATGCAAATACAAATTTACAGTTATTACCTACATACTTTTATATAATACTATTAATTTCTTGTTAAACTTATTGAATTGCAAAATTGTCAAAATTATAAATAATATCAAATAAAAATAAAGGTTTGAAGAGTATTAGATAGATAAATGTCAATGAAACTTAGGTGCCAACAATTTTGGAAAATTAATAGATACCAAGGAACTCATTTACGGAATAAAATACCTTTTCCAATAGCCAAGACTTAAGCTTTCGATAAAATAATTTTGTAGGTAATTTTTTAATGTTTTCAGGGATCCTGTTATAAATACACACACACATAGCCGCACTTCTTAATATATATAAATCTCGTGTCACAATGTTTGTCCTCAATGGACTCCTAAACCACTTAACCGATTATAATAAAATTCGCACACCATGTGCAGTTCGATCCAACTTGAGAGATAGGATAGCTTACATCCCGATATTCCCACGGGATCGGGAGTTACGCGGGTGAAACCGCGTAGGGCAGCTAGTTTTTCTTATAAAGTTGTGTTCTAGGAAATTTGGCTAAAACTAAAACTAAAAAAATACTTAAAAATATGCAGTACTCACCTAACGATACTTACAAAAGTACAATACCACAAAAAAGCAAACAAATATTTTCAAATTGAATACGTCAGAACGTCGATAAAACAATAAAACAAACCTGCAAAAAGGTTGGATTCAAAGGGTTTAACAAATGCGTGAGACGTGCCTGTACAGAAGCACAAGTAGGTCACCACGCCCGAAGTTATAAAAAATCGCATAACTTCAGAGATAAGTAGTTAATAGTAGTTACTGGTAAGTAGTTTAGTTAGTTTTTATTCACCTAGGGCGCCGGTATTCTCTCAGAATTAACGGCGGTAAAGTCTAAAACTAATTTTACTAAGATAACGTTGGAACTCCGTAAGTAATATTAATGATCTTAATGTTGTTTCTTTGTCGCGTCTGAAGCTTGTGCAGTGTGATTTAAAGGGGAATACGTTTCCTTGAGAATGTTTAGTGATGTAGGTGTACAATCAACGGTCAAAAGTATCTGCCCACCGTAACCTTTACAATCCTGTGCAGCACTATTTGAACATTATAACAACGTAACCTGTGGATCGAACCACACGTCGGTTGGTGTAGCGGGTGGCGGCTTATACCACTCGGCCAAATAAAGACATAAATACATGTTGAAAATAATAATAACACCGAGTACTTTTAATTCAAGTATTTATGTTTTTGTGTAACGTTTACCTCCTAGATGACGGTCGTAAGACCAATACTTGTTTATAGTAGGTATTATTGTAGCAAACTGATATTTGTCTTATAACGCATAATGTACTTTGCTTAGTTAAAAAAAACCATTTACACAATATGTACGTGTAACATGATTTTTAAGGTTCCGTACCTCATAGGGTAAAAAAGAAACCCTTATAAGATCACTTTCTTATCTATCTGTCTGTCTGTCATCCTATATTATAAGCGTTTGAGGGCAATTTTCGGCACCTTAACTAACAGCTTTTCGAAATTCGAACAATGTTTGGAAATTGAGGTAATGTTAATTCGAATACTTACAGCTGATTTTTTTAAATAAAGGTCATTTAGAGATAGAACAATCGATTAGTAAAATCTTTAAGGTTAGTGACATCTCCGTGTAAGTAACCTTCTCCGTATTTCGGAGGTAATCACAAAAGACAGCTGAGCTTTTCCTATTTTACGAAAAAATGTGCGAATTACAAAACTTCGTAAAATAAAAGTAATTTGAAGTACATACCTAATTACCTCGACTCTTGAGTTACCTACACAAGAGACACACTAGTAGGTAAACAACCATAGTAATGAGACATCCAATTTATACCAGAGAAATCGATTTACACACTTCACTTGAGTGTCCACCAAGGGAGCCAATCGAATAGTGACATCCACGGATATTAACCACTCGATTGCTAATTGTTCCCAGTCCAATTATCGAGCAGCTGTCAACGTATTCATGTTCGATTCTCTGAAACAAGTTTAGCAAACGATTCAATTAACAATTTTCAAAACGGTCCAATCGATTCTCAAGGACAAATCGATTGTAACTTTTCAATAATTGCTTTGGTGAAACTATCCATATAAGCTAGTAGCTTTTTGTTTGACTTGCACAACAAAATATTTGCCGTTAAATGCATTTAGCTAAATTTGTTTATGCACAATGTCATGCAAGGTGCCCTTAGCCTTCATGCAAAAGCAAAAAAAAAACTATAAATTCTCTATACTTACATGTACCTAATTGGTTAATTTTAATTGAAGCTACATAACTACGTAACTACATAACTGTTTGTTTATCTTTAATCACTATCACTATCACTACATAGTATAAAATAAAGTCACTTTTCGCCGTCCCTATGTCCCTATGTCCCTTTGAATGCTTAGATCTTTAAAACTACGCAATGGTAGTTTTGATGCGGTTTTTTTTTATAGATAGAGTGATTAACGAGGAAGGTTTTTAGATATAATACATGCATAATACAGCCGTGCGAAGCCGGGGCGGGTCGCTAGTCTTCTTCTTCTTCTTATATATAAAAATGAATCGCAAAATGTGTTGGTAAGCGCATAACTCAACAACGCCTGGACCAATTTGGCCAATTCTTTTTTTAGAATATTCCATAAGGTACGAGGATGGTTCTTACGGAGAGAAAAATTTAAAAAAAATGCCTGAAAATGTCTAAAAACAACACTTTTCTATACTCCATACCATACAAACGATTCGTAATAATACAAGTCAATAAGAACTTTAATACCATAACATAAAGTTCAAGTTTTAATGGAGAGGTTCCGGGAAGGCAAAACAATTGAGTGACGTATAAATATTGATGTCAATCGTGTATTAGTTGCCAAACTACACCTAAACGGCTGAACCGATTTGTATGATTTTTAACCCCCGACGCAAAAACGACGAGGTGTTATAAGTTTGACGTGTCTGTGTGTGTGTGTCTGTCTGTGGCATCGTAGCTCCCGAACGGCTGAACCGATTTTGATTTAGTTTTTTTTTATATGGCAAAACAACGTTTGCCGGGACAGCTAGTTTAAAATAAATTAAACACTATCAATATATTATTATCTCTAAATATTTTGTCTTAACAATTAATTCGTTTTTTCCAAATGGCCTAACGCTAAGTAGCGTTCCATAAATAATATCAAACACTTCACTACATACCTAGTATAAAACAAAGTCGTTTTTCTGTCCCTATTTCCCTTTGACTGCTTAGATCTTTAAAACTACGCAACGGATTTTAATGCGGTTTTTTTAATAGATAGAGTGATTCAAGAGGAAGGTTTATATGTATAATACATGCATAATATAGCCGTGCGAAGCCGAGGCGGGTCGCTAGTAATTTTAAAAATAAAAGAGCTAATGAACAGGTGGTTAATTTGTTACACCAAATAACTAGTAAAGTAAGGCATTAACTAAATCCTATTAATTCGAGTCGTTGACCCAATGTTTAGTTGTTACTTGTTGTCCCCAAAGCCTCTTTGTTTAACTGAAACTTGGCTAATTGGATTACGATCCCTTGTTGAAGAAAATTATGAAAAATAGCCTCAAACCTTTATTGTGATGTACCCCTGTTTCTAATTAAGTTACTCATAATTTCAGCTGAATTGTACTTTATCATTTTAAAGTTAGTAATTGAAGTCGTATTTCAAATAGTAAAATTAAGTTATCCGGTAAGTTTTAGTTGAAAGTAATAAACTGAGTAAATTTAAATTTATCTAAGTTACCTAGGGTTTCTGAATGATGGTAAAATTTAGAAAGACAGGGATCTGAAAACTCTAGTAATAATTAAGCTTAGGTACTTAATATACTTACCGGTAAACTGTAATTATATTGAAGACTATATTTTCCGCAATAGTTTCTAGTAGGTATTTCTATCTAATTTATGTCTTATCGATCTTCAGTTATGAAAGTAGGTGGCTTCTTAGACTTTATGCCTTTCTTTCTTCAGTTATTGATTTTAGTTAACTGGACTGAAAGGTGCATTCACCTGATTTGTAGTACCTACAGTAGTAGTAGGTCGTTTTAATATGCGTGTATTGTGTAACCTTCTCACTTATAAACGATGATAACCGGTAAATACTTATTCAATGGTATTTATCTATGTAATTATTTATAATTATTTACTTAAATGTAATTATTTTATTAGGTACAACTTATGTAACCCATAATACGTTCTAAAAACATTATAATAAATAGTCATTTATTACAGGCATCCAATGTCCCATATACACTTATTGGAAATTATACTAGCAAGCCGTTAAGGGCTACTTCTGTGCACCTAAACAAACAACTTTTGTTCTACGACTTTTAGAAATTCGAAAAAATATATCGAAATTTTGAGGTTATGTAAATTCGAAAAACAGCTGATTTTTCAAAACAAAGGTCATTCAGACCAAGAACAGTAGATGAAACTTAAAAAATAAGTAAAATTTTAAGGTTACTGACCTCTCCGTGTAAGGAACAGCTGATTTTCAGGTAAACCTAACCTCAAAATTTTCGAAAAAATGTTCGAATTTCCAAAAGTCGTAGAACAAAAGTTGTTTGTTTAGGTGCACAGAAGTAGCTCTCAACGGCTTGCTAGTATAATTTCCAATATCCGTGAAGAAATATTATGATTACATAGTCAAATAAAATAAAAAAAATTAAAAAAAATGATAAAGCATAGAGGTAATAATAACATTATTTATTTAGTTGCATTAGTACTGAATTCCTTTTAAAATAAACAGCAGTTTTAAGTAATTTGAAAGTTCTTTCAATTAATTATTTTTGTTTTATTTATGCTATTAAATAGTTTTCCCGAAAGTGCCAAAAAATATTTATTACAACTACGTAAATGCGTTTTGATTGAATACGTGAATATTGTGTTACTAAAGCCTTTGGCTCTTTGATTAAATTCCCCGAATTTAGGTATGTTTCTACGCAAAATCGACTTGATCTCGTGGGAAATTTGTACTAAGCGAAGCTAGGTCTCGGCAATGCCTAAATTTAATTAATGCATTAATTTTCAACATATTTTCGTAATAATGTTGTGTAATACTTAGGTAGAGAAAGCTTTTGAAAGTTGCAAAATATCTTTAAAAATTTAATAGCCATTCACTAAGAACAAACCAAACTTATATTTCTTTAAGACCGCAAAAAGACAACTTAAGTAGGTACTTATCTATATTAATATCGCCTGTCTTACATACAATGGCATTAACAACCTTAAAACCCACAATCCGTGAGGTATTCTTAAATTTACCGGCAATATTTAAACTGGAATGACATAAATTCTTAACAGACGTGTGTCAGGATACAAATATCTGATTACAAAGAAGCGTGGGCGATTTTCGTTTACCTGTCCAACCTTAAATATCCAAACTCCATTCTCGATGCTCGTAATTTTTATGCAAATGTCCCGTTAATACAAAC
The DNA here is from genome assembly GCA_907269075.1 of Idaea aversata. NCBI lineage: Eukaryota > Metazoa > Arthropoda > Insecta > Lepidoptera > Geometridae > Idaea > Idaea aversata. Next base: position 10,102,396 of record OU026091.1, read on the forward strand.
AAATAAATGACCCCTCGTTCTTGATGCTCAGTTTTAAGCTCTGAGTCTTTATAGAAAGAGTTTGTTTTGTATTACTTTGTAATGGGTTGTATGGTCGTGTTCACAATCAGGTACGTTTTCTCCACACCTAATTAACCCAGTCAAAATTCTGATTCAGATTATTTTCATTCCACTTGGATTGGGTATCGGTACAGCTGATCAACCACAAAAATAATGAGGTTGAATTTTTTTCTCTTTTTGTTTCGATTAACAAACCTTCAGTAAATTACGATGGAGCGTAATTTTTTTGGCGATTCGTTATGTCTCGCACTGATGGATTACCAAGTCATTAATTTATTATTTTTACATTTTTAGTTTTATTTTACTGAAATCCAATTAGTTTAGTACTCTTATGGAAATAGATTATCTCAAGAGTCGTTAATATAGGTTCCACAATGTCTTATACTACAGAATATTATTACAGAAAGCTTTTCCGAAAATTTCATTAATATGGTAAACTGTACGAATTCTAAAGTAAACCCTTTAAAAAAGAAACTAAGATGAAAGAGGCGTTGATACCGTAAGTATTGAATTATTTTTCTCTAACATACTAAAATTAGTGTGAATCTCAGAAAGATGAAATAACCACACTCTATAATCTTCAACTCGCCCCAGGTTATTCAGAATTGCAATTTATTTAAGAATCTTTCCGATCAACCTAGAAACAAAATATTAACATAAAGATACATCTAAATTATGCCCAGTTTCATCTTAAAGGATAATTTAAATGCAGGGTAAAGACCTGGTGGGTATAAAATTATGGTTTCGAATCAGTTAGATATATTAAGTGACTTTTGATAGGGCAACGTTTAAAAATTTAGGTCAAGTATTGGATTGGTCACGCAACGTAATGTTAAAAAAAAGGAACGACCTCCTATAGTTACCTACATTTGTAAGTGATAAATATACCTGTACAAACACACTATATGAATTGAGGACATCTTCTTCGTGATCTAATTACAGATAAACGCGCTTTTTGGATAGGCAGAATGTTGTGGAATGTCCGAAGAAACGTGCGAACGATATTTTCCAGTGAAACTTTTTTCAATTTAAAATAGGTCAGCGTTTGACCACTATTTCAAATGATAGCAGTGTGGTCAAAGATTTAGCATGCTTTTCTAGAAGATACCTTTACGCTTATGACTCAAAGAAAGCGACCCAAAAAAAGGGACTCGAGTGAGGATTGGAAGATGGCAGTGGAACAAAAACTTTTCCGACCTAGCCTCCTTTTGTGGCTGCACCAGCCTTTATATTGGAACACGCAGAAGTCCGCTTAGCGATAAGACTTAGGCTAATGGGTGGTAAAAAGTCGCGGCCTAGGCATTTAACCAGGAGATTGCTCCTTTAGCACAACCTAGGTGTCACGTGTGGGACATCTCGACGACCCAGTTGGCACAATGATCACCATGCCGGACTGCCAAACACAGGGTTGTGGGTCGCCTCAGACATGTATTATGCTGAGATATTTGTCTGTGGTATGGTTGTTTTATGTACTAAAAGTATATATTTGCAAAAGAAAAGTATATAAGTAAAATATCTGTTGTCAAGCACCCAGGGCCGGATTAACCATCTCGGGGCCCCTAGGCACAGCTCGTTTCGCCCCACAACAACGCAATTTGGAAATTTTCATACCACAACAACGCAATTTGGAAATTTTTACTGTCTACATTACGAAATAGAATGAAGGTACCATCATCATCAACAACAGACTTCAGTCATCACATTGCAAAGGTATACGCCTTCCTTCAAGTGAAAACACTTTCGCCAAAAGCAAAGAATAGTGCAATAAAGCAAAAAATAGTGCAAAAATGAATTAATCCCATTATCATTCCCATTATTTTATTGATTATTTAATTAACTTAAATCACAACAAACAAGCCTTTTTATCAATTTTTAGACATTTTTAATTAGGAAAAAAAAATTTTATATGCCTGGGTTTAAATTATAATCTATAAAAACAAATTGTTTTTTCAAGTATAGTTCTATTGGTAGTTCATTGTTATGTCCACTTTGTTTGTTATGTTAAGTTTCACTTTTACCGTGGTTTAATAATACCACACAATACCCTTTTTTTTTTTCATTTTTTAATCGGGAGTGCTGGGCCCCTGGTCATAGTGGGCCCCTAGGCACTGGCCTAAAGTGCCTTATGGATAATACGGCACTGCAAGCACCCATAACACAAGTCTAGTTACTTAACCTAGACCAAGATGGCGATGTGTGGAATGTCCTGCAATATTTATTATTGAAGTGAAAACTTCTTATAGCGCGGTACGCATATTTTTAGATGAGATAAAATCTCTAAAATTTGCGACACCGTTACGAGACGCAGCTAAAGTTTGTGCATATATGCATGTACTTACAAATATTTTGTAGTTGTTTAGTAAATGAGTTTAATTTCTTTTAAGTTTTTTTATATGTTTTCACTTCTGTCGCTGCTCTCGGAGTGCAACCGTTTTATTATTTACTAGCTGTTGCCCGCGACTTCGTTCGCGATGTGGTTTTGGTTTATATAGAATGCCTAGCATTTTCCCGCATAGATACTATTTAACGTTTGGTGTAAGTTATAATAACAAAATAGATATTTTGTTTTTAAGCTATATTTTTTGATTGATTTGGCAAAGGCACTTATGTAGGTAAGTATTATTTATATTTATTTATTTCACTCAAATAGAACGTAATACACAACAATATAATAAGCTAAAACTAAGTTCAATTCATATTCGCACAAAACTTTCAACATCTTTGTTTTCCTCATCATCTCATCTTTGGTTTTCTTGTAAATGAAAGTAAAAAAGAATTATTAACTACCGTTGTCCCTCTATCCATATTTTTGTATTCATAATAAAAGAGGTTATAGTATTTATAAACACCAACATCATGCAAAAATAATCTATTTTGGTGCAAATAAAATTTTGTTTTTTATTTTCAAATATTATTAATGATTAAATATGAAAGGCCAATTGGACAGAACAGATACTTATACATAAAATAACGTCCTTATCTATTGATAGCGGGCATTACGTTGAACAAAAAATGCTTTCACACTAAACATCTAAAACGTCTCGGAAACGGGGTATTTGAAGGAACGTGATGTCCTATGATTTTACAAAAGTGCACGATGCCCTTAGAGACCTATACCTATCGATAGAGGACATCGAAGAAAACAAATAAGGCCTTCACACCAAACTTCTAAAGGATACAGGGTTTTTGAAGAAACGTGATGTTCCATGATTTTCCAAAAGTGCGCGGTGACTTTATGCCAATAATAATTGTGTAAAATTACGGTATGCCTAGGGTTATTTTATTATGCTAAAACGTTTATGCCAAACTACAAAAGGACATTTTGTTTATGCCAAAAGTGTGGTTCCCATCTAAAACCTCTAAGCCAACCTCCAACTACTAAAGCGTCTGGGAAATGGAATATTTAAAGAAAAATGATGTCCTATGATTTTTCAAAAGTGTGCGGTTCACTTTGAGACTCATACCCACCTAAATGAACAAAAAATGCCCTCATACAAAACCTATAAAGCGTAAGGGCATTATTTATCCATCGGGTCTAAAATCACAGCGCAAAAAACATAATACTGCCACGCTCCCATACTGAATGTCCGGACCCTTTTTGCAATTTTCTGAATTCTAGACCAAATTTCCCAGATTTTCTTAATTAGGTAGTTAGGGCTACGTAATTTTGGGGAAAACAAAATAAAAAAATAGCTGTGACATACGGCAGACAGACAGACATGACGAATCTATAAGGGTTCCGTTTTTTGCCATTTGGCTACGGAACCCTAAAAATTGATTTTTACAAACATACCTTATCTATTATTCACTTCAAAAACTTCAAAAAAGGAGGTGGTTCTCAATTCGTCGCGTATATTTTTTTATGTATAATTTTCGCCGATTACTTATACTCGAAAACGCTTGAACCGATTTGGAAAATTCTTTTTAGCGTTTCGTACCTCAAAAGGTAACAAAGGAACCCTTATAATATCACTTTCTTGTCTGTCTGTCTGTATATAAGTGTAACATCGAGGAGGTCTTCGCTATAGGAGATCCGTAATTTTATGTAGTAGTACCTCTTTGTACTAACCTCATTTTCAGTTTCACGTAGGTAGTAAATATATGCAAACTATTTGTTTTTATGACAACTGTCATCTTGAGCGGAGGCATGTACCTGTACGCCTAGTATGACTTGTTGAAGCACTCAAAAATAAGGAACCCTTATAAGGTCACTCTCTTGTCTGTCTGTCTGTCAGTGTGTCACTACCGATATTCTCAGAGACGGGTGGATCTAGTAAGTTGATTTTTAGGAAGTTTCATAGTAAATACTCGATATAGTATGTTTGATCGAATACGTAAAAAAGTAGTGCTAAGCGTACTGTTCCTTTTTGACGTTTGATTACGTTTTACACGGAAAAATATTTCGATTTCACATTTTTTAAATGTTTTTTTATCAAATATCATAATTATTGTATTAAAGTTAAATTGAAAAATACCCTAAATGTTAATCTGGTATTTTCTGAACATATTGGTGGGGACCTCGTTGAAATCTGTTCTCTAGTTTATGAGATTACCTGGTTCAAACAAACAGACAAACAGACAATTAGACAAACAGACAAACAAAAATTCTAAAAACTACCCTATCGTGTTCAGCTAACGATTCTAAGACGACCTGTGTATTTTTTTTCTGGATATTTTACAATTACAGATTTTTTTATGTCTACAGATTTATTATATGTATAGATTATTATCTAAGGCTAAATCCTACGAACGCAAGCAATATGAACCCCCAAACCTCATAAGCCGGTACTTAATCGTACATTGCGTTACAGCCCCGTATCTCGAACATTTTAAATTACACTCACGCTCCCGCTTCACGATGCATCGTATACAGAATAAATAATTATGGTACCGTACACTCATTATGAAGTAATTAGCATTAAATGCGCCCCATGCATTATTTATCACTCACGGTGTTTCGTAAGTTGTCACGTATTCATGTTTCAGCGTTTTAAAGTTTTGATTGTTTATTGCCGCTTTACTTATCTGTTGTTGCGTCGATGAGTCTACAATTACTTATACAAACTATTAACTAGTAGTTCTGCGACTTTGACTTTGAACAGTTTTGTGTAAGAATGTAGCTATCCCTTCCCGGCCCTTTAACCGAAAGGTTAGGTTTAGGTTTTTTTTAAAGGGCCGATTTTACTGGTAAAAATCTTATAGTTAGACAATTTAGTGCGTTTTGGGGATTTATTTTGCTCATCATTCCTGAAATTCTTTTTGGATCTTCACCAAATTTTTTTGGGAGAAATTTGTAGTACCTTTTTTCATTATACAAAAATTAGTGATAAATATTTTTTTGGAGAAATGAATTAAGTTTAAAAAAATTATCGACTGTCAAAAAACCTAATTTATGGTTCTATTAAACATCTTATATGAAAAATCTAATCTGAATCTAATTACCTTTTTTATATACCTTACCTAACCACCTACCTTTTTAAGCTAAGTTTAACTTTATTATACGGCACCTTATATTATTTCTAAATTCGTATAAAAAAGAATCTAATTTAGCCACCTAAGTATAAAATATTGGAGAAGTTCACCGACCGTTGTGGCTGTCGTGTGTTACGCACTTAGCAAAGACAAGGAACCGCACTCTCCACCTCATTAGACTTTGAAAGCATATTTGGATATATTATATTAAAAACTTGTTGAATTTGACAAGTTAAATACAACACGTTCCAATAAAGTTTTGATGCTGGCTGACAGATGCAACTGTGTTTAAAACCGACAATACTTTTACCGTCTTTTGTTGCTTTTTCGATCGCCTTTTATTAATTTTGCGATCGTCTTTTGTTTCCGGTTCGATCGTCTTTTATGATTACATCTGAGCAACCGGTTGGTTCGTTTGGAAAAAAAAATCCTTCATTTTTCCATTCGGAACAACCAGTTGGCCGGTGTTGTTCCGTTTGGAAAAAAACTTCAATTGTTCCATTTGACACAACTAGTTGTTCGTTTTCGTTGTACGAATCGAAAGACTTAATACTGTAACATGATGTATTACTTTCTTTATCTTTCTTTCTTACTTTAAGTATGGTATTTTTTTATTTTCTTAGCATTCCATTAAATTTAGCTCAGTGTAGGACCAAAAGTTTAATTACGAAATTTGGAATTGAATAATGGTATTCTTGTAGCCCATATTAGTAAAGAGAAAGGACTCAATTTTATGTACGGGATGGACTCAATTTTAGGAATGCCGTCGTTGTAGTTGTAGAGTGTCCATTAAATGGAAAAGTATAAGAATGATAATTAATTCGATATAACAAACAATGGAGCATCGGCCGAACAGCCTGCTTGTTCCTGCAGACGATCTAAACAGGGCTCATAACAGCTGCTGATGTAGATGTCGTAGCGAAGATTTGACTGAAGGTCAAAACATACATGCTGATATAACATTATTTTAAGGCTATTGTAGATACGAAGAAGAATAAGTAAGTATGTAATAAAGTATTCCATCTACAATTTAGATGCCGCACCGCAAATAAAAACCTCAATTCAAACCACAAAGATCAAATATCATAATAACATTGCAGATTCATCTCATCCCTATTCGGAATAGAGTTTTCAAGGTGTCCAATAACGCTGCGGTCCTCGGTGACATATCGATAGGTTCAGCCCGATCCCTGACTGATTTATGGCGAACGTAAATCTCCAATTTACACGACAATGTATCTATGGTTGATGTAATCGACGATAAGGCGTGTTATGGTTTAAGCTGGGAGGGAAATTAGCAGGTTTAAGATGGTGAAGGATTTGGATTTGAAGCTAAGATTGGTTTGAAAGTTGAAGAGTTTATGATTATTTTAGGACAATCAAGCAAGCCATTTCAATCAAGGTTCGAAGTTAGGTATATAATAAAATTGGGCCCATATCCAATTATAGTGATGCATCTGATTATGAAACACAAAGCTTGAACACACCCTCCGATTATTCCATACCCTAGGCCTTTGATATAAACCACGACCACAACGCAAGAGCTCCCTTCCTCTCTTGGATCTTTAGATTACACCAGATGAAGGGGTGATAGAAAGCATTATCGCGGCTCAACTCAAATTGGACGTGTTTACCTGAAAAGCTGGGTAAAGCACCCTCGACATCGTAGATTTAAATGTTTAGTGGAATGGCCAGGATATTACTCGCTTTCGTCCATGTCCTTGCTTACAGTGTTATGGGACTCTTAAGTTTTAAGACACCTTTGTGTATTTGAAAGCCAGAGAGCGGACAAATGAAATTTAAACAAATTAGTTTAGTAAATATCTTCTTGTTATTGTACGGACCTAGGATATTATCGTTAGTTTCTCTATTATTTGACATCATCTCCCTGGATATTCCCTGTAATTGCTTTGCTATTGATGCGATATTGTGTATGTAGTATAGGCAGGTGCATGTAGAGCCTATTCCATCCATCCTAATTCAATACAAGTCCGTATTTGCATTCGAGAGACAGGAGCTGTCATCGGCCACAGTTTATGCAGGACTGACCCATGTTTATAATAACTATGCAAATTATTCCGATACCTCCCCAATCGAGCTCACTCCGGGTAAATTGAATTTGTAACTCTGATTAAAACCCCCTTTGGTATGCCGATTTCGTCAAAGTAGATTCGGGTTTTTTAATGGATTTTTTGTAATGAAAATTGGGTTAGCGAAGGTATTTGTTAAATATTTAAATCTGGTCGAGCTTTTAAATTATTTGTTTGTCTCCTTATTATGTAAGCAAGAGCACCAAAACTTTAAATTTAATAAAAAACTATACCACGTCACTCTACAAATCCGACTACACAATTACATAAACAAAGTGATTTGAACGCGAAATGGTTTTCAAAGTTTGACTTAAGAATTGTTCTAATCTTCCCACCAATTCAACAATCGATATTTCTAGTGGTTTGAATAAATACCTACCTTCTGTCTAAATATTTGATCAATAAAAAAAATTAACAAAACATTCAAAACGACAGACGTTGATTGTTTTATCGATTTCAATTACAAAACCAAAATAAACAAATAATAAAATATGCAATATATTAGCAGTTACATGTTATTTAAATCCAGGGGTTTACTACCCCTGCACGATGGATATGATCGGCCACGTGACACGCTGTAGAAATTATTATACACACCGCTCTTTTATTATGATAGGACAATCGCGTGCAATTAATATATTACCAAGCACATACCAAAATGAAAAAAAAATTCATTATTTTACTGGAATTGAAGCTTGAAATGAACAAATTGATATTTAGTGAAAACAATAAATGAATTCATTTAAATTTCGACATTTTCGATAAACCCTTTTTTACTGAATACACTACACAAAGAACACTATAGCCAAAATGTCATAATGGACTGGTATAATAGCTACACGTTGATATGTCAGACAATCTTTCAGGATGTTGATTTTTTTATTCATAGAAGACTGTTTTTGTTGGCATGTTAAAACTTATTTCAGTAGAAGAATTGCACGAGCCGACAAGCCGGGACAGATTGTCCTCGTGCCATAAAGGAGAGCTGACCCCACATGAGGAAGAAAAGAGCGAGAAAGAAGAAGAAGAATCAATCGGTAACGTGGCAACTTTTTGTACATCAAACATTTGGTTCGTGTGTATCAATTAAGTCACGCACATTCCAGTGCGATTTTACTAATGCTCTTTTGATTAAAATTCACTGCCTTTTTCAATATTGAATTTTACGCGCGGATGGATATCCTTTGACATTAAATTGAAATTGTTTTCTATGCTTTTGTTACGTAGGAGGTACCTAATCGGCTTTATTATGAAAAACGTAAAAACAATAAACCTAAGAATAATAAGGCATTCCTTAACAAAGAAATCTTACGTAAAAACACCAAAACAATAAAATTCTATACAATAATTTAAGTGAATCAAGAATATTATTTGAAAAACTGTGTACTTACTTACATAAAATGAAAAGTTATTATATTCAGGTACTTCTCAATTGAAAAGGCCACATGAAATTTTATCATTGCTAAAACAATAAAAATGTTAACATCTCTTTGCACCTATAAGTACATCCTTTTATTAGCTTTCAATTTTATTTTGCTTTTATGTTTTAAATTTTTCTTTTGTGTTATTTGATTACGTTACATAGTCTTAAAAACATTAATTTGTACGATCGTAAAGACACATTGTAAAGAATGGCTCATTATGATACTACGTAGTTTATCGATCTTCTTAGTAAGTGTAGCTCTATTTCGTTGAATGATAAGATGAAAGAAGATCATCGTCTAACAACTATAGACTTGAAATTAGCCGAAGTTAATGGTATAAAATAGCTAAAAGATTGTTCACCTGTTTTTTTGTTTGCCTACAAACACGCGGTGTATAACGGTCGGCTAACTATCCGCAGATATCTGTAGACAAATTTAAGACAGAATTTTGCTTTATCGAAATAAATCTAAAAGGCATACGTTTACCTACAATAAAAAGGGAATACAATATTATAAATAACTAAACACGCGAGCAATGTACACGAAAACGTGTAAGCAAAATTTAATATTAAATTAAGGTGTTACGTGAAAATCGAGAACGGTGCAAAGGTGAGAAATAAATCCTCGTGATATATGGGCCTCGAACCCTGAGCGTTGACAATTTTTAAGCAACATTTTTATGTTTTCCCGAAACCGTTTTTGTGCGTTTACTTGGATGTATTCAGTAGATTTTGAAAGAGTTTATTTTAATGTAAGTTAAACACGTCCTTATATTTACGTTGACGGAAAACACCGTAAGGAAACTGACATGGCCTACAGTACTCATCACAGTTCGAAGTTATGGGACATTCGCCAATCCGAAGTAGACAGGCACCAACCTCTCTGACAGGAGGTCATTGCCTTGTAGCTGGATATATTAATAGGCTACCTTTACTAATTCAGATTTTGCCAATTAATGAATGCTTATTGTCGCTATAATATGTACATATATATTCGTTTGAAATCCTATGTCTAACGGTATGATAGAGTAGGTAAACTGTGCCTCTTGTCTCGAGTTTACTGTTGACACCGGTTACAGCTGTTGTCCCTGAATATTGTCAAAAATTAAGACTGAGACATGCCCCAAAAACACTTACATACCAAAACTACCACACCATACACTTTTGTAGGGCATTACTAGAGCGAAGAAGAAGAAAAGTAATGCTCTACGCTTAAAAGTAAAATGAAATGGTGAAGTCACAGTTTAAATAAATTGGAGTAATGTTATGCAATTATACGACATAAAAATGAACAATCAAAAAAGATCAAAAACAATCCCAAATCTGATAGAAAACTAAATAATAAATCTAAACATCGACCAAGCATACAATATTCAAGCTGTCAAGTAAAACCCGCATCAAAATTCCCATTCGAATGTACAGAGTGTGCAAAATACAATTGAATCGGTGAAAATGGTATAGCACTAGTGTCATGAATAAAGCATACTAGGTGGAGGTTCAATTTTCCACCGATTTACACCCCGAATCTAATGTATTTTGACACAGGATCACAGGATACTGATACTGGTAGATACATAATTTAAGTGATTTAAAAGTTAGTTAGTCGAATCTGGACTTTGAATTTTATATTTAGGTAAGTACTATAAATAAATTTAAAAAAGTATTGTTAAAGTTAAAAATTAATAAAGATGAAATTTACAAAAAAATACTAATAAAAATATAAATTAATGTTACATCACCGAAAGTAAGAGAGTAACGATACGGATAGTAACTAAATAAAAAAAAATCATGTGATCAGATTGAATAAATTGATTAAAAAAAAATTAAGAACTAGAAAATGCGCTATTAAAATAAAATTAGTTTTTCCAAAGTTTGGCAAAATATTTACCATCAACAAAACAAATCATTCCAGTCAAACCTTTTTTAAAGTTACTCATACATAACTACCCCTAAACATAATAGTCACACATAATTACAATGTAACAACTCCTTTTCCCTACGCGCACTCTTATTAAACAGAATTCATATTGCCAGATGTCGTCCGATTTCTTGTTACATTGTTTATTAACTACCCTTCTCGCCTAATTTCAATGTCATAAAGGTTCAATATTGCTTAACAAATTGAACTGTCAACAAGTAATAATTGAGTTTTGATCCCTCTGCGAAGCATCGAAATTGCATTCGGTTTATCTCTTCATTAATAGAGTAAAGCAAATTGCGAGTCAATAGATGCCTTGCTTCTGTGACTTTAGTGCTTTACAGCTTCTTGGCAATAATTGTTCTACAACGTCGCAAATTAAATATTTTTCCCCTAACCATTTAAGTGTCCCACAGCTGGGCAAAGGTCTCCACCATCTCCTACCATTGGCCACGGCTTTGGGCCACCTCCGGCCAAGATGGCTAGAGGGCGTCGAAGTCGTCTCACCAACGGTTTCGTAGTGAACCTCGACGTCCGTCCTAGCCCATTTGTCCCCGTCCATTTTAGGTTATGGCTCGCCCAAACCCATTTCAACTTCTCTGAACGTTATGTTTTTTTTGCAAGATATACCTATATGGAGTAAACAAAAAAAACAAACAGCGCACTCCGGGATTGCAGGCAGAAGTGAAAACAATAAACTTGTTATTTCTCATAGAATATTTCTTGAAACGATCTGCTACTGCCATCTATTAGCACTCACTTAAACAAATATAGTTTATTTTTTATTCGATAGATGGCAGTAAAAAATTTAAATCAGCGCCATCTACATTCGAATAGCGGTCTTTCTAGAAACTAAGTTTGTCAATTTGTGTAATAGATGGCAGTATAAGTTAAACAAAAAGACTAACACAAATAAAATCTCATCTGTCGCGTCAAAATCTGTCGCGTCAAAATCTGTCGCGAGAACGGCGGAAAATGCTCACCCACAAAAGTGCCCAACGCGCCATAAGAAGTTTTCACTTCAAAAATTGATAAAAATCACGATTATTACCATTTGGTAAAGAACTATTATTTTGAACCTGACAACAGTTTTTACAAGATCTTACAGTATTTAAAATAGCTTACAGCAAACATTGACTATGCATCATAAATATATTTACGAGTTTACGAGACAGTTAGTCTGAACAACGTGTTTCTACACAATTAAATTTAATTAATTCAAATAGTTTGCGAGATGTGTGCGCTAATGGGTTGAATACGTTTGTCTTCACAATGGACTATAAATATACCGATGTAATTTGTGTCCGATCTATCCACATTCGAATAAACGAATCATTAAATGTCAATAAATAAAATATGTAAATAAATATATATTCCACACATCGCTATCTAGCTCCAAGCTAAGTAACTAGACTTTTGTTAAGGGTGCTAGACAACGGATATACTACTTAAATACTTATTTTTTTAATATATTTATAAAACATAGAAACAACCCGACCACAGACAAATATCTAAGCATAAATACTTGTCTGAGACGGGAATCGAACCCGCAACCCTGTGATTGGCAGTCCGGCATGGTGACCGTTGTGCCAACTGGGTCGTCAGGTAATGACGATTAGAATGAAATAATACTCACTTATTGATGCAGTTCGCTATCAGTTGTGCACAGGAATAAATTATTGGTATACTTTATCACGTCTGCGTCTATAGTAGAGGGTGGTAAAAGCTAGTACTAAACCTTTATTATTTTGCAGAAGATAAATAATTCATAACTCTTGTATTTTATCACCTACCTACATGCTACATTATAAGGTTCCGATGCCATTTCCTAACGGCATCGGTAATTACATTTCCACTAACCTTTAATGTAAGGAACAGCAATATATAACTCTAGATTAGCTGTTTAGTCTATTCGGTGTCTGTCATTACCTGACAAGAATGTAAGTAAGTAAGTTTTGTCACGTTTGATGCTTTATATCTATAACTAATCTACAAGTGCTCTCTTCTTAAGGTGAAGTAGGACCTGAAAACCCAGACCTGATAACTCTTATCCCTATCATACGCACGCGCCACGCGATGACTCTATCCCTTTCCCCCGCGAAATGGCCGTTTTAACTGTACTACCTTATGGGATTTTATGTAAAGTTTATGAAATTATAAATGTTGTACTTGTTTTTTCTTGAACTTTTTCAATTTTACGGCGATTTTAAATCGCCGAAAATCCTAAAAAATTAGGATTTTCACGTTTTTTTTCTATCGAGGCAAATCACTCTAATCGTGTTTCGAAGTGTATGGCAATACAGAGCATTTATTCACCATTACGACAGTAGGAATATCATTCTATGGATTTGAGTGGTTGATACCCAAAAACTGTTTCCAAGACATCTCTATCGCGCATCTGGTCATACCACTTCGGCTTAAATAAAAATCAATGACGTATAAAGTATGCACACTTCATTGATTTTATAGTGTACGAAGTAGCATGATTCGTGGTCAATAACAAAGCTCTTGCTCACACTTTGTCTTGGTACGTGTACAATCTGAAATCTCAAACATGGCGAGATGGCCAAACGAGCTTGTTTAACATGATGTTCACGTAGAGCACGTCCGACCTACGCCGACGCAGGGACCCGACTGAGGTTGCGGATGCAATTTTACTGCTGCCCAGTAATTGTGACCATAATAACTTTATGACAAACTTTAAAATATACGAGACATTTCTTAATATAGGTAATTATGTTTCTTTTTAACAAGAAAAAGAAATATAAAGCTAAAAGGCGACAGCTTTTTCTTCTCTTTTCTTTCTTTTTATCTTTTTTTTTTAAGGTATGTTATTTTGTTCGTCTAGAAATGTAGTAGGTAATCAAATATATCACTAGAGATCTTTAACAATGTTAGGTATTTCTGAATCCATTTCAACATTTACTTATAGACTTCATTTTATAACTCTAAGCACTCAATTCGACAATAAAACAGTGGATTTTATGTTTGAAGATATCTTTATTTATAAAGCATACTTGCTTTAAGCAAGGCAAAGTATGCAAAGGGTTGCATTAACCGCAAGCCACATCAAGTCCATGGTTTGCGTTTAAAACCACCCCTAGCACTGAATATGTACAGTTTCACGACAAAATATCTCTTTGATATAATATAACGAGTCCAGTTTAATTCGAGTAATGCTTCAAAAGGGTAGAAAAGTCTCAATAAAATGGTATTTATATTTTAACTTCGTAAATTCCGCATAAAGTTCGTAACAACGTTCATAGTAGGTAACTTCTTGTTTTCAAACAAAACTTATTTTGCTTATTTTCTTTGTAATTTAAAATTTCGCAACTTCATGTACTGCGGTACGTATTAAACTTGCTTCGTATTTTCTTTGTTCTGTATGTGAATTATTAACATACGTTGAACTTGTTTCTGCAAATCTATGTGTAATAATGACTATACCACCTACTTAGTTACAGAGTTAAGTATAGGTATTATTCTCAATTTCTGTAAAATAATAATAATTTTAGAAATTATATTCCCATTCGATTCAATAAAACTCAGCAAAGAGGATCACTGAAAAATTCGTACAAAAACAGTAAAAATATAAACGTATTTTCGGATTTCGAAGATCAACCGACCTCCATCGGGTCAGGGAGCGATGTTATTTAAAAATGGAATTTAAAATTTCGAGAGAGGATTTTAAACTGGGATCAGAGTAAATCCCGTTCATAAATAACCGTTAGTGAAGTCATCAAAAGGGTGGGAGCTTTCGCTGAGGGCGAGCGATGTCATGTGAACCTACCATCAATCTTGGAGTGGGTCGCGAGCCGCACGCATAGTCACAACTGTATAAGGCTGGTAGTTAGGAGACTAAGTTTAGCGAAATAGTTATGACTCGAATATCTTTAATCCTTTGACTTGAACCGACCAGACTTTAGTCAAAAACAATAGATAATTTAAGAAAATTTCACATTAAATAGATATTTTATATTTGGTACTATTTGATTAGTTGTCTATGGTAGGTATGTTATTTAATTTGGTGATCGTAGAGGCAGTAAAATATAGTGAAATTTTACTAAAGGCCTTTTTAAAACGCTCAGCTTGTCGCTCAGCTTAAGTGTCAAGCTAGAAACCCCTTCAAGGGCTTGAAACGGCTTTGTCTCACGTCTAGACTCGTAATCCATTATTACAAACGCCCTTCCTAGCAAGGCGCGATACTCTATACAGCTCGCGCCATACTTAGCATATTTACGCCACTGATAAATGCGTATTCTTTTTCTTTGCAATCGTCCTTCGAATAGAGTTGCATTTTTCTTTTTTTGAAATCAACGACTGGTGACGTCGTGGTCTGAATTGTAAAGAGTTTTGTTTCCGTAGAATTGATTTCTGGGATGAGGGTTTTGTCCTTTTATGATCTCTGTTATGAGACAATTTATTTACAACAGAAGATAAGATCGAGTGACATCAGAAATGATTTTCCTGCATTCAAAATATTGTTTCAATTTTCTAGAGATGTGATTAAGTACGGTTATAATTATCACTTTTCTATAAGTTTTTTTGCAATTCATGATATTACTACGAACTAATCTACAAATTAAGAGGAACGTTTTTTTGTTTTGTAACGAATAGGCTCCGAAACTACTGAACCGATTTTGAAATACTCGGTATGAGGATAAATTGGGAATAACTTTTTATTTCGATATTCCCACGGGATCGGGAGTTACGCGGTTGAACCACGGAGCGCTGCTAGTAATATAAATATTTATATATTTCTAAATAATGTTTTCAAATGTACAAAGTCAATAAAGCACTCAAATCTAAGGGTAAGGTACCATTTCAATACAGTACTTTTATTGCGCAACATCGGCACTTGTTTTGCTTAAGCCGACATTAGTTCATCTAATCCGTTAGGGTGACTCTAACGAGCCCTTTATATCACCTGATCAAATTAACATACATAACGTGGGTTATTGTCAACTAAATTGGTCATTATAAAGTAATGTTGTTTGTTTAAATACAGCTTTACACTGCCACTGGTGCAGTTTTTTAGAGGGGCCCTATAATTTATCGTCGTCAATGATATAATTTCCCTAATGGATATTGTTCGTTCGAGATAGAAAGGTTTATTTTATGTCTATTTGGTTGGTAGCGAGGGCTAACGTTTAGGGTAGCAAAAAATTAAGATACAGTTCACAATTTATCAGCTAAATAGCTTCTAAACGAGTTTGTATAAAGAAAAGTGAATTGGGTTGGGACAAAAAAGGTGGCCTTTAAATGAAGATATCACTCCAATTTTGAATGCTAAAGGTACAGTTCGGGGAGAGAGGTCCGATATAGACTAATTTGCAAAACTTCAAACAAAAATTACTTCATTGCAAGGATGTTAGGTGCTTGAAGTTCCTAAACTATGTGTAATGGCGTCAGATGCTGATGAAGAAAATGAAAACACGTAAATTTATATGCCTATATCTTTTTTCCACATCTAGTACACAAAATACTATCAATTTCATTGTATTCCAGAAAAACGGCGAACTTTATTACATTTTTCTATTTATAAAAAATATGCTAATATGCACAATATGGATGCCTAACGCCTCACTTCTTGCATCTATTCTCTTCACTACCATAGTATACAACAAAGTCGCTTTTTCTGTCCCTATTTCCTTTTAACCGCTTAGATCTTTAAAACTACGCAACGGATTTTGAGCCGTTTTTTTTTAATAGATAGAGTGATTCAAGAGGAAGGTTTATATGTATAATACATGCATAATATAGCCGTGCGAAGCCGGAGCGGGTCGCTAGTGTAAAATAAGTTTACTAACATTCTATACATATACCTGCTTATAATTTATTTTCAAAGGTAAATAAACCTTGCAATTTCATCCAACACCCTTGGCAGCTAAATAATGCACCTCACGCCTAAGCAATTTTGTAACAAATTTTGTTGAATAATTTTATTCTTTGGGTATAAGGTGCATCTCACGTCTCTAGGTATTTTGGGCGCAGAATACATAAAGCCGCCACGCGATACGCCACACGCGGATGTGGCACGACAAAGCGTCCTACGAAGAAAAAGGAAAATGAAATACGAATTTTCCTGAAAGTAACGATTTAAAAATGTTAAATTTACATCAACTAATGACTAAAATATAGGATACCAATACAAAATATGATATAACAATTCACCTCTCATCTCTTTCATGTGAAGATTATTTAAGCAGCACCTCTATTTCGTCATTTAATTTAGTTTTAATGTTTTTTTATGTTACGAGTAGATGTTTCATTTCGTGTAACTCTTTCTTCTTCAGCCTGCCCTAATTTTGGTTCGGCTCAGTATGCCTTCTTCTTTCATTCACCTGTGTAAATCATTTATTTTAATTTTAGCCTTTTATTTTTTGGGTGCTTTTTTATTTAGCACCCAGCATCATCAGTTTAGGAACGTTCGATGAGATAGTCATCTAAAGCATTAGACATTGAAGAGGCGTAAAAGTGGCGCCCGACACATCTGCGCCTCTTGCCACGTCTACACAAGGTGTACTTAGATTTTAGCTGTATAGATGATAGTCACGTAGGCAACTAATTTAACGCATTGTCAAGACACTCTCCCCCTGTGTACGTTCGTTAAGATGGCAGCTACAATATCTTTAGGTATTTCAATATTTTGTTTACAAACGTCTCCAGATACAACAGGCATTGAAACTTAAAATGCTGAGGCGCATTTTGAGACCCATACCTATCGATAAAGGGCATTACGGCGAACAAATCATGCCTTCACACCGAACGGTTTAAGCGTCTCGGAAACAGGATATTTAACCAAACGCGTTGTCATATGATTTTCCGAAAATGCGTAGTGCATTTCGAGACCCATCGATAGAGTGCATTGCGGCGAACAAATTATGTCTCAAATTACATTTACGACAGTATAGACGGCTTTCAATTATAAGGTATATAAAGGAAAATATCATTGTTCGTAGAAAGTCCACAGAAAGGCAAAATGACTAGCTAGTAAAACGTTCTAAATGTACAAAACGTAAAATCGTCAAAAAATTTGACGACGAGTAGTTGTCTAGAGTCACCTAAATGAGGTGTTATCCTGAGTAAAATCATACCAGTTTAACTTAGCATAAACCTTAGAAGTTGCACTACGGAACGTTCTTGTCTTTCCAACTAAAGAAATTCTCAATCTAATTGCAAATCCTAAAGAATCACTTCAATTAAACCCCACAATGGCGACACCCCGAAACTTTGTCACCATTGTTTTCAGTTAATATTGCATCGTGCAGGGTGCTTTCTTAGAGAAAATCAGTAAGCGCTACATGCAACAGGATTCGGTAGTTATAGAAAGTTCTTTACTACCAATTTTTTTTATTATAAACGTGTTAATTTTGGGCTTTATATTAAACTTACCTCAGATCTACGTTTCAGTCCCGTTTCAGGCACCATGGTCACGACGATTGACGTAGTTTATTGCCATAGAGAAAAAGTTACATAGACAAATTGAAAATCAAAACTGTCCCCAGTCGCGCATTCATCTTTATAGCCGTTACAAAACAATATTTTCTGCATGTAACTGAACACAAAAATACCATGGAAAGCCAACGTAATTTGTTTATACATAGAACTTAAAATAAAATTGGATAAAATAAAATTAAAAGGAAAAGTAATAAAGATTCTTAAAATATGAAAGGTACCTAGTTCTTACTCGTAGTTTTTTTATTTAAATCTTCCGTTGGTGTTCAATGCTGCCGGGTTCTAAGCACGCCATTCGATTTTTTTCAGACCGAAATAAGTATTTTTTTACTGTGCAAGCGCTCGTGGGGAGTTTCACATTCTTTGGTTGTAATGAACTTGCATCTCACCTTCGAGACTAATTCTCAAGTCCGACCACGTAGTGAGGGAAGACAGTGCGGCGTCACCCTTCAGTCTTAGTTTCGGGCAGCTAAAATGACGCTTTTTGAAAAAGTTGACGTTGAAACGTTGAATTTTTTTAAAAATAGTCTGTTCATTTCAGTCAGAGAAAAGTAGGGAGTCATTAGTAAAACCAATTGTAACCAATGTAACGTCATTACGTGAAACAGACATAAGGAAAAAGGGATATAGCTAATCTCTTCTAATCTGTTGAATTAGCTATTTCCTGGGCCTATTTTTCCAAGATTTATTTAGGTAATCTACAATTAGTCCTGTTCAACGTAAAGACAGTCAAGTTGTGTCAACATCAAAAAGACAGCAAAAATCCCTTGTCTTGAGCAAAACGATAAATAAACTCAGATATCTCGTTCAAACGAAAACATTTACATCTTTAAGTAGCTATCGGGCTGTGTTTTTTCTTCAAAGCGCCATTTTAGCGACCCGAGGCCCCAGTACAATTAACCATAAGTATTAATACGTACATTTTCCCCAATGTTTCCGCGCTATTTCGTCTCAGCTTATTGCATGGGGTAGGACTAGGCCATGCTATTTTATTGGCACCGATTGTGTTTCTGTATACCTACTTTGTGACACTTTCCCTTTATGAATGTTATGGTTTATATAGCCCTCCCCTTGTGATTGTTGAAGCTAGTGTTTGTTAGAGTAATTGGTCGCCACTGCTTTTTCTTTATTGCGACTGTATTTGCAATAGAAATCTACATAAGTAAAGTGAGAGGAGATAAGTTTGTTTTCCTTTTAACCCTCTCTATTTCTTGCAAGATTATATAAGTTATATAAAAAATCCTACTATAATATTGTAAGTGCGAAAGTAATGCTGTCCATCTATTCGTCTATCTATTACGTTTTCACGCCTAAGCCACTGAACCAATTTTTGTGAATAAATATAGGTAGATGGGACCTTGATTATGGCAAGGACTTTTTATCCCAAAAATTCCATGAGATTGGGATTTCGGGGGTAAACCGCAGCTCTACAGCCATATTAAAAATCGTATGAAATTAACTTTTGTACTTTTCAATTTTTTATCAGACTCTAAGCAATATATTTTTATATGTCTTCGACTCTACTATTGATAATCTATTTCCTCTACCATAAATAAACTACAAAATACAAATAGTAGCAAAACAATTAACGTACCTTCAACAAACATTTCAGTCCTATGGATTATCCCATCTTTTCACTGTATATCAACGTACACAGCGAGCAGTGTTATTTGGATCGGTTTGACACAAACAGCATAAATCACACAAGTAGGTATGGCACTGATGATGAAACAGAAAGTATAATTAACACAAATAGCAGGAAGTAAGTAATTTAAACAAAAACAGCGTTTTTACTAAAGTCTAATAAATTTCAAATAAAGTTTGTACCATTAACATACATACTTATATGAAACTGACTTGAAACCGTAACTTTAAAAGGAGAAATAAGCCTATTGATGGATTAGAGTGGAACAAATAGTAGAAATAAATTCACCGATGGATTAGATTCGAACGAAATTTTTTAACAGATCCTTTATTTGATTTGATCAGTGGATTAGAATGGAAAGCATTATTACTCCTAAAACATTTTTCAGAAGCAAATAAGAATAATGTTGGTACGTTCCTGCTGATCAAAGTTTTTGGTCAAACTACTATGTCCATAAGGAATAAATTTCTTCGTAGTCAAACAATCTAACTAAGTGGTTAACAAAAGGCGATCGAAACGGAAAAAAAGACGATCGAAATGGAAACAAAAGGCAATCAAAACGGAAACGAAAGACGATCGAAAAAAAAAAACAAAAGACGATTGAAATGGATAAAAAAGACGATCAAAAAAAAAAACAAAAGACGATCGAAAATTGACATCTGTCAAATGTCACTCTTTATTTTGGAGTGGGGTATCGTGTATTTGGTTTTCAGGGGTGCTGCTTCTAAATACGGGATCCGTTTTTGGGTCGTGTGTGAAACCGCGGGGCGCATCTAGCGTCAAAATAAAAAGGTCTATTTTAAGAAAGATGTCGTATAAATGGTTATTTGGTCGACCGTGATCGATTGATCCCGAATGTAGTTAATTGATCACAATGCTGGTTACATTTCACCATTTGGTTAGGTCCTGTTGATTGCTCTTTGGCCGTTTCCCTATTAATCTCAAGGGTCGTAATTGACAATTACCGATTTCGGCATTCGTTTGCTGTCTTCGAGGTATTTTGTCTTGTTAGAGTTGTACAAATTAAGTGACTCAATTTGTTATCGTTTAGTTTTGATCGTAGTCGCATTAAGGCTAGATGTTATCAATGATAATTTTTACTAAGAAGTAGAGTGAAATTTAACCATGTAGGTTAACCACTCAGTCAAGTAGATACCTATAGTTTATGACATAAATTATTAAATATCCAGGCAGATCCCAAAAACAAAGTGGCGTGACGAGTTTTAGAGATATCAAGTCTTGATACAGAATAGAGAGGTTTTGAAAACCAATAAAGGATAACCAATTTTCCTTATAGTAGAAAATGAGCTGCAAGGCGCTAGGCTCTTTCAGAGTCAAAAAATCACCGTCTGCTGCCTAATTTTTTATGAACATAACAGTTATTTCTTTTTCAGTTCATTTCAGTCTAGCACTCAAATTACCCTCATACAACTAAACAAAGATTCTAATCACTAAACAACCCATTCACATCGGAACAACCCAATAATAAACACAACTAACAAACAAGTTATTCAGAGAGTAATAAATAATTTATCCGGCCCAAAAACGAGCTAACGACACTACTTGTTTAATTCAGAACCCCTCTAGTAATTATCACTTGTACCGATCTACCATTAGGTTTATCAGTTACATCTGAGCAGAACTTAATAGGTCATATTAGTTGTCTTGTTGACAATAAGTTGTATCTAGTTTTGTATCGTCTTAGTGAAGAACTAGAGTAACTTCTTCACTTCTCTTCTTCTTGAGGTGCCATCTCTTACCGGAGGTCGGCTATCATTAAGGCTATTTTTACTTTTGACGCTACTGCACGGAAAAGGGATCTAGTGCTTTGCTTAAACCATGTCCGGAGGTTCTTAAGCCATGAAGTGCGCCTCCTTCCGGGTGGTCGCTTCCCTTGGATTTTTCCTTGCACCAGTGGTTGGAGCAGTTCGTATTTCTTCTTCTTATATATAACTTCTTCACTATAAGGATCTTTCCCATAGAATGAAAATACAAGAACAGACGGACAAGAGAGTGATCTTATAAATGTACTTTTTTTACCATTTGAAGTACGGAACCCTAAAAAGAAGGTAAGTTAAGCGGTTTGGGCCCAAGCAAGTTTGTGTCATAAATAAAAAGGGTATGCATGCTATGTATGTTAGTACTCATGCTCGTTCATTAGGGATGATTCTCATTACACCGAGCCGGATACGGGCCGGGACGAGTCCGGCGTGGACCCGGAGCAGAGCCCGTCCGTTCCTTCCACTCGACACCACCAAAACGACACCACCGGTGGTGTCGTATGGAATCTCTGGTCCATACGACACCACCGACTATTAGTGAGGTTACCTACATACAAAGTTGTTGAAATGAAAACTCCAATTAGGTTCAAGCAGTTTCATTAATGAGGTATGTCATTTGATAAAGTTTATATTTATCTGTCACTCAAATGGTCATCTTGACATTGTTCATTGCAATTTGTTTGAGTGATGCTCAGATTGTATTAAATACAGCAAAATTGTTGGCTGAAAGTTTTTTTCCCGGAAAAGAAACACTAAAAGAAAAGTTCATTTAGGCCTATTACAAGCACGTAACAACAATTGTGGACACGCTGGAAGACTAGTTTTCCGATCCGTTTTTTAATACCTACATAACTACTTACTTCACTTAAATAAAAAAATAATATTTCATAAACTTTCTTTTATTAATTATCGTTTAACTATAGATAACTTGAAATAATAACTTTGGGGTCGGATCAATGTATGTGATGTTGTCTGATATTTATTTATTTATTTTAATGAACTGGGAGCTGTTTGTCAAAACACGCGTTTCTGGACATCACTAGGGTGGTGTCGTATGGACTAGAGATTCCATACGACACCACCGGTGGTGTCGTTTTAGTGGTGTCGAGTGGAAGGAACGAGCCCGTCTGTGATACACGTTTATATTACACCGGGTTATCATCCGCTCCGTCGTCCATCCGGGTGCGGACGGGACACGGATCATGCATTGAGTAATATAAACTGCTTTATATAAAATTTATGTAACGTTTCCAATCCATGCCCCGACCGCACCACGTACAGTCGGCTGCATAATTGCAGACCCTCCGTAGAACTCCAAAACGGCTGTTATAAGAATGTTTTCAACACAAGCAAGATTCTAGGCTAACTATTATTGGAATGTTTTCATTCTGATCATTTTTGTTTGATAAAACATGACTTAAAAAACTTGAAACACCAACTAAACCTGCTTTAAAACATTCCATTAATTTTGTTTGATAAAACATGACTTAAAAAACTTGAAACACCAACTAAACCTGCTTTAAAACATTCCATTAATAGTTATGTTAGAACTCTACGGTGGGTTTGCAATTACATAGGACGCCCCGGGTACGGCCCGGTCTAATGAGAATCATACTTTAGTTGCAGTAATTGGTGATGGGCATACTCATGAACATCTCTTTAATATTTGAAACTTGCTGAACGACAGACGCTCGGCAGATTGACTGCCTGACCAATGCCGAGCGACGCACAACCACGTGCTGTCCAACCCTCACAACAAATTTTATCTGTCAAGCATTCATTCAATCCCTTCCCATAAGTAAAATTAAATACAGTACGACTATTGGAAAGCACATAATTCACTGCAAAGTCCATATTGATAGTGGTCTCGTGTCTATACGTTCCCCGTATAAATACGAATACTGACAAATGGCAGTACGCCTCTGATATATTGACGTGTTGATATGAAGGGGGCGAGGGTATTCATTGACATAAATCCATTGAAAGATTTTTTACACAGAATTTTCGAGAATTATAATAACTGTTCTACGAAATACTTGGAAGTATTCTGGTGATATCAAGGGGCGAGTATAGCATGTTGTGAACTTATTTTTAAATATTTAATTAAATATTATACAGTTTTGTGTTAAGCAAAAAGCAAGTAAGTGAAAATGCAATGCTATTATTTACAATGTTAAGCTGTGATATTATGTTAATGTGACTTTGTGGCAATTACCACATGTTCGTTCACTTACCATTAGTAACAGAAATTTTTATAAGTAAAAAACTCTATATTATAGTTACTGGAATAATGTAGACAATAAACACATCGCGTGAATGCCGAAGTTAGTAAAGTATCACGCATTGTAGCAATTACCTTGTCACTACAAAAAACAAAGCTGTCACTTCCTAACAAAACGAACAGTGAAATACTCTTAAAATATTTATATGTATATGGAAATAGTTGATAATTTTAGTATGTTAAATGTGCCCGATTGCATTCAGTCATACCTAGATTTCACCTATTTTTAAACGTTTAAACCTGGGTTTGACAGAGTAGATCCAGACCGTATTTATGCAATAGGTACACTGTCCGCTAGCGCGAATTTTCAGACAATTTGGTTAGATATTGATTGTAGGTAAATATAGTCACACCTAAATAAGGCCGAATGTATTCGGTCAGGAACATTTTGAGAGAGCAGACTTAAATCTGCCCAAACTTCGGGCACATTTTTGCCCGTAACACATTAAATATTTACACGTCGGGATCGCCAGTATTTTCATTTTTAAGTTTACCTTTAGGGTAATATAAATAGACTAAAAACTTCCCATCGGCCTATATGTAGATTCACCTACAGCTGACCCAAACATCATATTTTAAAGCCTCGTACGGAACCAGTTCCGAAACTTCGGTTTTAAAGACGGCCGAAGCGTTCATGATGGAGTAAAATATATAAATATCGCATTGATAACCTCCTCCTTTTTTTGATGTCGTTTGAAAACAGATAAGAAGAGTAAATTTGTACGGTTTGCGAGCTATCAGCCGATTAAAAGTCTGAAATCTGCAAGGTCAATTATTTGAATGGCTACGAAAATTATCGTCGAAAAAAATCGCGAAAGCAAACCTACTTTCCTCTGATGCTTACGGCAACTGATTATTTACTGCGTAAACAGTAACAATATGGGGTTTTGGAGTTTTGTATAAACAACTCGATAAGCCGAGGGTGGCGTGTGACCCACCAAAAATTATATTTATTGCCGTAAATTTGGATACTGAAGTGCCGATAAAATATAATCGCTTCGACTGGTCATTGCTTGGTATATACGCACGTGACCTTATTTATATTGTTTGTTTAACTTTCGGCATACTAAATGAGTTATTTTATTATATTTATTAGTTTGTATTTGTCGGATATTCCTTGTGTTTGCACTAAGTATTATAATATATTATCTAAATAACCGGTTTCTATATTTATCGAATATTATCTATTTGCTCTTTGTTAAGCTTATTTTATTGCAATTTCACATGTTTAACACTAATTTAACAACCAAAGTTCAATTGAAATACCGATTTCTACAATTAATCATTCGCACAGCAAGGGATCTTTTCGCAAAAACTTCGTGTGTGTTCATTCTTTTTACGACACATCAAAAGAAAGTGATAGCAAGTAATTTTATGATAATGGAATTTTACCCTGCAAACCCACGAATAACGAAGGCTTTTAAATTTATGACGCATACCCTGATGAGGAGTTTATAGCTGGTAACAGTGGCAACATTTAAACTTATAATGTAAGGTGACTCGAACCCTGTTCGAGGTTAGCTTTAGAAAATTAAGGAGAATTCTCGGTGGAATCAAGTTGGTACAAATTTAAACGAATACAGCATTAATCTTTGTGATTTTTCGTCATTAAACAACGTTTACTTTTAAGGTAATTTTATTAAAATTTCACCATAATATGCAAAACAAAACATTATTTTTACCTTTCAAAGGATCTTTGAATGTTTATCAATGATTAATAATTATGTTTACTTAGGTTTCTAATTACCTGAACGTTTTCAGAGAATATCTACTGTATTTGAGTCATACCTTGCTACAATATTGCTATTTAACAGGTTCTTTTACATTTTGCTTATAAAAATATAATTTTTAGATTTTAATTTCCTTTGACAAAGCTACTGTTCTGATAGCACCATGATGGAACGTATAACCTCCCGTTTTCCATGAATACAAAATGTTTGAAATCATGAGACATGTTAGCAGGCAATAACATTTTTAATATCAAATGTGGTTTGTCAGCTTTTCGTGAGTCTCTACAAAAAAAAACCTTCGTCAAGTACGGCAACATTTGACGTTAAACAGAATCTTTTCAATTTGATCCGGGTCTCCATGATCAGATATATATTGGATCTTCTAATTTGCATGAAACTTATTAAAAATGTAATTCAACGGTCTAGATACGCTATCGAGTAATGAAAGTGGAATAAATTATTTAGGATGAGTGGATTACACTTTTATGGATTTTTATTCGTTCATCTCTTCGTGAAGTTTATATTGGTCTTGGTGTTACAAAAGTTATGAGAAGGGAAATTACTGTTTGCAAATTATTCGTCTCGCTTCGCTTTTACTTTAACCATTTTCGACATTTTGAGATTATAATATATTTTATAGTTAAAAATCACTAATCTGTTTTAAATGTAACATGTTGATTCAACACATTTCAGTCGACAACTATTCCTTAGATTGCAAAGAAAGAAAAAACAAGGAAGTCATTATTCTGAAAATCAAGTCAACATCGTTTTCGTCTCGCTTTTACTTCGTAACGAGGCAAACGATTGATCTTGCCGTGACAGCGATACTCATGATAAACCTTATCCGTCCTTAGATACTATCGCCAATTCAATTAACCTAATGATGTTCTAGCGAGCCCCTTGCGTTTGTCGCTGTTTTCGGAATAAGCTACTTTTAAAAATATTTTTATAGACGTTTATTTTCCCTGACAGATAGATTGGTATTCTTTTATACAGAGGTATAATCGATTAGGTATGAGTGCCAATTTAAAACGAAAAATATTATAGCATAACGTTTTATGGCCACTAAATGT
This sequence comes from Idaea aversata, assembly GCA_907269075.1. Classification (NCBI taxonomy): domain Eukaryota; kingdom Metazoa; phylum Arthropoda; class Insecta; order Lepidoptera; family Geometridae; genus Idaea; species Idaea aversata. Next base: position 10,129,327 of record OU026091.1, read on the forward strand.
CAGAGACATAAATTTCGAATTCAGAATCCATTTAAGTACAAATATTCAGATCGAAACGGAACAAATAGAAAATAACTAGTTTATCAAAATCTAGTTCATAACAGTAGATAATTTACTAAATATCTTGGGGCCATGGTATTTGTTGCAACAAACAGGTCTTTACGACATCAAAGTAGGCATTGTTTGTAGAAGGCTGTGTCTAAAATATTGCACAGAACAGTAGGATATTTTCTAACGTATTATCAAACGATAAGATTAAATCTGTTGAATAAGTCATTGGTATTTAGAACACATTGTTAAGCTCTAGGCACATCGACAAGATAATAAATGAGTCAACACGACTATAGAATATTATATCCCTATATATATAAATAAATTAAATATATATTGTAGGACATTCCACACATCGCAATCTAGCCCCAAGCTAAGTAACTAGACTTGTGTTATGGGTGCTAGACAACGGATATACCACTTTTATACTTTTATTTTGTAAATATATACTTATAATACATAGAAACAACCAGACCACAGACAAATATCTAGGCATAAATACTTGTCTGAGGCGGGAATCGAATCCGCAACCCTGTATTTGGCAGTCCAGCATGGTAACCATTGTGCCAACTGGGTCGTCGTATATAAAATTCTCGTGTCGCGGTGTTAGTTACCTATAATATCCACCTATACGGCTGAACCGATTAGTATGTAATTTTTTGTGTATATTCATTAGGTCTGAGAATCGAACAACATCTATTTTTTTTATGGCAAAACAACATTTGTTGGGACTGCTAATATTTTTCTAATAGATTAGGTCTGCGTTTGACCACTTACGATGCCGTCTAAGATGAAGATCACTGATCTAGAAGATACCTATATATTATACACTAGTGAGTTGCAGACACGGGTAAAGGTATAAAGACAGCAGTGAAATGAGAACTATCTAATAATATAACAACTAATAAAGTCGTTAACAGTTTGCACTTTAAGTAAGACTTCAAGACTTCAAAAAATACGACAGAAAACGTTTTTCTGTTAAAAGATATTCTTTCGTAGGTTTTCTATTTTCTACAATAGACATTCCTATGTCACTCGCGTCTTATACTGGGTCAACTGTCCATCAGTTTCAGGACCGTCCCATAATAGGTCAGGACGTATTTCGGTAACTTACTTTGATTATTTCTTTTCCTTTTCAGACTTTTTGTAAAATGTAGTGGATCTCTATCTGGTATTAACAAAGGGTGTTAAGAGAATCATGAGTTTTAGATACGCGGCGCGAGTAGGTATTTTCAAAAATGACCCGTATCTTGCTATAGAGAGAGTTTAAGTTCAGACGTAATTGCCTTCATTTTGCTTTCAAATAATGTTGCGGGCCGTAACGTTTTTACCCCCTTTATCCTTCACAAAATGAAATAAATTCGGTCTCATTTAATTCACTGCATCACTGCATCTATGTTTATACGTTTTTCTTTTTTGATAATTCAGTTTAGTCTATTAAAAAACAATTGAAACGCTCGATGAAGTTTTTAAGTCAAAAATAATATATTTAGACACTAATAAATTATCTTTTTTTATCTTAGGAAATATTTCTTTAAAATAAAAACGGTTAAACCTAGTTTTCTATTAGATCTAGAACATTTTCAAAAATTATCAAAATCGGACTTCGTTTATGGGGGGAAAACGTTACCGCTTTTTGTATGGAAATTTACAGCCTCACACTGGCCTTAAGAATAAGAGACTTCTAAAGAACTGCTGTGACGATGAAGCCATTATTACACTTATCAAGCACTAAAAGTTGTCACTCTTTTTACCCGACTACGGCGAAGCCAAAAGGGAGGGTTATGTTTTTGACCCATATGTATGTATTTAGATAGATAGATAGATAAATCATCATTTGACGATCCAGTTGGCACAATGGTCACCATGCCGGACTGCCAAACACAGGGTCGCGGGTTCGATTCCCGCCTCAGACATGTATTTATGCTTAGATATTTGTCTGTGGTCAGGTTGTTTCTATGTATTATAAGTATATATTTACAAAAGAAAAGTATATAAGTAGTATATCCGTTGTCTAGCACCCATAACACAAGTCTAGTTACTTAGCTTGGGGCTAGATGGCGATGTGTGGAATGTCCTGCAATATTTATTTTATTTTATTTATTTTTATTAACCCGACTGTGCGACAAAAATAATTTAATGAATGTTTTTGGCAGAAGTTAAACAAACGTCACTTGCGACTTCAAGTTTCTTTCTTTATTGTTTCTTTTTTTGATTCTTTACTGAAGAATTTATGGTTTTATATAATAGATATTAGCGAATGAACTGAAGTGTTTCTAGATTCATGAACTCTACTTTGTTGAGCTGATCTTTCATCAATAAGTAGCAGCAACGGTAGTATGTAGCCCAAGGGTCTGTTTACAGAGGTTGCAATTTAAGATAAATTTGATAATTTGTCATTGTTTTATAGACTATAATCCTCGAGGTCCCCACTTTAGAGCCTCGAGGCCCGATACCGTTCTAGGTTCTTAAATTTTATGTTCGTATTGTTTAGTATTTCTTTATGCTTTGCCTTGATGAGATATAAAATCTTGATTAAAGTCTTTGATTATCTTTCGTTTTTGGACGAGTTTTCCTTCCTTGAGTTTTTTTGTGAATTTATGTGCCGTAACCGTAAAAGCGTAACTTCGGAGTTCGATCGGGAATAATGACTTTTAATAAATTGACTAAGAACAATGTAAGCTCCCTTAGTTTTACAGCGTGGTACTTAACTTACTCACTTGTGTACACAAATGTAGCATTTCTTAATTTTTTTAAACCAAAACTATCAAACAATAATACCATCATATACCTACTATTAGATAACATTAGATACTTACAACTCCTAAAAGAAAAACGCAGCAACCGAAATGATAAGAAAATTGTTATTTATGAACATGTCATAAAAAATTCACTAACACATCGTGAGTACAACAAAGAGACATAGAAAATGTATTTTATATGAAAACCACAGAGTACGCCATTCCTTAGGTGCAACGCAAAGTGCGGGGTGAGGTATGGAAGAGTGAAACCACCGACAGTTACCGACATGCCGCCAAAGAAGGAAATATTTTTCCTCTCTTGCCACTTGTTATCAGAGTATAAAATAGCCACCGGGCAACGCTGTAGTAGAAATATGTCTTTCAATATAGAAGTGCCCTGCCGTCATTACATCACAAAAACACCGGTGTCCATTTAGACAATAAACGGATAGTGTCATTAGTTGGAACTGTCACCCTCGACCCTCGGGACACGTGATAATGTCCTTTAGCGAATGCGCTAGACTTTTTCGACTTTCGGGCCATTAAACTGGAGAAAATACCTCTGTTGCGGTGCGGTTAGTATAATATTTTATTCAAGGTTATTTTTTCACTTGTCCATTGAAACAAAGACCCAAATAATAAAGAAAATGAAGCTCCCAACTTGCCACCAGGGTTCGGATCGGAATATATTTGACGACCTCTGTGGCGCGTCGGGCGAACACCCGACTGCGACGCAGAAGGTTGCGGGTTCGATTCCCGCCGGGAACAAGTATTTATGCTGACCATAAATTCTTGTTTCTGGTTCTGGGTGTTTCCTATATGTATAATATGTATATGTATATATTTACAAAAAAAAAAAAAAGTATATAAGTAGTTTATCCGTTATCTGGCACCCATAACACAAGCATTAAGTTGCTTAGCTTGGGGCTGGATGGCGATGTGTAATATGTCCTGAAATATTTATTTATTTATTATATTCATCTCAACTGATGACTGGTAAGATTTGATTGTCAGTTAGTCTTGATGGAGCGAAAACAAAACTTATTTTTAAATTTTAAAGAAGTAACTTTGCTGCAATATACTACAAGAAGTAGGCATTTATTATTAATAGTACCAATACCAATAATTTTAAAGTAATTTTATTTATTTTCACTACTTGCCCGCTTGTTAGTATAATAATAACAAGCGACCCGCCCCGGCTTCACACGGGGCGGGTCGCTAATCACTCCATCTATTAAAAAAAACGCATCAAAATCCGTTGCGTAGTTTTAAAGATTTAAGCATACATAGGGATATAGGGACATAGAAAACGACTTTGTTTTATACTATGTAGTGATAATGATATAACCAGAATTTATAATGCGGTGGAGTCGGCTGCATACAATTATTGGTAGCGCATGTAAAGCAATAGGTAATATTCGGAGATCCCTTTAAGAACGAACTTCATCGAGATGTTTAATGGATGAAAAGTATTTTATATCAAATTCAATAGGTTAAAAAATGTATTGGAAATGGGTTGCCTAAAAAATTTCATCGTCAAAATTCTCTATATTTAACCCTGCAAAATAGGCATATACCTACTATTTAACACTATTACTATACCTATGTATACACAAACCACTGAATTTCAGCGGTACGTTTCAGCAATAATAATTACTGCAATATAACTAAACGCCTCTAATGTTATGGCCATACATTTAGAAATCGATTTACCATTGGAAATGATGCGGATTGGATAGTGCAGTTAAACTGTACTCGTCATAATCACACTGTCGATGAATTCCATTCACAAAATAACCGACTAATTCTCTATTACTATTTTGGAGAACTGTTCTCTATTAGGGTTCCTCAAAAATTGTAAAAACAGGACCCTTTAACTAAGACTCCACTGTCCGTCTGTCTGTTTGTCACCAGGCTGTCTGTCTATTTGTCATCATGTATCTCAAGAACCGTATATTTTTATGCTGGTAATTCTATAATATCATTATCATTATCGTCATTTCAATATCATTATCATTACATAGTATAAAATAAAGTCACTTTTTGCCGTCCCTATGTCCCTATGTATGCTTAGATCTTTAAAACCATGCAACTGATTTTGATGCGGTTTTTTTAAATAGATAGAGTGATTAAAAAGGGAGGTTTTTAGATAATAAACATGCATAATACAGCCGGGCGAAGCCGGGAAGGGTCGCTAGTTAAATATAAGCATAAATGGAAAGTAATCTACACTAATATTTTATAGAGATATAGAAATATATAAATTTGTCATTAAGACTGTGCATCTACTACATATTATCATACTGCGCTTCATTTTTGTAGAGCTTATAATTTTTTTAGGAATTTGGATACCAGAAAAAGGTGATTTCACCGTGACTTCACAGCTATTCAAATTTCTATAAAAAGTTATGTAGTAATACTTACCCTATATCCGGACAGCTTTGTTGATTGTTTTTTACCCTTCTTTGTGTAGGTGATTTTCGGAGCACATATTATTGGTCCAGGACACTGATTTTTTCAACAAATTTTCGTTTATGAGACTGTAAGTGACTAACGCCTGTATTCATAAACAGTACTTAAGTACCTCTTGGATAAGTGAACGCACTGCGCTAAATGCGGCCCTATGATTGGTCAATTTTGTACTGCTTTCTTCAATCTAGCAAATCAGCGTCTTATTTGCGACTCTATGCGTTCGCGTGCACTATGGAATCTCATAGGGTTGATACGAATAAGAATCTAACACCCATATTCACAATATGGATGTTAGATCTTAAATCTTCTGAATATGGGTCTTATTCGTATCTTCATCTGCGACTCGGTCTGCCTCAAGAACGTTTTTTACTGAGCTATTCATATGTAGCGGCTTTGAATCACTCTGGCCCTAGGCAGAAGGGAAATTTGTAACGAAGGTTCCGCTAATTCAAACTTTCGTAAATAAATCAATTCTTACAATGCAAACATTAAAACTGTTTCCTATTTTATATTATTTATATATTACTTTTAAATTATTGCTGAACAATCAATTGAACCAGTACAAAATGAGCTTAAAACAATGGTAAAATTCAAAGGAAAATTTTCTTACAGAAAGCTCTTTTTAATTTGGTAGCTTTGATTATTATAATTTTTTTCTTGTTCATTAATACCTTTGTTAATTATTTTAAGTTTATGGGTTATCTTACAAAACGTTTTAAAGTAAGAAAGTGTTATTTTTAATTTGTAAGAAAATCACAAATTTATTTATATTGAAAATAAATTATGTTTAGACTTCAACAAAGACAGATAGATTTATAAACTTCTAGATATGTCTATTTTATTAATACAAATGGAAAATATATAACATATACCTAATAGCTTGTAATATATAAAACGTTATACATGTATCTAGTCCTACAAAACCTTGAAATAACAAACAAATAAGGTATCCATCTCAATATCTGGATTGTGAACAAATGCTGGTTTAGCAACGCTAGTCGCTAACTAGATGTTGGCCGGTCGATGTACGGGGCGTTTGGATTATATGCCGTGTGGGAAAAGGCGGAATAAGTTTCTTATAAAACTTCAACTGGAAAGGACATCTTCGAAAAACTGTAGCTGAGAGAGCTGTGACAATCAACTAGAGTTTCTTTTCTGTAGCTGAGTGTCACAGCGAGCTTTTCATAAAGCTTTTATCTTTTGTTCTTGACAAAATTCAACTTAGATAATGTTGTATAAAGTTAAAGAAAATGTTTTTACGTCTTTTAATAACCGCCGTTCGGGGAAAACTACTATGGAAGCTCCCATAAGAAATTGCTTTAAACATCTTTCAGATAAAATAAACATCAGTGAAAAAAAGTTTAGTTAATTTCGTATCCATAAAAAATATTAAGTATCAGTAGTGTTAAAAATATCAACGAATTAAAAAAAGCTTCAAACACTCAACAACTTTTGCCAAATTTTAATGATATTTGCACGTATATGCAGCGGTACACCATGTCACTTCCATTTAATTTATATGGTTGTGTTACGTATAACGCAACCAACTTTGTTTTGCCGGTGGATTCTATACGAACTAAATATTTTATAGGCAAGGACGTCTAGGTCAGCGCCACTGTTGTATGTAAAGATAAAATGGGTAAACTGTATGCTGAGTCGGTGGTATCGCACCCGCCAGAAACAATATTTTAACGGTTTAAAAGTATAAAGGGAAACGCGAGTCGTGGATATGTTTTGAAGACTAACGAATGTTATAGAATGGCAAAATTAAATATTGAAATTTCATATTTAGGCGTTATAACGCCTGCTCTTCACGTCACTTCTATGTTTTTATACTGAATTATATATAGGTAATTAGAGGTATGTATATAGAAGATACTTTTAAGTCTATAGAAAAAAGTAGTAAAGTAAGTAATCTATTTAATTAAAAAGTATTATTATTTGATGTGTAATTAACAGTTTTATGATTATTAATATTTAAAACAGTTGTAATGATGCTGATGTTAAAATCTTTGTTGTTAAAAGCGAAATACTTAAGGTGATGTGCACCTCCTCTCTAGAGGTATTTTTGTAACAGTTTTTGGGTATCAACCACTAAAATCCATGGAATGATATTTCTACTGTCGTAAAGGTGAAGAAATGCTTTGTATTGTTATATACTTTGAAACACGATTAGAGTGATTTGCCTCGATAGAAAAAAAATCGAATTTTTTTTGAGCTTTTTCAATTTTACGGCGATTGTAAAGAAAAAACAAGTACAAAATTTATATTTCCATAAAATTTACATCAAATCCCATAAGGTACAGATGGTTTTTCACTAAAATAGATGTGAGTCTTTTAATTACATAAAACCATGAAGCATAAAACAGTTAAAACTGTCATTTCGAGGCACGCGGGGGAAAGGGATAAGTACATCGCACGGCGCGCGCGTTGGGAAGGGATAGGGGTTTTTAGGTCTTACTTCACCTTAAATGGAATTTCTATTTATTTTGTAGTCTGTATGGTAGCTGAGTAACAGACTATACGTAAAATATGTATACCGAGCCGGGTAGTTATACCAAGGAATTTAATAAAACTTAACCAGAAAGCCTTGCAGTTCACCGCCATGATGAGAATAGGAAATTGACTGCTGACTGACGCCTAAGCGAAACGATACATAATGTCAACTCGTGTCAAAAAAAAATTTGTTCCAACAGATAGATGGCAACACCAGTTTGTTATGGCCCCTCTACATGATGGGCCATCATGCTGGCCCACTAATATGGCCCAGCATGTAGAGAGCGTAGTGGTGTCTGATGGCTTATGGTTCGTGGGGTGGCGACTGGATGGCCACGGTGTCGGTTTTTCGATCGCACATAAAGAAAGTGGGCAGCGATGGCTGAACGTGGCCATCGTGTAGTTGCGTTTCAACCATCGCATGGCCATCTCACTGGTCCAGTGCTGGGCCATCATTTAGAGGGGCCATTACAGGATTTAAAAAAAAGACAATCTATATAAAGCCTATTTTCGCACCTACGAAGCTTAATAAGTTATTCGCTATGTTTTCATCCAAGTTTAATATTTACCTAATACTTTAATGAATGAAAATCTGAAAGCTCCTTTCAGTTAACATTGTACGTACTTACCAGCTTACTATTCAAATAGCTTTCATTTGTGACTAAGTAAGTTTCGAAAGCTAATGGAATTATAGATTTAATGCAGCTATATAAAGTTTTATAACTCGCTTTGATCATGTATGAATGAAGGAATGATTAAAATTCTTTTGTAAGATTTTTGATGTGATAACGTCTTATAAATCGATAAAGTGTGACGTCATCGCTCACGTTCCATTATTGAGTCGCGAAAACCTTAGAAAATACTGTGAAAACATTTACAAAAACGAAGCTCCTGACATTGAAAAAGTATTGTAATTTTAAAGACCCGGCTACTCAACATAAACAAATTACCAAAACACAAACTAAAAACTATGTAAACAAACAAACCCACATCAATTCCCATTTAAACTCAATAATAAACTACAACAACTGTAAATTATATAATTAATCACTTCCCAAATGTCCTGTGAACCGGTGACACGGGCTAAGTTCATAATTGTATTCCCAGTTTGGACGGCACTTGATTGATTACCTTGCGTTGTGTCCCACGATGCAAATTAGGTCAGTACCTTTACCGCACTACAGCAGTTACTGAGTTGAGTACACCTGTAGATTGTTTTGACGATTGAATTTTTAAAACTGCTACATTTCGTGGCAGGGTGCAGTCATTAAGAGGAAAGGGTACCGGGGGCTTTTTTCATACAAACTATTAGAAACGTAGTCGACTGTTTTCTCCCTGGATAATGACACTAGAGCAAATATTTTTGGTGCATAAAACTTGTAAATGACCATGCCCCTATTTTTTTTATCTTATTGTCTGTTAAAAAGTATGTAGCCTGCTTGAGGTTATAAATAATATATTTTCTGCGTTTGTGAATTTCAGAGTTGGATACAAAAAAGGACTGTTTCCTAGCTACAAATACGAATAGAAAGACAATTAAACTCATTTTACATAATAAACCAAGCACTAAATATTAACACATATTATGTGTTTCTTTGTTCTATTTCATAGGACTATGTTAAGTATGTTCTATTTAATATGGCGAAAAAGGACTTTTGGTTATACAAGTCCTTTTCGTAGTCTAAATCAATGGTTCCTACACAATGAAACATGCAATGAAAATATATGAGTTAGAGCAGATGTGAAATGAGCCACAATTCATTAGCACGTGACATCAACAATACAAAGACTATCTATTGTTAAGAACACTCTTGGTAGAATAAGCATTGTGTTTTAATTCCGACAAAGAAGATCCCATCACGTTCTGCAAATACTGTGATAGTAAATGCTGTTAGACTATTTATTATAGGTAGTGCTTAACCGAGTAAATATAATAGTCTTCTTTAGTAATGAAGGGTGGGATAATGCGTACAAGTAAGTATAATCTGAATAAAGTTTCACACTTTTAGCCGTGATCTTTATCAACACGTAATAACGTCTTTAGTAATAACTTTATAATGTACTATCTATTTTGTTTGTTTCTTTTGAACTGAATTTATTAAATGAATTAATAAAGACGTTTCTACCAAGCACTACCACTATACGAGGCTATTCGGTGTAGAGTTAATAGTTGCTTTCTCTACATTTTGTAAAATAAGGTACGATAAATTATTAAAAAATAAATCTATTATATTCATAGGTGTCTAGAGTTAAATATGTATGATAGCGACTATTGATTTTAATATTATTTTGTTAATAGAAAAACGTTATTTCAAGTTGCTAGATTGACTATGGCAGCGAATTGTTTACCAAATCAATTTGACTGCTTTTATTTTACGTTTTAATATTTTAAATGTTTAAAAATTCATAAGTTCCTATCAAAATGATTGAAACAATTTACTATTAATTTTAAAGATTACTTGAGCCCTTAATTACTTATTTAGATTTTAAAGATAGAAAAGTGACGTCACGTCTGTCAAACTTGTTGTGGACATTGCCAAACTCCACCACCGTCTATAAAAGTATGCGCTGAGGCGATATTGGGATCTTTTGCTGCTCAGTCTTCGGTCGGTAAGGTGGTTGGGTTCGACGATGCATAAAGTAAGACCATTCCATATTTTTGATACAGTGTATTATTGCCTAGTTTGTTGAAGTTAACAGTTGTTGCTAATATTCTAAATAGTTGTTGATTTAGTAATAAAAGGTCAAGTGTGGTTCGCTTGGCCGTCCACGACAGTGGTTTATGTTGGAACCGTTTTATCATGTTATTTACCCGTTGTTTGTGTTGTGTACCTAGTTAAGTTTCGGGAGCGCTAGTTTAACTTTTTAAAAACTAAATTAAAACTAGATGTTACTGCTACGAGTATGATTTTAATACTAACTTAAAATGATGTAGAGACAACGAAAGTTTACACGGATGTTATTGTTCACAAAGTATTTCTAGACTAAACAATTTATTCGTTGAATTTAGCTTAGGTATAAACAAAGAATAAGCTGAATTAGCATTATGTATACCTAAACTACATTGTTTCAATATATAACTCCTCCCCCCTTAGTCTTTTAGTATCGGGAAAAACTAATTAAAAAGTGGTTTTTCCAGATACCTAAAATTGACGTAAAAGAAATGATTTAATTAATTGAATTATAACAAAAAGAAATTAATTGATTATATAAAAATAATTACTTATAAGATTATAACAATATTAAAATTAATGATTATTTGAATTAATTGAATATAATAAAGAAAATAAATGATTACCTAAAATTATGATTTAAAATTTTAAACAATTAAACGTTGATTTTGTAATTCAACGGGATTTACATTGTTCACGTTATTTTCTATTACATTTTCCTGATTCCTTAAAAATATAAATTGTCTTAAAATGTTTCTATATTTAATACAAATTAATATGATAAATAAAATTATAATTAACACGTATAACATAATCATTATGTTTAAAGTTTTTCGCGTTTCTTTCACGTTATCATGATTACCGCTTTTCTTGATTAAATTGTTCATTTGCCGGATATCGTCCAAGTCGATTCCTTTGAGGTTAACTGGTTCGGTGTCGTAGTCTCCATTGGGTTTCAGGTTACTCCGCAAATCTTGTAGATTAGGTAAATTCAAAACTGGAATGCGTTTGTAGTCTGGTTTTAATGTATGTTGCCGTTGACTATGAATTCGATTTTCACCGATGTGGGCATCACACTGTACTGGTATAGTAAGTATATAGGTTCCCTTCAGTTGCTCGTGAATTTCATTATTTCCGCATTTTATTGTCAGGACTTGATTGTTTTTACAGAATAAAATCCAACTATCTGTGTTAATTCGTTGCAGTTTGACGTCGTCGATATGAATTGGCAGGGAGGTACATGAAGAAAAGTCTTTCTCGAATTCCATAAGTGACTCTATGCATGTTTTTCCAGGAAAAGGCGTTAATTCGTTTTCATCGCAAAGATATTCTTCGGTCGTTATCTCTTTGCATTTTTGGGCGGATGGCCTGTACTCGTGATTACTCACCAAAAGAAAGGAAAGAGATGGGATTACTATAAAGGTTTGGTTTGTGGATTCATCGGACATGGGTAATGGGTACAATTTGTAATAATTATACATTATTTTATTAACTACAGGTACATCTATAATAAATGTTATTTCCTCGTTTTTAATGTAAGTTTTAACAGTTAATGTTTCTTCTATATAAATTAAATTTTCTTCTGTTACAGGGTACATTAGATTTTCATATTTGGCAATTCCGGATAACAAGGTAAGTAATTCATTAGGATTTATAACAGATTTATGTAATACTGAAGTTTTGCTTAATGCTAGAGCTGTCTCTATTTCGCTTAATTTTATATAAATGGTTCTGAAGTTAGAAACAAATAAATTAATTACGCCAATAAAATAAGATAATGATGTAAAGTTGTTTTCTGCCGTTAATGAACGAATGACCATGCTTTCTAGTTTATCTAAACGCATTTTCATGAGTCTAGTATTTTCGTCTATAATTTTAGTTGTATTTAAAAAGTGGTCCATCATTTCAGAAACTATAGTGATTTTACTGTCTATTGCTTGTTGTTCATTTTCTATTTTTCCTATAATGTTATCGTAGCGTACTGCATCATCGTGATCTAAATTTCCTGTAATAATTTTTATGATAGATCCTAAGGGATTGATGAGACCTCGCTTGACTCTACTGAAAGGTACTAATTGCTGCACTTTCTCTATTGCTTCATCTCTTAAATATTCTGCCTGAGCTTTCAATTCATTTGTCTCATTTAAATATACTTTATGTTTGTTAGCCATAGTAATAAAATCCTGAAATTTATGAATGTTAAAGGAAAGATCCGATCGAATACCAGTTAATGAAATGGTTTTAATGATTGACCAATTTTCCGTCTGTAAGTATGCAATTCCCTGTTTAACAGGTAAGATTCCCGGATTATTATTAATTCTGACTATTTGAGGGTCCTGGTTGGCTGTCGTCTGCGCCCATATTTGTGTGACGAACCTGTGGAGGACGTTTGACATTTAGTATAGGGGCTCTAGTATGTCTCTCCCTAACCTGGATGGGTACTACATTTCTCTCTATTTCACCTGTAACTTTTGCTTTCTGAAACTTTGGTTTATCCTTACTCTGTCTCTTATTTACTGCTTTTGTATAGATAGTTTGCCCTATTTGTAATGGTGGTGTTTCTTCACCGCCTCGCTTTCTTACTAAGTTTTCCTTTGCTGTTTTCATTTTTTCCATTAAATGTTTATAAAGCACTGAGGTTCTATTTTTATGGTCTTTAATTAGCTGTTGACTGTATGATTTTTCAAAATCTATATCAAAGGTGGAATTTAAATCTGTGTGACCAAAAACTACTTCAAAGGGTGTTAAATCTGTTGAGCTATGGATTGTATTATTGTAGGCTATAATCGAGTAATTCATGACTGACAATGCGTCTGTATGTTTTTGATCGTATCTAGCTAGTCTGTATATTTCTGTAATTGTAGAATGAAAACGCTCTACTATACCCATAGAGTTTGGGTTGTTTGGGGTACCTATGTGTAACTTTATTTTGTACAAATCTGTAGTTTCCCTAATAAGCTCATTATTGAACTCAGTACCTGGGTCACAACTAATTTTCTTAGGTATGCCATAGAATGTAAAGTACTTCATTAAAGCTCGTACTATCTCTGGTGTGTTTTTTGATTCAATTTCGATTGCTTGACCTAATTTACTAAAACTATCCACCATAGTTAAATACTGTTTTGAATCTATTGAAAATATGTCCATGAAGATTTCCTGAAAGGGTGCACTTTGAGTCTGTGTCAGCTGCAATATCGGTTTTATCGGTTTTCTGTCATATTTTGATACTTTACATTTTTCGCAAGCATTTATTATTGCGGCTACTGTTTCTTGCATGTTTGGCCAGTAATAATTTCGTCTGATACGTTTGATGGTTTCAGAAATACCACGATGACAAGTTTTTCCATCGTGTAATTTCTCTACTACTGCCTTTTGTTCTAACTCGTCTTCTAAATAGACTACGCGTTGAGTACATTCGTAAAAGTTAACTGTTCCCTTTTTAAACAAAGAAATTATTACGGTAGCAAAATCTTTTCTATGTTGTGGGTTTTCAAAGTAAATAAAATATTTTAATTTTGGTTTTATATATTCTTTGAGAAACTGTTTTATGATATCTAAATTATTTAATGGTAAGAAAATCTCTAATACTTTTTGTTTGTCCCTAGATAAGTTTTTGACTTGTAACTCTTCACGATACCAATTAAAAACTAAGATTTGATTCGGTTTTGTGTCTATGGCTTCTTCTAATATAGGTATACCGTGTGATTCTAAATCTTGTGCAGAGTGAACTGTTCCAACAGAGCTGTCCGATGGTACAGGATATTGTGGAATTACCTCAATATCTGGTTCGGATGCTGTCATAGTGTCTTCGTCATCAGAAATAGTCAGTGTCTCCTCAGAGTCCTTTTGTCCTTTTTCGTCATCTACGTTAACTATCATTGAGTATTTATCTGAATCTAAGGCATTTATTTGCAAATGTTCTATTCGAGAAAGGGCATCTGCGTTAGTATTCTGTTTGCCGTTTTTATGTATAATTCTAAAATCGTATTCCTGTAATCGCAAACGCCATCTTGTGAGTTTACTATTGGGTTCTTTAAGTTGATATAGCCATACCAATGGTTTATGATCTGTGTAAATGTCGAATTTATGTCCATACAGGTAAGGTCTAAAATGTTTTGTAGCCCATATTATCGCTAAGAGTTCCCGCTCTATTGCGCTATATTTCCGTTCGGCATTTGTTAATGTGCGACTAGCATAAGCTATCGGTTTGTCGCTACCAATTGAACCTTGTGATAATACAGCGCCTATTGCTACCTCGGATGCGTCTGTAGTTAGAATAAATGGTTTGGACATATCTGGGTACTGCAGTATAGGAGCATTTACTAAAAGTTCTTTGCATTTTTCAAATGCCTTTTTATAATCTTCGTTAATTTCTACTTTTCTTCCTTTCTTTAAACAGGATGTTAGGGGTTGTGTAATTTTAGAAAAATCGCGAATGAACTTTCTGTAGTATCCTATAAAACCTAAAAATCTTTTTATTTCTGTTTGTGTTTTCGGAATGGGATAATCAAGTACTGTCCTAATTTTGTCGTCATTTGGTTTCAGACCTTGTTCTGTTAATGTGTGTCCTAAATATTGTACTTCTTTACGTAAAAACTCTGATTTGTCTAACTGTATCTTTAAGTTTGTCTGTCTAAGTCTGTCGAATACTGATCGTAATTTTGTTAAATGTTCCTGTAATCCATTAGAATAGATTAGGATATCATCTAGGTAAACTAAACAGTGAATGCCTTGAAGTCCTCTTAAAACATTATCCATTGTACGCTGAAACGTTGCAGGTGCAGTTTTCAGTCCAAATGGCATTCGAAGGAACTCGTAATGACCATTTTGTGTAGAAAAGGCTGTCTTTTCCCTATCTTCTTCTGTAATTTCAATTTGATGGTAACCAGAAGCTAAATCTAAAGTTGTGAAATAGTTACTATTACCTAATTTGTCGAATAAGTCACATATGTTTGGTATGGGATATTTATCGTCAATGGTAATTTCGTTAAGTCGTCGATAGTCTATAACCATCCTATATTTAACTTGGCCTGATGCGTCCATTTTTTTTGATACTAGATGAACAGGGGCACTCCATGGTGAGTATGATTCCCTAACAACATTATCTTTTAGTAATTTTTCAGTTTGGTTTTTAATCTCTTCAGCTTGCGCCGGAGGTTGTCTATATGGTCTAACATAAATAGGATCTTCGTTTACGGTACGTATGTGATGTTTAACTTGATTTGTAAAAGTTAGTGGTAAGTTTTCACAATAGAATATATCTCTATATTCCATGCATAATTCCTGAATGGCTTTTCTTTCTTCGCTATTTAGATGATTCGTTCTTAATTTAACATTTAAGTTTTCTATTAATAAACTGTCTGTCTCTATGTTTTCGGATTGTATTTGTGTATTATTTAACTCTACTAACTCTATTTCTTTTAATTTTTCAACTTTAAAGGGTGATGTAATTTTAAGGAATAATTCTTCTTCTTGTAAATTTTGAATAATGGTTGTAGCTAAATAATTCTCACATTTAACTATTGCTGAGGGCATTCTTACGCCTTCTGTAAATTGTATGAAATTGAAAAGTGCATAACCTTCTTTCTGATTTACAGGTAATCTAACTTTGTGTTCTGAACGTGGGAGTAGAGTAATCATGGATTCTTCCGGAAAAATTATAGGAATACATGTATCGTTTGTTTCTAAACGCTTGTCCTTTAAATTAAGATTAGCATTGAGCTGAGACATTAAATCGAATCCTATAACTCCGTCGTAATTTTGATCAACATCGTACAGATAAAATTTGTGAAAATTGTTATTGTTAAATATTGTAAAAAGTGGGATTTCGATAACTTCATTGTGAGAACTAGTTGCATGTGTGCTTACTACTACGAATGGTTCCTGAAATTTATAATTTTGGAAATATTGTTGTCCTATTTTGGGGCTTAAAAATGATTTTGAACTACCAGAGTCTAGCATTAGTCGGGCGTTTATCTCGGGTACATATATATAGGGTAATTTTAAGTCTGCATTAAAATTAATCGCTATTATTTCGGATGTTTTTGTTTGATACCTATCTGAAAATTTTGAATTTCAGTTTCATTTTCATTTTTATTTTCCTGGTGTACGGGCTCTATATTTTGCTGCTCTAAGTTCTGCGAAGATTCCGCATAATCTAAAGCAAGTTGATAGCTAGCTGTTTGGTCTTCGTTATAACTATTGTCGTAATAATTTTCATTATAATCATAGTAATTATCAAAGTTTTCGAATTCAGGTTGGTACGGAATTTCATAAGGAAATTCTGTGTAAATTTCGTTCACGGGTACTTGTTGAGGTCTAGCTGGAGCTGTCCTCATAGAAACGTCAGTGTTTTGTTGCTGGTTGGGTGGTTTATACCCAAATTGACCTGGCTGTGGTCTGTAACCTGAGAATTGAGGTCTATATCCGAACTGAGCTGGTTGTGGTCGGTATCCGAATTGAGTTGGTTGTTGTCGGTATCCGAATTGACCAGGCTGCGGTTTAAATCCAAAAGATTGATTATTAGGTTTAAATGCTAATGGCTGAGGTCTATATCCGAATTGTCCTGCCTGAGGTCTAAAGCCAGAGGGTTGATTGTTAAATTGAGGTCTAGGCTGATAATTTTGAGGAAAATTGTTATTTCTAAACTGATTTGGTGGATTTCCTATTTGTTGAAATTGTAGAGAGGGTTTAAATCCTACAGGTATGAATCCTGATGGTCTTTGATTTATGATATTTGGTCCTTGAGTAGGAGGAATCAAAGGTTTATAATTATTCCCTGCAAATGTGATTGGCGGTCTACCGTTTCCTATTAATTTAGAATGCATGTTGTATTCTTCAGCAAAATTAATTTCTTCTAGGACTATAGTTAAAGCTTGTTCGATGGTTGTTGGTCTCTTTTGTCTTATTGTTTTGACTAAATCTATTGAGAGATTGCACATAAAAACCTTAAGGGCTTTATCGTCATATATTATTTTTCTCGCGTCCCTAGTTGCTATTGGGGTTGATACCTCTACCTTAGCGAAAAGGTTTGCTTTTAGCTCCTGTATTCGCTTGCAGAATTCCATGTAAGAT
Organism: Idaea aversata; assembly: GCA_907269075.1. Classification (NCBI taxonomy): domain Eukaryota; kingdom Metazoa; phylum Arthropoda; class Insecta; order Lepidoptera; family Geometridae; genus Idaea; species Idaea aversata. Next base: position 10,146,833 of record OU026091.1, read on the forward strand.
TCGTTGGGTTTTAGCTTAGACGTTGCTAGTTCTAACGCTAAGCATTCTTCACTACGTGGATCTCCGAAATGTTGGACTAGGAGATTTTGTATGTCTGTAAAGCTAGAAAAGTTCCCTCGTTCGTTCACTAAAGCGGCGGCTCTACCTCTAAGTTTGCTTGTAACAACTTGTAACAAGTATTCATTTCGTTCATTTGTACCCTGGTATTTTGAGAGTACAAATTCACACTTTCTTAAAAATAAAGTTAACACTGATGTATCCCCATTAAATTCGGGAATTAGGTTGATTACGTCGCGAGGAATTTCGGAAGCAGCCATTGTTAATGCCGCTCCGAGATCTATCGCATTATCCGCATTCATTTTAAATTATATTAATTACAAACTAATAAAAAAAAATTAATTCTTAAAATTTCAATATAAAAAAAAAATATCAATCTTAAAATTAGGCACCAATACACTCGAATGGGTACGGGATCGGAAGGGGCTTATTAGAAAGGGTGAGTACTGAGTAATCACTTACATTAACGCCACTGCCGCTCGTTGCCACATTGCGCCGAAAGTAACGAATTTATTTGTTTGGTTCCGGATGCCGCGGCCAATACGTGTGTCTTCAATAAGTTTTCACTCTAAATTCACACACGCTAGCACAATGGACATCCATCCTACCGGCTGCGCCAGTTAAGTTTCGGGAGCGCTAGTTTAACTTTTTAAAAACTAAATTAAAACTAGATGTTACTGCTACGAGTATGATTTTAATACTAACTTAAAATGATGTAGAGACAACGAAAGTTTACACGGATGTTATTGTTCACAAAGTATTTCTAGACTAAACAATTTATTCGTTGAATTTAGCTTAGGTATAAACAAAGAATAAGCTGAATTAGCATTATGTATACCTAAACTACATTGTTTCAATATATAACTACCTATTACCATTAAACTAAACTACCAAAAGATCTAGCTTCTCTTGTCAGAAGCACCTTTTCTCCAACATGTATGTATATGCAACAAGACCAAATATGTATACAATTTTTCAACCTTACCCTCTCTTACCACATATTAAGCTAGCAAAGGTACCTATTGCTTGTTTAATATCGTACTGTTACGTGCTAACCCAAGCAAACTAAAATTTACGATATTCAGTTGCTTCGATACCAAACCCCGTTATAATTTTATGTCTGGATTATATACTTCATCGTAAAATGTTTTATGATTCTATAAATATGATGCTCAAATATTTTTTGGTAACCGTTTATTTAGAGTAATGAAATCTATTTTAAATAAAAGATTTAACCTACTTCCAAAGTGAGGTATGGACGAGCTCTATCTATTTTATGTCCCATAGACGATCACGGCGAAGTTAGATATTTATTTTATTATGATTAAAACAGTTAAATATTTTGTGTTACCGTGGTATTAGAGAGGATAAAGGTAATTCAGGAAAGTTGCTACCTGCAATTTTCATTAAATATTCAAAATTTTGAATAGAATAAGAGCTTTTAACGGTTTTTGTCATAATGAAGGTTAAAGTCACCTTTGATCTTTAATTGGCACTTAAAGAAGATAATCTTTGTAAAAAAAATTAGGGAGAACTTTCCAATGGACATTTTAGCTGCACACACTCACTGCCCTTACAATAATAATTTACAACCAGTTTTCAATTGAAATCAATTTCAAAGTCTTATTTCTCCAATTTGATAAAAATATTTCCAATCTAAGTTTAAGATACTGAACTAGATCTAGACTTATCATTTCACAATAAATAATGAGTCAATTATCTCTTGGAACGTATCTTAGTTCTTATCGAAAACGAACCTGCTAATCGAAAGAGTTCTAAATAGATTTTAGACTCTAACTTTACAGAATTAGATTCTGTTTCAAACGTTATTTATTCCTTAGTAAAGAATGATCTGATCGAACCGCATTTGGTATGTTTAGAACAGTTCCAATCGATGCAGAACTTTATAACTCCTTTATTGAAATTTATTGTTATGCTATCGGTTAGTTTTCGTGTTTGTTTAGGACTTTAATTATTTAACAATTTGACCGTTTCATTAGGTTTTAATCGACTTCGTGTAATTATTTTCTATATTTACAGACTTAGTTATTTTTAATCATTACAACAATTCTCTCTCAACATATCCTCAAGGAAATGATCATAAACTTGTTTACGACGCGAGACGCAGGGAACTTGGCAAAATTTATGACTCCTAATTTATTGTGGACAACTCCTAATTTATGAATAAAAACAACAGTTTTAAATTTTATATTCACTAATTTTGTTTTGAATTTAATTGCATTGTAAATTAATCGATACTTTTAAAAGAAGAGGTTAATTTTGACCTCCTGGCATATTATATCGAAATTTAAACATATTATTAATTATATTAAATGCAATATTTCAATAATAAAGTTAATAAAAACGGGATATTTATTTATATAAATATATGTTTATTTTATTATGTAGAGCTCGATATTGCTCAATTTTTTATTGCCTCGTTAAAACGGTGCTTGTAACAGCATAGCAAAAATGTAACAAACAAAAAGTTAATATCTTAAGTAGTGAAAAGAAACATGTTAGTTAAAATAATCTTCTTTTGAAATTCTATATACTTAAACAAAAAAAAAAAATTATGTGAAAATCTAAAACAGAATTTATACCAATATATTCTCATCAACTACGATGACACTTTTCAGCTGTGGCTAATTCGATTCTCAATAATTACTTAGTGCATAAGGAAATTGTAGATGCTCCGGTTTTAGTTCAAAATCCGGAATAAACGTCTATTCAGAGCCAAGTGTCGTCTTCATTGAATTATCTGGCCAAAGTGAGAAGCTAAGTAAAGTACATAGAGGAGTGTTAGCTTTGATCTATGATACTATTCGTGCTTAGCTGCTGAAATATATAGGGGCATGTTATTCTAGTTCCTTTGGATCGAACATGAGGTAGATATTTTCATGTTGCATTTTTTAAATATTGCACTTAAATAACGGCCAGTGTTGGCAGTTTAGTAGGGGGTCGTTGGGAACTGTTGTTGGGGACAATTTTTCTTCTTTATTTTCAATCACTACCAGTAGAGGTGGCTGGGCCAAATATATAATTGTCGGTTCAACTTCCCCCTGCGGCAATTTTAGTAGGGTTTGTCCTAACAAACCCTACTAAAATTGCCGCGATGGTTCTTGGACTTTCACTCCTAAGTGAAAGTCCAAGAACCATCGCGTTACCTGTATGCTTCTCTTCTGACAATGACATCATAAAGGAACCAGTTCTATTCAATTTCCAAGAGCATCGAGTAAAACTAACAATCAAATGATTTACGTTATCAATTTTTAAACGTTCAATAGTGGTCCAATTAAAATTTTAAGCGTGGGAGTTTACGACAAGCCTCGGGCAATAAAATAAACATATTACAAACAAGTTCGTAGGCACATTATTATCGTCTAGCAAGTACCTATAGAGTCTGCGTCAACTCATAGAAAGCGTTTAATATAAGACTTGTAATGGAAATGGGAACGCAAATAAATGTGGAAGAAGGGTGCTCAAACACACCATTATCGCATAATGCCGTATTTATACTTTAGGTACTAAGACTTTTCTTAAAATCTATCTATCTAAAAAAAATAAACTATTCCAATACCTATAAGCATAGGTGAGCACAAATTGAACTCTTGATGAGTAAATAAACAACTAAGCCAATTTTCATACCAACAATCACTTTAGTTAACAAAACGCAAACGATAAATACAAACAACAATTTCATTAGCAGAACTAAATCCAACACCAACTTTAGAATTCTAACTTTATACAGAACAGGTAAAGCCAAACAAGAGTCCAGCCGGGTTTAACGAACATGCTCAGAATATGCTAAGAATTAAGGAATTACACTAGCTCCGATGGCCTAGATTTTAAGGTATGTTTGCTGGAGCGCTGTTTGCATTTGTGTTGAATAAATATAGCAAAGAGCTTCGGCAATAATCAATCGTACACATTTGATTATGTTTTTTTACTAGATTATCGTTTCCTATTTGCTGTCGAAAACAAAAACTGTTTTGCTTTTCTTACTTTAACTAAAAATATAGAATTTCAATCACACAATTGGAGACGGTCGGGACATACTTTAGGTACGTGGTGTAGACAAATTATATGATAATAGATTACCCTAAAAACCTGAAAAGAAGACACATGACAATATAAAATATGAGGAAGATGAACCAAAAACAGCAGGTGGTCAAGAAAAGCCAGGGACAAGTGGAAAAAGTTGGAGAAAAGAGGCTGATGTCGATAGACAAACAGATATAGACAGGCTCGTTGAAGATATTACTACTTTCTTAATAAATATCTGAATGAAGGCTAATATTGATACTTTAACAACTAACCAGCAATTTTTTGACAATGAAATATTGGTTATTTTACTGGAGAGATATATGATTACAGGTAGGTACTTTGTATTTGTTTAACCTCCGAGAAAGAGGCCTGTTTTCAAACTAATTTAAAAAATATCAATCAAAATGTCAATCATTAACCTAATGATGACAAATGAATCAAACCACCTCGTTAGCCTTCAAAAAACAGCTTATAATCGATAGATGAGTACCAACACCTGCACATTGGATGACTTAAATAAGGTCAATGATGCTGCCGTAGAAACCTGCAATCACACAAAAGTCTCATGTTCCGGTAACATGACGCGTCCCGTTCCAGAAACGGGACGCATGACGTCATGGTAACAAGAGAGTATTTAATAATACTATCGCTCATCTGGGCTTGTGTTATGGTGACAAGAGACGAATAGAAGACTTATATATGTAAAGGAAAAAAATAAAGGAGTAAAAAAATTTTTTTTTCATCGTTTTCTTATGACGTAATAACGTAAAATTATCGTCCGTAAACCGACTTTACATACAATCATTTTAGGACAAATTTTAAGGTGAAACGGTACCTGCGCTCTCTCCATACAAACGTAGTCGACTGTTTATTCCCTGGATAATGACACTAGCACAAATATTTTTGTGCCATAAAACCTATAACTGCCATGACTATGCCCGTATGTTTTGGTTTTTTTTTTTCATTTTCGAATTATCATAGAAATTAACTTGTTGACCGTTCACTTTTGAATGCGAACCAAATACTTCGTCATCGAATATGCCTTCAAATGGGAATAATCGGCGAGTTATCTCCCGATAAAAACTATACAGGTTTATTGGAAATTATACTAGCAAGCCGTTAAGGGCAATTTCTGTGCACCTAAACAAACAACTTTTGTTCTACGACTTTTGGAAATTCGAACATTTTTTCGAAAATTTTGAGGTTAGGTTTACCTGAAAATCAGCTGTTCCTGAATTTCCAAAAGTCGTAGAACAAAAGTTGTTTGTTTAGGTGCACAGAAGTAGCCCTCAACGGCTTGCTAGTATAATTACCAATAACCCTGTATATTCTACTAAAACTGTCTACTTTGCCTGGCTGGACAAAACACGGCAACCTGTAGAATAGTTCATTGACTTGTAGGAAAAACACAACAATGAGCGTACGACGTCAAAGTCACAATTTTTCAAAAGAGCGAGAGAATCTAATGAATTCGCCATTCAATCTCACGCTACATTCTCTTTAATCTCTTTAAATGACGATAAAACTGCTACAGATTTTCGTTTAATGCTCAGGATATATTTGATCAAATTTTTTTGTTAAAAAGAGTGCTGACACATTTGTTTCTTCTGAGGATTGTGGTAGATCTGTACGTTTTGTTTGTCAGTGAGGCGATACAGACATTAAAATTGGACGGTTAAGTTGTTCTGCGAATATGAATTATTATACTCGTACAATGATTTATGTTTGATTCTCTAACGACTATTATAAAGTTCTGACATATAAACCTTCCTCTTGAATCACTTTATCTGTTAAAAAAACCGCATCAAAATCCGTTGCTTAGTTTTAAATATTTAAGCATACAAAGGGATATAGGGACAGAGAAAGTGACTTTGTTTTATACTATGTAGTGATAGTGATTCTCACGAGATCAACGAGGGTAAAACTGTAGAGCGTAGTTACTTTAACATAATTTTCCATAAGTCTGTTTCAATTCACAGTTCCAACGGCTCACTCATCAATTTATTGTTCTAAGCGCACCCCACCTCTACCTGTGTTAACACGGAGTTCCGTATAATACGGACCTATTACATCGAACAGGGGTCAAGAGAAACGTGAGAACGCAAACACAATGTCCAACAGAATGTTGTATCCCAAACAACTCATACGAGGAAATGAAGCTCTTGGAGCAATTGACAATATAATTATGGGAATGTACTTACTTATGCATTTTGTGACAAGATGTTTGACTGAATTTACATGCTTTGATCTTTTTTTATAAATATTGCAGTACATTCCACACATCGCCATGAAGCCCCAAGCTGAGTAACTAGACTTGTATTATGGGTGCTAGACAACGAATATACTATTTATTCTTTTGTAAAATATACTTATAATACACAGTAACAACCAGAACACAGACAAATATCTAAGTACAAATATTAATCGAACCCGCAACCCTGTGTTTGACAGTCCGGCATGGTGACCAGTGTGCCAACTGGGTCGTCAATAAATATTTGTACTGCATTATATTTTTTCTTGAGTTACGTATCAGGCCTAAATATGTGTCGAAAAACCATCTAGATTTGTTGCCATGTTTAAAATATCTGCGCTATCTATGACAACTTTCACGACAAAAGGTTTTTTCCTCGAAAATTGCCCTGATCAAAATGTACAAGGAGCTAAACTAAACAGTATACTTCAGGATGTTCCAAATTAATTGTTACTGAGATTACAAGTACTTATACAAATATGTCATATTCTAGTTAAATGATGGTAAGTTAGGAATGGTTCTAATTTTATTGGCTGCATAAAGCCTATAGTATAGTAGTCTCTACAAAATGTATACTTGTGGTGTAACATAATAATACGCGAGTAAAACCGGAGGCGCGACACTAGTCAGTCAACAACCCAAGTCAATCGACGCGGACTATGCAGCAGCTCGACTGCGCGTGCGCGTGCATTCGCCGTAGTATCAGGATAGGTACTGCTCGCTCGTTGCAGCCGGCCGCCGCGTCGTCGATGCGCTCGCGCGCCGCCTGCATTCCGGTTTGGTACTTGGACAGAGTCGAGCTGCTGCATAGTCCGCGTCGATTGACTTGGGTTGTTGACTGACTAGTGTCGCGCCTCCGGTTTTACTCGCGTATTATTATGTTACACCACATGCTGATGTTTAGTCGAGTTAAACCGATATCTAGAAGAACCAATTTATTCTTATCTTAATAACTTCTCAAAACAACAAAATCCAAATACTAATATCCCAAAGAATTAGGATAAAGTACAGTCCACGGTCTAAAGTCTCTCCACCGCACCGTTACGTTTACAATCCCGTGCAGCACTATTTGAACATTATAACAACGTAACCTGTGGATCGAACCCACGTCAGTTGGTGTAGCGGGTGGCGGCTTATACCACTCGGCCAACTAAAGACTTAGCTAACATGTTGAAAATAATAATCACACTGAGTACTTTTTTTAGGTTTGTGTGTAACGTCTATTAGAAGAAGGTCGTAACTCCAATACTTGTTCATAGTATTATTGTAGCAAACTGATCATTTACTTACGACCCTTACTGTACATGCAATTTCTAGTAATAATATCCTTAGATCACTATTAAAATTTGTCAAAGTTGTAAATGTCTAATAATAATACTTATCTGAAACAATTAAGCATTAGATAAACGGTCAAACCCGTATAAGTCAAGTGTCAATATTATGGACCGATGTTATAACTGAAACTGACGACTGACACGCCCGCATCTTACTTGTTAGTTTGTTATGAATTAAGTTGAAATACAAATAAATAATAATAATTACCAAATCACGATGCGGTTGTTTGGTGCACATGAGCATTAGAAGGTACTTTAATTAAAATAGCTTTTTCATAAGAAAAATATCATTCGAACTAATAAGTGTAAGGAGTTAAAAATTTAATTAAGAATTTTAAGCTTAAATTTAAAAACTAAGTCACAACAATCTACCTTTTGCGGGGATGCAATAAGTACCAAAATTTTCAAAAAAATCTCCCTTAAAATTGAATGGTTTAACAAACGATCAGTCAGTCAAAAAGTTTTTAGTCTACTATGGTCCCAAAGAACAAAAATAACACTCATGTCTTACCTTACACAATAATTGTTTAATTATTTTTAAAACTTAATCAAATCATAATATTACAGATGATCCTGCCGGAGTCATCATCATCTACCTTCACACAAACAATGACGTTCACAAATCGAGTTGGCTTCGTTTTGTGCACAAAAGTATGAAAATGCACAGGGCAGCCATCAATCATTACCGAACTAAATTAAACGTCATACGCGGGATGCCTCCCTTTACTCGATGTCGTAGCGTAATAAAGGTACAATACAGAACACACACAATCTGTATTTTAGAATAAACTAAAGAAAATATACATCATCACTTCATCATCACTATCACTACATAGTATAGAATAAAGTCGCTTTCTCTGTCCTATATCCCTTTGTATGCTTAAATCTTTAAAACTTCGCAACGGATTTAGATGCGGTTTTTTTAATAGATAAAGTGATTCAAGAGGAAGGTTTATATGTATAATACATGCATAATATAGCCGTGCGAAGCCGGAGCGGGTAGCTAGTATAGAATACATTTTTATCCCGATATTCCGATCGGGAACGTGACTTATGCAGGCAATGCTGCAGGACGCTGCCTGTATAGAATAAGTACCTACTTTTAGCGTTTCTAAGAAAAACTTTTTCTAGACAAGTCAAATAATATAATAGAATAATATTTTTGTCGTGTCTGAATTTTTGCATTAGTCTACCTACACGCATCAAAACAACGCGATGACGCACTCATTAATAGAACATTTGTCTCTACAGAGACAGATCTTCCTCATACGTAGTCACTATCACCACATGAGTATTTACTCATGTGCTATCACTATCACTACATAGTATAAAACAAAGTCGCTTTCTCTGTCCTTATTTCCTTATGTCCCTATATAGGGATATAGGGACATAAGGAGATGGACATACATAGGGATGTATGCTACGCAACTGATTTTGATGCGGTTTTTTTAATAGAGTGATTCAAGAGAAAAGTGTATAAGATATGTATAATATGCATAATATAGCCGTACGAAGTCGGAGCGGATCGCTAGTTATTAATATATTGTGGATACTGATCTTAGTAATTTGCATTCATACTTCTTCAATCAACCAGGAATTGCATTGGACTATAATAATAATAATTATTCTTTATTATCAGACTACTTGTCCATGTGTTAGTATACAAAGAGCTTACAAACTATGTTAGTAAAAGAACAGAGGTGAAATGAATAACTACTTTTTAATATGGACCTCGATCCAATGCCCCCATATGGGACTATCAAACTTTTCAGACAATGCCTACAGGTACCGATTGTCGCTGCTCCTCACTCTAGCCATCATTGATGCCGCTCTCTTTCTAACAATGGCATTATAGCCGTCCACGTGAGCTTCAGCAAACATCAATGATGCACTGCAGAAGCGAGGCAGCCCCATCAGCAACCTGAAAGCATTGTTGTACTGGACCTGCAGGGTCTTCACAGCGCGCAGCGTGTAGTTAGCATGTAGTTAACTATCTTAGCAAGTTGCATTCATACTTCTTCGATCAATCTAGGCAAAAGTCGTCGTTTGTCGTGTGCTTGTCCAATTAATGTTTTTCTATTCTATTCTATTCTAAAAGCCAAGACTGATGGTAGCTCAACTCAGAGAAAAAAGGTTCCATAGTTTATCACAAATATTCGCAAAATCATAAATCTTGAAACAACTTTCACTATAAACATGTGGAAATAATACGATTAATTTGGTTTAAAGCCATGTTTATGGTAGAAGATATAAAATAATACAGGTTAAAATTATTACCATCTGATCCGTAAAACTAGAGAGGATAGAATAGCTGAACATTTTAAATTCGACTTGAAAAAGATACAAAATAATTGATGTATAACAAAATAACTATAAATTATGTCTCTGTGATTATATTACTTTTTTTTAGTTTTTTAAAAGAAAACTTGTCTTGAAATTATAGTAAATCAAATCAAAAAAATTTATTTCTTTGGATGCATAATACCTTAAAAGTATAATAGACCACTTAAAAACGTCTTAAAACTAAGTTAGGATGTGTGCCTTCGGAACGCGCCCACCAATGAGAAGAAGGCACAAGAAACTCATGGGGTACTCACTCAGTAATTTACATTTCCAAGATCAGCTTTGCCAAAATTCGATTACGCCGATATTGGTCTCTTCATACAAATATACCTATTCCCATAATACCTTCTTGAATAATGCTTAGCTCTAGAGCAATCACATGCCCCTCTGTTTTTCTTCAAATACCATAAAAAAAGTAAAATAATCACAGAGACATAATATTTTATGTGCGTGCAATTGTGCACAGCAAAATTTGGTTTTATAAAAAAAAAAGATTGTTCTGTAAGTAAATATGGGAATAAGTAGGTACATTTAATTTTGCATGGAAAAGCGCTGCTAGGATAATACCGTCTTTTAATAGCCATTCTATATTTTGATTATTCTTAGATTCTGAACCATAAGCAAGGGATTAAGGGAAACCCGCTGACGTACTTTATATATCTTTGGTAAATATATCTTTTAAATTATATCCAAGTTTATACTAGTTACTTCATTCAGTTTTACTCACATTTTTATTTACAAACAAACATACACGCACACAAACACACTAACTTTCACATTATTAGTAGGATAAATAAATCTGAAAGTTATTTTAAAGTAGTTAAGTAAAGAAATTACAGGAAAAAAAAAATTTCGACCTTGTGCCGCTAAACTGATCGGTAGAAACCTATGTTTTTGACAGACAGCGTATCACGATAACATCGTTTCTTTTCTTAGGCACTATCGCTTGGCAATACTAGTAGGGTTTTGTCTTTAAAATATTAAAATAATATCTCATTTGCAATAATATTAATATTTCTGTGTAGTAATAGTTTGTAGTAAAAATTAAGAGAGTTGATTATAATATTTACTTATTCATTTAAGGGGCGAGTCCCTAAAAACGTCATTTACTATTTTAAAAATATTGAAGAACTCCCTGCATTGTAAGACACTAAAAAGAATTCTCGATAGCTTATTAGATGAGTCTACAGTTTCACTATCAGATATTTTGAAAATAATCCATAGTTTTTGAAAAAACAATTATTAACTTTGATGAAAAACATCGAAATCGACCTTTTCTATTTTAAGTATCTGTGCTACTTCGTTGTCATATTTGAAAATATTTTTGGTTAAATTGTGAGACAAAAGTATAGAGAATGCATTCATAATTGCAGTTTTTTACTTATTGAAACCAAATAATAATAATCAATGCCGAAACATAGATATTTTTTTGGTTAAAATCATTCCTCGCTGCCCATACATTTTAGTATGAAGCAGTAGCTCGCGACATTTCGCTTTATATTAGATGTCACGGCGCGCAAAATTGACAGTGTCATCTCAGTATTCAAGGTGAGAGCACGTCCATTTGTTTCCCGACATTTATTGTTTGACCTGGCATAAGGGTGGGGTGCGAGTGTTGCACACGACAACTAATTTGTAATTGTACCTATTCTTCGAGCAAGGAGTCGAAACTAGGTATAATCCGCGCACAATGAGAATAGGATGGAACCTTGTCAAAGTAAATCGAAAATGACAGTTTATAAATACATATATAAATAAATATTGCAGGACATTCCACACATCGCCATCTAGCCCCAAGCTAAGTAACTAGACTTGTGTTATGCGTGCTAGCCAACGGATATACTACATATACTGGGTTATTTGAAATTATACTAGCAAGCCGTTGAGGGCTACTTCTGTGCACCCAAACCAACAACTTTTGTTCTACGACATCTACGACTTTTAGAAATTCGAACTTTTTTTCGAAAATTTTGAGGTTAGGTTTACCTGAAAATCAGCTGTTCCTTACACGGAGAGGTCAGTAACCTTAAAATTTGACTTATTTTTTAAGTTTCATGTACTGTTTTTGGTCTGAATGACCTTTGTTTTAAAAAATCAGCAAATACCTACCTACTTATAAAAATTTGTAAATATATACTTATAATACATAGAAATAACCAGACCACAGACAAATATTTAAGCATAAATACTTGTCTGAGGCGGGAATCGTACCTGTGTGGCAGTCCGTCATGGTGACCATTGTGCCAACTGGGTCGTCTTCAAGTAGCGTTAGCATATAAGTTCTGAATAATGGGTAATTCGTTTTGTTGTAATTAGTTATTTCTTATTTATTCATATTTAGTGTAGCTACATATATAGTATAGGCATTTCTACTGTATGTGAAGACTTCACGGACAAACATACATACTGACACATATACGGGTCAAACTGAGAACCGCCCTTTTTTGAAGTCTGTTAAAAATACACAAAAATGTTTCATGGTTGTAATCCTTTCAATAATAATGTTTAGGGATATTTTTTTTAGTTATTCCAATTATTATTCCCCAATGCCACTCATATGTGCTTCATGGGAATCATCATCAGAGCTTTGACTTTCTTCAGAAGTATCGCTTTCTGAAAAAAATGAAGTTGATGCAGCCAAAGTTGCCTCACCTCGGATGCGTGACACCGTGTTTTAGATATGCTTGTTGCTCGTTCGGTTATTTTTTTTTGTATTTTTGAACAAACCCATAGGTTTGTCAAAAAGATCTCTTGACAATGTAATTCCCGAATTACTAGATTCGTGATCCACAGCCAACTATGTCATCATTTTCAATGCGTTAGAAAAACCGACTTCGTTCCTGATCGAAATATCTATCGACTGCCAGAACTATTTGAGGTGGTTGACTATTCAAAGTTTTACCCCATTTTCCACTCATTATCACTAAATCACTAAAATAATCACACAATAATTAATTACATAAATCTAGCATTTATAATAAAACAAACCACAATTAATAACAACACAAACCACGGTCGGAATTTATTATTTGTTTATTTAATCACTTTAATAAGCACAGTCCTTATGTGCTCGTTTTATTTATAATTTTGGAGAAAACATTTTTTTAAATGAAATCGCCATTGCTCCATAGACAATCTACCACAGACAATAATAATTTTTCTTTAAATCAATGGGTCTGTTTCAAATCCGCGACACTATGACCGTGCAAATAACTAATTTATACCTAATTATTATTCAGAACTTTTTTTCTAATGCTACTTTTCTGTCATTTTCGATTTACTTTGACAAGGTTCCATCCCATTCTCATTGCGCGTGGGTTATAATGTGATATTGATTATTTATTTTAACCTAAGAAATAACTGTTTCTATATTTCATTTTAATTTTTGACATAATTATGACAGGCAAACATAGACAAAAAATTAAATACTTCATGGACTGTGGTTTTTTACCTTTCGAAATAGGGCATTACAACAAACAAATAATGCCTTCACACCAAACCTCTAAAGCGTCTCGGAAATGGGATATTTGAAGAAACGTTTATCCTACGATTTTATAAAAGTTCGCGGTGCACTTTGAGACCCATACCCTTCGATAGAGGGCATTACAGCGAAAAAATAATGCCTACACAACAAACCTCAAAAGTGTCACGGAAAAGGACGCGGTGATACGTCTTGTAGAAATACTTGGTCACAATGCTTTTATTTGAATATCCCGTTTCTGAGCTGTTTTAGAGGTTTGGTGTAAAGACATTATTTTTTTATTGTAATGCCTTTTATCAATAGGTATGGGTGTCAAACTGCACAGCGGCATTTTAAATTACTATGCCGGTTGTGTCCAAAGATCTTTACATTTCGATCTCTAATTGGATATGTTTTACAAACAATTTGCGGGAAAGAAAAACTCAACTAGTATTTGACGTTCCTGCCTTTTGCAGGACATATATTTTTTATTTTTTGTTTTCTCTAAAGAAATTAAAATAGGAATTTATTGAACTGTCAAAAATTAAATAAAAATATGGAAAAGGTATGATTTAGGTAGGTAGGATGTATTAAAATTGTAGCTTATTTTTATATTTTAATCCTATATATTGTAACTTATTTTTATTCAAGGTTAATAATAATGGGAAAAGTAAAAGGAAATTACTATAAATCCCAAAAAAATAAAGGAAGATTTAAGACAAACCAGTAACTATAATGTACTCATCTTTTTACCCAACTATATCGATTATTATAAAGATTGGTAGGTGTTTTGCCTGAATATTTATATAATAATATATGATGCCGATACCGACACGTTTTAACCTGTTTCTTAGTAGGGCACATAGGTAATACGAACGTTTATGTGTGAATTTTCAATATATAGAGACGGATGTAATAATTATTTCGCATAATTATTATTATAAAAATATATAAATATAAAAATTATTATAGTACAGAACATTTACTTATTGACAATTTCGTTATCAAACAAAATACCCAAAAAACGTACACTCTGACCCCACCCTTTCCCGCCAGCTACTTACTACCGGACTGCAGTTTTGCGATGTGACAAGTTAAATACTACATACATTGCGTGTTTTCTATTATATTCATAAACATCCTACGAAGACGAATGCTTGATGAATATGTAACTTGTACAAAATGTACGATGCATCGAAAGTAGATTTATTTGTTTCCAGGGTGCATAATTTTAATACTGCGTTGCACCTGTGTGGCTAGAAAATATCAATGTGTGTGTTCTATCAGAAGTTCCCACGGTCAAGGATTACAGGCTTAAGTAATATTCTGAACCAAGAAGACTATGATTTACCAAAGCTTAACGCTGGGTATCTAAGTTATTGTTATGGTTTTCGGAAATAAATTTACTTTCCGTTTGTAAATAGATTTGTCATATCTGTAGGTATTTAAATTTTTAATGTAAGTGCCAACCTCTATAAATAAAATAATTATCATCAATGGGTATTAATAATTACTAACAAAAATATTTCAACTTGCTTTGGTCATGGTTTATTTTAAGTCAGTCTTAATCCTAACTTCGTAACTATATAGGTATTATAAATCCGGAAGATAGTTTTCTGTATGTTATGATATGTTTCCTCTTCACGATCACTTGACCGATTTGGATGAAAATCAGGTATAATGATAGTGATATAATTATATAATGATGAATATAATGATAGGTAAGTAGTTTAGGTAATGCAGAAGGACATAAGATGCTTTTGATCCTGAAATTCCCGCGGGATCGGGACTGTCACGGATGAGACCGTAATAGTTGGATAATAAATAAACCAAATCTATAATTCTAAAAAAAATCTATAAGTTAATTAAAACATTAAGCTATTATTACTAGCAAGATGTTTTATATTATGTATTATACTTACCAAATACACATTACGTCCTTTCAAAATTGCGTGCTTCAACAAAGGAAGCAATGGATTTATTCCATCGCAATACTCTATATCTTATAATATACAAGCATTACTTTGTACCAGATAAATCACACGGGTGTCAATATCAAGCGAAAATGGGGTGATTTTAACTTTTATTGTCGTTTTCAACAGATGGCTTTTATCATTGTTGGGACGGGAATTAGGTGTGAAATAATGGGTGACATTTTAAAACCACTATTAGGGGTGTCACCTGGCAATTAATTTATTCATTTGTAATGTAATAGTTGGTAGTCGGCGGCAGATGGTGATTTTGGGCGTGACGTGAGCGACTGAGCGTGGTATGTATGGAAGTATGGGAGATAATTTTAGTTCATGAAAAAGTTATTCATTTAGAATATAAGTGAAGATGATGAGAATATAAGTAGTCTGGAATTAAGATGTCTCGTGAGTCGTCACATTTAAAGTCAAACATAAAATGCATTAAAATATTAACTGGTTATATGTTTCATAATAGAGGCTAAGTGCGAAAAATGCCACGTAAAACTAAACTAAACTATGTTTTATTTATACAAACTAATAATAAATAAATAAATATTGTAGGACATTTCATACAGCGACATCTAGTCGCAAGCTAAGCAACTGAGCTTGTGTTATGGTGGCCAGACAACGGATATATTACTCAACTAGGTATTATTTTTTTGTATAAAATTACTTGATATACAGACAGAAACTCTCAGACCAGAGGCAAATACTGAACATAAATATTTGTTTAAGGTAGGAATCGAACCCGCAACCTTTTGCGTCAGAGAGGACGAGGAGAATATGAAAAACACCAAGACATAGGGTCATAGTCATGGCAGTTATAGGTTTTATGCAACAAAAATATTTGTGCTAGTGTCATTATCCAGGGAGGAAGCAGTCGACTAACATTGTATGGAGAGAGAGCCGGGTACCTTTCCTCTTAACAACAGTTGGTAACATAACAACTTTCTAACCTATTTTACCTATCTACCTATATAATATAACCATTCTTAGAGATGAAGCCTGTAGAAGATACCCTGAAACAAAATACGATATCCATCTATTCTAGTTTTGAACATTCCATAAGCATTTCTCAGGAAGATATAGGTTTTGTAAGTACATTCTTCAGTATATTTTGTTCATGCATGAACGCTTTTTCTTCAACGTGCACTACCTATCGAATATTACTATGACTACGTGACTAGGAAATATAAAATCTGTATATTACTTATAAAACGTTGCAATATTTTTAACATATCTCGTATCTACCTTTGATAGCTTTAAGTACCTACCTAATAATCAACACTGAACATCTACACTGAAAAAAAAAAAAGGTTTTTTTGAAGTAAGAAATGATCCTCACTCTATAGACACCAGAGAATAACTTCTTGGTTTTAGTAAATTTTCTTGAAATATAATAAAGACTATCAACTTTTTTCCCGATATTCCCTCGGGTCGGGAGTTATGTTAAGTAAAGGTAATAAATATTAGGTGTAGATTTAGGGTCCAGATTTAGATCAATATCTCAAATCGACAAAAGATATAATTTAGAAGAAAAAAAACTGTAAAAACTTTTTTCTTATCTAAGTACGTATAGCAGAAAATAGAGCAAGTCAAATTCTAGAACACTACAAGATTTCATATCGGCAAGCGCCTATCAAATATTTCATAGCAAGATGCACCGGCGCGACTGTACGGGCGAAAACATCTGGCAGAACAAGAGAATTGAATTCAATAAATTATTTAGAACGATAGTAACACACGATGGCAGTTATAAGTTTTATGCACCAAAAATATTTGCTCTAGTGTCATTATCCAGGGAGAAAACAGTCGACTACGTTTGTAATAGTTTGTATGGAGAAAGCCCCCGGTACCCTTTCCTCTTAAATTAAGTACCTACTTTCCTCTTTATAATATTACTAGCTGCCCTACGCGGTTTCACCCGCGTAACTCCCGATCCCGTGGGAATATCGGGATGTAAGCTATCCTATCTCTCAAGTTGGATCGAACTGCACATGGTGTGCAAATTTTATTATAATCGGTTAAGTGGTTTAGGAGTCCATTGAGGACAAACATTGTGACACGAGATTTATATATATTAAGATAATAAAAATTAATAAATATAAATATTGCAGGACATTCCACATATCGCCATCTAGCCCCAAGGTGACTTGTGTTATATGAGTGCTAGACAACGACTATACTACATATATACTTTTATTTTGTAAAAAAAAAAAAACTTACAATTACATAGAAATAACCAGCCCACAGACAAATAGGAAAGCATAAATACTTGTCTGAGGCGGGAATCGAACCCGCAACCCTGTGTTTGGCAGTCCGGCATGGTGACCATTGTGCCAACTGGGTCGTCAAAATATTAAGTAAAAGTTAACCATTAAAACAGAAGAGAAGCATTGATAAGTGAATAAAATAACAGAAAAAAAAACACAACATTCTTTGTTCCAGTATCTTTTACCCACAAAAGCTTCAACCCAGGTTTAAATCACACGTCTAACCGCAGTCTGTCTATTCAAGTTTAACACTACACTGCAAATAAAAATGGAACGTAATGTGGAATACGTCTCAAGAAGAATGTGTGTGCAATTCCATTGTGAAGACTTCAGCTACTGGTGTGGTGACTACATTGTGTGGGCTAAGATTGAATTTCTCGAGGTACTTCGTGGATACGGGATCCTGGTACAATCTGTTGGTGAGTGCGGTTTACTTAGTAAGTACTTAGACGTCCCTTCTTAAGGTTGAAACCCACTGTACCTTCTATATTTATAAAAAATGTCCCGACACTAAAATTAAAAAAAAATAAGTACATACACACCTTTATCGCTTCTAACGCGCAATAATAGACTCCTTTTTTATTTACAACTACATCACACTGACATCCAATATAAAAGTTCCGACTATAAACACTATCCAAAACAAATTCGGAAGCACCTAGAAATGTAACATCATCCGAGATGAGGCAGTAAAAGCTGTATAGAGGTAATCGTTCGAGAACCATCTATAAACGAACCGATTTAAGTTTTCCCCCCACAGTGACTCGGGCGGGACAACTTTAAATTGCTACCAAGGAATTTTACTTTGAAGGACTCGACGATGTCACTGCTGAGTTGTGTAGACAGTTTATTTTTCCGATGTTGATATTTGGATAAGGAAATATTAAAGTTTTAAATCAAAAGTAAGTAAATTTTGTCTAGTTAAGTGAGGTCCAAAGTACACCATAGTGACCTTTGGGCCTCACATAAAAAGTGGAAATTTAATAATTAAAGTGTATTTTAATTTCCCGACTGCGAGACGCAAAGAAGTGGTAATGTATTTATCAGTCTGTGTTTGTATGTATGTTCCTTTGTGGCACTCTAGAGACAAAATGCGTGGGCCAATTTTGATAAGTTACTTATTTTGATTACTAGCGACCCGCCCCGGCTTCGCACGGCTGTATTATGCATGTATTATATCTAAAAACCTTCCTCTTTAATCACTCTATCTATTAAAAAAAACAGCATCAAAATCCGTTGCATAGTCTTAAAGATCTAAGCATACATAGGAACATAGGACGGTGAAAAGTGAATTTATTTTATACTAGCTAGTCGCACCGGCTTCGCACGGCTGTATTATGCATATATTATATCTAAAAACCTTCCTCTTTAATCACTCTATATATTAAAAGAAACCGCATCAAAATCGGTTGCGTAGTCTTAAAGATCTAAGCATACATAGGAACACAGGACGGTGAAAAGTGACTTTATTTTATACTATGTAGTGATGAGCCAAAACTCTGCAAATCATTTGATTTATTACGTTGCTATTAGGGCTTTATGCATACGTAGCGATCCATATGCATAATTCCCGGACTTATCAATACCTAGAATGACCCGTAAAACAATGCCTACCTCCAAACTGTTGCCCCAATAATACCGTTTCACCTACAGCCTTTGGCTATGGTAATGGTAACCGGACACTCCCGGTACGGGCAGCTACCGGAATGAGAACGTAAACAGAAACGACCCGGGAAACCGGTGCCGTATCCGGTTCGACGGTTCGTCATTTACCGCGCTATTATTGCAAACAACGTTATGAAAACATATTGTTTGGTCATGTTTACGGGCATTGATTTTCTTTACTGTTTTTCACCACAAATAATAAACGAAAGGTGTGAATTTAGATTGTTCGTGGGTAATTTAGTAAGGCACTAAAATTTCATCGAGGTATCCCAAAAATACGAAGATGGCGAGATGATGTAAATGCTGAATGGCCAGAAATGGCTGAAGATCAGAAAGAAACAGGTGTAGATTTTCCTAGAATAAGTCAGGCTAAATTTTTTGTAAGATATTACCTGAATGTTTTTCTTGGTCATTCAGGTAAAATGCCCGTGGTTAGTAACTAGGTATTTAATGAAATAAATCGCTAGTTATGTTTGTGTCGAACAAGGCATAGATGAGCCATTTCGTTATGAGTTACAGGCTCGAATCCGCGCCAAAACTGCACGTCGATTCGACGTACCTATACGTAGCTTTCTAGCGGATTTATGCTTGGACCTGTAAGCTTATGGTATACGGTCAGGAAGAATAACTAACGACAAAATTTCTCATTAAAAGGATGAATTACGTTTCTTCTAGGTTCCATGTAAATACCTACTATTAAATATTCATATTAAGCTCATTGCAGATTTAGCTTCATAACATTTTTTTTATAATAAATAAGTCAGCCTTTGACCATTATCTCACACGATGGGAAATGACAATCCGGTCTAAGATGAAGCATACTTTCATAAAATATACCAATACGATCGTGACATAAAGACCCCTAAAAACAGGGGCCATCGAGAAACGCGAATGAAGGAAGATGACTGTAGAAAAAAAACTTTTTCGACCCGTTCTCCTTTTGCGGCTGCAGCAGCCTACGTATCACCACGTCTGTGCTTCTTGTTGTGTTTCTTATACACTTTTGCTCGTGCTTAACATTAACTTAACTTCACACATTCTGACTCTATAATAATGAAACTTTACTCATCAATATTTTATTATTCATGAAGGTATCCTGTTTTGTTTTACCATGTGTCCAAAAACGGACAGGTCTGGCAGAAAGCCACGGGAGTCGTTTATATATCACCGTGTTTTGACGCAGCCATCCTTGACGATCTGCTACGTCGCGTCGAGAAATACAAATGTAAGAAATGCATTGATAATTTCTGGTATTTGCATAAAATAATAGTTGTTAAATACTCACCTATGACTTGTTGACATCTAGAAATAAGTAATAGATAAAACCATAAAAATAATTACTTACACTAACTCAGACTTAATCAGATATTAAAATATCGTCACCTAGATCGTTAGACATTTCTACTCCTTAGGGAAATAAATTACCTCCCAGATCGACTATGAAAAATATTCAAAACTTTAAACAGCTGAATCGATTTTTATGCAACTTTTACTCAAGGAAGCTCACTTAGTTTACAGTTACTCCAATAATGAAATAATGAATGAAATCTCACGCTTTAATTTTACACAGAAGATCCAGTTTAATTCAAAGACAACTTTACTTAGTATTCGTAAAGTGTATCAAAGTTCATCAAAAGAGCTCTCTCTCGCTCTGCCATCGAGCTAACTGAAAGGTAAATGTTAATGAAACGTGTTCCACTTGTGATCACGAAAGTTGGTACCTACTAATTGCGAGCCTCGGGGGTAACGAAGGCGAAAGTGCACCGATAATATGGGGCCTTGTTTATGCAGCTTAAAATTCATCCTCGCGTATGCCTCGCGTCTCGTAAATAACATTGTTCATTTTTTTTGTCAATTTGTTATTTAAAATTTATTTTAATTAAATAATCTATAATAATTATCAATCAGTTAACAGTATCTGCCTGCTATACAAAGGTGACATTTATCAAATTACATAAATCAAAATTAAATTACACAAATATAAATTAAATTACACATATAATTAAATTACCTACACAAATAAAATTAAATAACATAAATAATTAAATTACATAAATAAAATTTAAATTACACAAATAATTAAATTACAATATTTGAAATTTGAGGGCAACGGACCGCATCTGCCGTACGTTAAATGATGTATGTTAGGTTTGTATCCTTTTTTCGCAAGTGCCAGGTGCAATCCTTTTCTAGTAGGTACGGTTATATCGGCCTTTTTACGACAAACTCCCCCTTGTTTTCAAGACACTGATACCAATAGGAAAAAAAGGAAAATTGAGACACGAGCAATGCTGCACGATGGATTTACATCTCTCCGGCATGCTCAATATTATTGCACCACAGGGAAACTTATTCAATTTGACTGCGACAACGCGTACCGTTTGAAAGACGCTGACTCCCTTCGGTGCTCGTTTTTAGAGTTCCGTATACAAAGGGTAAAAACGGGACCCTATTACTAAGACTTTGCTGTACGTCCGTCTGTCCATCCGTCCGTCTGTCTGTCACCAGGCTGTATCTCATAAACCATAGCTAGAGAGTTGCAATTTTCACACATGAGTATTTCTGTTGCCGCTATAACAACAAATACTAAAAACAGAAAAAAGTAAATCTTTTTTGAGTATGTTTTTAAGAATTTTAGGTTATTTTCATGTTAACAATTTTTTTTGTTAACTATACTCCCAAAAGCGCAGTCAAAATACTTTTTAACCTATAGAGCCTCGTCTGACATACAATTATTTAAGGGTTTTTTGCTCGATATTAATGAGGTTAAAACAAAATATAATGGTACGGAACCATTCGTGCGGAGTCCGACTCGCACTTGGCCGGTTTTTTTTTTTCATTTCATCTGTTCCTGAACAATACTTTCATTGAATCTGGCGGAACATTAGACATGCAAGTCGCGTGGTGTCGCGACAGTGGGAGTGTGGTTGTGGTAGCGGGGAGAAGAGATGGAATTTTTTAAGGGGTTTATTTACTCTGTTGACGTAAATTTAGATAGAAAGCAAAATAAATGTTCAGATATTAATTTAACAGTAGGAGATACTGACCAAAAATATTCTATTTATTATTTTGTTAACACTAAAATTACAGTAAGTAACTGCTTTTTAACCGACTTCAAAAAAAGGAGGAGGTTCTCAATTCGGTTGTATGTATGTTTTTTTTAATTAGTATTTTTAAATTATACGTAGGTACTGTCATTTTTAGCACGCATGATGTGTTCTATCTATATGATTACAAATACAATAAAATTTTAGGTTATTTTCATGATTACAATTTTTTACGTAATATTTTTTTTGGCAAAAGACTTTTAACCTATACAGCCTTGTCTGACATAGAAAGCAAAATAAATGTTCAGATAATTTAAGAGTAGGAGATACTGATCGAAAATATTCTAACTAATATAGTTACTGTTTTTTAATTAGTATTTTTAAATTATAAGTACGTGCTTCAAACTCTGAAAGGGTAGATAAGAAATAGGATATGCTTAAGTATGCAAAAAGTAAAAAAAAAATAATAATTTAATATTATAGGTTTACACTTTATTTCAAATAATTGTAGTGGATGCGAAGATTCATACAAAACTCTGTATATCTGTTACTGTTTTTAATTAGTCTTTTTAAATTATAAGTACGTACTTCAAACTCTGGTAGATAAGAAATAGGATATGCATAGGTATGCAATTGTGCAAAAAAAAACAAAAAAAAATAATTTAATTTAATATTATAGATTAAAATTACAGTTTATTTCAACTAACTATAGTGGGTACGATGATTCATACAAATCTCTGTATATCTACCTATTAAAGTGCTTCTCACATTCCTGCGAATGAACGTCTAGGATATGCATAGGTATGCAATTATGCAAAAAAGAAAAAAATAAATTAAATGTTATAGATTAAAATTACAGTTTAGTTCAACTAACTATTTAGTGGGTACGATTATTCATACAAAACTCTACATAATAAAGTGCTTCTCACATTCCTGCAAATGCACCTTCAGGATATGCAAAGGTATGCAATTATGCAAAAAAGAAAAAAAATATAATTAAATATTATAGGTTAAAATAACAGTTTATTTCAACTATAGTGGATGCGATGATTCATACAAAACTCTATCTACATAATAAAGTGCTTCTCACATTCCTGCAAATGAACCTCACAAACGGCAAACGCCTTCTGTTTATCTTCATACTTTGTCGTTTGAACCTCATACATTATTGATGACCGAATGTTCAAGAGCTCGCCTACAAGACCGTTTGATTATTTCATAGGTCAAAGTTTCTACAATCACAATCACAAATATAGTCGTAGAATTCGTAGAATATGAAATTTCACCGATTTTCTTTGTATACGAATAGCAATGTAGGAAACTACCTGACCATTTTACTTTGTTCTGTTTGTCATGTTAATTTTCGTTAGAGTCTGAATTTCTGAAAACTCTTTGTAACATTTTTTCAAACATGATTTCTAAGAAATGTAATCTGAAAATATACAGAGTTTTTCGTGTTTGTAATTTAAATTTAATTAAAGATACATGGTGCCCATTATTTCTCTATAAACTTTTTCCGCAACGGCCATTTTAAAACCACGAATGTATAAATCACTACATAGTATAAAATTAAGTCACTTTTCGCCGTCCCTATTTCCCTTTGTATGCTTAGATCTTTAAAACTACGCAACGGATTTTGATGCGGTTTTTTTTAATGGATAGAGTGATTCAAGAGGAAGGTTTATATGTATAATACATGTATAATATAGCCGTGCGAAGCCGGAGCGGGTCGCTATTGTTCATAAAAACAGTGATTTTATCGGTCCATTACACTTACCACGTCGGAATACAAGCACAATTAATCACAACAGTTAATTCTATTACGTGAACCGTGGTTGTTTGTTGGGCCAAAGTGTCGGTCATTTGTCAATTGACATTGGTCTATGCTACCACTCTGCTACCGTAGGGACTTTGACTCACGCACTCTTTCACACTACACCATTTGTTTGATCACGTCATTCCATCAAGTGGTCAATTTGGGAATTAGTCAATCTATTTGATTGGTAATTAATATGGCGCTGTTAATTTTATTACTTTTTTGATTTATTGTTGGAACGATAGTTCCTTAGCGCGCGTTGCGAAAGGGGGCTAGACGGAAAAAATTAAGACCAAAAGTTGTAAAGACACAAAAGTTGTAACGACACTTTTTGTTATAGTTGTAAGCCGTGCGGCGTGCGCGTGTTTCTCTGTCTGTCTCTCTTCCTCTCTCTAGCTAGTTATTTTCGTTTCGTCTTTCTGTTTCGCATTGAATAGAATAGTGTAGTGTCGCAACGATTACAGACAGAGTTGAAGCTGTGCAAAGATGGTTCTTGCGACGCCTATGCTCCAAATTAGGATTAAGACGTAAGTTAGACACATACGAGGCCCGGTTGGAGCATTTTCGGCTGCACTCTCTCGAAACTAGACGAAAGCTCAACGACTTCACTATCTTGCATAAAATTTTAAATGCCCAATGGGATACAAGTGAATTGCTGAGCCGCTTTTCCATAAACATACGGGGGAGTGCTCGCACTCAAAAGTTGTTTTACGTTCCTGGGTGTACCAATAAGGTGTCTTATAATGATCCTGTATACAGGTTATGTAGGGCTCATAATGAAATTAGCAAAAAATTGGATTTGTTCTCTAGTTTGCCATTCTATCGTAAAAATGTAATTCAAAAGTAAGTTAGGATTGCAAAATTGTTTGAATTATTTGTCAAATGAATGTTGTGCATAACTCTTATCGGAGCATGAATTTAATTGTTAATATGTATGCTATTTGTGTTTTGATTTGTGTTCTGTTGTTGTGCCTTATAATAAATAAATAAATAAATAAATAAATTAAGTGGTGTAATACTACATCTTAATACCGGCGAAGTTATCCGTTCTCACCGCTAGATGGCAGCACACATCAAATTAGATCGCGCAAACGTTGTGTTTCCGCATCATATAGACATCTGGACCCGAACACTGTCCGATGAGATGATCCGACCAATCCTCCCTAGGCTAACTCGGGTGTGCATCGGAACTCTGCGTCCTTCCTGGAACAGTGCTTCTGGACTACCTGAAACTTCAGCCTGAAACCCCCCCCGCTCACTCTCGCACCTCTGTTCACGGAGCATCCGCCTGTGCATCCTAATTGGAACGCAGTGTGGGACCCGTCCGCGTTAAGGCTGTTGTCCTGAAAGCCTGAAACCGACCCTGTAACCTCCTGAAACACGGAAAATAAACTCTTTGGCTGAAAAACTCCTCCGTTTCATTCACCTCCTCTACAAGTGGCGCCCAACGTGGGGCCTGAATCTTCGGAACCCTGAAACTTAAGGCTGAAACTGAAGTCTAAGTAGAGTCGAGTCGGAGAGTCACGTCAGAGAGTCACGTCGGAGTTAGTCAGAGAGACACACTAAAGAGTCAAGTCAGAGTTACCTTCATAGAGTCATTCCATAGATCCTTGTTGCAGCAGAGTCACTTAGTAGAGTCGGTCCGTAGAGTCACATCTATCAAGCTGGCTTCCAAAACAAGACGAACGAGCGAACCCAAATTCATCGTTACTAAGTCAGGACGACAGACTACAATAAGATCTAAAGCCATGATTTCAGAAGAACAACTCGGAAAATTGGTTGATGCGTTGTCTTAAAGTGGTACACCTGCATCATTTGCACAATGCACAACACGTTTTAATGACAGACCCAGATAGAGTTGATGCATACAAAGAGATCAAACGTCAGTTGACTAGTGCACCCATCCTCCGTCAAGCAGATGAGTCACGGCCGTACATCATTAAAACAGATGCAAGTAGCAACGCCATTGGAGCAGTTCTCGTCCAGGGGGAGGGAGAAGACGAACACCCAGTGGATGATGCACAACCCAACCAGAAATGCATGACTCACTCGCGTTGTGGCCGCGGTCGACCAAGAAAAACTTCAAATCCTGTCCTACTCGCCGGGACGACTTCGTGGACAGAGGGGGAGTATGTAATACTACATCTTAATACCGGCGAAGTTATCCGTTCTCACCGCTAGATGGCAGCACACATCAAATTAGATCGCGCAAACGTTGTGTTTCCGCATCATATAGACATCTGGACCCGAACACTGTCCGATGAGATGATCCGACCAATCCTCCCTAGGCTAACTCGGGTGTGCATCGGAACTCTGCGTCCTTCCTGGAACAGTGCTTCTGGACTACCTGAAACTTCAGCCTGAAACCCCCCCCGCTCACTCTCGCACCTCTGTTCACGGAGCATCCGCCTGTGCATCCTAATTGGAACGCAGTGTGGGACCCGTCCGCGTTAAGGCTGTTGTCCTGAAAGCCTGAAACCGACCCTGTAACCTCCTGAAACACGGAAAATAAACTCTTTGGCTGAAAAACTCCTCCGTTTCATTCACCTCCTCTACAGTGGGCATTTCTCATTGAGGCCCAAATTTGATGGTCACACAGGTATATTTCCTAAACCGTATAAGTTACAAACATGAAATGTGATTTAGAGGATAAAGTAATTATTAAGCTACAAAATAAATAAAGCTTACCATAATAGGAGCATTGAAACATATTAAAAATCAGCACAAACTGTCTAAAACGGGGCCATTTTTCACATTCTCATCGTGTCACACTTCTCGTTGCAGTTAAACATTTGCTTACTGTTGCTCACCAAATTTAAGTGCATTTGTATGTTACATATACCAAAGCCATTGTAATAAATGACACTTCACCCACAATAGTTAAAAAAAATTGTGTTTGACGTTATTGTTAATTTAAAACTCAATATGTTTCGGTCACACGATATTGGTCACTTGAGATTTGCGTAGTAACACAGGCTTGCTGTGGAACACAACAGTAGCAAGGCATCACTGAGTTTGATTTGGTCGAACGTCGGTCGTGTTTCAGCATTACAGAAGTCAGACATACTGCTAGGGTTCCATGGGAAAAAGATATTGGTAAGTTTGTATTTTGTCTTAGTTATACTGATCAGTTGCGTGGACAACATTATAATGCATTGTATTTGAGCAATTATAATGAGGCTAGCCGCAAACGAAACCGCAAATTGTTAGAGATATTTATGTAGTATTTTATTTAAAACAATACACCTAAGTTTTCAAGAAATTAATAAAAAAGTAACAAAGGCATCATTTTCGTGGTATTTTGTCCATGAAAATGATTTTATGCCACGAAAATGATTTTTTCGCATAATGTCAAAGGAAGATAGCTACATTTTTGTACTGGTTCAGTCCGAACTCAGTTCAGAGATCTAATTACGATTGTAAAAAAATTGGCAATATAGTCTGGGACCATAACTGTAATTGGCCGATAGACCAGATTACGATTGTAGGAAAGATTTTTTATCACAGTTGCTCATAAAGTGGATCTTATTAAACGGCTTTGAAGCTTATAATCCAACGTATTATGCACGCGTGCGTTTTACATTGCCAACTAGTGCTTTATAGTTATCCCGATAAGTTAAATATGTATCTTACTAATTATAGTGCTAATTACATGTTAGGTAGATGAAACATTCTTAATTTATCTGGGTTGTTTCGATGTATAAAAAGGTAGGTAACAAAGAGTTTCTAAGCTAGCAAAAATGGTTGTCTTAATACTTTAATTTTTTTTTCCGTACCATCGTATTCTGTTTTTAACCTCCGACGCAAAAACAAACGGAAAAATCCCTAAAAATATTGTATATCAGACGAGGCTGTATAGGCCATTTCGGGAGTATAATTAACAAAAAAAATATTGCCCAAAAAAAATAGTAAACATAAACTTTTCACAAATATTTTGTTAATTATTATTTTCTTTTCAAGTCGTTTCTTTTATTCGCAACTGTGATAATAAAACGTCGTACGATACACGTGTGGATATTGATCATACTATCTCGGCTTTAAACGTCATAAACTGTCGTCTGTGATAAGACAATTAAAATAAATACCTAAATTACGCATAGTTGTTATAAAATATTTTTATATTGTTATTGTTACTTACTATTTGATAGTTTTAGTTATGAACTTTATCATTATAGCATATTACTAAATGGCATTATTTTTTTTTGATTAGGCACTCATATTAAAAAATTATAAGTTCTTGTGTGTTATTTTAATGTTAACAATCTAAATAACATTATTTATGCAGCCATCCCAATCAGGGAAGGCTGCATAAATAATGTTTTGTAATAAAATCTTTTGACTGAAATTATGTAGTTTTAATAATTGACATAGTATAAAAGTAATATTAAGATTATTTAATAATAATAATATTCGAAGAATGATTGAATTATTTAGGACGGAATTGGCAATCTTCCCTTATAATTATTGAAACGTGTAGAACCTGTATGTTTAGTTATGAAAATAGGATGAAGTGGTGATTTTAAGAAAATTTAGTAGTAGACAATATTGATAAATAATGGGTGTAAAGTTACTGAATCAGTTTCGTGGATCTTGGTGTCAGTTGCGTGGGATCTTGAAATTAAAAACACTGTATCTTCCGAACGAGACCCTCGATTGGATTGATTTATTTACGAATTTAATCGTGTTATCAAGCCCTCTAAGTTGCTTTCCAAAAATAGTTCAAATAATGGAGAATTCAAATTGTCCATGAAAATGACGATGAGAATCTTGAAAATGAGAAATAGCCAAGTATTTAAAAAAAATTATATTACAATTCCTTCACTAATTAATCGAAAGGAACTTCGTTCCATCCGGGTGTCCCTTGACACCTTTCAAGTTTTTTATTATTTTATTTCATTATCACTGGAAACGAACTTCTTAAAGAATCCGATTTATTTTCCAATAACTCACAATTTTGTTTCATAAAAAGAATCAGAAAAGCATCTTGTTGAGTTTATTTGTTTTACATTTGCATAAGTGAAAAGTAAACTGATTGGCCTTTGTCCAAGTGCAGGGTTAGCCAAGTGTAATCTGCGAAGTGTCATCGCCCACTGTCATATTTCAAGACTGCTCTCTTATGTGACTCAAATTGTTTACTTTATTTTGTGATAAAAATTGTTTCGGTTTATATTTTGTTATTTGCCACTTATACTGAGACTTCAAAAACGGACCTAACAAAAAGTAGGTACATACTAACTGAAACTTCGATTGAAACATTTTTTTTACTAAGATAACTAAGGTTAAGTGGCAGTCGAGCACAAATAAAGGATTTGAAAAAACCGGCCAAGTGCGAGTCGGACTCACGCACGAAGGGTTCCGTACCATGTTGTATGGGAGTCCCACTAAATTATTTATTTTTCTCTGTTTTAATATTAATTGTTGTTATAACGGCAATAGGAATACATCATCTGTGAAAATTTCAACTGTCTAGCTATCAATACAGCCTGTGATAGACAGCGAAGTCTTAAAGTGGGTACTGACCTACGTTACGAGGTGTAATGTAACATTCGCATCGAGCGTGTTACGCATAGAGCATGTACGCTGTGTTCTAAAATTGGCGTAACATGCTCGTCAAACGACGTACTGACTGCACGAATGCTCGTTGTGTAACACGTTACATTACGCCACGTAACGCCGGTCAGTACCCAGCTTTAGTAATAGGGTCCCGTTTTTACCCTTTGGGTACGGAACCCTGAAAAATCAACTTTAGGTTACGCCAACTTAAAAACCATTGACATACTTATTAACTACATTTTGTGCAACAAGGTAAACCGTATATTGTTCTCGATAATATTATTTTTGAAACAAAACTCTTTGCTCGCTGGTGTCGCTAAACGACAGCTGTCTCAACTTCGGAGAGGCTTCAAATTATGGAGAAAAATCTTTGATATATTTTCTTTATTTCTAGAGTCCAGGTTTTATTTGCTTAAATAAGGTGTTAAGTTAGGTTAGATTTTTTAACGTTTCAGTCAGGTAATAAATTTGTTGAACCTCAATTCAGGGAGCGTGAGTTCGAATACCGACGGTTACTAATGAGCGAAACGATTTATTACTTGCTGACGTTTAAGGAAAACATTACCAGGAAATCAGCAAGTTTTTTGTTTTTCTTCATGACTTTGCGAGGTATAACCTATTACTACATAGTCACTATCACGACATAGTATAAAACAAAGTCGCTTTCTCTGTCCCTATATCTCTATGTATGCTTAAAACTTTAAAACTACGCAACGGATTTTGATGCGGTTTTTTTAATAGATAGAGTGATTCAAGAGGAAGGTTTATATGTATAATACATGCATGATATAGCCGTGCAAAGCCGGGGCGGGTCACTAGTATAAAATAAAGTCACTTTTCGCCGTCCCTATTTCCCTTTGTATGCTTAGATCTTTAAAACTACGCAACGGATTTTGATGCGGTTTTTTTTAATAGATAGAGTGATTCGAGAGGAAGGTTTATATGTATAATACATGCATAATATAGCCGTGCGAAGCCGGGGCGGGTCGCTAGTTAATGTATAAAGGTAAAGTTTAACTAAACCCGGTTGCGGAATTGTCTTGTAATTTTGCGGCTATATTATAATCTCAATAGGTGCATAGCTACTTTTATCCGTCACATTCGGATATCGTATGCAACCTGATTTTAAAAAACCGTTTAAATCATGGTAATCCTGAACATTTGTTTATATTGTACCATTCTTATGAACGTTATACATTACATTGAAATGCAAACGAAAATGAAAAAAAAAATGGTTGTCTGTAAAGTCGGTTTACGGACGATAACTTTACGTCATAAGAAAACGATGAAAATTGAGATTTTTGTTATTCTTTTAAAAAAAAAAATCTTCTTTGTTTTTTACAATTTTTCTTTTTTTCCTTTATATAAGTCTTCTATTCGTCACATAACACAAACCCAGATGAGCGTTATTATTATTAAATACTCTTGTTATCTACTATAGGTTGGCACTACTGTGCCTTAATTATCTACTAGATTGGCACTACTGTGCCTTAATTATCTACTAGGTTGGCAGTACTGTGCCTTAATTATCTACTAGGTTGGCACACTGTGTACTTGCTTACTTACAGCTTACTAGCTGTATAACAATAATCATATAAAAAGAATAACATATTCCTACTCGGATTTAAATTAAGTCCTGAAATAAATGTTCTGTTCAGTTCTGACTCAACCTGTACATTTACTATTAAACAAATCTCACCTTACCGCCAAGTCACGACCAAACAGAACCTTATTTTAATTAAGTACGACTGTTTACCACAAAACATGCATAATACAGGCATTCTAAGACTGTTACTTTATTCCCAACGGTCCATCTCCATTAAACAAGAAATATGTTAACCAGAATCGAACGCGGCGAATCTAAGTAAGCAAATGTTTTATTCATGCCCGCAAATGGCAATTACAGTAACAGAGTACAAAAGTAGGAAGGAAACATTGTATAAAAAAAGCTTCGGTTACATTTACAGTTGGCATACAATAGAACGATCTATATGTATGCAACAGCGACAGAAATCCCCCCTCTAACCAAAATTGTCATCCTTTTGTGGACCAGGGTTTTTTTTACAAATGATAGGTCAGCATTTGACGACTATCACACCCGCTTGATGGTAGGTGACGATGCGACCTATTCAGTGTTCACTCGAGTCTTGAAGAGCCCAAGTTATACGCGTCAGAAAGGAAAGACGCAGGCAATTCGCTCGCAAAACGCTCAGTGCTCTGGGTTATCCAACATGAATCGGTGTTCATATCAGCGTTTGACTTCTTTACTATTCAGTCACCACTGAAAAGTTCGCCAGGACGACGACGATTGATCCTATTTTTTCCCAGTGCGTGAATTATTTACCTACAACACTAATGCTGAATTATTCGCTGTAATTTATAAGTTTAAATTAGGTACGTATCAATGACATGTAGCTTGGATTAGTACGCTACGTGTGAAAATGTAGAGAATGTAATGTAGTTTCCTAGTGTAGGTACGTTTGCGCAGTTTTAAACATTGACTATTTCCCCTATTTCCTATTCGTTACTATGTAATTTCTCTCACTACGAACTATTGTGAAAATCGAGGGTTTGAGTGAAACTGGACAGGACATTGTTCCGTATTTAAATTATGCCATTGAACGTACGACCCTGTTTTTCTCATGTTTTTCTTTATCTTTGTTCTTTATCTAGAAGACTTGAGTTTTCATTTCTGTGGTTATTAATATTTCCCCTATTATAGTGAAGACCTTGTTTGTCATCTCTGCTTGTTTTTGTTGTTGCCCTTTTAGGAAAAACTGTAAACATATTTTTTAACTTAGACGTGTCAAGGTTTTAACATATTTTTTTGCGAAAATATCAAGTTCGTTTATGTTCTTTATTGAAATTATATAAAACTATTAAGTTTCAGTAAGCCAATTCAATTTGTTTAATGAGAGAAGAGAAGCTAGGATAACCCCACAGCACAGGTTTACCAAGTTTGTGCACCTCTCCGATGTAAAATAATAATTGGACTTATAACTTGTAGTTATATAGTTGTATTTATTACTAAGTTTATTATAATATATACCCAAAAAAATGTTAGGTATACCAATATATTTTTTGTATATAATAACCTTTTGGGAGAACAATAGGTAAATATATTTATCTATTTATACTTCTTAGCTAAAATTATAAAGAGGAAAGATTTGACTGTTTGTCTGTTTGTTTGAGTTAGATGGGCTCCGAAACTACTGGACCGATTTTGATGAAACTTGGTGTGAGGATACATTGATTTTTTAGAGTGTTTTAAGCTATCTCGATATTCCCACAGGATCGAGAGTTACGCGCGTGAAACCACGTAGCGCTGTTAGCATATTATATTTATTAGATTATAAAGAAACTAGCGACCCGCCCCGGCTTCGCACGGCTATATTATGCATGTATTATACATATTTTAAACATTCCTCTTGAATCACTCTATCTATTTAAAAAAACCGCATCAAAATCCGTTGCGTAGTTTTAAAGATCTAAGCATACATAGGGACATGAGACGGCGAAAAGTGACTTTATTTTATACTATGTAGTGATAAGTATTAGTTTCAGTCTTTAAACTCTAAAGAATAAGTAATTTTAGAAGAGCAAGGACTTCGTATTGGTTAAGTTTTAAAAATGTCAAACTCTACCTTATAATACTTAAATTGTCTTGTTTCAGACAACCAGTAACTTAAGTTATTGGTTGAAAAAATAGCGACACTTCAATTAACTTTCAAACAACTAAAGGTGCGTGACACAGTTGTACAAAATAGTTTACGCAAAGTCCTTATAAAGTATATAATTTATCGGCAAAAACCTTACAAATAGATGAAAATCATGCAACTACTGAGCAATTTACACGATCATGATTACTAAATATTAATTAACATCTATTTTATGATTCAATTAACTAAGTAATTGTTACTTAAGTGTTAAGATAAAAGAGAATTACAATCGTATTTTGTTTTTCCTTTTAGTGGAAACTATGTTCCGTGAAGATTATTAGGGGTAATTTCTTTTTATTTAGGTCAAACTACTATAATTTTAACGTAGTTTAGGCTACGTTGCAGCATTCATGGTTTTATTTTCGACTACTGCTGCTGCAACTTCGTCGAAACGCAAAAGATAAATATGAATAATCTTCATTTATAATAAATAAATGAAGATTATTCATATTTATCTTTTTACGTTAAAACCGTAAATAAAAATATCTTGGAAGGGCAGGTAGGTTGAGTAAATACTAACTTCGACCTTACTACTATGTATAGATAGATAGGTATGCTCGAAGCTTACCTAATTTGTTTTATTTATAGTAAGTATATTTTATAATTTTACTTAACTTTTTTAAGACGCTTCTATGTGACCTCGTGCAAATTGTATGATTCCAAATTAATAAAGAATTTTGTGTTTTGAGTTTTTTTATTTTTTTTTATTTTTAGTATTTTCAGTTTTATTTTACTTAGGTACTGACAAGATCAGAAACACGGAACTACGCTCCCAAACCAAAATTAAGGACTTTGGCCACACTGCTGCCGAACTTAAGTGGAACTGGGCTGAACATATCTGCCGCATGTCCGATCACATGTGGGCAAAAACCATAAAACCACCACGGACTGGTTCCCGAACAGCAGCCGCCCCCGCGGCAGGCCCAGAAAGAGATGGCGGGACGAGTTGGACTCGCATCGTAGGGACTGGACCCAGCTGGCACTAGACAGAGAACAGTGGACGGAATAGGCTAAAAATAAAATAAATAATCATATTTTCAGTAATTACATCGTAGCATTACTTGCATACATGCATACATGTAGATAAGGAGCTTAGTGTATTCAAATGATCGGATTTTGCCATATAAAATCCGTTTGCTCTTTGTATTCGATGGTTATTTTTACTATCACCCATTATGCAAATCAAATCGGAAAACAAAATCGATTTTATCACAATCATTCGTCTAAACGCATTAGAATAGACTGTAAAGATCTTCGTTTGTCACAATCCCGGCATAAACTGTAATTACCAATTTCGTAGGCGTCAGGACATGAAGGAAAAAGGAAGAAACTGAAAAAGCTAAATAGATATTTTATCACTTTTATAGCCTCTTACTTTGAGCCCTGTTTGAATTACAACGCGTCGACTTTTTACGTATCTTCGCTATGTTCGACGTCGTTTTGCTTTGATTTGCTTTGGGGTGAAAACAGACTACGGACACTGTCGGCCGACCATTTATATTTGAAGGCAGACTTTCACTTATGGGTTTAAACTAACATAGTTTCTAAATACGCAATACGCCAAAATGTAGGCCTTTTGCGTAATTGGCACGATGCGTCGAAAAGGTTATTTTACTACAAAAGTATTATAAAACTGGATATTTGCCATGTTTTTATTTGGTAACAAGCATCATAAGCATCAAAATATCGAGCTCCATTAAATAAAAAGAAAAAAAAATAGTATACGTTCACTTGTTTTTATTGACAAGTAAATGTTTTCAAAATCAGTCTGAAGAAAAAGGGGTCCCCCCCTACTTTAAAAAACAATTGCTGATAGAATGTTATAAATATGACGTCATAATTATCGAATGTAAGGAGAGAGGTTGTAGCTAACCTTTTTGTCAAAAAGTTTCTAACAAAAAGGTTGGATTAACATGCGTCAGAACTCTGTCGAAGATGAATATCAAGTCGTTTTACGAATAAAGGCTGTGTCTCTGAATCAGCCTCTTCAATTTTCTTTTTATGAATGATCGATCTGCGATCGATCTGCAAACGATCCGCCGATAGAAAAGTATCTTGTCTATTTACCCTTAGACTGTATTGAGGAAGATGTTTTGGGACGCTTGAGTTTCTTTTTAAGGTAAGATTGTTTTTCCAATGGTTGAAATTGAAGGGCATTGAATAAAGTTTTAAAGTGTTTAAGTCTGTAGGTTATTGCTTCTGTGTTTCAACTCTTTATGTGACACATAAGACAATGGAATACTAAAAAAAATAACATAATCCCTATACCTGCAACTTCAATCCGATAATCAATGAAGAATTGACTAACCATTACAAAAAGAATCAATTTATTTTATCTCAATACCTACCTATAAATAATCAGCCAACCACCGCCGCCATACCAGAAGCAAATTTTGGTCCGCACATTAAAAATAATTGATATGCTATTTAAATAAGAGTTAAATAAAAAAAATTTCGATTGCGGTAGACAGGGCATTAAACGTCCGTGCTCCACCACGGCTGTCTATCAAAAAGCAGTTTGTGGTGCGGACGCCACGTGCTGCGCGGATTTACCGCACGCGGCATTTTCATGACGACCGCATTCAAAAATACAAGGACTAAACATTACTAGATGTAGGTTTAACTGAAACACAGCTACTAAAGGTTGCTTAGAAGAGAACAGAACTTGCCAATGCGTCTGGAGCCAACTACGCCGCGGGTTTTATCACGAAGAGCGTACACATTATATAAGTATCTAAACTATAACCACTGTCAAGTGTAAAAATTAAACGCTTTATTCAAAGATGAGGACATGCACCTTTAAATTCTATAGTAAAATCTATCCATGTAATATACCTAAAAAGTAAGGATCGTACAACAAAAATCCTATAAAACTATTTGGATTCCAGTAAAATAAAAATTAAAAGCTAAAATTCCGAATATTTACGAGCTTATTTCTTAATAATGATAGGAGACTCGTTTTGTTGTTTTAAGTCTTTGTCTTTTTGTACTTTGCCGGACTGACAAACGGTAACAATCAATTTCAGATACCTATAGCACATGAGTAGAGATAGAACCCTATAGGTAGTAAATATACATGCATGCGACGAGTATATTAGTAATACGAAAAAAGTTTTACCTTTTTCCTTAAATCTTCTTAAAATTACCTTAAAATTTGGGACAAAAAATGTAGAATTTTAAAGTGTTCGTCTAGACGACTCCGTAATTTACAAATACTTGCATTTTTTTAACATTTCTTGCAATTTAGTAAAAGTTATATTTACCATTAAAATGAAATGTCGGAGAAATAATGCCGGCAAAAATATTGACCATGAATTATTAAAATACATGGAATTTTAATAATTCATGGACAATATTTTTGTATTGCCTTTCCACAGTTTTCACTATTTAATTTTAAACCATCATTAATTATGCGTTAAATTATATTAAATTATGCGAAATAAGTAATTAAGGTAATTAAACCGATCATTAATGTAATGTATGTTTTGGTTCGAAATGTTTTTTTAAATATAATATATTCAGTCGTAATCTCGAAATAAATGCAATCGGGAATTATTTCGTTTAACAAGTCATTAACCGTAGTGAATCATCCAATTATCTCTGTACGGGAGTTAATTCAATTAAAACAGTACCTATTGACCAGGAAACCCTTGATATTTACAGTCAATTACTACTTATTTTATTGAAAAAGATTGTTGAACTCATTTAATTTAATTAGCTCATTAATTAAATGAGTGAAATCATTTCATAACTGCAGTGCAGCTGAAATTAGAACCTATTCTTCAGCAGTCTATAGGTTAAGTTATGTTGTTTTTGAGGTTAGTTTTGAGGTCAGGTTAAAATCTCTTGTTTTTGAAAATATAGACTATTAATGTGTAATAAAAAGTAGTCCAAACCCAGTAAACAAATAAACCCCAAGGTCAATGACATCTAACTCCAAAAAACATTTTCGTAATGGATCGAGTGTCGTTTCGGATTTTCATGTCAAAATTTTCTAAAGTCGTACAAAAAAAGTTTTTCAACAAGACGTTTATATAAACGCCCCAATTTGTCTTAAAATTCCCACGTCAAAATCAGAACTATTTATACCTTGATGCCCAAATAACAGGCTACAAATTGCCAGTTTACTAATAGCGTAGCCACGGGATCAATTTCTAAGAATGCTTAAAACTTTTGCTTCAAACTTCAGCTCACGTGTTCCAAACCCGTACAGAAAACAAATTACAAAATAGAGTACGTATTTTGTTCATGTTTTTCTTGTACTCGTACCTATATGCCGATGTTATTGTACTAGAAGGTAGGGGGAGTCTCGTACAAGGCAATTTAGATCGTATCACTCCCGGTTCGAGATCAACATTGCCTTCACACCGCATCTAATAACGTTGTGTAAACACTGTAAACAAAAACACAGTGATTGCTTACGAATTATTCAAAGTTCCTCAAAACAAGCTTTATGTCTTGGATCAAAAGTGACGGTAATATTTTTTGATTGTTTATGAAAACTAATATACCTTGCTTAGTTTTTTCAAAAGAATATTTTTTGTGATCACGTTCCCCCAAAATCAAGTCCAGTCTTTTCGAAAATCTATCAACACGGGGCCTTGTAACAATGAAATAACAACGTTATTCGCCATTATTTATGATCTTACACATTATTCCGAACTCATCAATGTATGTCTGCACCGGAATTGAGATAAACGATCCGCTCGGAAGTAGTGTCGGGGATCAAATCCAATTTTCTATTCGCAAATTGAGAACGGGACAGTTTCGAGTGAACGGACACGTCTCAATGAAGTGTTGTTTCTATGTTGAAGAAATAAAATAGTTAGGTAGTAAGGGTTTCGAACAATTTATTTTTTATAGGTACCTAAAGTGACGATACGATCAAATTGCAGAAACTACCACCTTTGCCAAATTATAAGTTCACATCTTCGCGGTCCACTCTAAATGGAACGTCTAAATTTTATTTAGTTAAACTTTAACTTAGTTTTTAAGATTTTTAAAGATGTTTTTGTGTTTCCAAATGAATAAAAAAATTGACTGTTGACTTTTATTTATTACTAGCAACGCTCTACGATTTCACCCGCGTAACTCCCAATCCCGTGGGAATATCGGGATATAAAATAGCCTCCTTCCTCGATAAATGGACTATCCAACCCAAAAAAATTGTTTAATTCGAACTAGTAGTTCCTGAGATTAGCGCGTTCAAACAAACAAACAAACAAACAAGCTCTTCAGCTTTATAATATTAGTATAGATTTTTATTATTTATATACCTACTAGAATTAAATATTCAATTTGACTATTTTTATTCTTCACTCTTAACACAAATCAATTTCAAACACACTTAAACAATAAAATTTAAACACCTCCTACGTCATGAATAAAGAAAACTTTCAATTAAATTGAATCGTTCAAATTCAAATTGAATTTTCCGAGACATGCATTTTTAAAGTACTCGAAACCTCGAACATTTCTTAGGGAAGTTCACCCTCGATACAATATGTATTGTAACTCTGTTAAAACGATTCATAAACATAAAGGAAACATGTCACAAAACATACTGGGTAAGTGAATTTGAGTGCCCCTTCTGAATTTCTATGGGTTGTAATTCGGAAAGAATAGCAAGAATACGCACAGATAAGTATACCTATATCAAAACCATTTCTAGAATTTTTTGCATGCGAAACA
Source organism: Idaea aversata (assembly GCA_907269075.1). Classification (NCBI taxonomy): domain Eukaryota; kingdom Metazoa; phylum Arthropoda; class Insecta; order Lepidoptera; family Geometridae; genus Idaea; species Idaea aversata. The sequence goes on from OU026091.1 coordinate 10,186,059, forward strand.
GGTGATGTTATGAGAGGGTTGATTTCAACTTTATGTAATGAACATAAGGTTGAAATCAACAACTAAGTCGAATTTAAACAAGAACTACCTACCCTAGGTATTTTAAACTCTACCTGTGGCTCTACTTCCCACTCTAGATAAAAATGTGTGTCTGTAAAGTCTGTTTACAAACGATAACTTTGTGTGGTAACGTTATAAGAAACCTATGATAAATGAGATTTTTGTTCTTCTTTTTTCCTTTTATATTTTTTATTTCAATTATATAAGTATTCTATTTGGCACTCGTCACCATCACACAAGTCCAGATGTGCGATATTATTATTAAAATTAAATACTCTGTTTCCTAACGGGAACAGACGCGTCATGTTAATGTTACCATGATGCATGACGTCACACAATATTACCGTGACACTTTTTTGTGAATGCTGGTGTTCCACCAATTTTTCAAAATTCAATTATTTCTCGTAACACGTATCTTCTCCAAACGTTACTTAAAAAAATGCCTCAAAATATTCATAGGCGATATTATTAAGGATTTGAGTTGATAAACGTGCTCTCGCTTGGTGTTAACACAATGATATATTATACAATTTTCTGTACGAGCTAAACGGATTTGGAGCAAAGTGTTTTCACACACATGCTGTAATAGAAGCAAAATTATGACAGGTACTTGTACTCATTTTTTCCTTATTTTTTCACCTATGTATACAACAACTTTGGTTACAATTTTAACTACAAAAAACCGGCCAAGTGCGAGTCGGACTAAGGGTTCCGTACGATTATATTCTATACAAAAAATTGAATCACCATCGCCGTTTGTAAAAATTTTAACTGTCTATATAGCTATAACGGTTCATGAGATACAGCCTGGTGAACAGACATATCGACAGAAACACAGACAGTAGAGTCTTAGTAAAAGGATCCCGTTTTTATCCTTTGGTCACGGAACCCTAAAACACCCATATTTTGATTTGAAGTGATCGCATAAAAACAAATAGAAGTCCTGTTCTATTATTACAGTTCCAATATCGAAGAAAATGCAACCAAACAATGCTACAAAACTAGTATTTTACAGCGTCACGTATCGTTCTAATACGTAGACAATAATAAAATGAAACATCATAAGGGAAATAAAAACTGAAAAGAGGACGAAACGAGCGAGGACGGGATCTTAACAAATCGTTGGTCATCACTCAAGGTTATAGCCAGGGGGTGTTGGGTCTCCCGGACCCTGCGTCCAAAGATAAGTCGGATTTTCATTGTGTGCTGTGAGACGATAACAGTGTAGTTCGATTTATTATAAATTGAGGTCCAGTAAGCCCAAGTCTTATTAGCGAACATAATGGCGGAGGCCGGATGTGTTTGAAAAGGATACATATTGTGTTCGACCGTTGAGTGATATTTTTGCGATATACGAGGGAAACGTTTTTGTGGGTCTTAAGCAAATATAATCAAATCAAATTCGATGAAATGAATGTTTTAGGATGTAGAAAGGGTAGGGAAATCGGGCATTGATTATTTTCGTCTGTAGATACATACATAAAGTACTTACATAAAGTTTTTTTTTTTAATTGACTTGAAAAAAATCCAAAGTAATCACAAATTTCCATAGTAATCAATGGTGCTAGTTAAGATATTTCATTTAAAGTACCGCATAAGGGTTAATTAATTAAGTTTTACCAGATTTATAACTTTATAACCAATTCGTAAATAGGTATTTAATCTGAAATCTATGAATAAATCAAATTGATTGGTCAACATACTGTAAAGTGCAATCTACGAAGATTACATGTATTCATTGCAATTCCAATTAAAAACTTCAAAGGATCATGAAATTGGGAATGTTCCTTACTTGTATTTATTGTTTGGTACCTAATTTACTAAAAAGAAATGATACGATATCAGACTGCATCCAGTTAAGTCAAGTTCTAATTAGTGTTTCGGGGTAGTTGATTTTTTTAAAGTTCGCTAAATTGTTTCATTTAAAACTCATTGATAAAAACTCTCTGACAGATATAAATACGACCGAACAAATTCGGTAACGAAATTTACAAAGAGCAAAACGTTATGCAAATTTAAATTCATAAATTTGACTTTAGAGTATTTTCATCACTTTTATAACCGATTCGTCTATTTGTTCGCTTAAAACATGCTTTTTAACAAATATTTACGGTCTGTGTGCGTTGCGACCGTAATCGTATGTCAGGTTTAAGCTTATGTTTAAATAAATACCAGTAACAAAATCCGCCGATGTGTATTTTCCGAATGGGAGCGAATTTAGGACGTGGGTTTATGGGGTGAAACGCATCGACGCACAAAACCAAAAGTGTGGCTTTGAATTGTCAATGAAAAGTTATTTTATTTCACGATGTGACCAAAACAAAGCTATTTTTATTTTGTATTTTATAAGTAAAACCAACAAATTTTTTGTATCTAATTTTGTATGTTTATTTTATTAAACATCCAAAATTTAAGTTAAGTAAACTATAATAATTAATACCTACCCAGACTACCCACATTATTTCAGGTCTATTTTTATTCCTTAACGGGTTTATTTTGATAAACTATGAGTTTATTTAAAATCATTTTTTAAGCATTAGAATACAGGCTTGGTGCTACACTGGCGTCACGTGATAACCACCTCAGGTTGTTAACCTCACCTTAAAATCTGGTACTTCAAAATCTATCAAATACTAAACATCATATCTTTATTATCACTAAAATTGTGACAAAACCCAAAATTAGAAGCACTCTACAACAAGCAACAAACGTAGCAGCAGCTTGTGTTACCTACTGATGAGCATATAATTGTGACTTTCCATTGGCTCTCCACAACTTCCGATAATCGGTCTTTATAGACCTCTATGCCCCAACATAGCTTTTAATTTGTCGGACCATCTGACTGGTCTGGTCTGCTCACGGTTCTTCCGATAATGACTTTATTTACTTACTTCAGTCTGATCTTTAAAATTATGCATTACTTATCTACGCCTATATTATCGCAAACCTTATTACGCTACCGTATCTGAGTTCATTCGTACGATACACACGATTATGTCCATTACAACTGATATATACGGTCGGTGTTTAAAGGGTGTGTCGTACAAAATATTTGGTTCACTATCGTACTGTCCACTGAAAACGGATTTGTAAAGCTATTAGCGTTTTTGCTACGAAGCTATTTGTAATTTATCGCGGTGTTTGTAACTTTGTTTAGCGCTTCGAAAATATTTGTATACGTCTACGTTTTTTTTTTTTAGTTCAAACTCTCCGGTCTTATTATGTAAGTATTTAGCTATGTTATTTATGTTATTTATTTAAAGCGAAATCGTTGTTTGTATACAACATAATAATTTGTCGTCCTAAATAATCAACGTCTAAATTAGGGCAAAAGCAAACCAGAGACCGTCACAAAACAGACTAAAATCAAATCAAGACATTTGTCAGCAGAAACCACAAACAACCAATCCAATTCACAATAAACCAACATTGTACCCTTCCGTCAAAGCAATAAAATACCACATTAAACAAAACCAGACATCGATGCTATAAATTTAGACATTATGCCATAATCTAACAAACTAAGAGAAAGTGCACGTAAACGGGCATTTAAAATTTATCGTCGGAAAATATTACCACTTTTGGAAAGAAGAAAACGCGCTAACTCCGCAAACTAATGTTGCAAGCAACTTGCCTCGGTATAAAAAGAAACGGGCTTACGTAATATTCCTTGGGTAATATAATTTTACTATGAATAATATTTTTTTAACTGCTATCTGTATGTAACTAATTTTGTTTAATATTCTCACTGAATGCTATGAGCGAAAATTTGAATTTTAATCTAAACATTAAGCGATAACAATGAATAGATAAGAGAGAAAATCTTGCAAGTGCAAGTCTGTTATCTTTTTTTGTATATTATAAATACTATCCCATTTTGTATAACATGATAACATTATGCTTAAATGTTTATGCTAAAACAAAATAAAATGAAGCTTGAGCATGTGCATAAAAATCATTGAGAATAGGTAGTCAATAACCAACCGCAGAGCTACAATAGCAGAATGTTAAAAACTTGGTAGCCAACAATAAGTTCGTTTAGAACTTGAAGTGCAAGTCTCACGTACGTACTCCTGGGAGGTCCGTAGTCAGATAACTAAATTGTAGAGAGTATATAGGTACGTGACACGTCCCTTCGTAGAAACTGCTTGTTTTGGTGTGTACTGCGTCAAAATGTAACCCTTATCGGCATAACAACGCATGTAAGGGACTGTCCGACATCGTCTAAAATACAGTGCCGTTGGCGTTTTATCAACTAGCGACCTAAATTCATAAACAATACCTATTTCGTACATTTTTTTGTAAACATAAAAGAGACTGAATTTTACAAGGGCTGAATAGTAAAAGAATAAATGGAAGTTACATAAATGAAGCTTTATTTTTCTGAATTTACAAAATAGAAATATTCAATCTGTCTAAATCGATTTAATATCTTATAAGTCTGAAAATAAAGATTTTTTTAAAGAAAAATAGTACCTACTGAAAAAAGAAAAAGCTTAAAAGGGCACAGCCAGAAAGCCATGTTTGAAAGAAGGGAATCCGCCCTGTAAAATAGACTGTAAATGTTTACAATGATTTAATCCGCTAGCCCAGTTTGTTCCTGCTGCTTATGTCTAGAACTTGAGTATAGAATAAATTTAAGCATGAAATGGGATAAAGTCCGTATTTTAAATTTAACGTGACCAACTTCTCTAGAAAGCGTTTATTTCTAACGACGATCGGCAGTTTTGGAATTTCGTTTCACCGGCAATCTGGAATCGATTTAATCACTGGAATCATACAAAGTTCTATGGTACCTACAAAGTTTGCTTAAACTTCGGAATTGGTACAAATTGGAGCAATGTGGCCTGCGGCTAGGTATTAATGGCAGATTCATGACGCCTACGTTTTAGTTATGCTTTTTCGATGAATATTAGAATGGATATGGTATAATTCGGCCATTAACTTCCTTTATAGAATAGGTAAAAAGATGGAAACTTTAAATGTTTTAACATTTTCCCATTCTTAGCCGCGACCATAACCTGTTACATTCAAAATTCTTTTGTGATATTTCAATTACATTAAAAAACGATCTTTTTCTTGCACGATACGAATGTTTACTTAAACTGTGAGTAAATTAAGAATTTTAAAATAAATAATATCTTTACAAAAAATCAATGTAAAAGCACTCATTTCACCAACAATCCACCATACATCGGGAAGGAAAATAAATGATCTCGAATTGTTAAAGTGCGGAAATTTCAAATTTAGAGCCAAGTTCGTACGTGACCGTTAAACTGCTATCTTCGAAAGTTTACTGGAACGTATGACAATCCGATGATACGAAGCTTTAATTGGTTGGCATAATGGTACGTTCGTGAGTCTCTGTCTTGATGCGGCATGTTATTGGGAACGAAAGTTAGCGTATGTTTGTATAATTTGTCGAATGAATATGGAATTGAGGTTAGAATTTTGTTGTCGTCGTTGGTACCTCGATGGTCGAGCGGGTTTGGTGACGATCGGGTTTCCGATTAAAAGGTGTGGCAAAAGAAAGTAGAGTCAACTGATAGGAGGGCTAAAACGAGCTAAAACTCTAACAATAACAACACCACTAAGAACCACAAAAATATATTATACTAGCAGCGATCCGCGGTTTCACCCACGTAACTCCCGATCCCGTGGGAATATCTGGTTAAAAAGTAGCCTATGTTACTCCCAATGAATCAATGTATCCTCATACCAAGTTTCATAAAAATCAATTCAGTAGTTTCGGAGCCATTTCGTTACAAACAAACAAACGAAAAAAAATTAATACTAGTGTAGATTATACGCGACGAATTAAAATCTTCCTCCTTTTTTATGAAGTCGGTTAAAAAGAAAACAAGGCTAATCAAAACACTGCTGATTTTTCCATATAGGTACCTAGCCAGCAATGTCGGAGTGTATGTCTACGAGATACCTATTCTGTCATATAGTTCATTGTGATTCTAGTTGCGTTCGCGATACGAGATCGATAAACGAAACGACCGTTCGTTCTCAAAAAAAGTGAGATTCTCTACTTTGCTATTCAACTGGCGAAATTGTTGTCATTGAAAAAGAATAGTATTGTGCATTCAGCAGTGATAAAAAGGGATAAAATATGATAAGTGCCTTTTCTTTATATCTGAAGGATGGTAATAGATATGTTGGTAACAGTTAGCTATGAGCGAATGTCACGTCTATAAAATATTCATCTTTGATCGAAGAAACAACTGGGACAATTTGATTTGTTACTAAATTCAAAGAAATAAGTTTACCTGAACCTTTTATCATTTATATTTAAAGATAGATAGATAGATAACTTTATTTGTACAACACAGGAAGAAACAGAACACGATAAACACAAAGTAAAGTAATAGCTACAAAGTATAAGTTGCACAAATGGGCGGCCTTATCACTGAAAGCGATTTCTTCCAGGCAACCTTTGGATGTAAAAGAACTGATTCAACTTTTATGGTAGGTTGTGAATATCTTAACTTATAATAGGTGATGATATACAATATTTACATAATTATGGTTTTTAAATATTAAATTATATATAATACATACCAAATAATTATATTCATAGATACATACAAACATGTATACATACAAAAATAGTACAGAAATATATTACGGATATAAGACAGTACTGAGGTAGTGATCAGTTACCATACCTTTGAAAATGGGTAGGGACTTAGCAGATCTGATGTATTGAGGCAGGGAATTAAAGAGGATGACAGAGGGGGGAAGAATTTGTTGTAGAAAGTAGAGTTGAGGAGAGGAGCTTGAAGGAGAAGGGATTCTGTTGAACTCACGACAAAAACTAAGTATGACATTTTAAGATGCACACTAGTAAAGATTATCTTTATGTATTCAATTTTAAAACTAAAGTTGCTCTTGCTCATTGCTCACTAGTAATAATACAGACCGTCTTAATTGATCTTCTTGTATCATCTTATTTGAAACATTTTGATACAAACATAAATATTTTTTTAACAGGATGTACTTAAGTACCCGTTATCCCTTGCCAAAACAGAACTCCAATTCCGAAATTTTGAAATGGACAATTTAAGTTATAGTGGAAAAACTGTCCATACCCTGAGTGTTGACAGAAAAGTCTGTAGGTGCATATGAGCGAACCCTAAGCATATAAAATATGCACTATTTAACGAGTGTGATCTTCTATTATCTTGTTTAAAATATTTTAATACAATCATGAGTAATCTTAATCTATTAATACATTAATCTGATTTCAAATTACAATTAATTAAATTATATACAAGAAATAAAAAAAAAAACTTAATCTTAAACATGAATATTTTTTAAACAAACTTAAGTAATCCATTGCCAAAATAGAACTCAAATTCCGAAATTTCGAGATGGACAAATTAAGGTATAGTGGAAAAACTGTCCATTCACTGGGTATGGACAGAAAAGTCTGCAAGTGCGTATATTTTATGTGCTTAGCATAAAATATTCACTATTTAACGAGTGATATCTAAGCAAAACTGTCTGAACATTGTCTGGACCGCAAAGCAATACGTTGTGGAAAAATTTGCATTTTTATGAAAGTATCTTGGCCATATTCGTCGGACCGTTTCAAACAGGAAGAATTGCGCTTTGCATCAGAAGATTGAAGACAATATAAATTTAGCTCTTGCACATTTATTTACTTTGAAAACTTTTACTTGTATTTTTTTAAAGAAACGGTAAATAACAACTACTTACGTATAAAATAACTCTGCCTAAAATATAATAACATATTATAACATATGATGTATAATAAATTACATTAAATATAAAATATGTATGATTTGAAACAGCAAAGGAATTTTTAGAAAAAAATGTGGTATCTTATAACAGGAATTAATCAATTGCTTTAAATTCACATTGAAAAGCGCTTTAAAATATTAGTTAAAATAGAATCATGACTCCTTGTATTGTATAGATAGACTTGTCTATTATTGTGGTATTTCTTAAACCAAGTCTAGTAGCTTCATTTGCTACCCACCTGGTCCAGGTTAATTGCAGGGTATACTAAACGGATTAAAGTTTGAAATTGGATTAGGTAACACTTAACAAATTCAGAACACCCTTAGTTAGACTCGCACGTGAACCACTGACTCCATAATGAGAGCTTGTTTGAAATTAGGTATAAGTACGAGTATAAAGGTTTGTTTTTTTGAGCCCAAAGTGAGTACTAAGTTGATGCTGTATTAAGGTGGGTTCCTACGCCAACGACCTTGCTACACAGGTTATAGTTCCTATCGGCACCGGCCGCCTTCGTTGGTAAAGATTGTTGATAGTTACGAATGTATTTTTTTTTTCAAAAGTGCTAGGATGGAAGTGTAGGTGAGGTCTCTACCGATATTTTGGGGTAATTTGAGGTCGTTGGCGTATGGACCAACCTTAAGTATCTAATATTGTTAACTTATATTACGGTAAGAAGGAATCCTTTTTATTTAAAATAATAATAACTAATACATGTTCTATTTTTTTCTGAAGAGAGATATAAAATAACGTTTCGGAGCTAACGGTATACTGCACCCACGTCTTTTTTTGAGAAGAGAGAAGATAATCTTCACATCTTTATGTGTTCATATGAATTGAGTGATGGGATGGGACGGAAGAGAAGAGGGAGTCCTAAGGGGGCAAGGGGCTTATACTTACGAACGTAACCTTACCTCTATTTTCTGGACTAATTGGACATGGCTAATTACGAATAATTATACTTTATAAAGTTATCATTTAGAGTAATGATAATATTCCTACTTAACAACTGTTGTACTCTTATAGTTTCAGAGATTCGTCGATGCGTCTTTTTTGAACAAAGTTCCTTATCGCGGGTTTGCGACGGGACCTAGGCCAGAATAAATACAGTTCAATCCAGTTTACGCGTTACAGAAAAAATGTGAACATTTTTAACCTACTAACTGTGACCTAGGTTTTACTTTCGTAAATCAGGATCAAATTAATAGTAGCTTAAAAATTAGGCTAGGAAATACAAAAGATTTATTCAAATCCTACTACCAGTTTCAGAGATTGGCACAAGCAGACTCTTCGGCTTTATTATAATAGTAAAGATATCACAATGTGATTATGGCTAATTAGTCCTCTTGTATCATCAGATCCATCAGCAAATAGGTCAATGAGGCATATTGTGGTATGTACTTAATCGATTTATCAGGTAGCGTCATGCTCCATAGCTTTTGATTAAATCAATGCTGTAGCTTAGTACTTGACTTTGATTATTATTGTTGATTATTCGGTGTAATTAAATTTTATATTATGTGTTCATCGATATATAATTTAGGGCTCTGTTAGACGCACGACAAGATATGAACATCAGTTTGGATTGTATGCACCACGATCGCGCGATCAAATATCGTAGTCATCTAGATTTTGTAGATGACCCACTGCTTGCTCGACTGGTGGGTCCACAGTTATATATTTTTCCACCATAGACCTACTGCACTTAGTTTTAATTTATCCTATTCAAATCATGGGTCCACGGTTAATTCCACAGTTGATTGCCTTCTAACCGTGGTCCTACCACGCTGTCATGTTTGCAAACAGAAAAAGTCGGTAGGAAAAAACCAAAAGACGATTAAAAAAAAGACAATTTTAACTGAAACTATTTACGATCAAAACGGAAACAAAATGAAAATCGAAAAAAAAAAATCTGGACAAAAATGAAATTAAAGACTATCGAAACGGAAACAAAATGACAATCAAAAAAAATAAAATTAATATCGAAAAAAAAAAATGAAATGAAAGACTATAGAAACAGAAACAATAGGGCGGATCAAAGTAGAAATAAAAGTTGATCACTAGCTGAAAACTGATTGCAAATGAAGCGACAATTTTAGTGCATAGTCAGCAAATTTATAAGCGTTAAATTGAATAAAATGATAGCACAAGCATAATTTGATTAAACATTGTCCATAAACCTATTTCCGATTAGTCGACTACACATTCGAATCTAATTAACCCAATGGAGTACTAATATAGTATAATAGAACATCGATCGTGACCATCCGAGCGTGATGCAACCGACATATTACAAGCGGTCATCGGATAATTTAAGGGCCGATATCCGATGTGGTCGGATAATTGTCCGGAATAACCCGGAATTGTCCGGAGCCTGGACACTAGAGTCCGGCTCCGGACTTACTTTGACCAATTATGCGGTTCTGATTAAACTGATATCAGAATTAAGTGCGGTTAAGGATCGTTATCTGATTCAATACAACTTAGTAAAAAGTTACTTTGAAGAAAATCTATGGACTTTCTTTACATAATCTTTAATTTATACTATTACTAGCCGCGCGCCGCGGTTTCACCCACGTAAGTCCGATCTTTCTTATCGTTTAGCCATTCTCGAGTTTTAGCGAGTCTAACGAACAGCATTTGATTTTTATTTATATAGATAAATAGATTACAAAGCTGAAGAGTTTGTTTGTTTGTTTGAACTACTGATGCAAATTGAAAAATGATTTTTGTGTTGGATACTACATTTATCGAGAAAGGCTATAGGCTACTTTTTATCCCGATATTCCCACGGGATCGGGACTTACGCGAGTGAAACCGCGGGGCACAGCTAGTAATAGATATAAACGAACTACAACATCTCAGGAACTTATATTTTTCGTCGAAATTGTCACCGCTAGAATACGCAATTTAAGTTTGAACATAAAATCTTTCTTACGTTGTGAAAAATTCATGACTACGGGGTTGGTTGGGCAATATAAACTTAGTTTTGATTAGGTCACGATCTTTACTTTGAAGACTTTTAGGCGCATTTGTGAAAACGGGCTTTTTGTTTAGTATTGTTACATTTTATTCACAGTGTTTAAATATTAATGTTTTTAACATTTGAAATGTAAATATTCTTCTACTTCAACTGGTTTCGTATCTGAAATGATCTAATTTCATTCAAGAAAACCCATTTTCAATATCTTATACAAATATCAAGAACTCGGAAAATCAAATTCGCTAACAGAGCTACTTATCTCACCGCCTTAGGTACCTACTACGGAAGCTGACAAATTTCAAGTATTTGATATTCTTGGTAAATTCCTTCCCTACTGCCGTTTAATGTAACCGCTCAACTCTCAAGTCTCTTCAAAGTTGCACCAAACGGGGCTTATCTGCACTTCGTTGCAGGGAAACTTGTAATTTCTATTTTGTATTTTAATAGATAAGCTCACGTGCGTCGAAACCTTTAGTTGCAACAGCAAGTACGAGAAAAGTTTTACTTTGATCGTAAGTTTTATCAAGTTCTTTAATGTATTGATCTAAGTTTCATTTAAGTTTGCTTGTTATTTAATATTGTTCGACTTTGCGAGGTAAAGTTGAGAATATATTACATAGTGTTGGGGTAATTCGTTTTTCAACGAAGCCTATAGGTGCATTTCGTATATAATTTTATTGCATTGCATTTTATTGGCAGATAAAAAACTGGACAGAGGACAGAGGACAGAGCGTGTACAGTCTATCACGTCATATTGTCACATGTCATTTGACGACCCAGTTGCCACAATGGTTGCCATGCCGGACTGCTAAACACAGGGTTGCGGGTTCGATTCCCGCCTCACACGAGTATTTATGCTTAGATATTTGTCAGTGGTCTGGTTGTGTTATGTATTATAGGTATATATTTACAAAAGAAAAGTATATATTATGTAGTATATCCGTTGTCTAGCACCCATAACACAAGTCTAGTTACTTAGCTTGGGGCTAGATGGCGATGTGTGGAATGTTCTACAATATTTATTTATTTTATTATTTATTTTATATCGATAGTAATGACACCTAGCTGGCGGAGCTCTGCCCCCTTAGACAAGATGGCTTTCTATTAGCGATGTCGCCAATCGATAGATTTAATTGTATGAAATTGACGTAAACCATTGTATAAAATTATCATAAGATGGAATTTATGCACCATTTTTTTTTCTCTAATGCAAGACCACGTGACTTTTTGTTGGCTTGTGTCAATTTCATACAAAAAAAAATAAAAATAAAGTCTGTCGATTGGCGATATCGCTAATAGAAAGCCATCTTGTCTAAAGGGGCTGTTCTGTGAGTTCCACTTGAACGTCTTTTTACCCGACCACGGGTGGGTAATGATTTTAACCTACTATGTAGCGCTTTAAGCGATAAGGTCGCCTATTTGACGATACCTATGGACGAAACCGTTTCCCTGGGAGCGGAAAAGTCACACACAGGGTGCGGCCGGAAGACCAGCGCTGCAGATGTGCGTGCGTATCTGCTGCACATGCTGAGGCTTTACCCATTCGAGCAACACACGACTTCTCAGATACTTATTTTTGCCTATTCTCTGTGTATTTATTGTGTTTCTTTTGTATTTATTTACTCTGTAACTATTTCTTAAGTACTGTTTCTCTTTTGTTTCATTTTTCTTATTTTTGTGTTTTTGTATCGTGTGTTTGTCTGAATAAATTATATTATATTCTATTCTATTTGTACAATTTATTAAGCTTTCTTAATTGTCCTCTTTGATATTTTACAATGTTTTGTGTGTTGTACGAATAAAGTGTTTGTTTATCTATCTATCTATGTACCGCCAAATTATTAACTAATGAAGCCTCAGTCACGGCGTTCGTTGTAATTACTGACTTTTAATCAATAAAATGTTCTAAGGTTGTAATCAAGATGCAATCATCGAAACAAACAACCAAATAATTAAATTAGAATTTATTAATTACGATCACATTATAACAATTTGCGGTAAATAAAATTGGTAACCACCAAATTGATAACCTTATTAATTATTAAGGGAAGTCCTATGCACAATAGACTCTGAGATTGCGACAAAATAAAGAATTTGTCAATGCGTTTTCAGTAGTTTGTTTTTTCTGTAGAAATTAAGTACCTATATAAACCTTCTTTGCTTACCTTTTTTTGCGAATCTGTCTATATCTCCTATTTCTATATTTACATACTTTCGCTTAACTAATCTCGAAACTTTCGTTTTGTGACATTTTATCCGGGACGAAGCTTCTTTATAAGGTTTCGATTACTTTTTTGTCCGTCTGTCTGTGTGTCCGTGTGTCACCACCGATTTTCTAAGGAACGGCTACCTAGCAGGTTGAAATTCAAACCAGATACTGAGGTCTATAGTCCTTATTAGGTGTATATAATCGAGGTCCTGAGTCAACACGATAAAAAGATAATGGGCAAATTTATATGTTCGCAAAAACTTGTAATTCCTGTTAAAAAATCAAGGTATACAAAAAGCAAGGTATATAGCACAAATAAAGGAAAAAATTAAAGAGTGCCCCATTCATACATAGTTTGACCAATTGAACTTGACCCTTACATTATATGGGCGCCCAAACGAAATAATGGTCAAGTTAAATTGGTAATCACCATACCACTGCAAGGGTAGAGAAAGAGAGTTGAAACTAATGTACTGAACTGTCGGCGCGCGAGTATGACTCGCACTTGACCGGTTTTTTTCCAAGGTTTTAAATAATAGGTAGGTATATGATTTTAATTAGATAGTAAGAATCTATTATTGGCAATAAATAGGATTTGGTTACCATCTATGGTTAAATTTTCTAATCGATACTTTAAGAACAAAATAAATTATATCTTGGAAAAAAGCAATTTTTTTAAAGGATGTGACTAATGGTATTATACCTACCGACTGTCTAAAATTTGCAAAAACACTGTCCTATAGCGAAAAAATAAATTTTATTCGTCGTTGTAGCTTGTCGCATATTTTCCATTGTGTTTTATCGTTGAGATGGAGTGCCGCGTACCGTGATATTGATATTAAATTTAATAAACCGAGTCCTTAAACGAATTCCTGAGCGAGTATTTTGTCTTGTGTAACATTGGTAAATAACATCGTGGTAAAATTCGGTTACTTAAATATAGAAAATCACTTAAATATTTTATGGATGTTACTTTAGAAGAATATTAGTTTTTGATTGTTATCTATATTAGTACTCCACTTTCTTTATTTCTTTCTTTTCTTTTCTTACCATGTTAGCATAACTTGAGTTCCTATTATTACCATGTTTTAAGCAGAAAAGCTGTGAAACGAACTCAAAAAACAAAAATCTCATTTGCGCTTGGGTTGGTATCTGAGAGATTTAAATTATATTAGAAAGGGCATTCTGACATTTTTATACTAATGTTTTTTTTTATTTTATGCTCAGCGCGAGTGTGACACCTCTAAGCAAAACACAAACGTCACTTAATTGACAAGTAAGAACAAAATTTTACGACAAAAATGTTGTTGTCCTGTCTACTTCTTGATATTTGTATGTCTATGTTTGATATTCATGAGTTTTGTTCTTACCACCAAATCGCAAGCAATGCCCAATAGTTCACCAACTAATTTAATAAGCAAACAATCGTTCAGTTTTGTTTGAACAGCAAACACTACAAATAGGCCTTAGGGCAATAAATATTAATACAATTAAGGCTCCGGTTTGCGCCCAAGGGACATGATTTATCACCGAACGAGAATAATTTGTGACCTTAGGAAAATAAAGGTCAGTATGTCCAATTAATGTACAGAGCAAAATAGAGTATTAAGAATCATCAAAATTTGAAACAAACATACATACATACATACACAAACATAAACACTCAAACATACATACACATTACCCTACTTTGCGTAGCACAGTCGGGTAATGAAAGACGCAAACTACACACGATCTATTTACTTGTCATGAGTTACTATAAAAAGGACCTTATGCATAAATAGATAGCAGCAACACTTAAAGTAAAAATAACAAGTAAAAATCCATTTTATAATGAAAAAGTAAGCATTTAATATTTTTTTCATTACTCATACTCGGAAAGTAGGTCTGAAGGTGCCTGAGAAGCGTATTGAAAATAAAATTTCCAGCCCTAGGGATTTTTGCTTTCACTGACAGCTGTCATGTCAAATTATGGCTTCGCACGGCTTGTGCAATCTGCATGTAGCCAGTATCAGTATCATTACGCATTAGGAACTTCAAAAACCTAACCTCCTTGCTTTTTTTTTACACCAAAGAATAATAATTATGGCTTGGCACGGCTCATGCATACTGCCAGAGTTTAGTACTTAGTAACTTTTTTCTCAGTAATCAAAAAGTAGGTATATTTAGTTCAAGATATCTTATTTAATAAAATAAATGTAAAGACGAAAATGGTCAAAGCGACCTATGACCATGCCGCGCCGCCCGCGCCCTGTCGATGTTGCTGATGTGGCTTTATGCGACCGTATCGTACCTTGAGTAAAAAAAAAACTGGTGGGAAATGCTAGCATTTCCAAATTATTTTAAACGTTTTAATTAGTACTATTTTTTGTTATTTTATTATGTTTTTGAGTTAAGTTTAATCTGGTTTTTCATTTATGATTGTGTATTTTGTGTAAATAACATTTTCTAGACAAACCGTGTTACAAAAACTGTAAGTTAAATCTACGGACTTCGCGTCATTTCCCAGTGTTGGATTAACTCATTAATAAAAATTTATTCGGTAATTACCGCCGAGAAACCTAAAAAAACACTACATAATGTATAACCTCTTTGGTCCCAACCTTGTAAGAGGATCAGGTAGTATGGACACATGAGTACCTACTCATGTGGTATGGAGTGTCATAGTCTCATTCACTCTCGTTTTTAGGAAGTATTTTTGTATTATTCGTAATGAAAAGCACAGTGTTTACCTCGGGTGAAAGACTCATTAAGTCCCTCGAACTATTAGCGCCCTCGCTGCGCTCGGGCGCCAAACTCCGTCTCGGGACTTGTAATGAGTGACTTTCACACCTAGGATAACAATGTACTATTACATCATACTGCTCGGTAAGTAGGATTTCTTAGAAAATGTTTGTTCACTTGCGACGACTGTATTAAAATTTAAAAAAAGAACATACAAGTTTATGCTAGTTCATCATGTCAAGTATTCGTCTAATGAATAAGTGGTCGGCACGCCTGATTTCTGTCATCTTGAAGCCGAAGATGTCGTACAAAAATGTTTTATTTACCTCGCATGAATGATGTAAAGTAGTATACTCACCTCGGTTGTAAGTAGCTATTACACTCTCGAACTATATTCGTCTAAATATCTCGGGTGCACTCGATCCATAGCGCCCTTTGCGAGCTGCGCTCGCACGGGCGCCATATTGGATCTCGTTCTGTAATAGCTCACTGACATACCTTGTTTGGTAAACTACTATTACTAGCGAGCATTCTCTTGACCAAAGATTATGGTAATTTTAAAGCGCGCCATCTATCAAGCGCTTCGAAACTAATGTAGAAAAAAAGCAATCTAGAATTCTCTATCAACGACGGTGCTTTGGGATTGTGCCACAATTCTTATCGATATATTAAGAGTCAAAAATGATATAGAAAAAGTAAATAAATAATATTTCCATTAAAGTTTTGCGCGATGAGCAATACTTTTAATATTAATAAAAAAAATTGTTAAAAAAAATCTAGTTTAGTCCATCGCAAACATACGACCCAATAACTTTCACAACTATATTTTAAAGTTCTTATCTATGTTAATATTTTGTAATTTAATCCATGATGAAGTGTTTCACTAACAAACAGAACTGATATTATTTCATTAGCATTGTTTCTTTCTTATTGGTCCCACAATCCAAATTATTCGAGGGTCCGCGTTAAAGGGGCCTTTACATCGCAGCGTAAATTACCTACAATAAAATAGTAACAACCAATAGATATGTTGTTACTAGAAGTGACTATTTTGATTACAGTATGGTATAAAAAGTAAATAAGTGGTTATACCTAATTTGTGTATTCTGTCATAGCTAAGTAAGGAAATAGACAATACAACGCCAGCTTGTGATATCTCACAATAACACTACAATCGCGTAAGAAATGCTTACGATAAATCTTATATATAAAAATGAATCGCAAAATGTGTTGGTAAGCGCATAACTCAACAACGCCTGAACCAATTTGGCCAATTCTTTTTTTAGAATATTCCATAAGGTACGAGGATGGTTCTTACGGAGAGAAAAATTTAAAAAATTGCCTGAAAATGTCTAAAAACAACACTTTTCTATACTCCATACCATACAAACGATTCGTAATAATACAAGTCAATAAGAACTTTAGTACCATAACATAAAGTTCAAGTTTTAATGGAGAGGTTCCGGGAAGGCAAAATAATTGAGTGACGTATAAATATTGATGTCAATTGGGTCGCGGTGTTAGTTGCCAAACTAAACGGCTGAACCGATTTGTATGATTTTTAACCCCCGACGCAAAAACGACGGGGTGTTATAAGTTTGACGTGTCTGTGTGTGTGTGTGTGTGTCTGTCTGTGGCATCGTAGCTCCCGAACGGCTGAACCGATTTTGATTTAGTTTTTTTTATATGGCAAAACAACGTTTGCCGGGACAGCTAGTAATAAATAAAAATTTGCTGTTAGGTACAAACTGAACAGTAGTGGAAGCGATGCGTAACTCAGGAAGACTTTTTTAGTAAACATGAGATGCAGTACGAATGTGTTGACAACACGACGAGGAGGCTCACAGCTAAGCGATTCTCTCTAATCGTTTACGGTCGTGCGGGTTAAGTGACGCCTGGCGCGGTCATTACGATGGGTGGCCCATTAGTAGTGTGGCAAAAATATGTTTTCGTTAGCCCCTCCGTGCTTCGGAAGGTACGTTAAGCCGTTGGTCACGGTTGCTACCTCTAGTAGCAGTCGTTAGGTCAAGTTAGAAGCCTACAATAGGTGAGCCACTATACGAGTAGATGAAGAAAGAAGACAACACGAGAGTAAGGTCGAAACTTTGTTCAGATGAATCAGTTTTGGATTCTCAAGTAACCAACTCATTTTCGCCACTTACCCGACGCCCCACGCCATTAATTTTAGACTCTTCTAGTTATTATTATACAGTGAACCTGTATCTCTTGCTGAATAAGCAAAAGGGAAATAAGGTAGAGACAAGGGGAAGGTCCTCGTAATTAATGCTTACGTTTAATTGTTAGCAAAATTGGTTCACTCAGGTCTCTTGGAGTGTGAACCGACACCTTGAAAAATATTGATTAAATTAAGTAATTTATGGGGAAATAAAAATATTGACAAAGTCAAAGTCTACGTTTTTTTGTATTTTGGAATCATACAATTTGCATGCAATCACTTTGAAACTTCTTAAAAACTAAGTTAGGATGTGCGCCTTCGCGCACCCACCAGTGAGAAGAAGACACAAGAAGCTCATAGGATGAACATGCTCACAAAGATCAAGATAACAAATATTTGAATGTATTATTTAATATGGAAATGGAAAGGGTTTAGACCCACGATATTTGACAACACACAGATTTGAAATGTCTTATATTCAGATTAAATGAAACTGAGAAGAGATATCACTTAACCTATTTTAGCTATCCCTTGAAATTTCACAACTCTGTAAAAGTTGGCACTCAGTGTATCGCATTGTCTCTTTGAAACTAAAGCAATTTCGAACCGCGTCGCTAGTGGGACTTAATGATTTAAATAGGTACGAAATTTACCAAAACTCTGCAACAGATAAGTGAATGCAAAGCAATGATAAGTAAGTTTTACTTCGAAAATCTGAATATAAATGCTAATACCGTCTGATCCATATTTTCAATCCGGTCCTTTTGAAAGATTATTATAATTTCTTCCGAATCCTTTCTAGAACTGAAATTTCATTACTTGCAAGAGTACCTACCTTAATATTTATAGTAATTATTTTCCCGGGTCTGAATCGCGTATTTTTTTCCTCCTCGCGACTATGACTGTTGTAACATAGTCGAAACGTCGAGGTAAGAGAAATAAGAAAAAAATGCGCGATTAAAATCGTGTGAGTTTAAAAAGTTTATTACCTAAATATTTTTCCCCGACCGCATGAAGGTTATTTTTGTTATTAGTTACTTCATGACAGTGCAAGTTTTCCTGTTTCCTTTTGACCCGATGTAATGCAGAACATACTACTAGGTATTTTTATTTGAGTCTTGCTTGCCTCTTTCCAGCGTTTCTTAGGCTTAGTATTTTGATTTCAACCTGTAAAAAATTTCGTTTTTAATAACTATTTCATCATGTAATTCAAATTTTAACACCTATTGTAATATTCTGATAAACCTAGTTAGTTAGTAAGTAGATCACTATTTTATCTGCCATGAATTTCCTTTCATCCAAAATAT
Organism: Idaea aversata; assembly: GCA_907269075.1. NCBI lineage: Eukaryota > Metazoa > Arthropoda > Insecta > Lepidoptera > Geometridae > Idaea > Idaea aversata. Next base: position 10,205,288 of record OU026091.1, read on the forward strand.
GGTTTTCAGATTGCTGACTACGTAATCCTTTTTTTCCTACAGGAAAACACCATATTTTTCGCCTTCCAAATTGTTGCAGTATTTTCAAGCATGTAATTCAGCTAGTGTAAAATATATAATATATTACGCGTGGTAAATCCTGCCACGTCTCCGAGCTCCATGCAATATTCCGTCCCGCTTGACAAATCACTCTCTCTAGCAGTCAAGACAAGGACGGCGATAACGTTTTAAAGCAGCGACGCAAGAGTAATGTCCCGACATGTGATCGAACTGAAAACGGATAAGAAAAAAATAAATGAACCGAGTGTCACCTAAAAGAGATTCGGGAGAGCTCGTTATTCTGATAAATTGCGTTCCACAGTTTGTTTGTTACTGTTCAAGAAATCTCTTAGCCGAGACAAATCGATGTGATGGCGTCGACACGTTTCTTGATAACAAGGTACCTACTTCTCCATTTTCAGTTACCAAAATCTCTAATAAAAGGTCTGATAAATTTAAACATTGTGAAAATTACCTTAAGGTCGAATTTTTGTTTGACAAAATATATTCACAAACATTTCAAACAAGTGTCAAGAAGATTGCATTTCACGATAATTTGGAAGTAAAACTCATAGGTGAATAAAATCTTCCATGTTGTGCACTTAATTCACCAAGGAATCACCTGAGAGAATAAAGTCTACTAAGTTATATACCTAATTCACCCGGAAATTCCTGGACGAATCAAGTCTACCAAGTGGATTCACCTAGGTGTATTGACCAAGTGGCTCAATACACCTAGGTGAATCAAGTCGACGTCATCGAATTTTCGTGGCTCTTTCGATATATTTTATTCCAACTTTCGACTCTAGAAACAAAATAGTTCCAATAACATACGTTACTAAGTACAATTACAGGGATTTATTACCTAAACTTCCTTTTTTGGGCAGGTCTGTGAAAACAGACCCTATTTGCTTTGTTAATTGGACTTTTTATTATTTTACGTAGTTAAAAAAATCGTACACGAAACGATCTATCGCTGAATAGTCCATAGTTGACAAGTCCTGTCGTAGAACAGCCACATAATATATGAATAATGCTGTCGACGAAAAGTCGCATGGGTGAATGATTCTGACGGCGAATCTCTCAGAAATTAACCGTTCTATCGGCGTTCAGTACAGAAATCTGTATCACCCAACTATATCTCACTGTGATACAAAATAAAACGCTACAAATAAGAGTAAGTACGTAAGTACAATAGTTTCATTACATAAACAGGGTACAAGCTGACAGTACATAAGTAATTAAAAGCAGCCTTCGGTCTCAGACAATTAAACGCAGACGCCATTACGCAGAACGTTTATTTCCTACGATGTCTCTAAGGACTCTAATTAATTGTTGGGACTGACTCATCTATCCATATTTCAATGTAAATACGAAATAATTAGGATTTAACGATAACAGGAAATTAGAGATATTTATGGTAAGTACTAAGATTTTATTTAAAAAAAAAAAAACTTAATTTGACAATAGCTGGATAATTAATAATAATTTAAAATTCGCATTTTGAAAGATTTTTGTAACAACAATAATGAGGAGGCTCACAGCTAAGCGACGCTCACTGATCGTTTACGTTCGTGCGGGTTAAGCGACGCCTGGCGCGGTCACTACTTCGATGGGTGGCCAATTAGTAGTATGGCAAAAATGTGTTTTCGTGAGCCCCTCCGTGCTTCGGAAGGCACGTTAAGCCGTTGGTTTCGGTTGCTACCTCTAGTAGCAGTCGTTAGGTCAAGTTAGAGGCCTTAAGGCGATCTGAAAACTCTAACAATAGGTGAGCCACACCACTATACGAGAAGAAGAAGAAAAACAACAATAATTTAGTTCATGAAATGCGCCAATCAACGTAGATAGATAGATAACTTTATTTGTACAACACAGTAAGGAACATAGAAATACACAAAGCAAAGTAAAGTAATAGCTAGAAAGTACAAGTTGCACAAATGGGCGGTCTTGTCGAAGGACTATTTTATTATGTATTTTGTGGTATGTATACCTATAGCACGAGTGTTATATTATGATGCTACCCATTATGACCCATTGTGGCTTATTGGAGTAATTAGCTGGCTATTTTGATAACGTGAAAAACATTGTCAGTTAGATACGATCAAAACGTTTCTTGAAGTTAACTAGACTTAGTAGGGACACTCCCTAGAAACACCGAAGCAAGTGGCGGGCCTATTGGATGTGTTAAACGTGATGTAAAATAGTATTATGTAGGTTGTAAAGGATGTATAAATAACACGATGTTGTTTGGTTCTCAACTTTGAACTGTTCTTTATTGGGGAAACCTTGTGCTTATATACTAATTATCTTATAAGGTCTCTAGGTAAACGTAGTCTGTTATTGTTATGATTTGTAGCAAATACAATATTAATTTCCTTTTACATAAACATTTGTCACTAGGTATGTGTCGTCTCCACGTTACGTGTTGACCTATTTAAAATACAATAGGTATTAATTTTCTTATTGTAAACATTCGTCATCGTATACGTTACACACTACAAGGTAATTTGACCTAAGTAATCGCTTAGCTACAACTGTACCTATAGCTATCATGTTTCAAAAACTGAAACGACCAAGTATTACATAAAAAGGACACTAAAAAGGTGACGGTAAAACTCAATAAAATTTAATATGACTTTAATATAAAATTCTCATCGTTGGGCGCTCGGCGGAGCATTTTTTATTTGAATAATATGAAGTTATTGGAAAGCTCAGGTAAATTACCAATTAATGAAGATTTTTGTCCATTTTATATAAAATGCTTGTTAAATGGATATTTATTCAATATGCTAAATATGTATCGCTTTTTTGTGCTGATAAATAATTCCTAAATAAATTATTCATAAATGGATTCTGTACTTGTTTGATGTGTTATTTATTTTCGGCCAAAGAACATAATATTTTATTTGATATTGATAGGTACATATTTCATCAACTGTCGGATAGATGGCGCCATATTAAAAATGTATGAAGAAACCCCCGAGCGGTTTTTCCGCCAGTTGACAGGTACAGGACTAATTTAATTGATACAAATACAGTATACAAATCCGTCCGTAGCACTATACTTATATATTTTTATCACTTTTATACCAAGTACTTACTTACTTCATAGTAAATTGAAACAGAGACGAAATACCATGTTAGTACTATGGAATTCACACAAGAAAATTTGTCAATATCACGTAGGTACCTTGAACTACAGAATGCTTAACGAATAATGACGGCATCTGTTAAGGTAAATAGAATACGAACGGTATCCATCCGGGATTCACAGTACACCTCTTTCTATAAACCTCACACTGTTTTCAAAACCCAAAAACATCTCAAATACATTCAAAACCAGACTCATTTTGTATTCTATAACTTTGTAATAAAGTTTGAAATTCATTGTGGTTTTGTCTGTTCTTATTGGTAACAGATGGTGAGTGTATGTGTTACTCTAGAGCTTTATTACAATTTAAGCGATGTAACAAATTGTAAAACGCGCTAACTTGAATTCCGCGCACGTCTGTACTTTGTTTAGTGCTTTCTTTCATCCTTTCAGAGTAATTTTCTGACATGTTGCCCCCAAAGTTGGGCAACGAGATGGCCTAAAACGAAAATCTCATTTCGTTCAGTTTTGATGCGGTGATTTTTATTACTGCTAATAAAATGGGACGAAAGGACTAAAGTTTTCAATTTAAAGAATACCTTGGGACCCATTCTGACTTTTTAACTCAGTTGCTTTTGGTAATTTGTGAAAAATAATTCACTGTAGGTACAAAGTACTAACCAACCTTATTTATTAAAGTTAATGATGAAACTTATCACATTTATAAAATGAATAATATGGACATAATTGCAAATGAAAACAAGCTTTTTGACCACTTCGTAGAGGTACCAACGTTAATTATTAACGAACAAAATCTTTTATAAATCTACCTAGTCTTTTCAAATTAAATTAGATCTAAAAATGTTTTAATATTACTAAGTATAAAATTCTTCAGCGAAACTCGTTCAACCGACATAAAATATGAGTTGCAAATCCCCTTAGGTAGGTAAGTATTAGAAAAATATAAAGGAAACTTAGCTTTAAGATGATTTTCTGAAGACGTAACAACGTAACAGAACAGTATAAAAAGCCTATTTAAGTACTAGCTTAGAGACGGCGATAGGTAGGCATACGTATTTCACAACGACTATTAAAATGTACTTAAGGCTGAATTTTCGATCGATTTTTAGTGGTATAAAATAGTTTCGTTTGTTATCACGACTTTTAATGTATTTTTAATGATAAATTAGAAGACAGGCATATCAATTTTTAAGCAAGATAGCACATGAAATATGTAATAATAATAATAAATATTGCAGGACATTCCACACATCGCCACCTAGCCCCAAGCTAAGTAACTAGACTTGTGTGCTAGGTAACGGATATACTACTTATATACTTTTCTTTTGTAAATATATTCTTATAATACATAGAAACAACCAGACCACAGACAAATCTAAGCATAATAAATACTTGCCTGAGGCGGGAATCGACCAGCAACCCTGTGTTTGGCAGTCCGGCATGGTGACCATTGTGCCAACTGGGACGTAATAAATCGCATTGTGTCAAGTTACTTTCAAGTTGCTCTACTTCGACCATATTGTTCTAATTTATACGATATCAAAATAATTATGTAGTGGAAATTATTCTAATAGGAGATTCAGTTGTTACGACTCACGAAACCGCACCTTAAGAAAGCCTAACGGTATCTTCCCAGGAGTGTCCAACGTAGCACGATATTTTACGGTATTTTAACATTTTTAACGAGCTTCCATATTTACTTCAGTAGGTACGCTGGGTTCCTCAGGAGCAAGCACATGTTGCTTTTAATCATTGAGAGAGAGGAACCCTTGTATCTTCTGACTATTAAAATAGGTTATCATCGTTTGATCTGACTGGCATATAGCAAGAAAGCACTTTGAAACCGATTTTCCTAAGAACCGGTAAAAAACCTTATTTATTATTATTAAGAGCTGTATCTTATTTCACTGATGCAGGGCAAATACGTCTCTATTCCTCTTCTATAGTTGGTGATCTTCTGCGACGTCTGTTTTAAATTTTGCAATTTTTTCCCCTTCCATAGTTCGCGAACTTCTGCGACGGATTGCCAGTCTGTTTTAAATTTTTCGCAAACGCTACGCTAGATGTATTTATTACAGATTTTTTACCGTGCACGATGTTTGAAATTTGTAACTATCATTCAAAATAAGAACCCTTATTCTATTAACTATGAAAAACTTCTATTATTTGATCAAGCTTTAAACAAAAGTTGTATTAATCAAGTTATAATATCCAGACTTTGTACAAGCTTTCAGTTTTCTAAACTTTCGTAGAAAAGTAGTTACTGACGACGGCGGTCCAACGTTGTTTCCTAGTCCCTATTAAGTAACGAAGTGCTACCGACTCTTTTACATTGTTACTGCAAAGATTTATAAAATAAAATAAACATTTCTCTTGTTTGCTACAAGTTGGTACGTAATAGCCGTTAGCTTGTCTTTATAAATTTCGAAGTATACTGGAGCTGAGTCAGTGAGACTTAAGTTGCAGGTAGGTATGGCTTTAGCAAAATAATGTTTCCGTGGAAATCTAAAATGTTTTCAAAACAGATATAAGTTTATTAGGCCAGCAGAATTCAATTTCAAACTATTAACACAAAACAACAACAAAATTAAAATACAGACAAACTTACAAGTGCAAAACATACCTACATAACATGTATTTTTACCACTAGCGCCATCTATTTTTTTATGACACCTATTTAACAGACGTGATTTTTATGTGATGATAATGGTACGGAACCCTTCGTGCGCGAGTCCGACTCGCACTTGACCGGTTTTTTAATAACTGATATCAGTCAGTATGTACTTCAAATGCCAACGAAAATGGCTCAAAATCATCTCTCCCGTATAACTTGACCCGTCTATAATATTGCAGTGGTCATAAAGCAAAAAGCTTGGTGTTACCCCTGCAATTTATACAAGGATCACCTGGGGCGTAGGGTCATCAATCTAAAGCCCTGGAGGCCAGTTCTAAGATTCCTTCGTAACACCGTTTGCCGTTTATTGCGCAGCTGTGTCTAATGCAGCACACTTTTATTAAGGTTTTTTTCCTTTCAGTATTTTGTTGTGGTGATTTTGGTATCGCTTACCTTTATCCTTGCCTTTAGCTGAGATTACTCTTGAATGTTGCCATGCTAATAAGTTTCTATCTCAAATAAGACTATCTTAGTAGAACAGTTTTACTGTTAATTTCCTTGTATATTATGTATCTGTGATACTCGGAGATCCCTTTAAGAACTCCCTTCATCGAGCTGTTTAATGGATGAAAAATATTTTATATCAAATTAAATAGGTCAATAAATTGCTTGAAATGCAAATGAAGCCTACAGAATATGCAAACGTTAAGTTGACTATTTTTTCCCGTCACAACTCTTGGGTAAGCAGGTAAATCTAGAAGATAGGTCTAGATAATGAATTTTAAGTTAAAATAAAGATTATGTATGTATTAGTACGAAATTTGTCGATTGACTAAACCAGCAAAAAGTCTAAAAACAAAAATAAATTAATCATTTTGGGCTGAATTTTTTAGGCAACCCATTTGCACTATATTTATTGACCTATTTAATCACTACATGGTATAAAATAAAGTCGCTTTTTCTGTCCCTATTTCCCTTTGTATGCTTAAATCGCAACGGGTTATGATGCGGTTTTTTTAATAGATAGAGTGATTCAAGAGGAAGGTTTCAATGTATAATACATGCATAATATAGCCGTGCGAAGCCGGGGCGGGTCGCTAGTATGATGTAAAATACTATTCTTCCACTAAACAGCTAGATGAAGGGATCCTGAACTATGAGTGTTGTTTTTCAATCTTACATCATCCCATAGGAGCCTAATGAAGATACTTTAATTTGGTTCTATGATATCTCATAACGAACTAAACAGCCTTGTTATTGTACCTACGTGATACTTGTTACTTGTGTATGTATTCTCTCAAAATGTATTTGAGTTTGTGTTGTGTTAAAATACAGTGTTTATTACATTAACAACAATGCCGAACAATAACGTTAAATAAATTAAAAATAAACATAGTCATTTGTTACATCCAGCCCATAACCCTTCACCGTTAAATTTAAAGTATCATATTTGGTTTTTAAATTTCATTTTAATGTTCTGCCTGTGATGGGCTTGATGTTAAAAATGGACGGAAAGTAATGGTTTTATCGTTACTTGTTTGGATATCGTTCTGTCAGCGACAGGCATCATTGTTTCGACCAATGATTGTATGGAATTAAAATAAATGGAGTGTTTTACGTGGAATAGATAAGATAAATCATTCTTGAAGGACAGCACTTGCACTTCTGCACTGCTCAGTCCTAAAATGAATCCCACATTCCTATTATATCATCTCAGAATTCTCAATTAATTTCCCAACATAATTTACGTAGATACATATAAAAATTAATTGCGACAACAGAAGATCGACAAAGTAAGACGACTGTCAAATCTTTTATAAGCCGAAATTCCTCAACTAAACACACCAACGAACTTCACTTAATAAAAACAAATAAAGCTATTACCCTCCTAATAAAAAGATAACTTCTAAACAAAACTACGAGAGAAAAAAACAAATATAAATCAAATGTGATCCTGCAAAAATAATATCCGATAAACAATAGAAATGGAATTCTTTCCCAGCTTAGAGAGCTAAAACAATAAATGTTATCCCATAAAACACCGTTTACCGTCCAATGTCTGTCATCTAAGGCTCTTCATACAATATTTATGCGGTATAAGGCACAGCACTCTTCGGGACCAAACGGCCTTTTTTACAACTATTATATTATTTATAAGGTCCTAGCAAAAGTACTCTATAAGTATACTTATTTTATTTCCATCTTCATATATAAATTTCAATGATAAAACTGTATGTCTGTGTCATAATATTTTTACTTTAAGACAGACATTATTATAGTCCCTCGCGGGACGTCTAAAACGCAAAATAACTCAATAACATTAATGCCTATAATCTATGTCTAAACAGTAGCAAAATGCCTGAAACTCAAATTTCCTAGGATGAACAACATCCAAAAAGTAATTGACCTAAACAGCCGAATGCCTAAAACTTAGATTACCTTAACAACACAACGCCTGAAATACAACGTCTATAAAATACATACTAATATTATAAATGCCAAAGTAACTTGTCTCTCTATCTATTTATTGGAGAACACATAACCTACCTAACCAAAACATTATTTGGTAATAATAATAAAAACTTTAATATCAATTGCTCAAAAATTCATTAGAATGCCTGCTGGATTCACTTCCGAGTTTTTCTTTTCAATAAAGTGACCTAAATGTTGAGGTTTCTCCACTCAAGTTTTTACTTTGCATAAACGGCTTTTAAATCAAACTTTATGACTTTAGAATTGCATTATACTGTAAGATGAGCAAAATTGGATTATAAAATAGAAAAAAATACTCCTCGTAAACTTAAGAGTTAAAGTTTCGTTTCGAATGAATTTTCTTAGAACGGAAACGTCATAATTTTAAAGGCTGAATTGAGACTAAATCATTTATATAGCTAGCTAAATATATATATATAAATAGCATAATTTGTAAATCAGTATTATTTTTAGATTTTTCGAGGTTTTCGTTTTGGCAACGATGAGGATGTTTATGTGGGGTAGGGTCATACCTATCTGTCAAAAGTTCTTGACTTAGGTTTGCCTGATTCATAAATTGCTACTTCAACGTCAAGTAGACTCCAACCCTACGAATGACAATAAGGGCGACATGTAGGTAAAGAATATGTCAAAAACGTAAGGATTAAGGACTGATAAGTAAAGGTGTTCCACAAGGAAGCGTGTTGGGTCCGCTCCTTTTTATTATTTATATAAATGACCTTCCTAATGTGACTAACCATTTTATGACCATTTTTGCTGATGATAGTACTATATTATTTACTTATGACAATTTAAATAATGTAGAATCTGACATAAATAATACTCTAATATCTTTAATTAATTGGTTGACATTGCATAACTTAACAATTAACTTGACAAAAACATATTTGATTAATTTTAAACAAAGAAATAATATCCCCTTAGAATTTAACATTAATTACTTAGGCAATTCCATCAAAGAAATAGATTCTACAAAATAAAACACCAAGTGTATATGACTTGTTAAGATTTTAGCGCCTTTCAGCCACCGTTCGTGACATTGTTAAATATAAAATTCTTCTAGGCTTAACCATAAATAATAAATTAATGTGGAAACCTCATATTACTAATTTAGTAAAAAAGATAAATCAATTTTCTTACGCACTTTATAAATTACGACAAGTTGCAAATGTCCCTACACTATTAGCAGCATATCATGGATATGTTGCAGCTGCTCTTAGATATGGCATAATGTTTTGGGGCAACACTACTGACAAGCAGAGCGTTTTCGTAGCCCAAAAGAAATGCATAAGGTCTATGTTTGGCTTGATGCCAGACGATTCATGTGAACCTTATTTCCTTAAATATAAAATTTTAACACTTCCATCGTTGTACATAAGTGAGATAGCTAATTTTGTAAAACTAACCCCCACTACTTTACAATTAAACCTACTGGAAGCAGACGTCAGGGTACTTTGGAGACAACCAATAAGTGTAAAGGTCTTCTTAAGAGAATGAGTGTAAACTGCATGGCACCTATCATCTTTAATAAAATACCAGAATCAATTAGATATTTCAATGATACTAAAAGGTTTAAAGCTGCACTCAATGGCTTTCTTGCTAAAAAGGCGTACTATGACCTATGGGACTTTTTAAATGATGGAAAATTGTAATAATACGTTAGCCACTTTGACATGTAGATAATTTATATTTAAAAATGACTGGACACAATTAATAATAATTTGACATTTAAATTCTATGAGCCATTTTTTTTGACATTTGTGTAATTCTTATTTTTGTAATTAGGTACTTGACACTATTAATATTTTGACATTCAATTTTGTGAGCCAGTTTCACATAATTAGGTAAATTTTTTATTTTTATTATGTATAACCTTTATAGCTTTTAGGATATTTCGCAACCGAGTATTGACCTAAATTTTAAAATAAGTAATAATTTAAATGTACCAATAAAATTTCATATGCCGATAAGGCGAATCATGGCTGTACATACGTATTTTCTACCACTGTGAACCATCATTGTTAACCCATGTTTTATGAAATAAATGAATATGAATATGAATATAATGAATTTATTATTTTTGTCTAGTGGAGCTTGCCTCCTTTTTCTGAAAAAAAAAATAAAGGAAAAATGCATGTCCCAAATTAAGCACCGCAACGCAGCGGTGAGATTTAAAATTCGCGACCCCGCTAACCCTGCGATCGCCACTCTTAGTAGTGGCCAAGTAAGGCCCTTGGTCAAATTCAGACATTGTGGTTATGGAACGTAGGTACTCATCATGCGGTTCGGCCGAATATGATCAGCCGTCCGGGTGTATGTGAAAATTGTTTCTAGACGTACTGCGATGCGGCTGCTATCCGACCGCTAACCGCTCGGTCGCTATCAAAATGCGGTTTGCGGGAATAAAATGCTCCCTATTAACTATATTGCAAACTCGGCTATTCAAAAAAGTCAAGAAATCTATATAACAACAGGTGTATCTATCGTTATAAAAGTCGTTACGATCCGAAACTGATTACAATTCAGTATTCAGAGGAAATTGCCATCAGTTGCAGAATCGAATTTTTGCGCGCTATTTCCGTTTCGTAGGACAAAATATTTTCCTCCCTAATTTAAAATACCTATGTTCGACTTAGCCCCGAGAACAATTTATTTGTTTTATCTTAAGAACCCTTTGTTGTGTAACGAATAAAGCAGTTACGTTTCGAGAGAATGGTCTACAAATGTTTCTAAAAGAAATAGTCGTGGCAATTATATTATATTTTCTTTTAAGAGATAAAAATAAATTTCTTCAATTTCGGTTGAGTTGTTCTTTGGATGGTCATTACAGTCTAAACTTTAGCTGTTTATCTCTTTTGCGGTTGTTCCAACGGGATTGGATTTTAAATCATAATCACTGTTTGACCTTCACTTAACTACCTACTATAGTTTTTTTACAATAAAAATATTCATAAGTTATTGTTTTGAAATATTATTGTCTTACAAAATTATTGAACTCTAGGCAATAAACACAATTGAAAGGGTGTCAATTCGCTATAACTAGACCGAAGACATTCTAATACTCTATTTGCATTTCGGTAAAACTTTTAGGATCGTATGACCGTCCTTATTTCCTTTTTTTATTCGTTTAGGGTCAAACATATATATTCCCTCTAAAATTGCATGGTATAGTTGTTGTGGCGAACCCTTTTATAAGAATGCAAATTTTATTGTTTTTAGACCCAAAGGTGCATTTTCATCTGTAGTTTGATAGTTTTCAGTTTTATACTTAAATCGTCAAAGTTCTGGGGAATGTTTCGGCTCTAGAAACTAGTTACTCTTGTGCAAAAACAAAGTAATTAAATATTTTTAAATATAATAACACCCAATTTATTAGTACCGTCGGAATACCAATTAGCTGAGCCCCACGTGACCCAGAGCTCACTCGCACATTTGAAAGGTTGTAAAGGAATGTTACCTCATTCTGTTTTTTTAAACAATATAGCTACTATACAAAAATAACAAAATAGGTAAACTAACATTTTTACAGATGTGCGAGTGAGCTCTGGGTCGCGTAGGGTTCAGCTAATTGGTATTCCGACTGTACCTACCGTGCTGGTAAGCAATCTTACCGTATAAATATATACGTTTATCCTTAAAAAATTAAAGTTTATAAAAAATATCATAAAACCTCTAAATATAAAATGTAAACTGACTGAACCTGACTGACTAATATATCAACGCAAAGCTTAAACCAATGGACGAATGGACAATGGACTTAAATTTGGCAAACATATAGCTATAACTCCTACGCAGACAAAGTCGCGGTTTTATGCTAGTCGATTATAAAAGAACGAAACGAAATGCCAGAGAATACTTCCGCAATAAGTTACTGCACAATAGACATTATCATAATCTCTATTTATTATTTAAGTTTACTAGGTAATCAAATAAATCTTACTTATTCATACAAAATAACCATAAATGTATGTGACCATGCGATAACTTATATGACGACAAGTAACAATGTTTGCTTAGGACTTCTCGTTTAAATTATTCACAACGTCAACCTTTATAACTATAGCCTGTCTGCGGTCACCCTATAATTCTTTGTTTTTTTTTCAACCCCTTTTAAAAATGCCACGCGTCTGTGAAAACATTTTAGAAAAAATAAGTGTAATTTCTGCTCAGGTGGATTAAATACCCAAAGGGCAGTGGTAAAGACTTGCTTGAATTTAATTAAATATTTCGCCTTTAGATGTAGGATCATAGTTTCACTGACAGAAATGCGTTGTCTTTGGCATTAGAGTATTTTTTGGCTACCACACTAAACCGTTTTTGAAATTACGTTCTGTCTTTTACGACTGGTAAATTTAATTTCCTGCAAGTTGTCCATTGTTTTACGGCGATCATTTTAGTTTTCTTACTGTTACTGTGGCTTTGTTCCGGCAATGGAGAGAAATACAATATAGTGCAACTGCGGCAAGCGTTTTATAAGTAGTTTATAGTAGTAGCACTTATAAATTACCTCAATGTGATAAAATGTGTTATTGTAAATCAGCGACAAAGTAAATTCGCAACAGAAAATAAGATTTTTAGTGCTAATGAGATTTTTAGAAATATATTTCCTTGAATTTTGCATACTTAGGTATATTTTCATGAAATTAAACATTGAACAATGTTTATTATTTATAGCAAGTTTATAGCTGGTAGCTGCAAAACTTTTGTTTACATGAAGGTACTCATTTTATGCTTCAGTACCCGTAGGTACGAATGTCCTAAAATACGGTCCTGCATCTACATTCAACAATAGCCAAACTTACGTGAGAATTGAGCGGTTGCAACAACATAGGTACGAACACAGTTTGTGCAATTTTAGAAATTTAAATTACTAAAACGTTTGACTTTTGAAGCGTTAAAACCCACACACGGCATACGTGTACCAAAGTTTTTGATCTAAGTAATTGCAAAAAGGATGATTTTTGTCTACAATAGCTATGTCGCTATAAGTCGCTATTTTTATTTCGCTATATCTCTACTCTATACTGACGACGACCCAGTTGGCACAATGGTCACCATGCCGGACTGCCAAAAACATGATTTCGAGTTCGATTCCCGCCTCAGACCTGTATTTATGCTTTGATATTTGTCTGTAGTCTGGTTGTTTCTATGTATTATAAGTACCTGTATATTTACAAAAGGAAAGTATATAAGTATAGTATATCCGTTGTCTAGCACCCATAACAGAAGTCTAGTTACTTAGCTTGGGGCTAGATGGCGATGTTTGGAATGTAAAAAAAAACTAATCTATTGATCTAAATTTATCTTCCATCTATTCAATCAATCAATCAATATATTGTAATTTATTTCTCTCAAAAAAACTTAAGTCAACAAGTTCGAGAAAGAAAAATACAAATAATTGAGTGAGCAATTAGGTACCATAATATATTACGTCCATGGCAATTACACTTATTGTGACATGTGACAATAATTGTGACTGAAGCTGTTATAATCACTAACCTAGATAATTTTTAATAAGTAATCGCGTCTTGTGTTGCAATAGAGCTGTGGGTGGGTCACCGCACTCGAACTCGTAAGTAATTTTCATAATTAATTTCTCGATTCTTTCTGGCATAACGATCTAGACATTCATTGTGGGCACTTGGCTAACTTTTGTAACTTTATATTTTCAAATTCCATAAGTACAATTTCTACTTTTTAAAAATTAATTCTACGTTTTATTTCAATATCTATAACTCATCCTTCAAATCATCAAATTAGTTTGAGAATCTCAAACACGCGCCTTAACAGTGCCTAGAAAAAAATACCTGTGATACCAGTATGCCTAGCATGAAGACCAAAATACGATACGATAAAGCGATATAACTACATCAACTCTCAAAATATGATAGGTATAGCCGCCATGTTGAATTTTTATCATAATTTTTATCGCAATTTATAATAAAAATTCAACATGGCGGCTTTATCTATCATAGTTTGAGAGTTGATGTAGTTATATCGCTTTATTGTATCGTGTTTTGGTCTTCATGCTAGGCAGGCAGGCTATATTTACTGATTAATCAAACGAACACAAATATGTAGAGCAAAGTTTAATAAACTTGTTCAATGTTCATCAGTAGGTACCTATTACCTACTTAGTATATCGGTCTTACAACTCACAAGCAATCCATCTGAAGTCACGATTGATTGAACAAACTCCTGACTTCAACTTGAAGTTAGAACTGTTTGCGGGACTTATCTGAATATCCGGGATCAGTATAACTGGCTATCGGCACTGTAATATATTACATTGTGATATATTTTGTTACTGCGCTCGTTCAGAGGAAGCAATATGAGATTTGCAGCTGGATTGTATCTGTATGGTTGTTACGATTGTATTGTTTACTACGGCTATAGCTGAGGCTAAACTACAAACAGACGGTCAAGAAAGTGATCTTATGAGGGTTTCTTTTTTACCTTTTGAGGTACGGAACCCTTAAGTGGTGGTCTTTTGTTTTTGTTCAGATTGTCTTTTTTTGATCGATTTTTTTAAGAAAATTGAACCACAGGCTACTAACTTGGGGTCGTGATCCAACATTTTTATAGTTGGACTAAGAGAACCGCGCTAGAAATTAATTTGTTAGCATAACCTTAAATAAGGTTCAATTCAATAGAGCGCTTTACTAACAAGTTCTACTAAAATATAAGTGTAATGTTTTTTCAATATTTTTCTATTTTATATCATATCTGATTAGGTTTATAATTTGAACACTCCAAGACCTATTAAAATATTTATATAATAAGTTTGTTGTTTCAAATAAATCCTTTCATTCTCGATTTGTCAGTTATAAAGAGAAATTGGGACAGAAAATATAAAAACTCCTAAAAAGGAAAGAAAAAACATTTCTTGTTTATTTTTGGTTTAAAAAGAAAAGGAAACCTCATCCAAAGCAAAAATCGACCTAAATAATTTAAAATTACCTTCTACATTGCAACGGAAGACATCAAACATCAGAGTTGCAACATAAACAAAACATAAGTCAAAGACACGGTCACCTATCTAAGGGGGCATAAAATTGTTTCCCGTACAATTGCGGACAAAAATACTCAAAAAGTTTCACAAAAAAAACAAATGGTTGTCTGTAAGTCAGTTTACGGACGATAATTTTACGTGATAACGTCATAAGAAAACGATAAAAAATTGAGTTTTTATTTTCCATTTATATAAGTTTTATATTTGTCATTCGTCACCATAACATAAGCCCAGGTGAGCGATATTATTATCAAATAGGTACTCTGTTTCCTAACGGGAACGGACGCGTCACACAATATTACCGTGACTCTTTTTTGTGAATGCAAGTGGTTTTTTTTTATTTATGTAAGTTTTATATTTGTCACTCGTCACCATAACATAAGCCCAGATGAGCGATATTATTATTAAATACTCTGTTTCCTAACGGGAACGGACGCGTCACACATTAATACCCTGACTCTTTTTTTATGAATGCTAGTGTTCCACCAATTTATTTGACATCACGTCAAAAAATACGAACTTCTTTTGCAACCAAAATGTAGGTGCATCCAAATATAGTTTCTATATAATGGTCACAGAATCAAAAGAATCATAAAAGTTATCGTTCCACTGCCATCTTCCTAACCCTCGACGGCCCTGTTTATTTGGGAGTCTTCAAGGCACGACCGTGTATGTATCTCCTAGGAAAGCGTGCTACATCTTAGTTTGTCACTTACCATCGGCTGAAAATAACCTATATATTATCCTATCCTACTTCCTACTAATATTATAAATGTGAATGTTTGTGTGTGTATGTATGTTCTACTGAACACATTGCAATGAAATTCGGTATGTAGATAGTTAGAGGCCTGTATGCCTAGCATGAAGACCAAAACACGATACGATAAAGCGATATAACTACATCAACTCTCAAAATATGATAGATAAAGCCGCCATGTTGAATTTTTATCATAATTTTTATCGCAATTTATAATAAAAATTCAACATGGCGGCTTATCTATCATATTTTGAGAGTTGATGTAGTTATATCGCTTAAAGCGATATAACTACATCAACTCTCAAAATAGATTAATATAAATAAATTTTAAATAATAATATTAAATAAATTTTGAGAGTTGATGTAGTTATATCGCTTTAAGCGATATAACTACATCAATACAACTCATACAACTCTCAAAATATATTAATATAAATAAATTTTAAATAATAATATTTAATAAATTTTGAGAGTTGATGTAGTTATATCGCTTAAAGCGATATAACTACATCAACTCTCAAAATATGATAGATAAAGCCGCCATGTTGAATTTTTATCATAATTTTTATCGCAATTTATAATAAAAATTCAACATGGCGGCTTTATCTATCATATTTTGAGAGTTGATGTAGTTATATCGCTTTATCATATCGTGTTTTGGTCTTCATGCTAGGCAGGCTGAATTAACATATTATAGGTTTCTTTTTTTAATTTATAATACACTATAAATTAAAAAAGAAACCGTATTTTAACTTGTTTCTATACGAAGCATTATGTCCGTGACAAGAATCGAATCAACAACTTTACGATACATTCGACTATCCACACAATGTACCACGAAGAACGTACAACTTAATGTATTTTTGCACGTAAGTGTACGTTACCAAACCGTGGCCGTCATAAATATGTATAGTGGGAATCAAGCATGCGTCGCGTATAAAACGACGCCGAAAATGCGATCTCGAGAGACGAAGGCGGTTGCGGTGAGGTATAATTCAATGGAAGTACTCACTGGATGTACCTATTTAACGTGCCGATGCTGTGGTACTTCGCTTCGCTACCAACAGATGGCGCTGAATTAAGTTGCGCATACGAAGTTTTTCCAAGGGAAACCCTCAAATACAAGTTCCGACAGCACATCGTTGGGCCGCGGCGCGGCCTACTGGGTACAACACCTGACGGGTGGAAGATTTTAACTTTTGGAGGTACACACCACCTCGGACCTCCAAATAACTATGTTCTTGAAGAGCTTCAGAAGTCAAAAGTATATTTACAGCTCTACGGTCAAAAGATGACTTAAAGGAGAATGTTTTTTCTGGGCCTGAAGGCCTCATGAAACGAGTCATATATCAAAAGAATGGTGGTTTCAAGAGGAACATTTTATTGTATGACCACTTTTTCAAATTAGCTGTGAGATCGGAGATATAGGTCATTAAAGGTAGGCGGTCGTTTCACTTGCGAGTTTTCTCCGTACACCGCTAGGGAATATTAACGCCTGAATAGAATCAGATGTGGCCATCGTATAGCAATGAATTATATATCAAATGATAGGTAGTTTCAAGAGGAGTAATTCAGTATATGACGACTTTAAAAAAATATTTTTATTTTTAGAGTTATAGGCCGTTTATGCTAAGTAGTAGGTATAGGTTACTAAGGTGATTCCTTGTGCAATGCAAACGCTTGGTTAGAACCAGATGTTGCTCTCCTCATGAAACGAGTCATATATCAAATGAAAGGTGGTTTCAAGAGAAACATTTTATTGTATAATCATTTTTACAAAATAGTTGTGGGTTCGGAGTTATAGGTCATTAACGGTAGGTGGTCGTTTCACTTGAGAGTTTTCTCCGTACACCGCTAGGGAGTATTAAAGCCTGAATAGAATCAGATGTACCCCATCGTATAGCTATGAGTCAAAAATCAAATGATAAGTTATTTCAAGAGTAATAATTCGATGTATGATGACTTTTAAGAATATTTTTATTTTTAGCGTTATAGGCTATTTATGTTAATTAGTAGATGTCGGTGACTAATGTCTTCCATTGTACAATGCAGATGCTTGGTTAGAAGCAGATGTTGCCCTCCTCATGAAACGAGTCATATATTAAATGAAAGGTGGTTTTAAGAGAAACATTTTATTGTATGACCACTTTTTCAAAATAGTTGTGAATTCGGAGTTATAGGTCAACAATGGTAGGTGGTCGTTTATGCTAAGTAGTAGATGTTGGTGACTAATGTCTTCTCTTGTGCAATGCAGATGCTTGGTAAGAAGCAGATGTTGCCCTCCTCATGAAACGAGTTATATATTAAATGAAAGGTGGTTTTAAGAGAAACATTTTATTGTATGACCACTTTTTCAAAATAGTTGTGAATTCGGAGTTATAGGTCAATAATGGTAGGTGGTCGTTTATGCTTAGTAGTAGACGTTGGTGACTAATGTCTTCTCTTGTGCAATGCAGATGCTTGGTTAGAAGCAGATTTTTCCCTCATGATCTTGTTTATATATGACTCGTCATATATTAAATGAAAGATGTTTTAAGAGAAACATTTTATTGCACGACTACATTCAAATTCTATTCAAAATAGTAGTGGTTTCGGAGTTAAAGATCGTTAAATGTTCTTAAGTAAGTGTTCGGTTGTTTTAGAAATTGTTGACTATGTCTGTCGTGATTTAGTCATCACCATTTAACACTATTTAGTAACACAACAGGCTGATAGAAAGCATGAAGCTTATCGTAACCGACGTATAGGTTATGATACCTAGGTTAGATTATAAATAGGCTCAATATGGTCTCCCGATACACAACCGACAAAGCATAACCGTCAATGTCCTGCAAACAAAAAAAAAAAGAATCTTCACGTCTCGTGACGGGTCTTGTACAATAGGTAATAATGCTACCACACGCTCTACCTTCCTACGAGTACCTATCATGCGTTTCTATTGTCACTGCAATAATATCTATTCCGATTTCCTGTTCGGGGACTAGGCTTGGGCCCTAATCGATCGATTGCGATGAAACTCGGTATGGAAATTGCTGGAGACCTAGATTAACACAAAATATCCTATTTAACTCAATATTCCCACTGGATAGGGACTTACGCTGTTGCAACCATGAATCGTCGTTATCAATTTTATTGAGAGGAACAATTCTCAACGGTTATTCCTTTCGACTCCCGCTTAAGGGGGCGCTTAAGGCGCTTCATTCAATAATAAAGGGGCGGAGTGGTGGTCCAACCATGGGGTCCATTAAACGGGAGTCGCATATAATAATCCTCTATTTCATTAATTCTGTATCCACGCTCCGCGTTGAATAACCGCACACTTGGGCTTTAAACTATGGGTCGTGGTTTAAGTTTTTAAATAGTTAGACCACGGGACTGTGCTGACTGAGTCCCGTTGGACTGAATAGTTGAACCCCCCGTACTTTATTATTGAGTGGAGGTTGAAAGATTTTTCCTTACGGTCCCCATAAGCGGGAGTCGAAAGGAATAACACTTGAGAATTATTTCGCTCAATGAAATTGATAACGACAATTCATGGTTGCAGCAACGTAAGTACTTATCCATGGGAATATCGAGTTAAAATATTACATTGTTACCCTAGGGGTAAAAGTGACTCATTTAGTCCCGAGACGGAGTTTGGCTAATAGTTCGAGGGACTAAATGAGTATTTTACCCGAGGTAAACACTGTGCTTTTCATTACGAATAATATATCAAATTCTTCCTAAACACGAGAGTGAACGAGAGATTCCATACTACTTGATCCTCTTTCAAGGTTAGGACCAAAGAGGTTTTACATTATAGTGTGTTTTAGGTTTTTGCTATTTATTTTCAATACTCAAATACGTCGGTAACTCGGTACTTACCGAAGAGGTTTTTATTAATTCGTTAATCCAACACTAGGAAATGACGCGAAGTCCGTAGATTTAAATTACAATTTTTGTAACACGGTTTGTCGAGAAAATATAATTTTCATTACTCATACTCCGAAAGTAGGTCCAAATGTACCTGAAGAGCGTGTAGAAAAAAAAACTTCCAGCCCTAGGGAAAATCGCTTTCACTGACAGCTGTCATATCAAGTTATGGCTTCACACGGCTTGTGCAATGTGCATGTAGCCAGTATTAGTATCATTACGCATTAGGAACTTCAAAAACCTAACCTCCTTGCTTTAGGTACCACCAAAGAATAACAATTATGGCTTCGCACGGCTTATGCATACTGCCAGAGTTTAGTACTAAGTAGGTTTTTTCTCAGTAATCGAATTCAAGTACATATATTTAGTTCAAGATAATAATATCTTATTTAATAAAATAAATGTAGACGAAAATGGTCAAAGCGACGTATGACAATGCCGCGCCGCCGCCCGCGCCCTGTCGAGATGTTGTTGATGTGGCTTTATGCGACCGTGTAGTCAGTGTCGTTCCTTGAGTAAAAAAAAACTAGCGGGATATGCTAGCATTTTCAAACTATTTTAAACGTTTTAATTAGTATTATCTGTTGTTATTTCATTATGTTTTTGTGTTAAGTTTAATCTGGTTTTACATTTATGATTGTGTATTTTGTGTAAAGAACATTTTCTAGACAAACCGTGTTACAAAACTGTAATTTTAATCTACGGACTTCGCGTCATTTCCCAGTGTTGGATTAACTCATTAATAAAAATCTCTTCGGTACGTCGTATTTGAGTATTGAATACAACAAAAACCTAAAAGAAACACTGCTTAATGTATAACCTCTTTTGTTTCAACCTTGTAAGAGGATCAGGTAGTATGGAATCTCTAATTCACTCTCGTTGTTAGGAAGAATTTTATGTATTATTCGTAATGAAAAGCACAATGTTTACCTCGGGTGAAAGACTCATTTAGTCCCTCGAACAATTAGCCAAACTCCGTCTCGGGACTCAAAGAGTGACTTTCACACCTAGGGTAACAATGTACTATTACACAAAATACGCAATCACAAATTAAAAAACCACATTAAACTTAACACAATAAGATAATAAAATAACGAAAACTAATACTAATTAAAAAGTTTACAATAGTTAAAAATGCAAGCATTTCCTGCCAGTTTTTTTTTACTCAAGGAACGACACTAACCGGACGGTCGCAAAAAGCCAGCAGCAGCAACATCACAACAGGGTGCAGGCGTCGCTTTGACCATTATCGTCTTTATAATATTTATTTTATTAAACAAGATATCTTGAACTAAATATATCTACTTGAATTGTATTACTGAGAAAAACCCTACTAAGTAATAAACTCTGGCAGTATGCATGAGTCATGCGAAGTAATAATGGTTGTTTTTTGGTGTTACCTAAAGCAAAGAGGTTAGGTTTTTGAAGTTCCCAATGTGTAATGATACTGATACTGGCTAAGCCGTGCGAAGCCATAATTTGACATGACAGCTGTCAGTGAAAGCGATTTTCCCTAGGGTTGAAAGTTTTACTTTCAACACGCTCGTTAGGCACCTTTAGTACTTTTGGAGTATGAGTAATGAAAAGTATATATTTTTTTAAAGATAGATAGTTCCCAAACAGGATAATCAGAATAGATATTATTGCAGTTACAATAGAAACGCACGATAGGCACTCGTAGGAAGGTAGAGCATGTGGTAGCATTATTACCTATTTCACAAGACCCGTCACGAGACGTGAGCATTCTTTTTTTATTTGTTTGCAGGACATTGATGGTTATGCTTTGTCGGTTGTGTATCGGGAGACCATATTGAGCCTATTTATAATCTAACCTAGGTATCATAACCTATACGTCGGTTACGATAAGCTTCATGCTTTCTATCAGCCTGTTGTGTCACTAAATAGTGTTAAATGGTGATGACTAAATCACGACAGACATAGTCAACAATTTCTAAAACAACCGAACACTTACTTAAGAACATTTAACGATCTTTAACTCCGAAACCACTACTATTTTAAATAGAATTTGAATGTAGTCATGCAATAAAATGTTTCTCTTAAAACCACATTTCACTTAATATATGACTCGTTTCATGAGGAGGGCAACATCTGCTTCTAACCAAGCATCTCCATTGCACAAGAGAAGACATTAGTCACCAACATCTACTACTTAGCATAAACGACCACCTACCATTATTGACCTATAACTCCGAATTCACAACTATTTTGAAAAAGTGGTCATACAATAAAATGTTTCTCTTAAAACCACCTTTCATTTAATATGCGACTCGTTTCATGAGGAGGGCAACATCTGCTTCTTATCAAGCATCTGCATTGCACAAGAGAAGACATTAGTCACCAACATCTACTACTTAGCATAAACGACCACTTACCATTATTGACCTATAACTCCGAATTCACAACTATTTTGAAAAAGTGGTCATACAATAAAATGTTTCTCTTAAAACCACCTTTCATTTAATATATGACTCGTTTCATGAGGAGGGCAACATCTGCTTCTAACCAAGCATCTGCATTGTACAAGGGAAGACATTAGTCACCGACATCTACTAATTAACATGAATAGCCTATAACTCTAAAAATAAAAATATTCTTAAAAGTCATCATACATCGAATTATTACTCTTGAAATAACTTATCATTTGATTATTGACTCATTGCTATACGATGGGTACATTTGATTCTATTCAGGCTTTAATACTCCCTAGCGGTGTACGGAGAAAACTCTCAAGTGAAACGACCACCTACCGTTAATGACCTATAACTCCGAACCCACAACTATTTTGAAAAAATGATCATACAATAAAATGTTTCTCTTGAAACCACCTTTCATTTGATATATGACTCGTTTCATGAGGAGAGCAACATCTGGTTCTAACCAAGCGTTTGTATTGCACAAGGAATCACCTTAGTAACCTATACCTACTACTTAGCATAAACGGTTTATAACTCTAAAAATAAAAATATTTTTTAAAAGTCGTCATACACTGAATTATTCCTCTTAAAACGACCTATCATTTGATATATAATTCATTGCTATACGATGGCCACATATGATTCTATTCAGGCGTTAATATTCCCTAGCGGTGTACGGAGAAAACTCGCAAGTGAAACGACCGCCTACCTTTAATGACCTATATCTCCGATCTCACAGCTAATTTGAAAAAGTGGTCATACAATAAAATGTTCCTCTTGAAACCACCATTCTTTTGATATATGACTCGTTTCATGAGGCCTTCAGGCCCAAGCTCTATACATTTTTTGTCATTCTCCTTTAAAAAAAAATAGATCAGACTACTACTAGTCACTAAATCGTTTTCATTAGTAACTTTTAACAGTAAGAACATATTGACCTACTGAGACTGTAAGTTTAACAATAAAGATATTATTTATTTATTTATTTATTTATATTTATGATCTTGATTGTTCCTAAAACTTCCGCTTTTTAGGTCAAGGTCAAGGTCAAGGTCTTCCACAATGTCGGAACGACTGAAGAGTCGTTCCGACATTGTGGAAGACCTTGACTCCATGCAAAGGCAACTCATTCTACAACCTCAACTTGGAGCTGAGCATTGAGCAGCAGGCCCTACTGAAGCTTAGGATCTAAAGTTATACCTAGAAAGACAGCCTAACTGACTAATTCAACTTCCTCATCATTAATATTTACAACAGTTTTGACTTGTTTTACATTTGGAAGTGTGAACCTTGTGTGAAAATTGTGACGACGACGCCCACTGGCATCTCCAGCTGTTCTGCCTTTGTCTGTTTTGTACTAATTAAGTATACTGCTGTCGTGCCAGTTGCAATGAGACTCTCTATGCTGTCCTGAAGTTTTTCAAATAATATTTTCAGTAAAAATAAATAAATATATGACTACTACTAGACACTAGATAATTTGCCTTATTTTTTTCAATTGGGTTTTTTTTTTTCATTTCGTCACTTCCATTGATCAATAGATCCACAAACAACTGACTCGCACCCGGTTTATTTGCCCCTATTTGCATAGAAACGTTTTTTTGTGGGCGTCCTTGTTTGTATAGTGGATAGGTGAAAAAGCTCCGTAGAGTTCGCTACGAACGCTACGAAAACTCGTAGAGAGTATACGACAGATTTGTTTGAATACTTTGAATTGAATGTAGTGGCAAGCTTTGCATATAACTCGAGCTTTGAATGGTGTCACATGTACCAGTAAATTGCTATAGATTCTTTAGGATGTATTTTTTGCTAGTATTTACCTGAGTCAGTTTATAATTTTTGGATAATAGGGATTATTTATTTACGAATTAAGTACAAAACATTACAAAGTTACTACTAAATTAAATGGAAAAAATTATGATATTAAAAAAGTTAACCTTGGTAGGGTGCCCAAAATTCTCGCTGCATTGTCTCTTTGGGTGGCAATGCCGATCCGTTGGCCAAAGTAGCAATCAGCCCTTTGGTCACCTCGAATTTCGAAATTATTAGTATTACTAATAATTTCGAAATCCTACTAATCTTTCGTACTAATATTAATAAATGTGAAAGTTTGTGTGTGTGTATGTATGTTTATTAATTCTTCACGCAAAAACCACTAAACTGATTACGATTTAACTCGGTAAGTAGATAGCTAGACACCTGGATTAACGCATAGGCTACTTTTTATCCACGGAATCGGGACTTACGCTGGTGAAACCGCGGGTCGAACCCAGTATTTTAATAAAAATCAATGTGATTCTCAATATTAGCTACATTTTTCTTTTCAAAACTATTGTTTCAAACCGACTTCAAAAAATATTAGGTTTTTTTGCGATCTTTTTGTCCCCATTAATTGCATAAAACCAAAGGACACAAAAATAACATACTCAACCTTTATTTTGATAAACAAAAGGAAAAACAATAGCAATAAATACTCCAAGAAACTTACACAGGGTACAAACAGGGTGTTTAATTCAAATTCCTAAGACGGTCATCCTCCTACCCTCATCCCCTTGTATTTGCTGTAATCCCTTGAAAATTAATTACCATCAAAGTACACCCCTACAACCTAAACCGTAAATAACTCCAAGCTATTGATTAACTAGATAAAGCGATTAAAACTTTAATTAACTTCATTTTAGATATTTTGACGCGGAGAAGTGTGAATAATAATTAAGATCTAGGGCTACTGTGGTTTAGTAACAGTGGCCTGCGGTTTCACCTGCAAAAGTCACAATTTCATCAAAATTTGTCAAGAAGTTTCAGAGCCTAAAATCATAAGAAAATGATAATCCTTTTAAAAATAATCGTTTTAAAAAAACTGTCGTAGTGAATATGTGTAATATCATAAACAGCTCTATATAGTTACTGGTAATATTATCAAAAAGTGATTCTGTGCTCCACCACCAAATTTAATATTCGAATTTTGAAAATTCGCACATTTTTTCAAAATATTTGAGGTTATTCCTACCCAAAATTCTGCTGTTACTTACACGGACAGCTAGGTCATTAACCTTTAAGAATATTTTTAAGTTTAATTGACTGTTCTAAGTCTGAATAACTTATGTTAAAAAATCGGCTTATATTGGAACTAGCAAAACCTAAAAAAAACATCGAATTTCTACAAGTCATGGAACAAAAATGGTTAAAGTGCACAGAAGTAGTTTTCAACCATTTTCTTATACGATTACTAATAATTAAACGCTGTACATATTTGTTCTTACAAAACAAACTACGTCGATTTCATCCTACATAATTTAATCAAGACCAAAAACACGCCTACAGTTCAGGCAAATCGACGGAAACTGCCTTACACAACGTTGTAAGTAGGATAGAATCGACTCTAACCGACAAACAGGTATGCCTCGGTGCGTTCATCGACATCGAAGGCGCCTTTGACAAAACCAATTTCAACTGCATCAGACTAGCCTTACAGAAGCATAACGTAAACAGAGCCATGATCGACTGGATTTTAAACATGCTCAATCTCAGGGTCGTTCAGGTTGACGAAGTCGAGGGCATGAAGGGCAAAGTAGTAAAGGGATGCCCCCAAGGTGGCGTACTGTCTCCCCTACTGTGGAACCTGGTAGCGAACGAACTCATCACCCTCCTGAACCAACGTGGCCTGTTTACAATAGGTTATGCCGACGACATTACAATACTTATCCGAGCCAAGGAGGCTAACACCGCCTGCGACGTCATGCAACAAGCGTTGAGATTGACGGAAAAATGGTGTTCGGAAGTAGAACTTACAATAAACCCAAATAAGACGGAACTCATACTATTCACAAACAAAAGAATTCTCGGTAGATTCACTACGCCAAGACTCTTCGGAACCAGACTTCAACTCACAGACGAGGTCAAATACCTTGGAATAGTCCTGGATAGTAAACTCTCCTGGAGTAACCACATAGACTACCTTTATAAAAAAACATGCATCTCCTTCTGGCAGTGCCACCGCATGATTGGCAAAACCTGGGGACTTATCCCTAAAATAGCTCTATGGCTGTACACATCAGTGATAAGATCATGCATCAGCTATGGCGCTGTCGCTTGGTGGCCCAGATCGGAACTAACAACTACACAGACTAAACTGACTCGCCTTCAGAGGATGGCTTGCATGGCCATCACCGGCGCTATGCGCACCACACCCACGGCGGCGATGGAAGCCATGCTCAACATCCTTCCTATCCATCTATACGTCCAACAGGAGGCGGCTGCAAGTGCTGCAAGACTGTTCTCTTTAGGCCTGTGGAAAGGGGATGTGAAGGCCAAACATACTATGGTCCTGTCCAAGCTTTCAGCAGAACAACCCATGCTGCTAGCGATCAGTGATAGGATTCCCAAAAGACATGAATTTAAAAGACACTACACCATACAAATGACTGAAGGACAACGTGACTATCCGCAACCCAGTGAAACGTGGATATACACAGACGGCTCAAAAACCGACACGGGCACTGGATCCGGGGTCTTTTCGGAGGACCTAAACATAAAACTCAGCGTAACTCTAGGCCCCCACAACTCAATCTTCCAAGCGGAATGTGTGGGTATAATCAGGGCAGCATGGGCCGCGCTGGATCGCGATGTCGCGGGCCATGGCATTAGAATCCTGTCCGATAGCGCGGCGGTGCTACATGCACTGAACAGTAGAACTATAAGTTCTGCCCTGATTCACGAATGTTACGAGACACTCAACAGACTAGGTGAACACAATAGACTGACCTTACAATGGGTTAAGGGACACAGCGGCTCAAGGGGAAACGACGCTGCGGACGAGCTGGCAAAGAGAGGAGCGGAAGCGGTCAGTTACGGACCTCAGCCCTCCGTCCCGATCCCCTCCAACCAACTCAGAGCCTGGATCCGCAACCACGCCAAAATGCGACACCGTCACCTCTGGGCCACGACGGAAAGCTGTAGGCAAGCTAAACTAGCACTCCCCGATACAAACAGCAGACTCACGAAACGCCTCTTGAACTTAAACCGATCGCAAATGCGCTTGGTTACAATCGCTTTGACCGGTCACGGCGCTTTCAACAAACACTTTCACAACTTGAACATAACGGACAGCCCACTATGCAGAGCGTGCATGGAGGCCAAGGAGACGACCGCGCATGTGCTGCTGGACTGCACGGTACTAACGGAGATTAGACTCAGGACTTTAGGTGACATCAAAAGCCTTCCAAAGATTTTTGAAAAACCACATCTTGTGGCAAAATTTATGGAAGAGCTGGGCTGGTTCTCCCCCTGACAAGTAGAACCTTACGCAAAGGGGACCCAACTAAAGAGGTCTGATTGCGGAAAACAGCCCGTATACAAGTACAAGTACAAGTACAAGACCAAAAACAAATTTCAAACTAACTAAACTACAAAACCACTCATAAATATTGCATAAACATTGTTCGTTCATTATCACAAGCTTGTATAACTATTCTTATTTTAAAACTCTAACAAGATTATCTTCTCTAACTATTCTCTAGTATGGAGTATTGCCGCAAACTTTTTAATAATTCACTACATTCGATGTAATTTTGCTACTTCGCCGCACCGTGTAAGTAGTCCTACCCATACAAGGTACTCGCTGTAATGTGATTGCGTTCGAACTATTAAATTCTGAAGGATAATGCTCATAAATAACATTGTTCAAATTACATTGCAATATCATTTCGAACTCAAAGTCAGTTTCTTTTGTCAAAAAGCGGAGTTTGTGGGTATTTTAGGTAATCGAAATTATATTGTGTATTGTGTATAGGATAAATGTCATTTGGACAATGTTATTTACGAGAACTGGTTTTCAGGGTAAAAAAATATATCTGCTACTACTAAGACCTGCAACTATAACAATTATTTCTGGAAATATTTAAAAAAAAATAGCTAATAGTCTCTATTTTTTTTTAAATATTCCACAAATTAGACTTCAGGTGCAGGCTTACCTAAAGAATAATAAAATCATAAATATTACTACCATCTCAAGATAGTGTTGTTGGTATAGAAGTGACAAGCCACTTACTTAGCTTGGGGCTAGATGGCGATGTGTAGAATGTCCTGCAGTATATTTATTATTTTTTTATTTATTTGTAGTCTTATTTGTAAACATTTATCACAAAAAAAGAATAAGAATCCACATTTTCTTCATGCTTCTTCTCATTGGTGGGTGCGTTCACTTAGCGTGTCCGAAGACAAAACTCAAAACTATTTATTTATTTGGAATTATACAATTTGCATGAAATCACTTAGAAACGTCTTAAAAACTAAGCCACGCATCCTAACTTAGTTTTTAAGACGATTCAATGTGAGATCATACGCAAATAACTGAATTCTATCCAACTGAATAAAGGAATTCAGATATTGACTTTGACATGATAAAATGTTGTTTGTAAAACGATTTTGTAAACAGTATCAAATGACCCGCATTTACCGCGAGTACAAACAGACATTAGGTCTCCACGGAACCCGTTTGTGTAGAGCTACTTAGAAGCTTCCGCTGTAAGGGCATGTGGTCAGATGGATCCCTAAACTTGCCTTGAGTACCAATTTGTTAAATTATTTAACATCCCCAAGGACGAAACTGGGGCTTGATATCTTAAGATGCTTTTAATGGAAACTTGTAGGTATTCTTATAGGGTTCATGTGAAATTGTATAGATTTACTTCAATTATGAAGACGTCGATACAGTCTATTCCAAAACCAGAGAGAAATCTTTGACCTATGGTACAGTCGGAATACCAATCAGCTGAACTCCATGTAACTCAGAGCTTACTCGCACATCTGTAAGGTTGCAAAGTAAAAAAAGAAAGAAAGAAAGAAATAACTTTATTTTGTAATACACTTCACGCACAAAAAGTCAATAAGGTAACAGAAAACTAAATCTAAACAGTTAAACAAACTTCTTAGCCTAAGTAATGTTACCTGATTCAGTTTTTTTTTAACAATATAGTATACAATTAATAATTATTATTTTATTAAGAGCCTACACTGTCCCACTGCAGGGCAAAGACCTCTATACCTTTCTTCCATAATATACAATACAATTTAAAAAATATAACAAAATAGGTAAAAACTACACGTTTACAGATGTGCGAGTGAGCTCTGGGCCACGTGGGGTTCAGCTAATTGGTATTCCGACTGTACACACTATGTCACACTGAAATATAATGATACTAGCGACCCGCTCCGGCTTCGCACGGCTATATTATGCATGTATTATACATATAAACCTTCCTCTTGAATCACTCTATCTATTAAAAAAAACCGCATCAAAATCCGTTGCGTAGTTTTAAAGATTTAAGCATACATAGGGATATAGGGACAGAGAAAGCGACTTTATTTTATACTATGTAGTGATGATGTATCGTGCTACATTCAGTCTGTAATCACCCTAAAGGTAATACAAATAAATAAACATATCACGTGAATGTAGCCAAAAAAATCTACCTTCTTAATTTAATTAAGCAAACAAAACATCCCGGGGAACATAATTAAAACTAAACACAACGCAGCACTCTGTCCACCTCCACGTAGCGTTGCACGAAAACTCACGAAAAAAAAAAAAAAAAAAAAGTTAATTAATTACGTATGCAAATTGACGGAAAAGTCTCAACGAGAACGGCTGGTACGTTAGATAATGAGATTGAGCTGAACACGTAGCTTTCGTGATTAAATCATTGCTATGCGGACAAAAAACATGTAGCCTACATTACGGGCAATGGTTAAAAAGAAATATAAGCGCTCCTTTTCAATTGTTACACACAAAGAAAATGAATGACATATGTATAACTTTCGAATGATTGCACCATATTGGATAATTCTTTTTTTTTGTGTTTTTTATTGTTAGGAAAAGGTTTTTAATCCCTTCCTTACATTATAAAATTGTTGTTTAGCCATTTCCAAAAAAAATAGACGTTATTCGATTCTCAGACATAAGGAATATACACAAAAAAATACATCCAAATTAGGTACACCGCTACACGAGAATTTTATATATAAACTAGCGACCCCCTTCGGCTTCGCACGGCTATATTATGCATGTATTATACATATAAACCTTCCTCTTGAATGACTCCCTCTATAAAAAAAACCGCATCAAAATCCGTTGCGTAGTTTTAAAGATCTAAGCATACAAATGGAAATAGGGACAGACAAAGCGATACTATGTAGTGATAGTGAAGTGATAGTGATAGTGATGATGAAGTGACTAGCAGCACTCCACGGTTGATTCCCAATGAATCAATGTAAATTCATAAGAAGTTTCATCAAAATCGGTTCAGTGGTTTCGGAGCCTATTCGTTACAAACATAAAAATAAACTATAAAAAAAATCCTCTATATAATATTAGTGTAGATAGATAGATATAGTTTTTTTATCCAGCTAGACAGGGGCACCTATCGGCACCTGCTGAGATAACTAATAACTTCTATACAAGCACCCTATTTCTTAATGATTGCGATGACAATCTCACGGGAAGTAATAAGAGGGTAAAGTATCTGAAATATCTTTTATGTGAGAAACGCGAGTGGAAAGGAAACATTATTACGGTTTTAATGCGCTTTTTGTAACCAGAATGCTACGTTGATGGTAGTAGTGTTGTACGTGTGAACGTTGCTTTAGTTGTTATTTGATTACGGATCAGGGCATCGTAGTTACGCCATGAACTAAAGGTTAGCTGGACTTGGTGAGACGTCTTTATTCATCTCAACGTACTAAAGAAAAAGCAAAGAAAAGAAAAGTACTAAATAAATAAATATTGCAGGACATTCCACACATCGCCATCTAGCCCCAAGCTAAGTGACTAGACTTGTGTCATGGGTGCTAGACAACAGATATCCTACTTATATACTTACTTTTCTTTTGTAAAAATATACTTATAGTACATAGAAATAACCAGATTACAGACAAATATCTAAGCATAAATATTTATCTGAGGCGCAACCCTGTGTTTGGCAGACTGGCATGGTGACCATTGTGCCAACTGAATCGTCATCAGTCGGTATTACAGTGGTCGCAGGTTGAAATCCTGCCACGGTATATTTTTTCTGTACCATTTTGATTACAAGGGATATTTTAAATTTTTCGAATAAATAGTACAAAAGACTACTAGGTATATTATATTTGTATAGCAGAAAAATATTTTCTACAATTTATTGATATCGCTACAATTAAACCAACCGATAACGAAATAAGCTAAAAAAACAAACAGCCATAATACAAATTCTCCAAACTCTTTGTCCAAACGAAAAAAAACGAACAAACAATTAAATTCAATCTTTTCCGCAATTAAGAGTACCATTAACATTTCGACGGAAAAAGTCACCGAAGTCGTATTTACCCGACATCTCCCAACCCGAATGCATATCAATGACCACCGGATACCCTGAACGAGGACCATAAGGACTTAGACACATTCGAGCAGACAGCGACAGAAATAATAATGGCAAAACTTCGGACAAAATAAAGACAATAAAAAACACTTCACATCTAGTTCACAAAATACTATCAATTTGATTTTATCATATTAAGTATTTCTATTTGTCTATAATATGTTCAAGTATTGTCTTGCCATCATTAGATAGATTAATCATTTAGATAGATATTTATACTGGAGTAATAATCATTCTTACTAGACTAAACATAGACATACTCGTATAATTTTTACTTCGTAAGTACCAAATGGAACGAGATGGAAAGTCTTTGCCCAGCGGTGCGACAATCCCGTCTAATTTCAAAAAATAAACAAGGACCGAGTGAATGACCTAAAGAGGTTTGGACTCACCGAATCCGCACAATTCGTACTTGGGTTTTATTCGAATTTGAGTCCGTTTCTTACAAAAAACCGTCAGAAATCAACCTCGTTGACAGCATACTTTCCCCATATAGGCAGGCATATTTTGATATTCAATCAATGGGAGCAAAACTAACTGCATTAGATTTATGTGAGCCTAGAACTCCATATCTACTACTCAAATCTTATAGACAACGCAGAGCCTAAACGACTGGGTCTAGAAAGTTCAAACTTTACACAGTAGGTATTTGATTTTGGGAACAAGTTTTGTAACGCTACATTAAATCCATGAAAAGCCACATCACAACACTTTGAACGTCTCAGACGTGTGCGTGGGTCTCATGTAATTCTAGCTGTCAAATTATCAAAGTATGTGACTTAAATAAAGAGATTAGTAATATTTCTCATTTAAGAAAATTGTGCCATGAGACTCGACCCCTTAGTCCTGGTCCAACTTTTAGTCGATCCCGTGGTCCAACTAGTTGGACTATAATAAAACCACCACCAAGTCACCTTTTTCCAAAGTTGCAAAATGGCTCTGCTTAGGCCAGTCCGGATTTTTTACTTCATAAAAACTAACTAGCGACCCGCCCCGGCTTCGCACGGCCATATTAAGCATGTATTATACTTATAAACCTTCTTCTTAAATCACTCTACCTATTTAAAAAACCGCATCAAAATCCGTTGCGTAGTTTTAAAGATTTAAGCATACATAGGAATTAGGGATATAGGGACAGAGAAAGCAACTTTGTTTTATACTATGTAGTGATATAACAGTCTGGAGTTTGTATAGTGTTAGATAGCACAGAGAGTTAAGACCTAAGATAATGGGAGCACCGCTTGTCGCATAAAGTCATAAAGTTACAATTTCATTAGGCATAACTAAATTTGACATAAACTACTTTGGCAAAATTTCATTCGGCATAATTATTTTTGGCATAAAATCTTACGCGAAAAGAAGTGCACCCTTGTCGTAATGCTCCAATGTGTTTCAGCTATAACAGGATACACTACAACATTTACATTTTCACGGTCGAATAGCTACGGTCCGCAAATAACCATTACGTATAACCGAAGCTATTGCGATCCACGAAATTCCGAAATATCACGATTAACATTCGCCACGCAAACAAAAAACGGCTGTCTTTTCATGTCCTATTCTATTCGATTGTGTGTTAAGCATACATGCTACATCGGCGTTTTTGTGTTACTATGACAAATCAATGGTATTAATCAACTGTATGAAATAGGATACTTTCTACAGGGAAACCGTTCTAAAATGAACTCTAGAACACTTATAATATAACTCATAGCTCTACTTAGGCTTTATACCTAAGTAAAAACCATTAAATAAATTTTACCTTGCCATTTGTTTAAGGTTTATGATATTTGTCATAAATGGGTCACACCAATTTTGTTGATATAAATCTTTATCAAAGTTTTTTTTTGTTTAATTGAACGCGATAATCTCAGGAACTACTGTTTTGAATTTAAAAAATATTTTGTATTGCATAGTTCATTTATCGATATACTAGCGACCCGCTCCGGCTTCGCACGGCTATATTATGCATGTATTATACATATAAACCTTCCTCTTGAATCACTCTATCTATTAAAAAAACCGTATCAAAATCCGTTGCGTAGTTTTAAAGATTTAAGCATACATAGGGATTTAAGGACAGAGAAAGCGACTTTGTTTTATATACTATGTAGTGATACCTAGTGATAGTGATTCCTTCAAGATCGGAATCTACGCGTGTAAAACCGCTGAGCGCACGTAGTTTGTAAATAGACACCAAAGCATCCTACGTTTACCTAAAACTCTGAATTCACGCGCAAGTCCTCACGTAACAAAGTCAGGCGACATCGTAGATTTTTTTCATGTAGGTACAGGAATGGTATGCGGCGACCACGCTCGTTACACGTCATTAAGCGATACTTTACAGCAGACGGCTCTCGAGACTGCCTCCCAGTCCCCACTTGCATAACAGACATACTAGATGTACGTTAATGTGAAACTTTTACGACAAATACTTTTACGGGTGGGTTAACCAAGGGGTTTTGTTGCGGTCAAAAATCTTTAGAAACATCTGGGAAGATTGTAAATTTTGATACAAAGAATATTTATTTATTTTATTCATTTGGGACAACGACTGTAATTATCTAAGACTACTTAACATAAATATAAGCCAATCACAGCTATTCATATATTTACATACTTACTTAGTATTAGAGATGAGGGACAGATTAAATTTATGTACCTACTTTACAGAAAGTTTACGTAATACTCTCATTTAAATAAAAGGAAAGAACAAAAAAATTAAGTAAGACCCTACTTGGGACCTCAGACATATTTCCCAATTTCAATTAATTCCATTAATATCTATTAATTAATAGAAGAGAATACAATCTATAAATTAATAGATATTATTAAACGTCCGGGCCAATAACAAATAGAAACACTTGGTTATATGTCGAACATTATCACAGATTGATCAATTCCATATTTTTATATCTTCGCTATACTTATCCACTAACGTAATTTAATCAACGCATGCTACATTTATTAAAGTTCCACTCTCGGTGTAATTTCGACGAATGACGTCACGTCGTGTATTAATTAATCCCAACTTAAAACATTGAGTGCCAACGAGAACCCTGAAAATATTTGCAAAAAACTTGTATTTTTGGAGGTGGGGCATAATATTTTTAGCTCGTTTTATGGATATAGTGTTAACGGTATTTAATTTTGTGTTTGATATAATAGTAAAGGTTTATTTTCCTTAGATAAACCGAATGTAATAATCTATACTTATATTATGACGCTGAAGAGTTTGTCTGATTGTTTGTTTGGAAGCGCTAATCTTTGGAACTACTGGTTCGAATTTAAAAAAAAATTGTGTTGGATAGTCAATTTTTCGAGGAAGGCTATAGGCTACTTTTTATCCCGATATTCCCGCAGGGGATCGGGAGTTGTGTGGATGAAACCGCGGAGCGCTGCTAGTTAAACCTAAATTGCGAGTTTCTTAATTATTTTTATATAAAAGATAAAAAGGTATGCATAATTAAAGCAGTTTCAAGATAGTTATTTCAGTTTAAAAAATCGTATTGTTTGCTCCATAAAAAGACTTTTCTTTCCGACTTAAGGCGACAATTTATTTTCGTCTGTCCGCCGTCCTATCTTAGGAAATACAGCGCTTCGGAGGAAACTTCCTAAAGGATTCCAATTGCAGTTTTCACGGTGATATTTTACTTAAAACTCTAGTGTAAAGACCTACTGAACGAAAACCGTTGCCAAATCTAATACTATTAGTATTGTTTATTGTTGGACAGTAATAAAAACATGTTTTTTAACTAATAAAAATAAAAGGTCAATGAAAACCAACTACAAATCTTTAACTGCTAATTTAAAACATAATTACCAACTAATACTTAACAATTTAGGTAATATTAGCGTGCTTTTTAATTTAAAATAGTCCAACTACCAATAAAAAGATTATTCAATACAGTTCTTGTATTTCAGATACATAATTTTAATCAATTACATATTTCATAATAATAAAGATAAGAATTTTATTAGTTCATTGGTTTTCGGCAAATTTAATTCACTACCTTAAAACCAGTTATAATAAAACAAAAGCAACAATTTCGAAAACCACAAAATTGAAGGAGATACTGAAAGAGTGAACAAAATATTCAGTTTATTTGCCTAAAATATACAATCGCCGCGTTATTAGTGGGCACTCAGGAATATGACTTATTTTGGTAAACTTTGCGCTCAGAATACGAAATCAGTGGGATACTGCACAGCATATCAATGCAGATTACCGACCGGGATTTATACAGTTTATTTACCAAAATTGAGATATTTTATTCGAAAAGTTGTTTATTGTGGAAGAATTAAGTGAACAGTTAAACGAACTTTTTGATGGAAATTAAAGTCTGTTTAAATTTAGAAATACTCAACCGTCTTCTTTCTAGAAATTTCATACGAGTTATAAAAACAGTGTATTTACTACTGACAATCATAATAATGACACGTAAAATTTATTTATTTTACGCTTAAAGCTCAGCATTTAAACTAACGTAAACCACAAAACTTTAAAAGCATAAATTAAACACCTATTCCACGTAGTAAACTGGCGTCAAACAGCGCGACAGTTAATCCAAGCACGTAGGTAGTGTTGAAAATTCAATGAAAGTTTGCCCAGCATCTTACAAAGTACGCCTGCAAAGCGCTGTCATAGTAAACCCAAAATTAATATGAATCTCTAATTTGAGCGTCACACGTGTTGCTAGCTCACAACTTTGCAGACTACGCCAAATTGGATAAACATGTGCGAGCAGTGGAGCTGTTAGTTGGAATTCACAGATTTGTATTTTTAATATTAACGAATGATGCAGGGTGTAAATGTTCCCACTACCAAAGAGATCAAACAAGGTTTTTGTTAATAACATCAGAAAATTTCTAAAAAAATAAACAAATTAATCTCAGAGTTTAATATTATCATAAATATTTACAAACGAGAAAAGAACTATATTTTATACACTTGATGGGATTTTAAATCAAAATGCGACGACGTATGTTTTCATTACAACTCGTGCGTTCAAAGTTTATGATAATGATAATGACTTACACAATTACTTCTGATTTCAGCGTCAATGATCTGAAATAATCTGGTTTATGTAAGTAAATGAGATTCTAACACAATTTTAAACACAAAATCTTCCTTAGACACTACGTAGGCCAAAAAGAATTTAAAGAAAAAAGGACACTAGGTATGATTGAATTCCAAAGCTACTATTCGTTGCGTGAGAGACTTCTGCCATCCAGTAGGACGATACTAATATTTAGATTCAAAAAAGATTGTAATAACGGGTAAGTACTTTTGCTGAAAATTCTTAGCGTAAGATGAATCGGCGGAAGAGGTCGAGTGAAAAATGCACTAATTCTGAAGTAGCGCCCGGTCTGAACACCGAGTGCAATTCATTCTCATTAGCCAGGCTACCAACCTTTCTCATAACATAGAAATCGTGAGGGTTACACCACGGTTCTAGAATGGAGTTACTTAAAAAATAACCTTATTTACGCGGGGTTTATAACTTAACCAAAAATTATAAGATTTTATGACATTTATGCCGTAAGTATATGTAGAAGGTGTTTGAGATACTGTTGTAATATTTTTGTGATGTTTTTCTTAATTTCATTGCCAATGACAA
Source organism: Idaea aversata (assembly GCA_907269075.1). NCBI lineage: Eukaryota > Metazoa > Arthropoda > Insecta > Lepidoptera > Geometridae > Idaea > Idaea aversata. The sequence goes on from OU026091.1 coordinate 10,242,699, forward strand.
AAGGAATGAAAATCTTCAACTAATCTAGATAAATGTATCGTATTTTAAGTAGGGTGAGATCTTAGCCGACTCCGCCAACCAGTAATTAAACATAAGAGCATAATATGTTTAATGAAGAATTATTTGATTACCTCAACTTCTGTATCGGGTTAAAAGACAGTAAAGGAGCGAGCATTCTGATGAATTCTTCTAAATTGTGGTGTAAGTGTAAGTAAAGCAGCTCTCAACGTTGCTCGGTTGCACTTTAATTTTGCATCAATCAATTTTTTATGTGAGCAGACGCAGACGTATTTTCAGCGGGATTAATTAAATTTTAAAATATTACAGAGCAAGAGATTGTATTTAACTCGAATTAGGGATACAAATTGTTTACAATGTTTGAGAAAATCTTGGGAAATATTATACGTGGATTTATGAATTTTCAACCAAAACGTAGAACAGTTTTTCGTTTAGAAATTTGTATGCAATAAAAATAAATTTGAATTTATTCTCTGGCAATTCGCATTTAACATGCAAGCGTTCATCCCATGGAGCATTTCATTAAATGGAAATTAAAGATAGAATATAATTAAAATGCAATAGTCAGTCATGAATAAATCATTACTCGCTTCTTTTTATCTACCTTGAATGAAAAAAAAGATTTTTACTAATTACATAGAATTCTTTCTTTCAGTCTTTTATAAGCTTGATTGACTAATCTTATCTTACTAATATTATAAATGTGAAAGTTTGTGTGTGTATGTGTGTTTGTTACTCCTTCACGCAAAAACTACTGGACCGATTGCGATGAAACTCGGTATCTAGATAGCTGGTGACCTGGATTAACACATATGCTATTTTTTATCCCGATATTCCTACAGGACCGGGACTTACGCGCGTGAAACCGCGGGGCGCAGCTAGTAATACAATATAGTGATTACCCAGATATCAACTTAAGTGAACAACTTTTGTATTAAAATATCTAGAACTTAAAAATGTTAACGAAGTTCGCAGAAAAGCCCTAAGTCCTAATTTAAAAGGTAAATTCTACGCAGGTGCAAGCAGGTCTATCTCTCTAATTAAAGTAAATGTAGCGTAACAGAACCTCATCCTAAATAACGGTTAAGCCTACAGTTTTCTGAGAGCTTTTTCACTATTTTTGTATACCTAGGTAAAGCAGAAGTACCTACTTAGTTAAAATATTATTTACTAGCTGCAGCCCGCGGTTTCCGCGTAAGTCCCGATAAATAAAAAGTCTATAGCCTTCCTCGATAAATTAACTATCCAACACAGAAATAATTTTTCAATTCGAACCTGTAGTTCAAGAGATTAGCGCGTTCAAACAAACAAACGAACTCTTCAGCTTTATAATATATACTAGCGACCCGTCCCGGCTTCGCACGGCTATATTATGCATGTATTATACATATAAACCTTCCTCTTCCTCTTGAATCACTCTATCTATTAAAAAAAACCGCATCAAAATCCGTTGCTTAGTTTTAAAGATCTAACCATACAAAGGGACATAGGGACGGCGAAAAGTGACTTTATTTTATACTATGTAGTGATAGTGAAGTATAGATTAAAGTAAGTATAGATGTAATGAACCTTATGATTTTGTTTGAAACGAACGAAACCGAAATCCTTGCACACTTCTTTACATCCACAATACCGTATAAGTTTTCAATACGATAAAAGCACTCCAGATATATGTAAGTACTTATTTTATTTCTCTTTTACGAAATACACCTTCTAAAACTGAAAACCTGTTACAAAAGTCCAATCACAATCTCAATCTTGAAAACTGTCATCAAAATAATTGAACTCCTAAAAATATCAAAAGCTTTTAACGCTTCACGAGCTAGACACGAGACAGTTAACAATAACCCGATTCTGAAACAAAATATAAAAATCGGTCAAGAGTAAACTGGCTCCGAGCACCGGAGGTTCCGTAGATATTTATGCGATAGTCGGAATACCAATTAGCTGATCCCCACGTGACCCAGACCTTACTCGCACATCTGTAAAGTAATGTTATCTAATTCTGTTTTTTTAAACAATACAATATACAACACAAAAAAAATAGGCAAAGAATGAGATTTTCACAGATTTGCGAGTGAGGTTTGGGTCATGTGGGGTTCAGCTAATTGGTATTTCGACTGTACATAAGTTGAAAAAAATCGAGCCCAAAAGAGTTACATACAAGAAAGCAAACATACAGGTGAAACTAGTAAACGCGTGTTAAAAAGGAGCACGTTTCGTTCTTAGCTTGCTTTATTCGCACAGATCGGAGAAGAAAGTAGTTATGTACAGTCTGAGTTATGTACGCGCTCTTTATCATTTCGATACAAAAGTCGCATCTACCTTATTCTACAATAGTAATGACATCAAAGTCACCTTATTTTCAAGGCAGCTTTTTCCTCTTGAGGTACAAAAACATTAAAAATAGTAAACATGAAAATAACCTAAAATTGTTAAAAACACTCAAAAAAATTTACTTTTTTCTGTATTTAGTATTTGTTGTTATAGCGGCAACAGAAATACCTACATCATCAGTGTTCATTTATTATGGTTCATGAGCCTGGTGACAGACAGACAGTAGACGGACAGATGGACGGACAGCGAAGTCTTAGTACCGTGCCTGGCGTGAATACATTGACAACTCGACTTACATGTTTTTTTTTTATTAGCATAAACGCTTCCTAAGCACATATATTTATAAGTGTCAAAAAATCATCCATTTATCTACATAAATTTTAGAGCTATGACCTTTGGCATCATGTTGACATCTCCCATTTTTGCGTGTTTTACTTGACAAATGCAGATGTCGACAGCACTAACAATTAAAAATATCGAATACATCGACTTATTCAATAAAACGATTTTAAACAATCATATTATAACTTAACAAATCTAGATATCAAGTTACGGCCGGCCAGAATATTTTTATTTTATTTAAATAAATCGAGATATCAAGTTACGGCCGGCCGGAATATTTTTATTTTATTTTAACAAATCGAGATATCAGGTTACGGCCGGCCGGAATATATAATTATTTTTATACAGAACACACTCTTTATCGTATCTTTTTTCAACATATGCTTTTTCCGAGGGGGGGGGGGAGGAAAGGTCATGTCCCACACCATGAAGCTCTACGAGGGGATAATCGACTTTCGGATCCGACAGGAGTGTCTCTGGGTGTCAATATGGTTTCCACCCTGCATGGCACCATGGACCCTGTTTTCGCCCTAAGGATCGTCGAGAAATACAGGACGAAGAATACGCCTCTGCATTTTCTATTCCTAGATCCACGGAATCAGAATTTCGGTACATGTCTCTGATGATTTCAACATAAGCTTCCGGCGCCCCTTTGGACCGCAGCGCCCACCAGATCATCATGCGAGGAACACAGTTGAAGGTCAACTGCGAACTGCTGTTGGTGACACTAAGTCCTTCCCTGTTACCGTTGGAGTCCACCAGGGTTCCGTCCTCAGCCCGTTCCTGTTCAGCGTAATATTGAATGTACTGTCCGTCCCATCAGGGATACATACGAGCAGCCTCCGTGGCTGCTCATGTACGCTGATGATATTGCGCTGGCGGACTCAGATAAGGGGCGGCTGGTCCAACGTGTACACACGTGGAAGGAGTCGCTTGAGAACAGCGGTTTGCAACTGAATGTGGCGAAGACAGAGTACTTGGCTTGCAATACCGCAGATCCCACACCCGTCTGCGTAGACGGTCATATGGTCGAGCGGACAGACCAGTTTAAGTACTTGTGATCTGGGCTTCACGTCAAGTCACTCATTTCAGCGCTTGAGCCTAGTGGCGTGAGGTGACTGGTGTCATTTGCGACCCCAAAATGCCGGTTAAACTAAAGGGACAGATCTATAAAACCATAATTAGACCTGTCCTTTTGTATGGTAGTGAGGCGTGGCCGGTGCTTGAGCGACATAAGCAGGAGCTGCGTGTCACGGAGATGAAGATGTTGCGCTGGATGTGTGGAGTGACGTTAAAGGATCGCGTCAGTAATTCCCGCATCCGGGGCGGCCTTCATGTCCGAGACATTGCAGATAAATTGCAAGAATGTCGCCTACGCTGGTACGGTCACGTCTTGCGTAAACCGGCTAGTTACGTGGAGAACAAATGTCTTGCCATGGCGCCTCCGCCGGGTCGTGGCAGACTGGGTAGACCCAAGAAGTGCTAGCTTGACGTCGTAAAGGGTGATATGCGTGCAAATGGCCTTACTAACCAGGATACCGAAGATCGTGCGAAGTGGAGGCGTAAAAGTAGGAAAGCGGAAACGGGCTCCTGAGAGGGATGCAACCGGGAACATCACTCGGATGATGATGATGATGATGCTGATATTGAAGTTTCTGAGTCGTAATGTGATACGACTCAGTAACTTCAATATCAGCATAACCTGATGATCATTGTAAGGCGCATTACACAATGAAAATTCCATTAAGCTAGTTTTTAATTTAGATTTTTTAATTTAACTTGGACAATTAAGGGTATTATCTATTTTATCTTCATCTTTTCTTGCATTTATAAAATAAGATAAATTAAAAACCTACACCTGTTTATCCTTACTTTTATTATTATTGTAAAAATGTATTTTTGTTTCAAATTTCCTTTTTTTTTTAAGTATTCATATACCTAAATTTACGTTTTAACAATTAAAACAATAGAACTAACATGGTGAATAACTTGATTAATTAAAAATAAGTTAAAAATACGCTCTGTAAGTCGAGTTATCAACTTATTCACTGTAAATTACAGACTTGACATGTCTTATATTGTGAAAACTACGTAAAATTTTAATAATTCATTAGCATCACTTTAAAGATACCATAAAATAACATTCATAGCCACATAAACATCTACATTTAAATAATTTATCGATTCAGGACAACATGTCAAACTTTAAAATGGCCGCCCTGTAAAATTGGTGTTTTAGAGATGTCAACATATTCACGCCAGGCACGAAGTAATAATGTCCCGTTCTTACCCTAAAAATGACGAAACACCCTTATAAATAGTGATCGAGTTAACTAGTTTTCGCATCTTGTAAAATTTTGCATCGCAGCTTGTTTTTCATATTGAGGTACGGAACCCTAAAAATGTTGTAAAGCCAACAGAAATAGTGGATTCAATACAACAACGAAATCCGCATTGTATCAGTTTCCTGTTTGCGAGGATCGATTTGTATGAATTGTGAACGGTTTTTGACATGCAAAAGGAAACAGGAGTGGGATATTTGTCGCGAGCACACGAGACGGTTCCGGCCCGTCGAATTCACTTGTGATACTTTTACATATGGTGACAGATATATATACTTATATTATATAGCTGACTAGCGACCCGCTCCGGCTTCGCACGGCTATATAATGCATGTATTATACATATAAACCTTACTCTTGAATCAGTCTATCTAAAAAAACCGCATCAAAATCCGTTGCGTAGTTTTAAAGATCTAAGCATACAAAGGGACATAGGGAAGGCGAAAAGTGACTTTATTTTATACTATGTAGTGATGAAGAGTTTGTTTGTTTGATTGTTAGTTTGTTTGAACGCGCTTATCTCAGGAACTACTGGTTCGATATGAAAAAATATTTTTGTGTTGGATAGTCGATTTATCGAGGAAGGCTATGGGCTACTTTTTATTTTGATATTCCCACGGGAACGGGACTTACGCGAGTGAAACCGCGGGGCGAAGCTAGAATTATAAAAAATGTTTTTTTTAAATATGGAAAAAGTTCTCGTAGTGTAGCAATAAAAGTCGCAAATCCTTCAAAACTGGTTAGGTATAAAAATTTCATTATATTTTTTTCAAAAACCATCTTCGACTTTTATTTTTTAGAAAAACAATTTAATTAGAAGTCATGCTATTGAACGTCTGCCATTTTTAACACAAACCTTTATTTTTTGAGAATTATCGCTCTTTTAATAATTTTTCTATTGCCGGTGTGCAGTCACTTTTATATGTTAAGGTATGAATATTTTATGAACTGGCCCATGGGACGAGTATCGTAGATAAACGACCTTTTATAAAGCAGAATGAAAGATTTTCAAGCAACATCAAAGCGATGTGTTATGCATATATGCAAGGTTCTCTGAATGAATAGATAATGTGAATTTACTAAGACGATGAATTGTTTGTTCTTTGTTCTTCTTTTACTGATTCCGAGGTCAGATCTCCTTGTATTTAATTTTGCACCAGGTCGTACGATCCTGCCCCCTAAGACAAGATTACTTTATTTATATTATCGATATCGTCAATCGACAGACTTTTTTTTCTATTTTTCAAATTCAAATTCAATTCATTTATTGCGAATAAAGGTACGTGTATGGTGTTACATTAATGAAATAAAGAACACTTTACACACTTACACACACACTACACTTACACTTTACACTTACACTACACTTACACTTACACTACACACTTTACTACACTCTTTTTCACTTTACACTTTTACACGTTTTTGGAAGAAAAATCTATTCCTATTTGTCATTTGTCGAGAATTTAGAAAGTGTGTACCTTAGAGACTTGTCCCTCGGAGATCGTGGCCTTTGGAGACTAACCAGAAATTGTTTAAAGGAAACGAAAAGTCACGTGGTCTTGCGTTAGAGAAAAAAATATGGTCGACAAGTTTCATCTTATGTCAATTTCATACACTGCTTATGTCAATTTTATACAAAAAATTCTGTCGATTGGTGATATCGCTAATAGAAAGTAATCTTGTCTAAGAGGGCTGGTGTCGCGAATTGCGAATAATTATACACGTAGAATAAAATGTCGATAAAGAATAATAACTAGGCAAGAATTAGAATTTAAAGAAATGGAACGTACTTTTTAGGCATAGAGAAGGAAAATAGGTTTGTTGGGGGCGCTAGTGAGTAGGAAAAAAGATGGCGGTAGAGGTGATGTGAAAAGGAAAGTTATGGTGTAAGAGAAAAACCAGTTTTAGGGAAAAGAAGCAGATGAACTCTTCTGTTAGAAGCACAAATGAAATGCAAAGTAATGTGGTAAGAATGAGACGAAACCGATGATAATAAAGCTAGGGGGTAAGTGCTCTATTCTATATGTATCTAGGTAGGTGTCAAAAGGTAACCTCAAATGAGAAGAATGGAAAGAACTTGGTGGAAGCGGGTAATGGCATCGGGAGGCGAAGAGTGGCCATTTCCGGACTTTAGGCCCAATATCCTAAAATACTGAAAGATCATCAGACTGGTGATAAAACTTAGTGATAAGATATGGTTTCTATTCTACTATGTTTTTCTATATCTCAAAGGAACTTACTGACGGGGAAGGAATTATTTCCGTTTCCCTATCAATTAAGAACTTCGATAACTAAGAAGTGAATGCAGCACTCCGCGACAGCTGGGTTGTCAAATGGTTTAATTACTACGACTTCATTAGCTTGACAACAATCTGTTTGTTATGGCCAAAGAAACAAGAATATACAGAGGTACCTGCGAGTATCTCTATATTATTAGAAATAAGAAATTATTTTCGTTAGACAAGTTTTTAAATAAATACCCTTAGGTAAGGTTTTCTTCAAAAGTATAAATTTATACGGAAATTGAGTCTCAATTCGCTTACGATTACATGGAATTCTATAATTGAACCTGTGGAGGTAGGTCCCTTATATTAATTTTCTGTAAGTTAGCAAGCTTAACGTCTATGAATCTCGTTTGCCTCGGGCTAGATGGTTATTTTCTAAACGAAACCCCACTCCATTATATTTTGATTGAGAGAACGAATGCGCTCGACATGTTTATCTTTTGAATGGAAGTTTTTGATAATTTCGTGTGTAGGGATTATCAAGTATTTTCTTTGTTTCATGTTACGATTACTGGCTACCAAACTGCGTCTATTTAATGATTATGGAAGACAAAGGAGGGTAAAGTTTAGATTAATGTTTGGCTATTATTGTGTTTTTAATGGATAGTCTTAAATTTAACGCAGGTTGTTTTTAATGATTCCGATATTACCATGGGATCAGGAAAGGCAGCGGTACGTTGATGATTGCTTAGGTAAAATATGGAGAAAAATAATATTCCTTCTCTTTAACCTTACCATATAACCATCTTGACATCATGTTAATTGGTGTAAGAACCTAAGTGTTCGTTCGGACGTTTCTTAGAAAGTTATATATTACCTCTCCAGCACCTTATCTAAATTCAGTTGATCCAAAGTATTAATTGAGATTTGCTTTGAAGCAAATATTCTATATGATTTCCAAACCAACAAAGTTTCCAAGTCCTAATAGACATACATACGCCTTCATACAGAATTGCAACTAGCGGATAATACTATCTAAATTCAGCAGTGTCAGTATAGTCCAAGAACTCCTTGAACTTTGACAAACTTCGATGTTTGACAGTAATAAGTCAGCTTCAGTTCGACGAGGTTACTCTCACAACTTCTCATGCCCTCTTGAACTCTTAACTGCAACTTGAACCAATTTCAAGCAACATACGGGGTTTTTCTATAACGTTCTATGTAGATAGGAACTTAGAACAGTCTTAGTTAGAGTCGAGTAAAACTTCGTATTTATAAGTAATTTTTGTTTACTAGATGTAAGATTTCATTTAGACACAATAGGTTGTGATAATCTAGGATTTCAGCTAAGTATCTACTTTTCGAGTTATATATTATGTAGTTTTTTCGTGGAGGGGGCAATAACTTTATCGTTATTTATTTAAGTGCTTACATTATAAGTACCTACTTACGAGATACTCTAGAACTATTTTCATTAGTCCAAATTCAATGTTAAAATTTACTTGAACTTTGTAATAAACAAAAAGATAACGATAACTAGACAATTTTATTGAAATAATGAAATATCTACTTACCTAATAATTATTGTAAGTAAAAGGTGCCTTAGTTATTAATATAGCTGGTACCTAAGTACTTTTGCCTTCCATTTCTTCACCTTCACTGAAGCGTTAGTCAGCACACGCTCCAGGCTTCAGACACCCTTTTAATCTCTAAAAGTACCGGCACAGCTCAATTTAGATCCTATCTGAGGGCACCATTGAAATTTTGAAGAGATAAAGGGTAGTAAGTGTCAAAAAAAACAGAAATGTCTATAATGAAACCACTTTAATGTTGGTGCCACTGTTAGCATGCTAAAGATAGATGCTAAACGGTATTTCTAAAAATTGTACTGAGACAAAATAGGTTGTTGTAAATCCGCAAGCTTAGAAAGTCATTCCATTTTTTCGATCACCTTTTGTCATTTGAACGATGAGTTTCTATTTACGCTATACTTTTGCGCATAGGCCCCGGTGCGGCACTTTCTCTCTTTACTCGAATATTTACGTCAGCGTTAACCCTAAATATTGAGTACTTATTTAAAACTTTTAACGAATGCCTATACCTTTAATTCTATCCTTCTTTTCAATCAACACCCATGTTACACAGTACCAATTCGCGGACTGAAAATTCTAATCAGAACGTACCAATTTTATTACCAGAAAAAAATAAGCCGTCAATGTAGAGACAAACGAGCGAGCGACGCAGTTACGGATCAAATTCAATTTGCGCGTTGACGATTGAAGAGGGTACAAGTACGAAATGTGACGGTGAGGTCGGTGACGTTACGTCACGAGACCGGACGGGGTTCCTTTCGAATAATGACGTGACCACCGAACTATCGCATCGTGAAACTCTACTTTGAATTTTAAGAGAATATAATATACAGGGTAATTTTTTTATGTGGGCCTTCAGGGCTATACCTATCCTAAGAGATAGCGAAAAATGTTGAAATGAGTTGCGTGCCCGATTTTGACAAAAACTAAAACTGCATCATTCGATATTTGAAAAATTCGTTTTCCTAGCCAGGAATTGAACTTATTGATTTTGCAAAAAAAATTATCATCCTATATTTTTATACCAATGGATAGTCTTGCTGATAGAGATCAATTCTTGGAAACAAACATAGTATGGTAAATCAAAGGAAATAGCTAATTTTTGTAGTCTTCTGTAATTGTGTCTTCTTCTGCACCTCGCAGTCTCGCAGTTTTACCCGCTGAAGTCCCAATCCCGTGGGAATATCGAAATAAAAAGTAGCCTATGACACTCCTAATGAATCAAAGTATTACTTGATATTTACTTTTTCTGATTCATTTATTTTTTATAAAATAGATTTTAATAAAAACAAACTAAATACAAAATAGAAATCGCTTTATAGAAACTTAAGTAAATTAAAAATCTTAATATTTTGACTTTATTATTATGCATTAAGTAAAATGCTTATCATTGTAAAACGAAGTGAAACTATGCAAGATATGGCTACACCACAACACCCTTACCTATGTGAAGACCTTCTTAGATTAAAAATTCTTTCCTCGGTCGAGTAAGAAGTATAGGAGTAATCTATAAAATGTACCTATGAACTATGCAAAGAAAATATGATATTTTTAGGGAATGACGAAGTACTTAGATAAATCAGTTATTGTAAGAGTATTAGGTATTATTTCTTATTAAAAAAAATTAAAGTCATATATTTAATTTTTTTCTTCAATTTGATCTGATTTAAAATGTGTATGGTTCAAAAATAAGAGAAAACTAGAAGACCTTTCATTATTATTAATGCAGTATTTCACAAAGATATTTTGGTTTTTATACTTCCCTATTAACACTTGCTCCTCTATCTAATATCTATCATTGTCCCCGGTCCCCAAAACATTAAGTTTTGTACGGGTCTTAAAAGTAAGTTGTGAACAAAATACCAAAAACTTCTAATTAAGTAAAGAAAATAAAACAAATTAGCCATTTGAAATAAGAAAACATTAGAAAACTTAATAATAAATTTGAATTTATTTCAAGGCACAAAACATCTAATAATCCTCAAATTAATAAATGGTTTCTTCAGCATCACGTCTTAACTATCAGGAGAGATTATTTCTAAGAGGTCAATAAATCTTTTATGGCACAATCAAAAGTAAGATCTGAGGCGTTAACAACACAATGTTATCCGTTTAATTTCGGGAGGTGTTTTCTTTGCAGTTAATTAACTTTATGAGCCAACCTTCTAGAATTGGTGTAATAAAAGCGATTGAGCCAAGCTTAGTTCTGTATTATGCTTCTAAATGAAAATCTTCTATTTATTATACTTATAACTTTATTTATTCGTAAGTGTATTTTATTTTGATACTTATCGCGAGTCGTGAGCAAAGGTTAACAGTCAGACGCTAGTTGTGAGCACACATGCGTAGATTTGCACCAATGAAAAGTGTACTCACGAATTGTCCTTCGCGAACTCTATGATAAAAAAAAACTTAACAATTATTATAATAACATATTGATTTTGTAATTAAGTTATTCGTAAGTGTATTTTTATTTTGATTCTTATCGCGAGTCATGAGCAAAGGTTAACCGTCAGACGCTATAGGAGCACAGTTTTCATGCGTTGATTTGCACCAATTAAAAGTGTGCTCACGAATTGTCCTCAGCGAACTCTATGATAAAAAAAACTTAACAATTATATAATAATATATTGATTTTGTAATGAAGTTATTCGTAAGTGTATTTTTATTTTGATACTTATTGCGAGTCGTGACCAAAGGTGACAGTTGGACGCTTTATGACCTCAGTTTTCATGCGTTGATTTGCACCAATTAAAAGTGTGCTCACGAATTGTCCTCCGCGAACTTTATGATAAAAAAAACTTAACAATTATATATGTTGAAAGTTATCCGTAAGTGTATTTTTATTTTGATACTTATAGCGAGTCGTGAGCAAAGGTGAACAGTCAGAATCTTTATGAGCACAATAATTTTCATGCGTTGATTTGCACCAATGAAAAGTGTGCTCTCATACAAAAGTGAATGAAAAGTGACTTGACCTCCGCGAACTCTATGGTAAAAAATCTTTACAATTATACATTGATTCTGTAATTAAGTTTCATTAAAGGTTAAAATTCAAATTATGTCCAAACCATTTTTGGAAAATTTTGAATTTATTGTTGCTGTCGATCCATATTCATTCCTCTAATGTGTAAATAGAATGAATCTTTCGAAGAATCACAGTTGGAAAACGAAATCGGATTCCTTGTGACCTTTCTGTGTTTTCTTAGGACGGTCCATTAAGTCGTAAATTCCGATGCCTATTGGGGAAATTCTTTCCTGATTTTTACAAGAAATTCGGTGACATTAGTAACGGTAGTATTTGAGATACGATCTCAAAAATGTTGTATACCTTCGCTCTTACTAAATGTATTCTGTTCGGGAGACGGTACGTCCTCGGTTGAATTGAAAATCTAAATCTATCTAAATTTGAGTCCTAAATAGAAAAGTAAAAAGACCTTCAAAAATCTTTTAAAAATTACTAAATTAAAGAATATACTCTCAAAGAATTTTCTTCAACTTCCTAATATAGCAAGCAAAAGCAACTTCCTAATATAATAAAAAACAAAAGTTTCGTTTACCAAAAAAAGATGGAAACCAAAAGTGAAATGTTTGCAAACACTTTTATTGCAGGTTCATACATCATATTATATTAGAAAGCCAAAGTTAAATTATGTAGCAACGAGTAATATTCTCGTAGTAACAGAAAGGAAACAATAATAAAAAACAGTCATCAATCATGAACCTCGTAGGAGTAGGTATTCTCAAGGAATTAGACAACGTAACACACTGAATAATAAAAGGCTGGTGCGTTCACTTACTGTCCCTACGTGTACAAAAATTGGATCCCTAAGCGATCATGAAAAATTGCGTACTGTAAGAAATTAAATTGCGTCCGAATCCCCATAGACGTAGTATTAAGATAAACAAGGATTTCAAGTACCTGCTCTGTACACGTCGGCAATTTTATATCCATTTTTTTATATTTCAAAGAATAAGAGAATCCCAGATAAAATACGACTGTAGGTAAAACGTAGCGACGTGCTGTTATACACGACAGCTGCTTTATTTATACCCTCAATATTTTACAAACCATAAAACTTCTTCGTCTTGAAAATAGGGACGGTTTTATGTTAATAGGTTTTTTGGAAGTCCGTTTTGGTGAAATTTTAATTTAATTGGTAAAGTTGGATGAGTTATTGATAATGAACCGAAAACAAACGACTATAAACGATTGACAAAATAAAGAAAATAAATTTAAAATTAAGTTATTAAAGAAGTAATTTGCTGCTCTCTAGAGTTGCCATTTTGTTATTCAATTTGAAAATCCTCACCAAAATATTCCACTTTTCCTTTGCAACAAAACAGATCATAAGGGCGCGTTCAGATGACACGCGTTGACCACGCGCCCACCACGCGTATCACACGCGTTGACCACGCGTTGAACACGCGTTGAAATTTGTTCTATACATAATTTGAGTCTTATGACACATTAATAGATCTCAAATTGCATTTCTGCAAGCAGGCGCGGGGCGTGCACGAGGCGTGCGCGGGGCGGGCGCGAAGCGGGCGCGGGGCGTGCGCGTGGCGTAAGCGGGTGGACTTGATAAATACAATTTGAGATCTATTGATGTGTCATAAGACTCAAATTACATATAGAACAAATTTCAACGTGTGTTCAACGCGTGGTCAACGCGTGTGATGCGCGTGGTCAACGCGTGTCATCTGAACGCGCCCTTAAAATTGATCAAAGAATATAATTATTATATCTGCATTTAGAAAAATAGAAACACCGGAATTCGTCTTTTAATTTGTTTAGTTCTTAAATTATTTGTTCTGATATCAACGCTATTCTATATGGTTTGCCTAGAAATTGAGAACATCGACCTACCCCTAGAATGATGTTATCAATTTCTATTGATATTCCTAGAAAATTCCTATAAAATGACGTAGAACTATGTTGCAGTATTTCCGTTTCATGCACCATTCCCCAAGCGATCGAATATAATCTAAGCAAGTATTTTAAAACCATTATAATATCGTTGTTCTTTCAACAATGAATTTTGTATTTTCACTTTAAAATGGACGCCATGTGAAAATTAGGGGCTCTCGGGTTTTCAAAGTGGCGCTTGATTTTACTAATGAATATGCATGAGTTTCAAATTTTAGCACTATTTACGTACGAGAACGAGTATTAAAATTTACATTTGCATAAAAATGTGACTTTTCAAAGAGATTTTTAAATGAGATTAAATCCTGTCTACCTGTCAATTTATTACGCAAGAACAGTTGGTAGCTAATTGAGGTTCAATATTGGTTACAAAACCATATTTTTACGAGGCAAAGACATTCTTTTCTACTCTAAATATTCAACTTGAGTACCCGACGCAACCCAACGTAACACAAGAAGACCTTCCATTCAATAAAGTAACGGGTCTTTGTCTCCCTAACAGATATAGCAACCCGTTTCTGAAATGAAATTATGGACTTTATTTTTGGGTTAACTTCCGTATGTGTTCGGTAGAGTTCGACTAATGTTACCTGACGATTCGACCGAACCTCTCTGAGAGATAAGAAAAGAAGTGCTTTACGAAAATCCAGTGTGATTAAAAGAAAATTGAGAGGTTATTGGATGTAGAACGGGGGTATATGCTTCAGAGAGAGAGTGTAAATTGTTTTGATTGGTTTTACTTCGTCGACTCTCGCTTTTGTGTAACTTAATCAGTAACATTTTGCAAACTTCTTTTTACTTCGTGTCTTAACAATATTCATTACTTACTATTTAAATAACAGTAATTAACAGTAGGTATAGAATATTAATTTGATTATATGTTTTTGTATATTAGTGGTATTTAATAGGCTTATAATGTAGAAGAAAATAAAGGCTTATTTTATAATTCACCATGTACCTACCTACTTGGACTTTTGTAACAATACCTAAAATTTTATTAATTTCTTTCAAAAGAAAAATAACTTTCTGTTCTCTAGTTTTGCTTTTACTATCAGAAATAAGACACAAATAATATTCCAATAAAACAGCATTTCATTCGAACGTAAACCAGAAAACTAGACGAAATCGAGGTTTTCGATTAGCACAGGAGATAAAAACGGAAGATCCATCTCATCCGTAGATATAACTTACGGACCAGGTAGGTATACGCACGAGTGAATGCTTTTTCTATTTACCTTGGTCTGATGGTTCACGCGTAAAAATATTGTTTATTACGGAAACTATTTTGTTAGAAAAATTATTTATTGTTCAGTACAAATGTATAGGTACTCGGTGTAGACAACGTTTTCACCAAATATCTGCTTACTTCCTGCCTCCTCTATAGAGAAAGCTTAAATATTTAATATTCAGGCACAAATTCATATACCCTACTTAAGCTTGTTTCCGTGGTTATTTACGAAGCTCCACAGCTGTGAGCTTAACCGTATCATGTGACAAACTTAATCGAATCTCTTTTGAAATAAAGACATTCCACTTGGTATTAAATATTAACATGATATTAACTTACAACGAAACCTCAAGACAGTAGGCAATTTATATGAATATGAGAAAACCAAGTTATAACGCTCATTTTTGAATATTTATTTAATTCTGAACTTACCAAAGCTTGCCTGATCAATTTGGTATAGACTGAGCAAATGTTGACTCTCTTCAAAGTAAAAATAGAAATCTAGAAAACAACCGCCCTTAATCGCCTTGGACACCATCAAGTAGAGAATTAAGGTCGTAGCACACATATCAACTCGGACAACAAAACGGAACGTAAACGTATCAATTTGAGCAGTTCAGTATTCTTTGTATGAAACTCTCTACTGCAACGCACACTAATCGGAATCGTAACGTAATTGCCTCGCCTCGGGACAAGCTCACGAACCGCGGTACGGTGCGTGGTCGACTTGCCATTCCCACGCTTACGTCTCACCGTACGCTATCTTACGACTCTCCGTACCCTAGCTTACGTTTTTTCGTATACACTTCACGTTCGGATACTGACTAACCGCGCGGCGGCACCCCGCCTAGCCGTAGCCGAGTTGATTCGGAGCTGCTGATCGCTTGGCATCGCGCTTACGTTAGGTTGACGGCAAGGCGATACGGTGACGATCCTTCTCCGAGTTTATATGTGTGCTACGACCCTTATGCTCCAATGTCAAACATGAATTTGCACATACGTGAAGATGCCATTATGTTAAGCGATTTTGAGCTGCTACGCATCTGATCATAAAGGTTTCGTCCACTATAGCAGGATTAACGCTTGGGCAAAATTGAAAAATATTAGACTTAGAACAATTTAAATGGCTGAGTCGTAATATTTTATTGATGAACCTCGAATATTAGAGACTATAACTACGCCGCTCCTAAATAAATTGGCATAAGTGCAATCAAGAAGAAGAGTTGCATTATTTTTACTCTGTCGGTGGTCGTATAAACTACAATATTTGAGCACGTTTCAGTTTACAAACTCTTATTTTTGTACAAACTTCAGAATTCTTTAACTATCGAACGTTCGCCTGCAATATATTGCCAATTTTGCTGAACATTTTCATCTGTTACAGATTTTTTTGTTTTAATGGTCGATTTAGGGTGAAATCAGACTACCGATATTTCTGTTGACCGATTGATCGCCGCAGTTCTTATTTGAAAGTAACAAGGGTACGAGTCAAATGCAGTCGTCTAATGAAAACGATCGGCGCGCTCGCTGTCGGCCGATAACTTTATAATCTTTAACCCTTTATTTCAAAGTTCGATTTAGGGCAACAGGACGTCTTAATATCGCGGTCTGTTCGTGATTTGTTACAGTTTTTATGGTCGTTTAGTTTCGTCACGTCTTGCTAGATATGGGTTATGATTTGAATATTTTTGTAGTCTTCGTAAGGCTTATCAGGGGATGGAAAATAATAGAAAAGATACAGTCTTCTTTATATTAATTATAGATATAATTTTACTAAAGCGTTTGATTTATTTATCAACGTGTGTGAGTCTCTTACAGAGTCGGTATATGAAATATATCCATCATATAAAAAAGACGACGTCAAAAAAACTTTTTATAACTTCACATTACATTTCA
The DNA here is from genome assembly GCA_907269075.1 of Idaea aversata. Classification (NCBI taxonomy): domain Eukaryota; kingdom Metazoa; phylum Arthropoda; class Insecta; order Lepidoptera; family Geometridae; genus Idaea; species Idaea aversata. The sequence goes on from OU026091.1 coordinate 10,259,612, forward strand.
GACTAAAATCTTGTCCACATTAAAAGAACCCAAAAAAGCAACGTTAGGTCCTGATTGTTGAAAAAAGTACGAATTTCAACCAAAGGCAGAGTTGCATTTATAAAGTGCGGACTCCGCGGTCTCACTAAATTCAAAACTCTGAATGGGTATTCACTAAACGCAAGCGCTTTCTTTACCTTTTATAACTTGGAAAGACGAGGAATTCATTCCTTCTAAGATTTCGTGTTTTTTCTTTACAATCATTAATTTTTTTCGGTTTTATTTACTAAGTTGAATGTTCTGAGCTGGGCTTTTTAAGCTCCTTGGTACGTTTTAATTACGCACCGAAGAGTTCCTTTTTCTGAAATTAAAATACCAAGATATACGAGGTCATTATTTTTTTTGTATAAGTAAGTAAAACTACCTACATCATTTGTCAACCTAACACATTATTTTATTTATTATTTTCGCTTTATTACGGAAAGGATAAATGTGTAGAACCTAAAAGCGAGCGCTCGCTTCGACTCCACACATTCGTAAAAACTATTTTGTTTCCAGTTTTACATTTTAAATTGAATTCTGTTTTAAATTTACATACAAATACATATTATTTGTGTTTGCGACACTAACAACTTTTATTCCTCTATTATTTTTGATTATTCTTTTTGTAAAAAAGCTAGGTGTTGTGGAACAATTCACGCTCAAAAAATGTCAAATCCACTGCTCACCCAGTTATTACAGACAGTCTTAACCTAGTCATAATAACTTGAGAGCAAATGTTTAAAAGTATTTTAATTCTATGAAAAAAGTTCCGCGGGTCGCTGCCTCGGCCGTTGGCAATACGTTGACGTCGATTTGCATTTTTATGAAAACGTTTTATGGCTGAGGCGAAATGAAGGCCTTTTTCTGCTGAAGATACGATTCTGAAGATAGGGAGGACAGGTCAACGCTTTTTGTTGACGTTACAAATGTTGACCTACATAATAAACAGCTAGGTATGTAGGTAGAAAGGAATCCTGTTCGCTTAGTGATACCTTTACTTTAATTTCGAAGATCGTGGGTTTGAATACCGACCAGCGGTGTACCGATGAAGTATTTATTAACATGGCTCTTACGGTGGAGGAAAACATCAAGATGAAACCTGCGGCTTAATTGTCTCCAGACGTATTAATGTGGATGCCGTCGACTAAGCTGAGTGGTGTCGGTGCTGGGCAAGCCTACTTCATTTAATACATGTCCTAGGGACTACAGCGCACCGAATATTAAAGGTATATTAAAGTTGTTGACGCTGTATAAGATTTATACAAAAATATAGTTGAAAATAATCCTACTTTTTATAAATTTTCCTCTAATATACACACATTTTAATTTAGACTAAAGTCGACGTACTCAATATGTGATATGATATTAAACTTTTTACCCACCCACGCTAGCTTCAAACTAACAGACTCAATATAATGAAACAAAAGCAAAGCGAATGATAACATTTTCGCTAATTAACTATCGCGAGTTTGTTTGGTCTAGCAAAATTTGTTTTAAGCGTTAATTTGGGGTTGATACTTTAAAGTTTTGATTTAATTTTAACTGGAGTTTTCTAGTTAAATAAAGAGGCTCTCAAACGTATATGTAAGGGTGAACGCAGACTTTATAATAATTGAAATCGGCTTTTTAATTTCAGTGTGGAAAATTGTCTCTGTTTTTGGCGGTCTACATTTGCGGTGGCGGCAGATATAATTTGACGAAGTCCTTTTATACCCATAAAGAGTATTTATTTACCAATATACTCGTATAGAGTGTGTTATTATCAATGTTTTAGTTAACATTTTATTTTAATAATTTTAATTTTATTATTTGACATTTCACTACTAATTTAGACTTTATTTATTTTTATTTTTTATTACCTTTTTAGACAATATATTCTCATACTTTAAATGATGTTAAATAGCCAAGTGTTTCATTATAATTTTGACATATTTTGACTATTTAATGTGAATTAATGATTGATTTGGAACAGACTTTACATTTGGTTGTTTTACACGAAACGTCGTAAGCTCAAAAAAGTGTTTTCACGTAGTGTGAACGATCTTCAAACTACAAGTGTAGTGGAGTCAGGACCATAAAATGTTAAGCATCCGGGCCGTTGGGACGGCCTTCCATTCATCGTGCCCTACTTTTCTTTTCTCGTTGTAATGTTTCAAGCCATGTTTTTTTAGGATGTCTTTAAATTGGATGTTTATAGTTTCGAGTCACATCCGAAAAGAGTGATAAACTGGAAGTTTCATTTAAGAGTTTTCGAAACCGCTCTTTCTTTGTCAATAAAATGGAATTTATTAAAAATATAATATAAATATATAATTCTATGAAAACATAGGTACGGATAAACTTAGTTCAGTCTTCTTGAGGTTTCGTTGTTTAAACAACAGCTACACACATAAAGTTATAACGTTTGAAAGGTACAAATGTTTCAGCAACCACACACATTGTTTCAACTCGACTCAACTTCGAACGCCTGAAAACTCCAAATCATGAACAAGCGGAAGTTCATAACAGTCTTAAGAATTTTTTACTTTAGTACGTACCTACTTAACAGTTAGAGCGAAGATATCCCAGAACTTAAGCAATTAGTGAGCTCCAGTCAGACAGCAATTAAGGAGAAATGCTATTTGAAAACTGAAAAGGTAGAAATAATTCAGCCAATAACAAGATGAGAACAGAGTTCACTCGTTAGTTAAATTATTCATTAACTGCTAATGACCAAAATATATCAAGGACACTTATACCTACTATACCATTATCACTAGTGCAGGTGTTCAACAACTAAATAATTACCACTAACTTGATAGTCTACCCGAGACCGTAATTAATGCTCCATTAACGGACCTTGTTAAAGCGAAAGTGTGAAAAGATTTGTATGAAAAATATGTGTAAAAGGTCGATCAGTCTTCATTATTTTGTGGAATATAAAATTATATCTCAACTAGGTATGCATGAAACCATGTTCCACATTGCTCTACTACTTATTTTCCTACTAGTATTGAGATAACCTAACGTTTAATTCAAGAAGTGCTTAATTAATAGTAACTTACCTGGCCTTTCAGCTGGCAGAGCTGACCGCCCGGCGGTTTCTTCATACGTTTTTAATATGGCGCCATCTAGTGGAGCAGTTGATGAAATAATATTATGTAATCATTTTCCTAATTTTCATTTTCCTCATTTTCAATCATTTTAAATCATTTTCCCCATTTTTCCAATTTTAATAATACTATGTTGGTAAGGAAAATGACTGTTAAAGGAATAAGTGACATAATTTTAACAATTCTTGAAAGAAATATTTAACAAAACAAAAGACCCTATGGCAAAAGATAAGTCTACCGTACATAATCTAAGGCAGCATTGAATTATTAACGGCTTACAAAGTAAAGCAACAAATAAACCGACAATAAGTGGAACAACCCAAAAACGTTGAACTAAGCGTGATTTATATGAGACGTTGCGAGTTTTCCCAGCCTATGTCAGGCTTGATTCGAAGAGTTTCGACCATTAATATTCATTACCAGACTAGAGTTTACGTAAATTTAATTTTATCTGTAATTCTGTAACACTAGGTACTTACCTACTTAACAAACATCTGTTTGTAGAGATAAATTGGTTTAATTAAAGGGTCACGACTGTTTGTGTCAGAATGTTTTACTGTAACAAGGTTTACAGCGCCTGTACTAAAGTCTAGTGCATGATTTTCTCTTAGTTTTAATTGCTTTCGTATTTCTGAATTAATTAAATGTTGAGAAGATATATGGAAAACTAATAAACTGCGTAATTAAATAAGTACCTATCGTTTTTCAGGCTCTATCAGGTACTTATAATAATAATAATTCATTTATTATCAGACTACTTGTCCATGTGTTAGTATACAAAGAGCTTACAAACTATGTTAGTAAAAGAACAGAGGTGAAATCAATAATTATTTAATATGGACCTGAATCCAATGCCCCCATATGGGACTATCAATTTTTTCCACCAATGCCTTCAGGTGCCGATTGTCGCTACTCCTCACTCTAGCCATCATTGATGCCGCTATGTTAGTAAAAGAACAGAGGTGAAATCAATAATTATTTAATTTGGACCTGAATCCAATGCCCCCATATGGGACTATCAATTTTTTCTACCAATGCCTTCAGGTGCCGATTGTCGCTGCTCCTCACTCTAGCCATCATTGATGCCGCTCTCTTTCTAATAATGGCATTCCGTCCACGTGAGCTTCTGCAAACATCAATGATGCACTGCAGAAGCGAAGCAGCCCCATCAGCAACCTGAAAGCATTGTTGTACTGGACCTGCAGGGTCTTCACAGCGCGCAGCGTGTAGTTAGTCCACAAAGAGCAGGTGTAGAACGATTGGCAGTAGGCCTTAAACAAACTTATTTTTACTGCCATCAAACATTTACCAAACTTGCGGGCCAACATATTACTTCGCACTGTCAAGGCCCTGCGCTCCCGCTCAACATCCAATTTATCTGATAGGTGTTCGTCAACCACATGACCTAGGTACTTGAACTTAGTGACACGTTTCAGAGCGACTCCATTCAAAGTGACGGGTGGTATATTTTGAGGACATTTTCGTCCTGTCCTAAAAACCAGTAGCTCACTCTTCTGAACGTTGTATCTCAGTCCATGCACCCCGGCATACGATTCACAAACACCCACCATTTTTCTTAAAGCACTGATCGATGGGCTCAACAACACCATGTCATCAGCGTAACTAATATTATTAACAGTTTGATTACCTATGGAACAGCCTACATTGGTGTTGTTGAGCCCACAAATCAGCGCATCCATATACAAATTAAATAAGGTACAAGAGCTAAGACCACCTTGCCTAACCCCACACTCAAGCTTGTAAGCTTTCGAAAGAGTACCCGCCCATTTTACATGATTAGACTGGTTGTCTGGACTTATAGTGTTTCAGAATATTTGTACTTCAGACGAACACTTAAAAACACTCAAACAAACGACGGGTTTTTTCGTAAGACCTTACATGGGAATGTGATAAAAAACTCTATTGAAAAACTATCACATCTTTCTCTCCGTACGCTTTCTAAAAGACTTACCCAATTTAACCTATTTTTATCCAGATAAATGCAATATTGTAAATAAAATAAAAGTTAAATCCAATAAAACTCTTAAAGTCTTCCTTATTATTTTGTAAATTGATCGAAAATCTAGTTTTCTATCGATGTGGACCTTTGGTTTTGCTAGCTCTTCAATTTAATTTGATCCCACTTCGGTCTGTGGCTTGGTATAAGCCTTCTTATAAACTCGTTTCAATCCTTCTGCCCTCATCCAGGCGAATAAATGTGGATACAGCGTTTTCAATTTTACTAAATAATTGATAAACATTAATGTTTAATTGACAACGGTTGATTGACTTTGGCATATAAAAATAAGCTGATTAATAAACCATACATAACTTAGTCACATATTTTGTCTCTGTCATCAACTTATCTATTCTGTCTTCAATTGAAGTTATTATATATTATATGAAAGTTTTTCTTCTTAAAGAGGTATTTTCTTTGAAAAGAATTTATGTACTTTTTATAAGTCTTTGAAATTAAATTACATAAACTCTCACTTGTCGCTGTAAATTCTATTACAAAGGGGAATGGAAAAGGTAAAATAAATATTGAGGTTTACGTCGCGTCCATATTTGTCGAGCATCGGTTCAAATAAAGTCTCGTTTAGTATCATTCCCAACATTAAATAGGATTTCTATTTTATGTTGAATCATCTCATTTTTCCATTGAACTATTTATTCGTAAAATACCGTATAGTTACCGGTATTGATTGATTAAAGTTTCGCAATTCAATAATCTTTTATGCCTATTATCATGAATCTAAATTAAAATTAAGTAGAATTTACGTTTCTCTATAAACAACAAAAGCTGTGCCCCGCGGTTCCACTCACAAAAAAAGAAGAATATATTCCATATGTACCTTTCGAGTCATCAGCTAGTTTGTGCTAAAAGAATGATTTCTGTTTTCAAAAGTAAATATGAGTCCTTGATTAGACACTGAACTTGAGGCTTCATCGTTTTCTAGATAACGCTATATTGATTGGAAATAAGACCTAAAAACAAAATCAAAAACTAGTTTCAAAGACGAAAATGTAAAAAACTGAGGTGACAATAAATAAAAGGAAACTATATATAAACTAGTCGTATTTGCGAAGCCGACACGACACAACGCACAGACAGACATTTGCATTTTTATTGGTAACGTTTAAAGAAACAAAGGATGGATACGTAGTTACTTTTTCCCGTTTGGGAATAACTGTTTTCCTCTATTTCCTTTCGATGCTTATAGATGAGGTCACTTCCGCATTCTATTTTCAAAGGTAACGGTAATATACTATACCGGTTTAGTCACTTTATTTTGTTCTTTTCACAGAGATTTACTGAATTATTTGTAGAATAAAAGGCATTGATAAATTATACAAAGAAAATAGTATATAGGATAAATTCGTTAAAATTCTTAAAAACTAATCCATGAAGTTATGTGTTTTAGATAGAGCAACTTATTGAACTTTCCCACGCAGCTGCTTAAGAAAAGAAGTCACAAATTAAATGTATGAACCCACAATCCCGGACAATACCTAATAGTCAATCGTACATATTATCAGAAGAATTTCAATAAAAAGCGATGATCTAATTTCATTTATGGTTGACAGATTACTATTTGTGATTTTTATTTATTTTACTTATGTTTTTGTAGTGTCAAGAGCGGAGGGGGCGCTATTTAAATCTAGCTAGCTAGCTAGATGGCTAGCTCTAGCTGGATGGGTCTGGCCGGAAGACCAGCGCTGCAGCTAAGCATGCTTGTCTGCACACGACTCCTCATTTTTATGTTGTTGTTTTTTTCAATTTTTTTTTATCTAATTAATTTTCATTGTCATGTTCATTTCTTCATTCTTGTGTTTGTCGTGTGTTTGTACTAAATTAATGTTTTTTCTTTCTTTCTTTCTATTTGATAGTGTTTAAAAAGTGCTGGGATGGTGCCGGAGCGGTCCAATCATAGAGGTATCATACATGCTCGGAGAGGCCAATAGACGTGGATGCTCACTATATAGTTTTTCACCCCCGATGCAAAAACGACGGGGTATGTCTGCCTGCAGCATCGTAGCTCCCTAACGGATAAACCGATTTTGATTGTGTTTCTTTTGTTTTGAAGGTGAATTCGGTGTATTAGGGAGTGTTCTTAGCTATATTTGTTTGAAATCAGTTCAGCCGTCTGAAAGTTATGGGGGATAAAAGACTGTTTTTAAATTTTATATTAAAGTTTTAATCTCCTTTTAACATTGACTCTGTCTGGGTCTGTATTAAGTTGCCCGCGCCAGTAAATGTAGTCCGATATAAGATAATTTATATCAGCGTAGACCCTTTAGTTCTCCAGAGAAACTCCAGCGCTTACCTTATATCACACAGGTAGGTAGATGAGTAAAAAATCCTAACAAAACGTATCTCCGTAACATGCCTAAACCGTCAGGGATGAAAGGCTATACAACAATGGTTCCGTACAGTGAAGTATCATCGTCTACCACTCTTTTTGGCTGCATACCCTTCAAAGGCACCTCTCATCTTAATATCCCTGTTTTAGTCTTATTTTATGTGACATTAGCAAGTCGGGAGAACAAAGGAGTCCATGGTGATGTTTTTAGTTTTTAAACTGTTTTTACTTTAGACTTTTGGTTGATGTTTGATCGTGATCGGCGAGTTTTAGGATTACCTTACACTTAATATTTTATGAGGATAAATAGATAAATTTCATTGTAAACTCCATTTTTAATGGTAAGCACATAAAATTTAAAAATAGTTTTAACAAGGATGGCCTTATCCCACAAAGCGACCTCTTCCAGACAACCTTCAGATAGACAATAAGTTGAGGAAGGTGAAGGGTAGGGTGTCCAAACTCAGTAAATTAAAAACTTGAAAATAAAAACAAATGTATGTGAAAGACTGTAGATAAATTTTACTTATTTAATATATAACTCATATTATTTAAACTTATTATTGTATAGATTATTTTAAATATTTTAACAAAGTATAGAATATTGGTTTTTTCTAAATTATTTCGGAATAAATTATTTAGAAATATTTTTTAAAGTTTTTAAATAAATTAATCTACCTAAAATAATCATCAAATAAAAACATTTTAATTTCATTTGCACCAATTTGACGACCCAGTTGGCACAATGGTGACCCAGTTGGCACACCACGCCGGACTGCCAACACAGGGTTGCGGGTTCGATTCCCGCCTCAGACAAGTATGTATGCTTAGATATTTCTCTGAGGTCTGGTTGTTTCTATGTATTATAAGTATATATTTACAAAAGAAAATTATATAAGTAGTATATCCATTATCTAGTACCCATAACACAAGTCTAGTTACTTAGCTTGGGGCTAGATGGCGATGTGTCCTGGAATGTCCTGCAATATTTATTTTTATTTATTCATTTATTTAATTTGAACCTAGAATCCCCCTGTATGTAACACCAACCGAGGCGCACCCAAATGTGAAGGATGCTCGTAACGTGATGCCATACTTGCATAGACAAAAAAATGCATCTGATCCTACTCTTTGACATAGACAAGTACTTTTCCTTGCCTTTGTAATTCTTGGGACTTCTTTTAACAGACTGAAGGGGTTACTGAACTTTATTGAGCAGTATAATACTACTTCTACTTAGCGAGGTTGTTCGATTTCACCTCGAGATGACTTTCAGCCTGAAACCCTGGGCTTTCAAGCTAAAAGTCATCTCTCTCGCACCTCTATACGCGGAGCATCTGCCTGTGCGTCCTCACAAAAAAAGATATTTTTAAAGCAAGAAATAATCGTATTCTTTTAGACGATAGAGATTATTTTCTTTCTCGCTCTGAAATTAAGATTATTGTTCTATTACTTTCAAGAAAATTTACTAATAACTAGTAATTATTTTCTATCAGTTCTAGGTAGAGTTATTTCTTGCTACAAGAAATATATTTTTTTCTGTGATTGGAACGCAGTGTGGATCACGTCCGCGTTAAGGCTCTTCTCCTGGAAACCCTGAAACCAACCCTGTAACCTCCTGAGAAACCATTATATACTCTTTACAAATCTCCTTTGTTTCATTCACCTCCACTGCAATAGGTAAGTATTATTTATTATACCTACTTAGTAAAAAAGGCACTATTTTGACTCTTTACGCGTGGATGTTAAATCATAGCTTATTACACGAAACAATCAAGGTCCCAAGGTGCTGTTTGACTGTGAAACGGTCACTCTATTGTCAATGTTAGTACAAACAGTTTACCATTTATTTATAACACAAACAATTGTACTCGTAATTCAACTAGCGGGCTCTAATCTCGTTACTTTGGGTACGGTTAATTAATAATTAGTTTATGCAAATTAAGTTCGTACCTTATTTTATAAACATGGGAATGAGAAAATTAATTATGTTCAAATAATTGTTGAATATGTTTCATTACTTGCGTGAAAAGTTTCTTATCGTTAATTAAAAAAAAAACACATTACTCTTATTAGCGTCGTGCAGTCATCGGTATTGAGGCATAATGTATTTTCCATTATGCCTCAATACATTGTACCACTAGCTACCACCAAAAACACATAAAATCTGTAGCCCTAGCGAGAAGGTAAGCTACAGCGTTCGTAGCACATAACGTAGACAATGCAGATATTCAGCGCTACGGGTATTCATAAATAAATTTATGAAATACCTTCCAAATGTAGTTTTAATTAAAAATAATATTAGATTTTTTCATAAAATCTGTACCGTCAGCATAAACTGAAACCCTCATAAAAGGTGATAGCGGTCACCATTACCAAATATGGTAACTACAGCTGACTCCGTTTTAATTAATATTATCTCCCTTTACTGGATATGATTTTTACGTGAAAATGTTCCTGTTTTACTGTTATCAACGTAATTGGTGAAAGATAATAATCGAACCTGGAAAACAGTGTTTGTAAACTCGAAAAATGAAAAAAAAAATACAGTTGAATATTCCTGCAAAAATGCTGAAAGCCACTGCCAAAACATTGACTAATATTATTTCCTTTGCTGTTTTGTTAAAAGCAAGTCTTTTGAATATCAGACCATTATAGATAAAATTTCTTTGACTGTTAATAAAAATATTAATGAAATAACTGACTTAAATTAGCTATCTCATACAGATTGAAATACTATAAAAACGTAATGTTGTTATAATCAAATCGGCGTCTACTTTGCTTCTATTAAAACAAGGTACAGAAGAAATAATTAACGTTAATAATACAATTTTGCTTTGACAAAGAGTCTCGTTCAAATACATTAATATTTTTTTCTTTTGGCGTCGCGCGAATTGCGTATATTACCATCAATTTACCATTTAGATTAGAATAATTGTATTACAATAATTAAGTGTAATTTCCAAAATGGAAAGAATGAAATTTCGTTAAAGTTGTAATATTAATTGTTGATTATCATTTTAATTATTCTTCTTATCGATTAGGACATAATTGACCGAACGAGCGAAGCGAGAGAGGTCTAGTGTTGAGAAGGGTCGGTCGCTCGTATGTTTGTATGTTTGTATGTTTGTATGTTTGTATGTTTGTTCGACGATAACTTGAGTACCGTTGCTCTGATCTTCATGATTTTTGGTATACAAGTAGTTGAGGTCCATAGAATTTTTAAGTTCGAACATGAGCAGGATCGGTCAGGGGGTTACGGAGATAGGGGTCCAAAAGGGGATCTACCTATATGGCACACAAACTATACTGCAAATATACCCGAGTGGGGTATCAAATGAAAGGGCGTAACTTCGGTGACAATAATATGGTACCATGGAACTGATCTGATGATAGAGCTGGAGGGAATCTGCAGGAATTATCTCATTATCCATACTTCATAGTTCATTCATTCAAACTACTCGTCAAGAATCGCCTTGACGAGTAGTTAGTCTTTCAATGGTAACCAGGGTCTGATGATGGAACTGGAAGGTGGTCATAGGAACTTCGCAATGAAACGACACAACCCCATCGAGTTTGGGCTCGTTAGAATCGTCTTGACAAGAAGTTTGTCTTTCAATGGTGACCAGGGTCTGATGATGGAACTGGAAGGTTGTCATAGGAACTTCGCAATGAAACGACACAACCTCATCGAGTTTGGGCTCGTTAGAATCGTCTTGACGGGTAGTTTGTCTTTCAATGGTGACTAGGGTCTGATGTTGGAACTGGAAGGTTGTCATAGGAACTTCGCAATGAAACGACACAACCCCATCGAGTTTGGGCTCGTTAGAATCGCCTTGACGGGTAGTTTGTCTTTCAATGGTAACCAGGGTCTGATGATGGAACTGGAAGGTGGTCATAGGAACTTCGCAATGAAACGACACAACCTCATCGAGTTTAGGCTCGTTAGAATCGTCTTGACGGGTAGTTTGTCTTTCAATGGTAACCAGGGTCTGATGATGGAACTGGAAGGTGGTCATAGGAACTTCGCAATGAAACGACACAACCTCATCGAGTTTAGGCTCGTTAGAATCGTCTTGACGAGTAGTTTGTCTTTCAATAGTAACCAGGGTCCGATCTAACATATTAAGTTATCAAAGACCAAAAAGTATAAAATAAATTAATAGAATAAAAAACTAAAAAAACACGCTTTAATAAAAAAAAGTCCAACTAAAAAATAGAAAATAAAATCTAATAAATTTGGATTAAGAATATTGTACTTAAATAGTAAGCGTGTTACATTGTGATTGCAAAAGAAAAATAACGAAGGTGTAGCATCACAAATTCACAATGTAACACGCTTACTATTTACAATATTCTTAATCCAAATTTATTTAAATTCAAAATTTATAGAAAATTATTACATTGCCCCAAATCGTCCGAACTCTCTTTGCTTCATTTCCTATAATTATTTATTTCATAATCATGGGCTGTTTTACAATAATAGTGGTGGATAGTATTAAATAGTAGGAATGTTCGGTTCTAGCCGATCTAGAGACTCTGATAATTATAAAATTTGTGACTAATTTTTTAATAATTTTTATTGACTTGTTATATTTTAGTTTAGGGACTTATTACAGGACATATTGGCCTCAAACTTCTCTAATATATTCTCGTTCTCGAGCTTGTCTTCTCGTTTCCTCTTACGTAACATTATGATAAGTAGATACATAAGGAAGGAAGGAAAGGAATTACTATCTTCTGGATATTATGTTGGACACATTCAAAATGTCTTGAGTAAAAATAAAGAGTCAACGGATGTCCAGGGTGTGATGATTGAGCTGGCCTATGCTTTTAGAACTTAACAACAACAACAAGTTATGCCTATCGTGTTTGGATTCTCTAAATCATCAAATGTCAGATAATACCGATACTAGGCACCTATCATTCAAATAAGATAGACCTGTCGTATTTGGAGTCTTTCGTCGTTATATTATACATTTTAGTACTTTACGCTGAAATATAATAAACGCTGAAAAAAACTCGTGAGGTCTCAGTTCGGGGCGAACTACTAGTATTATAGGCCATAAAACACATCAATTGATTAACCTAACATTTATAAGACGACTTTGAAAGTAAAAACTATCTTTGCCCATTGGAGTCAGTCAACGTTAGTTTTTTCTGAAATTTAAACGTATTGAAGCGTTTAAATCGTTAAAATTGATTTAGGTACCTAAAAATAGTGCTAAGCAAAACAAAATGCATTTAGCATAATGGTATTGCATTTGCGAGAAAAAAGCTAGTGTGTTGGTTGGTAGAGTGCCGAAAATGTTTAAAATCGAGGCATATTTGGCACCGAGTATACCCTTACCATTGGGTTGTTCTGTACTGCAGCCAAATTAGTGGTGATCTTGTTCACTTCCTTAGAAGATAGGTACAAAACAAAGTTCATTATCGTGTATATTTTTATTAATAAAAGATTTTGTTCTTTATTTTTGTTTGTAATGAATAGGCTTTGAACCGGCCCGATTTTAACAAGTTACGAGGATATAAAATTTAAAAAAAAAAACTGTAGGACATTTACACAGTGCTATCTAGCCCCAATCTAAGCAACTAGGCTTGTGTTATGGTGGCCAGATAGCGGATAGAAAACCTATATACTTTTAGTTACTTTACATACAGAAACACCCAGACCAAGGTACATAAATGTTTGTTTGAGGTGGGTGTTCGCCTGCTGCGCCACAGAGGTCGTCATCTTTGGAAGTAAGACTTAATTCCTACGGAACCTACGCAGGTAAAATTGCGGGATGTTGCTAGTAGTTTATTTATACTTTATAATATTACAAAACTGAAGAGTTTGTTTGTTTGTTCTGGTTCGAATTGAAAAATTATTTTTGTGTTGGATAGTCCATTTATCTAGGAAGGCTATAGGCTACTTTTTATCCCGATATTCCCACGGGATCAGGAGTTACGAGGGTGAAACCGCGGAGCACTGCTAGTATGAAGATACACGTTTTAGTAAATGACTAATTTCATTTAACTTTATTTATGGAATACATTACTAGTACCTATCGAATTTATTTAATTCCCGAATCAATTAGTTTGAAAACAACCCCTCCATTCTCGTTCCTCGTTCACGATCGAAAGCACCTTGTAAAGCGTAGCCTTGACATTTTCTGTCCTTGGAAATCAGTCAATGTCTCAGAGTAATTTGTTTGGTAAACCTACATTTAAGTAGGTAAGTACTTGAGAATACCAAACAGAGCCGGTATTTGTACGGAAAACCTTTTACAAACCGCCTGCTTACGCAATACCTTACATTGAATGGTGAAACTATTTACTTACTGAAAATTGAGGACCCAACTTAAGATATAGTACGTTTGCATTATTATATACAAGAAATGGTTTTGTCGTAGTTGATATAACTATAGTAATGTGTCTAAGTAAAGAAACGTCTATCAATTACTAATGGACTTACTGTTACTTACTGAAAATTGAGGACCCAATTTAAGATATAGTACGTTCGCATTATTATATACTACCGCCCCGGCTTCGCAAGGCTGTATTATGCATGTATTATCCTTCCTCTTTAATCACTCTATCTATTTAAAAAAATCGCATCAAAATCCGTTGCGTAGTTTTAAAGATCTAAGCATACATAGGGACATAGGGACGGCGAAAAGTGACTTTTTTTATACTATGTAGTGACAAGACATGGTTTTGTCGTAGTTGATTATAACTATAGTGATGTCTAAGTAAAAAAATGTCTATCAAATTCTAATGGACTTACTGTTACTAGCGTAATAATGTAGGTCAATGTAATTTCTACTATTTTTATACTTATGACAGACGTCAAACAAAGCACATCTTATGTGTGAGTGCTAGATATTATAGGTAGGATCCTTTAACTCCGAGTGAAATCCTGGTAAACTTTAACAAAATACAAAACATACTCCTTGTTTCCTTGTCCGAGTTTGCTGCCTCGTCGGTTCGGTACATGTTCAAAAATCTTTTTAGCTTCTATTGTTTCCATGTTTAGAACATTGTACAAGATTATAACATAAAGAAGACATATTTTACGAGTTAAAATGTGGGATACATCCATCGCGTAAGGAAGAGCACTTCAATTTATGTGCGTAATTAAGTGGAGTTTGCGTCGGAGGCCGTCGCTCGGCACTTTCCAGCGGTAAATGAAATTTACGTACGCCTCCACCTTTCGAACGTATCTTGAGTTTTTGGTCCAAGTTGTAATAATATAGCGACTATTTTGCTTACCATCTCCGAACCAAATGACTACAAGTACAGAACCATTTAGTTGACCGAGCGAGTATATGTATTTCAAGTCTAACAGAATTTGCTTTCCATTATTGCCTGTATAATATGTATGTGTCGCGTTTTAATAGTAGATTATGCATCAAGGGCATAAATCAATGTCTTATGTTGTGGGTGGCATATTGAACCCCGAGTGTAACGAGGGACTCTCGGGTTTAAAGTCAACTCCTGAGCGACGCGAGGGAGTTAAGTTGAGTCCTGAGTGAAGCGAGGGGTTCAAGCCGCCCAAGACGAAGACATGCTTTATCCCGAAGTGCATACTCTACTTT
The DNA here is from genome assembly GCA_907269075.1 of Idaea aversata. Classification (NCBI taxonomy): domain Eukaryota; kingdom Metazoa; phylum Arthropoda; class Insecta; order Lepidoptera; family Geometridae; genus Idaea; species Idaea aversata. Next base: position 10,274,669 of record OU026091.1, read on the forward strand.
TCATACCGTCAGTCCAATTTTTTTTTAATTCTTAAAATGCAGAGGATATGTCATATTCTGTCTAATTATTTCTATTTTCAAACCGCTATTTCTCACTATTTGTGACCCAAATCAAGGCTTTTAGTCTCGAAGCGCAAGAGAAAAGGGTGGTAGGAGACGCTGACTGTGCTCAATTACATTAATAATAATCTTTAGTTTGCCCAAAAAAATTACGACCCAACCGTCTCGGCCATTATTTTATCTTCAAGTGTAACTTTAGATTAGTAAAGTTTACACCAATAAATCTAAGGAGCTGCAATAAATCTTTCTAAGTTTAATGTTATGTGTATGACCCATTAAAGGACATGGGTCGACGGCCATTTATCTAAGGACGTAACTTAGTTGAATCAGTGTACAGTGACTGCAATTAGAGGCGGGCGAGTGGCCAACTTAACTTGCTCTGAAGATATCGGGATAACTTTGTTTTCGGACTAGAGGACTACAGTGTTCATCAGGGTGGAGATAGTGGTAATTATCTGGTATTTCTTTGTTTGATTTTAATTTAGAACAGCGTGAAGGTAGAGTATTTTTAATACCAAGAGCATCTAATACAAAAAAAACTCGAATTATTTCCATTATAGTATTCAATGTAAATTAATGTTTTAATCCTTTCTCTAAATCCAATAATATTCAATAAACTTCAAAATTAATCGCGATTCAAAGTTAAATCCCCTAAAATCCGCGCCACTGACTCGTAATTTACAAATCGTTTTAATATTTATATAATAAAGCCTTAAATTACTTAGCAACGACTGTGACGCTAGATCTTGAGGTTGTGTCACTCTGTTTAATATTATACAAGGATGGTAAGGGCTCTCACAGACAACGGACTTTAAATCGGTCAATAGTTTTACGACAACAAAAATGATAAAATCGCATACTGGGGGCTACTAATATGATTTGAGTGATTCGACATATATCTTTATGAATATCAGGTTAAAATGTAGCCTATGTTATTTCCAAAGAATCAATGTATCCTCATACCAAGTTTCATCAAAACCCTGAGTTGCTCAAAGTTGCTGAAGGAAAACAATTTTTTTACTTTTATATATAACTAGCGACCCGCTCCGGCTTCGCATGGCTATATTGTGCATGTATTGTATTATACATATAAACCTTCCTCTTGAATCACTCTATCTATTAAAATAAACCGCATCAAAATCCGTTGCGTAGTTTTGAAGATCTAAGCATACATAGGGATATAGGGACAGAGAAAGCGACTTTGTTTTATACTATGTAGTGATAGTGAAGTGATAGTGATATTATCTTTATATATCTATCTATTTATATAACTTTATCCATCCTCTGCCCCATCCTATCCTATTCTTATCCCTATACTTGCATACGTGCTTCCACTGAACTTCTCTTGATACTTTTTTCTTTAGCGACATTTTATAATGTAATGAAATTAGATTGTAAGAATCTGTTATTGGCAGTATGTTTTGTATATCGTCTAATAGCTAGTATTTATTAAGTGCTGTTGATTCTGTAAGAAACATACAAATAAATAAATAAAAAATAAATAATAAATCCAGAAAAATAAAAAAATTTTTTTGTTAAATAATAAAAAAATAAAAAAAAAAATCTCCAGTAGTTTCAGAGCCTATTCGTTACAAACATAAAAACAAACAAAAAAATCTTTCCTCTTTTAGTGTAAGTGTAGATTTGCTCCTAGAAGCAAGAAGTTCTAAGATTATGATGACATAATAATATCATCGGCCGACTGAAAATGTAGTCTGCGATAGAAAGGTAGACTGTTATAATGAAGTGAAATATTCATCAGTTTTCGTCTGGAGATCTGGCCACGACTAGGTGGCTCCCGAAAACGTGGTTCAGACAGCTCAAACGTTACTCTGGCGGAAGACGATTCGAAATAATATATACTTAATATATTTCGGTCTTTGAAGGAAAAGCAACAATGCCTTTACAATTTTGGGTATTCAACTCACGTATGAAGGTATCTTTTAGGTTAGCGTGCTAAATCTTAGCCCGTATCGTCCTTAAAAATCATCCAGGTAAGATAGTGGTCCAACGCTGACGCATCACATATAAAAATTACCTGCGGACGTAATGTACTCACATTACCAATATTCAAATATCTGTAAAAAATAAGTATAGTATTTACCTATTTTTTATTTTTTTATTTTGAATTGTATAGTACCATGTTTAAAAAAAAAGAATCAGGTAACATTACTTTACAACCTTACACATTTGCGAGTGAGCTCTAGGTCACGTGGGGTTCAACTGATTGGTAATGTGACTGTACATCAAACAATTTCCAATCTAGCCACATCAAACGTATATTTTTAACACTCTCGATTCGAACTTTATAATACTCCCAAATTTTAACATTAACAACCAAACTTCATTACCAATTGGTAGCTTTGCTTTCACGGTCATAAAAACTGATTAAATAAAATGTAACAAGAAAATAGAATTAGTTTTCCCAGAATAAGACTGTCTGTTTCACGTCGTTGAATTTTTGAGGGCCCGTGTGAGACCGGAGCGCATATTTTGGATGAAAATTCACCTCGGTGTCGCATAAAAAAGACTTATTTACATACAGTTCGACAAGGTTGAAGCAACATTTGCATTAATTAACGGATGAATTGTTGATGAAATGAGCTATCTGAAGTGGTCGAATACGGGTATTTTTATTATTTTCGGTAGGTAATGGATATTTTTATTTAAAAAGGCTGTAGATTTAATTTTCACAGAAGTATTTTTAGCTATAACCAGCCACAGAGTTACAACTTCAATACATCCATACTAATCCCTCCTAATATTAAATATGTAAAAGTTTGTCCCTTTTTTAACAAATTTTCTTGTAAATTTAGGCTACATCCCGACTCTACCCGATCCCATCTCTACCCGATTTTAAAATACCTAACAAAAAATCCCAACTCAACCCGATTTCGTTTTTGCTTAAAGATAAAAGTAAGAGTACAGTTAACATTTTAGTTATACAAAAAATGTTACTTATAGCAACCCGCCCCGGCTTCGCACGGCTATATTATGCATGTATTATACATATATACCTTCCTCTTGAATCACTTTATCTATTAAAAAAAACCGCATCAAAATCCGTTGCGTAGTTTTAAAGATTTAAGCATACAAAGGGATATAGGGATATAGGAACAGAGAAAGCGACTTTGTTTTATACTATGTAGTGATAGTGAAGTGATAGTGATTATGATTGGGATGACAATGTAACACTTTTACATCGTCATCCCTGTGGTTTAAATAAAATGATCATTGTTGTAAGGAGGCAAGCACTGGCAAAGTAAAACTAGAAGAATTTATTTTCTTGGATCTTTTTTAGAATTCCTGAAGAATTTCAATAATTATAGGCTATTTATCATACCAAAGAACATGCGGATACCAGCTAGTGGTTGTTAAATGATTTGATTCTCATAAACTTATTTTAGAATAATAAATTCTAAAAGTTATTTAAGCTTGGAATACCAAAACATTGCATCTTGTTTAAGACAAATTCCTTCGGGACTTGTAAACTTCACAAACATCACAATGGTCTTATCTGGACTTAATAAGAACGATGGTGTAAGGGCCCCTACAGGATTACTTATTAAGTAGATTACCGGAACGGCTGAGAAGTCAAGAGCGCCGTCTGCGTCGAAGCCCATTCAAGGAGCGGCAGACGGCCGATGAATTTTTGAGAGGCCTCCAGGACGCCGTGTGTGAGCCGACTGAAAGCTTTTTTGCAGAAAAAGGAATCGGCTGGATAATGAAAAGGAGACAGACGTTGTGTAATGAATGTTTCGGCTTTACACAGAATTCTTTGAGTCTAATGTCTCATCTGGGTGTTATGACGTTTAAAAATTAGAATCTGCCGTATTATAAAAGTACCTCAGTTTTAAAAATCTACTACCTATCAGTTTTAAGCTCTTTATACGTTACTAATTGTATGATTATTCTGAATATCAAGGATAACAGTTGCTGGAGCTGTATAAATTACCTAGAATAATTCGAGTCAGTAAAGTTCTATTGCGTTTCACCGAAAAAAGTAGATCGATAAAGTATGGGGGAAAATACGGGTCTAGTTACCATTCTAAACTTAAAAGTAGCCAGTTATATAGTAGGCATAGAAACTCTTATCCGTATTTTGTTGTCAAAATAAAAAAAGCAATTAAAAAAAGGAAATAATCATTGTGTTGGACAGGATCAATAGCCATTGATTTCAATCATAACGTCCTGTGGTGGACGTTTTTGTCAACAAAAACGAGTCCTTAACGTCTATCAACACCTTTGTAAGGACTCGTCTTGAACGTGACAGCACTTCATACCTTTGTCAATAAACATAGGTAGGTAAGTATTGTTTAAAAAAAATAATATTAAGTTATCTTTATAATTGTTTTTCCTTCCTTTACAGTCTGCCCTGGAATTTCACGCTATAACTATTAAATTCACCTTGTTTTGTCATTGATTATTTTGCAGTTTCGAAGTTATAACGACATTCGTTATGGTGTAAAGTTTGAGGTCATTTTCAGAAATAGTATAACAAATTTAATTAATTTAAGCTCACCTCTCAGTTTCGACCACTGTAATTGTAGTGAAGGTAAATCTTCAGGACATCAAAGTGTCGTCTGAGACGTTTGTCTAGTCCCATAAGAAGCATTCGTAAACCATGTGCAGGTTAAAAGTAGCCTTCAGCCTTCTCCCTGGAGCGTCAAGGATCCTCTGCTACATAATTTTCTTTTTAAATTTTATGCCCTTAACGCTTTCAACATGTATCACCCTCTCAACGACCAACGGTAAGATTTTTATGAATGCGAAATTTTCTGCATTGAAAAAGTGCTCGTTACGTTATCTCGCGCATATTTCATTTTTAAAGAATTTTCATTTCTGTATTTTTATATTTATGGTTGTATTTCGTGGTCTTCTTAGATATACCTACGACATAATTTCGTGGTCTTCTTAGATATACCTACGACATAATTTCGTGGTCTTCTTAGATATACCTACGACATAATTTCGTGGTCTTCTTAGATATACCTACGACATAATTTCGTGGTCTTCTTAGATATACCTACGACATAATTTCGTGGTCTTCTTAGATATACCTACGACATAATTTCGTGGTCTTCTTAGATATACCTACGACATAATTTCGTGGTCTTCTTAGATATACCTACGACATAATTTCGTGGTCTTCTTAGATATACCTACGACATAATTTCTCACAAAAATATAAATCTACCAAAAAGTAAAAGTTTACTCATTCACAGACTTCTTCTCTAAGATGTAAATCTCTGAAAAAAAATGGGTGCGTGTACTTATGTACGCGCGTGAGAAGTTATACTTCTTTGGCATTATTAAAAAAAAACAAAAAAACAAAAAAAAACATTAATAAAAAAACAAAAAAAAAAAAACTCGTCCGGCAAAAAACTCGTCCGACAAAAAACTCGTCCGACGAAAAGTTCGTCCGACAAAAAACTCGTCCGGCAAAAAACTCGTCCGACAAAAAACTCGTCCGACGAAAAACTCGTCCGACAAAAAACTCGTCCGACGAAAAACTCGTCCGACAAAATACTCGTCCGACAAAAAACTCTGGACTGGAAAAGGATTGTCAACACAATCAATAAAGTTCAATTTAGATTTAAACAACTTCTCCCGTGAGAATTTTGTGTGACGTGAGAATTTTGTGTGACGCTTTTGTAAAATTTCACTCTCATCATTTTTTCATAACGCGCCTAAAGAAGTATAACTTCAAAAATTAAAAGAGTGAACGTGATAAAAAAAATCGGCTTCGCTTCGTCAGTTTTATCGTCTATCCACCCTAATTAGAAAGCACTACGAGATCTCATTAAATACGCACTTAAGAAGTTACGATCTCTAAAAGCTTCTCACAATAAAGTAAATGGTTATGCAAAACTGACCTATATAAAAATAATACGTCACTTTTAATTAAATTTTATGTTCTAATCAAAGTCTCGTAAAGCATAGGCCTTAATGACAGAAAAACACTTTATTTTACGAAAATTGCTCGTCTTCAGATAAACCCTTATTCTGGGATTTATAAATATTTTTATGGAAACCACATAAAAACATTGCTGTCTTAAGCATTGTTTTTTAAGAGTCGATTTGAATATAGGTACACTTTAAAAAAGAACGACTGCATTTTTTCCCTCCCTTCATTTAAATCCTGCATGAATTTATGCACCAAACTCAAAATTAATGTTCTAGTTTTAGGCATAAAATAGTTAACCTCGAAGTTCTTAAAGCCAAGAAGTAAGGTGCAAAATCAAACTTTAACCTTTCACCAGACTGTGAGGTAGAGCCTACATCAAATTCACACATGAATTACTTTTCAATAAGTTCGGATACGAATCTGACGAAATTCGGTATTCCAGGCGTATTTTTGTACGTACGGTGACTTATTACTTGTACGTACAGTATGGACATAAGTAAATGATCAGTTTGCTACAAAAATACTATCAACAAGTATTGAAGTTACGAACTTCTTCTAATAGACGTTACACACAAACTTAAATACTTGAATTAAAAGTAGGTACTAAGGTGATTATTATTTTCAACATGTTAGCTATGTCTTTAGTTGGCCGAGTGGCCACCCGCTACACCAACCGACATGGGTTCGATACACAGGTTACGTTGTTATAATGTTCAAATAGTGCTGCACAGTATTGTAAACGTTACGGTGGGCAGAGACTTTTGACCGTGGATTGTACGTGTACAGTCTCTCACAAAATGACTTATTGCATTTTTACCACATAAAAATGCCATCAAGTTTTTATATACATGTTGCCGCGGCAACCAATATTACATGACATTCCTAGCATTACGTCATGTCATATCATAACCACGTCTTGACACGACAAAGCAGAGACTTCCTGCCCTCGACTGAAGTTTGATAAGTACACACACAAGCCACACACCATAACTAAGTGGATTGAGTGAACTTACTGTGACCTATATCATGTCGCTTTTATTAGTTGTCGTTGTGCGTACAATAGCGTACATACATACCTCTGCATATTATTAGAATATTGAAATAAACAAATCAGCTTTGAACCGGGAACGCTGGGGAGGGGTTTGTTTGGTTGATTACGTTTAGTTTTTATTTTTTTACCTTATTGTTATTAAATAATAATAAATAATAAATATTGTAGGACATTCCACACATTGCCATCTAGCCCCAAGCTAAGTAACTAAACTTGTGTTATGGGTGCAAGACAACGGATATACTACTTATATACTTTTCTTTTGTAAATTTATACTTATAATACATAGAAACAACCAGACCACAGACAAATATCTAAGCATAAATACTTGTCTGAGGCGGGAATCGAACCCGCAACCCTGTGTTGGGCATTATCTTATATAATAAATCTGAAATCAGTATACTATAGTTAATTTAAATACAAAGTACAATTTAAGGGCCTTAAAATTTTATAAAGAAATTTCAAAATTACTAGTTTTAGCTTCGGGTGACTAAAGGGCTGGCTCGTACCTCGGACAACGGATAAGCATCGCCATCCAACGTGGTAACGCTGCCAGCCTTTTGGGCACACTTCCTAGGGACCCCCATTTGGACTTTTAATTTAGTATAAGTAAAGTAGGTAAGTAGTATATTTAATTAATTTAAGTTTTCGTTATTTAATTGTTATTTAGTATAGTATAGTTACTTGTTCATTTCTCAATAAATAAATGAATTTAAGGGACGAAAATGACATTCGACCCGACGTATAAAAAATGGTTATCTGTAAAGTCGATTTAAGGACGATAATTTTACGTGATACTTAACGTTATAAGATCTTTTGTAACGTTGACTTTACCATTTTGCATAAGTACTTTAATACATTGCTATGGTTACCTTGCCAGTCACGGTAACGTAACATGACGTCACACTTTTTTGTGAGTGCAGACGTTATCATGTTAATTTTTTTTTTTTTCATAATAATACGAATAAAAACAGTTTATTCAGTTTAATTAAGCAACGGGACTATACGTATAATGTATGTATATTGCTGAGTGTGACGCCTATCTATACTGTACGTACAGTCGGCTGAATAACTGCAGCCCCCGGTAGAGTTTTAAAATTACTATTATTGGCATGTTTTCATTCTAATAATTTTTGTTTGATAAATTCATGAGTTAGAAGACTTTAAACTTCAACTAAAGCAGGTGTCTAGAATCTTGCTTCTGTTGAAAACATTATTATGACAGCCGATTTAGAGCTCTACGGTGGGTCTGCAATTATGCAGCCGACCGTACGTGCGTATAGTTTTACTTGATAGTACAATTACTACGGTGAAACTATAGGCATAGATACATCATTAGTAATACCGCAAGCGTTCCTCCCTCGAACTAAATAGTAGTATCCTCCGTCACCCCAACTTGGTCCCCAGGAGTTCTTGATAATCCAGTAAGGTACAATACGATTTTCGGACACTGGAAGCACAACATAAAATGTTAAATTAAATAAATTCGGAAATATGATTTTTCGAACTGATTAAAAAAACCCGTATTTTCCGCTTCCGGCTAAATGAGGCCGGAACTGAAACCGGACCATCCTTCTGTTAACTATAGTTCATCAGTAAGTCAATTATAGCTAAAAATCAATGTATTGCTTTACAATCTTTACATCCGTAAGTCAATCTATATAAATAAAAATCAATTGCTGTTCGTTAGTCTCGTCTATATAAATAAAAATCAATTGCTGTTCGTTAGTCTCGCTAAAACTCGAGAATGGCTGAACCGATTTGGCTAATTTTGGTCTTTATTTATTTGTGGAAGTCCAGGGAAGGTTTAAACGGTGAGAATTTAAAGATCGAACTTACGCGGGTGAAACCGCGGGGCGCAGCTAGTCTACTATATAAAAAAAAAAGGGTTTTCCTTCCTGACGCTATAACTCAAGAACGCACGAACCGATTTCCACGGTTTTGCATTCGTTGGAAAGGTCTCGGGCTCCGTGAGGTTTATAGCAAAGAAAATTGGCGAAACGGAGTTCGCAGGGTTTGCTAGTTATAGCTAAAAATCAACGTATTGCTTTTGTAAGCTGTTTTTTTTTCTCATTTACATACTTTAGATCAGTGGCCTCGACATTTATTCCGAATGTCGTGGGTTCAAATCCAGGCCGGCCGAGCACCAAAGAATTTTTATTAGGAAAAATTTATATGCATAATTTACTCTGACGGTAAAGGAAAAAATCCTAGTGAAACCTGTGACTTATTTTTTTTGCCTCTTAGCATTTTGACAAGTTCTTTCCTTTGGACACTATCGACTAAGCTGTGTGGGTAAGTAAAGTAAAGGGACCCATCTAACGAGGTCTTACTATAATATCAATGGTCACGATACCGAACTGCCAAACACAGGGTTGCGGGTTCGAGTCATGCCTCAGACAAGTATTTATGCTTAGATATTTGTCTGTGATCTGTTTCTTTGTATTATAAGTATATTTTTACAAAAGAAAAGTATATAAGTAGTATATCGGTTGTCTAGCACCCATAACACAAGTCTAGTTACTTAGCTTGGGGTTAGATAGCGATGTGTGGAAAGTACTGCAATATGTATTTTTTTTTAATTATCTTTGCATCTTATTTTATTATATTAGTTTACCATAGGTCGAGAAGCCTACAATCAAGACGGCATGGTTCATACTTTCAAGGGCTGAATCACATTCTTCTTCAGTAGGTTCGTCAATACCGCCTCGGTATTTATTCATAGATGCTACGTTTATTCCTGTAACATATACTTAGTTTTATTGTAGAGGTACAATCCACGGTCAAAAGTATCTGCCCGCCGTAACGTTTATAATCGTGTGCAGCACTATTTGAACATTATAACAACGTAACCTGTAGATCGAACCCACGTCGGTTGGTGTAGTGCAATGGGTGGCGGCTTTTACCTCTCGGCCAACTAAAGACATAGTTGTTGTTTGTTGACATGTTGAAAATAATAATCACACTGAGTACTTTAAATTCAAGTATTTAAGTTTGTGTGTAACGTCTATTAGAAGAAGGTCGTACATCCAATACTTGTTGATAGTATTATTGCAGCAAACTGATCATTTACTTATGACCCATACTGTACAGTGTACCTATTAGAGTAAGATCTCTCCTCCAGACCTTTCGTAATTTACAAAAAGCTGAGAATTACTCAACGCATGCCTCCAACACAGATTTATAAACAACTAGCGACCCGTCGCGGCTTCGCACGGCTATATTACGTATGTATTATACATATAAACCTTTATCTTGAATCACTCTATCTATTAAAAAAAAACCGCATCAAAATCCATTGCGTAGTTTTAAAGATTTAAGCATACATAGGGATTTAGGGACAGAGAAAGCGACTTTGTTTTACTTATACTATGTAGTGATGACTAGCAGCACTCCGCGGTTTCACCCGCGTAACTCCCGATCCCGTGGTAATATCGGGATAAAAAGCCTATGTGTTAATCCAGGTATCTAGCTATCCACATACCAACTTTCATCTAAACCGGTCCAGTAGTTTCGGAGCCTATTCGTTACAAACAAACAAACAAAAAAATCTTTCCTCTTTATAATATTAGAATAGATATACAATTATCAAGTTCAGACCATTGGCTTGGACAGTTATCAGGTAGCAAAGCTAACACACAAACTTTCACATTCATAATATTAGTGAAAAAAAAACGCACAATGAGTTCTCTGTATAAAAATAGAAATAAGTAATGTAAAATCATCTTACTAGCTACCAATGGTCCGTCATAGTAAATATGATTTTTCATAATATCTTCATCGAACGCATACACTCTTCTGAAACCGTATAGAGGCACTGGTCGTGGGGGATTTATTGATGGATATTCACATGTCTTCTGTTCAGCAGAATATTTCCTATAATCTGATTCTCGCAGTACACCGCCATAATTCATTATAATTTCGCTTTTAAAAAACATAAATAAATAAACATTATTGGCCTCAAAAGATCAGGGGCCTTATTCTGCTATTTGGCCAACCATTGTCATTATATCGAGACTCTATAGATATTATATCGAGATTGTGACTTTATTTGGTATTCTGCTAAAGTTTTAATAACATCGCAATATAATCACTATGGAGTCTCAATGGTATGGTAATATTTACCTTGCAGGTGTTGCCTAGCAACATGGTATATGTTGCTAAGCAATATACCGTTTTGACAACTATCGAGATTCCATTAAGCCACGATTGTAGAGCAGAACACAAAAGTGAGTCAGTGGTGTGTCAGTGGTGTCTCGATAGAATAGTCAACGTTAGGAGAATACGAATTTGACATGTAATGTCATATTTTTGACATTAAATTTCTATTACGATTATATCGACACACTATTGAAATGCAATTGTGTTAGCAGACTTAGGCCCCAGTTATTTTGTTGACAGCAATACTCACTAATAAGTCTCTAAAATACGACCGCTACTGCATGCACTTGTATTCTTTTCACCAGCAAACACGCAGTCAATTAAAAACTGTTCAGATAAGATTTCATATTGATTAAAATATATAGATGTATGACTTTCGATGGCAGCTGAAATATTAGAAAAATATATTTAAAAATGAGTAATAGATAAGATAGATAGATTAACACATTATTGATGTGACAACGTTTTATAAATTGGTTTGCCGGGTGACACTTCAAGAAACTGCGTTACGCTCCGCTGACGTTATGCGCTCACAATGAGAGCGAGTGAGAGGCACGCGTCCCTTCCACTCGGGCATGGTTAGCCCGCCTAAGAGCGAGAGAGACAGACATAAAAAGTGAAAGGCACGCGTCCCTTCCACTCGAGCACAGTTGTTGTCACGTAAAACTTTCGCCCGTATACCGACTTTACAGGCAACCAGTTTTTGTACCATAAAAACAAAACACAAGTAAACACAAAATTAAAACCTACAAGTATAATCAACCAATCACCTACTGACGATACCAACTAGTATAGTATTTTAAAAAACTTGCAGTGTCTGACCCCGAAACTCTTACCAATAATAGCAAAAGCCCAGCAAGCAGCACAATTTAGTTCGTTTTTAACAGGAGATACCACTCTTTGATCTCTCCAGTCCCAATGTTCTATATAATTCTCTGGTTTATCAACAGGATGAACGCCCAAAAATCCTCTACTAAGACCAAACGGTCTTTCAAAAAGACCCTCCCATCGTCTACTACTCCGTGACACTTCAAGATAACAATCTGAAACAGTGACAACTATTAGAAAACAAAGAGTTATTGAAAACATTGCTAAAAGAATAATGTAAACTTAATGAAGCCGTTCTTTAAGTAGGTAATACAATGCGTTATCGTGCTAGACTTCCCAGGAATTTTTACAATTCTTGTTTATTTTATGATCGTGTATTTAAAATATTTATACAAAGATATAAATAAAGTTTGATTGACTGCAAGGTTTGCGCCACGATAAGTGCTTACAACTTATCAGACTTAGAGACAACGAAAAGAATGCGATAGGTACTTAAATGTTTCAAAGAAATGTATTTTCTGTATAGCAGGCAATTCAAAAATTCTTTAATTCACAATATCGTACAATTGTCAGTAAGACCGAACGTGCCACGTGAAAGTTTGATTTTCACTATCTTATCGCACTTCTGATATAAAGGCTAACTATTTTAGCCAAAATCTGAGTGTAGGTTACGTAAATCTAGAAGCACTTATCATCAGAACATATTTTAATCACCCATCACCCATCAGCGTTATTTTACTACAACGCCTAATCTACTATTTAAAGGTATTAAACTAATGAACTCAAATAAATTGTGCGACCATGAAAAAGTTCAGACATTATGAAGCTACAGCGACAGAATGAACCACGTTCCGTCATTTTATTCCTATTTATAGACACAAAACAGTAGTCAAGATGGTGGCGTCCTGGCGTATAAGTACATCAAATGAAGCACTGTATTGTTGACTTCCTTCAGTCGTTTTGTTTTGTCACTGACAATTTGCTTATGAAATCTACTAACTTTAGTATTATTTAATTAAATTAATAAATGAAACAAATAAATAAGACAGTTACACTTACGTTTACATATAGTAACAAAAAAGCAATTTAGCAGTTGGAAACTCTATTCCGGACGGTCGCCGCACCGAGTTTACTTTGTTCAGCAACAAAGTTAAATAATAATAATAGAACATTTTACATTATGTCGCCGACATGAAGTTATCCGAACTGCGGTCTTTCGGAGAGCTACAAAACCTCTTACACTTGTGTGGTCATTTAATAGATTTCACGTTTTAATTTATCAATAATACCTCAATACTTTATGCATTATTTAGTCTTAACCATTTCATTAGATATCACCTGCTTCCCGGTTTCACCCCGTAACTTCCGAACCCATGGGAATATCGGGATAGTAACTAGCCCATAACACTACCAATAAATTAATGTATCCTCTTACCAAGATTCATCAAAATCGGTCCTGTAGTTTCGGAGCATATTCGTAACAAACATGAACAAAGAAAAACAAAAAATCTTTCCTCTTTATAATCACTATCACTATCACTACATAGTATAAAACAAAGTCGCTTTCTCTGTCCCTATTCCCTTTGTATGCTTAAATCTTTAAAACTACGCAACGGACTTTGATGCGGTTTTTTTAAATAGATAGAGTGGTTCAAGTTCAAATGCATAATATAGCCGTGCGAAGCCGGGGCGGGTCGCTAGTATAAGTATAAATAGAATAAAGCTAGAGATAATATATACATTTTTAAATTTACTATTAAGGTTCTTTTATATAAGTATGTAATTTTTAATTAATAGTAAACATATGATAATATACAGATATAGATAAGTTATATACATAGATGTGTGTGTGTATGTTTTTTTTTATTATTGTTCTGTATAATTAGATTGTATTATGTTTTGTATTATGTTTTGTTGTATTATGTTCTGACAACCGCTGGGGAGTAAAGGTTCTCGAGTGGCGGCCACGATGCAACGCGAAACGGAGTGTTGGGAGACCAGCTGCCCGGTGGACCGACGACATTGTGGCGGTCGCGGGTAGTCGGTGGATGGAGGCGGCTCAGGACCGCTGTTTGTGGCGTCGTCGTATGGGGGAGGCCTATGTCCAGCAGTGGACGTGTATGGGCTGATATGATGATGATGATGATGATGATGATGATGTTTTGAATAAAAAATAGACATATACTACATATGGTACCATTGAAAAAATGTTAAGTGTTAATTTTGTTGTTACTGCTTCTCTCGTCGTAGTTTGGATTAAGTGTATCCAACTCCATTATATTGTAACTCTACATTAAATTGAGATTTATATACCGCATCCATATCAATCTCATCTTATATAACAATGTCCTGTTCAAGTGCATTGTGGTGTAGCTCAAATTATAGTACTCGGAGCTCGTTTATGCATATCTTATACCGAAATGGTTGCAAGATATGACAAAGACCGAGCAAACACATTAACTATGTGTGATGGGGGTAGTTATACAAAGGGAAGTCAATTTAAAGGGTCAAGGTTCTACAAATACTAGAACAGACTTAAGTTATGCGGGTGCCTTTTGTACCACACTGATTTAAGGGCATAAGGGTTCTCAAAAAGATTTACTTCAAGGCCTATAGTAAACTATAGACTTTTTTATATTTAAGATTTTTTTTTACATATTATTAGGTCAGCGTTTGACCACTATCACACCTGCCTGACGGTAGATGACGATGCGGCCTAAGATGTAGCACGATTTCAGAAGAAATTTAAGATTTAAGATTACGATTTCAGAATAATTCAGTATAAAGAAAGTTCCGACGATTTGACGATTACTACCATCCAATTTTTGGACAGTCGGCCTTAGAACTTTTAACCAGCTGTCAGCAAACTATCGGCTGACTGTGAAATCTGTTGTCTACTTCTTTGCGTTTTTAAAGTAACTGATTATTCTAATGGTAGAGCAAGATTGAAAAAAGGTTTAGTCGTCGTTTGTCGTAAATACGAATAGAATTTAGAATAGATAGACGTGATTTGAGCTAACTGAATAAAACATGTTTTTTTAAGGTGTCGAATAAATATATTTGTTGAGATTGATTTTCAGATTTTCGATAAAAACTTACACTTATAGATATCACGTTTGTATACTTTAGCTTTTTACTTCTATAGTAACGCTAACAGCCGTATTAGTAACGCTAACACACTTAAGTGTTTCTTTTACAAATCATAGGCACGGGGTGTACCTATTTCGTTGTTACAGAGACCGCAAAGAATTGTGAGCTGTTTCATCACTTAATGTTCGTTTTTAAGTTAAGTTTTTCTCCCCGATTTTCATAGTTTGTCGAAACACTCCTTTGGCTAAACGTGTAGTTTGACTAAAGTTTGACAGAACGAGGTTTTGACGAAACGCATATTTTGACGAAATACTTCTTTGGCCAAACTAGCACTTTGACCAAACACACCCTTGACCAACCGCCCCAAACCCCTTATTATTTACAAAAGATAAGAATTCACTTTCTTTCTTATGTAGGTAGGTACTAAATAAGTCGTGACATCGCGACGTGTTGTAAAACATTTTGTCCAACAATAAATAACTAGCTATTGAATAATTGATACGGCGGCGGACGGCACCAGCATCCGAACTGGAGTATCCGAAGGTTCGCTTTGTTGCTTATCTCTTCTACGGATAGATAAATTGGATCACGATTCGTTGTTTAGGACTCCTGGATCCACGGTGCTTGAGAATGGACATTGAACAAAAAATAGGTAATGCTTTGAAAAAATAATTGATTTAATTCTGAGGACGTGTATTTCTGTTGTGTACCGTAGCTTTGGGTAAATCGATTTAAATGTCGAATTAACTATTTATATTATTTCATTAAGTAGTTCAATTATTTGAAAATAAAATACTTGATGAAAATCGGTATAGCCTTAAACTGTATAAGCTTCTTCTCTTGATCAGTTTATTTATTCAACTCAACTGAAAATCATTTAAAGTTACTTAAGGCATAACATAATTATATAAAAAAATATCTAGTACTTTTAAAAAGTTTTCTACACCTTATTTGATTTTTAATTTTTCGTTCACTATCGTTTGAACCTGTGTGTATTCAATACTTAAGAAAGTTGTCCTTACTTCGGCCTATTGTGGAGCCAGTGAATTATCTCAATGAACGCTAATTAAATTTCTTTACGTCTTACTATGCGGAAGGCGCCGCGCAGTAAAATCGTTAATTCACCAAACGAATTGTTTTGTTTGCAAGGACGATAGCGAGAATTTCCAGTTTGCTATTCTGTTCAGCTTTTGTCAGATGGAATTTATTTAGCTAACAGTTTTTAGATCCTAGGTAGAGTCGAAGATGTTAAAAAAAACTATACGACAGTTATTCTTATTCTATGAACGTCATCACATCATCTCAGCCGGTGTCAGTCCACTGCTGGACGTAGGCTTCTCCCAAGATACGCCACTGAGCCCGATCTTCCGCTCTTCTTCTCCATTCACTGCGCACCGCTTTGCGTATGTATTCTATGAGTATACTAGGATCAAATCTGATCCGATATTCATGTTTGTCGATCCTTGATGCTATCGAGTCTGTGTGTGTTCTGTTCATATAAACTTTTTCTTTTCAGCAGATCTAGCTTATTATTTAGCTATTTATTGCTAAATCGATACAATTGTAGTGAGAAAATTTACCAGAAAATTTTCTTTCCAATTTTCTTCACCTATCTTATCCAAACGTCTCAATGCATTTCAAAATCCGACATTGCACATTTCCACGGGGAATTTTTCTTCGGTGCTATTTTCAAAAAGTAGACAGAAATGGTCACGTTCGAACCTATCACCCGATTCCCGTATCCCGGTCACGAGTTTAGCTTGTAACTCATTGCACCCCGGGGATATTATCTGGTTAATTACTACCTCTGTTACAGGGATACTTCTTTTATTTCCACTGGTGATATAGTTTACTGTGTTTGATAGACAAAGTTTAGGACTCTCTTCGTTTTTATTTACCTGACTCCTGGAGGGTGACAGTTAGAAAGTAATAGACTACATTGTTAAGGAATAAGTTAAATCTTTACCGTAATAAATTCAAAGAAAATTAAACATTCACCAACTCTTTTTAAACCGTAATCAAATACGCAATTCAGTGAAGTTTCGAAACAGTTTAAAGCGTACCTATCGTGATTCGTGAAATTCTATAACTACCATTAGTTCACAGATCGGAAAACCGCAAACCTTGAAATCGAATGTCCTGAGTCCTGACTCGTAAAAATCGTAACGTCATCTCACTTTGCCACAGAGCAGAAAATTCTCTTACATTGTTGATTAAAAAAATGCAGAAGCTAAATAACGTTGAGGTAGAGTTTTTTAGGCTGTAGCACTTCGAAATAGATTTGGAAGTCCCTTAGAGGGACGATGGTGGTGGGTGACGTCTTCTAATATTACCATTTAAACAAGTTTTATGGTAATCGCTTCGGTCCCCGGCAGCTTATTTCTGGCGAAATTTCTAAGAGCGTTTTTCTTTTGTAACTTTAAAGGCGAAAAGTTACCAGATTCTTGATACCTCGACTGGCCCTTAATAGGATTGGATGTTGCTTTAGAATAATTTAACATTAATTAAATAACTTTTTTGATCTCTAACAAATTATTCGTCGGTAATAACTTCGTTGATTTTATTAACTCGTTGATTGATGAGTATTCGAATTAAAATCTTCGATAACCCCTTCAGATTAATAGCCGACCAAGTTCTTCCTCCTATGATCATAATTTACCTTAGGAACCGTAAGTACCTACTTGCACACATCGAACCCAAGGATTTTAAATAAACATGTTTTTACAGAGAGAAATCCCTTGTTCCCAACTATAGTCAATAGTTTCCATTCGTTCTTAGTCTTATAGCTGGACTGCGGTTCATAAGTTTGCTAACATATTAGGCGCAACGATATTCGCTTGGGAATTGAAATTATCTTGTAACAAATAATATAGTTGTTCTTAATTAAATGTACGAGATTGTACCAAAGTTAAAGTTAAATTAATATTTTGTCCTCTTTTCCTCAAAAACTCTATGCTGTTCTGGGATCCAAATCAATTGATAAATTTTAAAGCTCAGATAGTAATTATTTTCCGGGGTTTTAATCGCGTATTTATTCTCCTCGCGACCATTTCTATTGTAACGTAGTCGAAACGTCGAGGTAAGACAAATAAAAATAAAAAATACGCGAAGAGTTTAAAAAGTTTATAAGCTCAGTTATGTACTCGAAACCTCTTTATAGTTTACATAATGCCTAGAAATTACCCACCTTTAAAAAGACAATGAGTGTAAGCTATCATTTCAGTCTCATAAAAGAATCGAATGAAAACAGTTAAATGGCAAATGTCGGATAAACGTAAAAAGAAACAGATAAGGTGAGACGTCCATTAGAAAGATAAAGTGTGGAAACACCTCGACAACTTGAAGATCCCAGTCCACAATGAATTAACACTACAACGACAAGAAACATTTAAAAAAAGTATAATTTTTTTATATGAAAAAGGACAGCGTTTTCACCACTATCTCACACAATGTTAAGTGACGATGTCGTCTAAGATGTAGCACGTTATACTAGAAGATCATGACTTTAAAACCCCAAAATAAACAGGGCTTTTGATATAAAATAAAGTCTAGATAGCACTTTATTTGGAATATGATTACAGGGCGACAGATCGAAGTCAGATATTCATAATGTAAGTTGTTTATAAACTGTAAGTTTAACAATAAAGATATTATTTAGTTATTTTATTTAATTATAATTTTAACACAAATATTAGGCGTTCTGATGCGTGATTACAAAAAGTAAAACAGTCATTTTAATCAAATTTATCATATTAGAAGTAGAGATAAGTTGTACAGAAAGGCAACCATTTTTTTTAACTAACAACGCTGCGCGGGTTCACTAGCTTAACGAACTAACTATTCCCGTGGGAATATCAGGATAAAAAGCCTATGTTAATCCCAATGAATCAATGTATCTTCGTACTAAGTTTCATAGAAATCGATACAGTAATTTCGAAACCAATTCGATACAAACAAAAAAAAACAAAAAAGTCTTAGTACACCTTTTAAAATCAAGTTGTCGCACCTGTCGTCGCTTGTCGATTCACTCTGTTGTATATCAAAGAGAATCGATTTCAGTAACAGTTTTAACAATTGCACTAGCTTGCATCAGTCGATAATGGGTCCAGTCTCAGCTGTAAATGTACCTAATTGCGTCGAGAGAACTAATAAGGAACGGCTAAACGTTTGCTACAAGAGCAACGACAATACTTGAAGTTTCCTGCTGTTCGTGACGGTGCTGAAATATTGCCAGCTTATTTTTAAATTTGGTTCATTTAAAGAATTTTAAATAGTTCAGGTAAAGAACTATGTTTTTATTTCTAGGAAAGCATACTACGACGACCTCTGTGGCGCGTCGGGCGAACACCCGACTGCGACGCAGAAGGTTGCGGGTTCGATTCCCGCCGGGAACAAGTATTTATGCTGACCATAAATTCTTGTTTCTGGTTCTGGGTGTTTCCTATATGTATAATATGTATATATTTACAAAAAAAAAGTATATAAGTAGTTTATCCGTTATCTGGCACCCATAACACAAGCATTAAGTTGCTTAGCTTGGGGCTGGATGGCGATGTGTAATATGTCCTGAAATATTTATTTATTTATTTATTATTATTTATTTAAAGCCAACGTCAACATAACCATACCGGCTCAATAGCTGCAAAAAAATTAAAGGAGGGTATTTTTTTTTTCATATATATAGGTCAGCGTTTGACCACTATCACACTCGCGTAGGTGACGATGCGGCCTAAGATGTAGTATGCTTTCCTAGAAGATATCTGTTCGAACCACTATCACTACATAGTATACAACAAAGTCGCTTTCTCTGTCCCTATTTCCTTATAAATCCCTATGTATGCTTAAATCTATATAATACATGCATAAAATAGCCGTGCGAAGCCGGAGCGGATCGCTAGTAAGGAATAAGGTTTTAAATTTTTAATTCCGAAAAAAGTAATAACGACTTAACAATCGGCAAACCTTTTACAATAATAACGAAAACGGACTAAACGATACCTTTCTAAGTTCATAAAGAAGACCGATTTCTTAACTTTTAAACGGAAGTCGCGAGAGATTTATGCGACCAGTTCCGTGCCCTATCTGAAACTATTCAAATGAGAATGTTGTCTTGAGAAACCTCGTGCTCGGATGAGGAAACTTCTGATATTTCCTTCATTTGGTTTATTTTAAACACGTTTTGGTGACTGACTGAAATCCAGTAAATAGTTTTTTTTTTACTAAATGAAATTATTTTATTTTGTACTTACTCAAAAACACTCGAAGATATACCTAACTAACAGGTTACTAGACCTGTTAATTAATTTTCCTGTATTTGATTATTAATTATTAGGTAGTGTTCATTCATTATACTGCTGATAAATTTTACTATAGGTATTGTATTGTAACTCATATTATTTTAATTTTTCAAAAATAAGATAAGGTGAAAGGGTACCTGCGCTCTCTCCATACAAACGTATTTACTCTAGTGTCATTATCCAGAGAGAAAACAGTCGACTACGTATGCAATAGTTTGTATGGAAAGAGCCCCCTGTACTCTTTCCTCTTAATTGTTTACAGTATATTTACAAGTCGCACTTCATTAATAATTTAGCAGGTTATGACGAAAAAAACAATAAGTCTCTCGTCCACACCTCGCCTTAACCCGAGAAAACCTATCTCTAATACGCGTTACTACTAGGTAAGTATGTACGCGACTTCACACGTATAACAAGGTAGATTTCCAACATTGTACCAAATAAGATCATTTCGTTTCAAAATTGTCCCCTGTACGTGAGTTCCCTAGGACCCAAGGAGTAGGATCATAAATTCCGGTACACAAACTGAAGCCAGCTGTTCCACTGTTTCGGGGAAATAAATACGGATTAGAACGCGGCAGAGTAAAGCGTGCTATACACAGTACGTTTGAATTATTACTGTCGATCTCTCGTGTACAGTGGGCTTTAAGCTCGTAGGTAGACCTAGCTTGGTCATTATGGTCATACACGGAAAGTTAAAGAATTTTGGAAACAGGAATTAAAAAATAATAATAATCATTTGATTTACATTTAAGCTTTTTATAGACAGGAAAACGTAAAAACATATTACGGATTTTCAGATTAAAAATATTAGTACATGCTGAATAGTTCGTTGAAAATAACAAAATTGTAAATGACAGCAACAACAGGGCTACTAGAAACTGCAAAAATAATAACCTTTTCCGACATAATTTAGAATAGAGAGGTAACAACACCAACAAATTATAATCCAATCATTAGTTGTTAAATCCCTTTGCGTCTTTTAGTTTCAAAAATTAGGTGTCGTAATTAAATTGAAATTGGTATTCAAAACCTTAACATAATTTAAATCGTTGAACCTTTCGGTCACCTCCGATGCATATTAAAATAACCAATCTTGATGTTACCTTCATAGATTTGCTGGAAGTGACAGAAAAGTGACGTTTTTGCCGCTACGACTTAACACGGAGTTTAGCATTTAAATGTCGCTGTTTTCCACAATAAAGTATTAAGCCGTTTAACTACTTTTAAACTAATCAATAAGAAGAAGAAACAATCGCTCTCCTTCTTTACACTATCATGTGCTTGAGATTATGTTCTAGGCGTTAAGACGTATAATACTCGGATCTAAGTACTCTAACAAACTACACGTTAAGTACGTACAAGTTTTTTCTTTGTATTTATTAAAAAGATTCATCAAAATCGGTTGATAAACAAAGAAGATATGCGCGAACAGCCATAAAAAAAACATACATACTTACATCCGATCCGGGAAATCAACCGAAACCGCGTTGCACCATGTAGTCACGAGAGCAGAGAATGCTATTGATGGTCAAGAGATTTGTGCGGCTGCGTTCCTGGACATTGAGTCGAGGAACGCAGCCTGAATCGATCATGAAAGCCGCCAAAGAACACGGCATTGACCCTACCCTCTGTAAATGGATTGACTTCATGCTGAGGGGCAGGAGAATAAGGTCATTTCCATTAGAGATGAAATTCACGCCACAACAACAAAAGGATGCCCTCAAGGAGGGGTATTGTCACCTACACTGTGGTGTCTGGTAGTAGACTCCCTCCTAACCAAACTGAACAGAGGGGCATGCTACACTGTGGGATATACAGATGACATAGTTGTCATGATCAATGGTAGATTTCCGGAAATTGTCTCGGATCTTCTGCAACAGGATTTGAAGGACGTGGAGGAATGGTGTGTTGAAAACCATCTCACCATAAATCCCAACAAAACTACGATTCTTCCTTTTACAAGAAAGAAGAGGTTGAGCAGTTTGAAGAAATTGCTTTTATTTGACACAGAGTTAGAATGGTCGACCAACGTGAAATACCTTGGCATGACCTTAGACAAGGAGCTCACATGGAATCTGCATGCCAAGAAGGTGACAGAAAAAGCTATGAGGGCCTTCAACATGTGTAGATCGGCGTATGGCAAAACCTGGGGTCTGAAGCCTAGGGTATTGTACTTCATCTACACTACCATGGTTCGCCCAATTTTAACCTACGGCAGTGTTGTATGGGGGACCAGAACCAAACTAACATCATGCGTAAAGGAATTAGGCAAACTACAAAGGATGGCCACTATGGCTATCACAGGAGCGTTTAAGTCCACGCCTACGAAGGCGTTAGATATAATTCTAAACTTAACCCCTCTTCACATCTTCATACAACAGGAGGCAATTTAAACCTTATACAGACTAAAAACGGCAGGCGCTTTTAACTGCAATAGGCCCACAACGAGGCATACAAAAATGGAGTTTAATGATGAGCTTCAAAGGAAGATGAATATGATTAGCGACGTTATGCCGTGTGTCAAAATCTTCAAAAGAAACTTTAAAATACATGTCCCCACAAGGGAAGACTGGACACAGCAACTGCGCTCACCAGACGCAGACTGCCTCATTTGGTACACAGACGGTTCGAAAACTGAGTCTGGTACTGGAGCAGGTATTTACTCAGAATCGTTACAACTGTGGAGTAGTTTGGGTCAATACACTACGGTCTTTCAGGCAGAGATGTATGCAATCATAGCATGCGCAGAGGAAAATCTGAAAATGAGTGTAGAGAACAAGACTATCTACATTCTTAGCGACAGTCAAGCGTCACTAAAGGCCTTAAATTCCTGCAAGGTCAACTCGAAATTGGTCCTGAATGCGGTGAAAACCCTAAACAATTTGGGCCGCAGGAACAAGCTGCGACTACTATGGGTGCCAGGCCATGTAGGAATAACAGGAAATGAGAAAGCTGATGAGCTAGCAAGGACAGGATCGGCAAGTGCTATGCTTGGACCTGAACCATGTATGGGCCTGCCAGCATGCACAATCATAAAGGCCGTAAAGGATTACGCTGATAAGAAACACACGCAAGAGTGGGAAATCAGTCAAGGGTTGCTATATTCGAGGAAATTCATAGATAGCAGCACCAGAGGGGCTTTATATTGAACAACAGTAGAAGCAAAGCACGAGCTGTGGTTGGTGCCTTGACAGGACATTACGGAACCAATGACATGCTTTTAAAAATGAAGTTAGCTTCAAATAATGACTGCAGAGCCTGCGGTGATGTCAGGGAAACTATGGAGCACGTACTGTGTGAATGCGACGTCTTAGCAGCGAAGCGTATGAGCCTCCTTGGGAATGCGTATCCCAAACCGGAGGAATATAGGTTTCTTCCTCTCAGTGGGATCACCGCGTTAATCGACCACTTCTTCAAAGAGTAAGAAACATCAAGGGGTAAACACAAAAGATCCCATTGGGTCGAAGTGTTGCTGGCAATTTGTCAGCCCCCATTATATAAGATAAGATAAGATACATCCGATTTGAGAACCTCCTCCTTTTTTTGAAGTCGGTTAAAAACAACAATGTATGACGTATATAAAGAACGGACATAAAGCTTTTAACCAGATGGCCTGGTTACCGAGATGAAATAATTAATAATCAATTTGTCGTACTTATTTTATCTTTGCATAACAATTTCAACAGATTCTGTTTACGTGTCTCTTCGTTCATCTTTATATCCAAAATCTCGGTGACTCGGCGTCTTGAATAGCGAATGACACCACAAATTGGTGTCGTAACCGGCCCTTCATCGGTAGGTAATCTTTACTAAGTGAAAGCAATATTCATTTACTTCGTCTCCATCATGTTGATGCTCTTGAAATATACATTTTCCGTAGGTAAGGGGCTGTTTTGGTTTACAAACGGTAGTTAGGACAAGATGACGTAATGGATTAAGATATTTAGATTAGAAACAGACTACACAGAATCAAATACAATTTAAAGACTTACATTCACTTGAATTTTATTTTTGTATTTAGACTGTAATCGGAAATTCAAATTATTTTTAACTAGGTACTTTATTCCCGATATATAACTGCTTTTTACCTGATAATTACTTCTTGTTTTTTATGTTTAACCGTTTTCGTAATGTTCATTTATTTATTTTTAATTTAGCGCCCAAACTGTTGTGAAAATAAAATAGTGGCAAAAATACTTATAATATAACGTCGCATCGGTCTGCTAGCTATCGACCGACTGACATAAAAGTCTGCAAATAATCTGATTTCTCCCGCAGGCAGAATAAAGAGAACAATTAAGCTATAGTTACATATTATTATCTATCCTTAGTATATACTTAACGAAATCAAACAAAACCAAGGATGCACACTAGAATGTAGTTAATTAAATAAGTACCTATACAATATGTAAGTACGCCCGCATCGGTCCATGTTTGTTCCTCTTTGATTACGAGACGCTCGAAGGGTATTTACATAAGCCATGTCTATAATTATAACCGTAGTCAGTAACCCTGTCATTTAGATATACTGATGATAGATATATTTATGAGAGAGATGCAGTTAATTATTGATTAATGCAGCAAATTTTACTCCCTAATTTTCGCTTCCCGACTACAAAAATGCCAGATAAAAAAGCATTTTTCATTACTCCGAAAGTAGGTCTAAAGGTGCCTGAAGAGCGTGTAGAAAGAAAAACTTCCAGCCCTAGGGAAAATCGCTTTCACTGACAACTGTCATGTCAAATTATGGCTTCGCACGGCTTGTGCAATGTGCATGTAGCCAGTATCAGTACCATTACGCATTATGAATTTCAAAAACCTAACCTCCTTGCTTTAGGTAACACCAAAGAATAACAATTATGGCTTCGCACGGCTCATGCATACTGCCAGAGTTTAGTACTTAGTAGGTTTTTTCTCAGTAATCGAATTCAAGTAGATATATTTGGTTCAAGATATTTTATTTAATAAAATAAATGTAAAGACGAAAATGGTCAAACCATGCCTAGGGTAACAATGTACTATTACTGAAGTTCTAGACAATATTTGATAGAACTTTGTAACTACAAATTATTCATTTTAATGTAACTCCCTGCATACTAGCTTCAACCAGAATAAAGTTCATACTAAACTAACAAAAAACTGTTCACAATGAAAATGCACAAACAAAACCCCTAAAGCAAGAACAAAACACAGATGAAAGATTGCTAGAACCATGCTTAAACAATGTTTAATTCGCCCCAAATCTGATTAGCTATTTAAACTATGTGCAAACGTCCAGAACACCCTTTGATGTAGCATCCCTTGAATTTGTCTTCTAATCTCGAGTGCAAAGTTAAATCCCCTTTAATGAAGTTAGTGTACAGTTTTAAAAGCCTAACGATGTTTGGCGGTTGGTTAATTATTTTGCGTGAAGTAGTGCGTACCTACACGTTTTTATGTTTGTGCGTGTGGCGTTACATGTGTTTGTAATTAGTTGAGTGGTCGGAAAGGAAAGTGTTGTTGAACAACGTAAAGCCTTGTAGAAAATGTGTGTGGAACACGTAATGATCTTTTGGCCTCGAACGACTCTAGTGATACCTGCAAAAAATAGTAGTATCTATGGCAAATTTCCTCAAAAAGTTTACGTAGTTACGAATATCAATTTGCATCAAGTGGGAGTCTTATGTTGTTCTACTTCCAACTAAAAGCCGTTCTGTCGACTGATTTTATCGGCTGGAAAAGTGGTTTGAACGAGAATGGGAACAAGCAAGATGCAAAAATAAAATTGCACACCCACTTTTTTCAATGTTTGAAAAATATTCAGCGTTATATCGCAGAAATTGGCAGGTTTTAGGTGAATACAAAACATTTTTGACACGTTCTTTTTTATTTTTTGCAGGCACTATAATTGCTGCACTTTCCTAGAAAAAAATAACTATTCATTCACACTTTTGCAGCTTAAGAGCTGTGCAGATCAAATAGTTATTCATATAGCATACACCATAGCCATTTGCAGTCTCAACAACATCACAACCAGATAACACCAATGCAAATTCGCTCCAATTTTCGACCGATCAACAAAATCGACTTGAACTTCGAAACACTGCTCCCATTCATTAAGGCCCCGGTGAAGTAAAGGCCAAAGTTGCTGTCACTCACTGAAGGTAACTTCTCGAGCAATTTGTGGCTTCCGAGACGGTCGTCTGTTTCCTCCTCGTCCGTGTACGTTAGACGTAAGTATACTTTAAGAATTTTAGGGTTGGTACCTCTTTAAGTAATAGCACAGGTATTACCTGTGCTATTACTTAAATATTTCGTACATTAAATATTTCGTAAAAAAAATTATACTGTTTTTGTCTTGTCTATAATTTTGCCGCAAAACGGTGGTTTTCATAATGGAAATGCTATGCTTCCTTATTAATGAATTTCGTTATATTACGAAAAAATTAATCTTTTTAATACGTTTGGTAGATTTCTTCAAATTTTAACTTAAGGTGAAAGGGTATACATGCGCGCTCTCTATACAAACGTAGTCGACTGTTTCCTCCCTGGATAATGACACTAGCACAAATATTTTTGTGCCATAAAACCTATAACTGCCGTGACTATGCCCCTATGTTTTGGTTTTTTTAATTATCATAAAAATTAAAATTAAAAAAATTAAAAAAAAAAAAAAAAAAAATAGGGGCATGGTCATGGCAGTTCTACGTTTTATGCACCAAAAATATTTGCTCTAGTGTCATTATCCAGGGAGAAAACAGTCGACTATGTTTGTAATAGTTTGTATGGAGAAAGCCCCCGGTACCCTTTCCTCTTAAGTAATAAGTATAAGTCTTCTCTCAAAGATGATTTCCTTAGCATTCTAGATTTATTACTAGGAAACGAGGCTGGCACTTAAATATATCTTTATAAAAGTTTTACGACACAGTATAAGCTACTTCAACTGCTCTCTAAACGTCTTTCATTGAAAATTTCATTTTTATATTCCTGAACGACTTAATACAATAACGTCACTCGTGGTTTATTTTCATTTATGTGAGAATTTTATAAATTTTACTTCATATTTTCTGAGCATTTCTTTTAACTGTTTATTGACCAACACACGTCAATTTGAGTTATTATTTTCAGCGTTCAGCAAGTCAACATCTCGAGATGCGGATTTATTTTTTGAATAGCTCATTTTCGGGCTTTTTTACATATTTTATTTTGGCACTAAGATCGGAACTATTAGCCAAACATTATGTTATTAACCAGTTAAATCTTAAGTTTTCGTTTTATGTACCTACTAGCGACCCGCCCCGGCTTCGCACGGCTATATTATGCATGTATTATACATATATACCTTCCTCTTGAATCACTCTATCTATTAAAATTATACTTCTTTGGCATTTAAAAAAAAAAAAAAAAAAAACTCGTCCGACAAAAAACTCGTCCGACAAAAAACTCGTCCGACAAAAAACTCGTCCGACAAAAAACTCGTCCGGCAAAATACTCGTCCGACAAAAAACTCGAAAAAGAAAAGGATTGTCAACACAATCAATAAAGTTCAATTTAGATTTAAACAACTTCTCCCGTGAGAATTTTGTGTGACGTGAGAATTTTGTGTCTCGCTTTTGTAAAATTTCACTCTCATCATTTTTTCATAACGCGCCTAAAGAAGTATAACTTCAAAAAAACCTCATCAAAATCCGTTGCGTAGTTTTAAAGATCTAAGCGTTCAAAGGGAAATAGGGACAGAAAAAGCGACTTTGTTTTATACTATGTAGTGATGATATAAAGTAACAACCATTTTTATCGAGACATTAGTTCCAAATTGGTAAAATTGAGATCCCGCGGGAATTTCGGGATCAAAAGTATTCCATGTCTTTCTCCATCTATCCGCTTTCCGATTTTCATCCACATCGGTCCAGTAATTTGACCGGAAACAAACAAAACGTTTGGATTTATAATAATTAGTTAGGCCCCGGCCACGAAGGCAGCGGCGCGACAGCGGCGCGACAGCGGCGCGGGGAGCGGCGCGGCGAGCAGCGCGATTCAATGCATGGATTTAGACGGAACCGGCCACGATGGCAGCGGCGAGCGGGGCGGGCGCGGCGAACGAGCGGCGAGCGGTGCCGCGTCAACTCCATTGACGTAGTGTTGTGCTTTTCATTTTACTCGATAACTATCAACTATCGGTTTTCAATTGATTTATTGGTGGAAAATCAGGTGCTTTTAAAGTGTGGAAAATTAACAATTAGGTAGTTTAATTATTTTATCTAGGAATGGATCGAATTACAGAGTTTGTCATTGTTTTTAATTTATGTAAAATAGCTGTTGCCCGCGACTTTGTACGCGTGGTAGTTTTGTTTTATATACTAAAACCTTCCTCTTGAATCATTCTATCTATTAAAAGAACCGCATCAAAATCCGTTCTATAGTTTGAAAGATCTGAGCATACATACAGACAGCGGGATGCAATTTTGTTTTCTAATTTGTAGTACATAATACGATTTTTTTTCTTCTCAAACAAAATATCTTTATTATAAACATTCGTCATTGTGTGTCGTTACACACTACAGACCGACTGACGAAGAAATTGGTATCAAAAATTTTTTTATTGTCGTCGCCGTTGAGACATTTCGGTCGCGACCAAGACATTAAATTTCTCCTAACACAACACGTGACAACACTACGCCGCTCGCCGCGCCGCTCCCGCCCCGCTGGCTTCGTGGCCGGGTCTGCGACGCACGGTGGGCTGAAAATCGGCTCCCATAGACTTAGGAATTTCAATTTTCAAGTGGCGGTTTTTTTGCCGGATATTCCTTCTATTAGTTATTACTATATACAAAAATGACACCCCAGCTAATTCTGCACGAAAACGAAGGAATTATAATTTTTTTACGAAAAATTTGTATGAAACTTGTATGAAAAACCTAATTATCTCCTTAACGGCAAGGATAACCGTAATATCCTTAGAGGTGGTTATAGTACTCATTATTTATGATTTTTTGGCATACTCCAGAAAACAAAAATCGATGCCGATTTTTTTTAAAAATCATCGAAATATTTTTATTTATTTTTACATATAAAATGTTTCCTTTTAGTGTATCAGCTAAGAATATCGTTATAAAGAGTGTTACTGATCCAAATATTATGAAAATAATATAAAAAACAAGATAATATTTCAAAAAATAGCTGTTTATTGTTTGATAATTGAAATACCTACAACAGAGGCTTTCTTCGGATCCTCTGCTAAGTGCACAAAGGCCTAAGTTAGATGTCAAGAGAAAGCAGAGCTTTTTTGCTGAAACTCTCGACTTAATTCAGTTTCAGGAAACTGAGTTCGAGTTTTTGGATATTATTATATTCAATCTGGATTCTGACTTAGAATCGGAGTCCGACAACGAGAGTGATGAGGGACATTTGTAATATTTAATGATATAATTCAAGTGTTTTTGTTATTTTATTGCACCAATACGCACCTATAATCATTAATTTCATAAATTCGTTTTTGAAATTATTTGTATAATTGTATTTATAGTACTTAAATGATATTTTTGTAGCCTCTGTTGTAATTCAATTATCAAACAATAAACAGCTATTTTTTTTAATATTATCTTGTTTTTTATATTATTTTCTTAATATTTGGATCAATATCACTCTTTATAAAGATATTCTTAGCTGATACACAAAAAGGAAACATTTTATAATGTAAAAATAAATAAAAATATTTTGATGATTTTAAAAAAAAAATCGGCATCGATTTCTGTTTTCTGGAGTATGCCAAAAAATCACAAATAATGAGTACTATAACCATCTGTAAGGATATTACGGTTCTCCTTGCCGTTTAAGAGATAATTAGGTTTTTCATACATGTTTCATACAAATTTTTCGTAAAAAAATTATAATTCCTTCGTTTTCGTGCAGAATTAACTCGGGTGTCATTTTTGTATATAGTAATAACTAATAGAAGCAATATCCGGCAAAAAAACCGCCACTTGAAAATTAAAATCCCTAAGTCTATGGGAGCCGATTTTCAGCCCACCGTGCGACGCCGCGCCGCTCGCCGCGCCGCTGCCCGCACCGCTCCCCGCGCCGCCGACGCGCCGCTGGCTTCGTGGCCGGGGCCTTAGGATTACGATATACGTACCTAAGTGATTATAGATATTACACCCTTATAGACACTGTTTTATATATAAATAAGTATGCCACTTGTAAACATACCTAAAACAGAGTAAGCACAGGATATTCAAACCACACTAAATCATATCAGATATCCAAGAGACATAAAATTCAAAGGGCGTCAAAATGCAGCCGCAACAGCTTTTTCGGGCAATATGTGAAGTACCTATAATAACTCGAAGCACGTTTTATATTGCCTGCATGCACCAGGAGATGGCACTCTATTTGTGTCACTTAGGTAACTGACGTACAAAGGGATGGACTGTCACAAATACCTAATGGATGCGGTTTATTGTCTTACTCGATTTTACAGATTAGCTAATATTGTATTGTAAAAAAAACCGTAATTATTAGAGAATTTGATAGAACGGCTTTTCTTCCAGACTTTGACGTAGATTTTCAGCGTGCCATGTACTAGAATTCATACCTCCTGGTCGCAAGTTTTATCACTTAATAAGGATAATGATTCTACCGTTCGTAGTCGTGTCTTTGTTGTGATTTTAAAGTTAAATGACACGAAAAGAAGACAAAGCAGCGTCTCCAAATTTGATAAAGTAAAGCCTCTCGCTAGATTAAGCATATTATACCTATTAAAATAAATATAACCACATCCAAATACAATTTTATTCCTCCAATCTCAGTCTTCCAGCTAGTCTCAGAGGGGCGTCGGAAGGGTAATTAGTTATAGTTGGGCTTTAAGTTGTTCCGGGATGGCATGTGGACTTATCTATTGCTAAGGAAACGCTAATTATATACTAATTACAGTTTATAATATTATAAACTGCACTTCACTTCACTATCACTACATAGTATAAAATAAAGTCACTTTTCGCCGTCCCTATGTCCCTTTGTATGCTTAGATCTTTAAAACTCCGCAACGGATTTTGATGCGGTTTTTTTAAATAGATAGAATGATTAAAGAGAAAGGTTTTTAGATATAATATCTTATAAAGAGGAAAGATTTTATGAAACTTGGTAAAATAATACTCATTTATTGGAGTAACATTGCTTTTATTCACAAGAGCGAGATTTACGCGATTGTTACCACGGGGCGTTGCAAGTCTAATGATAAAACTAACGGAAATAAGATGTATAAATACAAAATTATACGTGTAATTATAAAATATAATTTACCTCTCTGTATGACTGAAACCGCGGCGATATTCGAACGTGCAACCTCCTGTGTGGAAGGCGAGTATATCGACCACTGCGTCACGGAAGTCCTTATAAATATTTTCTTACAACAATACCTAAAAAGACTGCACTAAAGTACAGTACCAGCGAGGCCACTACAAGGTGACATAATAGTGATTTGTAGGCCAACTTTCCCCAACTTCTTCTGACACCCTAGAGAAATAACTTTGCTCGTAGTTTCTTAACGAAATGATTGCCTACGTGTACGTTGTTAGCCCTATTTATTTGGGGTGGTTTTATTTACTCAGTTTCCCTTGTGGATAATTCAGTTTCTAAGCATCTATATCGATCTATCGGGACGCATAAAACATTTTTTCCTAAGAAACGCTTATTTTTGTTTTCCCAAATGTTAGAAGAGGCTAAGCCATAAACTTGATTTAGGGGTTCTTGGTGTAAATCAAAATTGATTTTCATTCATAATAGTAACTGTAAATATAGTTGCAAAATCTTAAAATGTCCCAAGATTTCATAGTAAAAAATTTGTTTGAGAGTCGTTTCATACATCTTAAAAACAAAAAGTCGGTACTTCCCTTGTATTTCCAAACTACAGTTATTAAATTAAAAAAGAGTAACGAAACTTCTTAAATAAATACCGGTGCAGTTCTTCGAAGTTTTAAAGAACATTTTTCTCTCATTTCCATAACATGACCACTAGAAATTAAAACTCTAATAAGTAGGTAAATACAAAGATGTGAAGTGAAAAAGTTTGTTTAAAGAATTATGAAAAAGTGATTGTACTAAAAAACTTCGTCAACATAAATCTGCTTTCATAATTTGTTATTATAACTCTCCTTTTAATTTTGAAGACAAAATAAACCGAAAGTTGAAATCGATCCTTGTTTAAGGTGAAAGGGTACCTGCGCTCTCTCCTACAAACGTAGTCGACTGTTTCCTCCGACACTAGCACAAATATTTTTGTACCATAAAACCTATAACTGCCATGACTATGCCCCTATGTTATGGTTTTTTAATTTTCAAATTATCATGGAAATTAAGATAAAAGAAATTTAAAAAAAAAATGGCCATGGCAGTTATAAGTTTTATGCACCAAAAATATTTGCTCTAGTGTCATTATCCAGGGAGAAAACAGTTGACTATGTTTGTAATAGTTTGTATGGAAAGAGGCCCCTTGTAGTATCTACTATTAGTCTGCCAAATCGGAGGCCAAACACGTAAGTGACTAAACTAAAACGAACCGGAAACAAAATCGTATAGCGTTTTTTTTTATCAAGGCAAAATAGTTCAAAAATGAAATACCTACACTATATTAGTATTAAGTGTACTATATTTAAAAAAAACGTAAGAAGAGACCATCGCTCTCAATAAGCTGGAGTGCGAAAGCCTGACTGCAAACCGGACCTACAATCAAACAGCACTCCAAGAAGCGTGGACCACAGAATGATTCTGCGTTTCAGGTGAGAGCTGGGTTGGCTGGAGTAGCAGTCAACGATCACGCACAATAGGTAGAATTATTGTCTAAATACGGAAATCGGAGCATCCAACCTATAACCTACTATCGTGTAACATTATTAGTAATAGGGATCGCAATAAGCACGCAGTGACGGCATGTGTGTGTAACTACCCGCATCTCAAGTATTATTACCTGCTGTAATACCGAGATTAGCCGGCAGATGCCAGTTATCTACTGGATGGTATTTCACTGTTGATCTTAAATTCAATTACCTACGTTAATAAGTACAGTCGGCTGCATAATTGCAGCCCTCGGTAGAGTTCGAAAATTATAGGAATATTTGCATTCTAAAAATTTTTGTTTGATTAATTGATGAGTTAGAAGACTTTAAACTTCAACTAAAGCAGGTGTCTATATAGAAATCTTGCTCGTGTTGAAAAAATCTTATAACAGCCGTTTTGGAGCTCTACGGTGGGTCTGCAATTATGCAGCCGACCGTAACTACACAATGCAGAAAACGATAACTACGGTGAGTCGTCGGATTAGGTTAGTGGCGGTACAACCCATCTCAGATAGGGTTGTTCCACATAAAAAAATCTATAATATAAAAATGAATCACTGAATATGTTGCTAAGCGGAAATCTCAAAAACTATAAATCAACTCGACTAAATGTTAAAAACTCAGCAAGATCGAATCGTATTGATGTTTGAATCAATTTATTTTCTGATGTTAGTTAAGTATTTGTCAAATTTCGAGATCACGTACTAAGTTTCTTTTTTGTAAAAAGATCACGAATCGCCACAATCAGTACACCTTTCATCTTCAAACTAAAAAATAACACATAAATCAAAGTAAAGCAACAAAATCAAAGAAAACCAGATAAAAGTACAAAAGTTGATCGATAAACCCGTACAAGTGCGAGATCAAATAGTCCTTGCAAACAGTCGTGTTGACTCAGCTCTTCAGTTCTTCTATCCGATATCCCGATGTTAGAAGCTAGAGTTAATATTGACGTATTAGAGCAATAGAGGGCGCTTCAGTCTATACGGTGACTGTGTGTGACGTAATTAGCTAGGTAAGAGAGCTATTCAGCGATAAGGCCGCCCATTTGTGCAACTTATACTTTCTAACTATTACTTTACTTTGTGTTTATCGTGTTCTGTTTCTTTCTGTGTTGTACAAATAAAGTAAATAATATAAATAAATAAATATTTCAGGACATATTACACATCGCCATCCAGCCCCAAGCTAAGCAACTTAATGCTTGTGTATGGGTGCCAGATAACGGATAAACTACATATATACTTTTTTTTTTGTAAATATATACATATTATACATATAGGAAACACCCAGAACCAGAAACAAGAATTTATGGTCAGCATAAATACTTGTTCCCGGCGGGAATCGAACCCGCAACCTTCTGCGTCGCAGTCGGGTGTTCGCCCGACGCGCCACAGAAGTTATCTATCTATCTATTGGCTTTTTTTGCAGCTTCCCAGTCACACCGTCTATCATATTTATTTCTAAGTAGAACCAGGTATAAGTTTTTTATTTATCCATTTACTAGCGACCCGCTCCGGCTTCGCACGGCTATATTATGCAAGTATTATACATATAAACCTTCCTCTTGAATCACTCTATCTATAAAAAAAACCGCATCAAAATCCGTTGCGTAGTTTTAAAGATTTTTTTTTTTTTTCTCTCTTGTTTGGCCCCACGAACGTTATGCCATTTTCATCTTGTTCTTCATTTTCAGCGGGTTTCTTTTTTTTTTTCCAGTTATGGCTTCGCACAGTTTGTGCATATAGCCAGTATCAAGTAATATTTTGCATCAAGTTATGGCCCGATTTACAGAAATCGGGCTCAAAGTGTTTCAAGATGGTCAAGTCGTCAAGTCACAGTTTGTCAAGTCAGGGGTCATAGTAAAGCGGTGGCTACTTTACTATAACCTTGTTGGAGATTTTGGAGGCAACGAGAAAAGTCCATGTTTGACACTGATTTTTACTTTCACTACACTTGTGCACTTTCACGGAACTAAATTAGATAACTTTCCACCAGAATTATACAATTCAACTCGGTTTACAACTAAGTTTCGTGTAATTAAAACTGCAGCACGACATGTTGTTGGCTCGTTCCCGCCAAAACTCGTTTTAATTTCTAGGTGATCGTAGACGCGACGGGCAGAGGTAGCCGTGGAATGTTTTTATTGCGACTGAGATGCAAGATAAGTTCGTTGCGGAGATAGATAGGGACGGGGGGTCTTTTTGATATACCTTAGATTTATGAATTTATTGAATCTGTTATGTTATTGTTCTTTTTTGACCGAACGAGCGAAGCGAGAGAGGTCTAGTGGCGAGACGGTCGGTCGGTTGTACCTATGTATCTATATATCTATGTATCTATGTATCTATGTATGTTTGTTCGACGATAACTTGAGTACCGTTGCTCTGATCTTAATGACTTTTGGTATACGGGTAGTTAAGGTCCATAGAATTTTTAAGTTCGAACATGAGAGGGATCGGTTAGGGGGCTTCGATGATAGGGGGTGCAGTAGGGGATCTACCTATATGACAGGCGAACTATATGGCAAATATACCCAAGTGGGGTATCAAATGAAAGGGCGTAACTTCGGTGACAATAATATGGTACCATGGAAATGATCTGATGATGGAGCTGGAAGGAATCCACAGGAATGTATCGTCTCAGCGGTCATTTTTATATCAAACTCATTTGTACTAGTAGTTCGCCCCGAACTGCGACCTCACGAGTTTTTTTCAGCGTTTATTATATTTCAGCGTAAAGTACTAAAATGTATAATATAACGACGAAAGACTCCAAATACGACAGGTCTATCTTATTTGAATGATAGGTGCCTAGTATCGCTATTATCTGACATTGGATGATTTAGAGAATCCAAACACGATAGGCATAACTTGTTGTTGTTGTTAAGTTCTAAAAGCATAGGCCAGCTCAATCATCACACCCTGGACATCCGTTGACTCTTTATTTTTACTCAAGACATTTTGAATGTGTCCAACATAATATCCAGAAGATAGTAATTCCTTTCCTTCCTTCCTTATGTATCTACTTATCATAATGTTACGTAA
Source organism: Idaea aversata (assembly GCA_907269075.1). Lineage (NCBI taxonomy): Eukaryota > Metazoa > Arthropoda > Insecta > Lepidoptera > Geometridae > Idaea > Idaea aversata. Next base: position 10,310,923 of record OU026091.1, read on the forward strand.
GAGGAAACGAGAAGACAAGCTCGAGAACGAGAATATATTAGAGAAGTTTGAGGCCAATATGTCCTGTAATAAGTCCCTAAACTAAAATATAACAAGTCAATAAAAATTATAAAAAAATTAGTCACAAATTTTATAATTATCAGAGTCTCTAGATCGGCTAGAACCGAACATTCCTACTATTTAATACTATCCACCACTATTATTGTAAAACAGCCCATGATTATGAAATAAATAATTATAGGAAATGAAGCAAAGAGAGTTCAGACGATTTGGGGCAAAGTAATAAATTTCTATAAATTTTAAATTTAAATAAATTTGGATTAAGAATATTGTAAATAGTAAGCGTGTTACATTGTGAATTTGTGATGCTACACCTTCGTTATTTTTCTTTTGCAATCACAATGTAACACGCTTACTATTTAAGTACAATATTCTTAATCCAAATTTATTAGATTTTATTTTCTATTTTTTAGTTGGACTTTTTTTATTAAAGCGTGTTTTTTTAGTTTTTTATTCTATTAATTTATTTTATACTTTTTGGTCTTTGATAACTTAATATGTTAGATCGGACCCTGGTTACTATTGAAAGACAAACTACTCGTCAAGACGATTCTAACGAGCCTAAACTCGATGAGGTTGTGTTGTTTCATTGCGAAGTTCCTAGGACCACCTTCCAGTTCCATCATCAGACCCTGGTTACCATTGAAAGACAAACTACCCGTCAAGGCGATTCTAACGAGCCCAAACTCGATGGGGTTGTGTCGTTTCATTGCGAAGTTCCTATGACCACCTTCCAGTTCCATCATCAGACCCTGGTCACCATTGAAAGACAAACTACTCGTCAAGACGATTCTAACGAGCCCAAACTCGATGGGGTTGTGTCGTTTCATTGCGAAGTTCCTATGACAACCTTCCAGTTCCATCATCAGACCCTAGTCACCATTGAAAGACAAACTACTCGTCAAGACGATTCTAACGAGCCCAAACTCGATGAGGTTGTGTCGTTTCATTGCGAAGTTCCTATGACCACCTTCCAGTTCCATCATCAGACCCTGTTTACCATTGAAAGACAAACTACCCGTCAAGGCGATTCTTGACGAGTAGTTTGAATGAATGAACTATGAAGTATGGATAATGAGATAATTCCTGCAGATTCCCTCCAGCTCTATCATCAGATCAGTTCCATGGTACCATATTATTGTCACCGAAGTTACGCCCTTTCATTTGATACCCCACTCGGGTATATTTGCAGTATAGTTTGTGTGCCATATAGGTAGATCCCCTTTTGGACCCCTATCTCCGTAACCCCCTGACCGATCCTGCTCATGTTCGAACTTAAAAATTCTATGGACCTCAACTACTTGTATACCAAAAATCATGAAGATCAGAGCAACGGTACTCAAGTTATCGTCGAACAAACATACAAACATACAAACATACAAACATACGAGCGACCGACCCTTCTCAACACTAGACCTCTCTCGCTTCGCTCGTTCGGTCAATTAAAAAGGAAAAAAACGCTTTGACCTTCATGATTAAAAAATTACAATGTCAAAAATCAAAATGACATGTTTTCTTTCTGCCATTGTCGTAAAAAATATGATTTCCAGATAATTTCAAAACCATTACATATTAACTTAGCTTTGATATTATGATTAAAATTGATAAAAAAAGGTACCTATCAATATAATCATCCTAAATAAAATTCAAATAATTCGTAAAGTTTAGAGTGCAAAGTCATGCACTCTTGTGTTCGTTCTCGATGGTCTTCGAAGGATCAGTAGCTGCTTGAACCAGCTATTGATCAGCTAAACGGAAGCCGAAGCGAAAATTGGACAATCCTTCTATAGTTGACGTCGTCTGGGCCACTCAGGATGTACCTACTTACCTACCTTGGGTGAAGACTGTAGATTAAAAGCGTCTACTTAATCTACTTTCCTATAAATCGTCAGACCTCTCTTTTTGTTTCATATTCATAATTATTCATTTATTTCATAATCAAGGGTTGGTTTGGTTAATAATTGTGGTGAATAATATTAAATAGTATTGCTAGCTGATCTAGAGATTCTAATTAAAAAAACTGGTGACTAATCTTTTTATTATTTTTATTTAATAATAGGTTAGGACTTATTATAGGACATATAGGTCCACCAATAATATAGGTCTCAAACTTCTCTAATATATTTGTATCGAGGGAGGAGCCTCTCTCCTCTTTACCTCTTTCGTTAGATTAAGATGAGTACATACTTACTACATAGGTACTAAAAATTTTAGTGTTAAGTCTGATGATAAAGACCCGATGAGAAAGGTGACAATAAGAACTTAACGATCTTGAGAAGTCTAAGATAGTCATATCCATGTTTGTACTCGTTCAAAGCACTTTGATAAGTAGGTATTCTATAGCTTCTGAAGAATCAGCTGACATCTGGGATCTGGTGATAGAGGTGGAAGAAGGCACTCAACTTCAAAGAAATATGAACTCATCTTCTAGACAAGATAAGTCTACCGTTAATGTTCGTTAAAGTTGTCTTGATAAGGAGGCACTCTAGGCACATGAGAGTGCTCTAGCTGTTAAACAAGCAACTGATATCTGGGGTTTGGTAATATAGCCGAGTAATATATAGAAAGCTATATGAACTCATCTCTAGATAAGTTAGGTCTATCGTGTTCACTTGATGAGTAGGTAGGTACTCTAGCTACTGACGATATGGTGGAATATAGAAGGAAGAAGGCTATAGGAGTTTTTAATCACACACGATTTACTTTCATTGTAGGTACTTATTCTCTCGAGTATCAATAAAACGCGAAATAAATAAATACGTGATTGAGACCAAGAAAATTAGGCTATGGAATTCATTTTCTAGACAAGATACCTAGTCTTGTTCTGTATTCTGAGCCTATGCCTAACGCGTTTGGATTTGTTAAAAGTATAATAGAGTCAGCGATGTCCAGTGTCTGATGATAGTGATACTAGGCACCTATCATTTAAACAAGATAGACCCTAAGTATTTGAAGTATTTCGCCGTTATATCATACTTTACGCTGAAAAGTAAAAATCGGTACAAAAAACTCGTGAGGTCTCAGTTCGGGGCGAACTACTAGTTATTTTTGTAGTGGAATAATTTTTTTAACTTCTTTGTTTACCAACGACTCACTGGTGCACGGACAAACTCGAAAGAGTTTTTGTTGCACCTTAATTTTGTACTAGATTAAGTTTTTTATATTGGAATAAAATAAAATAAAAAATAAATAAAGATTTAAGCATACAAAGGGATATAGGGACATAGGGACAGAGAAAGCGACTTTGTTTTATACTATGTAGTGAAGTGATAGTGAAGATAGCACAGGACTTTTCCCTATTATGTGCCTATTAATGAATGCTATAGATTGTTTTTTTAATTCTATCTGTTCTATTTTTTTTTACTTTTTTTTCTTGTCCGTCTAATAAATGTCTATTCTATTCTATTTTTTAGCTGTACGTTGTTTATTGTTTTACCAAATCAGCAAAACATTATAGAGCTTTAAAGTAGATAGATAACTACACAAATAAACAACTAACTGCGTCCCGTTGTTTTACCTGCGCAAGTTTTGATTTTGTGTGAACATCTAACCATGACCGTATTTAGATGTTCCATGGAAAAGGATATAATAACCAGTCTGATTAGAAAAGAGTATTTAATCGGTTCCCTTCGGCCGCCTACGAAACCAGGGCTATTAGTATTTAACTGGTTTCGTAGGGAATAAAATTATTCATTATATGAAACTAGTTACGTATAAAGAAAAATAAACATCTGTATGTTGGTTTCGTGCGAAGAAAAAAAACTTTTCCTACGAAACTGGTTTCGTAGCAGGAAGAATAATTCCTTTTACGAAACTGGTTACATAGCCCTTTTTTCGTAGGGGGCCGAAGCGGTTCCAACGGGTACAACAGTTTGCGTTAAGTGTGAAGAGGAAACAAAAGAACACATTTTCGTGATAAGATTTAATTTCAAACTTTATCTCTTGGTAGTATTGAAAGTTACTTTTAAACAATATCAAAATAAATAAATGTAGCATAACATTGTTATGATTGTCGTGAAATTCACGCAGTCATTTTAATTGTCCATTAGTTTCTGAAGCAGCCAATTACGGCTCCATTAGGCGTGAATCTCACTAATAGCAATTTAGTTGCTCCAGTCTTGAAGATCCTTATAAAGACATGTTCACAAGTGGCGACGAGCCTCGTAGCTACTGCTACGTGTTCGTAGCGCTTTGCTACAAGTGCTAATAATGGAGCTGAAAGGGTACCTGCGCTCTCTCCATACAAACGTAGTCGACTGTTTTCTCCCTGCATAATGACACTAGCACAAATATTTTTGTGCCATAAAACCTATAACTGCCATGACTATGCCCCTAATTTTTTTTTTATTTTTTTTTTATATTTTCTAATTATAATAGAATTTAAGATAATAAAAAAATATATAAACAAAAAATAGGGACATGCTCATGGCAGTTATAAGTTTTATGCACCAAAAATATTTGCTCTAGTGTCATTATCTAGAAAGAAAACAGTCGACTACGTTTGTAATAGTTTGTATGGAGAGAGCCTCCGGTACCCTTTCCTCTTAATGGTGGTACTTTTAGTCGAAATTATTGGTATCTTAGGTAACGATAACATTTTTTTTAAACTAGTAGTTCGCCCCGAACTGAGACCTCACGAGTTTTTTGTACCGATTTTTACTTTTCAGCGTAAAGTATGATATAACGGCGAAATACTTCAAATACTTCGGTCTATCTTGTTTAAATGATAGGTGCCTAGTATCACTATCATCAGACACTGGACATCGCTGACTCTATTATACTTTTAACGAATCCAAACGCGTTAGGCATAGGCTCAGAATACAGAACAAGACTAGGTATCTTGTCTAGAAAATGAATTCCATAGCCTAATTTTCTTGGTCTCAATCATGTATTTATTTCACGTTTTATTGATACTCGAGAGAATAAGTACCTACAATGAAAGTAAATCGTGTGTGATTAAAAACTCCTATAGCCTTCTTCCTTCTATATTCCACCATATCGTCAGTAGCTAGAGTACCTACCTACTCATCAAGTGAACACGATAGACCTAACTTATCTAGAGATGAGTTCATATAGCTTTCTATATATTACCTACTCGGCTATATTACCAAACCCCAGATATCAGTTGCTTGTTTAACACCTAGAGCACACTCATGTGCCTAGAGTGCCTCCTTATAAAGACAACTTTAACGAACATTAACGGTAGACTTATCTTGTCTAGAAGATGAGTTCATATTTCTTTGAAGTTGAGTGCCTTCTTCCACCTCTATCACCAGATCCCAGATGTCAGCTGATTCTTCAGAAGCTATAGAATACCTACTTATCAAGGTGCTTTGAACGAGTACAAACATGGATATGACTATCTTAGACTTCTCAAGATCATTAAGTTCTTATTGTCACCTTTCTCATCAGGTCTTTATCATCAGACTTAACACTAAAAATTTTAGTACCTATGTAGTAAGTATGTACTCATCTTAATCTAACGAAAGAGGTAAAGAGGAGAGAGGCTCCTCCCTCGATACAAATATATTAGAGAAGTTTGAGACCTATATTATTGGTGGACCTATATGTCCTATAATAAGTCCTAACCTATGATTAAATAAAAATAATAAAAAGATTAGTCACCAGTTTTTTTAATTAGAATCTCTAGATCAGCTAGCAATACTATTTAATATTATTCACCACAATTATTAACCAAACCAACCCTTGATTATGAAATAAATGAATAATTATGAATATGAAACAAAAAGAGAGGTCTGACGATTTATAGGAAAGTAGATTAAGTAGACGCTTTTAATCTACAGTCTTCACCCAAGGTAGGTAAGTAGGTACATCCTGAGTGGCCCAGACGACGTCAACTATAGAAGGATTGTCCAATTTTCGCTTCGGCTTTCGTTTAGCTGATCAATAGCTGGTTCAAGCAGCTACTGATCCTTCGAAGACCATCGAGAACGAACACAAGAGTGCATGGCTTTGCACTCTAAACTTTTACGAATTATTTGAATTTTATTTAGGATGACCGTATTATTATATAGATAGGTACCTTTTTTTATCAATTTTAATCATAATATCAAAGCTAAGTTAATATGTAATGGTTTTGAAATTATCTGGAAATCATATTTTTTACGACAATGACAGAAAGAAAACATGTCATTTTGATTTTTGACATTGTCATTTTTTAATCATGAAGGTCAAAGCGTTTTTTTCCTTTTTGATACAAATGAGTTTGATATAAAAATGACCGCTGAGACGATACATTCCTGTGGATTCCTTCCAGCTCCATCATCAGATCATTTCCATGGTACCATATTATCGTCACCGAAGTTACGCCCTTTCATTTGATACCCCACTTGGGTATATTTGCCATATAGTTCGCCTGTCATATAGATAGATCCCCTACTGCACCCCCTATCATCGAAGCCCCCTAACCGATCCCTCTCATGTTCGAACTTAAAAATTCTATGGACCTCAACTACCCGTATACCAAAAGTCATTAAGATCAGAGCAACGGTACTCAAGTTATCGTCGAACAAACATACATAGATACATAGATACATAGGTACAACCGACCGACCGTCTCGCCACTAGACCTCTCTCGCTTCGCTCGTTCGGTCAATTAGTTACGAAGTGTGCTCTAAAAATAACTGTTACCACGGAATTTTAGCATCAGAACTCGTAACCAGACAGATTCAGGAGCAGAATAAGAACGAGCAATTTCAATATTCCATTCCACACGAATTTACCAAACGAACTCACTACTGACTTACATGCAAATTGAATCCTAGATTTTTATACGGTTAGTTATCTCAAAATGTAAAATTTATTTGGAATGATACTATGAAAATATACTATTATATAGGTACGTCTATATTTTTTAGAAGTCATATTTAAAATATAGGTACCTACTTCTAAAATCACGACGCTCGCTGTTCGAGTTCTAGGATAAAAGTAGCCTAAGTATTATTTTAGGGTATATAAGCTTTTCTATTCTAGATTTCATCGGAAACGGTTGAGTAGTGTTTGTGTGGTTGAGCAACAAACATTCACCCAAACGTATACATACATCCTACTAATATTATAAACTAGCGACCCGCCCCGGCTTCGCACGGCTATATTATGCATTTATTATACATATAAACCTTCCTCTTGAATCACTTTATCTATTAAAAAAACCGCATCAAATTCCGTTGCGTAGTTTTAAAGATTTAAGCATACATAGGGATATAGGGACATAGGGATATAGAGACAGAGAAAGCGACTTTGTTTTATACTATGTAGTGATGATACTATGAAAATATACCTATTAGTCTATATTTTTTGGTCATATTTAAAATACTCGTAGTATGGTTTCTAAATTCGCGTACGCTCGCTGTCTGAATTCTAAGATAAAAGTAGCCTAAGTGTTATTTTAGGTATAAGCTATCTCTATGCTAGATTTTAATGGAAACCGTTTCAGTGGTGTTTGTTTGGTTGAGCAACAAACATACACCCAAACGAATACATCCTACTAATATTATAAATGTGAAAGTATGAGTGTCTGTACGTCTATTACTTTTTCACGCAAAAACTACTGGACCGATTGCGATGAAACTCGGTATGTAGATAGCTAGAGATTTTTTATTCCGATATTATCACGGGAACTTACGCGGGTGAAACCGTGGGGCGCAGCTAGTTTTTTATATTAAACTAGCGACCCGCTCCGGCTTCGCACGGCTACATTATGCATGTATTATACATATAAACCTTGCTCTTGAATCACTCTATTAAAAGAAACCGCATTAAAATCCGTTGCGTAGTTTTAAAGATTTAAGCATACATAGGGATATAGGGACATAGGGACAGAGAAAGCGACTTTGTTTTATACTCTGTAGTGATGTGAAAGTTTGAGTGTTTGTATGTTTGTTACTTTTCACGCAAAAACTAGTGGACCGATTGCGATGAAACTCGGTATATAGGTAGCTGGAGACTTTTTTATTTATTTTTTTGATAGGGAACTTACGTGGCTAAAACAGTAGGGCGCAGCTAGTTTTTTTATATTAAAAGAAAATATATTCTGTCCAGATTTTATTCGAACTTGGCCAAAGTACATTTCCTTTTTAGCAGAAAGTATTACTTGTGGCGCTTGAGTACACCACGTTGACTCAATTGAGGTGAAATGAACCCGACATTTTACCACTAAACTTACTCGTGGCAACCATACGAAAGTGGCGCACTTAAAACTTGTAGCGCAAACTATGTTACATACAAGGTTTTTAGTAAGTTGACCTATATAATTATAAAAGTATGCGCCCACATAACTGGTTCGTTGCCGAAACTTGTGCATAAAAGTTTTTGATTGTCCGCTCGAAATGTTCGGCGGTTTGAAATGTCTCAAAAGCTTGGCACATTAAGATCAGCGTTTCAGTAATAATAGGATTTGCCTTAGCAATATAACAATAGCTCAAAAGGAAAATCAAGGTAACAAGACACTGCACTTTGCAGAAACTTTGTTGTTGGCGCTTATTGTTATCAAAATAAACTAAAAATATGTTAGTGCAAAAAATAATCTAAAAAAATAGTTTAATAAATGATCTAAAAACATTTTAGTTTATTTTTTAGGGTTCCGTAACTCAAAAGGTAGAAAGAGGAACCATTATAAGATATATTTTGCTAAGGCAAATCCTATTTAGAAGTACGCGGCTCCATATTCTTTTTATTCGGTATGTTTAGTTTATCGTTTTATCTCTATCATTTATTTCATTAACGTATTTATAGTCAATAGTGGTCCAATCTTTGCAAGTTGTCCAAAAAAAAATGCTTCCCTCTTCTTCTTTTTATGAGAACTTCACAGATTCTAAAACTAAAACGGATTGAAAAAATACGGCGCGAAATAACGAATTTTGTTTTATAAAATAACTTCAAACATCAAGGTAGTCTCGGTCCTCTTCCACGCACATAAACTACCACAGCACTGTTTATTTCTCAATGGCTGCTATGTATCCATAATTACGTAGTCACATAGTCGAGAAAATGCAAATTAATTTTCATCGAAAACTGTCGAGCTGCTTAACTTTATGAAGCCGTTACAGGGAAACTTTTACATTTATAATTTTAGAAGGGATAGGCAAGCGAAGGCTCTTATATTTTAAATACATTATAATAAAACATATTACCTACCTGTCTCATCAAACTTCATTACAATATAACTACCAGTTAATATCCAACGAAACATAATACCCACTAGAATACTCCACACCATTAAAATTAATTGAGCGGAACTAATTGAAATCGAATTAGAGCATCGATGCAACTTAGTTTTAATGTCTGATAGTTTGTCGGACAACAAATTAAACAATAGATAGTGGTTTATGCAGATATAGTTAGATACCTAACTGCATAACTGTTTGGAACAATTCGTTGTTGCGAACAACATGGTGCCACGGTTAAAACTATAAACGTACTTTACTTGTATTTTGTGTGCAATTTAAATGTTAATAAATTAAATATTTTATAGTACCCAATGACCTGAGGGATTGAGGGTCCTGAGTCTCTGGATTAATTTAAATAAAAAACGGCGGTGACAGACTTACAGACAGACAGACGGACAATAAAGAGATCTTATAAGGGTTCCTTTTTCTACCTTTTGAGGTACGGAACCCTAAAAATACTATTTTTTTTAGATTATTTTTTGCACTAACATATTTTTAGTTGATTTTGATAACAATAAGCGCCAACAACAAAGTTTCTGCAAAGTGCAGTGTCTTATTAACTTGTTTTTCCTTTTGAGCTATTGCTTCGTATATAATTGAGTTTTAAGACTCTTACCTTTACAGTCAAATAAGTTTTACTGCCTACTGCAATGACATTGAAATTGTATTATCTCACAAAATAAATTGAGTTTTCACATACATACCTATTTACCTATTTATCCAGAAATATATCTTAGAACATTGTACAAGTACGACGTATGAAATAATACCTATTATTAATTAATGTCAGCAAAAAACTTCTACTCCTGAGTATTTGCACAACCTTTGTCTATATCCTCTTGCCTTTGCGAAGACTTGTAATAGGTACCTAAATAAATAGCTAGTAAAAAAACAAGTTAGATACATAATATCCATTTGACGATCCAGTTGGCACAATGGTCAAACGCAGGGTTGCGGGTTCGATTTCCGCCTCAGACAAGTATTTATGCTTAGATATTTGTTTGTGGTCTGGTTGTTTCTATGTATAATAAGTGTACAAAATAAAAGTATTTAGGTAGTATATCCGTTGTCTAGCACCCATAACACAAGTCTAGTTACTTAGCTTGGGGCTAGATGGCGATGTGTTGAATGTCTAGCTATATTTATTTATTTTATTAGTATTTTTATTGCCTACACGCTCCAGCTACGCCTTTCCCTAAAAATACGTTCTGTATATTCACAGTTTGAAGCTCGCATCAACCCAGCATCAATCAACGTTATCCCGTCGGTTTGGTCTGTATTGGATTCAATCTAACTGTCACAGTCTGATTGGAAGGCTGTCCAATTGTCCGTCAGACACGTTAGACAGTCTCTCTCATACACGCGAGCAATAGCTCGTGTTTTTAATTACTTGCAAGTATTTACGATAAAGTGTGAACGACAACAAACAACGAATAATATTACTTAATATCAGTGGTGAAAATCGAAAATAAACTGAAACATAAATATGTTTCAAGGGCCATTTTGAGTAAATGTTTTTAATGTAGCGTAGGTACGGTCGACTGCATAATTGCAGACCCACCGTAGAACTCCAAAACGGCTGTTATAAGAATGTTTTTGAGTCAACACAAGCAAGATTCTATATAGGCACCTGCTTTAGTTGGAGTTTAAAGTTTTCTAACTCATGAATTTATCAAACAAAAATATTAGAATAAAAACATGCCAATAATAGTAATTTTCGAACTCTAACGGGGGCTGCCATTATACAGCCGAGTGTACCTTATTACTTAAACTTAAGTAGTAAGTTAAACAATTTAAAATTTCCTGTCACTGTAACGACACGCCATCATTTGTTTTAATAATATTCCTCGCAATTTCTAAACGTCTAACTTGCGTCTAACTTTGAAAGTTAATAAAGCAATAAAGATAAAGTTAAAGTAATAATATTTTGTTAGCAATACATCAAAACTCTTTTACACTTGCCGCCTTCGCAATGGCACCTTGGGGCGACGAGTAAACAGTCCCCAATTTGCTGGCACCCCTAGGAGCGATTCTCTTTAAAATTTACCGTCACATTGCCATCCGAATGTTTCCAAAAGGTCTAAAATACCGGAGACATTGAGCTTTTGGGAAACATAATTTATAAATTGACCCGACCTGACCTCGGATCGTAAAATTTAAATTTTAACAGTTACCTTTTCGTTTAATATGGGTATTATGTTTTAATATTTTATTAGTGTTTTAATGGAGGTGCCTGATGGCCCAGTGGAACTCAACGATCGTTTACAGTTGTAAAGGTTGAGCAATGAACGTCTGACCGTTTATATCACAATACTTGTTCAAAATATGCAACGCAATTTTTAATGCAATTGAAATAATCTAATTTAGTAAGTGGCATTATATCTACTTAATTATTTGGATTGCATAATTTACAAGTTAGTGTCTGAGTGGTATATTTTACGTGTAATTTTCAATGAAAGCTCGAAAAATAGCTGAAAACAGTCTGTGAAAATGTGCAAATGTGTTTTTCATACACTAACTTCAAAGTAGAAAATTACTGCGTCAAACAAACCACAAAAATCTCTCGTATTTTTGAGACTATTTACAATTAAAATGACATACGCAAGAACGAAAATCCCACGAAAAATTTATAAACCTAAAAACCGGTGATGGCCTCGGTATTTTTCCGTAATTTTTGCGGTACTCCCTTAGGACTTGACAGTTTGATATCGTTAAAATCTCAAGCAGAACTTCACTCCTCAGAGGAAACCTAAAATATGAACGGGACGAAAAAATTTAAAGCTCATTTTCCCTTCAAATATATGGAGATTTTCGTTATAATTTACTTCAGTTTTGCTACTTATACATAAATAGCGACCCGCTCCGGCTTCGCACGGCTATATTATGCATGTATTGTACATATAAATCTTCCTCTTGAATCACTCTATCAATTTAAAAAAACCGCATCGAAATCCGTTGCGTAGTTTTAAAGATCTAAGCATACAAAGGGACATAGGGACGGCGAAAAGTGACTTTATTTTATACTAAGTAGTGATTATTTAAAGAATAATACACTTATCTTGATTTCTAACTTTAATAAATGGATCAACATGCATGTTAGTTAAGAAATTATTTATTTATAATAATAAATTAAATGACTTCGTAACACAGCTTCATTAGCTAAATTGTCCCAACAAAACATAAGAATATCTTGGATAAAAGATAAATAAAACGTATCCATCTTGCTAACATCGCGACGTAAATAAATCTTGCAAGATACAAGAGTGGTTGTGGTCTGGTGGTGGCTAACTGAAAATCAACAGAACGCGCCCCTTGTTTGCCCATTAGCTTCCCGCTAACAAAGCAAATATAGGAAAGAATGGACGGAGACACTGACATTGTTTTCTTGCTTCACTTCGCTCTTGCTCGTTTCAAAAAGTGAAACCATAAATTGTATTATTTAAGTTATTTGAGTTTCACTTTGTAATTTTTTCATTTGATTTAATGATTGTTATTTAACGAAACGTATTTACACAGGGTGATCAGTGTACCTACTTGCCTCAGAACATGCTCACTCAATCCAGATCCTCAATACTTTATTGCGTTTCATATTACTAATTTGTTTGGGATTGTATTCTAATAGTAAATAGACCCAACGAGAAAACTCAGTAGTTTCTTCTTTACTCATGTGGTTTCGTCACTAAAATAGCGAACTTAAAAAGCAAAAATTAAAAATAATATTTTCTGAAAAATACGAAAATAAAATATATTAATCCTGCTCCTTTTCAAATATTTATTTGTGGGTTCAATGTTCCACATGCGGTTACTATAAAACTCACACGATTTGTATTCATAGTCATTATTTTCCCGGGTCTCCTCAAGACCATGACTATTGTAACATAGTCGAAACGTCTAGGTAAGAGAAATGAAAAAAAAAACCTACGTGAATTAACCCGGGAAAAAATACTATGAAAGTAATTCATTGCTCCAATCCATAAACTTTATCTAATAAAATATTATATTATGACTAGCTGCGCCCCACGGTTTCACCCGCGTTAGTCCCGATCCCGTGACAATATATTATGACGAAAATTAAGTAGCTTTTAATCAGCATAAATGTGAAAACAGAACGTTGAGCAATTTGACAGATGTCAGTGACATTTGACAGATGTCAAAGTGACATTTGACAGATGTCAAAGTGACATTTAACATCTGTCAAAGTGACATTTGACATCTGTCAAAGTTACATTTGACATCTGTCAGTGTGACTGATGTGTCAAAGTGACTGATGTGTCAAAGTGACAGATGTGGCAAAGTGACAGATGTGTCGAAGTGACAGATGTCAAAGTGACATATAACAGAGATGCCAAAGTGTAAATTTTTTGACACTTTTCGTTAAATTTTCGACAATTCACACAATATCTTTATAAATGATAGCCTATGTTATTTATGATGTATAAGCTATATTATTGTAAAGTTTCATTAAAATCCATTCAGTAGTTTTTGCGTTAAAGAGTAACAAACATCGATACATCCATCGCTACATACAAACTTTCACGTTTATAATATTAGTAGGATAGGATAGCTTTGTTCATGCTTTACACCTTTCGAGAAATAAATCCAAAGCATAATCTTTATCACTCATAGCAGAAAAAAAATGTAAGTAGGTACTTAGTGTTAGATCAAGTTTTTTAATTTTGACGCTCCTATAAGATTTTGTAGTGTATTTAATTAACAAGCATGACATACCCCTGTATTCCCCAGAATTTTCGGAAAAGTAGGCAATAGACATACGTTCTTTTCTTCTTCCATCTAGCATTACCATTTTAGCTCTTCTAGTTATTCTTTACCAGGATAGTCGGTCCGACCCAGGACAGGAAATCCTTTGTCGAAATGGCAAATTTTTTACTTCAGTGCCTCAAAATTTTCGAAAAAAAGGTCAATATTTTAAAAGTCGTAGAACAAAAGATATTCGTGTAGACGTCTAGCTAGAACAACCCATTTTTGGATTTCAATACCCTCCTCCCAACGCATTGTTAACCAAAGAAGTTCTAAAAGTAAATAATCTATTTTTTTAGTTTAGTATCACCTCTTTAAAAGTTATGACAAATCGACTGTCATTAAAAGTTAATGTCATTTTGGATACTAAAAGAAAACGCGAATTTTATCTTATTCTGAGGAATTTTATACCCGTTTTTACAAGATGGATAATGAACCAGAAACAATCACTTATGAAGATCAGGATTTCAGTAGGTCAGATATCTTGCAGCGGCCTTCGTATAGACTGAGAAGGACTCCAGTTATTATCACTCTTGGTAAGTTACCTAAATGTTTTTAATGCAGCATATCATATAGCATTTTGGAATTATTTTCTTAGCGGACCTAGTTTATAACTTACTAGCGACCCGCCCCGGCTTCGCACGGCTATATTATGCATGTATTATACATATAAACCTTCCTCTTGAATCACTCTATCTATTAAAAAAACCGCATCAAAATCCGTTGCGTAGTTTTAAAGATTTAAGCATACATAGGGATATAGGGACAGAGAAAGCGACTTTGTTTTATTCTATGTAGTGATGATAGTGATAGTGATAACAGCTATCTGTATCTGATCTGTATGCCAAATTTGACCCCGATCTGTTCATTGGTTTATGTGTGCTTTGATGATATATTAGCCAGTCAGTTAGTCAGTCAGGCCTTTGAATATTATATCTTTAGATAAAAATCTCATCGTTTATTTCTCAGCTGATCCAAACATAACTCACGTTGAAATACAAAAGCTCATAGAGTGTGGTGCTAACGGTGTTTGGTTTAAAACTGTACAAAGTACAACTGGAGAAAAAATAAGATTGATCGGGAAAGTGGATAAAGCAGTACAAAAGTTGGCTGAAAAGCATGGTGTCATAGATTGGCCTGTGGTAACTTGTATTGAACTAAAAACTTGCATTGTCAATACTGGTCTTATTGAAGGGGTATGTAGTTTAAAAAAGTATACTAGTGTTTATCATTTGTTTTAATAATAACAAGGTATGTTCTAAAGTGCATAAGATTTTTGCTTCCAGGACGATGAATATATAAACATTTTAGAAGGTAGTATCGTAGAACTAACCTGTGATATATCTCAATATGACAAGTGCAATAAGAGCTGCATATTTGTAGACAACCCGTTAATAGCGATAGATACGAAAGTTGGTACTACTATCACTATAGACAACGATGAAATAATTTTGACATGTAAGAAAATTATTGGAGAAACCTCTATCAAATGCGTTGTAGTGAAAGGCGGAAAACTTCACAGTATATGCTTGGTTTGTAGCCGAGGAGCAAAGAGAACAAGACCTTACATTACAAAGAAAGACTTGATGATTATAAAATTTGCCTTAGAACAGCAGGTGAGCGAACGACGACAGTTTGTCAGCAAAATAGGTCTGGATGTTAATACTTACTCATATTTTTTTAATTTACTCGTCAATAGATATTTTAATCCGCTATGAAACGTTTAACTAACGAAGGTTAATTTGGTTGAAGTAACAAACCGATTCTATTCATTATTGGAAACTTTAGTTGATCTTCTTGTTTCAGATCGACGTTATAGTAATAAATTACGCCCGCCACGTGGAGTGCATAAGGAAGGTGAAACAGTTTATTGGGAAGAAAGTTAAGCGACCTATCGTATTGGCTGGTTTATGTACAGGGGAAGGTTTGAAAAATATTGACGATCTGTTAAGAGTAAGTACAGTGGGTTATAAAAGTCTTATTTCAAGGTCTATTTTAATTATTTTATTTCTCTTATAGGAATCTGATGGACTTGTATTCTCGAGAGAATTTCTCGCTTATGAACTTGAAGCTTCGGATCTGTATCGAATGTTGCAAATTCAACAATGGGCATCTGGTAAATGCCAGCAGGTAATGTTATTTAATGTATTAAATGACCCATCATATTAACTAAATCATTAATTCTATAATAATATGTATAAAAGTTAGCAGCTGTTGCTTTTTATATTGTTTTGATATTTCAGGCAGGTAAACCATTTTACATATCTGGCGGCGTATTTCAAGAAGCTTTGTCATCTGGAAATTTTTGTGACAGTGAGATATCAAATTTTACCAATGCGTTACTCGAGGGGACATCTGGGTTTGTTTTAAAAGAATGTCGTAATGTCGAGTTCATGTTAGGAGTTCTTCAGATAATGAACAATATAAGCTGCTCTGTGGAGCCTTTTACGAACCAACGGACTAGTTTTTGGAGGATTATGGATGAGGTCCGTATCTTTTTTAAATAAACTACTAAGTATTGATCTAATTGTGTGACCACCTAAGGGTCCTTAAAGATATATGTACCGTAGTTTGATAACGTCCTGGCTTAGTTGTGAATTAATTTACTGCGTTATTTCATTCTTCGCATATTCTGTCCTGTTTGTCCTCGCCGAAATTGAATAATATATATTGAATAAAGAAGAACCTTTCCTACAGATAAAAATGCCAATAAACGCAGCCGAAGCGAGTGCCATGTCTTGTGCTATTGCAGCAAATCAAAGCAACGCTCGTGTTATCATAATCCCTACTGTAACCGGACGAACAGCAAAGACCCTAATGTGGCTCCTACCTTCGAGCATCGTCATCACCGTCAGTACCAAAGTAGGGTCTACTAGGCTGCTAAAGTGCTATCGATGTATCGTCCCACTGTTGTACAAGGGTAACGTCAGATTATGTATCTTTATTTATATTACTGTTATAAATTTAAGCAAGCAACCTTATTGTGCTATTTTGCATTAATGGATTTGACGACCCAGTTGGCACAATGATCACATTGCCGGACCGCCAAACGCAGGGTTGCGGGTTCGATTCCCGCCTCAGACAAGTACCTACTTACGCTTAGATATTTGTCTGTGGTCTGGTTGTTTCTATTTATTATAAGTATATATTTACAAAAGAAAAGTATATAAGTAGTATATCCGTTGTCTAGCACCCATAACACAAGTCTTAAGTTACTTAACTTGGGGCTAGATGACGACGTGTGGTATGTCCTGTAATATTTACCATTATCATTGTATCGAGACTCTATTGATATTATATCGAGATTGTGACTTTATTTGGTATTCCTTCTACTAAAGTTTTAATAACATCGCATTAGAATCGCTATGGAATCTCAATAGAATGGTTATATATACGTCGCTGGTGTTACCTAGCAATATGGTAAATTTTGCTAAGCGATATACCGTTTTGTCAACTATCGAGATTCCATTGAGCCACGTTTCTAGAGCAGAATACCAAAGTGAGTCAGTGGTGCGTCAGTGGTGTTTCGATGTAATAGTTAACATTAGAAGAATACCAATTTGACATGTAATATCATATTCTTGACAATGTCTATTATGATTCCATCGACACTCTATTGAGACACAATTGTGTTAGCAGACTTGACCTCAGGATTTGTTAAAACTAAAAGCCCGATATCTAATGGAAGAAAAAGGTGAAATGAAAGGTTTAGAATACTTGCCTTGGTACCTTAATTCATAAATATCGAAATGGAAGCTGCCAAGATGGTGAATGTAGTCGTTATTGGCAAAATATTTTCTTTATCTACTTATTGAATAACTTGTCTCTATCCAAGTTCTTTGTTGAATGTAATCTGGATTCCAGCTAAACCATAAAGTATTGTCATCAATATTGACATGCGGTAAGAATGCATAATTTAATATTGATCAAGAATGAGGAAACGGGAAACCGTATGAGTCAATATTGATACCAAAGTAAGTACCTATACTCAGAATCGAGATAGAACGTTCTGTACTCCATATGTCGAGATTACAAGATTGATGTACGTACACATTTTGTAATATATTTCAATATATCCAGTTTCCTATCAGTATGACGAAATATTTGCCTTTCTGATACAAATTTCGCAGGCGACTGATTTGCCTTTTTAGAAATCTAATTTACAAACATTTTTAGTAACACTCGAACGAATACATGATATTTTATGATGTCTTTGATATATATTTTGTTCCTTAAAAATACATCGTCAATTTTTATAACGCTTTCGTAATAAATTCTTAGTGTGATTGTATTTTCTTATACTTTTGATTAAGAAAGAAAATAAAAAAGAAATAAAACATTTATTCATTCATTTACATTTATTTGGATTTGATTACTTTTTCGTTTTCTTGTTTGTCTCAAGTACTTTGCCAAAAAGTTACTAAAAGTTATAGAACTAAGTTGGACTATGTAATTTATTCAAATCTAGTATGAGCAGTAGAACTAAATTTCTAGTTTATTTTGAATTTTTTATTTTAGAACTAATAGTAGGACTAAATAAAGGAATGGACTATGGTACATAGATTGTTAGTCGTGAACATAAAACCGTTTATCCAAATGATGCTACCGCAATTTTTTCACCTTATGCTTTTGGGGTTTTATTTTACTGTTTGAACATAATTAATGTAGGTACAGCTCATGTTAAAAAAAAAAGATGAAATAATATATAATAATATATACAGATATATTTATTTGAAAATAAAATAGTAAGATTAATAGTAAAAAACTTCTCTAATTCCTAAGTTTTAACACCATCTGTAGGACTCAATTCAAAGTTTGTATTTCTAAAATTTGTTTCAATAGCTCGCGGTACTAAAATGCACGTACCTACGGTAATTTCGCTGTTTTCTCGTGTTCCCAGGATTTAATTTGTATGGGTGGTGTTTATCTTAATCCATGCCATGAATAATTAAGTATTTAAAGTAACCAAAGTTTGTTATCTTTTCCCATCAGCTCCAGCAGACGCAAGATGGAAAAACAACCAAGAAGCTCGAGTAGAGTACGCAGTGCAATACGCAGTGAAAGTCGGCTGGCTAAGGTTTGGAGATGCCTATGTAACTCTCCAACGGGGTGCTGATGATAGCTCCTACTGCGACATGGTTAGCCTATGGACAGTGAAGATATCAAACAAACCTATAGTCGAGTAAGTATATACTACTTATGTTGACTTGTTTGTACAACAAAAAATAAATTAAATAAATACCTTAAACATGACTAACACAAACTGTCATTGGTTGTGTTTATTGAAATACCACTGCAGACCCACCATACCCCTGGTCATACCGCTGGGGGTATGGTGGGACGAAACCATACCACTATAGTAGTGTTGGGAATTGAAATACTAGCGACCCGCCCCGGCTTCACACGGCTATATTATGCATGTATTATACATATAAACCTTCCTCTTGAATCACTCTATCTATTTTAAAAAAACCGCATCAAAATCCGTTGCGTAGTTTTAAAGATTTAAGCATACATAGGGATAAGGGACATGGGGACAGAGAAAGCGACTTTGTTTTATACTATGTAGTGATATTGATCATTTATTTTTGGATTACCCGTTAATTGCATTTATAGCTAGGATTTAATCATGCAAGCCGCTTTAATAAATATTTGTAAAATAAGAATAGTTCCGACATTGCAATTGACGACCCAGTTGGCACAATGGTCACCATGCCGGACTGCCAAACATAGGGTTGCGGGTTCGATTCCCGCCGCAGACAAGTATTTATGCTTAGATATTTGTCTGTGGTCTGGGTGTCTGTATGTATATTAAGTATATATTTACAAAAGAAAAGTATTTAAGTAGTATATCCGTTGTCTAGCACCCATAACACAAGTCTAGTTACTTAGCTTGGGGCTAGATGGCGATGTGTGGAATATCCTGCAATATTTATTATTATTATTATTTATTGCAATGCCGCTCTTATTGAGAAACTAGCGACCCGCTTCGGCTTCGCACGGCTATATTATGCATGTATTATACATATAAACCTTCCTGTTGAATCACTCTATCTATTTAAAAAACCGCATCAAAATCCGTTACGAAGTTTTAAAGATCTAAGCATACAAAGGGATATAGGGACATAGGGACGGCGAAAAGTGACTTTATTTTATACTATGTAGTGATAGTGATAGTGAAGTGATAGTGATGAGATCCGCTACCTAATCTTCTATCTTTCAATTACAGGTGTGATGATGACGAAAACGATATCACAGGGAACATTTCGTTGTTCTGATTTGGAAACAAAGTTTTTTCTACCTTACCTGTTAAATTTTAATCTTTAAGACACTTTTGCCATTTTATTATTTAATAATAATAATGTTTTTTTACTATCTGTATTTTTATTCATTAAAAACACGTGAAATTACGAAAAAATGATCTATTATTAAAATAATTATAGTAGATTATGCATCAAGGGCATAAAGCTCCCGGGTTAAAGTAAACTCCTGAGCGAAGCGAGGGTGTTATGTAGAGTCCTGAGTGAAGCGAGGGGTTCAAGCCGCCCAAGACGATGCTTTATCCCGAGGTGTATACTCTACTTTTCATACCGTCAGTCGATTTTTTTAAATTCTTGTGATGGCCTTTCCCTACTTTAAAAAAACCACTTTAAAAAAATGGGGCATTTGCAATGATGGTAAATATTTGGTAGGTATTATAGGCAAAACCTGTTTGCTTAGACCTAACGAAACAATCAAATTAAAAAACATTAATCGTGGCCTGCTAGATTTTTGTAGAGCAATCAAATGACGTATTATAAATAAAACCTATTTGCTGAGACCTTCAAAATTAAACCAAGAGTTTTCACACGAATTTCAACGTTCCAAATTCAAATCACTTTATTCCCTTGGGAGTTTCATACAACAATATCTCCCCTGGGAATAAAGTCTTGCTTTAAGTTGAGGTTAATAGGGCTTTAATCCGTGATTAAAGTGCTGCAGGTGTGAAAACAATATTTTAATACTTTGGAAATATTTTAAAACATTATTTATGCTTAACCTGATTTTTATGTCTGTTAAAAATATCATACAAGTTACTGCTTCACCTGTTCCCAAAGGCATAAGACGTACATTCGCTAGTTTCGTTAACCTTATATCTTAGAATCAAGCTGACTGAATATATATCTGGAATATATTCTGACTCCGTGAATTTCATTGTATTGCTTGATGCGGGCCTTTGGGATCTCAAGTTTCAGAGTACAAAGGGTTTTACGCATCAGACGAACGGGAATTTTATAGATTGTGTATCCCAAGGGAGCCAGTCACGATGTACAGTGGCGGTGGATTGAAGTTTTATAGGTACCACAAAACTGTAGACAGAGCTGACTGTTGGAACGCTACGAGTAGGTATAAGTGCAATTCTGGTTGCATTGTTCATTGCGGCTGTTTTATAGCAGGTAGGTGTAGTTTTATGTATATTTATTTAACGATGCAGCTAAGGGTCATTGCACTATATTGTACAGCACTGGACCATGTTACTGGACATCCAGAACGAGAGTTACCAATATTTTATACTCATGTCACTTTCAAATAAGTTAGGATGCAATGCAAGATACGCGCAAGAAATAAATTTTTACACTATCACGTAGCGAAAATTTAAAAGGACAGCGTACCGGGCGCATTCCTCATCCTATTACATTATATTAGGGTGAAAGGGTACCGGTGCTCTCTCCATACAAACGTAGTCGACTGTTTACTCCCTGGATAATGACACTAGAGCAAATATTTTTGTTGCATAAAACTTATAACTGCCATGAGCATGCCCCTATGTTTTGTTTTTTTTTTTGTTTTTAAAATTTTAATTTCTACGATAAATTAGAAAAATGAAATAGGTTTTATGCAACAAAAATATTTGTACTAGTGTCATTATCCAGGGAGGAAACAGTCGACTACGTTTGTATGGAGAGAGCGCCGATAACCTTTCACCTTAATATTATGTAATAGGTAAGTGAAATATTAGACTAAGTAAATATAATTTATGTCCATGGTTGTACCTACTACCTTTCCTAAAGAACACCTATTACGGTTCTTCGCGTCCGAAAAAGAAATACTTATCTATATTTTTTTTTTCATATTTATTTATCTTTTTCGGAAACCTCGTTTTGATCCCCTAATGGTTTTCCCACAAATAAAACTTGGCTTTGTTTATTTTGTTGAGCGCTATTTATTTTTGTTGCCGTCGCGTTTGAGACAGCTGTGTCGTTTGTTTATAATTCAGCTTACCACAATCTGTAATCTTGTTTCACCTGGCTTTCTTTTGAAGGCTTTAACAACCATGCATTTTAATTCTTTTATCGACAGAGGGATTTACTTGTAGTACCTTTGGTAAGACCAAAGGTACGATAAGAAAATTAAACGTCTGGCACTCGGGGACTGCCGCGGTAAAGCTATTGCATCGTGCGAACTTCGTACAGTCGTACCATATACATACACGGTAGGCGGAGTGGGGGGTGTTAGGTATTATTTTCGTTACGGAATTTCTTGATTCGGTCGCCGCACTCAAGCCCGCGATAAAAGCTATGCAATAACTTAAAACTTTATTGGCGGAATTGCAACCATTTGCAACTCAATGTGGGCAGAATCGTCATTAATCAAGAATTACCATACAGGTTTTTGGTTCTTTGAAAAAAATCCTAAAACAAATGTAGGTAGGAAAAAACAAAATATGTAAGTACGTAGGAAACATGGGCACATAAGACCTATGCTTATGACATAAGTAAAGAATATTTAATCGTGTGACATGGGTAGGAAAATCCTATGGAAAAACCAAGCAATTCTTTGTCTATGGAAAAAGTCAGTCTTTGAAAAAATCATTCAAATTCAACGTCAAATCTTACATAATATTCAAAGTCTTAGATTCTTGTTGGCCAAACTGTTTTAAAGAAATTATACTAATATCGTAATAAGTTTATTTTATATTTTGAACAATTTACTGAAAATGGTGTGGCCCACTTACGTTGATACTAAATTAGGAGAAGTGAGTAATGTTTTAAGATAATTTTACTTTGTATAAATTATAGATTACAAAATTACAAAGCTCCTATGATTCGGAAGCTACAGGTTAAAAAACTGATGTTTCTATTAAATTAGATAATAAATCAGTATATTCATAAACCCTGTTTTCTAAGTTACCTACACATTTCTACACCCCAACCGTAAACTATATAAAAATCCCTTAGATTTATGATATCCCTAGAACAGGGTTAAAACTTTGATATACTAAGTACATGTCGCTACCAGATAAGGATATACTTACTAATGCTTATTTATTACATTCTCTTCGACTTTGTCATACTTCTTTGTTCCTAAACTTCTGTTTGTATTTTAGTATGATGCTATGGAACTGCCTGGACAGCAGATGCCGGCAGCTCAGGCGCTCTCGCCATTGGATCATGTGCTAAATCTTGACATCAAAGCGCCTCCAGGGTGTCAAAGATTAACCGGTATTATGGCAACTATAGGTAATTTATTTTTAATTACTAGGTGTATACACTAATGTTATAAAGAGGAAAGATTTTTTTTGTTTGTAACGAATAGGTTTGAAAACTACTGAACCGATTTTTATAAAACTTTTTCTGAGGATACATTGATTCATTGAAAATAACATACGCTACTTTTTATCCCGACATTCCCACGAGATCGGGAGTCATATAAGAAAAGGAGTTTGTCTGACAATTTAAAAGATTTTAATACATATAATTAAAATTTTATTCAATAAAACAGGAAGATCGTGCAACGATTTAGAGTCAATGGAAAAGATGATCGGTGCAGGTATGAATATTGCTATACTGAACTTGTCATTTGGGACGAGAGAAGATCATGTGGAAACTATCAAAATGCTAAGACTGGCGTCAAAGAATTTCAGCATTAACATGGGCAAGAACTACCCTTTAGCAATCGCTATTAGATTGCCTGGAAGAAAAATAAGAACAGGAAGAATTGCCGAAGTAAGAATTTATACAGGGTTATTGAAAATTAATTGACACTGCGTTAAGGGCTTCTTCTGTGCACCTTAACAAACAACTTTTGTTCTACGACTTTTGTCGAAACTTAATAAATATCCCAAAAAAAATATTTAAGTGTTTCTCGTACTGTCTGGTACTTTTCTATGTCTATGCGGCAAGTGCGCGCGCGCGATCGGCACGGGGCGCACTGCGTGCGACCCGATCGGGTTGTACCATACCTACTATGATTAATTCTGTGACGTAGACGTAGAGTTGAGTATTATTTGAACTGTTGGATTTAATTTTTTATTTTTGTATGGAATATTTTTATAATGAATTTCCAAAAGTCGTAGAACAAAAGTTGATCGTTAAGATGCACAGAAGAAGCCCTTAACGCAGTATCAATTAATTTCCAATAACCCTGAATACTACTAGCTGTACCGGCAAACGTTGTTTTCCCATTTAAAAAAAAACTAAAGGATAAAAAATAAATAGTAGCCGATTCTCAGACCTACTGAATATTATGCATATAGAATTTCATAAAAATCGGTCAAGCCGTTTTGGAGGAGTATGGTTACTAACATAGTGACACGAGAATTTTATATATTAGATATAACTAGCGACCCGCTCCGGCTTCGCACGCCTATATTATGCATGTATTATACATATAAACATTCCTCTTGAATCACTCTATCTATTAAAAAAACCGCATCAAAATCCGTTGCGTAGTTTTAAAGATTTAAGCGTACAAAGGGAAATAGGGACAGAGAAAGCGACTTTGTTTTATACTATGTAGTGATTACAAAATTAATTTCCAGATTTTTTGCTCAAAATGTTCATACTTACGACTACTAGTAAAATGTTATTTAGGTAAGCTACGGAGACATTGTCTTTATTTCTCAACAAGGTCCCATTTATTTGAAACAGCACCGTTTTCAGTGTAAATAACTCTTCTCGACATTAATTGATACTTTATTTACAGACTTTCGGAGACAGTGTTGAGTTGAAAAATGGCGAAGTGGTCAGATTAACGACAGACGAAACTTACAGAGAGAGATGCTCTACTTACACAGTTTACATAGATTTTATGTACTTTGCCGATCAGATGCACAAAGGGGATTTAGTGTTATTAGATAATGAAACAATATTGCTGAAAGTTGAAATGATATCGGCTACAACGTTGACTTGTAAGATAGAAAGAGGTGGCTGTCTCGGTTCTTATAAGGACGTCTTTGTTCCTCATGTTGTGTTCCAAATGCCCAATTATACTGAAAGAGATAAGCTGGATATTAATATGGCAATAAGCAATCAAGTTAGTGCCGAAATGTTAAAGTTTACATAAATACTAACATTATTTTATTTTCTCGTTTGTATTATAACTAGCGACCCGCCCCGGCTTCACACGGCTATATTATGCATGTTTTATACATATAAACCTTCCTCTTGAATCACTTTATCTATTAAAAAAAAACTGGTTGCCTGTAAAGTCGGTATACGGGCGAAAGTTTTACGTGACAACAACTGTGCTCGAGTGGAAGGGACGCGTGCCTTTCACTTTTTATCTCTGTCTCTCTCGCTCTTAGGCGGGCTAACCATGCCCGCGTGCCTCTCACTCGCTCTCATTGTGAGCGCATAACGTCAGCGGAGCGTAACGCAGTTTCTTGAAGTGTTACCCGGCAAACCAATTTATAAAACGTTGTCACGTCAAAAAAACCGCATCAAAATCCGTTGCGTAGTTTTAAAGATTTAAGCATACAAAGGGAAATAGGGACAGAAAAAGCGACTTTGTTTTATACTATGTAGTGATAGTGATAGGTACCGTTACAAATAAATAAATGTAGTATAGACAAAACTAATACATACATGAAAGTTAACGCAGATACAATACGTGCAACATACTTAATAAATACTTACTTAATGTATATAAAAGGAAAAAAAGAAAGAAAGGATGAAAAATGTGTGGGTACTTACTTACTTACTACTACTATACTTAGATATAAATAAAAAAATGGGTCTTAGAAAAACAAGTAGATTCATAGTTTTTAAAATTTATGTTTGTCTGTTTTATATATATTGTTTACAATTTAAACTACTGAACTTATTAAAATTTGGCCTAGTTTCGCTACTGGATAGCTCTATTTTTCGGGAAGGTCGTGGTTATGGAAACGCCTCGGTATATTTTGTAGGAACACTAATTCTAAAGAAGGTTCGTACAGAAAAATCAAGCCAGTAAACTTTTAATTAATAAATAAATAATAAATATTGCAGGACATTCCACACATCGCCATCTAGCCCCAAGCTAAGTAACTAGACTTGTGTTATGGGTGCTAGACAACGGATATACTACTTGTATAATTTTCTTTTGTAAATATATACTTATAATACATAGAAACGACCAGACCACAGACAAATATCTAAGCATAAATACATGTCTGAGGCGGGAATCGAACCCGCGACATGGTGACCATTGTGCCAATTGGGTCGTCTTATATAAGTTTATGTGTGTTAATTATATGTTTATTTTATTTATTATTTGCAAAAGTAATTAGATACAACATCATTTATTTAATAAATAAAATAGTGTGTGAGTCGTAAAAGCTACTACACGACCAACCTCTTAATATTGTCGTGTAGAACTATTACATACTTCTCACTCTCATATATTTACATCGTAAAAAGTTTGATGTCTATGTACTACTCGGTTTAATATTCTGAAGAGAGCAGCTTGATATACGTGCTTACCAAGAAAAAGGTCTCTTATTACTAAAGTATAGAATTGGGAAAAATCCCGGGAATGAAAAAAAAATCCAATTCAAAATTAAAACGAAATTTTAAACATAGGTTAGACTTTTGGCACTTTGGGTACCAGGTTTTTTGAATTAGCTGCAATATAAAGTTTAAGCTAAAACAGCGATTTTTTTTCTAATATGATCTGTTTCTTGCAATAAACTCAACCCCCCTTATTCCAAAACGAGGTTTAAGGATAGTCCGAGATGTGGATTTAAACCTTGGATTTAGACACAGATATACTCGTGAACTATAGTCTTAACACTATGCCTATTAATCTATAGGGATAGTGTTTAGACTATAGTTTCCCATTTAATCTATAGGGATAGTGTTTAGACTATAGTTCACGAGTATATCTGTGTCTAAATCCAAGGTTTAAATCCACATCTCGGACTATCCTTAAACCTCGTTTTGGAATAAGGGGGAATAAATTCTGCTCCTTGAATTCTCAGAAAACGCTACTAAAATTAGAAAACTAGTAGGCACCTACCAAATTTCTTGTGCTGAAAAACTTCCGTTTCAATTTTCTTCTAATAACTCATAAATACGTCTATTAAGTCATTCGGTTGTGCGGTTCGATATGTTTTGTCCAAATATCGAAGAAACGAGCGGCTCATAAAAGTAATCTCAAACCATATTTTCCTCGAGCTTCCGTTACTCTATCGATACCTTTTTGTAACTGTAGGTAATTGCAGAACCAATACGGCCTCTTAGTGGCTTCAGATAGAACCTTCTCAATATCCGGGCATTTATATCTGAAATATATCGGTAAAATCGAGTCTAATATAATAACTACTTATATATACAGGATGCCCCGTAATGAATGGACATGCGGGCACCCTGATAGAGGACACTGTGCCGGTTCAGAAAAATGAAATTTATGTTCCATGAAAGTCTCTCGGTTTCCGAGATAACCACCATTTAAAAAAAAAACACTACTTTCTCTGTGTTTTTTGATGCCAAAACTGCAAATGAAGAAATTATTACAATTTGTTTTTTTAAATAGTATACCTAAATAAATGTGCTATCGAATGCAAACAATATTTTTTAAGACACATTGAAAGTTCTAACTCAAACTTCATGATTTTTGAATTTTTTAACCTGAACTTTAACCTGTCCCTGTATTAAAAAAATGTATGGTCACCCTGGTGCCAAATTTAAAAAAAGTTGCCTATTTCATTGAGATTCTGACAAGACAAGGCTGATTATAATATGTGCCATTGCCAGTATTAAATACAAAATTAAATCCTAAGGCTCACTTTAATAGGATTTCATTTTGTATTTAATGCTGGCAATACTGGCAATATTTTTCTGAACCGGCACAGTGTCCTCTATCCGTAGGTGCCCGCATGTCCATTCATTACGGGACACCCTGTATAATAACTACTAAGTGTACTTTGTATATAGACTATGCACTAGTATATTAAAACTTACTTACAATACGAAAGTGGCAGTAGTCAGAGATAGTCAGAGGTTATTTATTGAAAGTGTTTTGAAATAATTGGTCTTAAGCATGTCTGAAGTGATACTTTTTTTTTCAGGTTGATATATGTATTGCACCTTTCGTGAACACAGCCTCTGCTGTAACAGAACTTAGAAGCTTATTGGGCGAAAAAGGAAAGAAAATGGCGATCATAGCCAACATTCAAACTGTAGAGGGTTTTAAAAATTATGACGAAATTCTGGCTGTAAGTACTTAGTGTTATTGAGCTATCCATTTTAGTGGTCTGTCATAAAATGTTTTACAAATATTTATTACCAAGTTTCTTGGCTACAATCAAATTAATGAAATAATTTGTTAACTTTCTTGTTCAACCAAATGAACACAAATATTCGTAATATTTCATTACGATTCATAACCCGTTGAAGCGTGAATGACCAAAGAACAATGTTTCAGAGTTATTCATTTCGTTTGCTCATATTTTTTATTTCGTTTTCAGGTCAGTAACGGCGTGATGATAACAAGACAGGAATTGGGATCGGATATTAGTCCGAACAAATTAGTGATCGCACAGAAAAATCTGATAGCGAGAGCTAATAAAGTAAGAAAGTTAAACATTCTCTTGACACACTGTGTACCTAAAATGATTTATAAAACCATGAAAGTTATTGCCAATAAATTTTCCTAAAATTATTAAGAACTTAGGTAGGTACTTCTCTTGTTTTGAAGAAAAAATCCTTCCCGTTACTATGTTTTTCCCTACCATTGGATTTTATGAAACTTGGCTTATCTGTAATGAAATGTCAAATATGTTACGGGCAAATCAATTGATTGGGCACTATGCTTAAATAAAGACCGGGCATTTAAGTATAATGCCCAAGAGCGTCGCTTGGTCGGCATCATTGCTTCAAGTTCGTATGTATGCATAACGCCGGGCTACCATTATTTTCTTTGAAAAATTGAGCTAAGTATATACATAGAAACCAAAATGTGAGTTGGGGTAGGTTAAAACTGGACCTAAAATTTGTTTAGCGAGTATCCACCATAGTGCCCACATTAATTTATAGCTCATAAACGTGGATTTTGTCAAGTTATAGTAATTGTGAAATAACACGCATTACAGACTAAACGAAGTGTTTAATTGTGCAGTTTTTTTACATTGCCCAATTCATTCAGACACTATGCATATGATACCCCAAACTCATCAAGTTGCCTGTAACATACGCCTACAATCAAGCTTTACCCGGCTACAGAGGTTGCTCCTTCTACTTATGACATGTTTACACAATTTATTTTGTACCTGGAACAAAATAGTTTTTTTCTGGAACATAGCCTACTTTACTTACCTTTTGCTGGCATATTCGAATAATATCTTTTCTTTCTATAAATTCTCTAATATTCTCAAAACTTTAAGATTATAAGTATGTTAGTAACTCAGAATATCTTATCTCAAAAGCAACGCTTAATTAAATTAAAATGTGACTGAAATTCTTTAGGAAAACATCCCCGTTTGCATTAGCGCTCATCTCTTAAGCAGCATGCGATACAAGAAGATACCTTTGAGAGCTGAACTATTAGACGTTGCCAACTGTATCCTAGACGGCGTCGACTCCTTGCTACTGTCAGCTGAAACAGCCGTGGGAGAGTATCCGATTGAGGCTGTTTCTTGTTTAGCTACTGCTTGTAAGGAAGCAGAAGCTTGTGTGTGGACAAAGCAGATTTATCATGATTTTGTTGATAAGGTTTGTGGAAATATTTAAAACCTGAGCAAATATTTACCCTTTGTAAGAACATGTGTTAGTTAGAGTAACGAATTGGCTACAAAAAAAAACTGATTGACCATCAAAACGAAGGTGCTACGGGCGGCGACTATGTTCATTTTAAACATACGTATATAAAATCCAAGTTCACTTTCTACATACTTTCAAAACCACGGTTTCGTGTACACCTCCGAGTACAAGTCCTATCGAACTTATAACAACCCTGCTCTCAAGGTGATGACTGATTATAAAAAAATAAATTAAAATTTAAAAAACCGACTTCAAAAAAACTGAAAACAAAAACTAAAAAGACTTGAAAAAAAATCCCAGAAACAAAAACTAAAAAAAAAACCTGAAAACAAAAACTTAAAAAAACTGAAAAAAAAAACTAAAAAGTGAAAAATAATCCATTTCGGGTCACTAAAACAGCAGATAACTTAAACATACTTGGAAGTCGGACTGGTTTAGATTGAATGTTGAGAGATATAATAGGAAACATGGTGTCACCCAGTCCGACTGTGAGTTATCCATACAAAAAAAGAATTTTTCAAATCGGTCCAGGCGTTTTCGAGTAATCGGCGAACATACATAAAAAAAATATATATATACGCGACGAATTGAGAACCTCCTCCTTTTTTGAAGTCGGTTAAAACTCCGAAGAGACGACTTAAAAACCAAAATAAATATGAGCTTTTCTTTAATATTACCTATATTTATTTTAGACTCCAATACCATGTGATCAAGCTACTGGCGCTGCAATGGCTGCAGTCCTAGCAGCACAACGTTCTATAGCAGCGGCGATCATTGTCGTCACAACCACGGGGAAATCTGCTGAAATAGTCGCAAAGTACCGCCCTCGATGCCCTGTCATTGCGGTGACGAGGTACGCTCAGATTGCGAGACAGCTGCACATGTGGAGAGGGATTATGCCTATTATTTATGAAGGTAAGCTCTGCTGATCTTCGTAGTTCCCAATTCCGTTATAATTTCAAAACATCTCTTCTTAATGCTCAGTTAAAAGTAGTTACGAATGTAGCCCAATCAAAAAATATCGGTCTCTAGACCCTGAGCGCCAGTTGAATTTGCAAACTATTTGTATGCCGACGTAATGTAATATGCACCTAGCATAATTACGCATATTTGGTTACATCGATGATTTTTACAAGGACTAAGAACGTAACCTATCTTTTTTAGATAAAACAGGTTCAAGGAGAAAAATAACATTGTCAGAAGTCGGGAGTGGCTCTGCATAGCAATGTAACTGACAAATTCCCTTTTTAACCCCCG
Organism: Idaea aversata; assembly: GCA_907269075.1. Classification (NCBI taxonomy): domain Eukaryota; kingdom Metazoa; phylum Arthropoda; class Insecta; order Lepidoptera; family Geometridae; genus Idaea; species Idaea aversata. The sequence goes on from OU026091.1 coordinate 10,342,187, forward strand.
ACGCAAAAACGACGGGGTGTTATAATAAGTTTGACGTGTCTGTGTGTGTGTGTGTGTGTGTGTGTGTGTGTGTGTGTATGTGTGTGTGTGTGTGTCTGTCTGTGGCATCGTAGCTCCCAAACGGATGAACCGATTTTGATTAAGTTTTTTTTGTTTGAAAGATAAGTTAGTCGGGAGTGTTCTTAGCTATGTTTGATCAAAATCGGTTCAGCCGTCTTAAAGTTATGGGGGATAAAAGTCAGGATCAAAAACCGAATGTAAGTAGATATACTCGAGTGGGGTATCAAATGAAAGGGCATGACTCGTACATTACAAATATCTATGTTTGATCAAAATCGGTCCAGCCGTCTAAAAGTTATGGGGGATAATACTCAGGATTAACAACCGAATGTTAGTAGATATGCCCGAGTATCAAGTTAATTTGAGTTTTTTGGCTTCGTTTGGATCTTTTTTACTTTTCTTTCCATTTTTTTATTATATTACTAGCTGTGCTCCGCGGTTTCACCCGCATAACTCCCGATCCCGTTGGAATATCGGAATAAATTAAGATGTAAGCTATCCTATCTTTCAAGTTAGATCAAACTGCACACGGTGTGCAAATTTGATTAAAATCGGTTAAGTACCTAGTTTAGGAGTCCATCGCGCACAAACAACGTGACACGTAATTTATATATATTAGAGAAGATGTATAGATAACCTAGATCTAGACGTCTTCTTCTATGTATACTTAGGTAGTTCTAATATTGAATAGCTATGAAATACCTACTTGTAGTTGTAAAAGTTGAATATCTAAAGGAAAAAATTGAAAAAGAATACCTTTAATAAAAAAACTGTTTAGGGTTAAAAATAATCTTCACTACATAGTATAAAAACAAAGTCGCTTTCTCTGTCCCTATATCCATTTGTATGCTTTAATCTTTAAAACTACGCAACGGATTTTGATGCGGTTTTTTTAAATAGATGGAGTGATTCAAGAGGAAGGTTTATATGTATAATACATGCATAATATAGCCGTGCGAAGCCGGAGCGGGTCGCTAGTTAACTATAAATTAATAATAATTATTGTTTACTTACACCAAATTATCTGAATCATAAATCGCAAGAAAATAAAGAAATAAAATAAAAAAAATTAAAAAGTACCTCCCTACAAAAAGGATGAAATTAAAAATTTAAAAAACCCCCGACACAAAATAATAAAAATAGTATGAACGTAAAAAGCCTAAAACAAGCAAAAAAAAAATCTATAAAAAGAAAAAGCCACAAAAAGAACAAAAAAGGTATAAACGTGAAACCCTACAAAAAGAAAAAAATAACCTCGAAATTATGATTCTACTACGTAAGTACATGTGAATTTTTTTGATTAAATATTGTCGCGTCGGGGGACCGCTCTTTACCTATAGAAACACCTTCCTAAGTAAAATGATATTAAAATTTCAACGAAAATGTTAAAGTATTAAGAATTACTAGTGATAAAATGCTAAAATAAAAATGTTAACATTAAGTATATTAAATTGACTCGAAAAAGAGCGGTCCCCCGACGCGACAATATTTAATCAAAAAAATTCACATGTACTTACGTAGTAGAATCATAATTTCGAGGTTATTTTTTTCTTTTTGTAGGGTTTCACGTTTTGTCATATGACTATTGTATGCTAAGTACCTTACAATTTTGATTTATAATCTGCGCTCTATTTCAATCTTCGAATTGAATTTACAAAGTTAGGCTGTGATTATCACCTTTCTCAATGTGCTTGTCTTTGTAGATGCACCTGATACGGAATGGGCAAATGATTTAGACAAGCGTGTGAACGTCTGTACGAAGTGGGCAATGGAACGTGGTTTCATCAGGGTTGGGGACCCCATAGTGCTCGTCTCTGGTTGGAGGCAAGGCTCAGGGTTCACCAACACAATGCGGATTGTGTACGCGGCTGCCGATACTACTGCTGGTTAGATTAGTAAAATTTATTAATAATCAATTTATTTTTTAGTTTAATCAGTTTTATTTTGTTAATAAAGAATGGATAGTATTTACTTCTAAAAATTATTTCCGTAAGTATTAGAAATCTCTGGATAAAATATCCCTATATAAAATTCTAGTGTCGCGATGTTCGTTGCCAAACTCCACCTAAGCGGCTGAACCGATTTGTATGAAATTTTGTGTGTATATTCGTTAGGTCTGAGAATCGAACACTATTCTATTTTTTTATATGGCGAAACAACGTTTGCCGGGACATTTAAATTCAGAATCATTTCTACGAGTATTCCAACATAGTTTTGGTTCTATGGTAATAGGTAGATACCGTGGCAGATTCAAAATCTACACTTTTAACTTTAACTTTTAGTCTAGCGAAGTAACGGTTAGTACCGGATGGGAAAGCATCCAGAATTTTAAATTCAAACTAACGTAACTCGCCTTTGAGAGGAATCTATAGAGCTATTTGAAATGGCCTCACGGAATCGGGTGACGGTATTATGACGACGATCGGCTTCAAAGGGTTAGCTCCGCTGGTCGGTCGACGAGGCAATTTGCTCAACTCTGAGATGCTCAAATTGAATTTATGTAACCTCGCCTTCACACTGTTTACTTACAGGCTGGTATTTGGGATTACGAAATGTTAGGTGTATTTCGGTTTGTTTTGATGACAAATGCCATGTGCGACCAAGAAATGTTATCTTGCGATAGTATTTTATCTGTGCTTTCGATGGACTTATCTTGTTTTCAATTAGCTACTAATAGGTATAAAAAAAATTGAATTTCTCCTACATAGATAGATGGTTTTTTTAGCCACGGTTGAATTATTTGTTCGTGTTATTTAGGTCGTTATATTGAGGGTTTGTATTTTAAATCGTTTTACCTGGAGATAAAACTGTGGAGTTTAAGATTCCGGCAAAAAAATGAAAATGAAAATTGAGAATATAAGTGCATATTCGCCAAACCAGTAATCTGTATGTATCACGTTTCGTCTCTATAGTTAATACACACTATCATTGAATACACATACTCTACCTGTGAACAGTAAAGGCAATTCTGCCAATTTAATGGACGTTCCACGACTTTACTACGCAATTCTCTTTACCTTTACATTTTTACGTTTCCTTTATGTAAATATCGGTGTTAGAATTGAACTTGCAAAGTAAATGACTTGAAAGGAAAAAGGAGTATTTGTTGTGGGATGATTTGAAAGAATTTTTCACTAAAAAGTCGTAAACGCTGTAAGTGATAATACATTGATCAGCCTAAAAACGTGTTCCGATGATTACCAAATACTAATTTAGTAATAACTTTTTCATATCAAAGATACTCAAAAAAAGTTGAGGTGAGTAAATAAAATAAAACTCATGATTTCATGACATTTCCAGCAAAAAGTCAGTGAAAATCTAGTCATTTTGTAAAACGTAGTTTTTCAGCTTCATTTATTCGATTGGCAAACATTTGACAGCGATCCTATCTGATAAATAGGGGCGATAAGGATAAGCCTCTCGTATAAAAACACTAGGTGATACCGAGTTTTCTTCTTTTGGAGGTAAGAGGTGTCGTAAAACCTTTTTCCTTATGCCTAAGTAGACACTAAAGATATTTGGAATCAGAACCTATGCTCAATAAAATAAGATATTATTCTAAAATATTTTCATCGTAAAATAATAAAACATGAAGTAGGTAATCTCAAATTATCTCTGCTAACATTAAACAGCCGAGGAAGTCCATCCGTTTGAATGACCCAAACTGGCTTATTATAACTGAAAACGTGAACCGTAAGTTCATTTCGTTGAAATGTCCCGGCACCTGGATGAAAGTTTTAACAAAGGTCAGTCAGCATAAAGAGCATATTGTCTGTAACGGATACAATTACAGTGAGTGGTGGACGACCGTATTCCGAGTAAGAACAAGCCAATTTGTGCTCAGCTTCTGAATCCAATTTAACGTTAAGCTCTTGTACTATGTGACTATTCGACCGTTTTAATGTGTCATCGAGCTTGGTCCGAATCAATTGATGCCAAACCTAGTCGAATGACCGAATAATTTCAATTTATATCGACAGTGTATGAATTTCAAATTCTAATTTCTGCATTCGGTCAGTTTGATTGCTGTGTCATTCGATAGGTAAATTCATTTCCACTTGTTTTGTCGATAACTTCGATGCTTGAATAAGTGGGTTTTTCCGATCCGCTTTGATTCGATGGGTTTTACGATTCGAACGAATCAAAGCCAACTGTATCCGAAGTACGAATAACTTTACAGTGGCGAATAGCAATCTGAATTTTATTGAACCAAATTAGTAACCAAACAGTAGTTCCATATCACGAACCTATTAAAAGCGTGCGTGAAGCTGAAACTAACACGAAGAACTCTTTTACAATAACAAGTTCAATCACTAAATATCATGTGCCACCAAGCTGGTGATTATCCATACAAATATAATTATAGCGGTACCTACATTGCAGTATAATACAGTGCAGCCCAGAAAAACCCCCAGTTTTAATATAATTATTGACAAACTGAGTACAAAAGAAAACTATTTGGATTATTGTGACGGGGACTATGACCACCCTATACATATAAAATGCTTTGTCCTGACTGACTGACGGATCAACGCACATCCTAAACTGCTGATCGTAGAGACCTGAAACTTGGAGGGTGTGTTCTTTGTATGACGCAGGCATCTGAGCAACAGCTAGTTCTTACATACGTATTATTATTCTCCCTAATTGCTAACTAACAACTGAAAATTTTCTTTAGGAAGTACTTACCGTTTCTTACTCCGAAGTGCAAACGAGGTTTCTTATAAAGTAAATAACACTAACAAAAAAAGAAAGTAAAATACGAAATAAAAATTCGTGTAATAAAGGTAGCGAATAGCACTTTTAGAGGCATCAAGTCGAGATGGGCGCCTAAATTGTAATGTTTACAAGTTAAATTAGATGAGGACTGTGGAAGTTATTCATAATGGACGGAGAGTGGGGAGCTCACCTTTTTGTGGTAGTCATTTAGAGATTACGCACAATTTGTTCTATCAGAGACTGCCACAATTTTGTGAAACGCAACAGTTCACCCATGGACAGTTTTCGTAAAATGATCAGTCTCATCCTATCTTACTCCTATTCTATCATAATATTGTATACCTAAATGTACAATTAATTAATAATTAAGTTGCTAAACAACGCAGTAGTTACTGAAAATACTTATATCACTACATAGTATAAAACAAAGTCGCTTTTTCTGTCCGCTTAGATCTTTAAAACTACGCAACGGATTTCGATATGGTTTTTTTTAATAGATAGAGTGATTCAAGAGGAAGGTTTATATGTAGGTATAATACATGCATAATATAGCCGTGCGAAGCCGGAGCGGGTCGCTAGTAACATATAAACTAGACCTCTGAAGCAACACGTCAAAACGTTTGGTAGGTACGAAATATATTTTTTATCCCGACATTTTCTCGCTTCTTGGGAACCATCACCATATTTTATAAAAAATAAATTGTAGTAGATAAAACGCGATCGATATAAATAGTATATCTACAGCATCAATTTCATATACTTACGTATTAACGGCCGAAAACGATTAAATTATCAAATTATTTTAATTTACTCTCCCCCTCATTATAATTCCTCCGACATTATTCAATAAATGACCACTCTTTCGATCATAACAGAATAATTTATCGAGAAATTAACACACGTGGTATGAATTATTAATATTAACTGACATGTGTGTGAGTTTGCTCCGCAGTGGGTGAAATCATTAGTTCCCTTTGAACTTGGGGTTGGGGAGACAACTAGATTAGGCCAGACTTGCAGCTTGTCAGGTCAAGCTAACGTGATCGGGTTAAATTATCAGTAAAATTGATTTTTGTTGGCTAACATGGTACAAATTTAATAGAGAATAGTGGCTCGTCTGGGCTTGGTTGTTTTGCCGCTTATAAATCTGTTTATTTAAAACCTATAAATAAATATTTAAGTAAATATTATACGTGGATCACTTTTCAATTAGAATTAAACTCAAGCCGTTTTATTACTAAGACATTTCTTTTAGTCTCATTTCACTGCAGCGTTTAGCTTTAATATAGCTTCTAAGAAAGGTAGGTATCTGATTTCTATTCTTATTGAACTTTGTATTACTCTCATGCAATCTATAGAACACATAATAAAGTAGGTAATCTACTTACTGCATAAAACATTTAAAAGTTTATTATAGGTTCCTTATAGGACCTACTTAATTTTACAAAGTTACGACATTCTGAGGAAGAAAAAACTTCTACCTTAAGAAATTTTGCAAAAGGGATTTTTTGCGATTGAGCTTACCGAAACTAGCTATTTACGCATATTTTTATTTACTTACCTATTCAACATTCAAGCGTGTAGTTATTATTGTTGTGTGCGTGAATCGAGCCTGCCTAATGAGGCACGTTACGATATATTCATTTCATCTCGCGTAGAGCTCGTTCGTTAGTCAGCACTATGCAAGGAGTACCGACCGTAATGATACGGCCATTTTGTTCAAGGAAAATTATAAGAAAATATTTCTTAGATTGTTAAGCGGCGTACTATTTTCTTTTTTTTTCCATTAAGACAAACAGTTAAATCGGCAGTTTTCCTCCTCTACGGTCAACTTAATTCTAATCAATTTCATTTCTGTGGAATTTATTTTCCATTTAGGTATAGAAAAGCTATTGAATTTATTACAAAAGGACCTTTTTACTAATTATTTATTTAACTATAATCGTTATGTTACACAAATCACATGACGTAGGTAAGTACATTATTAGGCTAGAAGTGAAGATAGGTTCTCACTTTAACTCGATGAAGCATTATAACCAGGGTTGGCCGTGTCAATAAGCAATATCCAAAATCCGTCGAGGGTCATTCAGCGCCGAGGCGAGCTCTCAACCGCGCCGCAAGGACGATAGAGCACATTCCCTCTGTGTCGACCACTCAACCGCCTCCTTATTATCCCTCTTTTGTCCTTTTTCCTTTTTACACCTGACTTAGCCAGGTGAAGTGTTGGAGAGCTCTGATAATGTATGTAGGTATTAGAGACTTGAGTTGTGGTAGGACTTACATTGCCGTCTGTGAGTTTTGGAAGAAAGCCATCGAATGAAATAAGAGTTTGGGTGCATCGTTTGCCTAATGTGAAGGTTTCAGGTACCTACCTAGATTAAGGTGTCATCTATTGGTTTTGATTAAATTTGACCTCTTCTAGCCACGTTCTTAACAACTTTGTGAGAGATAAGTAATCAAAGAATTTCAGAGTCATTCTAGGTTACCTACTGAAATTCAGCAGAAAACAAGTGTCCTAAAAGCTTTTTTTCGTTGACTTTGTAAACTATATTGAATTTATTTTTGTACCTACAATAATGCCTAATCCTATTAGATAAGTAAAACCACAAAGCAATATTATTATATTTTGTAGTATCTCCTTTGTCATATTGAATCATTATTCTATTTGCTTTTGACAATAAAATATCAATTTCTATTGACCCTTTTCATACCATATTCAAACAAACGTAAAGGCTTCAATTTATTTGGTCTAGACGTTGTTGCTATGATAACATGGGTAAAATTACCAATAAGACGAAGAAAATCCGTCGTTGTTTTTTGACGTGAAAATGTCTAATAAAGTGATGGAACACCTACATTGACAAAAAATATGACGTCATGCGTCATGTTCCAGTACCATGACGGCGTCATGGTAAACGTCAAGCGTCTCGTGTTTGTTTTATATTGTTTAATAATAATATCGATGATATGGGCTTGTGTAATAGTGACGAGAGACTTATATAATTGAAAAAAAATATAAAGAAAAAAGGGGAAAAAATGTATATACTAAAGTAAAAACAAAAAAAAACTCAATTTTTCATCGTTTTCTTATGACGCGATGACGTTATCACGTAAAATTATCGTTCATAAACCGACTTTACAGACAACCATTTTTTTCTTAGTACCTGTTGTCATTGGTGACGTCATGGTGAATTTCATAACGACGTACCTATTACTTATCAAAATTGGTTCAGCCGTTAAGTGCCTACGAGGTCACGCACTCACATACCCACTCATTCAAAGCGAAACATAACCGCAGTCGATTAAAAAAGCAAATGAGTAACCACGTGATTATTTTCTTATATAGAGCTTCGTAGGTGAACGTTACAACAAAGAAACATTTCAAACAAGCCAAGAAAGTAAAAGAAATCTCCCTAAGACTATTTCAACACTAATGAGGCCATCCACGCTAACTTTTGTCCCTTTAAAAGACCACCGACACAAAAAATACACAATTAGTGCTCTACAAAACGTGCGCACTAATTAACTTGATCAAGTTTCTTTATTTTAGAGCTCTTTTGCATTTGGACTGCGTCTTTTCTACGTTAGAATAGAACTAAGCAGACTGCAAATCGTATTATGTCGAGCTCTATTCGCAATTTCAATTGCTTACCGTCGTACACCCGTTGTCACAGATATTTTTTTCTTTATTACTTAATTTAAACCTTTCAGCTTTTTAATTAAGGAAGAAATATAATTTGTCTAATTCTGTAGCTTTTTGCATTTATTTGCATACCTATTACTTAATGGAATGCATTGAAGTTAAATTTAATCCTTATAAATAAAATTAAAAGTCCTACTGACTGATACACCAACGCACAGCTTCAACCAATCAATGAATAGATCGGGCTAATATTTGGCATAGGTACAGATAGCTATTATGCCGTAGGCTAATAATTCACTAAGAAAAGATTTTGGAAAATTCAACTCCTACGGGGACGAAGTCGCGGGTAAAAACTAGTAAAAGATAAAAAAAAACTGTAGTAAGTACGAATCCTACTCCTACTAATCTTATAAATGTGAAAGTTTGTGTGTTAGTATGTTTGTGTGTATGTTTGTTACTCCTTCACGCAAAAACTACTTGACCGATTGCAATGCAACTCGGTATATAGCTGGAGAACTGGATTAACACATAGACTACTCTTTATCCCAACATTCTAACGAGATCGGGACTTACGCGGGTGTTACCGCGGGGCGCAGCTAGTATACTATACAGGGTGGTCCAACTATCACTACATCATAGTATAAAACAAAGTCGGTTTCTCTGTCCCTATATCCCTTTGTATGCTTAAATCTTTAAAACTACGCAACGGATTTTGGATGCGGTTTTTTTTAATAGACAACATCATTCAAAACAATTATGTCACAAAAAAAACCTGCAAAATACGTTCTACAAATAAAGATATTAATTTTTGAAACCTCGCCGGCAGAAAACATAACTCGAAAACTACATAAAATCGCGATACATGGGGTTTTTTGGACACCACCAGGTGTGAGGAATCTAAAAAAAAATATTGACGTCACCTAGTTGGACCACTTTGTACCTATAGCTATAAACAGCTAAAGCAGTAGGTTCACTTAATTCTGCGGCCAAAAGTTTCTGTTTCAAAGCAATGGTGTCAATTTCAATATTGTTAATACCTACTTGCTTGATTTAGCGAACAAATATTAGTACAATACCCACCGGTCATATCGAATGTGCAACTCTAACAATTCTAGTAGAGAATTGGAAAGCGCAATGTTTGTTTTTGGGTCGAATGCCCGTAGTTTCATTGCAGCCTCGCGGATTGTAGATAGATTCAATTTTCTCTGCGCCGATAACAGAACTACAGAATACATAGCAATTCACAGTGTAACTTTATAAGATTTGAAGGCTTAATTTTTAAGCATTGAAATAAATAATATAAATAAATATTGCAAGACAATCCACACATCGCCATCTAGCCTAAGTAACTACTAACTAGACTTGTGTTTTGGTGCTAGACAACGGTATATACTACTTATATACTTTTCTTTTGTAAATATATACTTAAAAATACATAAAAACAACCAGTCCACAGACAAATATCTAAGCATAAATACTTGTCTGAGGCAGGAATCGAACCCGCAACCCTAGTGTTTGGCAGTCCGGCATTGGTGACCATTGTGCCAACTGAGTCGTGAAATGAGTTGGTATTATCACTCGTATGAAATGGAAAGCTTTCATTGCATTGAAATTCATCGAATAAATAATAATAATAAATAAATATTTCAGGACATATTACACATCGCCATCCAGCCCCAAGCTAAGCAACTTAATGCTTGTGTTATGGGTGCCAGATAACGGATAAACTACTTATATACTTTTTTTTTTTTGTAAATATATACATATTATACATATAGGAAACACCCAGAACCAGAAACAAGAATTTATGGTCAGCATAAATACTTGTTCCCGGCGGGAATCGAACCCGCAACCTTCTGCGTTGCAGTCGGGTGTTCGCCCGACGCGCCACAGAGGTCGTCAAAATATATTCGTCGAATCTAATAACTTTACAAATATGCTTTTATAAAATTTAAGAAGCAATATTAAAAAGTACTTAATTCTGTTCAACAAGCATTGTTTTCAATAATAAGCAATTTAAAAGTTTGGTAGAGATAACATTGTCCTTTACCTTAGTCGAGAAATAGATAAAAACGTAGATTGTGAACACGGTCTCTTACCAAGTTTTAATTACTTTAACTCTATTCGGACGGGGACTCTGCAAACATTTACCTACTTATATGGGACTGTTTACTTAGTTTTCATTTCGGCAGTCCTATTGACCGAATTTTCCGACGGTAGAATGAGTAGAATAGGAAGTTTTAATATTTAACTCTGAAAATGACTGTGGTTTATTCGACACGTTTATCACTTTTGATAGCTCTTGGACAGACTATCTAGTAGGTAAGGAAGTGACTTAAACAAAGTCGTGCTAGTGCCTTTATAACCCTAAAAAGGCTGTACCTACTGATTGCGATGAAACTAGGTATGTGGGTAGCCGGAGACCTGTATTATCACATAGGCTGCTACTTCCGGATCGAGATATGACGCGAGTGGAACCGCGGAGCGCAGCTAGTACCTATTAAAACTCAGGTCTCTGCATACGGTACCTACCTAGTACTCGGTACCTACCTAGTACTCGGTATCTACCTAGTACTCGGTGCGGCGGTTAGGGGATATATTTTCAAAAAATGGCTGAAAATACGAGGAATGCAGTACGGTGGAATAACTGAATTGATAAAAACAGACTCCATTTTATATGCTCGTAACATAAACTAAGTACGATGCATTTCCCCCGAGTACCTAGAATACGAGTAAAGTAAATTGAAGAATGTTAAATTAAAAATTATATCTCGAATAACCTAACAATATCTTTTCTAATTTCTAGACGGATAATTTGAAGTGCAATTCCAGAGTTTTATGAATTAAATATCTCCGCTGTTTTCATTGAAATATTTTTCTATTAGTCTACTAGGTGGATAAAGGTAGAAATAATTTCTCACTTTAGACTCCAAAACTTAGAGCTTTTAGTAGTCGGCACTGGCATGTATTACGAGTATATCATTGACGCTTAATAAATTTTTCTTTTAGGGTTCCGTATCTCAAAAGGTATAAAAAGAAACCCTCATAAGATCACTTTCTTGTCCGTCTGTTATAGGTTACTTCCCGGCTACTAATAAGCCGATGTTAAAACAAAATTATCTAGCCTTTATATCTCATTCTTCAGACAAACAGGGGTAAAGTTTACAATAAAACAATTTCCTAAGAATTCCGATTGTATCGGAACTGTCTAATACTTTGAAATTAATTAACTTCGGTTATTGGTTTTCAGATTGCTAAGAAATGTTAACGAGTTGTTTTAATACAAAGATAAACAGATACCTCAAGGGGGAGTTAATTTCAGTCAATAAAATCAAATATGCTTTGATTAATGAACTATAACTATATATGCTCTAATAACTACTAATATTTAGTTTTTAGGGTTCTGTACCCAAAGGGTAAATACGGGATCATATTACTTAGACTCCACTGTCGGTCTGTCCGTCTGTCTGTCACCAGGCTGTATCTCATGAGCCGGGATGTTTAGAAAGTTGAAATTTTCACATACAACAAATATTAAAACCCAACAAAAAATTATTTATGTGGGACTCTCATACAACATGAAACGGAACCCTACGTGCGCAAATCCGACTCGCACTTGGCTTGTTTTTTTAAATAAAAATTATCGTATGTTGGGAAAGATGGAATTTTCGTTAGATAGGTATATAGTTTTGCTTTCTTTAGACCCACATCCATAGTAGCCTCCCTACTTACTTTATTTTTATGATATATAAGTATCTATTCATTGTCGCCAAGATGCTACATACTGTTATAAATCAATACATAGAATTGAATTGACATTCCCATTCAGAAAACTATGAACAAAATAGTTAAGAAACTTGTAACACTACATTATTTTGGCGTCCAACGTAGTCTTTAATAAAGTTAGTTGTGTTCACGTGGAACTAGCCTCTGCTAACTTTGAAGGTATTTCGTTAACTGTCAACAAGTAGTTAATGACTGAAACTTAGTACTCACACTTCACCTTACAACACTAACTTTGATAGCTCTAAGGATAAATTGGTTCTTGTCTTGAAAATCGAGTTCTAAAGATTTTCATCTCAGTCCGTCTTTAGCTCAGGCGTTCCATTTTGCAGGACATATTTTAGTTAAGTACTTAAAAAAACCTTAAATTAACTAAATATTTTGAAAAGCGTTCAAATTTCTATCAATCACTACATAGTATAAAACAAAGTCGCTTTTTCTGTCCCTATATCCCTATGTATGCTTAAATCTTTAAAACTACGCAACGGATTTTGATGCAGTTTTTTTAATAGATCGAGTGATTCAAGAGGAAGGTTTATATGTATAATACATGCATAACATAGCCGTGCGAAGCCGGGGCGGGTCGCTAGTTTACAATAAAGCCGCTGCCCGCAGTTTCTATCGTATAAGTCCCGATCCCGTAAGACTTTCAAGATAAAAAAAAATAGCGTATGAGTTAATTCAGCTCTCCAGCTATCTACAAACCGAGTTTCATTGAAATCGGACCAGCTTTTTTTGCGTGAAGAGGTTTGTCCTCTTGACACACCATGAACTTTCACATCACTACATAGTATAAAACAAAGTCGCTTTCTCTGTCCCTATGTCCCTATATCACTTTGTATGCTTAAATCTTTAAAACTACGCAACGGATTTTGATGCGGTTTTCTTTAATAGATAGAGTACCTTTCTCTTTTTTTAATAGATAGAGTGATTCAACTCTATCTATTAAAAAAAAGAGAAAGGTTTATATGTATAATACATGCATAATATAGCCGTGCCGTGAAGCCGGAGCGGGTCGCTAGTTTAAAATATTAGTAGGATTAATAAAGTAGGTACCTACGCATCATTCACCGACGAAATATAAATTCCTAAGTAAACTTTAAACACAAATTCAGTCTGGAATTTCATAAAACGTATTCGGTGACAAGCTTAAATCTACAACCTCGTACCAACTATTGTAAGACTTTGGGCTCTAAGAATTACTGCTTGTGTTTAGATAGTCTACTACATAAACTAGTTGTGTTGTCTCCTGCAGAGTTCGGAAAACTTTTAATAGTGTTCATGTCCCTTGAGCGCTGAGTTTGTCTGTCGATACGTAACTATACAGACATGTATGCGTCATAAGTACACTATCAGTTTGCGACGATAATACTATAAATAAGTAGTGGAGTTATGGTCTTCTTCTAAAAGACGTTACACACAAATATAAATACTAGGACTAAAAGTAAATAAAATAAATAAATATTGCAGGATATTTCACACATCGCCATCTAGCCCCAAGCTAAGTAACTAGACTTGTGTTATGGATGCTAGACAACGGTTAATACTACTTATATACTTTTCTTTTGTAAATATATACTTATAATACATAGAAACAACCAGACCACAGACAAATATCTAAGCATAAATACTTGTCTAAGGCGGGAATCGAACCCGCAACCCTATGTTTGGCAGTCCGGCATGGTGACCATTGTGCCAATTGGGTCGCTCAAAGTACTTACTCAGTGTTATTATTATTTTCAACATGCTTTTAGCTATGTCTTTAGTTGGCCGAGTGGTAGGTATATGCCGCCACTCGCTACGCCAACCGAGACGTGGGAAAGATTTACAGGTTACGTTGTTATAATTTTCAAATAGTGCTGCACAAGATTGTAAACGTTACAGTGCCGGTGGACTTTTGAACGTTGATTGTACCTTGTTGTTATTAAGTAAACAGAGATTTTAGTAGTCTGTTCTTATCTTGGGTAGGTTCATCTAACCTTTGAGATGTAATTGTAACTTTAAAGGTTAGATTTTCGTTAGATAATATTTACTTAGTTACTTTGACCTAGGTTTTGTATTCACTTATTATAACTATCTTGTGTGTTCTATACCTACAAAACCTTAGGAAAAAATTCTAAGACCCAATTTACGCCCATTTTGCATAAACTCATGAAGACACCGCCTTGGTTATAATATAATAGAAATTTCACGAATTCATGAAAATCTTTGATATGTTTTTCTAGTTTTTCTATTTATTTTTTACTTACCTCAGATTTTTGGAACTTTGCGAAAAATAGTAACGAAGCTGCAGACTATCACCGCAATAGTGTTTACTTAGACATCTGAAATGCGGTTGTAAAGCATGTGAATTTTTGAGTGGGCTCTCCGTCGTAACAAGTGCCCGAAAACACGTCGTTTTATCTTGTTTTAGAGAGAAAGTTTCACTTATAAAGTATGCGACAACACGGGCTGATTATAATTTTTTAATTAACTTTTCACTTCTTTGTTGGGAGCGGAGGCTGTTTTCCGAGGTTTTTCGTCCTTGTTACGAAATCTGAATTGGTGATACCTCCTTTATTAGTTGAGTAGATATAGGTACCTAGTTACACTACCTTTACTCACAAAGGTTTTAGAAATAGTAGGTACACGTAAGACCCACCGTAGAGCTCCAAACCGGCTGTTATATAAGAATGTTTTCAACACGAGGAAGATTCTATGCACCTGCTTCAGTTATAGTCAACTCATGAATTTATTAAACAAAATTATTAGAATAAAAACATGCTAATAATAGTATTTTTGAACTCTACCGGGGGCTGCAATTATGCTGCCGACTGTACGTGATAGGTAAGTGTACCTTTCAGCCGTGATAACATCTTATCGATAAACACCGGCATTCACAAAAATGTGTGACGTCATCGCTCACGTTCCATTACTGACCATCAACATTTTCTAATGACGTTGTCACGTAACATATCATCCGTAAACCGACTTTACAGACAAGCAGTAGTTTTTTCTCGAAGGAGAAGAAAATCTACCTACCTCATTTTAAACAGCTTTATGTACCTAAATATTTCATGTATGTAGTAGATACAGTCACATCACCAATTAGCTGAACCCCACGTGACCCAGAGCTCACTGGTATATATGTAAAAATATAGTAAGTATTTACCTATTGTTTTACATTAAGTGTATATTGGTGGATACCTACTTTATTAGTTTAGTAGATAGGTATAGTAGGTAAGTATATTGTTTAAAAAAAACAGAATCACGTAATATTACTATACAACCTTACAGATGTGCGAGCGAGGTCTAGGTCACGTGGGGTTCAGCTAATTGGTAATGTAACGTGACTTTACTCGACTCTACCTAGATACTTTGATGGTTTCAAATACTTTATTTTTCGAAGCACACATCCGATAGGTGTCTCTAGAGACGGCGCATCCTTAAATTTCCGATGAAAACAAAGAATCCGTGAATACTTATAGGTTCGCGAGATCCGGCGAATGGAAATTTACATCCTAATTTCCCAAGCGGGTAACGCCGAGAGACTATTCGTCAGCTATACCAAAAATCGAACATCAAACCATTGGTTTCCGCGATGTCAAAGTAATTTCATTACTTTTCAACGTTATTTTTATTTCGTTTTCAAATCAAATTGAAACATTTTCAATTTCTTGGTAAATGTATACTGATATTATTATTAAAAAGCTGAAGAGCTTTTTTGTTTGTTTGTTTGAACGCGCTAATCTCAGGAACTACTGGTTTGAATTGGAAAATTATTTTTGTGTTGAATAGTCCATTTGTCGAGGAAGGTATAGGCTACTTTTTATTTTGATATTCCCACGGGATCGGGACTTACGCGGGTGAAATCGCGGGGCGCAGCTAGTGTATACTAAAATTATAAAGCTGAAGAGCTTGTTTGTTTGTTTGTTTGAACGCGCTAATCTCAGGAACTACTGGTTTGAATTGGAAAACTATTTTTGTATTGGATAGTTCATTTATCGAGGAAGGCTACTTTTTATTTTGATATTCCCACGGCATCGGGACTTACGCGGGTGAAACCGCGGGGCGCAGCTAGTTAATAATAAGTAGAGACATTTCTAGTTTTACTAAGTATTGAAAACTTGCGAACGTTACGCTCAAACTTTCAGTGAAAACATAGGACAAGACAAAAATCATTAACAGCACACAGTTAAACTAGTGCTTGTAAAAGAACCCACTAATTGCGAGTGACGACGACGCTCGTAACTAAACTAAAGCGTGATTGCCGTTACGTCTAGCCCGAGCCGCCACCAACCACTTCAGACCCGCATTTCGTCACCTGTTGAAAATAATTAGGCAAAAAAATCCATACCTAGCAAACAAAAAATCAGGTGCTGCATAGTGCTCGACAGCAAGCTTTCTGTGTTACCCACTCGACGCGAAAACTCGAATATTTCCGACGAAAATTCGGTGGAATTTTCAGTGCAAACTATTCGAACGAGTAGGTATGCTCGGTCGTCTGACCTGACTGAATCACAAGTGGAAAACAAATCTCTTTGGACTGATTTTTTTTCCTTGCTTGATGAATGTCGCTGCAGGACGTGCAGTTTAGGCAGTCTATAATATAGCATAAAAGAATAGCTTTTCCGCCTAAGTTAGACGCTATTTCCGCACTGATTAGATAGGTGTACCTACCTACATAACAGGCTACGGGACAACATAAATAATTGCAAAATATCATTGCAAAATATATCATTTTATAATAGACTAGCTTTTGCCCGCGACTTAGTCCGCGTAAAAATAAAAAATGGACCAAGGAATCACGTTGTCCCATACAAACTTTGCCCCTATTTTTCACACCCTACGGGGTACAATTTCGGAAAATCCTTTCTTATCGGATCCCTACGTCATACAAAGAACACACCCTCCAAGTTTTAGGTATCTACGATCAGCGGTTTAGGCTGTGCGTTGATCCGTCAGTCAGTCAGTCAATCAGGACAAAGAATTTTATATGTATAAGATAAATAAACTTACCACACATACGAATATTGCGTAGAACTAATCGTAGGACCTTTTTTGGCCGAACTTTTGTTTTTACCCGCCAAAGAGATAATTTGTCGTTGCGGCCCTTAGTTGCCGCCAAAAACCCTGCAATACCTACAATAAATTATGTCAATGTCACTGTTGACAAATACAGCGGACATAATAATATTATCGTGTCATGTCATTTTTCCGTCAGTTTCCACTTGAATGTAAACACGATCGATTGATTCCTAAAATTTCATCACAATTTATATTGATTTTTAAACCTGGCTTCGTCTAATCACTGTGAAACATGGATCAAGAAACTGCTCAACACTTACTAGTTGAAGGAGGAACATTCGTCTTCCTCGGAGTTCCTTCAGAAACACAGTTCGGCATGGACATGAAGTGTTGGAATACAGAGGAAGATTTTCGTGGAATTAAGATGATTCCCCCGGGATTACACTATATACACTACTCCCCTGTGAGTAAAGGAACAGGTGATGTGTCGCCAAGGTAAGCGAACACTAAAATTTCTTTAGCAATTCATTAGATTTAATTATACATTGGTTCTCACCTCAGTACCTACTTACTCAGTTATTGCGTTATTCGTAGGTAATCATTATTGGTCAGAAAACCAAGGCTCGACCCCGGTTCACCACTGGGGCCTTGTATGAGAGTATTTGATATTCTAACAAACATTCAAGGCAAAAACATAACCCCACGCAGTTGGGTAACAAGTAAACCTTATTGTTTCTCTATGAATTATTATCAATAAAACCTCTGTTGTTGAAAATCCACAGCACTGGTTAGCCAGTTTTTGAACATTAAAAAGAAATAACTTTCTTTTAAATTTTTCTGATCTTCAATGGCCAGTTTCACCAGTTTGCAATGCTAACCTTCTTGGTTGTGTACCTTAATACAACCCAAAACTCCTTGGTTAAAAATATAATTATTTTTTATTCTTGGTTCTTTTAACAGAAAGTTGCCAGTATTTTCTTAGGGCTATAACAAACCTCATTTGTTGATCATTTAATTAAACTTACTGGCTGAAATATCATGAAAAATCTTTATAAAAAAAAAGGTTTTTTTTTTAAATTGTTTTCTGCCTTGATGGCCAGTCTATTTCACCAAAAAGATTATACCTAGATGAAGTTTGGTTAAGTTTCTAGACCACTGTTTTGTGAATTTTCTTTAGTGCAAAACTTTGCCTTTGCGGGCATTAATTAAATAAAGATATTTTATTTATGTTTAAGACATAGTGGTTGAATATTATTTATGTATTTCAGATCTGGTTTCATGCATTATTTTCACCGACAAGAATTTCTTGTAAAAATGTGGGACAAAAACACTGAAGATATAAGCAGAGATGAAATACTTGATGAAAGTATCCAACGCTTGAAGGATAACCTTCTAAACCTGGACAAACATCTTGCACCATATCCTTATGAAATCTGGAAGAACTGGAAACTATTATCTTCACAAATAACAGGTAGGTTTCTGTGTAGGAATTTGCAATATACCGAATATGCAAAAAATAATTTTTTTACTCTATATCAGTACTAGCAACGCTCCACGGTTTCACCCGCGTAACTCCCGATCTCATAGGAATATCGGGATAAAAATTTGCCTATGTTATTCCCAATTAATCAATGTATGGTCATACCAAGTTTCATCAAAATGGCTAAGTAGTTTTGAAGCCTATTTGTTACAAACAAAAAGCAAAAAAAATAAAGATTATCTCAAACTTTTTTGTTTTGACAAATTCCAGCTGAACTGGCAGAGAAGCTGTCTCCAGCTAATGGCATCATCAGAGCCTCTGTAGAACTAATGTCTATGACTGATGAGGAACGTCCTAGAGGCGTCAAACCTTCAATCTCTACTGAAAGCCAGGTAAATAAAATAAATCATTATATAGTATAAAACAAGGTCACTTTCCGCTGTCTGTCCCTATGTATCCTTTGATCTTTAAAAGGTTGCAACGCATTTTGATGCGGTTTTTTTAATAGATACAGTGATTCAAGAGGAAGGTTTTTGTGTGTACCTAATACATGCATAATATAGCCGTGCGAAGCCGGGACGAGTCGCTAGTAAAATATAAAAATAAAAACTTGATGGAGCAATGACCAGGTGAAATATGAATTTAACATAACCATTTCAACTTGTATAAAGTTAATAACTATATATTTGTATGTTTTAAACTTTAATTTTCAGATATTTAATGTTATATTTATTTTTCTTGTTTTATTTATATGTAAAATGCAAACAAAACTCTTTAGCTCCATCTCACTATAGACTTTCTTTTTGCAATGACATTGGCCTATCAGACAAACGGATAGACAGACAATTTAGACTGATGTACAGATGAAGATTTTTAGGACAAAATATAAATATAATAATGCATCCCAAACCTATATTGTCCAGTTCAATGTTTATTTATCAAATAAAAGTTGAGCCTTTCTGATTTTGGACAACCCAGTTGGCACAATGGTCTGCCAAACACAGGGTTGCGGGTTAGATTCCCGCCTCATACAAATATTAAAATTTATGCTTAGGTACATATTTGTCTGTGGTCTGATTGTTTCTATGTATTATAAGTAGGTTTAAATACTTACAAGAGAAAAGTATAGTAGTATATCTGTTGTCTAGCACCATAGACTTTCTATATCTATGTCTAGCACCCATAACACAAGTCTAGTTACTTAGCTTGGGGCTAGATAGCGACGTGTAGAATGTCCTGCAATATTTATTATTATTATTTATTTATAGGACAGCATGGGGTCAGCTGGTGGTACATCAATGGAGATGTCCGAAGGATCAAGTTCAGGGCAACCTGATGCGAAACGAGCGAAAAGGATGACCAGAGCTGAGAAGGAAGATGCTATGTTACCTGATTTGAAACCAGCACCAGGTTTATATAATTTTTACTTCTCTTTTCCCACTATTTGGCACAACATGTCATCAGTCTCCACTCCACTCTAATCCCCTAAAACCGGAGGAGGTTCGTAACCAGGTAATAGAGACTTCCATAATAGAGAAGACTTTAAACTTACAATTAGAATTTTGAAAAACCCCCGACTTTTATGCCCCAAAACTTTCAGGCGGCTTAACAGATTTCGATAAAACATAGCTAAGAACACTCCCGCCTAATTCATCTTTCAAACAAAAGAAACAAAAATCGAAATCAAAATCGGTTCATCCGTCCGGGAGGTACGATGCCAGAGACAGACAGACACGTCAAACGTACAACTTCCGCACGGTCGCAGCGCTAGCGCCGCCACGCGGGCAACGGATAAACTATCGCATCTCAATGACAGATGGCAGAACGAATCATTGTGAATAATCAACACAACAACTTTTAATAAAATTGTTAAGTGCATAAAATAAATAAAAAAAGATTCTCAACTATTCAGTGGAAATGGCAACACCGATGCGTATCCGCTCCCGTGTAAACATCGAGCGACTGCAATTTTTAGTTGTTAGCAGTTACACTAATTGGATTTTGAACCTTCCTCGAAAATAGAGCTGTGAAAACCAGATTTCAATTGGTTTAGCCGTTTTTAATTGTTTATGTAACAAACAAACGAACAGACAGACATAAAATTTTATAACTATACAGGAAAAGTATTTTTGTAGTACACATTTTTTTCTGCTGAATATATGTCGGCAGTGGAGTACATTTACGCAAAAAACAAAATAAAAAAAAACCAAAACTTAATGTGAAAAACTTCCTGCAATTTCTAAATTATTGGGTATCTCAGTATTGATACACACAGTGACACGTAGGTACCTACCTTCATTTAGAGCGCGCTATTAAACTCGCTGGCGCTAGTATTGTGTCCATGGACTTCGTCGTTTTGTTAGAAACACTTAAATGGAGCTCTGAGAGTTTTTGAGTTAGCTCCAAAATAAAAAAAACAGTATTTTTTATTTTAATGTGCTTAAAACATACCGAAATTTGTGCACTACAAAAATACTTTTCCTGTATACTAGACTCATTTTTTCTTTAATTTGCCTACAAGACTTTTTGTCTTCTCTTCCTTTATTTAATGTAGGTATAAGTACATAGATAGACTTTGTAATGATTGCGAGGTCTCAAGACAAGACTTATTGCCCTGTCTTTCTTTATTATAAGTATAGAATATTATAGGTACTGAGAAGTTATTATGTTAAATTCCAGGTGCAGCAATAAGGTTTACACAGATACCACTTGATAAATATCCTCCTGGGTCAACACCTGAACAAATCACTAAACATTATTTGGACCAGTCTTATTCATTGGAACTCATGATCTCACAGCACGATGAGTAAGTTGATGTTATTCTGTTTAGGTACTTACAGCTGTAGACTATGGCTTCACCTTTGTAAAATGACGTAAAAAGCAGCACAAATATGTCATTTCTTAAGGCTATTTATGCTGTCAAACGCAAGCAGCCAAAAATACCCGTCGCTTACAATTAACATTGTTGATTGTAACGAATGTGTTTTGTTTTTCTGAAAAGTGCTGAGAGGGATAGATAGATAAACACTTTATTGCACCATAAAAACAAAACGCAAAATGATTACATATTACTTATAACAAAAACAAAATAAATTCTAACTTAAGTAACTACCTATATGCTATTTAAGTATATTTATTACCTTACAATATGGCACAATGGGCGGCCTTATTGCTAAAAGCGATCTCTAAAATGAAAAAAAAAATTAATGATGGAATTGTATGTGAAATCTTTGGGAGCCAATAATACACAACACCTATAAAACACAGCACTCTAATGTTCGCCCCTATAATGTCCGCCCTGATAATTGTTAACACCGTGTCAATAACTATCGGGCCGTACAATAAGGTGTCGCCAATTATCAGGGTGGTCATTTTTTGTCCGGGGTGATAAAACACAGACCTATATTGTACGGGCCTCTAATCTGTGACACCAGTGCTTACAATTATCAGGGCGGACATTATAGGGGTGTACAATAACGTGTCAAACAATATTTACACGGGTCAATAATTTCCGACACTATATTGTACACCCTGATAATTAGCAACACCTCGCTGAATGCCAAACTCATGCCTCGTTTGAAGATCGTTCGTTGGTTTAGTTACAAATTCGATCTTCAGTCAAGTCGCTCTGACGAGTGAGTGTTCTTTTTTAAGTACCACCCCAAACTCAATTTTTAAGTGAACTGTTACAGAACCGACATGGATAGGTTAGGTTCATGTTAGAACTGCGACCACAACGCACGAGCCGAGCGAGCGAAGCGAGCGGTGCCGCGGTAGCGGCCGGCGAGTGCCAGATCCAAATTCTATCCATGTTCGAACTTTTACATTACTGGTTAGAGTGGCTTTAAAGAATATAAGAAAAACAATATATCTTTCGAAAATTAAACATCAAAAATAATAACCTAGTCAGTTTTTCTCCTCTAGTAGCATAGACTACTTGCCTACTAAACCTTCCTCAAACAAAGCATCAAGTGCATAGACAAAAGACCGTGGAGGATAGCACCAACTGACCAATAAGAGCGGAGATATCGTTTAGCCAATAGAACGGTGATCACAATAATTATTGTGCCGTACAATATTGTCTTGAACTGACTTTTCACAACCAACAATTGCACGACACCCTATTGCTCAGCCTGATAAAACTCTGCACCAGTGCTTCCAATTATCAGGTCGTGCATTATAGGGGTGTACAAAATCGTAGCGAGCAATATTTACACGTCATGATAATGCACAGGCTGATAATGTATGACATCCTATTGTACAGCATGATAATTCCTAGCACGGTACGCAAATTATATGCCGTGCAATAAGGTGTTGGTAATTATTGGGTTGTACAATCCAGTGTCGGCCATTAAAGTAACCCAAATCTTTACCAATATTTTGGAGTAATTTGATACGAAAATTCCTAGTCATTTCAAAACTATTCTTTATTATTCATTAATTCTTAACTTTAGGATACTCGTAGCTTCAAAACTATTGAGAATTTTTGGCTCAAAGTCACACCAAAATGTCAGTAAAAATCTCACCTACAATTCCATCTCAGCACTTTTGAGGAAAACAAAACACATTCGTATCAATTAACAATTTTCACAAAAGCGACCGGTGCCGGTAGTAACTATTTAGTAGGCTGTGTAGCAAGGTCGTTGGCGTATGGACCCAGATGGTTTTTTGTTTGCAACGAATAGGTTCCGAAACTACTGGACCGATTTTGATGAAACTTGGTATGAGGATACATTGATTCATTGGGAATAACATATGCTACATTTTATCCCGATATTCCCACGGGATCGGTAATTACGCGGGTGAACCCGCGAGGTAATGCTAGTTATAAAACACATTAATGATTAAGTATTGTAATATTATTTTTTTCAGACCTTTACACATAATAGGCGAACTCCAATTCGCCTACTTATGCTTCCTAATCGGACATTCTCTCGAATCATTCGAACATTGGAAGAATCTTGTCATTCTAATGTGTTCCTGTGACGATGCCATACACAAATACAGAACAGTTTTCTTCCATTTCATAAGAACATTAGAAGTCCAAATAGAAGAGATGCCGGAAGGCTTTCTTGCTGATATCGTCATGAACAAGAATTTGATTTACATAAAATTGCGCGAGTTTTTCTGTACTGCGTATACGAGTAAAATTGATGGACGTCTTCTGACAATGATTGCGAGGTTTCAAGAGAATCTGACGTCTAAACTGCAGTGGGATTTTTCTGGTTTGGATTCGGATGACGAAGATGGGCCTGTTGTTGTTCAACAAGATTTAAATATTGCTGAATAATTGTGAGTTTAAATGGATTTTGAACATCACGAAGTCAGTAAAGCCAGTGTCTCAAATCCTAGGTTTTTATTTCTGCGTCCAAAATACTTGGGTTCAACTAGGACAACACCAATATCAGCAGCAGAGTCACAGGCAATTTACTTACAAAGCTACATATAGATTCTCGCAACAAATGGTCCTTCGAGCCGGATATGAATAAGCTGTAATGCTGTAAAATTATTCTCCTTTGGAATACTGCTTTCGAGAACAGATCTTCAAAATTATACTGACCAAAATAATGTAAAAATTATCAATGTTTATCAATGAATAGCTCTAAGTACTTCAAATTAATAATATATTTTTGCGAAAGTTTCAATATTATAAATTGTGGTGTATTAATATAATAATTGTATTTATAATATTGTGGAGGTGGACTTTAAGGCTACGGAGTAACATGAAGACTAAATTATTTGACATTTTAAGAGTGTACGTAGACGAAGGACTTTTGTCCGCCGAAAACTGTAATTACATTATAATATACAATAGAGTTTATTTTATGTAACTCTCACGTTTATAGAGCACATCGGTTTTGGCGGACTAAAATCCTGGTTCTAGGCAGGTTAGGAAGATATAGATATTTCTTTATGAATAGTACAATTTTTAGATGTAACGAACAAGCGTCCCATTCGGCGTGACGTCAGTAGTTTATAATCAAATTGTTTACCTACTTCATTTATGCCATCTTATTACCGAAGTAATGTAGATGTTCTTTGTTTTTCTGTACTGTGTACATTTTAGGTCCAATTAAGTTAGGGCCTCAGCAGACGAGAGATTTTTATCGACTACTAGCTGCGCCCCGCGGTTTCACCCGCGTTATAATTTTCTCCCTGACTTTCTTAATTTTTTCTTTCATAAGAACCTTCTCCTGGCAAAAACAAATACAACAAAAAAAGAATTGGCCAAATTGGTCCAGGCGTTGTTGAGTTATGCGCTTACCAACACATTTTGCGATTCATTTTTATATTATAGATATTATACAAAAAAAGCCTTGAGGGTAGTCACGAGTAACATCGAGCTCCGTAATATAATTCGATTTTAAATGTTTTAAAGCTATTTTTGCGGGAAAAAACAAGTGAATTCGTTGCAAAACCAATTATATTATCAATTACAAGTATAATCCAGTGTATAACAGTTTAAAAACATCAACAAACATGTCGAGGTGTTATGCCTGCCCGGAACCGTTACGCGCTAAAGACAAAGTTAAATGTTCGAACGCTGCGTGTCTTCGACCATACCACTATCAATGTGTTGGACTCCCAAGCGTCAAAGCAGCAAGTCCGTCCTGGACCTGTGACCGTGACCAGTGCAAGTTGAAAACACCTATACTCAAGAAAAGTACCACCAAAAGTGTCTCAGATGTCACCTCCGAGGTCAGTGACGCGACTGCACGTTCCCCGAGACCAGTAGCATCGGAAACGAATGCTCCCAGTGATGAAATTCTGTCGAGTCTACGCGATGAAATACTGTCAGCGGTAACGGAGCAACTTCCTAAAATCATAAGTGGCATCATCGATAGAAAACTCGAAATTCTCGCCAATAAATTGCAATCTATGGAAGACTCCGTGAACATGGTTAGTGATCAGTATGATAAAATTCTCAAGTCGCTAGGAGATCAAACTAGTACCGTCAACAAGTTACAAACAGAGAATAAAAATCTGAAACAATGCATAAAAGACATGGAAACCAGACTGAGTACCGCGGAGGAACTGGCTGCGAAGCAGGAACAGTGGTCGAAACTACAAAATCTCGAGATAGTAGGCGTCCCCGAAACGAGTGACGAGTCCTTAACTGACATAATACACAAGCTAGCCAACTATGCTTCTGTAAACCTGCAGCCTGCTGATCTGGAATTCGTCCATCGGGTTCGTGCTAAGCGTCCTGTTCAAGGAAAACCTCGCCCTATTATTGTTCGTTTCCGGGAACGCATGATTAAAGATACCTTTTTCTCCGCTATCAAAAGAAGGCGCAATTTAATTTCTAAAGATATCAGTATGGACGGTGACACTAAAATGTATGTAAATGAGCATTTAACTATTAAGAATAAACAACTGCTAAGTAAGTGCAAAAGCACAGCTAAAGAACTAAATTATCAATATGTTTGGACAAAAAACTGTCGTATATACCTAAGAAAAAACGACACCTCGCCGTATATACTGATATCTACAGAAAAAGACCTCAAAAACCTTCAATCTTAATTATTATTTGTACGTACCCTTCATACTTTTATTTTGTTACTTTAAGTCAATGTTTCGCTATGTTTGCTTTCGCATTGCCTCAATATCGCAGACCACACAAACAATTAATACTCACCTACACATACACATACCAACGAAATCTAACATTTATTATTATATACTATTCAGAAAACCACAATCTAGTTCAGTTTCTAATAAAATTACCGTTAGCGCGTCGAAATTATATTATAGCTTGTCTTTTAATAACAAATACAATGATAACCTATAAGATTAAGTTAGCACTTTATTTTTCTCACAATGACTCACAATAAGTTAAGCTTTTTCTATCAGAACGTTCGCGGTCTGAATTCTAAAACGAATATTTTTAGTCGCAATATGCTGTCTATGAACTACGATGTTATTTTAATTACCGAATCATGGTTAAAAGATGATGTTTTAGACGCAGAATTGGTAAACAACGGGTGTAGGTATCAAGTTTTCAGACACGATCGCGGTTCCCGGTCCGGCGGCGGCGGGGTCATGATTCTATGTTCCGATAGATTAAATGCTCGCGTACGCTGTGACTGGCATCGGCCGCATCTTGATGTTGAATGCATGTGGATCACGATCGAAGCTCGTGCTTTTAACTCAGTTAAAGACTTGCACATCGGGCTGGTTTACATACCGCCCGATCCAATGCATTCACAAAGGCTTCGTACTGCTATGGAATGGATCAGCGACGTTGTCTCTATGGTTCATAATGATTATGTCTTGGTGGCCGGTGACTTTAATTTGTTTTTCGTGAGATGGAATGAGTGTGAACCGACATACCTGAAGAAAGGTGCCGTCGAACTTCAGGAAGCGGGAATAGATTTAATACACACTGCAAATGTTCTGGGTTTAACTCAATATAACCATTTCACTAATGTATCAGGCAACACTCTTGACCTAGTTTTTTCGAATTTTCATGTTGAAATAACCGAGATCGTTTCTCCACTGGTGAAAGAAGATGTTTACCACGTTACATTGAGCGTGAATGCCACCGATATTACCGTTAAGCCCTTACCGAAGGTTTCATACATCAAATATCTTTTTAGGAAAGCTAATTACCTCGATATTAATAACGAATTTAATAATACAGATTGGAACGTATTGTGTGAGGGATCAGTGGAAGAAGCAGTCTCAATTTTTTATCAAATTTTACATAACACTATTAAAAAATTTGTCCCAGAAGTTAGGGTAGATGGGTCTATGAACTATCCCGTGTGGTACACTAAAGCATTGATAAATATAAATAAAGAGAAAAACAAGGTACACAAACGTTGGAAATTATATAAGAACCCCCGTGACTACGACGAATTTTCTATCTTAAGAGCTCGCTTCAAAACTATCGAGACGCAATGCTATAATAGCTATATATCTAAAATGCAAGAGACAATTAAGTCTAATCCTAAGTTAATATGGAGCTACGTAAAGGCCAATCGTAAAAATAATACGAGCTACCCCAGTTCTATGACCTATAAAAATCAAACCGTATCGACCAATACTGACATTGCGAGTTCATTTAATTCATTTTTTCAATGCATGTTCATGCAACCAGCCACTGAGTATCTACAGACTCCTAATTCAGGAATGACAATGCAATGCATAGACACAATTAGTATTTTGACTATTTCTGCGGAACGTGTTCTAAAATTGTTATTAGGTCTAGATTGTAATAAAGGAGCTGGAAGCGATAGGATACCTCCGTTCTTTCTTGTTAAATGTGCTTCTTCGTTATTTAAACCTATCACAACTATTTTCAATCGATCGCTTAAAGAAGCCACATTTCCGGCAATCTGGAAGGAGGCGCATATCGTACCGCTCCATAAAAAAGGGTCCAAATCTATGATCGAAAATTACAGACCCATTTCAATCTTGAATGTCCTAAGTAAGTGTTTTGAAAAGCTTATTTATGAAAGCATTTACCCTGTTATACGTCATGGTATACCGGAACAGCAGCACGGCTTTGTCAAAGGTCGCTCCACAACAACGAATTTAGCAGTGTTCACGAGTGACATATTAAATGATATGGAATCTGGCGCGCAGGCTGATGTGATTTATACAGACTTCGAAAAGGCCTTCGATCGTGTCGACCATGTCATATTGTTACGCAAGCTAAGTGAGTTAGGTATACAAGGCGATCTATTGCGTTGGATAGAGTCATATATCAATAACAGAAGACAAGCAGTGGTTATTGGTGGAGCCCGAGCTAATTTCATTTCTATCCCGTCTGGAGTTCCCCAAGGATCCTTACTAGGACCCCTTTTTTATCTGGCCTATCTTTATGACATAGGAACTTGTTTTGAAAATTCTAAATTTCTGCTGTTCGCTGACGATAAAAAGGTTTACTGTAGGATTCAGACAGTTGAAGACTGTATACTCCTACAAGAAGATCTGAATAGACTGTCTTATTACTATAACATCAATCGGATAGGAGTCAACACATCAAAGTGTATGCATGTTACCTTTACTCGTCGCAGGAAACCAATTAAGTTCACTTATACTTTGAATGACCTCCCGATCAGTACGTCAAGTGAAGTTCGTGATTTGGGAGTTCATCTAGACACCAAATTAGACTTTATTACACATATAGAGCGGACCGTAGATAAAGCATACAAAAATTTAGGATTTATACTACGTGTCACTAAACCGTTTTCGGATCCAACCTGTCTTAAGCTCCTATATTATGCGTATGTGCGTAGCGTACTTGAATATTGTTGCTCGATTTGGAATCCACATTACGTTATACATGAACAGTCTATTGAGAGGATTCAAAGTAAGTTTGTTAAGCATCTTAACTACCGCAGTAAAATAAGAAACAACGACTACACTTCCTCCTGTCGAAGACATCTCATGTTATCTTTGCGTGATAGGCGGATCTTTATAGATATGTCACTGTTGCATGACATTTGTTCTGGTAAACTTGATTGCATACCTTTTAACAGCAGACTTCTGAGATTCAGAACCCCTTTGACGCGCACAAGAAACACAACATTACTGTGTGTACCCATACATCGTACAAAGTACTCAGCTAATAGTATTACCAGTAGGCTCCCCAGGGGATATAATAATTTATTTGGAGATGTCGATATTTTCCATTTATCAAAATTTTCTTTTAGAAAACAAATTTATAACACCCTGTCAATGTCCCACTCTGATCAGAAATGATCAGGTTGTCGACCGACCGGCGACCGTCATGTAAACCGATCTTGCTAAAACTAGTTTTTACTTATTATCACGGCAAGGAACATTTACCTACCGATCTGACGCGCTAACTCCTTTGTTTAGGTACATTCAAATCATTTAATTCTGAACAGTTATTATCTTCTCACTTCCATAAAGACACAAACACACAATCATTTACACATAAGCATTTTTTTTTTTTTGAGGCGGGAATGGATCCGCGTACCCAGGATCTCAAGATCCTGCGGTGATGTGGAAATTCCTTAGCTCCAAAACGTCATTCACATTTCACACACACGCACTCACATTCACGCGATAAGACACTAACACACAAACAAACATTCATTTATGCGATGTTTAGGCAGTCAAGGTTTGTTTATTTTTCGAGAAATAGTAGTGTTTTTAACGGTCTTTAAACTTTTCGAAATGTTTTATCAATCTGAACTTATAATGAATTTTCTTCTTTTTATTTTTATGATAAGTAGGTCCTACCTACTTGTAATTTCTATTCACAACCATTCACCTATCTAATCAATTCTGGCTTTTATGAGGTAATTTATAAGAAACAGCATACAAAATGTAGATTCAATTTGGTCTAAGTTCTGTGTACAATAGGTTAGAATATAAGGTATAATAATGACTGTAGAATCTTTGTTAATAAATAAATAAATAAATAAATAAATAAACAGGATGAGAGATTTATATCGACTATATTATGGCCTTCAGGGCTAAATCCTAAACTATAAGAGATAGCGAAAATGCTCAACAGAGTTGCGTGCCCGTTTTTGATAAATATAAGTGCATCATTAGAATTTAAAAAAAATCATTACCTAGGCAGGCCCATGTAAAAAACTCAACCTGTTTAATGCGGTCTGACGCATAAAAATCCTTTGTCTGCACAGCCTCTATTGTTAATGTAGTATGTACCTACCTAAGTACAATTTTTTAATGTAGATCGACCATTTGATCCTGGCACATTACCGTTTTTCGGTGTAAGTATATTTTTTAATTTCAAACAGAAATAAAGTACTTAGTACCTGTGTGTTATTGTTTTTATTGTAGATAATAAATAGTAGGCATTATTTTTTAAATCAAAGATAAATTAATATACTTAAAGTAAACATTTATTTAGAAATCACTTTTTCTTCTTAAATTGCTTCTTCATTGGTTGCTGTGTTTGTTTTTCAAACTTCGGTTTCTTTGAGGTTGTTGTTTGTACTGAAATTTACACAATAAACAGGTAAGTTTGACATAATCATATTAGAATTAAAAGCCTCATTGCGTCCCACTGCCAGGCAAAGGCCTCGGAGATGAGTGAAGTATTACACCATAGGTGCCTAATGTGGCAGGCCTATGAACTGATGTAGTGTAAGATAAAAATCTATTGATTAATTTCTATTCTATTGGTTCATGCGATGTACTGCAGATCTGCAACCACTGTATACATTGCAGAACGACAAAAGTCACCTTGGTTGATTGGATATTTTTCTCTGTTTGGTAACCACTTTATCCACAACTTTCGGATTGAAAAACGAAGTAACTCTAACTAGGTACGCTAAAAATGCTTGAAAACCCATCTCGAATTTACTAATTTTAATATCTTACTTTGTATGATCTTCCTCTTGATAATCTCAGTTTGTTTCCCCTGTGCTTGTTTTCCAGGTTTCTGTTGTTTGTTTGTTTTAGCTGGTTGCGCTATTATTGGTCCTTTCTTGCCTTTCACTTTCTTAGGAGGTGGTAGCACTTCTTCTTCACTGAAATTCAATTAATTTATATAGATATTATATATTATTTAAATATTCTATATAGAAAACTAAATAAAATATTAAAGGACTAGCTGATAGGCAATGTAAAGTCAAAACCAATGGTGTATTTATTTGGTTCTAAACAATTTTATTACCTTTCTTCATTGATTTCACTGTCGTCTTCGTCATCAGATTCACTTCCATCACCATCGGATTCATTTTCATTGTCATCATCACCATCGGATTCAACTTCACTTTCATTTTCACCACTTTCATCATCAGAATCATCTTCACCCATCATTTTCTCATATTCATCTGAATCAAAGTCTAATGAACTGTCACTTTCATCTGATTCTTCCTGAATCTTGATAAAATCTTCAACTGGTTTAACACCAGCATGTTTCAAATTATTTTCTTTGTTTTTCTGCACTTTCTTATCTACTTTCTGATTGATTTGTTTTTGTTTCTTCTCTTGTTTAGAATCTGTCTTAGAAATATTTTCTTTTACTGTTGTTTTAGTAACTGGTTTAGGTTTCTCTTCAACCACTTTGTTTTTCTTATTTTTAATACTAGAATCGACTTTGTTAGTATCTTTTTTCTTATCTTTAGATTGGTTTTCAGTTATTTTGTCAATTTCTTTATTTTCTACTAAAGAAACAAGTACATCTGGCACATCTACTGGAGTAAAGAAGTCGTAATCTATCCCTAATTCCAATAGTTTGCTCTTGGTCTTATTTAAACTGAAATAAAATTGTTTACAATATAGTTATTACATGATGAGTACTTCATCTAAATTGGCATTTTTAGCTAGATTTACTTACTTCTTCATAATTTTTCTAGCTCTTTTAAGTTCACCCTTGTCATCTTTGTTCTCATTGTAAGCCTAGAAGTAAAGTTAATTCAATTATTTTTCAACTCATATGCAAACCCATAGTTGCAGTAATTTTGAAGAACTGCTATGGTTCAATAATGTTCTAATGCAAGGAGGTGGTTGTAAAGAAAGAACGAGTATAGAAATCAAAATGCTATGAATACCTCTTCTAGGACAATATCTATAGCCTTTAAGAGTTCTAATATAAATTTTCTGGTTTCTAAAATAATGTTAGAACTGGTACTGGTATACGGGCTGTTTTCCGCAATTAGACCTCTTTAGTTAGGGTCCTTTTTGCGTGAGAATGGAGTAGGCTTGCCCAGCACCTACTACCCTCTCAGCTTAATCGATTGTGTCCAGAAGAAAGAACTTGTCAACTAGCCAACTAAGCCGCGGGTTAATCACTATGATTTCCTTCACCGTTTGAGCAATGTTAATTATTAGCGCACGCATTCGAGTATGGCCGACCGGGATTCGAATCCACAACCTTCGGAATGAAAGTCGAGGTCTCTATCACTAGCCCAACACCGCTCTTAAAATAATTTTGTTACCTTTTTCATTTTTAACCTTGCTTCAGCTCCAGGATTGTGTACCCGACTCCAGTGTTTCCTCATTGCTTTGATTCTTTGTTTTTCAGGTGGGATCAAAGCCGCTGGAATATAATGAATAAAATCTTATTCTACAACATTACACCAGTTTGTGTTCTAAGGCACGTAACATAATAAATGTGGAAGAAGGAATTGTGTAAAAGCTATAATTATAATTCTATTTGAACGGATGTATTCGCAGTTTTATTTTTGTTTTAAACCTGATGTTTCGGGAACTTTGCAGATCCCATGGTCATAGGCAGACTGATATGACATTCGTCTTACAAAAAATATTATGTGAAATGCTGTCAAACTAGTTTACTTAAAATGATAATTGCGAATATATCCGTTCAAATATACTTATAATTATGAGTTTAAGTCATGAAAACCTTAGAAAATACTATGTGTAAAAGCGAGTTTAAATGCTGCATGATGCATGATGTTGCTGCTTTTTTTGTTGTTTAAATGTTTGTTTAGTTTACCTTTAATTAGTCTCTTGCCCATGAGGTAATTGTTCATTGTTTCAGCAACTATTTCAGCCACAGAAGGTTCTTTAAACTCAACAAATGCATATCCTTTGGAGTTGCCTGTGCGTTTTGATCGTATCACCCTTACATTGGTAACCATGCCAAACTGTTTGAAGTACTGTGTCATTTCATGCTGGAAATAAAGGTATTGTTAAAATATCTGTATCTGTCTGCGAAGCCGGGGCGGGTCGCTAGTTTAGTATAAACTAAACTAGCGACCCGCCCCGGCTTCGCACGGCTATATTATGCATGTATTATACATATAAACCTTCCTCTTGAATTACTCTGTCTATTAAAAAAAACCGCATCAAAATCCATTGCGTAGTTTTAAAGATTTAAGCATACATAGGGATATAGGGACAGAGAGAGTGTTTTATACTATGTAGTGATGTTAAAAAAGTATGCACTTTTAGAATTTTCCAGGTTCCAGGATTTTTATATCCAACTAGCTGCCCCGCGGTTTCACCCGCGTAATAATTTTCTACGAAATTTCCTTAATTTTTTCTTTCATAACAACCTTCTCCTGACAATAACAAACACAACAACAAAAGAATTAGCAAAATCGGTTCAGCTGTTCTCGACATTTGCGCTTAGAAACACATTCAGCGATTCATTTTCCTATTAAAGATTTATAAGGTCGAGTTACATGTTATGATCTTAAATAGAGGGTTTTGAGGATCTGAGAGCGATCTTTACCTTATTACGTAATTTCCATTTGATATAAGGTCTACTTGAATAAAATTAGGTATCACAGCCAACTAACCTCATAAAATCCATGTGGAATATGGGATAAATAGACCAAACCCCGTTCTGGTCGCTTGCGTTTTGCTTTCTTAACATCATCTTTGACAACAATTTCTTTCGGCTCACTCTTTTCTATGGGTTCCTTACCACTTTTCTGTAAAAATAATAAACGTTAGCAGGCATGAACACATAACCTCAAATGACCGGAGAGATAATCAAACATTACCTTAATCAATTTCTTTATTGTTTTCACGAATTTCTTCTGTTTGCTACTATCCAAGGCGACGTTTTCTTCCATTTTATTTGTTTTACAATTTCCCACGAAATTATTCACAAATGCGAAGTATTGCGAAGCCGAAGGGAAGTAATAATAATATTGGGGGGAGGAGGGAGAGAAGAAGTTTTTTTTAAACTATTGTTAGCACCACAGGCCATCCAAAAGACTTTTTGTAATGCAGCCTCGTCTGAATTATTTTTTCTTCTAAGTTTCTTCTTTCTTTTCTTTATCTTCTTTCTTCCATCTTCTTTTGTCCTTGAAGCCAGTTGAACGAAATAGATAGTCACATTTATAAAATTGAAACAAAATAAAAAAATAAAAATATTTTCTCGATACGGCCAAGTTTTGTGTTACTTTAACTATTGGAAGCAATAACCCTAATTTCTCTTAACACACTTATTGGAAATGTCAAGTTGATCTGACATTGACGGTTTTAGTTCCAAATTTTTTGGTTCAGTGAGTGAGTGCCGATAGTATTTTTAAATTATTATTGTTCCTAACATAAAAACCACAGCTACAACTGCAAAAACTGAACAAAAATAATGTTCTAGAAAAGGAAAAGACTTTGTGTTACAGTATTCTAATGTAACAACTTGCAAAATGGCTTCCATGGCTACAGGCACCCTGAACCAATACATCCAGTTCGTCGAACGCGTGTTCAGGACCTCACAGGGTACTATTCTATCGCGACTGCTGTCCTTACGAGATGAGCATGTTGGTAACAAGAACTTGCGGTCGAGTGATATCGCAACCCTCGTCGAAGGGAATTGTGTTGCTCCACTTGACGAGATTATTATAACTCATTTACTTTGTGTTAGGGTAAGTTAACTGATTTTCATTACTTAATCCTGTGGGTGTTTTTAGGGTTCCGTACCTCAAAAGGTAAAAAAAGGGACCCTTTTATGATCACTTTCTTGTCTGTCTGTTTCTATTACCCAATACAGAAAGGGTTATGTTTTTGAGCTTATCTTTTTATGTTTGCTTGATTGTAATGTTCTATATTCCCTCATATCTTCCAAACCAC
Organism: Idaea aversata; assembly: GCA_907269075.1. Lineage (NCBI taxonomy): Eukaryota > Metazoa > Arthropoda > Insecta > Lepidoptera > Geometridae > Idaea > Idaea aversata. Next base: position 10,377,382 of record OU026091.1, read on the forward strand.
TTAATGAATATCTTTAATTTGGGCATCGTTAGTTTTGTCTCTTTAGTCCAAGTAGTCTTAGATAGGTGACATAATTTAAAGTGTAATAATAAATGTATAAATTCATTTTGTGCTTCTAGACCAAGCAAATTGAATTTTTTGAACATGTAAATAATCTCAATGATTTATACAGTGCCAGAAACTTTAATCGATGTTATTTCGGGTGGTGTTTTGCCTGACATGTATTAGATGGAGTAAACTTGCCCAGAACCTTAACAGAACCCATCTTTCTCTCAGCTTAATCAACTTTATCCAGAGGAAAGAACTCCAGACATATTGCAATGAATAAATAATCATTGTAAAAAAAAAGACTACACATTTATTATTGCATCACATACATAAGACTGCTTTTTTATTGATTTCTGTCTTTATGCAGAAGTAAGAAATAAATAAAATAAATATTGCAGGACATTTCACACATCGCCATCTAGCCCCAAGCTAAGTAACTAGACTTGTGTTATGGGTGCTAGACAACTGATATACTTTTCTTTTGTAAATATATACTTATAATACAGAAACAACCAGACCACAGACAAATATCTAAGCATAAATACATGTCTGAGGCGGGAATCAAACCCGCAACCCTGTGTTGGGCAGTCCGGCATGGTGACCATTGTGCCAACAGGGTCGTCAAAACAAAATCTAGTCTAAATATAAGATTAAAACTACACAATCATATTGCTAGTTTATCATTTGCCTACTATTTGTGATTCTCCAGGCGCTGTTTGCCAAAGACTTTGTAGAAGCCTACGATCACCAGAGCGCATGCGTGGGTTGTGTCGTGAGGCTGCTCCAGGCACAGAAGGAAGAGAACTGGACCTTACCGTTGATGTACACTGTGTGCCTAGACTTAAGGCTCGTTGCTCAGAAAGCGGAGGCTTGTAGTCGTAAGTAACTATGCCTTTATATCCTGATTCTGTATGGAATCTAAAGATATAGTAATATTATAAAGAGGAAAGATTTTTTTGTTTGTAACAAAGAGGCTCCGAAACTACTGGAAGGTTTTAATAAAACTTGGTAGGTATGAAGATACAGTGATTAATTCATTCACATACTTTCTATCCTGATATTCCCACGGGATCGTGTGTTACGCGGGTGAAACTGCGGAGCGCAGCTAGTTTCTATGTAAACATGTAATAAAAATTAGGTAATATTATAAATTTAAACATTATCAAAAACAAAAAATCTTGTTAGTTGTAAAACTAAGTAAAATAATTAGACTTTTGTCATTATTTTCCAGCACAGAGCAATGGAAAGATACTGGAAAAAGCAGCAGAAAGTCTCCTTGCCTGCTTTAGGGTATGTGCTGCCGACAACCGCTCCTCAGACATAGACACTAAAAGAATTGGTATGTTGACCCTTGTCAACCAATTACTTAAGGTATATTTTCGCATAAACAAGCTACATTTATGCAAACCACTTATCAGGGCGATTGATTCTTCACCATTCAAAGATCAGTTTCCTCTCGCCCAACAGATAACATACAGATACTTTGTAGGCCGCAAGGCTATGTTCGATTCAGACTACAGATCTGCCGATGAATTTCTATCATTTGCATTCCAAAACTGCCACAGAAAGAGTAACAAGAACAAAAGACTGATTCTTACCTACTTAGTTCCTGTAAAAATGTTGCTAGGCTTCATGCCGGCTAAGCATTTGCTTCAGAAATATGATCTAATGCAGTTTTGGGATCTCGTCTCTGCTGTTAAGAATGGAGATCTTAGAGGTATTGATACCGTTATGGAGGAACACGAAGGCTTCTTTATTAAAGCTGGTATTTATTTAATTGTGGAGAAATTAAAGATTACGGCTTATAGAAATTTGTTTAGGAAGGTGTATGTTGTTGAGAATACTCACCAAATAGATATTGCTAACTTCCAAGCGGCTCTACAGCTTATGGGACAAGATGACGTTGATTCTGATGAGACACAGTGTATTGTTGCCAATTTAATCTTTGATGGTAAAATTAAGGGATACATATCATACCAACATAAAAAAGTAGTTGTAAGCAAACAGAATGCATTTCCACCTTTGTCTAGTTTGTATTAAGTGTTTTAATGTGGTGTATCATACCTACCCATTAATTATAATTGTTAAATATTGCATGAAAACTTTAAACAGACAAAGAATTTTCGACTTGAAATCATACCCAAAAATGTTTAAAATGGGATAAGACAATTTTCATAAAGTGTGGTACCATTTTTCGCGCAATAATTAACAATATTAGCTAAAGGCGGCAACTATGAAACATCGCCTTAATATATATTTTTATCAATTAATGACGAAATACAAGCATTTTAATTTGTGACAAACTAAAAGACTAATCTTTGTCAAATTATTGTGTTAAGTCATAATATACCTAAGTAAGATTAAGCGTAAGTTATTGTCTCTTTTTACATTAAAAAAAATGAAACACTGATGGACATTAGAACCTTTTTTTATTAATCCACAATATATTTAAAATAATATTAAAAATACCTATAATAAATTTTGCTGATTAAGTACTAACATTACATTATTTCCAACAATGCCGAATGTAATGTAAGTCTTAGAGTTGAAAATATGTTCATAGACAGACAGACAGACAGCTATATTTATAATACATCTTGAGTTGGTAATATTTAAGCTAGAAACACATTGACATGTGAAATATATGTATGCGAATCCGGACTCGTCAGACCCTAATAATTTAATATGAAGATTTACTTTAGAACAATGTAACACTCCATACATTTAAAACGTCTCAGACTTGTGCATCGGTGTTATGTATTTCTAGCTATAAGCTCATTATTTCAGTAGCCCTGGATTGAAAAGTAGATTAGAGTATTCCTGTTGCAATCCAGGAGCCCTATTTTTGAATCGTTCGCTCCGCGTCGAGCGCTCGATTTCTACTGATATTCGTTCGACATCGGAAATTCGCTATTTTTGAATCGCTCGATCGTAACGAGTGGTCTCCACCACTCGTCGCCGACAGGCGAGTGGTAGAATAAACTTCAAACAATCATAGTCAAACATTCGGAAACGATCTTTGAAAAATATTTATATCTTTGGGATTATTTCGGATGTTCGTTAGTAATTACCGGTTTTCAATTTTCTGCGTAAAACGAATAAAAATTGACATTTCCAATTTAGACGACGAACGATTCAAAAATACAGAAAATTGGTGTCATGCAACTTGTAAGTCGAGTATGACTTGTAGCCGTATACGACGAAGCTATGTCACACGAGCGATTCAAAAATAGAGCCTCAGTGCTGGTTTGGATCACTGGAATAGAGCCCTACTGAAATAATGATGGGCTTTAAGTTTCATAATCTTGGTATAGTTAAGTTGTGATGTGCAATAGTAACTTAGTATATTTTAAACAGTTTGTATTGGGTAGTTTTGAACTAGATATGTTTGTTATATTTTGATATGCTTCACTTATGTTGGAAGTTACAGAAGCTCCGAGGGGAAGACAAATTTATCGTAAATTGCACATCACTCATAGAAGATTTTTAGTAGAAAAATATTGAGAAATATTTGACTACCTATGTAATATATTTAATTATGTATCTTCTTAATATTAGCTTAAACATTTAACGGTTTTATCTATTTTTAAAATAAGCTAAATAAGTTACAAGACTGCTGTTATAACATGCAAAGCATTGATATTTGTAATGGATGATCTGATGATACACGAATAAGTCTTTGGGGCATTTAATCATAAAATCATTGTATTTAATACATTATACCACATCGGTAAATAAAAAGGGTCTTAAAAATTGTAGTTACCGCCTACGTAAAGTTAAAATAGCTGTAGATTTTTCATAATAAATAAAAGAAGTCATTATCCTATGTATACATTTTCTTAATATTACTCTATGTTTTCCTACCTACCAAATTGAAAATTATTTAAACACCAAATAATAGACCCGAAATCGCTAATACAAATTAAAATACCTAAGTACGCTAGTTAATATAAGTATTTAAAAAGCAAAAATAATATATTTTACTAATAGGTATAAATATATATAATAAAAATCATAGTTACGCTACTAAATTAAGAAATGAATTTGATGAGTACCTACTGGAGATGATGTTACAATAGATATTAGAGATTTACTAAGGGTCATATCATAGACAGCTGCCTAAAGCTCTGTGTTACTCGATCTCCCTTTTCATTTTGCCCTGATATTTTCAATATTCCATACAGAAGGCCATACAGAAAATCTGAAGTTAATAATAACTAAACATTTTCGAAAAGTCCCAGCAATAAAAGCAGACTTCTTACTTATAACCATAACTTCAGGGTCTAAAATTAGCATAAAGCAATAATAGTTTGGGACCATTGCGTTTCCAAGACTTTGGTATTCTTGACGATCGACGACCCGTCGATCGTCAAGAATACCAAGTTACCAAGTTGGCACAATGCACCCGGACTGACAAACACAAGGTTTGCGGGCTCGATTCCCGCCTTAGGCAAGTATTTCATATATTATTCAATATTTTCTTATCCCTTTTATAAATTCTTGTAAAACTTAAATAGAAGTTGGAAAATTCTATTAGAGTGCTTGATTTATTTTGATTAACAAAGCTCGTTGAAAGTTTATTAAACAAGGGAGCGAGGGGATTAGTAATTATTCTGGTCGTTTATCTTTGTTTAGTTAAGGACCAACTAGTTGGTTTTTTATTTATTTTGCATATATTTATATTATTAAGTACATTTACAGGCATAAGTATTTTTGAATTATCTGGAACATCTTTTTCCAAAAACTAAATTCTTTATTATGCTTTGAAACTATTTCAAATGAATAGATATCGTTCATGTAATAACTGTAAATTATAATTTATATTTTTTATTTGGGAAAGTAAAAAAAATAATTTAGTTATGTATTAGAAAAATTATTCAAATATCCATCAGCAAAAAATAATCGTTAAATAAGTCACTAAACCAAATTCGTCCAACCGATTCAGCGTGGAACAATTCTTTTAGAGAGAATCTACTACGCCGAGACAGATTCCCAACAAAAATTTCATCAGAAGTGGGATAGAGACGAACAATAAATGTTCGCTCAAATTGCAAGTAATATTGGATCACACTACCTTTTGCGGATAAAACACAACAATTGCGCGATCTAATTTTTCTAGTGGCGCCATCTCTGGATGCAGAGTAAAAACTTGTAGAGCTATTATAAACTACGTGGATTCAAGGCTCAGCGCAAACGGCAGCGTTATTTATTACGTAAAATTAGCAATCTGCAAAAATCGTGCAATGATCGCGCGACAGACGCGCAAATCGCAATCAATTGCCTGGTGTCAAATAAATCGTATTACGTATGTGATCGCTCGCTAATCGCTCAAAAAACAATTTAAAAAAAAAGAACTAAAATATGATTGCTCGTAATTGCTTTGCTGGCAAACGTCATACGTAATACGAAACATTGACATATTCAAAGAGTTTGTTTCGATCACAGACATGGATATAGCTAGATAACGCAAATGTATGTACTTCGCGTGTCCGAACCCCGACCAAGCGACAAGGTTGGTCGCCGCTAACTTTAGTCCTCACGCGTTGGTTATTGCAGCCGGACGGCCGCAAAAACTAAAAAAATGCCTCATTGCGTGATAATTAACTGCAATAGTCCAAAAATTTCGAGTACCCAAAGGCAGGAACATATTTCCTATCACAGGTAAGTTATTTTTAAATCATATTATGCGTGAATTCATATTAAAACTGTTTTTTTAAGTATTCCAATCTGTGTGTGAGTCCCAGAATATACCTAACTATAAAATAACGTTAAGTAAACATTCACATATTCACATTACATTGCCGCGTTTCCTTTGAACTTTTGATCTGACTTTGTGTGTTAAGAGACGATGAATATCGGAACAAGCGATACTGTCGCGCATCACTTCGACTTCGTGATACAGGCAATTTCTCATTCGTCTGTCAAATCTAGCGACTAGTGTTGTTCGTTCTACAACTATATCAATAATCGATTTCGGACAGACGAATGGTATTAAAAAAACCCCAATTTTAGTACAGACGTTCAACTTGACCAATTGCCAATTGGCTTTACCTATTCATAGGATCCTGTGCCTAATTTGTGAAAAAAGTTGGCTACCTCAGAGATAAACGCCATCTAGTAGGTATGTGTACTGGCAACTCCTCGAAACTCTCCCATTCAAATATATCATTCGTCTGTTAGAAAATCGACATCACAATATCGATATTATTCATATTAATCGATTTATAATTTTTATAGGAATCGGTTTAGATTTCTCATCACTAAATTTCAACTGTGACGTCACAGTAGGTGTTAAAAAGTCGGCACGCTTGGTTTTAATACAAATTGTGATACTTACGTTATCTAGCTATATTCATGTCTGTGGTTTCGATTGAATGCACATTATAGTCCATCGATTGTTCGGTAGAGGCAGCATTGTCATTAAGCTTGCAATGCTTTTGTTTTTGCTGATAGGTAATACGAATTTGCGATAATATAGCAAAAATTGCGCAATTTTTGCTCGCTTCGCTTGGCTATTTTTTCAAGATACGTAATAAGGCAGCGGACCACCGAAGACAGCCACCGGTCGCGGTGGTCAGCCACTAGCACACACAACTTCACACGATTTGGCAACTAGTGAAGTTGCAAGAATGTTAGTTCTTCTTTGGCTGGAATGGCTGTTTGTGAATCTCAGTTGGAAATGTGGCCAGAGAGAATTTTTCATACATTTTGTTAATTAAAACGCGGCGCACATTGTGGTCGGTGGCGGCCACAACAAAACGTATGAAAAATCGTGTAAACTGCTAGTGGCCACCGGTGGCTGTCGTAGGTGGTCTGTTTGCGCAGAGCAGTCACAGTGTTACCAGCATAAATTACCACTCGCTACTGAATTCTGAAAAGCCTGAAATGATTTTTTTGTTTGTAACAAATAGGCTCCAAAACTACTGGACCGATTTTGATAAAACTTGGTATGAGGATACATTGATTCATTGGGAATAACATAGGCATACATGACATGGGAATACAATACTTTTTATCCCGATATTCCCACGGGATTGGGAATTAAACGAGTGAAACCGCAGAGCGCTTTCTTAATATATATAAATCTCGTGTCACAATGTTTGTCCTCAATGGACTCCTAAACCACTTAACCGATTATAATAAAATTCGCACACCATGTGCAGTTCGATCCAACTTGAGAGATAGGATAGCTTACATCCCGATATTCCCACGGGATCGGGAGTTACGCGGGTGAAACCGCGGAGGGCAGCTAGTAGTTATATAAACATGTAATAATTTGACGAACTAAAAGACTTAACTTTGTCAAATAATTGTGTTAAGTCATAATATACCTAAGTAGAATTAAGCGTAGGTAAGTTATTGTCTCTTTTTACATTAAAAAATGAAACACTGATGGACATTAGAACATTTTTTATTAAATCCACAATATATTTAAAAGAATAATATAAGTAAATATAATAAATGCTGATCACTAACATTGCATTTTTTCCAACAATGCCGAATGTAATGTAAGTCTTAGAGTTAAAACTATGTTCATAGACAGACAGACAGACAGCTATATTTATTCCTAATACATCTTGAGTTGGTAATATTTAAGCTAGAAACACATTGACACATGAAATATATGTACCTATGCTGATCCGGATACGTCAGACATTAGAACGCGATGTAACACTCCATACATTTAAAACGTCTCAGACTTGTGCATCGGTATATGTATTTCTAGCTATTAGGTCATTATTTCAGTAGACCTGGATTACAAAGTAGATTATATTAGGTATATCTGTTGCAATCCAGTGCTGGTTTGGATCACTGGAATAGAGCCCTACTGAAATAATGATGGGCTTAAGTTTCATAATCTTGGTAAGTATACTTAAGTTGTGATGTGCAATAGTAACTTAGTATATTTTAAACAGTTTGTATTGGGTAGTTTTGAACTAGATATGTTTGTTATATTTTGATATGCTTCACTTATGTTGGAAGTTACAGAAGCTCCGAGGGGAAGACAAATTTATCGTAAATTGCACATCACCTAAAGAAGATTTTTAGTAGAAAAATATTGAGAAATATTTGACTACCTATGTAATATATTTAATTATGTATCTTCTTAATATTAGCTTAAACATTTAACGGTTTTATCTATTTTAAAATAAGCTAAATAAGTTACAAGACTGCTGTTATAACATGCAAAGCATTGATATTTGTAATGGATGATCTGAAGGCCAATTCTCGTAAATAACATTGCTCAAATTACATTTCAATATCATTTCGACTGCATTTCGATCACAAATAATACCCTCAAAGTAGCTCAAAACACCCTCAAAGTTAGCTTTTTGTAAAAAAAAACTGACTTTGAAGGTATCTTTTGCAATCGGGATGATATTGAAATGTAATTTAAACAATATTATTTACAAGAATTGGCCTTCTGAAGGTCAATTCTCGTAAATAACATAGTTTATATAACATTTCGATTGCATTTCGATCACAAATAATACCCTCAAAGTACCTTAAAATACCCTCAAAGTCAGCTTTTTGTAATAAAAAACTGACTTTGACGGTACTATCTTTTTTAATCGAAATTCAATCGAAGTGAAATTGAAATGTAATTTGAACAATGTTATTTACGAGAATTGGCCTTCTGATGATACACGAATAAGTCTTTGGGGCATTTAATCATAAAATCATTGTATTTAATACATTATACCACATCGGTAAATAAAAAGGGTATTAAAAATTTTTGTTACCGCCTACATAAAGTTAAAATAGCTGTAGATTTTTCATAATAAATAAAAGAAGTCATTATCATTACATTTTCTTAATCTATGTTTTCCTACCTATCAAATTGAAAATTATTTAAACACCTTGCTAGTATAATTTCCAATAACCCTGTATAATAAAAATCATAGTTTCGTGAGTACCTACTGGAGATGATGTTGCAATAGATATTAGAGATTTACTAAGGGTCATATCGGTCGCGTGCGCGCTTCCGTGCGAGTCGGATGCAATTGCGCTGTTAGACGAGTCTCGTCTTATTATTTTGAAAATGTCGGGCATTGTTAAATGTGCGACGTGCAATCTAGTAGTCAATGAAGTGTTATCATTTATATGTAATAAACTAGACGTTATGGACGAAGTGAGCTGTCATAATATATGTGCTTCAATGTGGAAGCACGTCGAAAATTTTTTTTTGGAATACTGATGCACGCAATTTTGAACCAAACAAATTATCACTACATAGTATAAAATAAATAGTCGCTTTATCTGTCCCTATATCCCTTTGTACGCTTAAATCTTTAAAACTACGCAACGGATTTTGATGCGGTTTTTTTAATAGATAAGAGTAATTCAAGAGGGAGGTTTATATGTATAATACATGCATAATATAGCCGTGCGAAGCCGGGGCGGGTCGCTAGTATAAAAGAAAGTCACTTTTCGCCGTCCATAAGTATGCTTGGATCTTTTTTTTTTATATGGGTCTGTACTTATTTATAAGGCTTGTTACCTGAAGCATTATTCACTAAGCTTCAAGTCGTTGGGCGCGCGTGATTAGGGGCGGAGGGGGTGCGGTTTTTGTATGGCAATCTTGTCCTAATCACGCGCGCCCAACGACTTGAAGCTTAGTGAATAATGGCACTGAAATAAATGATTTATTTATTTTATTTTATTATATATTTAAAACTACGCAACGGAGTTTGATGCGGTTTTTTTAATAGATATAGTGATTAAACAGGAAGGTTTTTAGATACTTATAATACATGCATAATACGGCCGTGCGAGGCCGGGGCGGGTCGCTAGTGATTGATATTTTACTTTGGAAAAGTGCTTCATCTGCCCAAAGTATCTGTTGTAGTAAACTTAACTGTTACCGGGGTTAACGCCACCCGTCTCGTGTGTCTGCAGTAACTCGGGTGATCTCCAATTTTACCTATCTGTCAGTGCTGCGAAAAAACTAAATTATTTATTATGCTTTGTAGGTAACTATTTCAAATGAATAGATATCGTTTAATTAATATTTTTTATTTGGGAAAGTATAAAGCAAAAGTCAAAAAAAAATTTTGAAAAATTATCAAATATCCATCAGCAAAAAATAATCGTTTAATAAGTCACCAAACCAAATTTGGACAATGGGCATTTTTGTATGGACGGTGTCCCACTAGTTGTATAGATACAAGTTGTATGTCGTTTGGAAGGTCTTGAAAGTAGCTATAATTAAATGTATGACACAACCCTGAAACACGAATAGGGACGGATCTAGGACGCTTTGAATTTTATATAAAAAAAAATCGAGATATACCTCATTTTAAAGGTTTCGACAGTAACTTGATTTTATAGTACTACACTAACCCTAAAATCCGAACAGGTACAAATCTAGGACGTTTTTGGTTTTAAAAAATTGCTGTAGAGATGACGGTATCTAAGTATATAGTATATAGCTTTATTGTATGACATCAATCATGAAATACGAACAGGGATAAATCTTAAACGTTTTAAGTTTAAAACAAAATGTTGTCAAGATGCAGATCATTTGAACCGTCGTATAGTAGTATTTTATTTTTATGACGTGACACCAATTCTGAAATACGGCCAGGGACGGATCTTGAATGTTTTTCGTTAGTAAAAATGTTGTCGTGTTGTGACACCAATTCAGAAACACAAACAGGGACATATTCAGGACGTCGTCCACTTGTCCTGGGTTATTAGGTACTTCCTTATTAAATAACATAATTTTTCATGAACCTTTTAAATACTTGACCATGGAACTTAAAAAAAACCATCTTCGATATTCCCGCATTAATTGAAAGTGTTGTTCATAGTGATCGAGGCATGGAAAAAATACAAGAATTACCTATTTCTATGAATGCTCATTGGTACCGACCATCTTATGTTTTGATTATTATGATTGATTAACCGTTGTTGCTCGAGTTCTCGTCGTGAGTATGAATTGAGACGCCAGAACAAGTTACTAAATGAGTTAATGCAAATAGAAATCCAAGTAAACAATTAATGATATTTGAGGTATCAGAAATCATGAAATATAATCCAATAAGGGAAGGAAACGAGACTCCAAAAAGTTCTTGAATGCTCCTTGTGCCGCTGGTTTCTCAAAATCACCCTTGCAAGAGTGTTTTTTTTTCATTGTTGAAGTTTATTTCTCAAGTAGAAATAGTCATGAGAGGTATTCATTAAATCCACCAAGCAGAGTACCATTGGCGTTGGAGAAGGATGTTTCTAATCCCTTATTTCGTTTAGTGTTCTGCTGTTTAAATTAAATATTTTGTCGAGCGCAACGTCTATATATTTTAAAGTTGCGGGTGTTTCTAACACCTATTTTCCATTGTAACTAATAAACAATCCCTCTCAGTCGTTTTATTACATAGATTTAATGTGTAGAGTTGATTATTAGTTGATTTAGCTAGCTAACTAGTATTAATAAATCCTTTCTCTATGCACTCAAAAACTTATGATGATGAATCATTGGATTACTCCACCTTTTAACTCCATTCTGGTAGCAAACATACAATCCTCAATTGCTCAGCAGTAAGTTTTGCTCAAATAGCTAGCTAATAAATGGATAGTGAAGATAGGTCGTTCTGTTATTTTTGAAGCCATCTGAATATTTCTCTGGTCTAAGAATGGCTATGACTCGCGTCGTGTCTTTGGAATATTATAGATAGATAGATAACTTTATTTGTACCACACAGTAAGGAACATATAAATACACAAAGCAAAGTAAAGTAGAAAGTACAAGCAAAGCAAGTAAAATACCTAGAAAAGCGAGCAAGAAAGCTTGAAAGTATTATACCTAGTTATGCAGGCAATAATGGGTCCGTGTTTTCGCCCTAAGGATCGTTATGGAGAAATACAGGACGAAAAATACGCCTCTGCATTTTCTATTCTTAGATTTGCAGAAGGCCTTTGACTATGTTCCTCGCATGATGATCTGGTGGGCGCTGCGGTCCAAACGGTGCCGGAAGGCTATGTAGAAATCATCAGAGTCATGTACCTACCGAAATTCTGATTCCGAGGTGCGTGCTGTTGGTGACACTAGGTAAGCCTTTCCCTGTTACCGTTGCAGTCCACCAGTGTGCCGATTCAGTAATTGGTAAAGGTTTTGGACTTATGTAGGCACATAGTTTGTAGATGGCTACGAATTATAAGGTGTTTTTTTGCCTGTTTCGTTATCAAGTTTCCTTATGAAGGCATTCGTAATAGCTGTACTGATGCATTAATAGGTCGGCTGGTATGTGTTAGGTTTTTGGAATCCTGGTTGTAACCTCTTTTGTAGCTACCATTATTAGAATAGAATAGAAAATAGAATAGAAATAAGTTTATTCATGCCAGAAAAAAGATACACACACACACAGAATAACCTAAAATACTTAACTATACCTACAACTAAATACAAAACTTGATGTGCATATGTATACAATTCTGTCACGAAAAGCCTTAAGCTCAGCTAATATGCTACAGATGACTGTAGCGCTGATTTTCAGCACGAGCCTCAAGTGACACACGGACGAAGATAAGCATACATAAGTTTAATTTTGGAAATTATTCATAAATGGTGGTCGTTAATTTTTGGTCATTTGATTCAGCTCACTTTTCCACACGCCCACCATTTCCCCCAGGTTGAACTATGACTATTATAACCTCCAACAATAAACGTCTCCAGCCGCACAAAGATGGCACTACTATACTAGCAATAAGAAATCTCTAATACGAGATTAACTCCGGCGATAATCGGTACATTAGATAAAGTAGGTAAACATTTCTGATACTTGTTGACGCTTGCGTTTTGCAACAGTTCGTTTCATGGCTTGTTCTGTTTTTCATCGACTCTCGCAACATCGAGACAAACTTATGGCCCCAAGACCATTGCCAGAACGAAAGCAAGGAAAAAACGAGTAGATGAAGTGTAGTTTGTAAAACGTCTTATTTTACCTCAAGTCAACACAATTATTCTAGCAATGAGCTTGAATTACTTGCTAATTCAAGCTCATTCATTTTTAGAAGGTTAGGGTTGGGTTAGGTCAGATTAACTACGTCCTCTTTCTTAGCATTCTATAAACTCTATGTCGTCACACATTTATGACGTTACGTACGTCATTACAAGTAACCTACTTTTCGAACCAAGTTTAAAGATATATCACGTCTAAAAAGCTTGTTCTGGCGCCTTGACATATAAATATTTTTCCATTTTTTTAAATTAAAAATGTCCTAAATTCGTCATTGTTCGGATTTCAGAGTTATTGCCTTTCAATAAAATAAAGCTACTAACAGTATTTTTCAAATGCCATAGAACTCGATATCAGCATTATAATATATTTTTTTATATATTTTTTAGATTTCATTGAAAACATTCTAGATACGTCCCTATTCTTATTTCAGGATAACTGAAGTACAATAAAATAATGCTACTGTCGAGAGCTTTAAAATGACATATATATATATCCACCTAAAAATTGTTTTGTTCAAAAACTGAAAATGTCCTAGGTCCGTCCCTAATTGTGTTACAGGGTTTGTGTCGTACAGTAAAATAAAGCTACTATTATGACCTTTCAAATGACATATAGCTCAACTCTATACACCATGCCCATCACCCTTGATTTTTTTGTTAACTAAAAACGTCCTAAATCCATCCCTGTTCGGATTTCAAAGTTAGAGCCTCACAATAAAATAAAGCTATTAACAGTATTTTTCAATTGCCAAACATCTCGATATCAACTTTATAATATTATTTATTTAATTGAAAACGTTCTAGATACGTCCCTGTTCTCATTTCAGGATAAGTGACATACAAAAAAAAATGCTACAATCAAGAGCTTTCAAATGACATACACATATCGACCTAAAAAAAAATGTTTTTGTTCAAAAACTGAAAACGTCCTAGATCCGTCCCTATTCGTGTTACAGGGTTGCTGTCATACAATAAAATAAAGCTACTGTCATGACCTTTCAAATGACATATAACTCGTATCTATACAATAGGTGGGACACTATGCCCATTCTCCTTAGTCCAACCGATTTAGCGTGGAGGAGCAATTTCATTTATTGAGAATCTACTACGCAGAGACAGATTCCCATCAAAAATTATATCAGAAGTGGGATAGAGACGAACAAATTAATGTTCGCTCAAATTGTAATCAATATTGGATCACACTACCTTTTGTGTATAAAACACAACAATAGCGCGATCTAATTTTTCTAGTAGCGCCATCTCTGGGTGCAGAATAAAAACTTGTAGAGCTATTATAAACTACGTGGGCTCGGCGCAAACGGCAGCCTTATTTATTACGTAAAATTAGCAATCTGCAATGATCGCGCGACAGACGCGCAATCGATTGCTTGGTGTGCAATTTTCAAAAAAAATCTGAATTCTGATTTTGATTTGTCCCATAAATTGACTTTTGTTTTTACGTAATCTTCTTATATATAAAAATGAATCGCAAAATGTGTTGGTAAGCGCATAACTCAACAACGCCTGGACCAATTTGGCCAATTCTTTTTTTGTTGTGTTTGTTATTGTCAGGAGAAGGTTCTTATGAAAGAAAATATTAAGAAAATTGCGTAGAAAATTATTACGCGGGTGAAACCGCGGGGCGCAGCTAGTACTTATATAAAAATCAATTGCTGTTCCTTAGTCTCGCTAAAACTCGAGAACGGCTGAACCGATTTAGATGATTTCGGTTTTGAAATGTTTGTCGTAGTCCAGGGAAGGTTTAAACGGTGAAAAAGATCGGACTTACGTGGGTGAAACCGCGGGGCGCAGCTAGTATAAACATATTTTGTTCAAGATAACAATTACATAAATAAAAGCACTGAATTATTGTTTAAGATGTGGATTCTGCCTTACGATTTCCAATTACAAAAGTTACTAACAGGAAGTAACGAACATGAGAACGAAAGTTTAATTTCATCTTTTCTACAAAAAATCTGATAAAATCGACTGTTTTGTGATGTACGGGAGTTACGGTTTTGTACCACTGACCTTTGCTCTCGAGGGTGTTCTGGCCGGTGGAGACGTGTCCGTGGACGATCCGTGAGCATCTAGTCCATAGGGTGCTGGCTATTCGATTTCCACCACAGAAGATGTGTGGTAGGTAGGAAAGGGGAGAAGAAACGAATCAAAGGTCCACACTTGATGCGCGGCGCGGACCGGTAGGTACTCCAAAAGATCGAGATGTGCTCACTCGAAGGTAGCGAGACGAAGACTGGTGGTCGTGGTACGTTCGTAATTCAAACAGGAAAAAACTAATGAAATCTACCCACAAGTTGTGTTTTCTTTCGAGACCTACCCTCATCATTGATTATAAAATAAGCTAACAAATAAAATCTGTTCCTCTACGGAACATGCCGCTCACCTTAAAAGAACTCGGTTCTTTTAACAAAAGATAGATTCGATAGATTATTAAACAAAATATAAACTACAAAGATATAAGTAGGTTACAATAATAACTACAAACAAAAACTTAACTTAAACTATGCTGCGTAACAGCGGAGATGAATAAAAAGAATATAAGCTAATTGATAGGTAGCGGACACAGTTTCACTACTGGCCGCTTAACAAAGGTATTATTACCTATTTGTAAAGTAACTACGCGTGTTATGTTATCCGAGCCGGGGTGCAACGCATGAACTCGAGCTAGTTTCCACAACAGTGGAGGAAGATTGTCGTCACAGACAACGACAACCATGCCTTCGCGGATTGTAGGTCCGCGCTGGCCGAACCATTTTTGAGTTTGTTGGAGTTCATGGAGGTATTCGCGGCTCCACCGCTTCCAAAAATGTTGTACAGTTTGTTGAACCCAACGCCATCTCGTTAAGCGATCAGGGTTGGAGTCCAGCAACGATTCATCCGGTATGGATGTCAAAGGTTCCCCGATCAAGAAATGAGAGGGGGTCAATGGTAGAGGATCCGAAGAATCCGCGCTCAAAACACAAAGAGGTCGAGAATTTAAAATTGCCTCGATCTGACACAATAAAGTATGCATCTCGTCGTACGTTTGTGTACGAGTACCAATAACACGATATAGATGCGTTTTAAAACTTTTAACTCCCGCTTCAACTAAGCCCGAAAAATGGCTACCAGTCGGGGGGGCAAAGTGCCACGTTATGTTTTGTTTTAACACTTTACTATTCAAATCGCTTTGAACTAAGTCGTTACGTAAAAATGTATACAAATCTTTTAGATAATTGTGTAACGTTACCTATTTAAATCGTATCCTTCAATTCAAAGGTAGTAGTCAATTATTCTACTGGCAGTCCTACCGCCCGACGAGACAACGAACCAGAAACGGCTCGATCGTCGGGCGGTGGAAGGGGTAGATATAAATACCGGTGTCCGACACAAAACGCTCTCTTTTTATGGTTGGTCTCTCGATGTGAATAGTTGTTAATAATTATTATAGTTGCTATTTTCTATTAATTCTCATTGTACGTGTGTCAATTCAGTGAAATAAATAGTTGGTCGTCTACTCAAGTTTTTGATTGCTAAATAGTGAAATAGTTCCCGTTATATTTCAGAAGAGGGACGACAATAACAAGGTACGTGAACGTGCAATTTTTTTTTTTCTTCCTTTGTTGTACATATCTTATACCTATGTTATTGTACCATTGCCCACATTAGTTGTTTTGTGAAACTGCGCGTTAATTATTGTGAGTGATATGGTGAGATTTGGTCAGGGCACTCCCTGATATTCTACCCATGTTGCATACGTAATTGTTGCGTAGATATTCCATGATTACAGTGGCATTTGGCCGGGGCACTCCCTGGTAATGCAGCTGTGTCGTTGGAACACTAAGACCTGTAGTGTCCTGAAATACTCCTAACAAGACTATGCGTCAGTTAGTGGTAAGGTGGTGAGATTTGGTCAGGGCACTCCCTGATATTCTACCCATGTTACATACTTAATTGTTGCATAGATATTCCATGATTACGGTGGCATTTGGCCGGGGCACTCCCTGGTAATGCAGCTGTGTCGTTGGAACACTTGTAGTGTCCTGAAATACTCCTAACAAGACTATGCGTCAGTTAGTGGTAAGGTGGTGAGATTTGGTCAGGGCACTCCCTGATATTCTACCCATGTTACATACTTAATTGATGCATAGATATTCCATGATTACGGTGGCATTTGGCCGGGGCACTCCCTGGTAATGCAGCTGTGTCGTTGGAACACTTGTAGTGTCCTGAAATACTCCTAACAAGACTATGCGTCAGTTAGTGGTAGGGTGGTGAGATTTGGTCAGGGCACTCCCTGATATTCTACCCATGTTACATACTTAATTGTTGCATAGATATTCCATGATTACGGTGGCATTTGGCCGGGGCACTCCCTGGTAATGCAGCTGTGTCGTTGGAACACTTGTAGTGTCCTGAAATACTCCTAACAAGACTATGCGTCAGTTAGTGGTAGGGTGGTGAGATTTGGTCAGGGCACTCCCTGATATTCTACCCATGTTACATACTTAATTAAAATAATAAATAAATAAATAAAATAAATATATTTATTTAAATTCATTTTACATAATAAACTAAGCACTAAATATTAAAGAGAACAAAAATAACACATATGCCTGAACTAGGTATTCCTGTATCTCAGGCGAAAAAGGACTTATATAATCTTATAAAATAAATTAAAACAATTTACTTGCAAAATACTAACTAAAAACAATCATTAGGTAAAAGTGTGTATAAATATTAAATGCTATAAACTGTAAAAATATTAAATAGAAACAAACTTTTCATTAATTAATCTAGGGCATAATATAATGATCTCTACTTTACATAAACGAAAATATGTCAAATTGGGTGTATTGGCTGCGACATGCAAGTATCCGCGTCATCGGAATAATCCGGGTCAAAGTCAATGTTGCATAAAAATTATATTTATTATTTATTAATGCTATTAGAAATATGCGTACCTACGTGATCGATTTGATAACATTTTATTTTAGGTTAGTGGGACAAATCTGTTAGTAAAAAATCGGTTATTTAAATATAAAACAAAAACTTATCTAGAATACAAAGAGTTAAAAATCTTAAAGAGACACATTTAGGCACCCACATAGTCAATAGAGTCAATATATCGATTTTCAGCAATTTTTTTGGCGGGGCAGTCTGAGTCGCCAGTTTTGTGATTACATGGGTTTTTGAAGCGTAAACATGTAGCGCATTTTGGTTTCTCGGCTATCTTTTTGCACTCCTTTATCGCATGACCTACATCACCACACAATTGTTGCATAGATATTCCATGATTACGGTGGCATTTGGCCAGGGCACTCCCTGGTAGTGCAACCGTGTTGTTGGAACACTTGGCATATCCTACTCCTATCTACTACAGTGCTTAAGAATTATTATTACTGGTTGTTGCCCGCGACTTCGTGCGCGTGTTAGTTGTTTTATATACCAAAACCTTCCTCTTGAATCATTCTATCTATAGAATAGGGCCGCATCAGTGTCTGTTGCGTTTTGAAGATCTGGGCATGCATGGGAACGGCCGGCGGGAGGCGACTTTGTTTATGCTATGTTGTAAATTATGTAATTAATTCTTATTTTTTTATTTCCTATAAGCATGTGAAACAAAAATGTTGTTAACTAGATTACCTGATTTAAAAACGTAACCTACCTACCTACCTACCCTAATTTTTTGTTTATCATTATTTCACGTTATTATGGTACGACTTTAGACTGATCGTTGAGCAATTCATTCATACCTATGTTGAAAGTTTCAGATTTATCATGGATATTAATGATGGTGGCCAAGATGAGGAACCAATGAGATCAGAGAGTCCCATACTACAGATGGTAGTAACCACTGCGGATATACACCAAGAATCTAACAATGCCTTAAGGAGAGGAGAAATCCGAGGCGAAAACGACAGATCAAGATCTCAACATAGTCGCACACGCAGTCGCAGTCCCAGGTTTGAAAACCGTATTATTCGCGAGGAACTTGAATTAGAAAGACAACGCCTAGAAGTTTTTGCGAGTCAGTTAGAGAGAAGACGCGAACGAATAAGAGAATCTGAGATACGCAGCCAAACAAGGGACAGACATCGGAGCCCCTTAAGGGACAGACTTGACAGACATCGGAGCCCCTTAGGGGACAGACAAGACAGACATCGGAGCCCCTTAGGGGACAGACAAGACAGACATCGGAGCCCCTTAGGGGACAGACAAGACAGACATCGGAGCCCCTTAGGGGACAGACATGACAGACATCGGAGCCCCTTAGGGGACAGACATGACAGACATCGGAGCCCCTTAGGGGACAGACATGACAGACATCGGAGCCCCGTAGGGGACAGACATCGGAGCCCCGTAGGGGACAGAAATCGGAGTCCCGTAAGGGACAGATATCGGAGCCCCGTAGGGGACAGACATCGGAGCCCCTTAGGGGACAGACATCGGAGTCCCGTAAGGGACAGATATCAGAGCCCCGTAGGGGACAGACATCGGAGCCCCTTAGGGGACAGACATCGGAGCCCCTTAGGGGACAGACATCGGAGCCCCTTAGGGGACAGACATCGGAGCCCTGGAAAGAACAATCAACGATCTGGTGAGTCGGCATCTTTATTATTCGAACAGTTTTTAAAAGTTGTTAAAAATCAGGCCATTGAGCGTGATAGTTTTCCAGTCTTGAACAATGTTTTGCCAGAATTTGACCCTTTACGCAGAGAACAACCAATCACCGTTTGGCTAGATAAGGTAGATGAGTGCGCCGATATATATAGGTGGAATGATAGACAAACCATACATTATGCTTTGCCTAAACTTATTGGCCATGCTAAAATGTGGTACCAGGGTTTACCGTCCCTTAAGCATACGTGGTCCGAGTGGAAAGCACTATTAACTGAATCCTTTCCAGCTACCGAAAATTATGCAGATTTATTAACTGAAATGCTCAACAAAAGAGCACGATTTGGAGATTCATTCGAATTATATTATTATTCTAAAATTAATTTATTGAATCGCTGCAAAATTTTCGGTAAAGAAGCCATAGACTGTTTAGTACATGGTATAGATGATAGGGGGGTTAGGGTTGGAGCCCAAGCAGCTAATTTTGTTAAACCAGAACAGATATTGCAGTTTTTCAAAACACTGAAAGTGCAATCGAAGGATAGTAGTTCGGATGTTAGGAAGGTTATGCGTATTTCCAACAATAACAGCTCTCTTGTCACTCGAACAGTTAGCAAGCCGAATGACCAAGTTACATCCAAGCCACGCCAATATTCTGACTCTGTCACGTGCTTCAATTGCAAAGAAAAGGGACACCCGTGCTCAAGGTGCCCCAAACCTCTATTACAATGCTCGTATTGTCGTCTGATTGGTCATGTTATTGCTGACTGCCCTAAGAAAAATTTAAAACCTGAATCTGAAAATGTTAAAAGCGTATTGAATATACTTATGGAGGATCATAATGACAAACTCTTACTAAAACAATATAAAGAAATTAGCCATGTCCCATCGGACGATAGTTCAAGCGACAAGTATAAAATAGCGATTAAGATAAATGATAAACCCATAACATGTCAATTAGATTTAGGTAGCGAGGCAACCTTGATTCGTAAAACGGACGCACAAATGCTTGATTTGAAATGGTATACAGTAGATGGTCCGCTGTTACGTGGTTTAGGCAATGTACCATATCTTCCATTAGGTAAGGTTCAAGTTAATATTGAGGTACAGGGAGTACTAGAATCAAACATTGACGTCATGGTTATTGATGATCATCTTATAAACAGCCCTGTTCTGTTGGGACATACCTTTACCGAACGACCAAGTTTACGCATTATTAAAACTGCAACAGACATAAAATTTGAAAAAGTAAATAATTTAGATGATGTAAAACTCTTTTTTAAGACTGAAAATGATGTGATTATTGATGTAGATAAAATGGGTAGCGTACGCGTTAATGTTGATAAAGCACTTAGCGGATGCGTCTACGTGGGAGGTTCGGTAAGGGGATGGCCAGGAAAGGAATATTACCTTTTACCGGGAGAATATGAAATTCATTCAGGAAGATGTTTATTATTAGTACAAAACCTAGGCACACAACCTATTATCTTTAAGAAGGGGGTGCTAGTTACGCGAGCTAGGTATTTAGGGACTCCAAAGCAAGTTCTAAGCGTCACAATTGATCATGCTCATAAGGATGAACCGATTATTCCATGTGGTAATAACCTATCTGTTAGTGAAAAACAGAGACTTTGTGACTTACTAGATAGATTTAAAGTTTGTTTTTCTACTGGAATGCACGACTTGGGTTTTACCAATGAATCTCAAATGGTTATTCAATTAAAGGATACTGAGCCAATTGTTTACCGTCCTTACAGGATGTCACATTCAGAACGACAATATGTACAGGGTTTGATAGGCGAGATGGTTGAGTGCGGGATAGTTCGCGAGTCAAAATCACCTTATGCCAGCCCTATTGTACTTGTTAACAAGAAATCTGGGGAAAAACGGCTCTGCGTGGACTATCGCGCACTTAATAATAAGACAAAACGGGATCATTATCCTCTCCCACGAATTGAAGATCTGCTAGATCAATTATCAGGTAAAGCTGTTTTTACAACTCTCGATCTAGCATCAGGGTATCATCAAATAGCTATAGCCGAGGATTCAGTAGAAAAGACTGCGTTTGTTACGCCGGATGGGCAGTACGAATATACTCGAATGCCTTTCGGCTTAGCAAATGCACCAGCGGTGTTTCAAAGAGTCATGCACAAGGTCCTCGCGGGTGTAAAGTACGTAGTTATTTATATGGATGACATTTTAATTCCTGCGTCCTCATTCGAGGAAGGTTTGAAACGTCTAGAAGAAGTTCTTACCGTACTAAAACAAAGTGGCCTTACTTTAAAAATGCAAAAATGTAATTTTTTTCAAAATAGCATAGATTTTCTGGGATACGAGATCAGTAAAGAAGGAGTGAAACCCGGGTTTCAAAAAGTTCAAGCCGTATCTATGTTTCCTACTCCCACTAATCAACATGAGGTTAGAAGGTTTCTAGGTTTGGCTGGCTTCTTTGGAAGGTTCGTCAAGGATTTTGCGTTGATAGCGCAGCCTTTGACTAACCTTCTAAAGAAGGACACTCCCTGGAAGTGGAGTAGTATTGAGGAAAACGCATTTGAGACATTAAAATGTAACCTAGTTAAAAGGCCTATACTTTCTCTATATGACCATAATGCAGAAACCCAGTTACATACTGATGCGAGCAAAATAGGTTTAGCCGGCATCTTGTTACAGCGGTTAGGCTCGAATCCATGGAAACCTGTGGCATATTACAGTAGGCAGACTACTATTGATGAGCAAAAGCTTCACTCCTTCGAACTTGAGACTCTGGCAGTAGTAAGCTCACTTAGCAAATTCAGAGTTTACTTGATCGGTATCAAGTTTACAATCGTGACAGACTGTAACGCATTGCGTTCAACCTTTACTAAACGAGACCTGATTCCACGAATATCCAGATGGTGGATACAGTTCTTAGAGTACGATTGTGAAATTGAGTATCGCGCGGGAGATAGGATGGGCCATGTAGATGCACTGAGCAGGAGTCCCGTGTCCGAGGTGGAGGAGCAACCACACACAATTGACATACTAACGGTTAATCTTGATGACTGGATAACAACTGTGCAGTCCGGAGACGCTGAAATTAAACTTATCAAAGAGGTTCTCGAAGACCCCTCGACTACAAAAATTGCTAAAATTCATAAAGAATACAAGTTGAAAAATAATAAAGTATTTCGCATCATTGATGAAAATACTATGCGTTGGGTGGTGCCTAGAGGTGTCCGCTGGCAACTATTGAAAGCCAACCATGACGATGTAGGGCATTTTGGGTTTGAGAAAACACTGCAACGGCTTCGATCATATTATTGGTTCCCAAAGATGCGACGATTCACTAAGAAATATGTGTCTGCATGCTTCGAATGTGCCCATCACAAAACTCCATCCGGTGCCAAGGAAGGTAAACTACATCCCATCCCCAAGGTGGAGATTCCATTTCACACTATCCATGCCGACCATTTAGGGCCATTTATTCGCAGCAAACGGAGAAATACTTATTTATTAGTAATAGTAGACTCTTTCACAAAGTATGTTAATCTAACGCCCCAGTCCGTAGCACTAAATCAAAGGCAAGCATCAAAGTTTTCAAGAATTTTTTCAGTTATTTCGGTACTCCTAGTAGATTGGTAACCGATAGAGGAACTAGCTTCACTAGTAAGAAATTCAAAAAGTTTTTACAAAACATCCGGTGTAAAACATATTTTGAATTCAGTAGCCACACCTCGTGCTAACGGACAGGTCGAACGATACAATCGTACGATTCTTTCTGCTTTAGGTACAATGTCTCATGGGAAATGTCCCGATAAATGGGACGATTTTGTGCCAGACGTGCAAATAGGCATCAACTCTACTGTACATGAAGTAACAAAAAAATGCCCAACTGAACTTCTGTTTGGTAAGAAGGTTACTAATCCGTCACAGGGTGTATTTAATGATATTATTGATGAGTTAGGTAGTGGGGCTACAGAAGAAAGTCTAGATGACGTCAGACATCAGGCAAAAGTGTTAATAGACAAAGATCAAGCTCGAAATAAAGAAAGATTTGATAAGCATAGGAAAAGTAGTACACAGTATAGAGAAGGTGATTTAGTTAGGTTAATAAGAACTATAGTAGGAGGAACGGGGCAGTCTAAGAAACTTGAACCGAAATGTCAAGGACCTTATAGGATTAAAAAGGTATTACCTAATGACCGCTTTATTATTGAGGATACTCCGTTAACGAGAAAAGGCAGACGTTATGAGGGCACAGTATCTATAGACAAAATATTCCCATGGCTTAGCTTTGATAATGATCCCACGGGTGAAACTTCTAGCGATAACGATTCTTCAGAAGGTTAAAGCATTGTTCAGACACTACTATAAGATTGTTCGATTGAATGAGATGTTGATTCACCGCAAAGTAGAAACACGATAAATCACACTACTTAGATACCTAATTACTTATAAAATAAAATGCAGTAAATACGTTATTTTCTTGTTGCTTGAATTATTATTTTTATTTGAAGAAAAATGTAATTATTTTAATGAATTAATTATAGTAAACTTATTTTTTTTTCTTTCTCCCTATTGGGTATTACTTATTTGTTATTGTGATTTATTTTCTTCACAAGTTCTATGTTATAATTTTAGCTTTTGTCATTTTATTCTTTTATGTTTTATTTTATTTCTTATCAAATTATACATATACTTACACATGCTAAAACGAGAGGACTCGTTTTGGGTCGGATGGCCGATTGTAACGTTACCTATTTAAATCGTATCCTTCAATTCAAAGGTAGTAGTCAATTATTCTACTGGCAGTCCTACCGCCCGACGAGACAACGAACCAGAAACGGCTCGATCGTCGGGCGGTGGAAGGGGTAGATATAAATACCGGTGTCCGACACAAAACGCTCTCTTTTTATGGTTGGTCTCTCGATGTGAATAGTTGTTAATAATTATTATAGTTGCTATTTTCTATTAATTCTCATTGTACGTGTGTCAATTCAGTGAAATAAATAGTTGGTCGTCTACTCAAGTTTTTGATTGCTAAATAGTGAAATAGTTCCCGTTATAATTGTTACAACCTACAAAGTTTTTTCCGTTATCGGAATAGATATCTGTACACAAACCTCTGCGAGACGTGAAGCGTCGTAGTGCAGCTAAAAAAGATTCAGTCGTTAGGTCCGATACTAATTCCAAGTGAATCGCTTTAACACTCATACATACAAACACCGCTACGTACGATTTAATTATCTTTGCGTTACGAATTTTGTTAGCGCGCACGTAGAACGGGCCGGCAAAATCAACAGCTGTTTTTAAAAAGGGCCGAGACGCATGGGTACGAACGGACGGCAGCGTAGCCATCGGCGGCTGTGGATGAGTTGGTTTATTACGAAAGCAACTAACACATTTGTGTATACGTTGTCTAATGATATCACGACTCGATATTATCCAATATTTTTGTAACAATAGGTATTGAATAGTTTGCGCACCTGCATGCAAAAATGTTAAATGTGCATTATCGATAATTATGAAAGTTAAAGGATGTTTTTTAGGTAGAATAAGTTGATGTTTATGCTCAAATGTTAATGACGAGTTATGTAACCTGCCGCCGACGCGTTGGTACTTATCTTTATCTAAAAAAGGGGTTAATCTTTTTAATTGGTTCGTAGGGCGATCACCCTTAGATAAATTGTTTATGTCTTCACTAAAAACTGATTGTTGTACTAAGAAAATAAGACGTTTGAAACTACTGTTATACTCGGGTACGGTTATGAATTTATTATGATACGAAGTTTGGAATTTTTTACACTTGTGATAAAAACGAAAGATATACGAAACGACACGAATAAGTTTTCCTAACGAGGAGAAACGAGAATAGATATCGAAATCATCGACTTGATCGGTCGATGTCAAATTAACTAAAATGGTTTGACTGCGTTTTTCTTCGACAGTGCTAATACCTACATCCTTGTTGGAGGTAGTAGGCCAAAATGATGAATCGGTTTGAAGCCACGTAGGGCCTCGAAACCACAAGGAATGTTTGACAAAACTAGACGGTAGCATTCCTCGCGATGCTGCGTCAGCAGGGTTGTCGGGCGAGGGTACGTGTCGCCAACAACTAGCAGGAACATGGGACAATATCTCACTAGTCCGATTAGAAACAAAGGTTTTCCATTCGTGTGGCGAGGATCGCAACCAAGCCAACACGATGGACGAATCTGTCCAAGCATATACATTATCGATTTGTATATGGTCGCTGTAAGCGAGCATCACTATACTAATAAGTTTAGATAACAATAGTGCGCCCATTAGTTCGAGACGCGGAATCGATAATTTTTTCAAAGGAGCGACGCGAGTTTTCGCCAAAACTAAATAAACCTTAATGTTTTGATTAGGTTCTATACAACGAATATAAACACACCCGGAAAACCCCCTTTCCGAGGCGTCTGAAAAACCGTGTAGTTCGAAAGATGCTGAATTAGGAAATATGTAGCGTGGAAACGTACATTCCGATAACAAAGGTAGCTCCTTGATAAAACTAGTCCAAGCGTTCACTACATCAACAGGAGGTGATTCATCCCAATTAATCCCGGCAATCCAAAGTAATTGCATGAGATGTTTAGCGTACAAAATAACTGGGGATAATAGACCTAAAGGGTCGTAGATTTTGGCTATTTCTGATAATATTATTCGTTTAGTACAAGATGAGTTTAATGTTTTTACATCGAATTTAAAAATATCTAGTTTTGGATTCCATTGAAGACCGAGAATTTTTGTTTGTTTGTCATCTTCCATGCTAGAAAAGGAAATGTTATGGTCAGTATCGGGATCCCGCTCACCATTAGATAGTCGGCCCCGCTCACCATGGGATTCTGAGGGGGTCACCGCGTTAAGTACGGCAGGGGAATTACTAAACCATTTACGAAGTTCAAAGCCTGCGGAGCTACAAATACCTATAAGTTCATTTTGCAAGGCTAACGCGTCAGGGATGGTTGCTGAACCGGTTACGACGTCATCGACAAAAATTTGACGTTTCAAGACCTGGGACGCGAGGGGAAAACGTTGCCTTTCATCGTCAGCGAGTTGACGTATGACTCGAAGTGCCAGGTATGGAGATGCGCTCACACCGAACGTAACGGTGCGCAGCCGATAATCACGAATAGGTTGATCCGGTGACGTTCGCCAAACAATACGTTGAAAGTCCCTATCGCAATCCCTAACAAGAATATTTCTATAATGTTGCTTAATGTCAGCAGTAAATGCAATAGCATGAGTACGAAAATTAAGCAAAATATCGATTATGTCCGCATGTAATTTAGGACCGGTAAGTAAATTATCATTCAAGGATTTATTGTTAGTAGTCTTACAACCTGAATCAAAAACGACACGAGTACGAGTAGTAGTACTTGACTCCTTAATTACAGCGTGGTGGGGTATATAATAATATTGTGTATTGTTATTCTCTAAAGGTGGAGTACAAGGTTCCATGTGATTTAATTCTAAATATTCTAACAAACACGCATGGTAATCCTGCTTGAGAGTCGGATTCCTTTCTAAACGATATTCAAGTTTACAAAACCGCGCGAGTGCGATATCGCGAGACTGGCCCAGTGTAGGCTCAGCTTTAAATGGAAGCGCTACTATATATCTACCCGTCTCGTCGCGAGAGTGGGTATCACGAAAGATGTCTTCACACAACTGCTCATCAGCGGTGAGACCACGATTATCGGGGATCGTCTCCAACTCCCAAAACCTTTGCAGGTCAGCGTCCTCGAAGAAGGAGCTGTGATAAATTTGAATTGGAGACGGAATACAAAACGATACTTTCCCCATCAACAAATAACCAAAGATACTATTCATTGCGATAGGCGAGTCCGGGGGACCCCTTTGTATATGACCTAGTAGGACCTCGGATAGTATATCCGCACCTAAGATCATTTCAATAGGTTGGTTGTTCAAACAATTAAAAGTTGGATCCGCTAAAAATAAGTTTTTAAGATGCGGCCAAGTTTCGGTAGGGTTAGATACCGGTATACAGGGTTTTTGGTACACAAGTTTATTTAAAATCAAAGCTTCGACGCTCAAAATCGGTTCAGTTTTGTTACACGGGGTCAAAGTACAAGATACTATGCCCTTGGGTTTGATCGGCTTAGATTCGCCAATTCCAAACACAGGTATCGAAACATACCTACGAATTAATCCTAAGCGTTGCACACACGAGTCCGTTATAAAAGTAGCCTGACTCCCTGTATCTATTAAAACACGAACAACGAATCGCACCTTACCTACGCATACGTTGACGAGAGCCGTAGACAACAAAATCGATTGATTACGAGAGGTAGATACAATTGTTTGCTCGCTGCGTGCGCGCATCGCGTGATTCACGACAGCAGCGGGCGTGGCGTCTCCCATAGGAGTGAAACAGACCGCATTCGTTTTGTTTTCAAAATGTAACATCGTGTGATGACGATTATTGCAATATTTACAAGTAAAAGTCGATTTACATTGTTTCAAAGAGTGCCCAACATGTAGACAATTATAACAAATGTTTTTAGATTTAACGAAATTAAAACGTTCCTGAATAGATTTATCTAAGAAAACTGCACATTTAGTTATTGAATGTTGAGATTGCGAACAACAAATACAAGTTTTATTATGAACGAGCGAAGGTTGAGTTTCGTTTGACAATTGCGCAGCATGATTTGCAGATGACGAACGAGACGCGTTATGTGCAACAGCAGCGCCGCGTGGCGAAATGCCGGTACTATAATTACGATGAGAACTACCTTTGACTAAATGTTTTTTATTATAATCGGTAGAAATTACATCGAAAGTAGAAATTTCTTCCTGCAAAAACTTAACCAATGTATCAACGTTAGGTATTTCTGTTTTAGAATTAGTTAACGACCTTTCGTATCGCAAACGCAAAGAACTCGGTATTTTACGTAAGATAATGTTTAGCAACAAAAAGCTCCATTCTTGAACTGGAAATTTTAACATTTCTAATGCCTTTATATTTTCTATGTAGATATTAACTAAATTACGAATGTTTTGATGCGTTTCCTTAGCAAACGGTTCGATATCTAAGATACGATCTAAGTGAGTTGAGGCGATAATTCTTCGGTTCTCATACCTAGAAGTTAGGATATCTAAGGCCATGGAATAATGTTCATCGCGAATAGGTATAGACTTAATCAAGTTATAAGGTTCACCCTTCAAAGTTAACAAAAGATAACGCAGTTTCTCTGCCTGTGTATATGCATCGTTATTATGAATTTGACCACAGAATAAATCATAATAAGTAGGCCAATCCGTAGAATCGCCACTAAAGGTAGGCAAGGGTAAGTTAGCTAAAGTTCTAGAATGTTTATCGCAATGAGAAGAGGACTGTTCAGGTAAAAGGGCGCGGCTCATGCGTCTACCCTCTTGCTCTGATTTTTTAAGTTTATCGACATGAACAAGAATTGCGTAGTAGCAATCATTAAAATCGTTACGAATTTTTAATTGTTCGTCACGATTAAACAAATTCGCTTTCATTAACGATTTTTCGATTTTTGATTGGATTTTACTGAATTTCCTTTGTTGAGCGACTAAATCAGTAGCGCGCGAACGAAACTGTGTTGTATCAGTAGTAGCAAATAACAAAGTACGTTTAATATCTTCTAAAATAATATCTCTTTCAAATAAATCTTGTTGAATAAAGTTAACGTTCTCAAGTACAGCTACTTCATCATCGACTGGCGCCATCTTGGATGATTTAGATGACGCGACAAAATGCACAAAATATAACAAAATTAGCGAAAAACTAATAAAAACAACTACAACGTGTACGTAGTACAGCTTGACAAACGAAAGAAAACACAATCTGCGGTAAGAAATCAAATAAATCCGGCTCGAAGGACCAAAAAGGAATGTACGGGAGTTACGGTTTTGTACCACTGACCTTTGCTCTCGAGGGTGTTCTGGCCGGTGGAGACGTGTCCGTGGACGATCCGTGAGCATCTAGTCCATAGGGTGCTGGCTATTCGATTTCCACCACAGAAGATGTGTGGTAGGTAGGAAAGGGGAGAAGAAACGAATCAAAGGTCCACACTTGATGCGCGGCGCGGACCGGTAGGTACTCCAAAAGATCGAGATGTGCTCACTCGAAGGTAGCGAGACGAAGACTGGTGGTCGTGGTACGTTCGTAATTCAAACAGGAAAAAACTAATGAAATCTACCCACAAGTTGTGTTTTCTTTCGAGACCTACCCTCATCATTGATTATAAAATAAGCTAACAAATAAAATCTGTTCCTCTACGGAACATGTGATAAGATATCGAAAACTTAATATACAATTATCAATACATATTACTATAAACGTAAAAGAGGATTAACTTACACTTGTTTTTCCGTAACTAACCAGGAAACAATTTTTGAATCCGGGGAGCACCACACAATCCAACAATGTTTTTAGATTAATTTGATAGATTACAGCAAAATAACTTTGTGCTACGTTCTTCTTAAATGTTTCCAGTGCACAGAAAACCATAATCTACTTAACTTTATTTAAATATTTTCGATTAATCACGTAACTAACTAGGAAACCGCAAAATGACCTTTTTTATGAATGTTAAAAAACATTAATTATTTTAAAATGATGCATTGTTTTCCCAGAATTGTTTATTCAAGTGATAAATGATTATAATCAGTGTAAGATAGTACCAAAAAGTTAAATGCAAACTCAATGTTTTCTTAAATATTCTTATAGAAAGTCAACACTGCTTAATGGGACACATCACTCTCCATACATTTGCACACTCAAAGTTCTAATTTTTAATATTTTTTTCATAAATGATCTAACTTTTACAAGAATTAGAGCAGGAATATAAACAATAATTCAGTGCTTTTATTTATGTAATTGTTATCTTGAACAAAATATGTTTATATTACGTAAAAAAAAAAAGTCAATTTATGGGACACATCAAAATCAGAATTCAGAATTTTTTTGAAAAATGCTCTCGTGTCAAAAAAATCGTATTACGTATGTAATCGCTCAAAAAACAATTAAAAAAAAAAGAACTAAAATATGATTGCTCGTAATTGCTTTGCTGTCAAACGTCATACGTAATACGAAACATTTTTTTTTTCTTCAGTTATGGCTTCGCACGGTTTGTGCATATAGCCAGTATCAAGTAATATTTTGCATCAAGTTATGGCCCGATTTACAGAAATCGGGCTCAAAGTGTTTCAAGATGGTCAAGTCGTCAAGTCACAGTTTGTCAAGTCAGGAGTCATAGTAAAGCGGTGGCTACTTTACTATAACCTTGTAGGAGATTTTGGAGGCAACGAGAAAAGTCCATGTTTGACACTGATTTTTACTTTCACTACACTTGTGCACTTTCACAGAACTAAATTAGATAACTTTCCACCGGAATTATACAATTTAACTCGGTTTACAACTAAGTTTCGTGTAAATAAAACTGCAGCACGACATGTTGTTGGCTCGTTCCCGCCAAAACTCCTACGAAACATTGACATATTCAAAGAGTTTGTTTCGATTGAATGCACATTATAGTCCATCGCAAGCTAATGGCAGCAATGTCATTAGCTTGCAATGCTTTTGTTTATGCTGATACGTAATACGAATTTGCGATAATATAGCAAACATTGCGCCTTTTTGCTGTCGCTTGGCTATTGTAAGATACGTAATCAGACCTAACACTTCACACGATTTGACAACTAGTTAAGTAGCAAGAATGTTAGTTCTTCTTTAGCTGGTTGTGAATCTCAGTTGCCAATGTGGCCGGAGGGAATTTTGCGCACACAGGTCGGTGGCGGCCACTACAAAACGTATGAAAAATCGTGTAAACTGCTAGTGGCCAACGGTGGCTGTCGTCGGTGGTCTGTTTGCACAGAGCAGTCACAGTGTTACCAGCATAAATTACCACTCGCTACTGAATTCTGAAAAGCCTGAAATGATTTTTTTGTTTGTAACAAATAGGCTCCAAAACTACTGGACCGATTTTGATAAAACTTGGTATGAGGATACATTGATTCATTGGGAATAACATATGCTAGGGTAGGGTGGGCATCAATGAACCACCCAAAGTTTGAAGAAGTGTAACTCACTTTTTTCAAGACTTTTCCTAATATTATTAAGTATATAAAGATTGTACGAAATATATCTAGAAATCATTTGGCTTTAAAGAATTGAACGTCAATTTATTACTTTTCAAGATATACATCATTTTTTTTTAAATGGGAAATGGTTCATTGTGTACCACCCGGGGTACTATGTGAACTTAGGGGTGGTACTGTTTAAACCGTATGGTACTAAATGAATCATAGTTTTTTTTTTTTTTTTTTTTTGTTAGTATAATTGAATGAAAGAATGGAAATAAATAAAAGAATGAAAATGTACTTAGGTACTCAAGTCATTTTTTAGTGAAAATAATCATCAGAAACGAAATACCACTTACCTACACGAATATTAATCAACAAATCCCAAGGAACATTATAATAAAATCCCTAATCAACAGCAACATTCAGTATCACAAACAACCAACTTACATAATGTTGACAACCAAATATCTCTTACACAAAAATTAATCAACAAAAGTCTAGGAACATTATAATAAAACCTCTAAACAGCAACATTCAGTATCACAAACAACCAACTGTGGTATCCTTAGAACCGCGGTTCATTGAGTACCACATCGGAATGGTTCAAATTGTACCACCCTTACCATATAAGTTTTCAGGTTATGTAAAAAATTGTTAAAACAAGTAAGTATCGTTAATGATAATGTATCTATTAAAATTGCAATAAAACGTTTCATGAGACTTCATAAATCATATTTTAATATATATAACAGTAAATGACAGAGAAAAGAAAGAACATAGGTATCTGTTTTTTTTTTTCATTTTTTAGCATTAAAAACACAAAAATTTCTCAAAAAGTCTTCAGCAACAGTTCGGCGGTGTCTAGTCTGGGCGGGCGGGGGCGCCACCTAAGACGTACCTTTTTGTCTTTGTCGCACACCGCTGCAACTTTGCGTTGCTGAATTAGAAGACTGATTCATTTAGTACCTACCGTTGGCTCAATGAGTACCAACACACCCTACTTTTTATCCCGATATTCCCACGGGATTGGGACTTAAAATTTGACGAACTAAAAGACTAAACTTTGTCAAATAATTGTGTTAAGTCATAATATACCTAAGTAGAATTAAGCGTAAGTTATTGTCTCTTTTTACATTAAAAAAAATGAAACACTGATGGACATTAGAACATTTTTTATTAAATCCACAATATATTTAAAAGAATAATATAAATATAATAAATTTTGCTGATCACTAACATTGCATTATTTCCAACAATGCCGAATGTAATGTAGGTAAGTCAGAGTTAAAAATATGTTCATAGCCAGACAGACAGACAGCTATATTTATACCTAATACATCTTGAGTTGGTAATATTTAAGCTAGAAACACATTGACACATGAAATATATGTAAGTACCTATGCTGATCCGGATGCGTCAGACATTAGAACGACGTAACACTCCATACATTTAAAACGTCTCAGACTTGTGCATCGGTATATGTATTTCTAGCTATTAGGTCATTATTTCAGTAGACCTGGATTACAAAGTAGATTAGATTATATCTGTTGCAATCCAGTGCTGGTTTGGATCACTGGAATAGAGCCCTACTGAAATAATGATGGCCTTTAAGTTTCATAATCTTGGTATAGTTAAGTTGTGATGTGCAATAGTAACTTAGTAAGTATATTTTAAACAGTTTGTATTGGGTAGTTTTGAACTAGATATGTTTGTTATATTTTGATATGCTTCACTTATGTTGGAAGTTATAGAAGCTCCGAGGGGAAGACAAATTTATCGTAAATTGCACATCACACATAGAAGATTTTTAGTAGAAAAATATTGAGAAATATTTGACTACCTATGTAATATATTTCAATATGTATCTTCTTAATATTAGCTTAAACATTTAACGGTTTTATCTATTTTTAAAATAAGCTAAATAAGTTACAAGACTGCTGTAAAACATGCAAAGCATTGATATTTGTAATGGATGATCTGATGATACACGAATAAGTCTTTGGGGCATTTAATCATAAAATCATTGTATTTAATACATTATACCACATCGGTAAATAAAAAAGGGTATTAAAAATTGTAGTTACCGCCTACGTAAAGTTAAAATAGCTGTAGATTTTTCATATAAATAAAAGAAGTCATTATCCTATGTATACATTTTCTTAATATTACTCTATGTTTTCCTACCTATCAAATTGAAAATTATTTAAACACCAAATAATAGACCCGAAATCGCTAATACAAATTAAAATACCTAAATACGCTAATTAATATATTTAAAAAACTTTTTTTTTTTTTTAAACAATATATTATTTTACTTATAAATAAATAAATATTTCAGGACATATTACACATCGCCATCCAGCCCCAAGCTAAGCAACTTAATGCTTGTGTTATGGGTGCCAGATAACGGATAAACTACTTATATACTTTTTTTTTTTTTTAAATATATACATATTATACATATAGGAAACACCCAGAACCAGAAACAAGAATTTATAGGTATAAATACTTAATATAAAATAGAAATCATAGTTTTGCTACTAAATTAAGAAATGAATTTGATGAGTACCTACTGGAGATGATGTTACAATAGATATTAGAGAAGGTCCTTAGAACTTTACTAACGGCCATATCGTAGACAGCTGCCTAAAACTCTGTGTTACTCGATATCCCTTTTAATTTTGTCCTGATATCAATATTCCCTAATATCCACTCTAAAATACAACGTGGATATTGAAATGATTAGTACATTGTGTTGTTTAATTTCGGTCAAAAGAGAATTTGTGCAGTGGTGGCCCTTTTAGCAGTTCGTCTTTGTAAGCTGCTAGTATCGCTCGGGACATGCTGGGTTCAGACGAACTCGCTTCGAGGAATTGGCGAAGTATCCTAGAAAAATAATATTATGTCTATGTATTCTATCCCTTATCTGGTCACCGTAATACAAGCTTTGTCTGGGGCTAGATAACGCTGCTGCAGACTTGCAGAGGAAGCGTGACCAAAGGGCTAATTCACAAACCATCGGTACGGAAGGCTACCGAAACGAATAAAACTGAAAAGACAAAGGATGGAAACACGTCAAAAGTCGCAGGAGTGAATAGCAAAATTTTAGTTTCGGTTGCTTTCCGACGGTTTGTGAATTAGCCAGCAGTATAAAAGATGCACGCAATTTTGTACCAAACAAATTCTGATTAATATTTTAGTTACAAAAGTGCTTCATCTGCAGCTACGCTGACCCAAAGTATCTCCTTGTTTGTAAACTTACCTGTTGGCGGGGTTAACTCCAACCGTCTCGTGTGTCTGCAGTAACTCTGGGTGATCGCCAATTGTATCTGTCAGCGCTGCGATCATCACATCTGAAAAATATGTACAGTAGGTATACAAGCAAGCCCCTTTCCTTCTTCACGTCATACTAGCCGAAATTGCACATGGTGTTAGCAGAAGGCCACACAGAAAAAACTGGAGCTAATTATAACTATAAATATTTTCGAAAAGTCCCAGCAATAAAAGCACACCTCTAACTATAACCGTAACTTCAGGGCCTAATAATAGTTTGGGACCATTGCGTTTCCAAGGCTTTGGTATTCTTGACGATTGACGACCCAGTTGTTGTGCCAACTGGGTCGTCAATCGTCAAGAATACCATACCGGACTGCCAAACACAGGGTTGCGGGCTCGATTCCCGCCTTAGACAAGTATTTATGCTTCAATATTTGTCTGTTGTCTTGTTGTTTCTATGTAAGTATTATAAGTAAGTATATAATTTACAAAAGAAAAGTCTGTTGTCTAGCACCCATAACACAAGCCTAATTACTTAGCTTGGGGGCTAGATGGCGATGTGTGGAATGTCCTGCAATATTTAATAAACTAAATTTAAATGTTCTTACCAAGAACTTTCTTCTCAATAGAGCGCGATAGTTGTCCCCTCTCTGCCTCCATCTCTAAGAACGCCATGAACCGTTGCGTGGCAGCCCGAGCTGATGCCGGGTCCCGGGAGAGGGATTGCGAGAACATCATCTGGTCACATTTTTAGGATAATCATTATTCTGAATCTTTCTACTCTGCTGAAGTTTTTCTTAAATGGTATCGTATCTATTGAGTTAAGATTAGCTATTTTGTATATGCTTTCATTAGAAAAGAGGCCCCACAATCCAACGCGTGTAAGTCCAAGCTGTGCAATAGGTTTAGATTTAGTTAGATGTCCCTTGACCCAGCAGTTTTGCCCATACCGTAGGTAAACAATGACTTTGAACCATTCGATAGTATCGTTTAGAGAAGATGAATCCTGTGGCTGATTAATACGATCCTAAATAGCTCTATCAAGTGCTGAACTGCTTCCAGAAGTCCCTACGTAATTTTCATCATTTTATCTCACCTTAGCCAGTTGATAAATAATCTCCTCAAGCGTGTATTCCGTGTAAAGTGTGTCGGCAGCCTTAAGCTTGTCCATCATTTCTTCGTACTCCTCCTCGCTGACAATCTGACCGTCTCGATCGTAGTCCGATGTACCTGGAGTTAAGGTTAGAGTTACAATACGGCCAAGTGTGAGTCGGACTCGCGCACGAAGGGTTCCGTACCATGTTGTATGGGAGCCCCAGTTTTTAGTATTTTTTGTATTAGGCGGGCAACAGAAATAGTACATAAACTGTGAATATATTTCAACTAGAGAGTTGAACCACGAACCGTAATAGCTAGAGAGCTGTCACGGTTCACGGGATACAGCCTGGTGACGTGGTGACAGATAGATAGATGGACGGACGGATAGTGAAGTCTTAGTAATAGAGTCCCGTTTTACCCTTTGGGTACGAAACCCTAAAAATTTATAGAGAACTTTTATACAGCGAGCATCAGCAGCTTTGACTCTTATACCAGGATGCTGTATTGCCTAAGATATGATTAGACGAAATAGGGTTCCACCAGCTACTATCTTAGGGCTTAACCGAATTTAGGTGTTCACTTCGCGTAGGTCTTTCATTCGCGAATGAATAGATATTTTCTAAAAGAGCGTGCTATATCTTAGGCCACATCGTCACCAACCATCAGGCAGGTGTGATAGTGGTCAAACGCTGACCTATCATATAAAGTTGCCAAGGTTACCTACTTCCCTTTCGAAAGAAACTAAAAATAGTCTATTTGTCCTAGAACGAATTACAGTTCACCCTCGCTAGGGTACGTTAAAAAAGAGATATTTTTAACTTTTTTTAATTTATTCACACCATCTAGCATCTATTGGCATGATCTGTCTAGCACAAAAATTGTTCATAGAGGTGTATAGATTCACTACTTTATCAAACAACCAGCTGTTGCCCGCGACTTCGTACGCGTGGTGGTACAAAATCCGTTGCGTAGTTTTAAAGATCTAAGCATACATAGAGACAGACAGCGGGAAGCGACTTTGTTTTATACTATGTAGTGATACATAAAAAACTTACTGATAATATTAGTCTGCAACATAGGATCGTATCGTTTGACCGGCTCAGGTCTCAGTTCGCTAGGCATTGGCAGCATCGGAGCCATAGGCGATAAGTTGTTGTTTAGCTCCCAGTTCTTAGACGCGATGCTATGGATTATGTCCTGACTGCCGCCAAATGGGAACGACTGGAGAGCTGGGCTTCGGTTTTGGTAGTCCTAAAAGGTAATGTGGAATTAGTTTTCAATGGTTGACGACGGTCGGGGACCGTTTTAGCTCCAGAGGATTGAAATCATCTTTCCCTACATTTATTTTCGATTTCATTACGTAGTTGTAAATTATACGAGTAGGTATGTGAAATGAAACGAAACGTATCTACTTAGCAAATGAACTGTCGTTACCACAGGTCATTACGTAGACATAGGCTAAAAGGTCAAAAAAGTTACATAATGTGGGAGATATCATTATTAAAATATTATTACCTGTGTACCTAAGTACCTAGGTATGAAATAGATATTCTACAAAATTACGTAGTTAGGTAGGTAAATTAGGACATTCAAGGTATTTGGACCTAACTAAGTAAGTAATTAATTTTTAAATTTTATTCCGGTGTAAACGTTCCCCTAAAATATCTTTTTTGTTAATTCTGTGGGCAAACCAGAATTTTCTGTCTCTACGAGTTGTTCTCGTTTGCTTTACAAGAAATCGGAAATATTTTTTGAATACCTA
Organism: Idaea aversata; assembly: GCA_907269075.1. Lineage (NCBI taxonomy): Eukaryota > Metazoa > Arthropoda > Insecta > Lepidoptera > Geometridae > Idaea > Idaea aversata. The sequence goes on from OU026091.1 coordinate 10,415,226, forward strand.
CTGCTAGGTATTGCTTAATAGCCATACAAACAGTATCCTATAGGTATATAGGGTTACAATGCCGACGATGCTTCCAATAGTAAATTGCATAAGTTAATTAATGTTCTGTATTCCGAGCCATTTCCATCGATCAAAATTGTATTTCTAATTGAAAAGAAAAGAGTAGAATCGAACCGTAATAAAACATTTCCATCAATACAAGTCAGATTGATGATCGTTTTATTGTGACTCTGATTCCTGATTTCATTGCCCAAAAGGGCCCATAAAAGTTGAAACGATCAACCCTGATTGACCTTTCCTGCGAATCCTACATTAGTGAAATCTAACCTGTTTCATTATACCTAAATATATTCAACTAAAATAGAATTTAATTTCTACAAAGGTGTTAGGGACCGAAACTAAAGTACTTTACTCATGTACTAAATAAACATTGCCTCTGAACACCTAATCAAAATACGTGTTACCTTACGTGGGGTAGTCCTAATGAGGGACGTATTATCCCAGCGAGCGATCTAGGGATAGTCCTAATGAGGGACGTATTATCCCAGCGAGCGATCTCAAAACAAAAGAATAGGTAGGTAGGTACTAGGTACCTAAAATATTACCTTCTAAATATTTTTATCCCAAGATCAGCACATAAAAGTTTATCAAGCTGAGTGATTTCTTTAGTGCTTTATTGATTTATTTTAGGTCGAATCGTTAATTTAATTAACAGATAGATCGGAATGAATTTGACCTTGGTAATGAAAGTTAAGGTGTTATACGGTACCTACTTTTAAAATGGTAGGTACTAGGTACCTACATGTGAATGTTTTATGTGCCTGAATACACTCTTTGCGGGGATAGGTACCTACTTTAGGCCCGAAGTCTGCACTGAAATTGTTCCTTTCCCGAAATAAGACGATTTTTTTTATTGGTTAACAAACATTTTTGATAGGCAACAATAAATTATACCGAATTGTCAATTTTAATGCAATAATTAACATCTAAGTGACGGGCACAAGGCCGCTTTAAACAAAGAGACAGTATCAGTAGTAAGCAGAAAGAAAGAAAGAAAGAAATAAATAAATAAAGAAAAACATTTATTTGGTACAGGCACACGACAACTAACTAACTAAACTATAATGTAGTAAGAAAGTAAATAGTAACAGGCACTTACTTCTCCTATAAGTCTAAATATCTTAAATATTCTAATCGCCTAAGAGAGTAAAGTATAGGCGCCTAATCAATCAAGAGTCCTTTAACGATCAAGGTTTGCCTCGATCGATTCATCGACTTAACCCCATAATTGAAAAATATTTTCTTATCCCTTTTATAAATTCTCGTAAAACTTAAATAGAAGTTGGAAAACTCTATTACAGTGCTTGATTTATTTTGATTAACAAAGCTCGTTGAAAGTTTATTAAACAGGGGAGCGAGGGGATTAGTAATTATTCTGGTCGTTTATCTTTGTTTAGTTAGGGACCTAGTTAGTTGGTTTTTGTATAAGAATTATTTTGCATTTTTCTCTTAAGGCGGCCATATTTATATTAATAAGTACTTTATCAGGCATAAGTATACAATTTACACAAAAATGACTAAGTTCAAAATCTCACAATATTTTGAATTATATGGAACACTTTTACCCAAAAACTAAATTCTTTATTATGCTTTGAACTATTTTAAATGAATAGATACCTACCTATCGTTTATGTATTAACGACCAATTAATTTATATTTTTTATTTGGGAAAGTTTTAAAGTAAAAGTCTAAAAAAGAAAAAGTATTTAAAAAATTATCAAACGTCCATCAGCAAAAAAATCGTTAAAAAGTCACCAAACCAATTCAAGTAACAATTCATTTAGAAGGAATCTACTACGGCTACGCCGAGACAGATTCCCATCAAAAATTATATCAGAAGAGCTAATTGCGATCAAGACGAACAAATTAATGTTCGCTTAAACTGCATTAAATATTGGATCACACTATCTTTTGTGGATAAAACACAACAATAGCGCGATCTAATTTTTCTAGTGGCGCCATCTCTGGGTGCAGAAAAGAAACGTGAACGTGTAGTACTATTCTGTACCTACCTACTCCGCGGATTCATCGCAAGGGCCTGCAGTGACCCGCATAAATTACCACTCGCCATTGAAGTCAGCCCTGTTTCATAAACCGTCGAAGGGCAACCGAAACGAAACAAAATTAGGCTGCTCTTTCATTCCCGCGACTTTTGACGTGTTGCTATCCTTGTCTTTTCAGTTTTATTCGTTTCGGTAGCCTTTGGATGGTTTGTGAAACAACCTGCTGAAAAGCCAGTTCTGAAAGCCTACCTTAATACTGGCTTGTTCCATAAGCATGTTCCGTAGTCGTTCCTGCTGTGCCGTCTCCTCGGCAGCACGAAGGTTCTGTGAGTAATGTGCCCGAAGATAATCGATATTGAACTTTATCTCTTGCAAGAATGTTATCGCATCTTCTTTACTCATCTAAAACAAACAATATTAAAAAAATATGTATATAAGTCTTAGATAATATGAGAAATAGGTACTTAAAAATAAACTTTACAATCTAAAAGGTCCATGTATAAACGTAGTTTCCATTGATTATGCGATGCCTGTCCTAAAGGCGACTAATTTAACCCTGTTACCGTTTATAGTATTTATCGCAGGCGTGCCGAAATATTATATTATGTTACTTATGTATATTATATTAAGAATTAAACCAATTAAATTAATAAAAAGAATTTGACTAAGATCCAAATTAAAAATACAAAGTTAATTCATGACATTACTGCGCTTTTAAGCGCAGGGTAGGTACCTATTAGACTTTGAATCCGAATATCGTGTCGTGGGTTCCAATTTTGATTCTGGTACCAATAAATTTTTATATAAAATCTGCAGAGTAATTACATGCCTACGGTTTAGTAAAACATTGTAGAGAAACCGAACCCAGCACTTTCCACCACAGTTCGATGGCAGGGATATTTTGTGGCATTTTACCAGCTTAACCACTAACTAAATGCTCACCATGCCTTCCTGAAGGAACTCTTCAATAGCGCTGGTGACTCTATTCTCGTCTCCCGTCCAGAACACGTACTCCGCCATATCAAGGGGAGAGTACTGAATTCCAGAGTAAGATGCGTAGTGATCCATCTGAAGGAAATCATTTGTTTTATACTATAGTTCCATTTGCCCAATCTACATCTGCATTTTTACTTCTTAATTACATAGTATAAAACAAAGTCGCTTTTTCTGTCTGTCCCTATGTATGCTTAAATCTAAAGGGATATAGGGACAAAGGAAGCGACTTTGATTTGGGTTGATGGTTGATGATGAGGTTGCCTAAAAAATTCAGTCAAGAATATGATTTTTTGTTTTGTTTTTTTAGCCCTGGCCTGTTTAAGAGACAAATTTTATACCAATAGAAAGTATGAAGCCTATAGAATATGCAAACGTTAGGTTGCTAATTTTTCCCCCATTAATCGGTTCCCAGGGATTTTGGTTCTTGGATGCTTGAGAAGCCAGAACACCCACATGTCTGCCACTAGGTATACTTAGACCCCGACGCGTTGTCGCCAACACATTTGTTAGAATGTGCTTTAGAACTCACATTGTTCTTGGTTTCCTTTGAAAGATCAGCATTAAACGCCCTTCGGACAGCTGTGTGACCATTCTGCGGACTGGCAACAGAGCCGTGCTGGACTAGTCGCGCTGCTCCATGGAATACCTGAATACAAACATATAGTTACAAACTGTAGATAGTTATTATATTATTAAAAGCCTGTATATAGTGTTCCACTGCAGAGCAAAGGCCTGTTAGACCCCCCCTTCCATATTTCGCGATCTTTTGTGATGGATTGCCAATTTGTCTCAAGAGCGTTCATCCTCTAGAACCACGAAGTCAAAATCAATGATGTAGTTAAGATATTGACTTCTCCGGCTGAAAAACATTTACATTTTATTTTTTTATTTTCATACAGTTTTTTCGTTAGAACAGTTTTTATTGTATGTAATAATAATGTCGCGCCATCTTCGATGGGGTCTGAGGCACGAACGTCAAATTCTATGGGTCTGACGTAATCTTTTTCCGTTGATCGAGGTCCGAATAGTTGTAGTTTTGGAATAAAGTTCTTCTTCAGCAAATATGGCCGGCGTTTTTAAATAATGTAGGTAACTACTTGGAATAAAAATGTCCAGCTAGTTACATCAATGTAACTACAAATGTAGGTGGAACGGACGGTAATTCCACTTCAGTGTGGCAGCTTTTTTCGGGGACATCGACTCCTTGGGTTTTGGAACGAAAGTATTTCGGTATTCCGAATTCGATTAGTTCCTAAATCCCCTTCGATAGAGATAGTGATAAGATAAATATAAAGTCTATATTTAGATCAGTGGCCTTCTAAAGTTTTGCAACCCCAAACCGTAGGTTTACGTCATATTTTAGCTAGCGGTAAGCTTTTAATTAATAGATGCCGAAAGTTCGGAATTTGAATATCAAAATTTTATAATTTTTGTAGAAGATGTGGCTTGTACTCAAACATTTTTATAACGTAATTATAATTTAGATTCAATAACTAGTAAAGCAAGGATCATGACAGAAAAAATATTGCTGTTATGATCCTTATACAATTACCGGTGTCGTTCTTTCCATAAGCAAATTCATTACCTTGGTGGTAGGTTCCTCACTCGGCGGCACAGTAGCCGTGGCGTCGATCACACTAACATGCGCACCATCCTGAACGACCACTCTATGAACGCCTTCTGATGGTACATCGAGTTGAGATTGAGAGTGAACTTGAGGCGTTCCGTTCCCTGAAGAATCAGCAGACGCGTGCTGCTCTAGCCGAGATACGAGCTCGCCATTCGCTTTTACTGCATCTAATAGGAAAATTCATGATGATCGGTAAGTTTTGGTCACTACAAAAAGAAATATGCATAGCCTTACATATTGTGTACCTACGCCTAGTTAAAATTCGTATTTTTAGAAGGTAGGTAGGTAAGTATTTAAATATTGCTACGCGACGACTTGAGAACCTCATCCTTTTTTTGATATTAGTTAAAAATCTACTTGTGAAGGTAGGTTTATGTATAGAAAACCTTAGTAGGTACATAACGCTTCTTTAAAATAAAATGAATATAAAGTGAGTTGAGCGCTTATTAATATACAACGGACTATTTTAGATTGTTTGATAACAAACTCTGATAACATAAGCTTTGGTCGAGCTTTTAGTCCACTCATTAGATTCCTAGCTGAGCCGCGTCCGTCCGTACAACGGCTTAGTTATCAATGTGCTTAGCGAGTAGGTAAATGACTAATAAACAATGTATGAAGGACCCACCTAATCGATGAAATTCCACGTGTTCGCTGTTAAGATCCTCTCCATTACTTTCGCCTGAAAAAAAAACATCATAAAAATTTAAAACAATGTAAACACAAAAAAACTTATTCAATACTTGCCTACTTTTTATGCTATAAAACATTCTATCTATCTGTCTCCCTACCAAAATTATTTATTGACAAATCTAATCTATTTGATAATACTAAACAGTTTCAAACAACGTCGTACGTTATAGTAATTAAACGATAAGTCCAAGGTCTGACCCAGTTTCTAGGTTCCGAAGGCCTTGCTTCAGACCCTGATATTAGGTACCGACTCCGTTCATAATAATAGTAACTATAGCTATTATATATTCTGTGTTATAGCACTGTTCTAAGGGGAAAACTGGGTGACGAAGCTTCGCTTGCACAACAAAAGTAATTTTGTTTGAACTAATGATTAGCCAATGATGGCTACATGTTTCTGCCTTTTGCCACGGAGACCCTGGGCCCGTGGGGACCAGAAGCCTTAGATTTTTACAAAAATATTTCAAAATTATTAGTATTAGCTTCAGGTGACCAAAGGGCTGGCTGCTACTTTGGCCAACGGATCGGTATTGCCATCCAAAGAGGCAATGCAGCGAGCCTTTTGGGCACCCTACCTAGGGAGACTTATTTAGATTATTAACTTTGTTTTATTTCTTTCTTTTTTAATAATGTTCCAATAGAAGTTTAATAAATATATTTAGCCAATTGTCACTGTTAAACAAACACAATCAACAGCTGTTATAAAAATATCAACATTGTTTAATTAACTAGCTAGTTAATTGGCAACATATTAAAAATATGAATCAAACTTTCAATGAACTTATCAAAGTTTGTTTATATAGGCCAGCCTTTCCCAACATTGGCGATACCGCCACCTTGTGGTTCGCTGCAGTCCTAAAGGGTAAGAGGCCCTAAAAAATGGGTGCGTTGTGTACTACCTACTGCGCTCAGGTTTCAAGTTAACTCTTGCATGTTATAGTAAAAGTCTCGTTTAGAATTAATGTTTAATCTTCGCTAGTATAGCTCACAATAATTAATTTAATTTTATGGTATAGTGGTTTTTAAGTAGGTGTAAAAATGGGGGCGCTGAATAATTTATTCTCAAAGTGGACAGTAGACAAAATAAGTTTGGGAACCCCTGATTTAGGCTATTTGTAAAACACGTCGGGGGAAGTCGTTGGACGTAGAAAGCATGCGACCGATCGCTCTGAAAGTCTTTGGGGTGGACGTCCATGTTCAGCAGTGGACGTCCTTTGGCTGATATCAATATGGTGATGACTTGTAAATGAAACCAAATTCACGTTACAGTAAACTGCAAGATGAAGGAGATATGCAAAATTTCTGTGTAATTTCTCTGTACGGGATAATTTATGTAGATTGAATTTCTACTGATTGCTCTACCTTTTCATGCTACGCCCTATCATCCTACGCATTTTGCGTATTTGCGTAACTCTATGCTAATTAAACCTATCTGTATCAAACAGTTACAGCTAACTTATGTGATTATTTCTACCCATCTAAATAGTTATCGTTAACTGATAGATTTATATCATGCCACGAGTGAACATATTCTTCTAGGCTAGACTGCATCAGGCAGGTCTAACAGTGGTCAAACGCTTACATAATAAAAAAACCTCTGCACCCCACGGAAGACGACCCAGTTGGCACAATGGTTACCATGCCGGACTGCCAAACACAGGGTTGCGGGTTCGATTCCCGCCACAGACAAGTATTTATGCTTAGATATTTGTCTGTGGTCTGGTTGTTTCTATGTATTATAAGTATATATTTACAAAAGAAAAGTATATAAGTAGTATATCCGTTGTCTAGCACCCATAACACAAGTCTAGTTACTTAGCTTGGGGCTAGATGGCGATGTGTGGAATGTCCTGCAATATTTATTTATTTATTTATATATAAGAGTTCCCTTATTATGTAAGACGCTCCTATCCTTCTGAAATATGACAATTAAACGTCAATTAATTCGCCACTTAAGTTAAGTAGCCTTTCAGTATTCCGGCGTAAGTAGCCTAATTTCAGGGCTCCAATTTTTACGTATCAAATATTACAGCCGGTTCAGTTTTTTTAAATAAGAAGACGTGACGAATAGATTGACACATTTAAAAAGTTACACATTATTATAATAATAATTAATACTTTGTTTGTAGCTACTCACCCAATTTTAATTTTTCCAATTGTTCTACCGGTACGTCCTGCAATAAACAATTAATTGAATTACTAACTCAGCTACAAAGATTTGGTTAAACCGGCACAACTAGTTGGGCGACCAAATGGAGCTAATTAAACTGACCGACGTAAAAACTTAAAGAATACTACCATTTATATCTCATTCTTATGTTCCGACTGTGAATCTCTTAGTTTTTTCAATAGAAAGAATCCAATGCTTCTATTTCGAACATAGACAAAATGCTCTAAATGGCGACGAGGGACATTTGACTGTTTTTGATAGCGAAAATATCGGGTCCAAAGTAGCTTATGTTGCTTCCAAGGATTCAATGTTTCTATTTATCTATTCTGAAAATGAAGAGGGACAAAAAGTACGTACCTACTTGGAAGCAAATTTAATAAAAATTGAGGGTTAGAAACTTTATGACTACATTTTTTTTTTTTAAACAATATAGGCTTGCATTTGACCTCATCTCACCTGATAGGAAGCGAGAATGAGGTCGAAGATGTAGCATGCTCGCCTAGAAGGTACCTATTCACTCTAGACTTGAAGACTCCAAGGTTGTAGTTTTGTGGGAACAGCGACGCGGGTAGAGAGTTCCATTTCTTAGCAGTGCGTACGAGAAAAGTGGATGCATGACGCTTTGTGCGCGAAATAGGAACTTTCACCATGTGCGGATGGCGAGCCTTCGTACACCTCGTTGTCTTATGGAAGAAAGGGCAGGATGGAACGAGCTCATGGAGTTCCTGAGAGCACTCACCGAAGTGAATCCGATAGAAGACCGACAAGCTGGCGACCTCACGACGGTGTCCCAGACTTAGAAGGCGTGACTCGACGAGCGCGTCATCGCCTATCAGCCTCTTGGCACGCCTGTCAATGGAATCAAGAGCCTCAAGCTGGTATTTGGCGGTTCCGTCCCACAGGTGACCACAGTACTCCATACACGATCGGACCTGTGCCTGGTACAGATTAAGAAGCTGCCCCGGTGTGAAGTACTGCTTTACCTTGGCAAGAACACCAAGCTTCTTAGATGCCAATTGAGCTCTCGACTCCACAAAAGGCCCGAAATTCAGGTCTGATGCAAGAGAAACACCAAGAAGATCAACCTATCGGTCAACGGCAGTGACCTCACCCTGGAAAGTTGGAGTCAGGTGAAAGTGGCTCCGCTTCACTGAAAAAAGACAGGCCTGTGTCACCCCAATCGGCTACAGCCAGCAAAGTCAAGTTCATGCGCTCGATTAGGGCCTCCCTACTGGCTTGGATTTGTGCTCTACCAGCACGCGCATTAGACAGGTATCTCTCCACAACAGTGCTGTCGTCTGCATACCCAACGATACCAGGTTTGAGCAGGTCATTAATGTGCAGCAAGAAGAGTGTTGCAGAGAGAACAGACCCTTGAGGTACCCCGGCATTAATGTCCATTAGGTCGGAAGAGTGACCGTCGACAACCACACGAAGCGACCGTTCCCTCAAGAAGTCGGCTATCCAAGCACAAAGGTCAGAGGAAAGTCCATAGGAAGGAAGCTTGCCAATCAGACAGTCGTGCCAGACTCGGTCAAATGCTTTGGAGATATCCAGAGATACCGCAAGAGCTTCACCGTGGTTCTCCATTGCCTCACTCCAAAGGTGTGTGGCGTACGCAAGAAGGTTCCCCATTGAACGGTTTCGGCTGAAGCCGTATTGACAGTCGCTCAACAGGTCATTTGCTTCAAGGTACGTCAGGAGTCTGTTGTTCAGCACTCGTTCAAGTGACTTACAGACTAAAGATGTGACAGAGATTGGCCTATAGTTTGCCGGATCAGCACGACTACCTCTTTTAGGCACTGGTTGAACATTTGCAGACTTCCAAGCCCTCGGCACTCTCCCCACCCGTAGGGATAGGCGAAATAGACGAGTCAAGACAGGCGTTAACTCAGGCGCGCAGGATTTAAGGACCAAAGCTGGTATGCCATCTGGACCACTGGCTTTGTTTACGTCTAGATTGGAAAGTACTTTGCGTACCTCTGTCTACCGAATAGGACTATCCGACAAAAAGAAACCACATTCAGGCAGCTTGGGAGGTATTTTGTTTCCAGCATCTAGACGCGAGGATTCCGCAAAAAGGGATGCAAAAACGTTTGCTTTGTCCTTAGCGGTGTGAGCCAGTGAACCATCAGGTTTTAGCAGTGTGGGAAGTGAGGGACGACAGAAGTTTGCCTCGACTGCTTTGGCTAGGGACCAAAAAGCTTTACTACCCGCAGGATATGAAGCTAATTTGTTTCCAATTCTGCCAATGTGGTCGAATCGAGCTCTTCTTAACACCTTCTTGCAAGATTTGGCGGCGATGTTATAAGCTCTCTTTTTTTCGCGAATATCGCTTGCTTTACGGTGTCGAGCATCGGCCCAAGCCCGGAATGCCTCCTGCTTCAGCGTATCAGCACGTCCACCTTCGGGTTTAAACCAAGGCCGAGCTTTGCCAGACAGAGGTACGTCAGAGAACGGAATAAAATACTCCATACCCTGGCGTATCACCTCTGCCACAGCATCCGCACAAATCGAAGGATCCGCAGATGAGAAGCAAGTACGCCACCAGGGATAGGATGCAAAGAAGGACTTCATCTCATCCCAGTCCGCTGACAAGTATCGCCATAGACGCCGCGTGCCTTGGGGGCTGGGGTCAAGCGGCGAGTATACCGACACTGATTTTAGCACACAGTGGTCGGAGCCACCTAGAGGTGACGAAACCGATACCGAGTATCGATCTGGATCAGATGTCATCAGGAGGTCCAAGCAGTTATAATATACATCTCGATATGAGAGCAGGTAGGTACGACTAGATCGCTAAAAGACTAAAATCTCGATATGACTACATCGTGTAAGAGTTAACATTGCTTTTATTTCGTCATATGACTATAGATAACGTAACGACTAGATGGTCGTTTGTTTTCTAAAGTACAGTCATATCATCAAACTTTCCGTTTTTTTCTGAGTCTTCTGGAACTTTAGAATTAAAAATATAAATAAAAACCATTCTTATCAGCCGAGGGATTTATAACGTAAAAGTCTGACAAGGGCATATCTGTAATCAGAAGGTATACCTAGGTATGGATAAATTTTGCATTTGTCTAGAAGATGCATTAGAAGTTGAATTTGCAGATTTAAGTTCCCAAGGAGGAAATACGGTATAAAAAATTTACTTAATTAGATTTTCCAAAAAATCGTAGACACAAAGTTGTTTGACCTAGACGTGTTAGTAGTAGAGACCCTTTTGCTATTTAATACCTATTGTTGAATACACCTTGTAAAAGAATGATCTGACAAATAACAAATTAAATCCAATAACACGCAAAGCTGTTTTTAAGCACCAAATATCTTTGATATTCCGGTCTCGCGCCTCACTGTCATCGGCATTCAAATAGGATTTCATTAGGTACTTTGATGTCTGCCAAAGAAGCTATTGGGGTGTCTAAGTACCTACTTATTTGGGACTAGCTGTATCCTGTGGCTTTACCCGCGTAGGAAAATCGAGATAAGTATGAGCTCTAACTAATAATGCCTCTCACGGTGAAGAATAACATCGTGATGAAATCCGCGGCTCAGTTGGCTCCAGACGTATTTGACAAGGTCTTTCATATGGACAAGGTTGACTAAGCTGAGAGGAGGTATTTACCATCTAATACAAGTCACAGACACTGTAACCCCCACTGTAATTGAATAGGTACCACATGAATACCAATCCAAAACACTGTCTGTCAGTGTCGCCAACGCATTTAAGTAAAAATCTCTCGTAATACAATTTTACGTAAGAAATACCTATTCTTTCAGTGTAGCAGCGAGGCGGGCGTTTCGTTACTTGTTTCACATTTCGTTATATGCTTCTAACATATTGGGAGAGCAATATATATTCGATACCTATGTACTTACCGACTTGTTCTCCGATCCATCATTTTGTTCTGAAACAAAAAGACAAAGTTTAGATATCGTTTTACTCTTTATTTTTGATAGCTCTATAGATAATATAGGTTACCTAATATTATTTCTTGTCAAAACGTTTTTATTTTAGAAAGATTGTATTATTTTATAACATCCTCGTAGGTAGAGGTGATACATACTTACATATTCACAGAAGAAAGGGTTTCTTGAAGCAAGGAATGATCACTCTTCAGACGCCAGAAAATAATATCTTGGTGTTAGTAAAAATCTTAAAATGATAAGCAGTACCTACTTAAAAGCAATATTCTTAAGGCTATTTATACTGCCAAACGCAACGCGCCAAAAATTATACACGTCGTCGCTTACATTGTTGATTGTAACGAATGTGTTTTGTTTTTCTTAAAAGTGCTGAGATGGAATTGTAGGTGAGATCTTAACTGATATTTTTGGGTAATTTGAGACAAAAAATTTGTTGTCATTTTAAAGCTAGACTAGTTTTATTTAACTCTTAATTTTAGGATAGCTTCAAAACTATAGGGAATTTTAGGTTCAAAGTTACACCAAAATGTCGGTAAAGATCTTACCTAAAATTCCATCTCAGCACTTTTGAGAAACAAAACAGTTTCGTAACAATCAACAATTTTCACCAACGAAGGCGACCGGTGCCAGTAGTAACTATTCAGTAGGCTGTGTACCAAGGTCGTTGGCGTATGGACCCCCCTTAAATTAGGAAGGCTGCTTATTATTTTCAAGAACATTAATTAAAAACAAGAAATTATTGTCTATCGTCTAGAGGATTATTTCTCCCTTCAAGAAACCTTTTTTGTTTCAGTTGCGGTATGTTTATACCTATATCATCAAGGTAGTGTTAAAACAAGCTTATTTACGTCATGCATCAGAAAACATTGTCATGATAAGTTTCCGCTAGATCGGCCACACGAAGCGGTTGACCGGTTTGCTTACAAACCCTACGTAGAGTTAGTAATAAATCACTACATATTATAAAACAAAGTCGCTCCCTGCTGTCTGTCCCTAATATGCTTAGATCTTTAAAACTACGCAACGCATTTTGATGCGGTTTTTTCAATAGATATAGTGATTCAAGAGGAGGGAGGAAGTCGCGGACAACAGCTAATATTATTATAAAATACACAATGTGGTGTCTGTCTACCTACTTTTTTTTTGTTTGCGTTTGATCACTATCACACCTGCCTGATGGTAGGTGACGATGCGGCCTAAGATGTAGCACGCTTTCCTAGAAGCTATTCACTCGCGCCTTGAAAACCCCCATTTGAAAAAAAAGGACAGACGCAGGCAACTGGTTAGACGTCTGGTATTTCTACCATGAATCGGTGCCGCAAATCAGTTTGCCTGGTGTATCACAAAAGAATGAAGACGGCTAAATAAGGTCGCTCCCTGAAATTCCAGACTCTCTCTACATGAACGCTTTACGTACTTAAGTAAATTGATATTTGATTTTCGCGGATAAGTATAGGCAACATTAGGTGAATGTTGCCTATACTTATCCTTTTGATAATAACTTTTGTACTTTTCTGCCTACTATTAGGTATAGGCTTAATTTGTTTGACATCTAAAGTCAAACAATAAATCAACCAATATAACCAAATTTCAGCTTCATAACAAGCTTTAGCAACTAAAAACAAAAAAGGCGACAATGTTATAAAAGCCATTAAGTATGATATCCATAAAGCTAAAGTTCGTCTAATACTTTATTGATACTATAATCTCTGATGACGTTATTCGTTCTTATCGACTCTTTGTACAGATTATCTCAGTTAGAAACACAATAACTCAGCGCACAATACACCCACGCCTCTCGTAAAAGTACCTACATACTTACTTGCAAAGAAACTAGGCATGAATAGGTGTTGTCAAGTCAATATAGCTAAGTATCTATCGCCTATACTTCTATAATATACTTATAATAAAGAAAAAGAGTACAAAAAGTCTGCAGGTGTGAAAAAAAATGAGTCTAGGAGACAAAGAAAAAGTACTTATAGTAGAACAATTATGTGTAGTATTTTCTAAGGTTTTCGCGACTTGAACTCATAATTATACCTAATATATTTGAACGGATATAGGTATTCGCGTTTTTTTTTGTTTTAAACCTGACGTTTCGGGAACTTTGCAGATCCCATGATCACAGGCAGGCAGGTCTGCCTACGTCAGGTTATAAATATGTGTAGTTTTGAAAATTTGTTTGTTAAAATGCTGAACCAATTGAAATCTGATTTTTACTATTGGATAGCTCTAATTTCGAGCAAGGTCGTGGTATACCATAGTGGGGCAAAGTTTGTATGGGACAACGTGATTCCTTGCGGTCCATTTTGGATTCCATTTTTTATTTCTACGCGGACGATATTCTCTCTCTCATGCAGAGATTTGGCCTATAATATTATGCCAATGCCAACGTGGTGGTACTATAACCATATACCTACGAGCTTATATTCAAGTGCCTTCACAAATACGCAACAGGGAGTCCCAATTATGACAAAAGCATTTTATATTTTCTTTTCTAATGCTAAGTGCTAAACGGTATTTTTCATAAACTAAATTATATAATTGTACTAGCTTTTACCCGCGACTTCGTCAGCGTAAAGTCGAAAATGGACTAAGGAATCACGTTGTTCCATACAAACTTTGCCCCCCTTTTTCACCCCCTAAGGGGTAGAATTATCTTATCGGATACCTACGTCATACAAAGAACACACCCTCCAAGTTTCAGGTCTCTACAAAGGATTTTTTATATGTAAATAGATAGTAAATTATGGTAGAGTAGGTATATTAACAAGTAGATAGAGGAACAGCTAAATTCTCGTTCACACACAATTGTGTTTCTCTTTTTAGAGCATGCAACTAATTTGTCCATCTAATAAAATATTATTCTCAACGGGACTGTTTACAATTACATACATTTTTACTTGCTTATTCTGCTTTTGGTCGTCCAGCTGAGTTGACTCTGCGATAACTGGGTACTGGGTAGGTACTCTAGGCTGCTTTTGTGTCATTTATCTGAATTGTTTTTTGACTATCTAGGTATCCTGCTTTTGTGTCATCTAGCTGAAATTTATTTTGGCTATCGAGGTATCCTACTTTTATGACAACCAACTAAATTGTCTTTCACCGAAAAGGTAATTCTGATTCTCAGTATTTTCTCAAAGAGCTTTTTTTGTAATGTCATATGCAAATTCATTAAATAAATAGGTAAACTAGGCACCTCCGAATTTAAATGACGAAATGACCAAAGAGCAGATTGGTACTAAAAACCCTGTGTCAGGACGGTCCCTGGTATGTGAAATGGGTAAAACTCAAAGCATTCTTGCTTAGTTAATTTAACTGAAATAATTGAGATAAAACTGAGAGCTGAATTTCAGAGTTAGAGACAAACTATGCAGGGACTAACAAGTAACAGCCTCAACACACTGTCTAGCGCCTCCTTCGCATTTAATGGCTACTATACGCATATTAACTTAGCAGAAAAATTAAAATACAAAAAAATGGTTGTGTCTAAAGTCGGCTTACAGACGATAATTTTAAGTGATAACCTCATAAGAAAACCATGAAAAATTTTTTTTGCTTTTTTTCTTTATATATTTCTTTTTCCTTTATATACTATTCGTCACTTGTCACCATAACACAAACCCAGATGAGCCATATTATTATTAGATACTCTGTTTCCTAACGGGAACGGACGCGTCATGGTCATGTTCCCATGACGCATGACGTCACATATATTTGGTCAGTTTTTTTTTCGATCTTCTTTTGTTTCCATTTCGATCGTCTTTTTCCCGTTTTGTTTTCCACTTAGTTGAGAAGTGGAAAACAAAACGGGACTACGACTACGAGGAAATTTATTCCTTTTGGACAAACTAGTTGGACCAGAAAGTTTGATCAGCGGGAAGGTATCTTTTTTTTCTGTGTATACACCCCTGTTTGTTATAAGTTTGACATAAGTAGGTCAATCGGGGAATAAATAGGTTTCAAACCAAGCAAACCTGCTGCGGTAAAGCGGTAATTGCCGATACTAGCAATCTCTCTACCGTTTGATTGAGCACTCTTGTGGTTCAACACCTTGAATTCAATTTCAAAGCAATCAATGAGAGGGCAAATAGTACAACTCAGATAGATAGGTAGATTAATAAACACTTTAATGCCCTATAAAAATAAAACACAAGTAAACATAAAAATACATATAATTTTTTTTAACATAACTTAGTTTCGTTGATAGTTTGAAATTCTATTATAATATTTCTTCTAAAACATCTATTGTTTTCTATGAATAAATCAATTGAAATTGAACTTATAGAACACAAAAGGTTGCTTATTAGTAAACGTTTGAAGAATTTATTAAATCATCGTGTGTAAAGTATATTTATGATACAAAATGATTTCGGAGAAGTTATAAGAAAGACTTTTGTCAATATTATTGTTCTCAATTTTCTCGAAACAATATACGGTGGGATTGTAAATAAATGTTTATTGTTTAGGCATTTGTAGTGCTTGCCAGACTTGGTAGACAATCAAATAATGTTCATAATATTCGTAGTTATAGACATTTATAGGAGTAGGTACTTGCTGTCCCGGCAAACGTTGTTTTGCCATTTACAAAAAAAAAAGAAAAAAAAAAAAGTGTGTGAGTCAGCTCCGAAGCACGACTGGAGTTTACTCCTTAAGTACGAGTATCTAACCATACGCAAAAAGAGTTTTAGAAGAAAAAAAAAAATAGTCGGACGACTATTTGTCGTCCGACAAATAGTCGTCCGACATTTGTCGTCCGTCAATAGTCGTCCATTAAAAATAAAATTAGAAAGTTGCGCACTAAAGGTGCGCAACTTTCTAAAAACGTGACCAAAAACGTGACCGATTTTCGTTACTTGTTAGTAGGTTTTACCCTTCGGATTTTTCTCATACCGGGCGCCTTATATATGAAAATCGATTCTTAAGGAGTAAACTCCAAAATGAAAAAATAGATGTTGTTTGATTCTCAGACCTAACGAATACCTATACAATTTGTTTCAGCGAAGGGGTTTTAATACAAAAGGGGGCTAGACGTCTACGCAAACAACTTGTGTTCTACAACTTTTGTAAATTCAAACATTTCGTTCGAAGTTTTTGTATGAAACAGCTGATTTTCAAGTAAAAATTCCCACAGAATTATCGAAAATAAAGTTCGAATTTACAAAAGTCGTAGAACAAAAGTTGTTCGCCTAGACGTCTAGAACAACCCCCTTTCGTATTAAAACCCTTCGCTGAAATACATTGTTTAAAAAAAAACATACAAATCGGTTCAGCCGTTTATGTGGAGATGGTAACTAACACCAATCTGTAGAATTTTATATATATAGGGATACCTATTAGGTAACAGGCATATAATATATGAACAGTGAACACCTTAATGCTATTTATTTATTTGGGTCACTATCGGAATGATTATTTCCGCTGAAAGACGAATTCAGTTGAATGACAACACTTAAATAGCCGAAGGCGATTCAGCTTTTAAAATATATTCGTATGAATGAAGTTATGTAAATGTTTTGAAGTATTATAATGTATTCTATCTTAGAAAGATATTAAGACTTGCTCTGGGCAATGATTCCGTAAGACTATTTGATAATGTCGACTTCAGAAAAAGCGTTTATTTATGAAAATATGTATTGAATCGCCACTAACGGACTAATTTTGTAGATAGTTTGTGTCATTTTTTCAGTAATAATAAGATATATTAACCAACTATGTACGGTCACCTGCATAATTGCAGACCCACCGTAGAGCTCCAAAACGGCTGTTAGAAGAATGTTTTCAACACAAAGCAAAATTCTAGGCACCTGCTTTAGTTGAAGTTTAAAGTCATGAACTCATGAATTTATCAAACAAAAATTATTGTAACGAAAACATTCCAATAATAGTAATTTTAGAACTCTACCGAGAGCAGCAATTATGCAGGCGACTGTACCTGCATTTTAAGCAAATAAAGAATACTGAATACTAATTATTCATGAAAATATTTGATACGGCAAAATTGCAGCCCTGAAAGATAATAAGCTCGTTACACCTCGTATTTCCCAAGTGTGATCAATCAATCAAAGTACCTAATATAACTTTGATGAGTTCCTTGCCCACAGATAGTAACGTAACGTTATAAGTAAAAATGAGCCACTTTACCATTATTTCCACCACCAACAGTCTCAATGTTCTCTGACTCTCTCTTGCTACGTCACGGGGTGAAGCTCCACACCGAACACTAATTCCAAGGAGAGGTAGAAGTTCATCCATTTACGCATGTCTACGTCGTCGCTACGGATAAATGTGCAAGCGCTGCCGTAGCTCTATAGGAGTACTAAAGCACCGATGGAATTTTAGAGAGATAATTGGCTATATAGTCTACAGTTCTACACCATCTAAGTTAAAAAGGTATGTCAAGGCATTTATAAAAGCCGGCCAAGTGCGAGTCGAACTCTTTCGTGCGCGAGTCCGTCCGTCCGAATTATATTCTGTTCTTAGTATTTGTTGTTATAGTGGCAACAGTACTTCATCTGTGAAAATTGTCTAGCTATCACAGCTTATGAGATACCTACAGCCTGGTGGAGTCTTAATAAAAGGGTTCCATAATTTTACCCTTTACGCACGGAACGCTAAAAATCTGTTAAACATTTTAGAGGTTATCTAAGTACAATGAGATACGGTTCTTCTAATACTAGGAATTAGAATAAGAATTAGATAATGGTTAATGCTTTTAGCAACCATTAGGTATAGCTATTATGAAATATTCCACATTTAATACAACGCCTAGTTAGAGCAACAATAAAAACACGCGATCAAAAGCTAAAGTTACTTATACGAACCTTTTCTTCTTAAATTGGTATTTAGTTTTGTTTCATATTGTTTAGCCGGTGAACGGGTGGTTTCATCTAAATATATCACTATCACTACATAGTATAAAACAAAGTCGCTTTCTCTGTCCCTATATCCCTTTGTATGCTTAAATCTTTAAAACTACTCAACGGATTTTGATGCGGTTTTTTTTAATAGATAGAGTGATTCAAGAGGAAGGTTTATATGGATAATACATGCATAATATAGCCGTGCGAAGCCGGGACGGGTCACTAGTTATAAATATTCTTATGAGAATAAAGAATCTTAAACCTTCCTCTTCAATCACTCTATCTATTTAAAAAAACCGCATCAAAATCCGTTGCGTAGTTTTAAAGATTTCCCAAGTAACACATTTGGTAATAAATAGCTTGCATATAGTATTTTTTTGGAACCTTTAGTAATAAAATCCACCTTGATTAAGTTCTATATAGGTGGTTAGAACCTATATGCAACCTATATATTACCAAAGGGAGAAAAATTGCAACTCATTTATAGTTGCAGAAGCGTTGCATAAGAGTTCGAATTGTTACCCTGAGTGGTAATTGGAACTAACGGTGCAAATTGCGCGCTGTGAATGAATGATTGAATGATAAAGCGATACATTCATTCGTTGAGTGATTAATTTGTCATAACTAGTCTTATTTTCGGCGGAGATAAACGAAAAACGGTGTGCTTTGTTCTATTGTGTTAATTGTGACAGCCATATTGCATCTATTTGGTGAGTATTAAAAATGTACGTGTAAACCGCAGCATAATATCATGGAGCCCTTGCAAATGGTTTTTTATCGTGAAACCATGGTATATTTACTTAGTAAATTTTGATGCGCCTACAATTTAATCAAAAAATATCAAAAAATATATGCTGATCAAATAAATAAGATAATACTTTACAACAATTTGGTTGTTAAAAACCTAACATTATAGTTTCACAAAAAGTATAATGTCAACAACAGTTATTAAAACTTATTTTGTTAAATGTTATTGTAATAAAATACCATTAAACAAAATGCTTTTCAAGGTTATTATTTTTAAACATGGCGATTTAAAGTAGACCTTTTAGTTCTTATTTTCACTCATTTGTTACCTTATTGGAACTCTTAAGCCCAAAAATCACTCATTAGTACCTAGTAGTGATATTTTTCACTTCACAGGTCTTGCTGTCTCTACTTTGAATTGGGGATCCTCAAGACGGGTACAAAACCCATTGTGAAGGTTAATAAAGTAAAAAAAAAGTAAAATTTACTTAACTTGTAAAGTCGAGGACTGTCTGTACAACTGTCTGTGCAACTGTCTGTCAACTGTTTGTGCAACTGTCTGTTGTCTGTGCAACTGTCTATTCTGTGGTACTGTCTGGTACTGTCTGGTACTGTCTGGAACTGTCTGGTACTGTCTGGTACTGTCTGGTACTGTCTGGTACTGTCTGGTACTGTCTGGTACTGTCTGGTACTGTCTGGTACTGTCTGGTACTGCCTGGTACTGTCTGGTACTGTCTGGTACTGTCTGGTACTGTCTGGTACTGTCTGGTACTGTCTGGTACTGTCTGGTACTGTCTGGTACTGTCTGGTACTGTCTGGTACTGTCTGGTACTGTCTGGTACTGTCTGGTACTGTCTGGTACTGTCTGGTACTGTCTGGTACTGTCTGGTACTGTCTGGTACTGTCTGGTACTGTCTGGTACTGTCTGGTACTGTCTGGTACTGTCTGGTACGGTCTGGTACTGTCTGGTACGGTCTGGTACTGTCTGGTACTGTCTGGTACTGTCTGGTACTGTCTGGTACTGTCTGGTACTGTCTGGTACTGTCTGGTACTGTCTGGTACTGTCTGGTACTGTCTGGTACTGTCTGGTACTGTCTGGTACTGTCTGGTACTGTCTGGTACAGTCTGGTACAGTCTGGCACCGTCTGGCACCGTCTGGCACTGTCTGGCACTGTTTGGAACTGTCTGACACTATCTGTAACTGTCTGGAATGAAACTAATGTGCGGAACCCTCAGCGCGTGAGTACGACTCGCACTCGACCCGTTATTATTTTAATTAGATCTTGTGGTTCTAAATGAGAAAAAAATGGAACCGATATACGCTTTACAGTGGCATATAAGAGTATATTAGACCTTACAAAGGCAATTACACTAAGGTTCCAAATGAGCTTCAATAATAACTCTTAAGCCACTACAAGTGATAAATAACTCATATATACTACTTATTTAGTACTAATGGTGCCAAATGAGGGAAAAATACCACCTATTAGGGCACAGTTCTTTAGGGAGGATTTTAAGATGTCATATGCCTCTTTGAGTTCTAAAAGAGAGAAAATTAAAACCTTTATGCGCCTATGAGTAATAGATTCGGCTTAATGCTACCATAGGTAATAAAGAAGAAACAAAAATCCCTCTAAAGCAACCATTAGTGATAAGAGTTACTCATTTGCAAATTCGAGTGCTGTTTGCATCTTTAAGTAATACCAAACACTCTTGCATCACTAATATGCTACCTACAGTTGCAAAATAAGTTCCAAAATTCACTAACGTGCTACTTGGGTTAAGCTTACAAAGGGATATAGGGACAGAGAAAGCTACTTTGTTTTATACTATGTAGTGATTCACTTACATGAGAAATATATAAATAACTAGCTGCCCTCCGCGGTTTCACCCGCGTAACTCCCGATCCCGTGGGAATATCGGGATGTAAGCTATCCTATCTCTCAAGTTGGATCGAACTGCACATGGTGTGCGAATTTTATTATAATCGGTTAAGTGGTTTAGGAGTCCATTGAGGACAAACATTGTGACACGAGATTTATATATATTAAGATAGTAGGTATATAAATGTTCGAGGAGCATACAGGTAAACAATAAAACTTAATACAGTGGAAAAAATTATATAAAAAAAATGTAGGTAGGTGAGCGAATTTCTTATCCATTTGTTTGTTCGAATCAGCTGCAAAGTAACTCGTTACACAGATCTTCGGTAACTAGATGAAACGAGGCGATTGTCAGCTACTTAAGTTTTTATTTTTAGTTTATTGTTCATAGTAACATTATGTGTTTATAAGAAATCAAAATCACCTTTAAAGAGACACTAACGCGAGTAAAACCACGGGAATCAGCTAGTCACTACATAGTATAAAACAAATTCGCTTTCCGCTGTCTGTCCCTATGTATGCTTAGATCTTTAAAACTACGCAACGGAAAGATTTATGTACAATAGGTATGTTCATAATATCGCCGTGCGAAGCCGGGGCGAGTCGCTAGTATCTAATATTTATTTTAACAAATTGATTTCGACTCTGCGTCAGCGAATTTCGTAAAATTGAAATTACTTCGAACCTTCTGATAAATTAGTAGGTTTCTTAAACAAAGTTCTTGAAATTACTTCATTTCGAGAACTTTATTCAGAAAGCCAAAACACCTACCATAGATAAATTAAATATACGTACGAAACATAAGTACGTAAGTAAGGTAGATTATTATTTCTTCTTTGAATACAACAAATTCATGAAAAGACTGACTGAAGATATTTCTTAAATGTACAGAATTTCAATACATTTATTTCAATTATTTTTCTGCCTTTGATGAACCACAGCAGTTATTGAATCGAATCCAATGTAATATTTTAATTATTTTCGTTTGACCTAACAGATTGTACCTATTCACTATAGGGACGTGAACTTTGCCTAATTCCACGCTTG
The DNA here is from genome assembly GCA_907269075.1 of Idaea aversata. NCBI lineage: Eukaryota > Metazoa > Arthropoda > Insecta > Lepidoptera > Geometridae > Idaea > Idaea aversata. Next base: position 10,437,248 of record OU026091.1, read on the forward strand.
ACAGCTTTTTGAAAAGTATTTAAAGCTTTCAAATGGAAAATAAGTATGGATTGTAATCTTTTCAAAAGTTAATAATAGTTTTTCTTTAAATTGGAAAAGTTTGGTTACATAAATTCATGCATGATCAAAGCTTTTGCAAACAAAGATGAGTTATGCAGATGAACCTCTGTTCATACCTATTATATTTTGACGTGATAACGTCTAATAAATTGATGGAACACCTGCATTCACATAAAAGTGTCACGGTAATATTGTGTGACGTCATGCGTCATGGTAATATGACCAGACGCGTCATGGTAACTTAGGTAACAGAGTATTTAATAATAATAACGCTCATCTGGGCTTGTGTTATGGTGACAAGTGACAAATAGAAGACTTAGGAAAGGAAATACAAAATATTTTATTTTTATTTTATTTTTTCTAATAATAAATAGAAAAAATAAAATAATATATTTATCTTCTCTATCTATCCATCTACTAATATATGTATAAAATTCTCGTGTCACGGGGTTCGAACTTGAACTCCTCCGAAACGGCTTGACCGATTCTCATGAAATTTTGTGAGCATATTCAGTAGGTCTGAGAATCGGCCAACATCTATTTTTTATTTTGTTTCCTTTAGTTTTTTTTTCAATGGCAAAACAACGTTTGCCGGGACAGCTAGTAGGTATATATAAAATTCTCGTGTCACGGGGTTCGAACTTGAACTCCTCCGAAACGGCTCGACTGATTCTCATGAAATTTTGTGAGCATATTCAGTAGGTCTGAGAATCGGCCAACATCTATTTTTTTTTGTTTTTTTTTTTTGTAAATAGCAAAACAACGTTTGCCGGGACAGCTAGTTTTTATATAAAGGAATAACAAAAAAAAAACTCAATTTTTAATCGTTTTTTCACTTTATCACGTAAAATTATCGTCCGTCAACCGTCTTTACAGAGAACTATTTTTTTATAAATAAAGGTAATATTTAATTAATTTAAGTAATAATTAACCTTAAAATCTTAAAGGACTGAAATATTTCATGAAAATGTCAGACAAAATCCAATCTACGAAGTTGGTTAGTTAAGGATAGTGTTTCAAATGTGCTAACCTCATGTCACCCGTTCACTTTATTACTTGCACGCTGGGACTTAATGACAGCTACAAATTACCAACACTCTCCAGTATACTCATTTGTAGAAGATGGAACAAAAAAGATTAAAAATATTTTCCAAATAAAATATACTTGATTGATACCGATCATACAGTGTGAGTTAGAAAACTCTGTACTTAATTATCTGCAATAAAAATTCTTTAATTTTCAGTAAATTAGGGTAATTTTTCCGAACTTTACATTAAAATAACTGTAATAATTATATAAAAATATTTTATATACTTTGTTGTAGTAATCTAAACCGACAACTACTTATGAGGGATAAAAGGGTTTTTTGTTTCAAACTGTATGTACAATCAACGGTCAAAAAAGTGTCTGCCCACCATAACGTTAACAATCCTGTGCAGCACTATTTGAACATTATAACAACGTAACCTTTGGATCGAACCCACGTCGGTTGATGTAGCGGGTGGCGGCTTATACCAGTCGGCCAACTAAATATCTACATAGCTAACATGTTGAAAATAATAATTACACTGAGTACTTTTAATTCAAGTATGTATGTTTGTGTGTAACGTCTATTAGAAGAAGGTCGTAAGTCCAATACTTGTTTATAGTATTATTGTAGCAAACTGATAGTAGACTTATGACATACTGTACAAATAATGCGACAGCATTATTAAGGAATTGATAGAAAAACTCATGCCTATAACTACCAGTAGCGAAGGGTCCATACAACCCAATTCCTGTCGGCTTTAACTTAACAATGAAGGCACATAGCTTACCTTTAAAGAAATTTCATCCCTCGCTTCCACCGACTTCTACTAAATGAATGCCATTTGCATGACACGTTTTCTCAGCGAACACTCTATATTACCCGGCATTGGCAATATAATCCTAATTCTATGATAATACCTAACACACTACATACAGTAAGGAATTTTACAATTACGAGTAAGTGTTTGGTACATACCTACTATACATTTTTTAATTAAGTCCTAACACCCTAGTACCTACCTGAATTCCAAAAATCCGTCGCAGTATGGTGTTCACAAGTTTGGTTGACAGGTTATCTTCACTATCACTATCACTTCATCACTATCAGTACATAGTATAAAACAAAGTCGCTTTCTCTGTCTCTATATCCCTATGTATGCTTAAATCTTTAAAACTACGCTACGTATTTTGATGCAGTTTTTTTTAATAGATAGAGTGATGCAAGAGGAAGGTTTATATGTATAATACATGCTTAATATAGCCGTGCGAAGCCGGGACGGGTTGCTAGTTACTAGTTATATATAAAATGCAAAGTCCTGACTGGCTCACTCACTCTCAAACTATTGGACAGATCAGGCTAAAATCTGGTATACGGAAAGCTTTATCACGTAGGCACCCACTAAGAAATGATTTTGGAAAATTCGAACCCTACGCAGACGAATTCGCAGGCAAAAGCTAGTCCTGTAGTTGTTAAAGTTGACCTAACTTTAAATTGAAACACAGACTACGCAACATACCTATCATACCTAAAGCCCTTACCTACTGCAGGTCTAAAATAGCTACTTTCGTAAACGAAACGTATGTAATGTCCAGAAAATCGCGATGGTTACGACGCTATTCGGTTTTTACACAATATAGGAATAATCCAATTCGTATTACGATTCGTCGAAAGAAGCCATAGACCCCCTGATATTAAAAATAGAATCGAATTCTTCTGCTCTAGACTTTTCCAAGAATCCCAGGAATATTATTTTCCAATTATCATGGTCCAGAGAACTTATTTATTATTTGTTTATATAAGTTACCGTTCGATTACACAACGTCGACCCCACATTGCTTGATATTACCATCACGTATGACAGACTGTCCGAAATTGCTTCTTGTGTGATAAAATCCTTTAATAACTCGGGATAATGTAAGCAATTTATGATGATCATAAAACAGAAATCCAGTGCGCAGAGTGAGTGTTTTTGTTGGCCTTATTAATATCATATGAGCTAAATCTATGATATTATGATTAGACTCATATAAAAGAGATGCAAAAAGATTTTTCTAACTAGCGCCCCGGCCCGGCTTCGCACGGCTATATTACAAGTATTATACATATAAACCTTCCTCTTGAATCACTCTATCTATTAAAAAAAACCGCATCAAAATCCGTTGCGTAGTTTTAAAGATTTAAGCATACATAGGGAATAGGGACAGAGAAAGCGACTTTGTTTTATACTATGTAGTGAAGTGATAGTGATAGTGATGAAACGTAAAGAAATATTTACCTACATTAAAACAAAGAACTACCTTTTTAAAATTTTAATGATTGTATGGTACTTTCAGGTATGGTATGTGAAAATTGGGTGGAAAGGCTTGGACAAACTTATGGCTTTGTGATTTTATTCCGTCTAGAAGCTTTTTATACATATTATATACGCACTATAACTACGTTTTTATGTAATTTTCTTTGATGTAAATCTTTGAGATTTTATACCAAAACGGTCTTGCAGCGTCACCGCTAAAAATGGACTGCCTAAATACCATAGTTCAACTTTTATAAGACAATCTTGGATCTAATCAAACGTTTGTGAGCAAATATACAAGTTAGAAGTTCAAATAAACTTGTAAGCCAATTTCTTTCCGGTAAACAGTTGGTCAAACAAAAACATAATCCTCCCCTTTTGCCGTCGCCGTAGTCTGGTAGTTAGGAATTAGAGGAAACCGGAAATTACATCTTATCTGACTTTACACGTACCTATGCTATTTTTATAACTATGGTGACCATTTTAGTTCAACAAAAATTAATACTTACTTATGTACCTAAATTTCGTTAATTGTATTGCGTTAAATTGTTCCCTAAAGCCGTGGTGAACAAACGGAATATGCTTAAAATTAATTGAAAATTAAACAAAGGAAATTAAGCCAATATTATTTCAACAAGCTTTTGTTTAAGTACGGATTTCCTTTAATTGTATTTCGGTTTTGGTGGACGGCTATATCAAAAGTTAATTGATTTGAAGGTATACAATTCTAATGAACCAGGAAATAAGTAAAGACAAAATAAACATCGTTCCTTCCACTCGACACCACCAAAACGACACCACCGGTGGTGTCGTATGGAATCTCTAGTCCATACGACACCACCCTAGTGATGTCCAGAAACGCGTGTTTTTGACAAACAGCTCCCACGACAATTAATCAACAGACTTCATAATATAGAAGCAAAGAGACTGAAATTTTGAAGACTCAATAATATTGAAAGTAGGTACAATCAACGATCAAAAGTTTACCGCCACCGTAACGTTTACAATTCTGTGCAGCACTATTTGAACATTATAACAAAGTAACCTGTGGATCGAACCCACGTCGGTTGGTGTAGTGGGTGGCGGCTTATACTACTCGGCCAACTAAATACATAGCTAACATGTTGAAAATGTTGAAAATAATCACACTGAGTACTTTTAATTCAAGTATTTAAGTTTGTGTGTAACCTCTATTAGAAGAAGGTCGTTGGTCCAATACTTGTTGATAGTATTGTGGTAGCAAACTGATAGTGAACTTATGACGCATACTGTACGTGTACTTTACATGATTCCTGATTAGGGAGCAAGTCCTGTTTGACATTAAAATACGTTTGATTGACATAACCTTCAATAGCCCTATAATCTACGTAATCATTAATTTCCATATTACTGGTCTTGTAACAGTGGAAATTTCCTTTATATCGGTACCTATTTCACTAAAGAAAGTGAAATCTACTGAGAACGTGACTTGAATCGCCATCCGTTTCCTGTGAAAGAAACCAATATGTCGATTAGGAATGAACATTTGTTGTGTTGCCGTTTGTCGTTTCTGTGAACCTTGCTCAGGACGTAGGCGTTTGCTGATTTGCTGCTGAGCCGAATTGTGATCGGAACAATACGTGAGTCTGCTGATTGTTGCTCTTATAGTCTCCGAACGACCCGATCTCTGAGGTTCACACTTTCTAAATTCTCAACAAATGACAACTCAGAATAAATTTTGAATATAAATACCGTCAACAAAAAAGTTCTTAAGCAAATTTTTAATTTAATAAAATAATTGAAGCTTATTAACATCAATTGATTTTCATTTGTGCCATAACAATATCTTTGCATATAGGTATTTTATTTGTAGAATAAGTTAAGTTATTTTCAATTTTATCTCTTGACGCGATCAATCTCTTTCTATAAAATTATATTTCAGTTTATCACCATAAAATTCTTCCTACCCACCTATCAAAGTTTTATGATGATCGGAAAATCATTTTCTCGACTGAAACTCGACGTAGAATATTGAACAGCGCGCATGAAATACAACATTGTTAAAAATATTTTGTATTTTCTCGACAACGAAATGCAAATAAAACGGGAATTTGATTCTATAATAACTAAATCATACTTTAAAAGAAAATACCGAAAAACATCTCAAATATTTTTCTGTAAGTAACTTATTCTATATTTTGTTGAAAAACCTTTTCAATTTGCTGAAATTCGCAGGTTTGCAAATAAGTGGGTGTTCTGAAACCGTTTCACACCAAATTAAAGCTCGTTAATGTTTAAGTTCATTGACACATTCGTACACCAAGTATACTGAAATAAGCAAAGATAGGTATCTTGGCTTATTCTAGTCGTTTCAATACAGGGCACTTAACATAGCATAGTTAGATATAGGTGCACGCACGCATACCCCCGCATACATAGATTATGTCTAGGCATGTCTAGGCAACAAGCACCACTTTATGGCTTGTCGATCTCGCGGTACAGTAGCATTTACGGTTCCTATAGACTAGGATTTATTGTCAAGACGTGTTTAAGTGCCTATATGTAGAGGAAATAGGGGGAAATATAAAATCTCTCAACAGTAAGTTTTTTTACGGAAGGTTCTGAGCTTTTTTGTTATTATTATAAATATATTCTTCTATAATTATATATTCTGTGTCTTTAGTTAGATTAGTTAAAATGTAGTGAAATAACGCAATGGTATCTTACTTTACTTTTTTGTTTTACGTCAAGAAATAATAAGTATATCTAGACCCACCGTAGAGCTCCAAAACGGCTGTTATAAGAATACTAGCGACCCGCCCCGGCTTCGCACGGCTATATTATGCATGTATAAACCTTCCTCTTGAATCACTTTATCTATTAAAAAAACCGCATCAAAATCCGTTGCGTAGTTTTAAAGATTTAAGCATACAAAGGGATATAGGGACATAGGAACAGAGAAAGCGACTTTGTTTTATACTATGTAGTGATTTTCAACACAAGACAAATTTTAGGCACATGCTTCTGTTTGAAATTTAAAGTCTTTTAACTTTTGAATTTATCAAACAAAAATTATTAGAATGAAAACATTCCAATAATAGTAATTTCAGAACTCTACGGTCAGTCTGCAATTATGCTGCCGACCGTACCTACCTATCTACTTTTCCAATAACTTTCTTTTTTCATCGATGACTAAGAAAACAAAAGCAATTTCGAAGAGGAAACAAATTTAATAACACCTTAGTAGGTTCTTCTTGTGGCTTTTATCTTTTATAGAGTTTGTGGAGAATTAAAAATCCATCTCAGAGTTTGATGTTCACTCGCACTCAGCATCTGTTAGGTACGATCTCGAGGATTTATAGATAGGTTATTTATTTTAGTCTAGGTTTCACTCACGACTTTGTCCACGTTGGGGTGGAATTTTTCAAAATCTGTTTTTAGAATATGCCTACGTCATATATCTGTGTACCAAATTTTAACCTGATTCGTCCATTGGCATGAGCTTTGCGTTATATATTAGTCAGACAGCCTACGTTATTTATAGTTATTTTAATTACCTACCTTTAGCAGTATGCCACATAAATTTCATTCACTTCTGTTAATTTTACTGACATTCTAGTTAATTTGTATCTTTTGTTCTATATTAATAAAGCCTAGAATCTCAAATCGCTGTAGGAAGAGGCTCAATAAATCTTTAATTAAGCCAAATAACATTTTAAACTTTTAACTGTTATTTATTCATGCTACGAGTTTTATCGTGAACACAAAGCTGTTGAAATATTTGATTAATAAATTAGGGGAATAAAATAGTACAATATTGATCCTAACAAAAAGGATTCTAAGGAATTTTGTAAAAAATATCCGCAATATATTATTATCCCTAATAATATTAATTCCAATTGCGGTAAAGAATAGGTTTTTAAATAAATAATAACTACCCCGGTCTGAATCGCGTATTTTTATTAGGTACTCTATTTAAATCCGCAATTAAGATCCGGGAAAATAATTAATAATATAATACTATGAATACAAATCAAGTTAATTTAAAAAGTTTAAATAGAAAATAAAAGTTTAAGTTTAAGATATTAAATGATTGTTAGCTTTCGATAATGTTTTGAGAAGCCTTTACAGCAGCGTTTGATAACTTTTGAAGTGAAAACTTCTTATGGCGCGTTGGGCACTTTTGTGGGTGAGCATTTTCGACAGATTTTGACGCGACAGATGAGATTTTATTTGTGTTAGTCTTTTTGTTTAACTTATACTGCCATCTATTACACAAATTGAGAAACTTAGTTTCTAGAAAGACCGCTATTCGAATGTAGATGGCGCTGATTTAAATTTTTTACTGCCATCTAGCGAATAAAAAATAAACTATATTTGTTTAAGTGAGTGCTAATAGATGGCAGTAGCAGATCGTTTCAAGAAATATTCTATGAGAAATAACAAGTTTATTGTTTTCACTTCTGCCTGCACTCCCGGAGTGCGCTGTTTTTTTTTAGTTAAAAGATACTTCAATTAACAACAAATCAATTTGTCAAAGTATAGGTATCTAACTTCAGAGCTTAATTAAAACCACCACGTGATCACGTGGAATTTCTTCTGACCATTAACTAATTTCGCACAGTTATTCCGTAACCTTGCGACCTAAGTAAAAGTAGGTATTTTAATGTATTTACCTACTAGATTTACCGCATATCATTACAAAGGGTCAATTGATAACTTACGAAACTCGGCCAAGGGCAAAATATATTTTGTGCTATAGTGAACTACATACATATTATGGGTGATGAGGTCGCCACGGTGCTAAATTTCGGAGATGCGTTTTCCTTGAAAATATTTTTCTATAGGAGGTTAGAATTAAATGTAACTAAATTTTACGTAGATCCTTGTTAATATTGTTACTTATATACTTTGACAACGTTACAAGCTAATATAGATTTACATGAAAGTACCTACCAATACAATGAACAAAAAAAAAATTTTTGTTTTGTTTTTATTTTATACTTTTTAGTTCCTGAACTGTCAGTGTTTTTAAGTTTTTTACTACTTTTTTTAAATATTATGTGTCGTATGTGCTTGTCCAAATAAATACAAAATTGTAGTAGTGGATACACTGGGTACACTGGTTAATTACCATTAACCAGTGTACCCAGCTATGGTAAATAACATTATCGATTAGTTGACAGGGCGTGAAACTGCATAATATCCGTGTTGAATCGAGTAATTACTGCCATAACACGATTTTAGCCGTAAGCCGTAGGTAGTTTAACAAGTTATTATTTCATGGAAAATGTTTACTCGTACTCGTATATCCCTAAACGCGTTAACACCCGGTACTGAGAAACAATTTCGTGCCTCATTACTTTCGCTGTTACATTTCTAGAAAGTTTATGCAAGTATACTAGGTAGAGGTGTAGGTATTATGTGGTGCAAGGTTAAGGGCGGCACGACCATGAATTTGTGCTAATGGTGTGATAAAGATCAACTGCAGCTTGCAGTGTAGAGAGAGCGAGTGAGTATAATAATATATCTAGGAATAAAGGGCCAGTATTATAACTAACCTTTACTTGTAACAATCTCCTAACACCCCAGATGTTATTTCTGTCATTTTTATGAGTCAATAAACAAAGGTAAGCTTGACAACAGGTACAAAAACGCATGTTTTCAGAAGGTCGCAGGTTCAATCACAGCCACGAGTCATATATTTGTCTGATCTAAAGATATCTCTTTCTTGTTTAGGTGTTTCTATGTACCTACCTATATAAAAAGTATGTATTTACAAAAAAAAAACAGCGCACTCCGGGAGTGCAGGCAGAAGTGAAAACAATAAACTTGTTATTTCTCATAGAATATTTCTTGAAACGATCTGCTACTGCCATCTATTAGCACTCACTTAAACAAATATAGTTTATTTTTTATTCGCTAGATGGCAGTAAAAAATTTAAATCAGCGCCATCTACATTCGAATAGCGGTCTTTCTAGAAACTAAGTTTCTCAATTTGTGTAATAGATGGCAGTATAAGTTAAACAAAAAGACTAACACAAATAAAAACTCATCTGTCGCGTCAAAATCTGTCGCGAGAACGACTGAAAATGCTCACCCACAAAAGTGCCCAACGCGCCATAAGAAGTTTTCACTTCAAAAAGTATATATTTATTAAGTAGTATTCTTTGCATTGTCAGGACACCATATTAAGAGCCAATTGCTCAGTTTGGGGCCTAGATGACGCTATGTGTTTAGTAAAAAAATGAAAAAGTATACTAAAACAATTTTAGACAACATCGATCCATAGAAACAGATATAAACGTTATCTCGAGTTGTAGAGCGTTGGTATATCGTTTAGTTGAAAATGATATCATTAATCGATACATAGTTACCTATACATGTGCCTATACTTATCTTTACCTATTTATCTGGGGGGAGCAGGGAAGTGTCTTCTTTGGTAGGTCCCTTCTGCGTATTATGGTATATATTTTGAGTGCTAAAGTAATTGTAAAGAAATTTCGCTAGTTTTTATTTTTATTGTTTGTCTTTTTCCTTGGCCTTGCATGTGGTGTATTTTGGGAATTTAGTGCATTTTATTTAGGTGTTGTTTTTTATTTGTTGTTTTTTTTTTTTTGTATTTTATTTTATTTAAATGAAATTTTAGTATTTTAATTGTTTTAACAGCGTTTTAATCAATTTATAGGGTCATTTGGAAAAAATATATTTATTGTACAAGCCGAATGTTGATATATTTTATTGTCGAAATGCTCAAATATTATTAGCTTCAAGCTCATTTGTAACTTGGTTTTTATCTCCTGGATTGTTTTTAATTAATTTTTGTGCATGACTACCCCAAAATAATAGAATTACAGAGAGAAAGGGTCAGGCTGAAAACCAGCGCTGTGCAGCTGCGTCTCACAGCATATGCTGAGCCTGCTCCTTTTGCCATGCTTATTATTGTTTGTTTACTGTATAGAAATTGTAATTTTATGGCAATAAACGATTATTTATTTATTTATTTATTTATTTATCTATTCATTATCTTTTTTAAATATTGACAAAAAGTTTTATTTCAAAACAAAAATATCTTGCTTTCTCTATGGCATAATTAATATTTTTTTTATTTTGTAAGATTATGTATACCTTTAGTTAGGTAAATATCAATTTACTTGAAATTTATAAGTTTTATAAGCATCATGGATGTATTAGCAAACATTATATTATTTTACAACTTAAATTTTTATCATTTAGTACAACTTCTTGTCCATCCCTGTCTGCCGTTGTCACCTGCGTTGTCGTTGCCTGGAAGAGATGGCGCTGAGCGATAAGACGGTCCTTTGAGACACTACGACTTAAGCCTTGTTTGGAGCATAATGTAATTTTGAAATAGTGTTTACAATAAAGAATGTATCTATTTATCTTCCCTTCAAGTAGACGACGAACTGTGAAACTATAATGACCAAAGTGGAAAAGGTTTCCTAATAACTAGTTAAAAATGAACAAAAAGTATTTTTACGTATATTCACAAATATTAGTGACTTTATACGTACAAAATCATATATTTACACTAATCATATTACACGACATACAAATGTTCAAAGGCGTGGACAGAAAAAAAACAAATATTTTCACGTCTAGTCTACCACTCAAATCATGAGATTCATGCGCCTTGTTTTCCTTGTGGGAGCTATCGGGTTACATTCGATAACACTTCCAGTCTAGGTATATTATTTACTAGCTGCGCCCCGCGGTTTCACACGGATAAAAAGTAGCCTATTTGTCTCCAGCTATCTACATACCGAGTTTCATTGCAAACGGTTCAGCGGTTTTTGCGTGAAGGAGTAACAAACATACATACTCACACAAACTTTCACATTTAAAATATACTAGCGACCCGCCCCGGCTTCGCACGGCTATATTATGCTTGTATTATACATATAAACCTTCCTTTTGAATCACTCTATCTATTTAAAAAAACCGCATCAAAATCCGTTGCGTAGTTTTAAAGATCTAAGCGTACAAAGGGACAGGCAGACAGCGGAAAGCGACTTTGTTTTATACTGTGTAGTGATAAACAGGGAAATATAATAAGAAACATGTTAGACCCAATGTTTTGTACCGAAATATGTTCCATTTTTAGGGATCTATAGCAGATCTATAGTCCTAACAAGGAACCATAAAATGTACTTTGAGTAGTTAAAAACAAAATCTTGAATATATTCCATTGAAATTAGTTAGTTGTTTATTGTGTAAACAGACATACGGAACATTACATTGCGCGTGGCCCAACACGCACTTGGCCAGTTTAAATCAGCTAATAAATTGTATAGCAATAACACCTATAGAAATCTGCTTCATTTTATCAATGTTCGATTGAGATACTTAGATATAGACTCTCATCGTAACCCTACTTTTCAATTCTACCACCTTCTACCTCTTCATATTAGAACCTCTAATTGGCTCTCTGTTTCTTTATGCGTGGAAACCTCTAATTGACTAAAAACATCAGTTTCTATTATTTTATGTTTATTTTTTGATATTGCTATTGTTTCTCCTCAAAATGTATATTTAAAATAAACAAATAAAATATAAATGTTCAAGTATACAATGTAAAATATTTGAACAATCCAACAAACGCTTACAACTCAATAAGTAGGTTACTGAATAGCTCAACGGTAGCACTAAAGACTTCAATTTATATTGAACATTCAGCAAAACTCTCAAACATCCTTTGTAAAGTTTTTATCAGATCATTCAAATTGAATTCCAACTTGTTTCAAGTGTATTCAAATAGGTACTTTTAATTCCTGTAAAGGTCAACCTTTATTAAAGAAATAGAATTGAATAACGCAATAGTAGGTACCTAATGATTGAAAAGAAAGGGGGAAACATAGCCATAATTACCTATCAGCAATATAAAGGAATAAATTTATTATGAATAATGAAATTTTTTTAAATGAATACATATTGCAGGACATTCCACACATCGCCATCTAGCCCCAAGCTAAGTAACTAGACTTGTGTTATGGGTGCGGGTGCTATTATAGACAACGGATATATTAGGTACTTATACTATGTATGGGTTTTAATACGAAAGGCGGTTGCTTTAAACGTCTAGGCGAACAACTTTTGTTCTACGGCTTTTGAAAATTCGTTTTTTTTTTTCGTAAATTTTTACTTGAAAATCAGCTATTTCATACAACCAGCCCAAAAAATTAATGAAACATGATTAGATATTATGTTTTCAATACTCATTTTATCTACTTAGGTAGGTACCGACTAATAAAAGAAGCGCTTTTGTTTCAGCACTTAAGTCTCAGTATTCCTTTTCTTTTGTATAGAATCGTGTTTCACAAAGTAACGAAAATTACAGACAACCGAAAATTACGTAAATGTAAATTTTAATAGGCAGATAAAAATATGATGTTTTAAGGAACATTTTGTTCAGTTTTTTTAGGTCCTATTTTATGTAGGGTTATGTACCTACATTTAATTTTGATAAACTTTTATGGTACCAACAAATATATAAAACAGCGAGACATAGCAAGTCAAAACTAAAATAGGAGTAGTCAAACCCTGGCCTCATCACATACCATATCTGTAAAAAGTTAAAAATAAATTTAAAATAGACGCAACGCAATTGAGTTAGGGTACTTCATAACAAATAATTTTACCACACGCAGTCGCATAGAGGTATGTCAATCTGTCTATTTTTAAACGCTATAATCTAAAAATCTACTAAATGGATTTTAATACAATTTTTACCAATGGATGTAGTGATTAATAAGAAAGGTTAAGGTCCCCGTTCAAACCCGGGGTGGATCTTTATGAAGTCTTTAATGAAAATAATTCTAATATTTCTAACGTAAAGTGTCGTTTTGAGATACCATAAAGTTAAATTAACACTGAGTTCACCTCTTTGACAAGTCATTGCTCGTATCCCACGCACAGACGTTTTATATAAGATTATTTTAGACTATAAACAACGTGGGTTTAACTGACGACCCCTGCGGCACTGCGAGCGAACACCCGTCTGCGACGCAAAAGGTTTCAGGAATAATTCCCGTCATGGCATAAATATTATATTATTAAAAAAGGGGTTTTGTATTTTGAGAAAAAAAATTGGTCTGGAAGAAAGCCGAACAAACTTACCTACATTAGGTCAAACTTGTAATATTCGCTTTTGTTTTTTGAGACATTTTTGTCCGATCTCGAAGTCTGATCTGGAAGAAAGCTAAGCAAAAAAGGTTATGGGTAAAACTTCTAATACTCCTTTTTTCGATCGGGTTTTAAAAATAAGCCTTCGCGCAAACCTTCTATGTATATCTTTGAAGAATACCTGATAAAGCCAAGAGAATGCAGACAGAATTCCCGGGGAAATTGCCAATAATGCGTGGAATTTACAGCGGGTCCCACAATGAATGGGATAAGAAATATGGACTCACCCGAAGAAATGTGTAAGTAGGTACTACGTAAAATATTTTTCGGTTTATTAACTTGATATGTTAAAGAAAGAGTGAACCACTGGAATGTTCGGAGTCCCGTAGTCCAACTAGATGGGAATACCTACCTACCTTATGTTAAAATGTCAAAGTTTTATAGAGTTTCGTAAATCGAAAAAAAGAGACCCCTAAAGATCACTCAATTGTCTGTCTGTATGTCTGTCACGTGGATTTTTTTATGTAATAACAAACAGCACCTGCTCATCGTGTGATAAAATATTTTGTATTTTGTATGTTGAAGATTTACAAAGTATACCTCGAAATACCGCAATGGATATGATGCTAGTATGCTATAAATTGTAGTATAAAATTCTTTACTTACAATAAAACATAACACATGTAGCTGACACGACAAATATCTAAACAATGTATAAACAATTTCAAACTGGAAAATAAATCGTCAGCATTCCCTTGCGGCGTTGGTTGTCAGTTAGTATAACTCGCGTACCCCTGCGGTTACGAGAAATAGCATGACAGATTCATGCCACAATCTTTTATTTTTCAGAAATCATATTTTCAAAAGTTACCCATCTCGCCCCTCTTGACTAATGTGATTAAGTTTATTCTAGCTGCTGTCGGATAATTTACAGTCACTCGCTACAGAGTTTCAAAGAGATAGCTCATTAGCCAAAAATAAAATCTAAAAGCTAACAGTTTTTTTAGGGTTATGTTAGGGTTCCATGATGTAATGCTTTCTTGAAAGGGGACGCAGGAAAAACAAATTGAGAACCATTGACAAACGCTTGAAACGTAAATAAATGTCGTAGCTAAACTCTACGCTACGTCGTCACTCGTAGTTGTTTTCTACGAATTCGTAGACCTCTTGTAGCATTTAATTGCGCAGTTTTAGTGTGGTTTTAGATTTCATGACGTACTAAACTTAAATTGTATTTAGTTTACATTGAACTTTTCTCTTTTTTGGCATTTGTCGTGCGACTCCTTCAGGATTACCTCAGCCATTGTCGGTTCAATTATTTTTTGTAAATTAAGAAAGTTTTGAGTGACATAAAATTAATTATTAATAGTCAAGGTGCACAGAAGAAGCCCTTAACCTTTCTTATAGGATTAACAAAAAACCGTGTAACACCTCAGTGTGCCTCGATGACCAGTGAAAGTGTAAAAAGTCTCCGAATCGTCAGGTTCATACAAAAAAAATTGGGTGCGTGTACTTATGTATGCCCGTGAGAAGTTATACTTTTAGAAGTTATACGTCCGTCTGTCTGTCTGTCCGTCCGTCTGATATTTATTTTGCGGGCAGTTTCAACCTGTTACTTTAGTGTTACAGTGATGCGCGCGCATCTTAAAATGTCACTCTCGCAGTTTCAGTTTTACTTTTGGGTTACGCAGCTGCAACATTTGACTTTTGTGTTACAGATGCGCGCGCATCTTACAATTTCACTTTAAAGAAGTATAACTTCAATATAACTTCAAAAATATTTTTATTATGAGTTCAAATTGCAAAATACCCTACACAAACACTAACTGAAAAGTGTCTACAATAATGAAGTACGAAATCCAACGTACATTTTTCCTTCCCTAAATATTTATGGAAATGCTTAACAAAGCCTCCTAACAAAGTAATCTTTGTATCTTACTTATTATCTACCTCGAATATAACGCACAAAAGGAATAATTCAGCTAGAGTTTGGTCTCCATCCTTCCATTAGGAAAGGTCACGTTGTTAATATTAGAGTAGGTGTCTGACAACTTCCATTTTCAACCTTAAAACGACTACATATACTAGAAATGAAAAAAGTCTTACCGTGAAACGGACAACTTTTGAGCGGAGGACTGGAAAAACGTACCACTAAATTTGGAGGACTACTATGTGGCCATTTGATTGTAAAAATATTTAAGCTCATACAAAAAATCAGCTTGTTATTAATGTTATTCATTCATTCATTCATTCATTCATTAATAATTTTGATGATCTCGTTGTTTCGACACATTCGGAGTGGCGGACTAGAGAGGGATACCATCCATTTTGGAAGACAATTGTTTTTCCGAGTTCACCATCCAAATACCTCGATATTCAAATAAGAAACTTACTGTTATTCAGACAAATACACCCCACGAAATCGACATGTTTTATACCTGCGCACTACATTAGCTACCTGTATCGAGAATTTTCATAGGAAGAAACTTGGGCGTCTCGTCGAACTGAACCTGCTCACGAAGATTCAGCCTGATATTAATCACTTAAAAAAACGTTCGAGGGCTGCTGTACTATAACAATTTTCTCCAAAAAAGTCTTATTTAAATGAAAAAAAAAAAAAACATTTTTCTGCATTAATTTAAATTGTTCCCCGAAAACAGTCGGCCAAAATACATTTTAATCTGTGACGTCATGACTCATGTCTCTGGGTTGTCAACAACATTCAATTTTTTTTTCTAGGATAAATCCAGGATAATCATCTAGGATAATCATGAGGAAAATGGAAAATCGTGACGTCACACGAAGGTCAGTCATGGCCGCCCGCGTTTTGTTTCTTTTAGTCAGCAGACAAAATATTGCAAAATTTTTCGAAAATAAATTATTTACAATACATTTGAATGCGAAATAAATATTGCAGAGTTATTGTAAACTTATTAGCTTTCATTTTCACCATATTTCATATTTTATCGTTATCACAGTCATGTAGCTAATTGAGTAATTTTATTAACCAACTATTTAAGACAAAAAAGCTTTGTAATTGTACAAAAATACAATAATGTACAAAATCAAGTGGACAAGGGTCGACAAGGGTAAGGTAATTAAGAGTATAAGAATAGGCACTAATAGTTAAGTACCAAATGAAACGTTTTTAATTGGGGCATATTTAAAATATTTCAGACTTTATTATAAATCTGCGTTTTACATACGGTTTAGATACCGATTCCGTGGGTTTAGGGTGGTTGCACAAAGTTGTGTTTGGTCAAAGTGTACGTTTGGCCAAAGGAGTATTTTGTCTAATATTACCTACGTAAACATCGTTCTGTCATGGGTGTATTTAGTCAAACTACATGTTTAGCCAAAGTAGTGGGTATATCTAAATGAAAGTTTCTGTCCTTCAACTAGCTATCTAGGTACATACCAAGTTTTTTTTGGTAACGTTTTATCACTGGTTGAAACGTTATATCGGGCGTAAATCTTTAACCTTTCACCATTGTCTAGTTATATTAACGTCGCCACTCAACCAACATGTGCCGAACACTCTCCTACAATTTCATTAACTCCCGTAACATATAAAACGTGATCGAGTTTAACGTGTTTTTTCCAGATAAAATTCGTTATACCTACCTACTATAGAATTTTCTGTGAAATATGTCTTAAAATGTTAATAAATTGAGTTATTGACGACGCGGACGATCATAATTGGAGGGTGGTAGGTGACTGGCTGCGGGAACACAAAGTGGCGTGATGTAACTTGTAGGAAGGAATATCCAATCATTCGAAATGAAATATAACATTTATTGACTTCCCATCTAATGTTACAGGTTATAATCATAAAATTTGACTTCAATATATTTTTCCGTCAATCATTTTCGAATGAAAATAAGAGAGCAGTTAAATTCGATCCGTTCAACCCATATACTACTTGTTGATTCCTCATTAAAGACTAGTTGCAAAGTACGTATACATGCGATTTTGATCAAGATTTATTTCATGATTGAAGGTCCCCCTATGCCAACACAGGGGAACCGTCAATCGTTGAACAGTGTTAGATTTTTTCAAGCTTATCCGTCCCCCTAGTCCAAGCTGTTTTTATGCTAGTTGCAAATTAGATCATATAATTTTAAAACAAGTTGACGCAATAAGACAACTTACATTTTCAACTATCCTATAGCTATTAATTGACCCTTTAATATTCAAATAACAACTTGTTTGATATTTATTCGTTTATTCCGTTTTTGTTACTACAAGGCTTTGCTCAGCACTACCGAAATTTTCACGAATACTCTTATTCAAATCCTTCGCAGCTCTATTCCCCAGATAAGTTCAGACACCTTTTTATTGTATGGTGATAAATCTAATCTATTCACGTGTGAATGCCCTTCAGTATCTCAGCCTCAAAGTCAATATTAAGGACCAGTTCAATGCTCTCAAACACAATTTACTGCCTTTTCATAAAATCTTGGAGCAGTAAGCAAGGATATCAAATTACAAGGCAATCATGTTTCCGATAAAATATGATAAAATCGAATGTGGAATCGATTTTGGAAGAAGGATATTTTAAATCAGTTTAAAATTTGATGACAAATAGCCGTCGCATATCAGGCTCTGAGACAGGTCAGTTGCAAGGTGTTTACATGTATTGGCCAATACCTACTATTATAAAGAAACTGGCCAAACTATCGGCTAACAGAAAGTTTGTAATTAGCGAGCCAAGATGTCATATGTATTGGAGGCCTTAATATCATAATAAGACTTGTTTCAAATTCAAACTTCAACAATTACAAAGTTATCTGAGTAATCAGAGAAACATCAACGCCAAGAGTTGTTTAATAACTTAAATAGAATACATCTCTTGGGGTAGATAGTTAAAACAATAATATACTTAATTGCTCGAGCTTTATATAACATATTGAATGATTATAATTTAGGTAAATCATTTGAAATTGCAGCTACGTAATTAGTAAGATATGTAACAACATTGCTATCGACTACAGTCGCTTGGAACTGCAGTTTCTGAGCTAGGTATGGCCAGTCTCCGTCAAATGAATCGATATCGTCACACTATTGTTTTCAGCATTTGCCTCGATTCCGGTGTACGTCTTCAGGCACTCAATGCATGACAACTTTAGCCCATCGATTGGGATGCAATCGACTCATGTGACCGGCACAAACCCACTACAGCAGCTATAAGTTTCACTCCCTCGAAAACGCGGTCATAATAAAAGGCCAAAAAGGAAGTAAGTAATAAAATATAACTAGACTCTAAACTTTATTCCTTGCGGAACCTCCGTCGTAATAAGTTCATGGAAATGTACTAATTGGGGCTTTCCGTGAAATATGACTTTACCGTCTCTTTCCGTCACATGTATCGATGTCAGCACAAACAGAGACAGAATTTATTCTCATATCAGACTGTAAATAAACAGAGAAATTAAATTTACTAAGGTCTGCGACGAACCTAATATATTTTCATTACGGATTTTATTTTAGGAAAGCGTATCGGGATTTGTAATTAACTCGTGAACTTAAAATTTCGAACGAAGTTGATTAAAAAATATAATAATATGCCTAAAAGTAAATGGAAGCCTCTAGAGGCCTTCTCAAAGTTTCCTTGTCTGTCACTGACACCGGTTTATCTCTGGAGTGAGATTTTACACAGCTGTTCAACCTACATATTCAGATACTGCCAACAGCAAACCCTTTTGAACTACTTACAGAACAAAAGCTGTTAGTTCTAGTTGTAGTTTTCGCACAGTATGAAACACAAGCATCATACATTATGGACCTACAGGTTGTTCGAGATTATACCTACGATGTTAATGACATCATATCCTATCGCATCGATTGCCATTACATGTCATGATGGCCTTCAATCACTGACTACGTAATAAATGTGCTTACAAAATAAACAAGGAGTGTTTGCAAAAGATATTAGATACGAACATGATTATAATAGAGTAGAAGAGCATAATATAGGTAGTAAGGCTTATATTTTAAAGTGAATCTAATAAAGATGGCCGAAAACTCTTTTGGCACCGCTTAATTTTCGTCTTATCTTGAACATGACAACGCTTCAGCCTCAATCAACGATAATCACGCCTCAAATATGACGTTGAATAGAATAGAGAAGAATATAGTTTATTCGAACAAACACACGACATAGTATACTAAAAAGAAACAAGATATAGTTACAGAGAAAAGTAAATACAAAAAACAGAATAAATCATACTAACGTCGCGTCGTCGGCTGCATAATTGCAGCCCCCGGCCCCAGTAGAGTTCGAAATTATGATGAGTAAATTGATGAGTTAGAAGACTTTAAACTTCAACTAAAGCATGTGCCTAGAATCTTACTTGTGTTGAAAACATTCTTATAACAGCTGTTTCGTTTCGCTCTACGGCGGTCTGCAATTATACAGCCGACCGTACCTTAGTATCTGGTATGCATGCATGCGTACCTACCTATGTCTGTGACACTTCTTTCAACCAATAAGATAAACAGCTTTTCACGTTATAGCGCAATGTGATATTTGTTTGATCGCCTAATCTCAGCCTTAAAAGCTTATTAAGTTAGGCTTTTGTTAAAATAGAATCCAAAAACCTATTATTTAGGTGAAAGATAACAGCCCCCACAAAACCTGGCCGGTAAAGAATAAATTAGGGTCACGTTGTAACGGTCTTGTTTTTTCATATTATAATTACGCACGGTCCTTTGAGATGGTTCTCTGTAAAGTAAAACAACGAGAGTGACAGTCCCTAAACGAGTACGCCAACGCCACTCGCTAGCTGCGGACCCAAATATTTGAGTTTCACTTTAATTAAATGTAAATTACGAAATACTGTTTATATTATGTTTAGTAATCTGAAATTTCTACCTACTCGTATGGATTTACTATTGATGTATTGCTAGGGTGCTTATCAAACGTTAGCAAATTGGAACCTATACAACTGTTTAATTATTTACTCAGATTAACTAACCGTGTAGTGTACTGTCATTATGTCTATAGTAATAGCTTTCAAACCCTCTCTATCTACTCTCACGCTCACCCACCTGTTATAGCAACACAAGCTTGATACGTCTGAATGTTTTTTCAATTTACGCAAAATTCAGACCTAAAAAAGGTAAATTCGGATGCTTATACTCTTTTTTAATCACTTAAAAAAGTGTATAAGCATCCGTTGTCTGGCACCCATACTACAAGGCAAGTTACTCAGATAAGGACGACGCTGATGACGCTGTTAATTTCACACACGATTTACATTTATTTTTTGTCTGTTATTATATCTGATATCACAGAACCATGAAGCCGCGGAACTTTGAAAGGCTTGGTGAAGCCGAAGCTGACACGCAGAGGCTCTTTACAATAACAAGTTTAATAGTAAAATATGATGTGGACACCAAATCGGCGATTATTCTGTTTGCACTACAAACATTTATTAAATTTATTGCCTGACAGGTGTCCCATAACACGGAGCTATGTACCCCGGACCTTTGGAAGGCGTACGTGGAGCCGAAACCAACACGTAGAGGCCTTTTATCATAACAAGTTTAATAGCAAACACAATTTACACCAATTTATTATATTCATATTTTATTATTACCTAACATATAATTCTCTATTAGCAACCGAAGGGTGATTTACTTTGTTATGTAGGCAAAATGGCGCCATGTAATTACATCACGTGGGGTAAATGAATTCAAGTTCAAATATCAAGAGCACGGTCGACGGTCGTGTGACATGACACAGTTTTTTACATTAACTTTCCCTATCTATGTTACTCATTTATTTCTAAGCTTTTAAATATACAGCTAAAACTGTTTACGTACAAAAAAGCTCGTAACTTTGATACGGATAAACCGATTTTTATCGAACATTTCGGGGAGTGTGCAACAGAACTACACGACCTAATTTTACTAAATCCATTCTTTTATCATAGGTACTATCAGGCAAACCGACACGCGACACCGATTCATGGTGGCATAGCGTTATGCTTCGTCATTCCTTATTCGTACAGCAAGGGAATGGAATCAGTTGCCTGCGTCTGTCTTTCCTGACGTGTACAATTTCGGATCTTCAAGTCTCGAAAGCGTGCCACATCTTAGACTGCATAATCACCTACCATCAGGCGGGTGTGATAGTGGTCAAACGCTGACTTAGCATTTGTTAAACAACATAGTTAGGAACACGGCATATTCACTTTGCATTCTTTTCAAAGCTATGTCATATAAAATGCACATAGATAAACAGTAATTTTCATTCTGCATAATTTTTAAAACTGAGTTTTAATTTTTATTTCGGTATTTCTAAGGAATCTTCAATTCACCAATGTGATTAAGTGTATCACGTTTTTATATTTATTTGTATACTGAATTCTGCGAGCGATTTGAGCTTAAACGGAGTTAAATATTTACCGAAACAAATCCAGTGTTTAGGGCTATATGTACACGTAAAACAATCAAGGGATCTTGTTTATCCAACAATCAGTTTCAACAGCTATCTGCTAATGTCAATGTAATTTACAGTCAATATTTACACACGGGTTTATGTGCTTTTGTCTAAATATTCCTTCGAGAACGTTGAGGACGGGTTAAAAATCCTGCCACATCTGCTACGTAAACGTATCTAAGGTACCTATAGTACTTAAGAGTCTTTACTAATCACAATTCAAAACATTGGACGAACGATTCAAAAATAGGTTTCCAGGTATCTTTTAGACGCGCGTGCTACATCATAGATCGTCTGATGTGATAGTGGTCAAACGCTGACCTATCACCAATTAAAAAAAGCGCGTAAAGTTGCTCGGAATGGATGTACCTATATCCGTATATAAATACCTAAACAAGGACGCTATGAAAATCGGTAACATAATACTCTTGTATCACAACAAAACTGAAAGTAAGCTGCTGACAGTTAAACCCAGTAACATTCGAGGAAAAATTCAATGTCATGAGCAGGGAGGCAGGGGTGTGCATAACAGTGGAAAATCAAATTGCGTCATAGCTATTGCGTAAAACGTAATACACAATTACGGATATACCGCTGAAGATTAGGGAAACGGTAGTCGGATAGAATTTGAGGTAGGTTACGAATGTTTTTAAATGGATTTCATTTAGTTAAATTAAAAAAAAATGTAAATAGAAAGATCATATACCTACTTAGGTACGTATACTATACCCAATGACCTTTTTTAACAAAAGTAAAAAGAATACGTGATAACGTCATCAGAAAACATTGATGAAAATACGTTGCTATGGTTACCTACCATGTCAACAGAACTTGACACTTTTTTGTGAGTGCATACGGTGTTCATCAATTTATAAGTCGTTATCACATCAAAAGGTCATGAAAAAGACAAATATAACAGAAACAAAACAGAAATAAAGATGATTTTCAAATACTACCTATTCAATGATACCCCACTTAACATAGTCTGGTTAAATGCTCAAAGAGCATAGTTCATCAACTTTCATTTTTAATTTTTATAGAGAATTTCATCATTCATTTAATTTTTTATTAGAGACCCGACGGAGTGACACTCATTCCTTGGGAACAGGGTAGGTGTTTGGTCTGGGACGTGACCTCCGTCGATACTTTGGCTCCTTCCCATCTTCGAGCCACTTGCGCGCAGGCATGTGCGGCGGCTGCTGGTGCCGAATCTCTAAAGATGCGTAAATACGTGGACATTCCTGGGTGTTACGTTTTTATGCCTTTGGGTTTTGAGACTGTTGGTTCTTGGGGTCCCGGTGCAAAGGCGTTTATTAGAGTGCTTTCTTCGCGTCTTTGCGAGGCCACTGGGGACCGTAGGGCCGGTAGTTTCCTTTCCTAGCGGATTAGCTTGACTATCCAGAGGGAGAACGCTGTCAGCTTGCTTGGGACTTTGGGTCGTGGGGACGCCTTGGAGACGGGGTTTTTTGTTTTTGATGTTTACGTGTCTAATTTTTTTTTTTTAGTTTTAGTTACTGGGTATTTTGACCGACTTGACTGGCTTGACATTGGTGTGTTGTTTTAATTTTGACTTTTTATTTTATTTGTTTAATTATCTCTTATTGTTTCATTAAGTACTTAATCCTATTAAATTTTAAAGGAAAAAAAAACACGTATTTTTCATATAATGGCCGTACTTGTACTTATACTTGTATCATCATCCGAGCGATGTTCCCAGTTGCATCCCTCTCGGGAGCCCAGGGTCCGCTTTCCTACTTTTACGCCTCCACTTCGCACGATCTTCGGCATCCTGGGTTGTAAGGCCATTTGCACGCATATCACCCTTTACGACGTCAAGCCAGCACTTCTTGGGTCTACCCAGTCTGCCACGACCCGGCGGAGGCGCCATGGTAAGACATTTGTTCTCCACGTAACTAGCCGGTTTTCGCAAGACGTGGCCGTACCAGCGTAAGCGACACTCTTGCAATTTATCTGCAATGTCTCGGACATGAAGGCTGCCCCGGATGCGGGAGTTCCTGACGCGATCCTTTCGCGTCACTCCACACATCCAGCGCAACATCTTCATCTCCGTGACACGCAGCTCCTGCTTATGTCGCTCAAGCACCGGCCACGCCTCACTACCATACAAAAGGACAGGTCTAATGATGGTTTTATAGACCTGTCCCTTTAGTTTAATCGGCATTTTGGGGTCGCAAATGACACCAGTCACCTCACGCCACTTGGCCCAAGCCGCTGAAATGCGTGACTTGACGTCGCAATCGATGTCGCCGGACGCGTGAAGCACAGATCCCAAGTACTTAAACTGGTCTGTCCGCTCGACCATATGACCGTCTACGCAGAGAGGTGTGGGATCTGTGGTATTGCAAGCCAAGTACTCTGTCTAAGTTGTGTCTAACTTGTACTTATACTTGTATACGGGCTGTTTTTCCGCGATTAAACCCTTTTTAATTGGGTAATTGGGCGTTTTGAATATTAAATTTGACAACCATGCATTTAGTGACACTAGAAAGATTTCAGACCATATTTCAGAACGTGACAGACAAATCGATTGACAATCATCAAAATCGGCCCACGCGTTTTGTATCTAGAGCCACATAGCTAGAGCGTCACAAAGGAATACATACATAGGCAGATAGAAACATACATACATAGGCTGGTTCCCTTGCGTCGCGCAAACGGGTTAAAACCAAAGTAACCTTCTGGTCAAATCGGCACGTATCCTGTGCTGCGATTAGCATCGATTAGGTGACAATGATTACTGTTTTGTTTTGATAGGTTAACAGTACACCTGGGGCCTAAGTCTGCTAATACAATCGTCTTTCAATAGTGTGTCGATATAATCGTAATAGAAATTTAATGTCAAAAATATGACATTACATGTCAAATTGGTATTCTGCTAACGTTGACTATTCTATCGAGACACCACTGACACACCACTGACTCACTTTTTTATTTTACTCTACAATCGTGGCTTAATGGAATCTCGATAGTTGTCAAAACGGTATATTGCTTAGCAACATATACCATGTTGCTAGGCAACACCTGCAAGGTAAATATTACCATACCATTGAGACTCCATAGTGATTATATTGCGATGTTATTAAAACTTTAGCAGAATACCAAATAAAGTCACAATCTCGATATAATATCAATAGAGTCTCGATATAATGACAATGGTTGGTCAAATAGCAGAATAAGGCCCCAGATAACCAATCAAAACGGTAATCATTAAAACTAAACTCATACCCCCTTATTCCAAAACGAGGTTTAAGGATAGTCCGAGATGTGGATTTAAACCTTAGATTTAGACACAGATTTACTCGTCAACTATAGCTTAAACACTATCCCTACTGATAACATAAGGAACTATAGTCTAAACACTATCCCCATAGAATAAATAGGGATTGTGTTTAGACTACAGTTCACGAGTAAATCTGTATCTAAATCTAAGGTTTAAATCCAGATCTTGGACTATCCTTAAACCTCGTTTTGGAATAAGGGGGATAAGGTTTTGTCGCAAAAAAAGATACCACAGGAGTAGTTTTGTGACTGAAGCCTTATTTTAACCCTATTTGAATAAAACGCTATATTAAATGTATATTTAGAACAGTTCATTAGAACATGATAAACTTCATTAACATCATTATCCCTACAAAAGGCAGGACTGAAATATTTTGCGAACATATTCGTAGAGTAACTCCCTATTTAGAACTATGGAAACGTTTGTGTAGACTTTTAGCAACTTCTCTTTATCCTTGCTTTCATTTATACATAACTAGCGACCCGCCCCGGCTTCGCACGGCTGTATTATGCATGTATTATGATATAAACCTTCCTCTTGAATCACTCTATCTATTAAAAAAAACCGCATCAAAATCCGTTGCGTAGTTTTAAAGATTTAAGCATACATAAGGATATAGGGACATAAGGACAGAGAAAGCGACTTTGTTTTATACTATGTAGTGATGATGTTACAAATTACTAGGTTTAGGTTTCCCTCTAAAGTAAAAAAATCGGATCTCATAAGTCTAAGATGTCGCGAGGGCGTTTAAAAAAGCCGAGATACAAAGATCAATTTTCCACACTTGTATCGCAATGTACGCTTTCATTTATATACATAATGTTACAAGTTACTAGGTTTAGGTTTCACTTTAAAGTAAAAAAATAATCATAAAAATCGGATCTCATAAGGCGGAGCTATACAACCCCTTTTTGGGCTAAAATTAAAATTGCCCGACGATGAACCTGTATCCCAAATTTCGACCAGATTTGTTGTAAAAATGAGTATCTACCAAAAAACATATTGACAGAGTATTTCAATTTTGCTAGACTTTAAGCACAGACGTTTCGCTCACTCGGACAAAAACCAATTATAAACATGGAAAGTTCGTAATGAAAAGTACAAAACTAGATTCCAACTTTACAATACGCTGTGTATTAATGTCGATTAGCATTTAAGGAATGGTCAAGTTAAGAACCTAACTAAATTTTTTTACAAACTCACCAACTTTTCAATTCGTTTTATTATTGTATTGCAAAGTTTCCATGCCTCTTTCTACGCAGTCTACGTTTTTTAGATATATTATTTTAACCCCCGAACGAACAAAAAAGGTGTGCTAAAAGTGAGATCTCTATTTCTGCCTCACTATTTATTTAATCGTATGGTATATACATACATAGTTTAAGTCGATCAATATTATTGTTCAATTGTTTTACCCATTCAATATCTCTGGGGCCTAAGTCTGCTAACACAATTGTATTTCAATAGTGTGTCGATATAATCGTAATAGAAATTTAATGTCAAAAATATGACATTACATGTCAAATTCGTATTCTCCTAACGTTGACTATTCTATCGAGACACCACTGAGACACCACTGACACACCACTGACTCACTTGTGTGTTCTGCTCTACAATCGTGGCTTAATGGAATCTCGATAGTTGTCAAAACGGTATATTGCTTAGCAACATATACCATGTTGCTAGGCAACACCTGCAAGGTAAATATTACCATACCATTGAGACTCCATAGTGATTATATTGCGATGTTATTAAAACTTTAGCAGAATACCAAATAAAGTCACAATCTCGATATAATATCAATAGAGTCTCGATATAATGACAATGGTTGGCCAAATAGCAGAATAAGGCCCCTGGTCTGTTGACTCTTAGGAGAGCATTTGTGTGCACACTGCACAATAAGATTTTTATTTGTTCAAGAAATGAAAAAATTGTTAGTCACTCCTTTGTATCGACATAATATGTAGTGAATTCATTCAGAGTTTCTTAATATAGAATTTTTACTAAAATTGGTACTTATTTTTATTGACTGTTTCACTTATCTACCGGTTTCCAACAGTATTTTGTTTTATGTAAGTACACTTTAAAAAAAACGACTGATATATCCATTACGAAAATAAACATATACGATTCCTACCTAAACCTATGATACAAATCTACGTAAAAGTAGCTAGGTACCAGCCTATCCTATAAAATGTTATGTCATACGATATTTTTCCACAAAACATTTCAACAAAATCGGCACGTGTATCATCATAAGCTGAGCTAAACAAAGGTATTAGAGTTCATGAATAATCCAGTCAAACAAATCGGTAAATAACGAGGATAAAAAAACGACTTGTTGTTCACTGTTGACTGAACAGAGACTAACGATTAACGATGCTGTTTCTAATTAATCCATCTACCATTGATAAATATACAACTATGTTACGGCTAAAGTTCGAAATACGGCTTAGGGATGATGCTCATTAGACAGGGCCGTGGGCGTCTACGAGACGTGTACACGGATTTGAAACGTTACATACATTTTGTACGAACCAATTTATATTACACAGTGGATGATCCGTGCCCGGACGACGCGACGCTCGTCTACTCCACGGATGTGCCCTGCCCGCCTCCTCGGCGGCTGATAACCCATTGTAAAATATACGTTCAGCACGGATGGGCTTCGCTCCGGACTCGGCCCCGTCTAATGAGAATCATCTCCTATCCTAGTAATATAAACTCTAGCTGGAACAGTTGGTTTATTAAATACGGACGACCTTATTACTAGCTAGAACAATTACTTAGTGCTTGAATAGTCTACTTACCATTGGCAATCGGTGCTGCAGTTATACTGCTTAATGATAACAAAAGAAGCAACGCTCCTGACCACACTGATGGATTCATAGTTGACCTGCAAAGAAAATAACATAAAATTACAATTAAATAATGAACCATTAATAAAAGGTAATTTGAGTATGATTACGGATACGTCTAAAAGTCCTCATAATTAAAAGCAATGTTAAATGTATAATGTATACTGTATAAAGAATCCTTTTACCTAAATCTCGACAGCCACTTTTGGTTCCGTTTTTTTTTTAATAATGTAATTTTTATATCTCAAAACTGATGTGTGTTCTGAAATGTTTCATATCTATATATTTATTTATCTATTTAAAGAAGTCGCTGGGCGCAAGCCTTGATAATAGCGGTATGTGTAAAAAAAAAAGGGCTAGAAAAAATACTTTCAAAGTAAAATTAAAACAAAGTTCTGAACAAGGCTTCAAGCTCTAGGTTTAGGCAAAGTTTATTTGATATGTACGAACACCTTTCCCAAGACTATTTCTTCGAACCAGCAGGTTCTATTTTTACATGTGGAATTCTAAAGGAAAATAAAATCTGGTCGCACGGTCGTGCGAAGTCTTTCAACTGCAAGAAAATGCAACACAAACGTGAACAAGTCACAAGAGTTGAAAGACGTTCGTCAAAGTACGACCCGTGATGCCAGTTTGGGTTGAATGATGAGGCGGTACGTTGTTTTGCTAACTCGAACACCAGGATCAGAATGTTCTATATTTTTTATCCCAACTACAACCGAATGAAATAAAAGACCGTAAAAAGCTTTTTATAGATATCTTTAAAACTTTACGTACCTATTTACTATTGGAACTAAAAATAATGGTTATGTTCCTGGTAGTTTCACGATGAAGTGTTTAGTTTAGAAAACTTTTATTATTAGAACTAGGTACCGCTATTATAAAACTAGCTTGAAGTTACTTTACAGTTTCCATTTTCTCTTTAAATATAGGTACTATCTCAGAATTGTGAAAGCATTTCTAAGTATACCATCACCTAACTTCAAAGAAATAAATTAAACTTTAAAAATATGCGCATGAAATTAATGTAACGTACCTACGTCGTTGTTTTACAGTAGCAATCTTGTATGAAAATGGTTTCATTTTCATAGCAAGAATGTGTTTAAAGTTAGGGAAAGTGAGATTAAAAAATCCTTTGTTTTCAAGAGTATTAAGTTATTTAAGCTGTCCACACATGGACATCATGCGGCCACACGCACGCACACATATCAAAGGAACGGGTCGGCCGCCGCCGCGCCGCCCGCGCGCCTTTCCGCGCCCCTCGCGCGTGCGCCGCCTCAGCCGCCGCGACACCGCGCGGCCACTTCTCAATCTGTCGACCGAGAGCACTAACGTACCTACCTATGTACCTCTATAATAATTAAAAACTAGTATATACAGTCCACTGCGTTTCCATTGAATAGGGCTTAGATTAGGTCCCTACAAGTTGGTCCTTCTACCAACAACGTGCCCTGCGGACTACATAACGAGAGAAAGAGGAAGTCGCCTACAAGGACAAGCCGAGCAGACCACACGCTGCCGCCATTTTCGACGTTTCGCCCAGTGTCACGGAAGGTCATCCAAGTCAACGTGGACGCACGAGGACACTTCAAGACCATCGAAGACCTGGAGAAAGTGGTATCTAGAGGCCGGTGTTGTGAGTTTGTTCCAATTTGTTCGACCAATTTAATTCTTTTACGCAATTTTCTGTGTTTCTTGATAGCACTATCTAATACTTTCATTTCCCTATTTCGCATCTTAAATTAGATAAATTGCAATCCATCTTTTTCCAATTGCTACGATCATTATTCATCAAGCTAACTCTTATCTACGTGTCATACCTACTACGTGTCATTGCCCCCAAGCGTCTTGCTAGGTATTAACCGCGCGCTCAAGCTACCTACCTACATAATCATTTTGCATATTTCTTCATCGTCGCTGCTAATTTACGTCATACTATCTTATTTTCACCATGCCTGAAGATCAATCAGCTCCATCTGACCTGAAAAAGCTTAAAAAATCCAAAGCTTCCTTGAAAGCCAAGCTCACTCTATTTGAAAGTTATTTAAATACCGCAAAAACCTATCCTGAGTTGAGTGACATGCACATGATCGAACTCCAAGCCCGACTATCACGAATGGAAGATTTATTTCCTACTTTTGATGTTCTCCAGGATGAAATCGAGTTACTGTCCGATTCCGAAGCTGACCAGTACGAGGAACGAAAATCCTTCGAAGACAAGTACTACCACCTCGTGTCCTTGGCGCAGTCACTTCTTCGTGCGGGTCCCGGCAAAGTTAGATGTGCGCTCAGTAACGCACCACCATCATTAAGCGAAGTATCCAACAACAGCCTTGACAATGTAAACACAGGTGGGAACCCACACAAAAAGTTTCAATTACCTAAAATTCAAATACCTATATTTAACGGTAACTATAAGCACTGGCTCGAGTTCCGAGATACATTCCAATCGATGATTCATAACAACTCTCACTTAGATAATATAAGTAAGTTTCATTATTTACGCGCGACACTTGAGGGTACCGCCAAAAATATTTTAGAAAATATTGATTTTACTGAGTCCAATTATGTAATTGCTTGGTATTTATTGAAAGAAAGATACGATAATCCAAAGCTTTTAATTAAAAATCACATCCAGTCATTGTTCAATGCAGATATAATCACAAGTGAATCAAGTGAGTTGTTACATAACTTAGTAGATGTCATTCGAAAAAACTTACGAGCATTAAAATCATTAGATCAGCCCACAAAACACTGGGATACGCTCATTATTTATATTATGTCTAACAAATTAGATTCCGTGACTTCTAAACATTGGGACGAATATCGTAACCAATTGTTAGAATTACCCTCATTAGATCAATTTTGTGCATTCCTCACCAACAGGGCCAATTTAGCAATAGATACAGAAACAAACCAACAAAATACAGTAAGTAAACCCAACAGCTACATCATGGTCGCTCACAACAAAGACACACACACAACACGTAAAGACATGCACAAAAATAAATGTTCCCTTTGCAAAGGTGAACATTTTCTATTCTATTGCGAAAAGTTTCGCGCCTTAACTATAGAAAACCGCATTTCAAAGGTCAGAGATCTTAATTTATGTCTCAACTGCCTCCGTCCAGGTCATGCAGCACCTAAATGTCGGTTAACACATTGTCGTTATTGCAAATATAAACACAACACTCTTTTACATTTACATACAAATGAAAAAACAGCCCAGTCTTCTATGGTACCAATCCAAGAGAATGTGGCACTACAACTCGATACTTCTATAAGTACTACAGAAAATACATCTCTGTCAACAAATATAAAACAAAATACTAGTCCCGCCAATATATTTCTATCCACAGCGCTGGTGAGAGTCTACGACAAGGGTGGACGTTCGTACACCGCACGTCTACTTCTAGACAACGGCAGTACTGCAAACTTCATAACAGAAGCCTACTGCAGCAAGCTGGGTTTGTCGAGACAAGATACATACTCCAACGTAACAGGTATTTGCACTCAGGTCTGTCAGAGCTCACAAACTTGCAACTTAACGATTTTTTCAATGTACACAGATTATCAGGCCAACATTGATTGCATAATATTACCTAAAATAACGAATTCTCTCCCGTCTAAATTAATTGACGTTAATCACTTGAACATACCATCGTTGGTTCAGTTGGCTGACCCCTCATTCAATGTACCGTCGACAATAGATATTTTAGTCGGAGCCGAGATATTCTGGAGTGTTATAGGGAGCAATTCCATGACTTTAGGCAAAAAACAACCTACATTATATGAAACAAAGCTAGGTTGGTTAGTGTCGGGTCACGTACAGAAACAACAGCACACTACTCATCACCAATGCCACTTCATAAACCAGGATGAAAACTTAACTAGATTTTGGGAACTAGACTCAATTTTACCTAAACATTCCTTCACAAGCGAAGAACGCGCTTGTGAGGAACATTTCTATTCAAATACCTATCGAAAAGAAAACGGTCAATTTGTAGTAACAATGCCATTAAAACGAGATCCTTCCGAATTAGGGGACTCGTATACTTTAGCTAAAATTAGGTTTCTATCGCTTGAAAAACGTTTTCAGCGAGACCCCGTGTTCAAGCAAAAATACCAAGAATTCATGAAAGAATACGAGGATTTAGGACATATGACAGAAAACAATGTACCACTCACGCCATCTAGTGACAAAATAAGGTACTACTTCCCTCATCATGGTATTCTTACAAGTAAATTTCGTTCAGTTTTTGACGGGTCTGCTAAAACCCAATCAGGGGTATCCTTAAATGATCTACAAATGGTAGGTCCTACAGTACAAGAAGATCTTTTATCTATTTTGCTAAGATTTCGTCAACATAAGTACGCAGTGTCTGCCGATATCGAAAAAATGTATAGATTTTTAGAAATAAATCCAAATCAGCGACACCTGCAACAAATAATTTTTAGATATGACACATCACAGCCACTCAAAACATATACACTGAACACAGTCACATACGGTACCACTTCCGCTCCCTATCTCGCTACTAAATGTCTCACTAGCTTGTCTGAGAGTGTCTATACCCGCGATGATGATATTAAACTCAATGATTGCGATCATTATCATGATCGTAAATATGATCAAATGGTCAGATCATCCGTAAAACGAGATTTCTACGTAGATGATTATCTGAGCGGGGGGGCGACGGAGGAGGGTGTTATCCAGCTGTGCAGAGGTGTTTCGAGGTTGCTATCGTCAGCAAACTTCAATTTAAGAAAATTTAAATCTAATAGTACTAAAATATTAAATTCAATCATAAAAAATAGCGAGAAAAACTCGAACAATGACTGCCTAGTGTTGTCAGACAATGTATCGTCATCAAAAACCTTAGGTATCAATTGGTTATGTAAAAACGATACTCTTTCAGTTTCTATAAAAATTAATTCACAATCTAAAATAACAAAACGTTATATTTTGTCAGTTATTGGTCAAATATTTGACCCATTGGGCCTGTTAGGTCCCACTATAGTAGAAGCTAAAATACTCTTACAAAATCTATGGTTACTAAAAATAGATTGGGATGAAGAATTGCCAAATAACATAAAACAACAATGGCTTTCATTCTCCAACAAATTACAACATTTAAACAATATTAATATACCCAGATGGGTACTACAAAATAACTATAGTTCAGTACAATTACATATATTTACTGATGCATCGCAACAAGCTTATGGAGCCTGTGTATTTGTACGTAGTGAAACTCCTGATCATACTATACATGTACAGTTATTAGCGTCAAAAAATAAAGTAGCCCCACTCAAATCGACTACTATACCACGCCTAGAGTTATGCGCAGCGTTATTAGGAGCTAGGTTATACTCTAAAGTTGTGAGTTCTTTAACTTTGCGACCTGATTGCAGATTCTGGTGCGATTCGACGATCGTTCTAGGTTGGCTTGCGACTTCTGCAGCCAAACTGAAGCCGTTCGTTCGAAATCGAGTGAACGAGATAAACGAAACCACTGCGGGGTGGTCTTGGAGCTATGTACCTTCGCTCGAGAACCCTGCTGATCTCGTTTCTCGCGGGGTGAAGGCCGATCATATCGGCAGTAATTCGTTATGGTGGTCAGGACCTAGTTTCCTATACAAAGAGCCAAGTATGTGGCCTAAAATGCCTAATCTCCATGAGACACGAGATCTTCCTGAAGTTTCATGTAACTTTACAGATTCTGGTGAAAAGGATACTAATCCTATCTCTTCATTAATTCATAAAAAATCATCCTATATTCAATTACTTCATATTGTTGCTTATATTCGTAGATTTGCATACAACTGTAAAAATAAACTAAATAAAAGATCAGGTGCGTTAACACATAATGAAATACAAGACGCATCCATGTATATTTTAAAAATATCTCAATGTGAAATGTTTCCTGACGAATACTTAATACTAAAATCAGGAAAATCATTGCCTAGTAAAAATAGATTACTACCCTTATCACCATTCTTGGATTCTAATGATATCATAAGAGTAGGTGGTAGGCTTCAAAACTCTCCATATACATACGAACAAAAACACCCTATACTAGTATGTAGCAAACATCATCTCACTAAGATAATATTCTACTCAGAACACAAAAAACTGTTACACGCAGGTCCACTATCCCTATTGTCAAGCATTAAACAAACTTATTGGCCCCTAGGTGGTAGGAACCTTGCAAAACAAGTATTTAATAAGTGCATGCCATGTTTTAGACAAAAAGCAAAAACATCTCAACCCATCATGGGTCAACTTCCTACAGTTAGAACTACACTAGAATTCCCATTTCTTCACTGCTCGGTTGACTATGCCGGACCAGTGTTTATAGCTAATAAAAAAGGTCGAGGTTGTAAATTAATTAAATCTTACCTGTGTATTTTTGTATGTTTAGCAGTCAAAGCTGTTCACTTGGAGTTGGTGACGGATTTGAGTACCGAGACGTACCTAGCCGCTTTATATCGCTTCATTTCACGTCGAGGAAAACCTCAGACTATCACTTCAGATAACGGCACTAACTTTGTCGGAGCACGTAACGAAATACATTCTCTACTCTCT
Organism: Idaea aversata; assembly: GCA_907269075.1. Taxonomy (NCBI): domain Eukaryota; kingdom Metazoa; phylum Arthropoda; class Insecta; order Lepidoptera; family Geometridae; genus Idaea; species Idaea aversata. Next base: position 10,471,949 of record OU026091.1, read on the forward strand.
AAATCTAACATTATCACTAAATTAGCCGACGATGGAATTGAATTTCGTTTCTGCCCCCCATACTCACCACATTTTAATTCAATGGCCGAGTCAGCGGTCCGTTGTACCAAATTTCATTTAAAACGAATCTTAAACTTAACTCGTTTGACATATGAAGAAATGTCTACATGTCTAGCTCAAATCGAAGCTATTTTAAATTCACGTCCCATGACACCTTTCTCTACGGACCCTTCAGACTTATCTGCTCTTACCCCTTCTCATTTTCTAATTGGTCGAACTCTAACATCCGTGCCTCACCCACAGATACCTGAAGAGATGAACATCACTCAGCTGCAGCGCTACAGACGCGTCGAGCTCATGCGACAACATTTTTGGAGCCGTTTTACTAATGATTTCATTTCGACACTTCAACAGAAAACCAAATGGCTTATCGGAAAGAGAGACCTGAATCCTGACACACTTGTACTGATAAAGGACAAGACAGTCCCACCTCTACTGTGGAACCTAGGGCGAATCGTCAAGGTGTATCCAGGCGTCGATGACATCAATCGTGTAGCAGAGATCAAGACAAAGAAAGGGACCATAAGGAGAGCTTGGAACAATATTTGCCCTTTACCTCTTCACTATGAATGACAAGCTCTAGACTTCAACCCACTACCTTCTACTTCAACTACCTATCTATTGAAGCTTACTTCAAGACTTCAAGGCGGGGAGTATGTCCACACATGGACATCATGCGGCCACACGCACGCACACATATCAAAGGAACGGGTCGGCCGCCGCCGCGCCGCCCGCGCGCCTTTCCGCGCCCCTCGCGCGTGCGCCGCCTCAGCCGCCGCGACACCGCGCGGCCACTTCTCAATCTGTCGACCGAGAGCACTAACGTACCTACCTATGTACCTCTATAATAATTAAAAACTAGTATATACAGTCCACTGCGTTTCCATTGAATAGGGCTTAGATTAGGTCCCTACAAAGCACCTATTAGATTTAATGAGCATTGAGCACAAAGAGCTATACAGCACACTAATCCGCATAAGTATTCTTATCCTATCTAAACAATATTATAAAATTAGGCGCGAAAAACATAATCCTTCTCTTGCAGTCGGGTTATTAAGAGGAAAGATTTATTTATTTCTTGTTTGTAACGAACAGGCTCCGAAAGTACTGGACCGAATTTGATAAGCCTTAGTATGAGGGTTCTTTGATTAATTGGGAGGAAAATAGTCAACGTTTTATTTCTTTACTAGCTGCGCCCCGCAGTTTCACCCGCGTAAGTCCCGATCCCGTGGGAATTTCGGGATGAAAAGTAGCCTATGTGTTAATCCAGGTTTCTAGCTATCTACGTACCAAGTTTCATCGCAATCGGTCCAGTAGTTTTTGCGTGAAGGAGTAACAAACATACATACATACACACACACACACACAAACACACACACAAACTTTCACATTTATAATATTAGTAGGATTATCACGGGAACCTACGCGAGTCCCTAATCGATAAAAGTATGTATAGATGAGTGCCTATTTTTACTAAGTTTTAACTTTACGTAATTAGTGCGATTATATAGGTATCTACTTTTATATTCGCAAAGGTTTTAATAGGCCTGTAGACTTTTGAAAAAGATTTTTTATCAGAAATACACCCGAAGTAAAAGTTCAATTAGTTTTTCTTCAACATAAGCTTAGGCTTTTGGTGAAAAAATTAATCCCCGTAGGTACTGATAGAACCTTCATCAAAAACTGTCATCTAGTGACATCATGATAACTTAAGCGCCAATAAGTCGAAACCTTAATCCTAATGCTGAAGAAAAAAATATTAGCAAAAGCCCTTTTATATTTGTCGCAATCCAATCAAAAGTTTTAAATAGAAGTGGGTTACTTACCTATTAGGCAAACGTCTGTTTCTAGATTTAAGCATAGGGTAGAAGATCTTAGATGACATAGGAACATAAGTTTAAAAATCATAAGTCTTAAATATCTTAATTAAAGCTTTTCTAAATAACGATTTTAAAAAGACACGTTTTTTAATCAAATCAAAGTTACAATTTAGAAAAATGTTTTCCAAAATACACTCATAAATCAATCATTTCGCCCACGCCAGTCTGACGGAATGAATATTAAGTATTTTGGTAACCTGAATATAAAAAAGTACCGATCGCTATATTGTAATTGAAAACATAAAACTATTAATAACGATGAATGTAAGAGATTTTTTAATGAGATTAATTGAGGTTTTATTTTTTTAAATTGTCTTAATAATGTGAAAAGTTCAAGTCACACACGCTGCAATTGGATAAGTAAATAGGTAGGTACCATATCTTTACTATTAGGTTAAGTAAAATGGAAGGAACCCGTAAATGAAACACCATAAATAAATGTAGAGTCAATACAGAAATTGGGTCAGAAAGCGCAACAAGTGGAGGTAAACAATGTGATCTCTATAGATGTCCCAGTTATGTGGTATCGTTCCCGATTTTGCAGGTTCTGTGCCAATGCTCTGGTGACCTATTTCCCCCCGCGGCCCGCTGTGACCTCGCACCGCATCCCTGGTGCCTGCACTGAGCAAGACGAGCCTTTGGGACACGTGATTGAAAATTGAAATACGTGATCAAAGAATCTGTTTGATATTCAAAGCTAGTAAGAACTTTCTAAGTCAGTGAAGGCAAGAGAATTATATATTAGTTTCATTCAAATAATTCAATGTAACTGGCTCGCTTGTTAGACGAGCCACCCTGTCTGGGCGTTCAATGAAGTGTATATTTGCGGTTAGTGCGATGTTCCAGGAGAGATAAATTTCCAACGTTCGGAGTGTGGTTTTCAAATGTAATTCATCTCAAAACTAACAAGGTTGTCATTCAATTTGTCTTTGTCTTATTTATAATTTGAGTCAAACTCTAAAAGATAATAGCCGTTTCTATCCCACCTACATAAAAATAATTATACTTAAAGTGTTTATTTTAATTCTCCGTCTTAATTGTTGCCAGCGCAGCAATGTAAGTAAAAAAGCCTAATTTGTAAAGTAAGCAAAACCTTCGGCTTCGTCGGCACTGAATTCAGAATTAATTACGTCTCTAGGGAGCCGACCAAACCGGGACTAAATTAAAATAACGTCATTAATCGGGGTATTTACACGTGGATACATAAATACAGGGACTCAGTAGAGTAGGACAGACTTCGATAGAACTGTTACTGTAGGTATTTGTTACGGTAAGCACTTGCAAAAACTTTGTATGAAAATATCACAGAATTATCGGCAAAACACGATCGACGTTATCGGCCCAAAATAGCCCTAAAATGCCAATAGGCCCCCGATTTAAAGGGCATTGGACTGATAATGGGCCTGAAGTAATTCAATATCGATCTGAGTGAATATTTACAGTGAATTGAGAATGATTGATTGCTAATTTGACCCGTTTACAGCAAATGGATGAGAAAAGCTGACGTGGGTACTATAACCACATTTTGAGGAAAACCAAATATTTTTATTTGATGAGTCAGTCGTTAATTTTTGGAACTTCATAGTTATACTACCGTTAATAAGCTAACTTTTAAATTTTTTGTTTCTAGAAATATTTAAAAATAACGGTAGATCAAGTATGGCAAGCAAGGTCTGCCCATAGTTTTATCTCTTTCTTGATGCAATGATACTAAACGTAGTGCTTTTACGACTATATAGACTTTTCCTTTCGAAATGGCGTGTTCTTCGTAATTTAACGCAACCTGCGTCAACTAGGTACCTAATTTAGTTAAGCTCCTGCAATTAGTCATTACGGTAAGTAATTATAGAGGTCTGTCCACAGATAAAAATCCAATTTCATAAATGAAACAGTTGGGTACTTGATCCGTTCTAGAAGTATCTATCTGCACAATTCATTTGTCAAGTGTTGGAACAAGATACAGGCTCTGAGACAAAGTTACACTTTATCGGTCTATTGGCTTAATTTACTTAACTTTTCTATAAAGAAGATCGAAAGGCTGCTGTAAGTAAAACTAACTATTTTAAGAGGGTTAAAGTTTTACATTTTAAGTAAATTGACTTCGAAGTCTTATTAGAAATAAGTTTACAATATTAAGCGGTTTTACCAGCTAGCAATTAATTTTATTAAAATATGGTTAGTGTGCTAGAGTTTTTTGAGCCATTAAGTACTTAAGTAGTTACTTGGTCAATTTTAACTTCAAATAAAGTCATTTTTAGGAATGTAAACAAATACCATATTAAAAGTCACAAAAATCACAGATCCGGCCAAGTGCGAGTCGCACTCGCGTACGAAGGGTTCCTTTATATTTTGTTTTTAGTAAGTAGGCATTTATTGTTATAGCGGTAACAGAAATACATATTATCTGTGAAAATTTCAACTGTCTAGCTATCACGGTTCATGAGATACAGCTTGGTCACAGACAGACATAGTTGAGTCTTAGTAATAGGGTCCCGTTTTCACCCTTTATGTATATAACCCTAAAAACAAAGAACAAATAAAAGACTAAGAACATCGAAAACAGAAATTCGCATCGGAAAAACGAATGAAAAACAAAAAACCAGTTGCCAACGTCTGCAAATATGGCGGGGTTTGGTACAATATCTATGTGTAGATACGTAATAAAAGCTGGAATTATTTAATAACAAAGATGAAACAATATTCAACAGGTAAACCTGTCTAGTATAATACGATTCCAGTTCAATATCCGCGGCCCACACGGTCGACTACACGTTGATTACTCTTCTTTCATCTCAATATTAACGCCTTTGTGTACCAATATCCTTCGTCCTTTATACAAATGTTTTCCATTGACTAATATTTGATCGGGACCCGACTTGTTGCTTAGCAAAACAAAATCACATTTTCGGACCTATTCGGGAGCCCTACGAACATGGGGTCGTTTTATTTTGTTCAACAAAAAACATATTTTTGAAAAAGTATAATTCTACACTAATATTATAAGGAGTAAAGATTTTTTTGTTAGTAACGAATAGGCTCCGAAACTACTGGACCGATGTTGATAAAACTTGGTATGAGGATACATTGATTCATTGGGAATGACATAGGCTACTTTTTATCCCGATATTCCCACGGAATCGGGAGTTACTCGGGTGAAAACGCGCTGCTGATATAAATAAATTTTGGTCTCAATTAGAAAATCTTCGTTTCGTCAATTACCACAAACATTAAATTTGTACTTCTATACCTACCTTTGTTCATTATGTAGGTAAAGAAATAAACTCTATGCATAAGAGAAAGCGTCCTGACAATTTTCCGTAGAAAAACTTTTGTTTCCACACCTGACGTACCGATCTATTTCAATGCGAAATATACCCAAGTAGCACGTTAGTGAATTTTGGAACTTATTTTGCAACTGTAGGTAGCATATAGGTGATGCAAGAGTGTATGGTATTACTTAAAGATGCAAACAGCACTCGAATTTGCAAATGAGTAACTCTTATCACTAACGGTTGCTTTTGAGTGACTTTTGTTTCTGCTTTATTACCTATGGTAGCATTAAGCCGAATCTATTACTCATAGGCGCATAAAGGTTTTAATTTTCTCTCTTATAGAACTCAAAGAGGCATATGACATCTTAAAATCCCCCCTAAAGAACTGTGCCCTAATAGGTGGTATTTTTCCCTCATTTGGCACCTTTAGTACTAAATAAGTAGTATATATGAGTTATTTATCACTTGTAGTGGCTTAAGAGTTATTATTGAAGCTCATTTGGAACCTTAGTGTAATTGCCTTTGTAAGGTCTAATATACTCTTATATGCCACTGTAAAGCGTATATCGGTTCCATTTTTTTCTCATTTAGAACCACAAGATCTAATTAAAATAATAACGGGTCGAGTGCGAGTCGTACTCACGCGCTGAGGGTTCCGTACATTAGTTTCATTCCAGACAGTTACAGATAGTGTCAGACAGTTCCAAACAGTGCCAGACAGTGCCAGACGGTGCCAGACGGTGCCAGACGGTGCCAGACGGTGCCAGACGGTGCCAGACGGTGCCAGACGGTGCCAGACGGTGCCAGACGGTGCCAGACTGTACCAGACGGTACCAGACGGTGCCAGACGGTGCCAGACGGTGCCAGACGGTGCCAGACGGTGCCAGACGGTGCCAGACGGTGCCAGACGGTGCCAGACGGTGCCAGACGGTGCCAGACGGTGCCAGACGGTGCCAGACGGTGCCAGACGGTGCCAGACGGTGCCAGACGGTGCCAGACTGTACCAGACGGTGCCAGACTGTACCAGACAGTACCAGACAGTACCAGACAGTACCAGACAGTACCAGACAGTACCAGACAGTACCAGACAGTACCAGACAGTACCAGACAGTACCAGACAGTACCAGACAGTACCAGACAGTACCAGACAGTACCAGACAGTACCAGACAGTACCAGACAGTACCAGACAGTACCAGACAGTACCAGACAGTACCAGACAGTACCAGACAGTACCAGACAGTACCAGACAGTACCAGACAGTACCAGACAGTACCAGACAGTACCAGACAGTACCAGACAGTACCAGACAGTACCAGACAGTACCAGACAGTACCAGACAGTACCAGACAGTACCAGACAGTACCAGACAGTACCAGACAGTACCAGACAGTACCAGACAGTACCAGACAGTACCAGACAGTACCAGACAGTACCAGACAGTACCAGACAGTACCAGACAGTACCAGACAGTACCAGACAGTACCAGACAGTACCAGACAGTACCAGACAGTTTCAGACAGTACCAGTCAGTGACAGACAGTTGCACAGACAACAGACAGTTGCACAGACAACAGACAGTTGCACAAACAGTTGACAGACAGTTGCACAGACAGTTGTACAGACAGTCCTCGACTTTACAAGTTAAGTAAATTTTACTTTTTTTTTACTTTATTAACCTTCACAATGGGTTTTGTACCCGTCTTGAGGATCCCCAATTCAAAGTAGAGACAGCAAGACCTGTGAAGTGAAAAATATCACTACTAGGTACTAATGAGTGATTTTTGGGCTTAAGAGTTCCAATAAGGTAACAAATGAGTGAAAATAAGAACTAAAAGGTCTACTTTAAATCGCCATGTTTAAAAATAATAACCTTGAAAAGCATTTTGTTTAATGGTATTTTATTACAATAACATTTAACAAAATAAGTTTTAATAACTGTTGTTGACATTATACTTTTTGTGAAACTATAATGTTAGGTTTTTAACAACCAAATTGTTGTAAAGTATTATCTTATTTATTTGATCAGCATATATTTTTTGATATTTTTTGATTAAATTGTAGGCGCATCAAAATTTACTAAGTAAATATACCATGGTTTCACGATAAAAAACCATTTGCAAGGGCTCCATGATATTATGCTGCGGTTTACACGTACATTTTTAATACTCACCAAATAGATGCAATATGGCTGTCACAATTAACACAATAGAACAAAGCACACCGTTTTTCGTTTATCTCCGCCGAAAATAAGACTAGTTATGACAAATTAATCACTCAACGAATGAATGTATCGCTTTATCGTTCAATCATTCATTCACAGCGCGCAATTTGCACCGTTAGTTCCAAGTACCACTCAGGGTAACAATTCGAACTCTTATGCAACGCTTCTGCAACTATAAATGAGTTGCAATTTTTCTCCCTTTGGTAATATATAGGTTGCATATAGGTTCTAACCACCTATATAGAACTTAATCAAGGTGGATTTTATTACTAAAGGTTCCAAAAAAATACTATATGCAAGCTATTTGTTACCAAATGTGTTACTTGATATGTAGGTTAGGCCAAACATATGTTACGTTTAACAAATATTCAAAGCAAACCTAAGATAATTGGAAAAGTTTATGTCTGATTTTGTCTCTGTAACACTGTGATTTAAATCTCTTGTACCTAATTATCAGATCGAAATTGGCTCTTCAGAAAATCGAGGCAATACGGCGCGCGGCGTTATTACAGGAATATTTAGAAATTTACACGAGTATGAATATTCAGTAAGTAACTGATTTCACTTCATAGTATAAAACAAAATCGCTTTTTCTGTCCCTATGTATGCTTAAATCTTTAAAATTACGCAACGGATTTTGATGCGGTTTTTTTAATAGAGAGAGTGATTCAAGAGAAAGGTTTATATGTATAATGCATGCATAATATAGCCGTGCGGAGCCGGCGCGGGTCGCTAGTAATATATAAATATACTAGCTGCGCTCCGCGGTTTTACCCGCGTAACATTAAGATGTAACCTATCCTATCTTTCAAATTGGATCAAACTGCACACGGTGTGCAAATTTGATGAAAATCGGTTAAGTAGTTTAGGAGTCCATCGCGCACAAACAACGTAACACGTAATTTATATATTTAAGTATTAGATTATTTTGATACTACCTGCGCATAAAATGTAGCATATATTGCAGTTATCTACAAATACGTAATTGAGTCGCAATCGGTTCGCTCCGGATCAACTGACAATCAAATCTATCCCATCCGACCACAGAGGGTCAGCATTTTCTTCATAATTCACCATCAGTGGTGAATAAGGAACGGTAACGAACACACAAGCACAAACTTTCCCATTTATTGTCTGTCAGACAGACAGACAGACAAGAAAGTGATATCTTACGGGTTCTTTTTTAAACCTTTTGAGGTACGGAGCCCTAAAAGTAACCTATAGCCTTCCTCGAAAAATAGACTATTCAACACAAAAAGAATTTCGATTCGAACCAGTAGTTCCTGAGATTAGCGCGTTCAAACAAACAAACGAACAAACTGTTCAGCTTTATAATAATAGTATAGATTGGAAGGAACAACTCTTGTGTTAAATGATATTCAGGCAACTATAAATAGTAGTAACAAACGGGTGTGTAATGATAAAGGCTATAGAACATTGTCCTTCCGCCTCGATAGACCATAAAAGAGGAACAATGGTTTGATGCTTCATAACACGATATTGACATAAAAGACTATCGCCGTAAGTACCTACTCGGTCGAAGCAAGATAGGCGATTATAAATAGACTGCTGGCTCATATCGAAATAATAGAACGAAGGACCTATTGCATTTGTTGGTATCCGCCCACTATACTTACAGGAACAGTACAAGAATGTTATTTTTAAAGCGTTAAACCCACAATTGGGAAATGGGGAAATGATTGGTTATTCCTTGTGATCGGTGTCCTAACCTGACTTGGAAACCTGACGGCGGAAGACTAGCGACTGAGGTTAGGTTAAGAACTGCAATAATATGATTATTTTCATTACGAACGTAACCCTCTTCTGAACCTGACCCGAAAGGCTGTTCCCAACCTAACCCGAATTCAAAGACGATCGAAACGGAAACAAAAGACGTTCGAAAAAATGGGATCCCGTGGAAATATCAGGGTAAAAAGTATCCTAGTTTATTTAGCTATCTAAATACATGTATAAAAATGAATGAAAGTATGCGAGTTGGCGGCAAACGCTGACATAACGACAACTACAAAGTGATGAGGATCTGAAGAAAATGATCCTCAAAGTGCTCAGAATCAGAAGCAAATAAAATGAAAAAGTATTAAAGCCAGAATAATTGCTTGACATTGGCAAGATGGATTACTAACGCCATGAATTAAAGGAAAAAAAGATGGAAGTTCAAATTCGACTCTATACTTTCTATGCTTATTATGATCAATGGCTAAATAGGTACAATAAAATATTATGCAATATCTATTGCCAATACCTGTACGCGGATAAACCACATTTTCCTGAAGTCAGTAATGTAAAGTAAGTACGTAAATAATTATAGTATCTAAGCTCCGTCATTTCAAAGTTAATTAAATCATTCAGGCACCTCATCATAATTTAGCCACCTGTCATCAATATTTATTCACAACGGCTGAGAGCTCGTTTCGTCTAAAGATTCCGTAATTGCTCATAAAGTCTTGAAATATTTCAGCTAATAATATAAACTTAAAGTACATACTTAAAAGTAAGTATGTTTGAAAACGTTTATTTTCTAGATAGGTACAGTCACATTACCAATTAGCAGAACCCAACGTGACCCAGAGCTCCTTCGCACATCTGTAAAAAATATAGTATTTACCTATTTTGTTATTTTTTTATATTGCATTTTGTATTTTATAGTAAACTAGCGACCCCCTCCGGCTTCGCACGGCTATATTATGCATGTATTATACATAATATAAACCTTCCTCTTGAATCACTCTATCTATTAAAAAAAACCGCAGCGAAATCCGTTGCTTAGTTTTAAAGATTTAAGCATACATAGGGATATAGGGACAAAGAAAGCGACTTTTTTTTATACTATGTAGGTAGTGATTGTTTAAAAAAAACAGAATCAGGAAACATTACTTTACAACCTTACAGATCTGCGAGTGAGCTCTAGGTCACGTGGGGTTCAGCTAATTGGCAATGTGACTGTACCTACGTACTTAAAGTACTCAATGAATTTTGTCGAAAAAATCAACTACTTAAGTAGCTTATAACGCCTACATCATCGGAATGTCCGATTTTAAGAGACATCATAAGGTTTTAAGATTTTATCCTTTTCTATCGAGGTAATTAGGGTTCCGTACCTCAAAAGGTAAAAAAGGAACCCTTATAAGATCACGGACGTCTGCCATTTGTTTCCATTTCGATCGTCTTTTTTCCGTTTCAATCACCTTTTGTTAACCACTTAGTTGAGTAGTTTGACTACGAAGAAATTTATTCCTTTTAGACAAACTAGTTTGACCAGAAAGTTTGATCAGCAGGAACGTACCGTTTTTTTCATTAGAGGTACCAAATAGTAACAAAGAGCATTTTTAAAATCTTCCTATTTGATCAAGACCCAGTGTTTATATTCGGGGTACTATTACCTAGGTCTAGGTAATAGTACCCCGAATATAAACACACCTTGGTGTAAATTGTCAAACATCTAGATAAATTTTTAGTACCTGTAGCATTTTATCGTAACGGGTTACAGGCAGGTACCCGTAATCTTTCGCATAAAGTTCTATACCTACCTACTTAAGTACAGCTTATTTAATTTTATTGTTAAATGCTTTTGGCCCACCCCGGCCGGCACCATTTTTTAACCGACTTCAAAAAAAGGAGGAGGTTCTCAATTCGGTTGTATGTATGTTTTTTTTTTTTATGAATGTTCCCGCATATCTTCTTTGTTTATCAACCGATTTTCTTGTTTTTAATTAAATAATACCTATGATAATATTGTGTCAGTATATTAAGTACCTACCAAAAACCTATAGTAGACCACATAGGAAACAAAACAGGGAAAATTTCAGCCTATAATAATAGCTAGCAACAAGCACTTACCTAAAAGAACCACAAAGTTTGCGTCAAACAAAATTTCGTTTATGAAAAAACTCGACCGGAATAACAAAACATTTTCCTTCGTTAATACTAAGCGGGCCAGTGCCTTTTGCATTCTTTAAATACAGAGGGTGGTTATTAAAGATCTATCCTGTTGAATGTTCTTTGAAAATTTAACTAGGTGAGACGAACCCCCTTGAGTTTCTTTTGCGTTCTTTCCATTGGTGGGCGCGTTCCGAAGGCACACATCCTAACTTAATTTTTAAAACGCTTCAAAAAGTGATGTCATGCAAATTATATGATTCCAAAAGAATTAATAATTTTGATTTTGTTTTTTTTTGAAGTCCTATTGGTCCGAAGGGTGTAAAAAATTCTGTGGGGATGTACCTATTATCGCAAATGTAGTCTATTGCAACCCATTTATTAAACACAACAAAGTACTTATCTACTTAATTTTATTTATTTCTTTCTAACTATGGTGTTAAACTTCTTCGCGAGTAAATTCCGACTTATTTATTTATTTTATTTTTTATTTTCAATTACTTGCAAGTAGTACCTACCTAAGGAGTAGGTTTCCGTTTAATTTCAAACTCTGTATTTTAAAAGATCTCTTTCAATAACAACTAAAGCTTGTTGATTCGATTCATACTTCCACCCGATACTTACTTATCTAGCTAAATATTATAACTGTTTAACAAACAAAACTACCCTAAAATCAGCAACACTCAAGTTTAGTTTCAAACTAACAGAAACACGTAGATCGCCCACTCGAAACTACCCGCAAACGTGACAACAAAACATCCCCAAGTAAAGAGCTTGAATTATTCACGGCTTCACAGCTATGTATACTTACATTAGCAAAGTATACGCATATTAAAAGGTAAACTACGCATAATAATACTACACTAGCCACATCACGCGGGTTTAGTGTCATATGTTAAGATCATGTGGGAATATTAGGATAAAAAGTAGATTATGCAAGTTCCAAAGGTCCAGTTTACTTTATTAATCGGCTCAGTAGGTATTAGTTAGAAGACACATACATACAAACTTTCGTATCTATTGTAGGAAGTAAAGTGTATTCATTCACTTACCGGTTCCCGCGTCGCTGAGTTGAATTGCTGAAGACGTCTGCCCGCGAAAACAGCGTGCCGCGTTCTCTTGACCAAACAACATCAGTTTCTATCAGTTCTTTCAGTGCAGAAGAACGCATGCGCGAACAGCTATGACGTCAATCGTTTCGTTCACAAACCATACTCCTCCGACCAAGATAGCTGTACCAACGGACTTTAATTTAACTAAAGATTTCGAAGACTTTACGCAGATAGTGGCGCTGGTGTTAAGTGAAAGGGTATTTTGGTTTGATTTTACGTTGGTTACCGCAGTCGCGAGTTAATGGGATATTTCTTGCAGACACCGCTCCTAAACAATGTTTACTGAGACTTTAATGATGCTATGTCGAGGCGATAAGATTAAATGGTATTATATTAAGCCGCGAACCTTATGAACTAGCCTGTCTTGATGATAAACTTTCCGTTTGCCATAGACGGTGCTACTCAAAATGACCAAAAATAAAAAACAAACTCAAAGATGTCTCACGATGTCCATATTATGTCTATGACCCTTATTTTTTACTAACGCTGAAATAATTTAGCTGTCTAGGCCACAAGGTTTGACCGGCCCTTGGCCAGAGTATTTTTTTGATATCTCTGTACATCGAACCATTCAGAACTAGTCTTCTATACTCTATACTAATATTATAAAAAGAAAGATTTTCGTTTTTTTTTTTGTTTGTAACCAATAGGCTCCGAAACTACTGGACCGATTTTGATGAAACTTGGTATGAGGATACATTGATTTATTGGAAGTAACATAGGTTAATTTTTATCCCGATATTCCCACGGGATCGGGAGTTACGCAGGCGAAACCGCGGAGAGCTGCTGTTCTAGAATAAAAATAAACTAATTCAGCAAAGTCCAGTTAATTGACGCAAGTCGCCATAGGATCGGGCGACAACTCGTGCTAGTTTATGCAGAGCCTCATACCTCATAAGGAGAACCTAGTTGTACTTAGTTCTCAGGAACTCTTGACCGTAACTTTACTAAGAGCTTCTTAGGAAAACATGTTACCTGATGTCAAAGGTCTTACTCATTTAGTATTCTTTTGCACGTGTATGTCGAAATTAGAAACTAGATTAGAGATGGCACTCAAAATATAAAGTGGCAAGAATGTTAAAATACATACCTACTAATATAATTGGCCTTTAGGGATGAGTCTCTCATTGGGCACGGATTTGAAACGCATCATTTTGTTTGAAGCAATTTATATTAGGTATACCGTGCATCCGCCCCGTCCTCTCCGCGACTGATAACCTGGTGTAATATAACGTACAGCGCGGACGGCCTCCGCTCCGGACTCGACCCGGCCAAACACGGTCCGGTGTAATGTAAGTAAATCATCCCTTATAGTCAAAGTCAAAGTATTTTTTTTTTATTTCTTTGGATCTTAATACATTAAAATTTGTATAAAGACCACATAATATCGTCTTAAAAACGAATTAGGATGTGTGCCTTCGGAACGCGCCCACCAATAAGAAGAAGGCTCAAGAAACTCATGGGGTTTTATTTTTTTTAATGTGATCACGCTCACAAAGGTCAATATTACAGATATTTGAAAGTATTATTTGAAATGGAGCAACTAAAGCCACGTCCATGGGTTCTTATCATTAAAGTAAGACGAAGTATCATAGTACGCCTTACTGCACAATTTATGCTTTACGCCCCGGCTTCACACTGCTATATTATGCATGTATTATACATATAAACCTTTCATTATTAAAAAAAAACCGCATCAAAATCCGTTGCGTAGTTTTAAAGATCTAAGCATACAAAGGGAAATAGGGACATAGGGACGGCGAAAAGTGACTTTATTTTATACTATGTAGTGATAAAAGTTTTGAACCTGTTAATGGACATGTCATATACATCTTTAGGTAATTTATTATAATAGAGCACACATGTACTATTAAACGACCCGTTTATTTTCCAGAGCCTACTACCGGGCATGGTCAGTTGTGTTTTTGTTTAGATCACTAACATAAATAATTTACTTTATATATTAATTAGCATCGCCCGCATTTTAAATTTGCTTATATACAAACCTTGTCCTGACAATCACGAACACAAAAAAACTTGAGAGGTGTCCAAGGGACACCCGGATGGAACGAAGTTCCTATCGATTAATTATTGAAGAAATAATATTTTTTTTTGTAAATAATCGTCGCGACACCACACTGTTCAATGCGAAATAGAAAGACGAAACGAAAATAACTGGCTTGCTTTCTATGAGAGAGAGAGACAGACAGAGAAACACGCGCACGCCGCACGGCTTACAACTATAGCAAAAAGTGTCGTTACAACTTTTGGTCTGAATTTTTTCCGTCTAGCCCCCTTTCGCAACGCGCGATAAGGAACTTTCGTTCCAAAAAAAAACAATTTAGTGCGTTCGGAAGTTATTCGTGTAGGTACTTACATATATTTCTCCGATTAATTTTTACAATAATAGATTTTGGAATAATGGCAACACTAGCGCCCCCACGTTCATAACGATCATTGTCACTAATAAAAACCTCGTAGGCTACCACTCGTAACTGAATTTTACTGAATTATTCAATTCACGGTTTACGTCTACGAATATGCTACAGTACAAGCTACGGCTACGACATTGAAAACCTACGCTTTGCTACGAAACCTAGCTTCGAAAACTGGGTAATGTTTAGCATAATTATGTCAAATAGCCTAGAAAAAATTGGGGTAGGCTGTACCAAAGACGCAGCCGCAGTGGAGTATATGAAACGTCTTGTGACGCTACATTAGATCAATTTGATTTTTGTAACCTCCGACCATGATTGCAAGTCAATATTTTCACTTCTACTGATTTGAGTACTCCATTGAGTAGAGTACTCCATTGAGTAGAGTACTTCATTGAGTAGAGTACTCCATTGAGTAGAGTACTCCATTGAGTAGAGTACTTCTTTGAGTTGAGTACTTCTTTGAGTAGAGTACTTTTTTGAGTTGAGTAGTCCTTGGAGTAGAGTACTTTTTTGAGTGGAGTAGTCCTTGGAGTGAAGTACTCCTTTGAGTGGAATACGTACGTCTTTGAGTAGAGGACTCCGTTAAATAGAATACTCCATCGAACAGTAATCCTTTGAGTAGAGTATTCGTTTGAGTAATGTAAAAAACACAAAATGCGTAAACGTGAAATTTAAATTAAAACTAGTAATATTACAACCAAACATACAAAAATAGGCGCGAAAAACATAATCCTTTTCTTGCAGTCGGGTAAAAAAATATGTGAAAGTATTTACTTATGAGTATTGAGACAGATAAATATGTAAATTGATCCCTTCTTTGTTTGTGTGAGAAGGGTTCTTTATCGGTATGTTAATGTTGTCTCTGTAAGTTTGCATAATATTATTTACCATTTATTTCAATGTGTTTTACCTATTACGGGACACTATATAAATAAATAATAATAATAATAGAATAATAAGCCCGCAGGGCACCTTGAGGCGAGGTGACGGGGCGTAACGACCCCGCGGTCCCGAGTTCTCCAGGGGGAAGTCACCGTTCCTCATCTCCGGCTTGCCTTAGTTGGATAGTCGGAGTGAATATTGACGAGGAAGCGGTCCCCCGCCTCTGGCTTGCCTTCACCGGCCGTCCAGAGTGGAGTCGCAAAAAATACTCGAAGGATGGATGCCGAACGTCAGTGATGGGTTGGCCCGCTCGCTCGGACAACCAGCGATGACTTAAAATCCAGTGAGGCCTCTCCATCCTTCAGCCACTCACGTTCATGTTGCCCCCTTGCTGTAATTTACTCGGCTAATTAGGGTAGCCCAGTCTGAGAGTTGGCGAGTCTTACCTGTCATTTTAAGTGTTTATTGGACATTGTTACGGTAGGCCGATAGGTCGATTCGTCGCTCACCGCTCGTTCGAGTACCTTGTGTGTTTGAAACATTTGAGAATTTTAAAACTACCCTCAAAAATGGCACCTTCGAAATTGCCTAAATGTGACCATTGCAGTAAGTCTATCACCAAGAAGATCCCTGGAGTGGAATGTAACAAGTGTGGCATGACGGTTCACGCGAATGCTGAATGCGCAAATCTGACCAACAAGCAACTTGCTGCCATCAAAGCCTCCGGGAAACTAGAATGGATGTGTGATGACTGTCACAGCAGATCACCACGACGGTCTTCTTTGATAATTCCTGAAGACGACGAACAGGAAGACGATGATGCTGATGAAATGCTTCAAGCTAAGTCGAAAACTTTGTCTATAGATGTTCGAAGAATGACCCAAAATATTACAAGAGATATAGAAAAAGCAATAAAGAAACAGCTAAGTGAAATAGAGAATGCTATCGAATACTGTGGTAATAAAGTAGATGAATACGGAGAAGAGATGACAGCGTTCAGAACTAAAATGAAAATGCTAGAAAAGAAAAACGAGAGCCTAGTAAACACTAACAAACACCTAGAGCTTAAAATAATGGCTATAGAACAACAGCTAAATGAAGATCGGCAAAAAAACCTTGTACAGCACCTAGAAATCGCTGGAATCCCGTATGATGATAAAGAGGACATCACTACTCTAACCAAGAAGATAGCAACAAAACTAGATCAAAATATAGATGCTATAAAAAAAATCAAAAGAACAAAAGGTAAAAATGATGGCGTTATTATGGTGGAGTTAAAAGACAACAGTAACCCTTCTGCTTGGGTAAGAGCGTCAAAAACTCTGAAGATCAAATTATGCGACTTGATGCCCCAATCCAACTTCGACAGTTCGCTGAAAACCCATGTAATCGTCCGCCATGCTCTAACTACCTACAACAAAACCCTGTTATACGAGACCAAGCAGCAGCTAGCGGATAAATACAAGTACATTTGGGCCAGCGCAGAAGGAAAAGTACTAGTGCGTAAGGATGACGTCAGTAAAATCAGGGCGATACGGTTCCAGGACGACATAAAAAACCTACTTTCCTAAGGTACTACTTAAATGACTTCACACGATTACATTATGTTCATATTTATAATAAAAATGGCTAACACATCGGATAATTTAGAAATTTATGACTGTCCTAATTTAGAGACCTACTTTTCATCTATACCAAGAAAAAACAACTTTACTGTACTGCATACTAATATTAGATCGTTAATTAAAAATTACCCTCAACTACTTTATCATATAAGTAATTATCATAATCAAATCGACGTCATTGCCCTAACGGAAGTTAACATCCCAGAAAACCTAAGTTCTATGTATACTATAAAAGGTTACACAATGCGTACCAAGCTTAGAAAAAATCGTAAAGGTGGAGGTATAATTTTGTATGTTCGACAAAATCATTCATTTACTACATTAACACACCACACTTTACACAGTGAATGCATAATAGGTAAAATCACAACACCACATAAATTCACTGCTATTATATGTGCATTGTATAAGCCCCCCAGCACTAGTAAACATCACTTTTTAAAAACCGACCTCTCTAATATACTTAACAAACACGGTGCCGACGAAAATATCATTCTAATGGGTGACTTAAATCTTGACCTAAAAGACAAAAATATCATCTCAGAGCGTTACATAAACCTTTTATCCGAGAAAGGACTTCAGTGCACTATCTCTGATTACACAAGAGTAGAAATGGTCAAAGGTAAAGTGTCTAAAACATGTATAGACCATATCTTTATTCGCAGTAGCACGGAAGAACTTTACTCGGCGGCGCTTGGTACAGTACTGGCGGATCATCGAATGATCGTAGCCACACTGTCCGGTATACGCCATATACAGCATGCTCCAAAATTCATAACTTGCACGGATAATAAAGTCTTGCATGAAAAATTAAATGAGATAGATTGGGAAATAACCAAATCGATGAATTGCCCGAATCAAATATACAATTATATTAAAACTGAATTTAATATAGCTTATGACAAATCTACTTACACGAAAAAAATTACTCAAAACTCGACTCGTAATAAGGAAGAATGGATAAATAACAGAATAAGAAAGAAATGTGTTCAGACGGATAAATGTTTTATTAAGTGCCTAAAAGATCCTACAAACAGAATACTTAGACTAGAATACAATAAGTTAAGGAATAAATGCCACAAATTAGTTAATAATTCTCGAAACAAATATATAGCTGATAAGTTATTACTAAATAAAAATGATCCCAGGAAGTCATGGCAAATTTTGAATAACCTCATGGGGAAGATAACAAAATCAATAGAAGATACAATTTTAAAAGCGTTCAGTAAATATACTGATAATAACAAGACAATAGTCAAGAGTTTTGCTGCTGAGTTTGAGAACACAGTAAGTAGCATTGTACCCAAATGTAATAAACCTATGCTTAATAAAGAGGAATATTTACCTGTCTCTGATAGGACAATATTCTTTAGAAAAGCCAAAGACAAGGATATTTCTAAAATAATAAAGTCACTTAATCCTAGAAAAGCACCTGGGTTAGATAAAATACGAGTTAGGGACATTCAATCATTAGGAGATAAAATTATTAGTTCAATAACAAACCTGATCAATGTAAGTGTGATGAAAGGTAAGTACCCTGCAGATCTAAAAAGTGGAATGGTGAGACCGGTCTATAAAAAAGGTAAAAAAGATCAGTACTCAAATTACCGTCCCATCACTCTTCTCCCAATTATAGACAAAATTGTGGAAAAATACATAGCAGCTGAAATATATCGCTACTATGAAAGGAATAACATCTTAACTAATACGCAATTCGGTTTTCGACCGAACAAAAGTACTTCATTGCTCCTTACTGATTTCACGGATTTGGTAAACTCACATCTTGATAAGAGAAATCATGTACTGCTTCTTTTCATTGATTACAGTAAGGCCTTCGATACGCTTAGACACGATCAGCTAATTGAAAGACTTGACGCTACGGGGGTACGAGGACCTTTGCTGGAGTGGTGCAAAGACTATGTTACAGATAGGGGTTACAGAGTCAGAGTGGGTGAAGCAACAAGTGACGTTGTTGATGTGAAAATGGGTACAGCCCAAGGATCGGTCCTAGGTCCTCTGCATTACCTAACTTACGTAAACGACGCCAAGAATGTCATAAAAAACTGCCACATCTATCAGTTTGCGGATGACACGTGCCTAATCTCCGCTGATAGAAACGTAGAAGTGGCGATGCAAAAATTGCAAGCAGACTTTACAGCTCTAAGCATGTGGTCTCATGATGCTGGCCTAGTTGTAAATGCCGAAAAGACCCAACTTGTTCATGTTAGATCTGCTCATAACACCCGAGGATCTTGTAATGCAAATTTAGTAGCGCACGATCATGCTTGCCTGCATAGGTATCAGGGATCCCAGTGTGGCGGTGACTGCAAGTATATTGAGCAAGTAGTAAAAGCCAAATATCTTGGGCTAATTGTTGATGACAGATTCAACTGGGCGCCGCATGTGGACATGGTATGCGATAAATTACGAGGTCTGTTAGCGAAAATGTACCAACTTAAACACAAAGTTCCGTTTAAAATACTTCGAAACCTTTATATTGCTCTGGCGGAATCTGTCATTGCATACGGTATTACCAGTTACGGTCGTACCTACAAAACCTACCTCGATAAAATTTATGATCTACAAATAAGATTGCTTAAATCAATAGTACCAAAAAAGATAAAAAATAAATTCAGAGATGATTACCATGCTTTATTCGATTATTGTGGGATTCTACCAGTGCATGATAAGGTTGAATATGCGTTGTTGACAGAGCACTTCTCTCAGCTACAGCGGCGTCAGTTCTTGTGTCCTATTAGTCATAGTATTCCAACAAGGCAAGTGAGGAGGAAGGATATGGCTATTATCACCTTACCTAAAACTAACAACTGCTACGGTCGGAGGTTGCGTGAATATCTCATGCCAAGACTGTACAACAAACTCCCTGTGGATCTGAGAGAAACATTTAACCGCAAAAATGTGAAACGTAAATTAAAACAACACTATAAACAATCTACTAATAAATAATTATGATCTATTTATTTATGTAATATTTATCTTAAACCGTATTTGTTTGTATTTATTTTTAATAATATATTTAACAATAATTATTATAATAATAAGTATGTGTAGGTGTTGAGTAAAATATGTTATTTAACATACAAATAACTTTACTTAGTTTCTTGATTAATGACGTAATTGGTATTATTATAGTTTTGTTTTTACAAAAACATCATCCTGTATGTGCATGCAACTAAACCAGTTTGCGATCGGCCGGGTCTCGCTCGGTTCGATCGGTGCACGCGCAATGCGCGTGATTAGAGCGATCAGCTGAGGGAGTCAAGGAGGTGTGTGTGTGTAGGTGCCGTACAGCTACCTATCGGGCCCTCATACACCTGCATACCCTCCGCACTCACTCGCTATAGTATGCTTACCTATATAAGTACTTGTCACTACAATGTTTATGTGTTGCGTAGCCTTTATAACTTTTTTAATTTATTGATTCGTTTGTATGCATTTTATTTTTATTTATTTTTTTTTCATCTCATAATATTTTTAATGTACTTATTGATTTAAAAGTTATTTTGAGCGGTTAGGAATTTTATATTTAGAAACTTATATTTATAATGGTGTAGCGTCGATTGTACCTAGATGCCAAGACAAACCTAGTTAGGTTTCCTGGCATTTGTTTAACTAATTAATTGTAAGAAATTGTATATGTCCTTTTTAATAAAAAAAAAAAAAAAAAATAAGGCGCCTTAATATCCATAGTTCCCCAGTATCTAGTCCACAACCATCCCGGTAGGGCAAAAACGGGACTCTATTAACTTTGGTACACAGCCGGCCGGGATTCAAACCCACGATCTTCAGAACGAAAGTCGAGATTTCAACCATTATACCAACACCACTCATGATTCAAAATAGAAACTTTTTAATTTTTAAAACTCGTTTTTTGTACTTACTTATATCTTAAAAGTATATTAAGGTTTATTTATGTACGTCAACTTTCCTTATTTACAGGAAGTTTGTTTACATTAATTTACAAAAACAGATTAGCCTAATCTAGGAATCATTTAAATTACGCATTGAGTTATTTTTAACCGACTTTTATACAGGGTTTGGTAATTAATTATACTAGCAAGCCGTTGAGGGCTACTTCTGTGCACCTTAACAAACAACTTTCTACGACTTTTGGAAATTCGAAAAATAATATGAATATTATAAGGTTATGTAAATTCGAAAAACAACTCATTATTTAAAACAAAGGTCATTCAGACTAAGCTTAAAAAATAAGTAAACTCCGTGTATCGAACAGCTGATTTTCAGGTAAACCAAACCTCAACATTTAAAAAAAAAAAACAAATTTCCAAAAGTCGTAAAACAAAAGTTGTTTGTTTATTTGTGGAGAAGTAGCCCTCAACGGCTTGCTAGTATAATTACCAATAACCCTGTATATATGTTTACCGATTTATAGTACAAAATACTTCAGTGTAAATGCGAAAGTTTGTGTGCGTGTAAACTCTTCACGCAAAAACTATGCTAAACCGATTACGATGAAACTTGCTATGTAAATAGCTGACGGTAGGTACAGTCACATTACCAATTAGCTGAACCCCACGTGACCCAGAGTTCATTCACATAAGTATCTTTAAAAAATATAGTATTTACATTTGTTATTTTTTAACTATTGTATAATAGTATTTTATAGTATATTGTTTAAAAAAAAACAGAATCAGGTAACATTACTTTACAACCTTAGAGATTTGCGAGTAAGCTCTAGGTCACGTGGGGTTCAGCTAATTGGTAATGTGACTGTACTTATTATCCCGATGTTTTTGGACTTACACAGGTGAAATTGCAAGACGCAGATAGTCTATCATCACTATCACTATCACTACATAGTATAAAACAAAGTCGCTTTCTCTGTCCCTATATCCCTATGTATGCTTAAATCTTTAAAACTACGCAACGGATTTTGATGTGGTTTTTTTTAATAGGTATAGTGATTCAAGAGGATGGTTTATATTTATAATAGGTACATGCATAATATAGCCGTGCGAAGCCGGGGCGGGTCGCTAGTCTATACTATAATCTACACTTAGGTATTATAATTATTATAATCTATAGCAACTTATCTATCTATACTAATACGATAAATTTTGTAGACCCAGTTGGCACAATGGTCACCATGCCGGACTGTCAAACACAGGGTTGCAGGTTCGATTCCCGCCTCATACATGTATTTATGCTTAGTTATTTGTCTGTGGTCTGGTTGTTTCTATGTATTATAAGTAAGTATAATTTACAAATGAAAAGTATATAAGTAGGTATATCCGTTGTCTAGTACCCATAACACAAGTGTAGTTACTTAGCTTGGGGCTAGATGGCGATGTGTGTAATTTTCTGCATTATTTATTAGGAAATATTTGATAGTTTGTTTATTTGCATTAAATAGGCTCCAAAAGTTCTTAACCAATGTGGATGAAACTTATTATGAGGATACATTGATTCATTGGGAGTAACATAGGCTACTTTTTATCCCGATATTCTCACGGGATCGGAAGTTAAGCCGGTGAAACCACGAGGTAATGCTAGTATTTTATAAACATGTTTTCTGATTGTGCTATCTCATCGACAATAATAGCCAAATCTAAGTATTTTTGTAAATATTATTTTCGTTTATGCTATTGTCTGATTGATAAAACGATTGTATATTAAATTACCTAGTTATCTGTACAAAACAATGTAAGCAAATACTTTGCCCTACGCTATTTATGTGATAAAGTTACCTACTTCTACTCAACGATGAAGACCATAATGGCACTTATGAACTAGTAGCGACCCGCCCCGGCTTCGCACGGCTATATTATGCATGTATTATACATATAAACCTTCCTCTTGAATCACTCTATCTATTAAAAAAAACCTCATCAAAATCCGTTGCGTAGTTTTAAAGATTTAAGCAGTCAAAGGGAAATAGGGACAGAAAAAGCGACTTTGTTTTATACTATGTAGTGATGATTTTCACAACCTATTCATGGGTGTACCGATTTACGAGTGGGCAGCAGACCAGGACCAACTGTTGTCGAAAAAGTGATCACATTTTTTTTAAATAAAACGTCCTACGGCGTAGTTTTTTGGTCAACAAACACAATCCCTGCGCTGGCGCCGCATTCAATGTCTTTTGCTATTTCCTTCTATAATAGGTACCTATACATACATTCATGTTTTAAAAGTGGCAGCTCATTATCGTAATAGATACATAAACACTACTATGACTACTCACTATCATATTTATAAAAATACTTATAAGAAAAAGACCCAAGTGTGGTACAACGCGCGGCCTTATCGCCTAAAGGCAATCTTTTCTAGACAACCATGACCAGATTATAGTAGATAGATAAATAATTTTCCTACTCTATTACAGAATATTTTAATATATCCTAATATTATAAAGCTAAAGAGATTGTTTGTTTGAACGCGCTAATCTCAGGAAGTACTGGTTCGAATTAAAGATTTTTTTTCAAGGAAGCCTATAGGCCATTTTATAAATATTTTGATATTCCCACGGGAGTTACGCGGGTGAAACCGCGGAGCACTGCTAACATAAGTGTCTGTTCTTTATGAAAATTAATTTAAACTAAACAATATGGCACAAAAGGTCAATACATTTTTTTAGGAGCCTCAGGTACCCCCGTAAGTCACGATACCGTAGGAATATCAGGATAAAAAGTAGCCTTAACTTAGCGTTATTCCATTGGGACTCCATTTATCTACATACCTACCAAGTTTCATCGCGATCAGTTCAGTACTTTTACCAAAACAAGATGATGATATTAACTAACTTTCACATTATTTAAAAAGGATTCTAAAATCCATTACACAGCATTCTGTGCATCAAAAAATAAATACGAACTTACCTATCTACTTTTCCATAATAAAGCTTTTGAAAATAGTGCTTTGAAAAAAAATTATGCTCTAATTAATTAGTGATTTTTAAATTGAAACATTTTGTACCACATTTTAGGGTTCCGTACCTCAAAAGAACCCTTTCTTTTCAACCCTTTCAAGAACTTTCTTGTCTGTCTGTCTGTTTAGTTATACAAAAATACCAAGGAAAACTGCAACTCATAGTATAATCAAGTTAAAACCTACCCTTGCACACGTTCGCGCCCTGTAATGAATCATCGTTTTGCACTCGGTTTGCACACGCTTGCCTGTGCGCACGTCACAATATACAACGTTCACATAAATACCGCGCACTATCGCGCAGTATTCATTATCACAACACGAAGCAACATCGAAGTACTAGTTATCAGTGAGAGCTACTCATAGTGTCTCATAGTCAACGAACTCTGATTAAACGCGTGTGCAGTGTTTATGATAAATAAACAATATTTACTTTTCTACAGATTTAAATTGTAAAAGGTAAGTTTTTCTAATATTCTTTATTATTTTCTTGGTTATTATTTTAACGAGATCTAACGAACATGAATTGATTTTTATATTTTTATAAGTAGTACCTAGGTTTTATAAGTAAGTACCTATATGCAGGGTTTTTTTATATGGGCCTCAATCCTCAATGCCCCATACACTATTTTTGCCAAACAGAAAGGTGAAAATTGTAGAAAATTACAAAACTGAGCTATTTTCTTTGATTTGAATATTATGTTTGTATCCAGAAATTGATTTCTATTAGCAATACTATCGATTGATAGATAAATATTGAGTTTTTTTTTTTTAATATATCGAGTTCGATTCCTGGGAGGAATTTACAGAGAATGTATCGCCCATTTTTTTTAAGTTATAAAAAAAATTGGCTAAACCCTTTAAAAAAATGGACCATACCTACTTAGGAAAAGTTTCTCAATTCTTAAATTGTGTTTTTATGTTTGTTCAGCCCGTACATACGTACCTACCCCACTTCCGACCTCGATAAAGACCGATTTCAGTAATCTTATTCTATTTAAAAAGCGGTAAACCTGTAACTATTTCTTCTGTTGTTACAGATAAGTTTTCAAAATGGTGTGCGGCATGAAATGCGACAAAGTGGGCTGCTTCTGTGTGCCCACCAACAATAAACTATGCATCTGCGTCTGCAAAAACGACGCTGGTGAAATCATACGGTGCGACGACTGCAAATGTGAACCCAGTGGAGACTGCAGTTGCAAGTGTGACGACTCTAAGTGCACTTGCATCGCTACTAAAGGAGCTTCCTGTGTTTGCGTTTGCGTAGATGAGGCTGGGAAAATCAAGACATGCGACGATTGTTCTTGCACTCCTGGAAAATCTTCCTGCTGCAATGATTGCAAGTGCGACAAGAAGGGCTGCATCTGCATTCTAACTGATGGCAAATCTTGCCTCTGCGTGTGCCAGAATGAAGCCGGGAAGATAGTGAGATGCAGCGATTGCAAGTGCAAGGAAGGAGGCGATTGTCGATGCAAGTGTGATAACTCTAAGTGCACTTGCATCGCTACTAAAGGGGCTTCCTGTGTCTGCGTTTGCGTAGATGAAGCTGGAAAAATCAAGACATGCGACGATTGTTCTTGCACTTCTGGAAAATCTTCCTGCTGCAGTGATTGCAAGTGCGACAAGAAAGGGTGCGTCTGCATTCCAACTGATGGCAAATCTTGTCTCTGCGTGTGCCAGAATGAAGCCGGGAAGATAGTGAGATGCAGCGATTGCAAGTGCAAGGAAGGAGGCGATTGTCGATGCAAGTGTGACAACTCTAAGTGCACTTGCATCGTTACTAAAGGAGCTTCATGTGTCTGCGTTTGCGTTGATAAAGCTGGAAAAATCAAGACATGCGACGATTGTTCTTGTACTTCTGGAAAATCTTCCTGCTGCAGTGATTGCAAGTGCGACAAGAAAGGGTGCGTCTGCATTCCAACTGATGGCAAATCTTGTCTCTGCGTGTGCCAGAATGAAGCCGGGAAGATAGTGAGATGCAGCGATTGCAAGTGCAAAGAAGGAGGCGATTGTCGATGCAAGTGTGACAACTCTAAGTGCACTTGCATCGTTACTAAAGGAGCTTCCTGTGTCTGCGTTTGCGTTGATAAAACTGGAAAAATCAAGACATGCGACGATTGTTCTTGCACTCCTGGAAAATCTTCCTGCTGCAGTGATTGCAAGTGCGACAAGAAAGGGTGCGTCTGCATTCTAACTGATGGCAAATCTTGTCTCTGCGTGTGCCAGAATGAAGCCGGGAAGATAGTGAGATGCAGCGATTGCAAGTGCAAGGAAGGAGGTGATTGTCGATGCAAGTGTGACAACTCTAAGTGCACTTGCATCGTTACTAAAGGAGCTTCCTGTGTCTGCGTTTGCGTTGATAAAGCTGGAAAAATCAAGACATGCGACGATTGTTCTTGCACTCCTGGAAAATCTTCCTGCTGCAGTGATTGCAAGTGCGACAAGAAAGGGTGCGTCTGCATTCCAACTGATGGCAAATCTTGTCTCTGCGTGTGCCAGAATGAAGCCGGGAAGATAGTGAGATGCAGCGATTGCAAGTGCAAGGAAGGAGGCGATTGTCGATGCAAGTGTGACAACTCTAAGTGCACTTGCATCGTTACTAAAGGAGCTTCCTGTGTCTGCGTTTGCGTTGATAAAGCTGGGAAAATCAAGACATGCGACGATTGTTCTTGCACTTCTGGAAAATCTTCCTGCTGCAGTGATTGCAAGTGCGACAAGAAAGGGTGCGTCTGCATTCCAACTGATGGCAAATCTTGTCTCTGCGTGTGCCAGAATGAAGCCGGGAAGATAGTGAGATGCAGCGATTGCAAGTGCAAGGAAGGAGGCGATTGTCGATGCAAGTGTGACAACTCTAAGTGCACTTGCATCGTTACTAAAGGAGCTTCCTGTGTCTGCGTTTGCGTTGATAAAGCTGGGAAAATCAAGACATGCGACGATTGTTCTTGCACTTCTGGAAAATCTTCCTGCTGCAGTGATTGCAAGTGCGACAAGAAAGGGTGCGTCTGCATTCCAACTGATGGCAAATCTTGTCTCTGCGTGTGCCAGAATGAAGCCGGGAAGATAGTGAGATGCAGCGATTGCAAGTGCAAGGAAGGAGGCGATTGTCGATGCAAGTGTGACAACTCTAAGTGCACTTGCATCGTTACTAAAGGAGCTTCCTGTGTCTGCGTTTGCGTTGATAAAGCTGGGAAAATCAAGACATGCAACGATTGTTCTTGCACTTCTGGAAAATCTTCCTGCTGCAGTGATTGCAAGTGCGACAAGAAAGGCTGCGTCTGCATTCCAACTGATGGCAAAACTTGCCTTTGCGTGTGCCAGAATGAAGGTGGGAAGATAGTGAGATGCGACGATTGCAAGTGCAAGGAAGGAGGCGATTGTCGATGCAAGTGTGATAACTCTAAATGCACTTGCATCGTTACTAGAGGGGCATCCTGTGTCTGCGTTTGCGTAGATAAGGCTGGGAAAATCAAGACATGCGACGATTGCTCCTGCGTTTCTTAACAAGTACGAAGATGTTTGTCTGTATAATAATCATTAGGTATACGTCCACATTTTTTATACTCTAGGTACCTACTGTTATAATAATATTATTTTATTTTATCTATTGTACTTACCTACCTACCTACTAAGTTTTTAGAAAATTCTTCCCCTAATGGGGTTCATTTTCATACATTACATAACTACTACCTATTACTTAGGATGGAGCATATTAAAGACCTATTATTATTAATAATGTTATAGTAAATAACAACATACTGACGATTATTTTAATAAAACTACTTCCTTACTCTTACCTACTGTTTTATTTTAGGTGTTTTCCTGTTGTGTTGGTCACTACAACAGTAAAGGTACCTACTTAGATCGTCGCTACCTACTTGTACCTACCTATACTATAATTAAAGCTGCCTACCAAATATTTAGGGTTCCGTACCCAAGGAGTAAAAACGGGACCCTCTTACTAAGACTCTACTATCCGTCTGTCCGTGTGATAGCTAGACAGTTGAAATTTTTGCAGATGATGTAGGTACTTACCTATTTCTGTCGCAGCTATAGCTATAGTAAGAAGAGGATGTAAGTATTGCAATTGGAGGGTTTAATAGAAAGTAGGATAAGATAGACATTGTTTTGTATTCTCACAAAGTGACATTTCTATGTTGGCGCAAAAAACTCCACTGCAAGGTTTCGTTTCAAATTGTCACTGGTTTTAACAAGAAGATAGAAGAAAAAGGGTGAAAATAAAAAATAAATAAAAATTTAAAAAACCGACTTCAAAAAAACCTGAAAAGAAAAACTAACAAAACCTGAAAAAAAAACCAAAAGTGAAAAATAATCCATTTCGGGTCATTAAGACAGCAGATAACTTAAACATAAGTACTTACTTGGAAGTCTGACTGACAGGTTTTTTTGAAGTCGGTTTTTTAAATTTTTATTTATTTTTTATTTAACCATTTTTATTGCCACTGTCACTGAAAATTCTACTCCATGAGGCGAAAGCGACTGTTTCTTCAAATTGCAACCTGTACCTAATCGTAACCCATTGAAGAGTTTGGTGATAAGAAGGTGTTTTCGGATGCCCCATTCATCCTTTTTGTGTATGGGCCACTTCTATTAGTGGAAATGGAAACCTGAGCAATTTGTTGAATCTCGCTGTGCAGATCTGTTCATCACTCCGAAGATCCTCATCAGATCTTCATTTAGGATATGGTTTTCTATCAAAATTCATTCAAAACCAGTCCGGCGAGGCAAAAGCGAATATTTTATTCAAATTGTAACATGTAATCGTAACCTATTGAAGAGTTTTCTGATGAGAAGGTGGTTTCAGATATTCCATTTATCGGTAACTATTCGTTTATGGGCCAAATCTACTGGTGGAAATCGAAAACTGAGCAATTTGCTGCACTCTCGAGGTGCATTTCTGTTCATCACTCCGAAGATTCTCATCAGATCCTCACCAAATTTTTATGGGACCACCCCTGAGGTATCACTTTTCGAACACAAAAAGAATCATCTCAATCGGTTGAGCCGTCTTCGAATGATCGCGTAACATACACAAAAAAAAAAAAAAAAAAACATACAGACGAATTGAGAACCTCCTCCTTTTTTGAAGTCGGTTAAAAAGATAGAAGTGTGACAACTTTAAGTGAACTTGGATCGTTTTGCAACTAGAATACCAAAACTTGCTTGATGCTAAGGAAACATTTATTTTATCTTGTGAGCTAGTGGCCATTACCAAAAGTCGTACGAAACCAATATTGACAAAACGTGTGACATTGGCGTTTACATATTATAAATGATTTTGACAGAAATCAGCTGACCAATTTGACAACAAACAAACGTGAATGTTGTGGTTATGTTTTAAATGTTTCTATTAAATAAATTGATATTTATTTGGGCCCTTCTTAATATGCAAATGTAAAACATGAATATTAGTGTTATATCAGCAGCTCGTAATAGATTAATTTCATCAAACTTACATAAAATGGCTATACGACAATCCAGCGACATGATTAAATTTCGTGAAAGTTTAAAGAGTGCTAAGAACATTGTAATCATGTCTGGTGCCGGTATGAGTGCTGAATCTGGTATTCCAACGTTTCGAGGACCTGGTGGTATGTGGAGGAAGTATAATGCTACGTCTTTAGCGACACCTGGAGCGTTTAAAACTACCCCTAGTTTGGTTTGGGAGTTCTACCACTATAGAAGAGAAGTAGCGGCTAAAGCGCAACCTAACCCGGTAAAATAATAAAGAAAGTCAGTTTTAATTTATATATTCGTCGCAGATATCTGCGGCCTACGATAGAGTTTGAGGCATTATAAAATACTTATCCCAAGTTCCTACATGTCTAAATTCTGTATGTATTTATGTTTCTAGGTATGGACCTAGAAACATAAATACATACAGAATTTAGACATATTAAGCATATTCTGACCATTTATAATAATTGAAGTAACCTACTAACTCTACGCTCTACAATAAGTCTACAATGCCATTTTTAAGCCATTACCATTCCAAGAGTGAAGAAAAACTTTGATAAAAATATTGTAGAGAACTTTAGAATAGATAAAAGAGCTGCACAAGAATTTCATATTATTACTAGCTGTCCCGGCAAACGTAGTTATGCCATACAAAAAAAATACTAAAAAGAAAAAAAATAGAATAGTGTTCGATTCTCAGACCGAATGAATATACACAAAAACTTTCATACAAATCGGTTTAGCCGTTTAAGTGGTAACTAACAACACGAGAATTTTATATTATATAGATGTACTTACTTACCTAAGGTATTTATAATCATTAATTTACTGTTTCAGGGGCACAAAGCCATTGCAGAATATGAAAAACGACACAGCAATGATAAAAACATAACAGTAATAACACAGAACGTAGACGGTCTACACTCAAGGGCAGGCACTAAGAATTTATTAGAACTTCATGGCAGCTTGTATAAAACACGTTGTACTAAATGTAGAGATATTTTGGTCAACACAGATAATCCTATTTGTGAGGTAATAACATAATATACCTATTTTCCAAGTGTGCATACATCTTGAAAATATAAAACTGTGTAAAATTTTGAATTATAAAAACTTACTTGATTTTTAACCCCCGACGCAAAAACGACGGGGTGTTATAAGTTTGACGTGTCCGTCTGTGGCATCTTGCTTTGTGAATTTAGCTTCTGTTTCTTTTGTTTGAAAGATGAATTAGTCGGGAATGTTCTTAGCTACGTTTGATCAAAATCGGTTGAGCCGTCTGTAAGTTATAGAGGATAAAAGACGGGGTTTTTTTAAATCCTAACTAAATTTTTATTGACTGATCCAATGCATCCTTCAGAAAGTGGCAAAGTTAGAAGTTCAATTAAATGTGGTTGTCGTTGTCAATTAAAGACTTAGTAATTTTTGCCTACTGAATATTCATCATTATTATGAGCTGAGGAGCATAGCTATTGTTTTTGGAAAATTAGTATAAAAACCTTTAAATTTTCAGGCCTTAGCAAACAGAGGAGCACCAGACGTTGATCTTGTTGGTTCCGATATACCTGTCAGAAATCTACCTCATTGTAAGAAACCTGATTGCAAGGGATTACTGAGACCTCACATTGTTTGGTTTGGAGAGAATTTAGAAAAAGCTGTGTTAGAAAAGACAGGTATGTAAAATGTGAAATATAGTTAATTAGTTTTGGAGTTGAAGAATTTTCTTTTTGGACAGTCGTCTTTTTCAAAGGCAAATATTATGATATCTGACTATAGGGGCCATAGTTTGAAAGTTATTGACTTATAATGTGTTGATTAGTGTTGAGTCTCATTATCAGGAAATCCTTAACTGCCGCGACTTCGTACGCGAGGTAGCTTTGTTTTAATACAAAAATCTTCCTCTTAAATCACTCTATCTATAAAAAACCCGCATCAAAATCCGTTGTGTAGTTTTAAAGATCTAAGCATACATAGGGTCTTCTCTACTCATGTGACATAGGGACAGACAGACAGCGGGAAGCGACTTTGTTTTATACTATGTAGTGATATAGGTTCAGAGATTCGTGAGTGCATATACAAATTTTTTTTGAAGTGAAAACTTCTTATGGCGCGTTGGGCACTTTTGTGGGTGAGCATTTTCAGCCGTTCTCGCGACAGATGAGATTTTACACAGATATACAGTTTTCACTTCTGCCTGCACTCCCGGAGTGCGCTGTTTTTTTTTTTAATCATTTTCACTTAACTTATTTTTGTTACAGAAGCAGCAATGTCAACCTGCGATATATGCCTCGTAGTAGGAACCTCATCCGTAGTGTACCCCGCAGCAATGTTCGCGCCACAAGCGGCAGCAAGAGGAGCAATTGTCGCTGAATTTAACATAGAACCGACACCAGCCACTTCTGACTTCCATTATTACTTCGAAGGGCCTTGTGGTGAGACGTTACCAGAGGTTTTGGTTGACTAGTTTATTTTAATACTAACGCTCGGGAATTTCGGGATAAAAGGTACTTTTTATGTCGTTCTTCTATGGATTATCACTGTATAAATTTTATACAAATAGGTTGAGCCATTTGATCGTGAAAATGAGGCAAAGAATTGGGACAAGATTATTAAGTAATGTCTCAGTTTTTATTAACTTTACTTATTATTAAAAAAAGTACCTAAGTTAAAGCTAAAATCTGGAAAAAAATTCAACAGTTTTTAAAAGCGAGTAAATAATATTTCGATTTCAATAAATGATTTAAAAACCTGTGATAACTTCATCTATGTAACCTATTTTTGCTGAAAATACGAATGTTCTATTTATTTCCTCATCGTCGGACTGCTCAATCCTATACTTTCATTCTTATGTTAAATCAGGAAAAAATTACGCGGACGAAGCTGCAGGTAATAGCTAGTATTAAATGAAAACATGTAAATATGTTAAAAAAATATTTATTTTTAAGTACTTACCAATATCTAGTGAGCAAAGGCACATTTGTAAGAATAATCAATCATATTTATGGAAATAAATCATATTTATATTAACTTTTTGTTTTTATGTTTCGAGAAAAACTTTGCTATGCTTCCAACAGTTGGTCCGAAGTTACAATTTGATTGTAGTGATTTCTGTAACAAAAAAAACAAATGTTTGTCTGTAAAGTCGGCTTACTGACGATAATTTTACGTGATAACGTCATAAGAAAACATTGATGGTAACCATAGCAACGATAATACGTTGCTATGGTTACCTTGTCAATAAAATTACGCGTTCCCGGAACATGACGCAAACGTTATGTTTTTTGTGAATGCAGGTGTTCATCAATTTATTAGACGTTATCACGTCAACAAATAGGCATTCAAATTAAATCTATAGAAGAGAGAAAAAGCAATGACTACCTCTGTGGCGCGGTCAGCGAACCGATCGATTCCACCCATCGAAAAAATATTTTATCATGTACCTACAAATATTTTTTTCTGATCTGTGTTTCTGAATGGTATAAATAATTATCAAGCATGTATCAAAAGTGTACAAGTATTTTATTCTCGGGCCACCTTTTTGTAAGCTTAGTTAAATAATAAATAAATATTGCAGGACATTTCACACATCGCCATGTAGCCCTAAACTAAGTAACTACACTTGTGTTAT
Source organism: Idaea aversata (assembly GCA_907269075.1). Taxonomy (NCBI): domain Eukaryota; kingdom Metazoa; phylum Arthropoda; class Insecta; order Lepidoptera; family Geometridae; genus Idaea; species Idaea aversata. Next base: position 10,505,349 of record OU026091.1, read on the forward strand.
GGGTGCTAGACAACGGGTATACTACATATATACTTTTCTTTTGTAAATATATACGTATAATACATAGAAACAACCAGACCACAAATATCTAAGCATAAATACTTGTCTGAGGCGGGAATCGAACCCGCAACCCTGTATTTGGCAGTCCGGCATGGTGACCATTGTGCCAACTGGGTCGTCAAAGTTGCTTAGCTACTACTACGACTACGACTAGATGGACGTAATGCTTTTTTTATGGCAAGTTTTACGTATCAGTTAGTTACACCGCCAAGAGTGAGTTTGATTTAATAACTTGCTTACCTGTACAAAAGAAGGCAATGCAGATATAGTATTCGGTCTTGAGTATCTCTCATCGACAAGTAAAACGCAGGCGTAATCCTCTGCATGTCTAACTGCTCTACCTAAAACATAAACCTGCCTAAAAAAACGGACAAGAAAGTGATCTTATAAAGGTTCCTATAATTACTTTTTGAGGGATTAGTAGCAACTCGTCATAAACGCAAGCTCGTCACTCATGCGCAAATCGTCATTTTCGCGACTCGTCATTTTCGCAACTCGTCACACAAACCTCATGATGTTTTTATAGATCACTTATAGAAAACTTTAAAGATCGCATAATAATAATAATAATAATGCGATCCTGAAAGTTTTCTTCTCTCTTTTAAGAGGTAAATTTAACACGGGCTGAAGGCAAGTTCCTATTATTATTATAATGTGCATTATTATTTGGGCATTATTATTATAATGTGCATCATTACTTTTAGAGGACCTTGTTTCGTTATGTAGGTAGGCAGATACCCAAAAAGAGTCGCGAAAATGACGAGTTGCGAAAATGACGAGTCGCGAAAATGACGAGTTACGCATGAGTGACGAGTTTGCATTTATGACGAGTTGCTACTAATCCTTTTTGAGGTACGGAACCCCAAAAAAAGTCAAACTAACATACCAATACATTGGTTAACAGCCTTCATACATAAGTTTTCATAGTGAACATTCCCAGCACCATTTCCTTCAGTTCTGTTAAGATAACTCATCTTCTCCTGAAGTTCCGGCGATTTCACGTTCGGGTATGGCATACCGATAACTAACACGCAGCGACCAAGGTCGTCACTGTAAAGTAAAAAAAAAACACTTTGAAAAACATGTAAAATGAGTTTTGGCGGATAGGTAAATAGATATTCTTTTATTGCACCACAAGAAGCATATCTGATTAGAAACTTAAGGGGGGTCCATACGCCAACGACCTTGGTACACAGCCTACTAAATAGTTACTATTGGCACCGGTCGCCTTCGTTGGTGAAAATTGTTGATTGTTACAAATGTGTTTTGTTTTTCTCAAAAGTGCTGAGATGGAATTGTAGGTGAGATTTTTACCGACATTTTGGTGTGATTTTGATCAAACATTTCCTATAGTTTTGAAGCTATCCTAAAATTAAGAATTAAAACTAGTCTAGCTTTGAAACGACAAATATTTTCGCCTCAAAATTACCCCAAAATATTGGTAAAAATTTCACCTACAATTCCATCTCAGCACTTTTGAGAAAAACAAAACACTTACCTTACAATCAACAATACTAGTTGTAAGCGACGGGTATTTCTGGCGCGTTGCGTTTGGCAGCATAAGCAGCCTTAAAGGCCAATTCTCTTGCATTACAATATCATTCCGATAGCATTTCGATTTTTTTAAGACTATTCAAAGTGAACACATGCAGTGATACATGAGTCTAAATGAATAAAAAAAATCGAGTTTGAGTTTCATTACAAAAGATATTCATAAGAATACCAAAAGTTGACTTTGAAGATATTTTTTGTATAATCGGAATGATATTGAAATCTAATTTGAACGATTTTATTTACGAGACGACAATTGGGCTTCAGATAGGTATCATCAATTCTGAGTAGAGTTATATGCTCAAGTGGTGCAGATGGGATATTTTAGAAGTCATGAGGATGTATGCAGCTGAGTGGCAACAAGTGGCGCAGAATAGGGTGCAATGGCGACTTTTGGTGTCGGAGGCCAAGATCCACTTCGGGTCGCTGAGCCAGCGTAAGTAAGTAAAGACGTATCTACCACTGGTGCACACCAGTATTTTAGTTAAATAATCTTGTGGCGTAGCTAGAAACATACCTAAAATTCAATCCTTCACTCAATTTACCTCCAACGACACTCAGCAACAGAGCTCCGTTGTGGTCTCCATCTTTATTTCTTACAGCCATCGCAAACTTATGTAACACCTGTTAACAAAACAATTAAGACATTAAAGATACCTCCAATTTCATTCTAAAGTTCGTGGGTTCGAATCGTGGGAGCTGTTTTATGCACCATTTTTACGTTATATCGGAGTTTACGTATAGATCTTGGTAATTAGAGGCGTCTATCTCCCTTCACGTGCGTTTGCTGTGCGTTTAAATATCGGTCCCCTACTCTCGCTCGTAACTCGAAAAAATAATCAGAAAACGTGGTAAATATCCAATCTATTTTTTGTTTGTTACAAATAGGCTCCGAAACTACTGGACCGATTTTGATTAATCTTGGTATGAGGATAGGTACATTGTTTCATTGGGAATAACATAGGCTTCTTTTTGACGTGATAACGTCTCATAAATTGATGAACACCGACAGCACTCGCAAAAAAGCGTGACGTCATCGCTCACGTTCCGTTATTGACACGGCAACTATAGCAACAATAATACGATGCTATGGTTACCATCAATGTTTTCCTTTTAAGTAACTTTATTAGTTCCTAGGCTTAAATGACGAGTTTACAAGTTCGGACTGTTTTCCGCACATGGAAGTGGAAGAGTTGATTAGTTGCCGCCTCATCGTTGCATTGTTTTGTAGGATGTTTATCTTGCAATACACCACTCACTTGTAAACTGTACTCGACCAAAGTGCGAACGGTTTTTGGGCAGTAGCGAGTATTTTAGCTAGGTACTAAATTACTGAGTCATGGCCCTTTTGTACTGCTGCAACACACACATGTTGTTTATACTTTGATTGGAGAGAAAATGTTGTAATAATTAGATTAAGTCCTTTGTATAGCAATATGTGTGTTTTGGAGAACAAATAAACGTTATATCTATCTATCTATCTATCTTACTCGCTACTCGACTAAAATAATGCGAACTGGGGGTTAAAAATGACTTACTTGATCAACATCAGCAGCTGATTTAGGTTCCCGAAACACAGTTTTCTTCTTACTAATAGTGTCTATAAGTTTACTGTTATTCATGTGGTCGTAAACTGTCTGTTCGTAAGAGTAAGATGGTAGGAAACATACCACGCCGCCGGGTACTATACTGCAGATGTTACGAAGTATACGGCCTATTTCGTTCAACTGTAAATATTCACAAAGATATTTGAAAAAGGAAGAAGATAATCAAATCAAAAAGTTGGGCATACACTAAGAATATAGATAGAACCATGGTTCTTGGGGCAATTTGACGACCCAGTTGGCACAATAGTCACCATGCCGGACTGCCAAACACAGGGTTGCGGGTTCGATTCCCGCCTCAGACAGGTATTTATGCTTAGATATTTGTCTGTGGTCTGGTTGTTTCTATGTATTATAAGTATATATTTAAAAAAGTAAAGTATATAAGTAATATATCCGCCTGTCTAGCACCTATAACACAAGTCTAGTTACTTAGCTTGGGGCTAGATGGCGATGTGTGGAATATCCTGCAATATAATCACTACATAGTAAAAAAAACAAAGTCGCTTTCTCTGTCCCTATACCCCTAAGTATGCTTAAATCTTTAAAACTACGCAACGGATTATGATGCGGTTTTTTTAATAGAAAGAGTGATTCAAGAGGAAGGCTTAAATGTATAATACATGCATAATATAGCCGTACGAAGCCGGGGCGGGTTGCTAGTAATATATATAATTCTATTCATCCTTTTCCATACAAATGTATCCTTACCAATTGATCAGACTTCCTATTGTCATAAGAGAAGTTCAGCGTCACATTCGAAGGTCCTTTTGACAAGCAGATACCTAAGACATTGTCAGGTGGAACCACATGATCACATCTAACTATATTTATTGTGTCCTCATCGATTTTGCTTGAGAGTAACGCTTTGAACTCGCTTATCGGCTCCATTGTGCCTCCTGCTACAATTACCTGGAAAATATAATATTGAAATTCAACATTTATTTCATTGTCATGACGCCCAAGACGAAAACATGCTTTATTCCGAGGTGCATACTCTACTTTTCATACCGTCAGTCCAGTTTTTTTTTTTTAATTCTTGTGGTAGTCAGTTTCCTATTTGAAAAATTTCCACTTAAAAAAAAATGGGGCAATTGCAATGAGATGGTGCATTATGGTAAATATTTAGTAGGTATTATAGGCAAAACCTATTTGCTTAGACCTAACGTAACAATGTAAATAAAAAACATAAATCTGCTAGATTTTTCTAGACCAATCAAATAACTTATTATAAATGAAACCTATTTGCTGAGACCTTCAAAATTAAAACCAAGAGTTTTCACACGAATTTCATCGTTCCAAATTCAAATCACTTTATTCCTTTGGGAGTTTCATATAACATTATCTACCTTGAGAATAATGTCTTGCTTTAAGTTGAGGTTAATAGGGCTTTAATCCATGATTAAAGTGCTGCAGGTGTGAAAATTATATAATACCTATATTTGTTATAGTCTTAGTTAGTCTATGGTAGGTAGGTAGGTACCCTAACCAATAGAAAAATATTAAAATACAATGATTTTTTATTTTTTAAAGTGCATGGCCTGCACTGGCTTATCTGAAAATATTTCGCATCCCTTGAATACCGTTCAAGTGCGCTTACCAATGACGCCTTGAACGGTATTCAAGGGATGCGAGTTCGAGTCTCGTCTCAGTTGCAATGTTTGAAGACGCATTTTTCCTTAAAAAATATTAAAATACAATTTAAATAAGTACTCCTTACCCCTTACTCTTTTCCTATACTATCACTACATAGTATAAAACAAAGTCGCTTTCTCTGTCCCTATTCCCTTTGTATGCTTAAATCTTTAAAACTACGCAACGGATTTTGATGCGGTTTTTTTAATAGATAGAGTGATTCAAGAGGAAGGTTTATATGTATAATACATGCATAATATAGCCGTGCGAAGCCGAGGCGGGTCGTAATATTATAAAACTGTAGAGTTTGTTTGTTTGTTTAAACGGGCTAATCTCAGGAACTATTGGCACATGAGTCAACTGGTTCGAATTGAAAAATTTCCTTCGCCCGCATACGAAACCGGTAGTTTTAGTCCATTTATCGAGTAAGGCTTATAGGCTACTTTTGATGTGAAACATCTATAGCCGAACGTAAAACCGATTTCTGGCGTGGCGACGCATGCCGTGGCGACGCATGCCGCGCACGCTATATGATGGTATATATAAAATATATATACACGTATCAGTCTATATGCAGTAGTGTGTACGGTGTGCACACCGTAATCGACTGTGCGATTCTATCACAATCTGTTCTTTTCTGCATATTAATTTTACAAAATAATGCAGGCGTTATTTATTTTGATATTCAGTGCGCGTAAGTCCCGATCCCGTGATCGTGACTTACGCGGGTGTAACCGCAAGGCGCAGCTAGTGTTCGGTATAATAGACACAATTATTTTTTACCCATTGATCGCCGACCCTAAATCAATGGGTAATATAGTAATTACTTAAGTGGGCCGATCCCAGCGGCACTGCAATGCCGGGCCGACCCGTGACGGGAGTGGAGCGAGCTCCGAACATCCCATCGTTTTACAAAAATCAGTTTAATATACTGGTCCTCCAATGGAGGAACTTTCAGATATTAAGCTGAAAAGAACAGATACTACACTTTGATCTTAGCCAAAAGGCCAGAAGCGATACAGTAGAGACGAATACGCGCGGTAGTCTATCAGCGGCGTTGAATCTTGACACCGCGATTCAGAAAAACGGGCAAAAGTAGTCCCGCCATCTAGCGGCATACCGCGTAAGCTTACGCGCTCCCGCCACAAATAATAGTTTACTCTTAACTATTATCTACTTTTGCACAATAATATACATTTATTTCTTATTTACACTATAATAATCCAAATTTATTAAATTTTAATTCTATTTTTGTTAATAATAAATAAATAATAATAGTTACTAACAGATCGACATTGAAGCACAACTTCAGCGAAATGTTCAGCGGGGTTGAGTAAGAGATACTTGAGCTGCCCGTTGTCGCCGCACGAAGCAAGCACACGCCCGTTAGCGCTGCGGTCACAGAGACGCGAGAGGAAATCACATATTGCGTATAGACCACTACCTGCTGATGTTTCTGTTGGTAGCTGAAATTTTAATGTCATTTATTAGCACAAAATACGTTCGATCTTCTTTTGTTCCAATTTCGATCGACTTTTGTTTCCGATTCGATAGTCTTTTGTTTTTTTTCGGTGGTCTTTTGTTTATTGTTTTGATCGTCTTTGTTTTTTGATCGTCTTGGGCATGTCTTATGCGGTGGATCCTTCCACCTTTTATGTATAACTAGCGACCCGTCCCGGCTTCGCACGGCTATATTATGCATGCATTATACATATAAACCTTCCTCTTGAATCACTCTATCTATTAAAAAAAAACCGCATCAAAATCCGTTGCGTAGTTTTAAAGATTTTTGCATACATAGGGATATAGGGACAGAGAAAGCGACTTTGTTTTATACTATGTAGTGAAGTGAAGTGATGATTATTTTTAGATTCACTTCTGAATTTAAATTGGTGAATTGAAGAGGGAAAAAATTAACCATAGATTCACTGGTGGAGCCTCGTTGGTGGATTCTTGTGGAATGAGGCAAACAAACAAAAGCCGTATCATCGAATTTAGTTTCTTCGAAAACTTTTTCGATCTCTACAGTCCGACGCCTTATTAAATCATCGTTTTGTAACTGCGATGTTACGTTACATTGAAAAACTGTAATGCGAGAGATTTTACTGCGAAGTTGTTATTATTAAACTAGCCACCACCTGCGACTTCGTCTGCATCTCAACGCAACCCCTGTTGAATTTTTCAAAGCAGCAGCCCTTTCTTAGCAGATCCTTACTTCAAAATAGCCATGAGTCAAATTTTAGCCTGTTCATTAATTGGCTTGAGATGTGCGTAAATCAGTCATTTGATATTGCTATTAAACTTGGTATGTAGGTAGCTAGAATCCTGGAATAACACTTTGCTAACGCTACTTTTTTCCGAATGTGCCCACGGAATCGATATTTACACAGGGCCCAGCTAGAATAGAAAAATTTTGATCACTTACCTGAACATTTTGCTTTACATCTTTGCCAACATCTGTTACTTCTTCAGTTTTTTTCTTTGCAATAGTGCTCAGAAAAGATTGAAAATTACTTTTCTTGCTGACTGTACTTTTACTCTTATTAATTTCTTCCTCGAGCGCTTGCTGACTGTACCTCATTGAGAATCCATGTAATTTTGGCGCGAGTTTTGTGCTTCTACAAAATTCGACTAAAGGTCTAATATTCATATGGTCTATTTCAGCATTTATTACGAAATCTTCTAGTGTAAATATTTTTGTGTCTTCTGTTTTAGTGTCTGACGTTTTTGGCTTTATCATTCCTGTAAAGTTATATAAATAAAATAGGTATAAAGCTGGATATTAAGCGGTAGTATTAGAAACAACTGAACCATTTTCATATTATTTTTTACAATCCTACTATTATTATTGACGACCCAGTTGGCGCAATGGTCACCATGCCGGACTGCCTAACACAGGGTTGCGGGTCGACTCCCGCCTCAGACTAATATTTATGCTTAGATACTTGTCTGCGGTCTGGTTGTTTAGATGGCGATGTGAGAAATGTCCTGTATTTTTTTTCCATATGAAATACGTATGTGTGTCTGTTACCTCATCAAGCAAAAACTACTCAACTAATTGCAATGAAATCCAGTATGTAGATTATTTTCACACATAATAATATACTTCTATTAATGCTAGCTACTCTGATGAAACCGCGGTGTCTAGCTTATAATTGAGAACAGATGAAAACTTTTATACTTACCCAACAATTTCCCAATAACAAAACTCATTTGATTCAAAGACAATAGATTCCTACTACTCAACCTAGCTCTATACTTGTTTACATAAAACTGTAAGAACGTCTTCACGGCATTCAGTTGTTTCAAGGACACTGGAGCTGAATGTGCGTTCTCTAAGGCAGCTGTGAGACCGTGAGCTTCGTCTAAGATGAGGATGTTGTCATGCAGCTTTAGAGAGATGCCGGACCGAGCACCGGAGCTTACTATACCAGCGTGGCTTATTAGTACTACCTGAAATATATGATAACAAATAAACAAACCTCAAAGATAAAAAGAATAAACCGGCCAAGAGCGAGTCGGTCTCGCGTACGAAGGGTTCCGTACCATGTTGTATGGGAGCCCCACTTAAATTTCCTTTTAGTATTTGTTGTTATAGCGGCAACAGGAGTACATATCTATGAAAATTTCAACTGTCTAGCTATCCCGGTTTATGAGATACAGCCTGGGAAAGACAGACGGTTTTGATGAAATACAGTATACCCTGCTGCTGAGACATAGGTGATTTATTTCTAGATAAATAAATCCAATTCGTAATAGAGAAGTATTTTAATTAGCCTTTACAAAATAGATACATCTGCTACAAACGCAGAAAATGACAATTGTACCCAACAAGAGGGTAGGTTCTTGCAGGTAGGTATAAAAAATATATTTGACGCCTAACAAGAATGTAGTAATGAAGAAGCGATGGTGTTCACAACGATCCTTGGATTGCAGCGAGCTTTGCGTTAGGCTGCGACAACCCTCATACTGTATTTCATCAAAATCAGTTTAGTAGTTTGGGAGTCCCAACTATTTTAAAAATAAAAATTTAAAGAAAAACGAGACAAACTGATCAAACCAATAGATAGATGGATAAGGCTACAATTAACGTTTATTTAGCTAAGAAAGGATTTGTAAAATTAAACCCCTATGCAAAGTCACGGGAAATAGTCTTCTAAAAAATATTAGTGTAAATAAATTTATTCTCTAATAGCCCTCACCTGCCACTACGCCACAAAAATTTAAAACTAAAAACTTCTACGTGGTTGCACGTAGAAGTTTTTAGTTTTAAATTTTTCAAAATCGTTTATCGGAAGCCTACATCATACAAAGAACACGTACCTTGACAGTGTTTAAACTATAGTTCACGAGTAAATCTGTGTCTAAATCTAAGGTTTAAATCCACATCTCGGACTATCCTTAAACTTCGTTTTGGAATAAGGGGGTAGAAGTTTCAGGTCTCTACGATCAGAGGTTTAGGCTGTGCGTTGATCCGTCAGTTAGGACAAAACATTTTTATGTATAGATAGATGTTAATAAGTTTTTTAAATTACCTCAGCATCATCCAAGGCCATTCTTGAAGCATAATACGGACACGCCTTTAATTCTCTACCACTTTTCACTAGATCTTCCATATCCATAATATCTACTAACATTCTTTCCTTCAATTTAGTGATGTTTGTCTGATTGTAGTATGGACAGGCTGAACATGAGTTTGTTTTAGTCTTCTTTAGAACTTTACCATCTTCTCCTACAGATGTTGATTTCGTTTTTGATTTTTGCATGTCGAGACACCTAAAATAAATAGTATTGGTTAGGTAGCAATAGTACTAAAGCTTTTGTCTTTGACTTGAAGTAAAGATTTATTAAGAAAGAAGAATAAAAAAAGAAGAAAGAAGATCTAAGAAGGAGAAGATTTATTAAGATTAATTGTTCTAAATATTTATTTACCTATGTCGTGTGCTTGTCCAAATAAATGGTTTTCTATTCTATTCTATTCTATTTATTTGGCTGGTTTCAAAATCAAATTTTGGTTGGTTTCAAAATATATTTTTTTATGTTTTGTGATAGATTTTTTATAGGGATGGGCCGAAATTCGTTTCACATTCGGTTTAACCGAAATTCGGCAGTTTAAACAGAACTTCGGCATTCGGCCGAAATTCTGCTAAAATGCCGAACATTCGGTAGTTGATCATATCCAGAAAAAAATAAACAACTTAGCTGTTTTAAATCCTACTAATATTATAAAGCTAAAAGTTTGTGGGTATGTATGTATGTTTGTTACTCAAACACGTAAAAATCGCTTAAGCTATTACCATAAACCTTGGTATGTAGATAACTGGATACCTGAAATAACACATAGACTACTTTTTATCCCGATTTTTTTTTAGTTTTTGTCACTTATTTAACAAATAAATCTAAATTCTAATTTCCTTATAAATAATACCTTAATTTTGATATCGAAACATTTAAATAATTATCGCCATAAATCACTACATAGGAGGAGATAAAAATGTTCGTGCCAATAAACTCATGCAAGGGAAGTTATGATTATTCTTGGCCCACCAGCCATATAGACCTTTAGGCAGCAAAGCCTCATTCAGATATCTATCTAGTTCTGTTGCTATCATACTTCTATGTATGTCTTTGTTAGATTGTGGGAATGACGGTGTGGTCTGGACAACTTCTTCGTCACTAGGTACTTGAGCTTTCATTCTCTACGCTTCTTCTTACATATTCTAAACAAGATTCGACCTGTCATTCTCAAGCAACTGCAGTAAAAATAACCGAAGTTCGGCCGAAATTCGGCCGAACTTTTTATTTTCACCGAACATTCGGCCGAAGTTCGTATTCGGTTCAAATCACATTCGGCCCATCCCTAATTTTTTATCATTAAAAAGCTCATGTTTTAAAGAGACATTAAATCTTAGAGTTTTACATTTTTTAAGCAGTACTTTTTAACTTTTAACTTCTTGAAAAGGTTTTACTGAATTTTGTTGATATCTTTCAGCCTAAAACCCTAATGGTGTAACTTTTGTTTTTTAATTTTTTTGAAGATATTTTGAAGTATTATATTTTTCCTACCTTTCATTAATAAGATTAACATTCTTCAGTCTTGTAACATCAGAATTGATGCAGAAATGTTGTCTCGATGCCAAGGTGACCACTCTGGTATCCTCTTTATATGCAGTTCTTTTCACTTCTCCTATGAATTGGGATAACTGACTGTGGGTCCTACTGCTTATGTATATCTGAAATGGTCAATAGAAATGGTTTACTATTTACTAATGAACTTCAATAGGTCCTAAAAAAGAATAGTTTAAATAATAGAATAGAATAAACACACAACAACATAATTACAGAAGAAATTGTCTGGTGCCTAATATGAATGAATTGCCTGGTTTAAAGTTTCTGCAATTACACATAATATGAATATTCTTCTAGCTGTAACCAACGACATATGGCTGTAAACTGTTAGAGTTTGAAGTAAGCCCAACTAAAGATAGTTTAGGCTATTTGCTAGTGGTTAGCCGAACTAACTTTTGCAGGAAATTGCAAACAGTGACATCTAACCTCAAGCTAAGCAACCAGGCTTACCTATGTTATGGTGCCCAGATAAAGGATGGAACATTTACTTTTTTAACAGAAACGCCCAGACTAGAAACAAATAATCTGTACCATTTTAGTTGGTTGGAATGGAAGGACAGAAAAAAAAGATTATTTCATGATTTCATTTGATTTTGTCACTTTTGATACCTACTTTTAACTGATCTTCATGTTTTACTTCATTCTCGTCAATTTCCTCATCAAATTGACCATCATTATTTGCCTCAACTTCATCTAATATTAAATCTTCATCTTCTACAATCTTACTTCTATCATCTTCTAAGAGATTTTCTTTATTTTCTACAGTTTTTTTCTCTCTGTCTTTAAAATACATGTCTAGAGTTTTGTTTGTAATGTTAGATTTTTGTTTCGATACTCTGCTTTTCATTTCGTTAAGTATTTCTTTTCGTTTTTTAATTTTATCAAGTTTGATTTGTAATGTTTGAAGGGTCTGGTTTTTCTTTATTTTTTCGTATTCTTCTTGTAGCCAGTCATCATTATCTGTAAATTATAATCATTGAATTTAGAAAGTTTATCATATTGTCATTGTTCAAGTTTGTCAGGAAACTTAACTAATCTTTACAATAATCTTTTTAAGATTTGCTATAAGCATAACTGGGATTACAGACTGAAGGATTTCGGTACATTTAATCACCGCCGCAGCTCTAACCGGTCCAAATCCGCAGGATACAACTAGTTTGTTGAATGTTTTAAAACTACTAATGTATACTTACTTAAATTGGTTTTTATTTCTTGTTTCAACTCGGCTATTTCCTTCTCTAAGCTCTCTAACATTCTTTGATTATTATCTCTCAACCATTGCAAAGCTCCACAACATATACTTAAAGATTTGCCCTGTAAATATGACTTATTAATATAATTTTAAACTTAGGTTAGAAAATGTTTGTTTATTTGTTATTTGGTTTGAGGTTTATTTGTAGAGACTTACCGTGCCTGTAGGGCTTTCAAATATACCTAATTTACTCTTCTCAATAGTAAAATACAGTTCTTTCATAAACTTTTCTTGAATCGGATAGGGTTGAAAAGGAAATTCAAAAGTTGGATTCATTGTTGCAACTGAGCACCACTTTACATTTAATACTCTGGAATGGAGAAAGCAGCTAGATGCTATTGTATAGTTAAATTGTGGATAGTTTCCCTATTATTTTTTTATATTATTCTAACTCCCGCGATTCTGCGAACTTGTTTTTGATTTGATTGACATTTGACACTATTGACAGCCGAAATGGTGTGTGGTGTATTAGGGTAAAAACTTAAAACCCCATATTGGCCGTGGCCATTTGATCCTCCTACCTCTTTATCAGTTGCCAACTTTTGGCCAACCAAGTATCAGTGATGGCCAAGTTATATTATCCCTAATTGATCTTGTTGTCAATGTCATTTTATATTTCTGTCAATGTCAAAAAAAATTACCTTTTTTATGTTGCCAGTAGTATTTATTGGTGACATTTTTGTACCTTTTTTATTTACGTAATATTTTACTGTAATTCAATTCTTGAAAATTATTGTTTTGTTTTGATTTTATCTAAATTTACAGCAACTTTTACAGGTTCATTGTATGGAAACATAAATTATGTTGCAATTTTGTGGAAACCAACCGTTTAAAAACATGATTAAAAAACTGTGACGTAATTTTAATTTAAGTAATCGCTTTTTTTCGTAACTTTTTACCTAGTGCCTTGGCAACACTTATGTAACCGGTTTCTTTGAGGTTATTTTCTTGTTTTTATTTTCACATGTTTTGATTTTCTAAATCTAGTGCTGGTGTTTCACAAGATCTAATGATTAAATCAATCTACCTTACAATAAACTCCAGTGGTAAGTTACAGCACGTTAAATTCATTTTTAAGTTCTTATTACCATAAATCTGTCCCTCCGACCAACCCAATTCAGCCCATCTCGGACACCGGTCATTATCCTTGATTTCTAGCTAATAGCCTAATAGGTCCTTTATATACTTTTATAGATTGTAGCGCTTTTATACTGCTACAACGTCAAAATAAAGAGGTAGGTAATAATTATTATTAGTCAAGGAGTGGGTAAGTATTTAAGGGCGGTCCATACGCCAACGACCTTGGTACACAGGCTACTAAATAGTTACTACTGGCACCGGTCGCCTTCGTTGGTGAAAATTGTTGATTGTTACGAATGTGTTTTGTTTTTCTAAAAAGTGCTGAGATAGAATTGTAGGTGAGATTTTTACCGACATTTTGGTGTGATTTTGAGCAAAAATTTTCTTATAGTTTTGAAGCTATCCTAAAATTAAGAATTAAAACTAATCTAGCTTTGAAATGACAAGGAATTTTTGCCTCAAAATTACCCCAAAATATCGGTAAAAATTTCACCTACAATTCCATCTCAGCACTTTTGAGAATAACAAAACACATTCGTTACAATCAACAATGTTAGTTGTAAGCGACGGGTATTTCTGGCGCGTTGCGTTTGGCAGCATAAGCAGCCTTAAGTTAGTTACCTACCTAGCTGACAAACATCAGCACAATCTGTATAGCAATAACGACTTGGTTTGACTTGGTCCCGGCCGGCCATGCACCAATGAATTTTAGTGCTTAATTAACAATTATGTATGTGCGTAATTGACATTGATAAAGGAAAACATCGTTATGAAATACTGCGGCTTAGTTGTCTCCAGATGCGTCAAGAGTTAATTCCTCTGCATACAGTCAACTGAGCTGACGAGGTAGTATACTCCGGAACATAGAGTAGACTATGTTATCCTCTTGTTATAGACCCAACTAAAGATACCTAGTTGCGGCAAACGGCCTGTAGACAAGACAGCCCTGGTATTACTGGACACCTCCATGTGCTTGGAGACTTTGAGGTGGGCCACAAAAGAGTTGGCGAGGCAACATATTGGTCCATTTGCTTGCATAACAAACTTGCTAAGTAGTTAAAGCAGTGCCCACTTATATTCTGTTGAGGACATAGAAATAATAGCAACCTGAGCAGGGACTGCCTTGAACCAGCTTGGCCAGAGGTGGCCCAGAACTGTGACCAATTAGAGAAAAAATAAAATAAAAAAAGAAGTACAAGATAAGGTCCACACCTTGAACTTGCACATTATAACCATTCAGTAGAATAATTAATTTTAGAGTAGTTTTCCATTTAACAATTAAAAATATTAATGTTGTTTGAAAATATGATCATCCGAAAGCTATTACCTCGGCAACAACAGACCTGCCATCAACTACCAGCCTTTCATCCCACCATGTTTGATTCAACCTATATCCATGGCCCACAGCTTCTTTGACATTCTAAATATATACTTTTGTACAATAGGCAAATAGGCCTGCTTTAGTAATTTAGTTTTGTTTTCCACCATTCTATTTCAGTATGTTAAAATGATAAATTAATCATAAAATCTTGTTTTTCTCAGTGACTGTTTGTCAAATATAAAATTGTTTGTTGTTGGGTGCTGGCAACTGATATGTAAATTACATCACAATATTGACGCAAAAAGAAATCAGGGTTGTCAACTAATAAAATATGGGTACATTTAATGATTGCAAATGACTAATATTAAATACAAAAGGCTATAGGCACAAAAATACCTCTGAAAAAATCTTATAATACGTAAAAAATTTGTTAAATGTGCATGCATTTAACAAATTTTCAATCAAATCAATTTAAATTTTTCCAAATTTCTTATCAAACTATTACTATAGAAGTGCTGTACTATTATTTGTTATTAATGTATATATACTATCCATAACTTGCTAAATTGCTTAAAAATAGCCAATCGAATGTTGCCACCATTCTCTTCCTTTCATATACATTTCTATACAAGCCGACTAAGATTAACTTTTGGTTTTGCTCAGCACCTTAAATGGGCTAAATTTACTCTTCAATCTTGCCAGTGCGTAATCATTTTTTTTATCAATAATATTGTCACACAAATAATATTTCTTTTAAATGTTGTCTCAACCCTAATTTAAGAGTAAACAAGTTCAATTTGTTATCAGGAACCCCTGCGTAAGGTCAAGAGAGTTATATTTGCTGGGAGCAATTGTTCTCTTTTATCTTCAGTTCAATAAAACTATTTATAAGGAACAGACATGGCTACCAATGGAAAATTAGGTAAGAACATAAATGTATTTCTTTTGTTATGTAAGTATTTATTGAATAAGAATTGTGAATTACTTAAACTGTTAATTTTAATTACCAATTTGATAATATGCTGTTTTGCTATCAGTTCTTTTCCAACCAAAGGTTGCTGAAAGAAATCGCTTTCAGCGATAAGGCCGCCCATTTGTGCAACTTATAGTTTCTAGTTTTTACATTACTTTGTGTTTATCGTGTTCTATTTTTTCTTGTGTTGTACAAATAAAGTTGTTTATCTATCTATCTATCTGTGGGATAAACGTTACCTTATACTAGCTACGCCTCACTGATTCACCCGCGTGGATTCGGGACTCCAAGGTCCCATTTATCTCTATGCCAATATTCATCAAAATTTGAGCACGATAGGCGTGAAAACGTATAAGTACAAGAGTTGTAATATTATGGAAGGTAGGAGAAGTAGGGATAAGTTTATAAAACTAAACTAGTCATTTCAATCCATAGATGATATACACTTAAGATGGTATTCCAAAATAAATCTTTACTCATAAATAGTTTGTCTATATATCCTCTTCCTTTCGGACCGCGACAGCGCTCGGACGTGTGCACCTAACAGCGGAGACTTGTTTCTACGTACCTACGCTGCGCCCGAACCGGCTCCGAGCGAGTGTCTTGGTGTTTGCGGTAAAACATAAGCGATAGCGATTTTTCGACGGAATCAAACAAGATTTTCAGAAATGAATAAGTCAAGTTCAGACTCCAATCTAAATGAATGTTCTCCAAAACAGCCATCTAACAACAGCAAATCACAAAGAAATAAGAAGAGAAAACATGAATCTTCTGAATCCGACACGGATTTTTCAACTTTCAAAGATGAAATTAAAGCGATGATCACGACACTATTCGCTAAAAATGAAGCTGAGCTGAAGAAAATTGGTCCTACCCTCAAAGAAATACAACATACAAATGCAAAAATAGAAAACTCCATTGCATTTTTAACAAGTCAGAATGAGGAACTGAAACAGAAGATTAATACTCTACAAAGTGAGTCGAAAAAAGATAGAGAACGCATAAGCTTACTTGAGGAAAAAATCGAAGAGATGGAACGAGCCAACAGAAAAACGAGTATAGAGATTAAAAATGTGCCGAAGAAAATAGATGAAAAAAAGAATGATCTTATTTACATTGTTAAGAAACTATCAGAATCAATAGACTGCCCTGTAAATTTAAATGAAATCAAGGATATATACCGCGCGAAAGGAAAGAAAGAGTCAACAAATACGCCTATAATTGTTGAAAGCTCATCAACTATACTAAAAACAAACATTCTGAAGGCAACAAAGAACTTTAATATAAAAAACAAGGATAAGTTAAGAGCAAAGCATCTTGGGTTCACCACTAAGGAAGACACCCCGGTATACGTATCCGAGCGACTAACAGCAAGAGCGTCACGTCTGCACTTCCTCGCAAGAGATCTGTATAGATCGAAAAATTACAAATATTGTTGGACATCGTTTGGCAAAGTATACATAAGGAAGGATGATAACACCCCTATAATTACAATCAAATCTGAAGACCAAGTTAATTTATTGCTGCAGAACTCATGACTAGTTAAGTATATTTCCTATCCTCTTATATCTATTGTATACGGTAGGTTAAGCCTCTTTTGTTGCTATAATTCAATTGAAAATGCTACACACGTAAGATTTATCCATTTTAATATTTATAAATTCATGTATTTTAATCAGCCTCTTGGACTAATTATTTTAATAAAAAACACGATCAATAAATTGCCTCAATATTTTAGTAAATTTCTGACTATTAAACGAGAAGATAATGAAAAACTAGATTTAACTTTAGATTCAACTAATAATTCTCAATATGAATGATACCCTGAACTGTATTCAAGACATAGATAACGTTGAGATGGCTTGTACTCTAGAATGTGAAACTTCGGAATTGATAAAGCGAGTGAAAATAAATAAGACTGATTTAACTGTTTTAACACAAAACATTCGCAGTATAACTGGAGAAAATTTTGATGATTTTTTGATAACTTTAACGAGCTTAAAGGTTGATGTTGACATATTAGTATTCACCGAGTGTAGACTAACTACGGATAAGCCACTTCCACAAATTAAAAATTATCAATCCTACCAAACTAAACATCTACTGAACCAAAATGATGGTGTGGTTATTTTTGTAAAAAATGGACTAAGGCATACTGCAAAGGAAATACGCCTTATTGAAGCGTCTTGTCTCCAGGTAGATGTATTAAATCTAACTATACTAGGTATTTACCGTTCTCCTTCTAACCGTAATGCAAATGGCTTCATAACTTCACTCACTACTCATATGGGTTCAATATCACCTCAAAGAGAAACAATTATTACAGGCGATATAAACATCAATCTCATAATTTCTGAGAAAGAAAAATCTTATGAGTGTGATAATCGTAGTAAGTATTTACAGGCTCTTTCACTATTTGGTATTTTTCCGGGTCACACTCTGGCAACAAGAGAGGGCAGTTGTTTGGACCATTTTATGTTAAGAACAAATAAGAAAAAGACTACCGCAACTATAGCTGTTCTAAATACATCAATTACGGACCACCTCACTATTTTCTTAGCATTGTCAAAAATTAAATATAAATCTAGGACTGACCATAAAACAAAAACTAGGATTGATCTTGAAATGGTTCGTAAGCGTATACAGGAAAAGAATTTTGCAGAACTATTATTATATAATGACCCGAACGTAGTCACTGATATGCTGATTGCTAATTTGCAAGCATGCCTAAACGCTGGAACTATAACAATTAAAATTCCTAAAAACCAGCGCATACTTAAACCCTGGATCACTCCAGGCATATTGCGTTGCATAAATCATCGTAACAAACTCCAAAAACAACTGAATAAAGATCCTTTTAATGTCATTCTAAAAATAAGTTACACTAGATATCGTAACTATTGCAACAATTTAATTAAAAAGCTAAAAAGAAATTTTAATAGAGAATTAGTAGAAAAATCAATAAGTAATAACAAGCTATTATGGAAAAATCTAAAACATATAACGTATACTAATAAACAAAACAATAAAAATTCGGAACTACTAAATATAAAGCCTTCTGCCACGGACTCTGTGAATTACATAAACAACTTTTTTGCGAATATTGGACAAGACTTAGCTAACATGATTACTTCCGATTCCTTCTTAGTTTCAGTAGTGTCTAGGAACGTAACGTCCCAGCCTAATACATTTGTACTATTAGATACTGACCAAGGAGAAGTGAATTCTATCCTGATGAATCTCAAGTCAGACAGCGCCCCCGGTTGGGATAATATTACAACAAAATTTCTAAAAAGTGTTAGACTTGTAGTTGTTCCCATTATAACTCACATTTGTAACCTATGTTTTCATCTAGGTATTTTTCCCACTGCTCTCAAGAAATCGATTATAATTCCTATCCACAAAGGTGGAGATTATGATGATATTAATAATTACCGCCCTATTTCAATTTTACCTGCTATATCGAAGATTATTGAAAAATTATTAAATTTGCGTCTATTAAATTACTTAAATAAATTCAATTTGTTATCGACTTCTCAATTCGGTTTTCGGCAAGGTGTTTCCACTGAACACGCAGTGACAGCCTTAAGTTCATCAATAACAGATAATCTAGACAAAGCCAATAAAAGTGTCGCAGTATTTTTAGATATAAAAAAGGCTTTTGATACTGTTTCAATACCGATATTAATTGACAAACTTGAAAGAGTAGGAATTAGAGGTGTTCCACTGATACTGTTTAAAGATTATTTAAATAACAGAAAGCAAAAAGTAAAAGTGGATGAATACCTGAGTGAGGAGTCTGGAATAGCTCATGGGGTACCACAAGGAAGCGTGTTGGGTCCTACCTTATTTTTGGTTTACCTAAATGAATTGTGTGAGATGAAATTAGACAACGCAAAAATATACTCGTATGCTGATGACACAGCTATCGTGTTCAGTGGCAAAACTTGGCTAGCAGTAAAGAGTAGTGTTGAACGTGGCATGGCTAAGGTTGCAGTATGGTTACGAGGACACAGACTTACGTTAAACACTGCTAAAACGAATTACATCTGTTTCTCCATAAATACAAGTTCACAACCTAAATTCGATCTCAACATAAAAATTCATAGTTGTACTTCTTTTAATAATGAATTCCAGTGTAACTGCCCAATTATCAATCAGGTCAGACAAACTAAGTACCTTGGTATTATGGTTGATGATAGATTGACTTGGTACCCACATCTGGAATTAATCACAAATAGGGTAAGGAAATTAATTTATATCTTTCGAACGCTGAGATATGTGATTTCACCGAATGCCCGTCTAGCAAACGGTAACAGTTTATTAAATAACATCTATATAACTTTAGTGCAGTCTATATTATCGTATTGTATCCCAGTATGGGGAGGGGCCGCTAAAACAAAATTTTTGAATCTCGAGAGAGCTCAGCGTGCTCTGCTGAAAGTTACTTATTTTAAGAAAAGAATATATTCAACTGAAGATCTTTACAGGGATTGCGACTTACTAACAGTAAGACAGCTATATTTAAAGATGATTATCTTAAATGCACATAAATCTTTAAGTATTCGCACACTTAAAACTAAAGAGAGAAAGAGACGGATTGTTGAGGTTGTTCCGGTATCTACAGTAAGAACTAAATTTGCAAGTATACAATACAAGAGGCGATCGTCATATATATATAATAAAGTCAACGATAAACTAAAAATATATAATAAACAACCTTTCGAATGTAACAAAATAGTAACTGATTGGCTGAAACAATTATCATATGAAGAAACTGAGGCGTTACTTCAAGTTATTCAATAAGAAATATTATTAATTATTTTAATACCATTCGTTTTCATCATTAATATTTTTCAACGATTTTTTATTTTTATTATTTGAATTTAATTGGATAAATATTTACTTAATTGAATTAATCTAATGAATTATGAACTTAAATTGTGTAATAATAATACGAGCCTAGTCTCTTACGAGACTAGAAACTCTGAATACAAACAAATATATTGTGATTATCTTTTTTCCGCTACTGCCCCATTACTTGGACCACAAATTGTTTACGTACTAATGTTCGTCGCTCATTATTTTTACTTACCCTCATCAGTTAATGAAATTGTAACAAAATTGTATAGTTATTTTGATATTTTCTTTTAAATTTAATATTTATAATAACAGGTATGGATTGTATGTATAATGTTTATATTGCTTAATAAAATTGTAATAATGATGAAGAGCGGAGTCTTCTGATACAGGCAAATATATGCTTAAAAGGAGACTCCCACCCATGTATAAGGTATTGTAAGCATCTTGTAAAGAAATAAATGATTTATTTATTATTATTTATTATTATTATTATATATGACAGTGTCCATTGCTGATTTATTCTTCTATCTCTAAATTGTCTTATCATTATTTAGAATCGCCCTGTCCATAACTCTTAAGCCTGTAATCCTTGACCGTGGGAACTTCTGATAGAACACACACATTGATATTTTCTAGCCACACAGGTGCAACGCAGTATTAAAATTACGCACCCTGGAAACAAATAAATCTACTTTCGATGCATCGTACATTTTGTACAAGTTACATATTCATCAAGCGTTCGTCTTTGTAGGATGTTTATGAATATCATAGAAAACACGCAATGTATGTAGTATTTAACTTGTCACATCGCAAAACTGCAGTCCGGTAGTAAGTAGCTGGCGGGAAAGGGTGGGGTCAGAGTGTACGTTTTTTGGGTATTTTGTTTGATAACGAAATTGTCAATAAGTAAATGTTCTGTACTATAATAATTTTTATATTTATATATTTTTATAATAATAATTATGCGAAATAATTATTACATCCGTCTCTATATATTGAAAATTCACACATAAACGTTCGTATGTACCTATGTGCCCTACTAAGAAACAGGTTAAAACGTGTCGGTATCGGCATCATATATTATTATATAAATATTCAGGCAAAACACCTACCAATCTTTATAATATTCGATATAAATAAATAAATATTGCAAGACATTTCACACATCGCCATCTAGCCCCAAGATAAGTAACTAGACTTGTGTTATGGGTGCTAGACAACGGATATACTACTTATATACTTTTCTTTTTGTAAATATATACTTATAATACATAGAAACAACCAGACCACAGACAAATATCTAAGCATAAATACTTGTCTGAGGCGGGAATCGAACCCGCGACCCTGTGTTTAGCAGTCCGGCATGGTGACCATCGTGCCAACTGGGTCGTCATATATAGTATATAGTTGGGTAAAAAGATGAGTACATTATAGTTACTGGTTTGTCTTAAATCTTCCTTTATTTTTTGGGATTTATAGTAATTTCCTTTTACTTTTCCCATTATTATTAACCTTGAATAAAAATAAGTTACAATATATAGGATTAAAATATAAAAATAAGCTACAATTTTAATACATCCTACCTACCTAAATCATACCTTTTCCATATTTTTATTTAATTTTTGACAGCTCAATAAATTCCTATTTTAATTTCTTTAGAGAAAACAAAAAAAAAAGTCCTGCAAAAGGCAGGAACGTCAAATACTAGTTGAGTTTTTCTTTCCCGCAAATTGTTTGTAAAACATATCCAATTAGAGATCGAAATGTAAAGATCTTTGGACACAACCGGCATAGTAATTTAAAATGCCGCTGTGCAGTTTGACACCCATACCTATTGATAAAAGGCATTACAATAAAAAAATAATGTCTTTACACCAAACCTCTAAAACAGCTCAGAAACGGGATATTCAAATAAAAGCATTGTGACCAAGTATTTCTACAAGACGTATCACCGCGTCCTTTTCCGTGACACTTTTGAGGTTTGTTGTGTAGGCATAATTTTTTCGCTGTAATGCCCTCTATCGAAGGGTATGGGTCTCAAAGTGCACCGCGAACTTTTATAAAATCGTAGGATAAACGTTTCTTCAAATATCCCATTTCCGAGACGCTTTAGAGGTTTGGTGTGAAGGCATTATTTGTTTGTTGTAATGCCCTATATCGAATGGTAAAAACCACAGTCCATGAAGTATTTAATTTTTTGTCTATGTTTGCCTGTCATAATTATGTCAAAAATTAAAATGAAATATAGAAACAGTTATTTCTTAGGTTAAAATAAATAATCAATATCACATTATAACCCGCGCGCAATGAGAATGGGATGGAACCTTGTCAAAGTAAATCGAAAATGACAGAAAAGTAGCGTTAGAAAAAAAGTTCTGAATAATAATTAGGTATAAATTAGTTATTTGCACGGTCATAGTGTCGCGGATTTGAAACAGACCCATTGATTTAAAGAAAAATTATTATTGTCTGTGGTAGATTGTCTATGGAGCAATGGCGATTTCATTTAAAAAAATGTTTTCTCCAAAATTATAAATAAAACGAGCACATAAGGACTGTGCTTATTAAAGTGATTAAATAAACAAATAATAAATTCCGACCGTGGTTTGTGTTGTTATAAATTGTGGTTTGTTTTATTATAAATGCTAGATTTATGTAATTAATTATATAATTATATGTAATTTGCTTAGAAAATGGTACAATATGGTGATACAATATTATAATTAATTATTGTGTGATTATTTTAGTGATTTGGTGATAATGAGTGGAAAATGGGGTAAAACTTTGAATAGTCAACCACCTCAAATAGTTCTGGCAGTCGATAGATATTTCGATCAGGAACGAAGTCGGTTTTTCTAACGCATTGAAAATGATGACATAGTTGGCTGTGGATCACGAATCTAGTAATTCGGGAATTACATTGTCAAGAGATCTTTTTGACGAACCTATGGGTTTGTTCAAAAATACAAAAAAAAAAAACAGCGCACTCCGGGAGTGCAGGCAGAAGTGAAAACTGTATATCTGTGTAAAATCTCATCTGTCGAAATCTCATCTGTCGCGAGAACGGCTGAAAATGCTCACCCACAAAAGTGCCCAACGCGCCATAAGAAGTTTTCACTTCAATAACCGAACGAGCAACAAGCATATCTGAAACACGGTGTCACGCATTCGAGGTGAGGGAACTTTGGCTGCATCAACTTCATTTTTTTCAGAAAGCGATACTTCTGAAGAAAGTCAAAGCTCTGATGATGATTCCCATGAAGCACATATGAGTGGCATTGGGGAATAATAATTGGAATAACTAAAAAAAATATCCCTAAACATTATTATTGAAAGGATTACAACCATGAAACATTTTTGTGTATTTTTAACAGACTTCAAAAAAAGGCGGTTCTCAGTTTGACCCGTATATGTGTCAGTATGTATGTTTGTCCGTGAAGTCTTCACATACAGTAGAAATGCCTATACTATATATGTAGCTACACTAAATATGAATAAATAAAAAATAACTAATTACAACAAAACGAATTACCCATTATTCAGAACTTTTATGCTAACGCTACTTGAAGACGACCCAGTTGGCACAATGGTCACCATGCCGGACTGCCACACAGGTACGATTCCCGCCTCAGACAAGTATTTATGCTTAAATATTTGTCTGTGGTCTGGTTATTTCTATGTATTATAAGTATATATTTACAAATTTTTATAAGTAGGTAGGTATTTGCTGATTTTTTAAAACAAAGGTCATTCAGACCAAAAACAGTACATGAAACTTAAAAAAATAAGTCAAATTTTAAGGTTACTGACCTCTCCGTGTAAGGAACAGCTGATTTTCAGGTAAACCTAACCTCGAAAAAGTTCGAATTTCTAAAAGTCGTAGAACAAAAGTTGTTGGTTTGGGTGCACAGAAGTAGCCCTCAACGGCTTGCTAGTATAATTTCCAATAACCCAGTATATGTAGTATATCCGTTGGCTAGCACGCATAACACAAGTCTAGTTACTTAGCTTGGGGCTAGATGGCGATGTGTGGAATGTCCTGCAATATTTATTTATATATGTATTTATAAACTGTCATTTTCGATTTACTTTGACAAGGTTCCATCCTATTCTCATTGTGCGCGGATTATACCTAGTTTCGACTCCTTGCTCGAAGAATAGGTACAATTACAAATTAGTTGTCGTGTGCAACACTCGCACCCCACCCTTGTGCCAGGTCAAACAATAAATGTCGGGAAACAAATGGACGTGCTCTCACCTTGAATACTGAGATGACACTGTCATTTTTGCGCGCCGTGACATCTAATATAAAGCGAAATGTCGCGAGCTACTGCTTCATACTAAAATGTATGGGCAGCGAGGAATGATTTTAACCAAAAAAAATATCTATGTTTCGGCATTGATTATTATTATTTGGTTTCAATAAGTAAAAAACTGCAATGATGAATGCATTCTCTATACTTTTGTCTCACAATTTAACGAAAAATATTTTCAAATATAACAACGAAGTAGCACAGATACTTAAAATAGAAAAGGTCGATTTCGATGTTTTTCATCAAAGTTAATAATTGTTTTTTCAAATACTATGGATTATTTTCAAAATATCTGATAGTGAAACTGTAGACTCATCTAATAAGCTATCGAAAATTCTTTTTAGTGTCTTACAATGCAGGGAGTTCTTCAATATTTTTAAAATAGTAAATGACGTTTTTAGGGACTCGCCTCTTAATCATCTACATCGATACTAATTTTAAAAAGAGTAAAGATTTTTTTGGTTCTTTGTTTTTAACGAATTGGCTCCGAAACTAATGTAGCAATTTTGATGAAACTTGGTATGAGGATACATTAATTCATTGGGAATAACATAGGCTACTTTTTCCCGATATTCCCACGGTATCGGGAGTTACGCGGGTGAAACCGCTACGTGACGCTAGTGTTCAAATAAAGTACCTCAATGGTTATCTATTCCAGCCCTTTTGAGCGTGTCCGACAAAACCGGACTGGTACAGCTCGCCAAAAACCTATCGGAAGTAGGTCTCCAGTTGATTGCAAGTGGAGGTACAGCAACAGCGCTCCGCAATGCCGGCCTCAAGGTCCTGGACGTGTCTGACATCACGAAGGCGCCGGAGATGCTCGGAGGGAGGGTGAAGACGCTACATCCGGCTGTACACGCTGGCATATTAGCTAGGTAAGTTCTAATAAATACAAAAACATTTATTGCATTAAAAACCTGTGTAGCCTTCATTCCAAGGATATCTAATCTACCTAATACCTCTGTGACCGTGTCTGTGACGACCTCTGTGGCGCGTCGGGCGAACACCCGAATGCGACGCAGAAGGTTGCGGGTTCGATTCCCGCCGGGAACAAGTATTTATGCTGACCATAAATTCTTGTTTCTGGTTCTGGGTGTTTCCTATATGTATAATATGTATATATTTACAAAAAAAAAAAGTATATAAGTAGTTTATCCGTTATCTGGCACCCATAACACAAGCATTAAGTTGCTTAGCTTGGGGCTGGATGGCGATGTGTAATATGTCCTGAAATATTTATTTATTTTATTTTATTTAATAAGTCTCATTCAGCCAGCCTTTTGGACACCATTCCGTACATTTGGACTTTAAATTTTTATTAAATGTAAGTAAAAGCAGGTTGGTCATTTAAATTTTTTTTAGTTTTTGGGTTCTGTACCCAAAGGGTAACGGTAAACGGGACCCTATTACTAAGACTTCACTGTCCATCCTATTGTCCATCTGTCTATCTGTCTGTCACCAGGCTGTATCTCATGAACCATGATAGTATAGAGAGTTGAAATTTTCAGATGATGTTTTTGTTGCCGCTATAATTGATTACTTATTTAATTGTTAAGATGAATATTTTATTTTGTAAATTCTAAGAAAAAAATCTCAATATTTCGGCACTGTTGCAAGCATCATGTTCACGTGACTGAAGTATTGTTGTAGCTATTGACAGTCAGGGACGACGGTTTCTCACTGCCTACCTTCGCAAGTGCGTTTTATGTAAACACAAACAAAACTTTATAGAAAAAAATCTAACCTCAATGAATTTCTCTCAACCCGCAGGTTGTCAGACAGTGACCAAGCGGACATGTCCCGTCAGAAGTTCGACATGATCAGCGTGGTGGTCTGCAACCTGTACCCGTTCGTGCAGACCGTCTCCAAAGGTGACGTCACCATTGCTGATGCTGTAGAGAACATCGATATAGGTACGTTATACATTTTTAATAGACAATTTACAATCAACGGTCAAAAGTCTCTGCCCACTGTAAAGTTTACAATCCTGTGCAGCACTATTTGAACATTATAACAACGTACCTGTGGATCGAACCCACGTCGGATGGTGTAGCGGGTGGCGGCTTATACCACTCACACAACTAAACACAGCTTACATGTTGAAAATAATAATCACACAGTACTTTTCATTCAAGTATTTATGTTTGTGTGTAACGTTTATTAGAAGAAGGTTGTAAGTCAAATACTTGTTTATAGTATTATTGTAGCAAACTGATACATTGGTCACTTAGAAACGTCTTAAAAACTAAGTTAGGATGTGTGCCTTCGGAGCGCGCCCACCAATGAGAAGAAGGCACAAGAAACTCATGGGGTTTTTTTTTATGTGATCACGCTCACAAAGGTCAATATTACAAATATTTGAAGGTATTATTTGAATTGGAGCAATTAAAGTCACATCCATGGATTCTTATCATTAAGGTACGAAGAGATATCATAATATGCCTTACCGCAAAATTTATGCTTTATAATTTTTTAAATTTGTTAATGAACATGTCATATACATCTTTAGGTAATTTATTATAATAGAGACCTGCTTATTTTCCGGAGCCTACTACCGGGCAAGGTCAACTCATCCCTAATTCTTAAGTTGAAATTATGAATATCGCTATTTTTGCGAAAAATATCAGGATTTTTGTGAACGTAGAGCAAGTTTTTGTAAATATATTGTGAATAGAGCGTTAATATATTTAGATTATAGATAGAGGTTCACCTACAGAGTAGTAGATTGCAGTCACCAAATCTCATCGCGTTGCAATTCTTGGATATCAATTTGTCTTAGCAAATATGAATGTGATCTATGATTTTCAACAGGCGGTGTTACGCTCCTGAGGGCTGCAGCTAAGAATCACGACAGAGTGACGGTTATATGCGATCCGAGCGACTACGAGAACGTTGTACAAGAACTGAAGCAGAACAAGGACAAACAAACAAGTTTGGAAACTAGGTAGGTAACTCCTTGGTTATACGAGCATTTTTCAAAAAAAATCTGAATAATTTTTATTTCGTCTCTAAAAAAAAGGTGACAATAACTTACATTTAATTGTTTCCGATTATAAAGGAATAATCATAGTTTATTATTTTTTATAAAATTACAGTATTTGTTTAATATTTCTTTAAAAAAAGTTTAATTTTTGTAAGCAATGGTCTAAAAATGTTTCTAATAGTAACCGAATAAAATTAGCTGAAAATGAAAACTCGTCAAATATTTCAATCCTTTTTAATATATTTTTAGATTATCAAATTAAAATAAAGATTATGAGCAAAAAATATGAATTAAAAGAATAATACTTTAGAAGAAATAGCCCACATTTTGTCCTTTTCGTTACCTTTGGAACAACTGCTTGGTAAAAATATTAAATTATTAAGTTTACAGGGGGAATCTCAGCCTTTTTTGAATTCAAATCACTAAATATGTCAACAATCAATACTTTGACATTATTAATTATTATATTAAATTGTTAAATATTAAAAGAAAAAGTCAATCATCTCCATTAGAACAGTTATTTAATAGGAACTTTGGTTACTTAATAGGAATTTATAAGGCTGAGGTTTGAATGAACCTCAAAACTAAAATGTTTTTAAAACTTAAACTTAGGATTGAATATTATGTTAATTAGCTATCTTGGAAATTACTTTGGTTGGAGCAAGTCAAAAATATGTGTTTGTATATCTCACACACTACTTACATGGACTATCGCCACGCTCGCCACGCCAACAATCAGGTTTACCCTCCTCTATAAAAATCGTACAAAATAAGAAAGTTCTAGATCCCGATTGAAGCGCCACCTACCGAGTCTAATTGATAATCTAAGCCATCTACTCGCGACCCACTCAAACACACACAAAAAAAACATTTGTTCAAAATCGGTCCAGCTATTTAGGAAGAGTTCGGTGATAAACGCTTGTATGTTCAACAAAAGAATTAAATAAATAAATAAATATTTCAGGACATATTACACATCGCCATCCAGCCCCAAGCTAAGCAACTTAATGCTTGTGTTATGGGTGCCAGATAACGGATAAACTACTTATATACTTTTTTTTTTTGTAAATATATACATATTATACATATAGGAAACACCCAGAACCAGAAACAAGAATTTATGGTCAGCATAAATACTTGTTCCCGGCGGGAATCGAACCCGCAACCTTCTGCGTCGCAGTCAGGTGTTCGCCCGACGCGCCACAGAGGTCGTCAAATAAATAAATAATAGTCTATAGTCTAATAAATAATAGTAAGTAATAGTAAATAATAGTCAAATAAATACCAATAGAAATAAAGATAAAAATAACCCTCCTTTTGATTTTGCCGTAGTTGGGTAAAAATGCAATGTGGATTCTGCCTTACGATTTCCAATTACAAAAGTTACTTAACAGGAAGTAACGAGCATGAGACGAAAGTTTAATTTCATCTTTTCTACAAAAAATCTGATAAAATCGACTGTTTTGTGATAAGATATCGAAAACTTAATATACAATTATCAATCCATATTACTATAAACGTAAAAGAGGATTAACTTACTCTTGTTTTTCCGTAACTAACCAGGAAACAATTTTTGAATCCGGGGAGCACCACACAATCCAACAATATTTTTAGATTAATTTGATAGAGTACAGCAAAATAACTTTGTGCTACGTTCTTCTTAAATGTTTCCAGTGCACAGAAAACCATAATCTACTTAACTTTATTTAAATATTTTCGGTTAATCATGTAACTAAATAAGAAACCGCAAAATGACCTTTTTTAAGAATGTTAAAAAACATTAATTATTTTAAAATGATGCATTGTTTTTCGCAGAATTGTTTATTCAAGTGATAAATGATTATAATCAGTGTAAGACAGTACAAAAAAGTTAAATGCAAACTCAATATTTTCTTAAATATTCTTATAGAAAGTCAACACTGCTTAATGGGACACATCACTCTCCATACATTTGCACACTCAAAGTTCTAATTTTTAATATTTTTTTCATAAATGATCTAACTTTTACAAGAATTAGAGCAGGAATATAAACAATAATTCAGTGCTTTTATTTATGTAATTGTTATCTTGAACAAAATATGTTTATATTACGTAAAAATCAAAAGTCAATTTATGGGACACATCAAAATCAGTATTCAGATTTTTTTTTGAAAATTGCACATACCTACAGAAGTGCAAGCAGACTATTCAAAACTTTAGCCCAATAAAATGGAGGCTTTTGATAGTGCTGCTCCTATATTTTTAAAGTTTACCGGCACAAACATAACTCTCCCATTTCGCTGAGTAGTCTGATAAAAATAAATTGCCCCAAGGACCATGGTTATATTATATTCATAGTGTATGCCCAAACACAGTCTGCAACATCAAAGCCAACATACACTGCGTAGATTCTATTGTTATCCATACTAATATATAATTCTGAAGAGTTTGTTTGTTTGAACGCGCTAATCTCAGGAACTACTTGTTCGATTTGAAAAAATATTTTTGTGTTGGATAGTCCATTTATCAAGGAAGGCTTTAGGCTACTTTTCATTTTAATATTCCCACGGGATCGGGACTTACGCGGAGCGCAGTATTATATCCAAAGTAATTTAAGTATGATTCACTTTCCAAATAAGCCGGAAGGGCCGCTGATTACAATTTGCGCATTAAATTCAAAACCAGATATAACTAGATACAACGTAGCTAAATCCGCTTTAAACTAGCAATATTTTTTTGCTTTTGTGCAGCTGCTGATTGATATCAACTTTTATTGATAATATTAACCAGAAATCGTGATAGTAGGGGAATTTTATATGATAATCTGATAGGTCAAAGAGCCACGCCTTTTTATTGTATACTTGGAAATATTTCTGATAGAAAAACAATAATGATGAAATTTTTATAATGCTGCATGTAATTGGATATTATCGTGACGTAAGTATACAATTGATGTTTTAATAGCTTTAAATGGATTGTTAATATCATAATAGTCTTATAAAAACCTTGATATCAGTGACAGAATAACAAGAAATTAAACAAATTAATTGTTTTTTAGATTTACAATAAATCTAATTTTTATTTAATTACCTGTTTCTAAGTAGTTCCGTACTTAAAGCCCTACTTAAACCTAACTTAAACCCTATTACTAAGACTCCACTGTCTGTCACCAGGCTGTATTTTATAAACCGTGATAGCTAGACAGTTGATATTGATTCACTGATGATGTATTTTTGTTAACAAATACTAAAAACCTTAATAACAGAACTAAAACGCAAGGATTTATAGATCATTCAAATATGAGAAACGAATCCTCAAGCTAGTTGTTAAACACCCACCGTGTGACAGAGATCGTCAATAACTTATTAGATACTAGCGACCCGCTCCGGCTTCGCACGGCTATATTATGCATGTATTATACATATAAACCTTCCTCTTGAATCACTCTATCTATTAAAAAGAACCGCATCAAAATCCGTTGCGTAGTTTTAAAGATCTAAGCATACAAAGGGATATAGGGACATAGGGACGGCGAAAAGTGACTTTATTTTATACTATGTAGTGATAATCTCCTTCAATTATAAGTATCATTTATTTCCATAACTTGTATTTATCTTAATTGTTTTGCCTTTAGAAATGACCTAGTGCTAGCTTAACCAATGTGACTTATGTATGTTTTATAATTATTATTTTCAACAGACAAAAGCTGGCGTTGAAAGCGTTCACTCACACATCGGAATATGACGTCGCCATTTCCGACTACTTCCGCAAACAATACTCGGCTGGTCAAGCGCAGATGACTTTGAGATATGGTTAGAGACATTTTCATAATTCATTCATTCCGCCTTTTGAACAACAGGCGGGAAGAAAATTGAATTCTAGTCAAAGAACATCGCTTGTTATCATGATTTAAATTATTTTTACTAATGATTGTACGTGGCGGCCGCTTTAGTTACATAAATTGAAATTTATCTATCATTTTCCTACTTATATTTTGTCTTTATTTGGAAATCGGTCGTATTTTTTTTGGTGTCAGTGATAGACAATACATTATTTACTATTAATTTCAAAGGGTTCCGTACCCAAAGGGTAAAAAAACGGGACCCTATTACTAAGACTTCACTGTCTGTCCTGGCTGTATCGCATGAACCGTGATAACTAGACAGTTGAAATTTTCACGGATTACATAATCTGTGACATAATCTGTTGCCGTTATAACAAATACTAAAAAAAGAAAAATAAAAAGTAAGAAGTAGCCATCCCATATAACATGGGATGGCTCCTACTTGGCTAGTTTTTTAAAACAGTTCTTATAATTAATATATTTGATCGCAGGAATGAACCCACACCAGAAACCAGCGCAAGTATTCACAACTCGTTCTAAACTCCCCCTAACGACCCTGAATGGATCACCCGGCTACATCAACCTGTGCGACGCACTGAACGCCTGGCAGCTGGTCAAGGAGTTGAGGCAAGCCCTCGACCTACCAGCTGCAGCTAGCTTCAAGCATGTCTCGCCTGCTGGAGCTGCTGTCGGTTTGCCTCTCACTGAGGAAGAGGTAACTTATATTAAGTCACAAGCTGACCCGGAAAACGTTGTTTTGCCACATAAAAAAAATCATACAAATCGACATAAAATCAACAAAATTGTCATCAATATTTAAACGTCACTCAATTGTTTTATCTTCCTGGAACCTCTCCATTTAAACTTGTAGTTTATGTTATGGTATTAGAGTCCATTTGACTTTTAAGTATTATTACGAATCGTTTGTATGGGAATTGGGAGTATACAGGGTTATTGGAAATTATACTAGCAAGCCGTTGAGGGCTACTTCTGTGCACTTTAACAAACAACTTTTGTTCTACGACTATTGGAAATTCGAAAAAAAAATGAAAATTTTGAGGTTATGTAAATTCGAAAAACAGCTGATTTTTTAAAACAAAGGTCATTTAGACTAAGAACAGTAGATAAAACCTGAAAAATAAGTAAAATTTTAAGGTTAATGACCTCTCCGTGTAAGGAACAGCTGATTTTCAGGTAAACCTAACCTCAAAATTTTCGAAAAAATGTTCGAATTTCCAAAAGTCGTGGAACAAAAGTTGTTAGTTAAAGTGCACAGAAATTGCCCTTAACGGCTTGCTAGTATAATTTCCAATAACCCTGTATAAAGGTGTTGTTTTTAGACTTATTTAAGCAATTTTTTTAATTTTTCTCTCCGTAAGAACCATCCTCGTACTTCAAGGAATATTTAAATAAAGAATTAGCAATATTGGTTAAGCCGTTTTCGAGATTTGCGCTTAGGAACACTTCAGCAATAAATTTTTATATTATAGATTACTGATTTTGATTGTAAGCTAACAAAACCTTCAAGATGCTAAATAGACGTGCGCCCTAATTATCTCATATCGGAAAAAAAAATAAGGATAATATGAACGAGTCTTCAGATATCATCCCACCCACTCTACTTAATGAACACATACTTGTCTCTCTATCTTCTTATCTTACATCGGGGACTGACAGACCCAGTTCTTTTGTGTTTGCCTCTACCCTAATGTTTCTTACTCTTGATCCCAAACAAAAAATACCTTTGAAATGCGACATCTTCTTCCTTCCCTTTTCATACTCTATGGGGTCAGCACAACATTGTCATCCTTCTCCACTCTCTTAAGAGGAAAGGGTACCGGGGGCTGTCTCCATAGAAACTATTACAAACGTAGTCGACTGTTTTCTCCCTGGATAATGACACTAGAGCAAATATTTTTAGTGCATAAAACTTATAACTGCCATGACCATGCCCCTATTTTTTGTTTTTTTAATCTTAATTTCTATGATAATTAGAAAATGAAAAAAAAAACAAAAAAGGGGCATAGTCATGGCAGTTATAGGTTTTATGGCACAAAAATTTTTGTGCTCGTGTCATTATCCAGAGAGGAAACAGTCGACTACGTTTGTATGGAGACAGCGCAGGTACCCTTTTACCTTAAATGTGACATGATTACATATATTTAATTGTTATGTTCCATCCCCCCCAGGCCTCAGTATGCACAGTATCCGATCTCCTCCCCCAACTGACGCCCCTAGCGTGCGCGTACGCACGCGCTCGCGGCGCCGACCGCATGTCCTCCTTCGGGGACTTCGTGGCGGTCTCAGACACCTGTGACGTCATCACTGCCAAGATCATCTCCCGGGAGGTATCCGATGGTATCATCGCGCCAGGATATACAGCTGAAGCGCTCGAAGTGTTGAAGAAAAAGAAGGGCGGAAACTACTGCGTTTTACAGGTACTAAATTTTTTTCTTTCAGAAACTCTTTGTACAATTTTAGGGTTCAGTTCCTCAAGAGGTAATAAAAAAATAAAAAAATACCGGCCAAGTGCGAGACGGACTCGCGCACGAAGGGTTCTCTATCATGTTGTATGGGAGCTCCACTTAATTTTTTTTTTTCAGTATAAAACTGAACAGAACGGTAAAACAGGATAATTAACGCTCGGTTGTTCGTCCGTTTGTTTGTCAATTTATTTATTTTCGGGCATGTGTAATGAGTTGACAAATGGCGATTTTAACGCAATATGTATTTCCACTAATGCGCTAATTTACCATCATCATGAATTTGATCCGAATTTGATACCTTTATTTTCCCCTAGATCAAAAAAAATATAAATTTTCATAAAACAGGAAACCCTATCCTACTCTTACAATCCTACTTAATATTATAAATGTGAAAGTCTGTGTGTATGTATGTTTTTAACTTCTTTACTCAAAAACTACTGGGCAAATTGCGATGAAACTTGGTATGTAGATAGCTGGAGACCAGGATTAACACATAGGCTACTTTTTTATCCGATATTCCCACGGGAACTTACACGGGTGAATCTGCGGAGCGCAGCTAGTATCATAATTTAATTAGGTAGATAATAATTTTTAGCTTAAGTTTTGTGTAATTAAACGCCTTTTTTAGATGGACCCCACATACGAACCCGACCTAATGGAACAGAAGACAATCTTCGGTCTCACCCTCGAACAGAGACGAAACGATGCCAAAATTACATCTGATTTATTCAAGAACGTCGTCACCGCTAACAAGGACTTGCCTGAGAACGCTGTCAGGGATCTGATTGTAGCGACTATCGCTCTCAAATATACGCAGAGTAATTCCGTTTGTTATGCGAGGGATGGACAGGTAAATATCAAAAATCTACAGAAATAAATATAAAAAAATCATTTATTTCGGACTATAAACAAGCCATAGGTACATAATGTTTTAGAAAATTGTAATGTTTCGTAATATTGTAAGAAATATTTTTTGTTTTACTTTTTTTTTCTACTTGTTAACTAATAGGCTCCAAAATTACTGGACCGATTTTGATGGAACTTGGTATGTGGATACATTGATTCATTGGGAGTGACATAGGCTACTTTTTATCCCGATATTCCTACGGGATCGGGAGTTACGCGGGTGAAACCGCAGACCGCTGCTAGTACTTCATGTTCGAAGACTCTTACCTATATTTTTTTTTGTAAGTTGAACTATGGCTATGAACATTTTAAACTCCAGGAATAAGTTACATACATTGTTTCATATATTTGTATATCAAAGAAACGGCTGCCTTTTAATTCGATTAATGTTTTTTGGATCTTGATAACAACATCTTTTAAGAAAACTTTAGCAATTAATGTATTGTTATCTTAAAATCCTTCGTCTAATTAGTTTATTTTTCTAGGTGATTGGTATCGGTGCAGGCCAACAGTCCCGTATCCATTGCACGCGTCTAGCTGGAGGGAAGGCTGCTCTATGGTGGCTGAGACATCACCCGCGTGTCTTGTCTATGACCTTCCAGAGCAACGTGACGCGCGCTGTTCGAGCCAACGCCATTGACAACTATGTCAATGGTACTGTAGGTGAGTAATGTTTATACTGACTAGTTTAATAGCGCGGGTTTGTTCATGAAAAATGACCTATGTCCCATGGTTGCATTTGCTTTAGAAGTGAAAGTATAATCGAAATAAAGTGTGTTAGAATTCGATTCAAACTTAACGCCGGCTCTGAAATTACATGCCTGACTTTTTACAGCAGTAAATTAATTCGCTCTCTAGTCCACGCACATAACGCATACCACACTAAAACTCGGTGTGGAAACCGAGTTTTATAGTAAACTAGCGAGCCGCCCCGGCTTCGCACGGCTGTATTATGCATGTATTATATCTAAAAACCTTCCTCTTTAATCACTCTATCTATTAAAAAACCGCATCAAAATCCGTTGCGTAGTTTTAAAGATCTAAGCATACATATGGACATAAGGACGAAATGACTAGCTGCACCCCGCGGTTTCGGAAAACTTTCTACGCAACTTTCTTCTATTTTTCTTCTGACAACACAAACACAACAAAAAATAATTAGCAACTAGACTTGTGTCATGGTGGCGAGACAACGGATAAAATACATAACATATACTTATCTTTTGTAAATATGTATATATTTAATAGATATACATACAGACACAAATATCTATAAACATAAGTTCTTGTTCGAGGCAGGAATCAAACCCGCCACCTTCTGCGTCGCAGGTGGGTGATCGCCGGACGCGCACAGAAGTCGTTTTAACTATGTATTGTGTTTAGGCTCGGACTTACCCCTGAAGCAATGGAACTCTCTCTTCGTTGGCGCTGCTCCAGCCCTGCTAACGGAGAAGGAACGCGACGAGTGGATAGCTAAGATGGACAAGGTGGCGCTCGCGTCTGACGCCTTCTTCCCCTTCAGAGACAATATTGATAGGGCTGTACAGGTATATTTACTTTGGAAATGTTACTCTTATGGTGAAAGGGTACCTGCGCTCTCTCCATACAAACGTAGTCGACTGTTTCCTCTCTAGATAATGCCACTAGCACAAATATATAAAACCTATAACTGCCATGACTATGCCCCTATGTTTTGGTTTTATTTTCATTTTTTATTTATCATAAAAATTAAGACAAAAAAAAAGTGGCATGGTCAATATGGTCATGGCAGTTATAAATTTTATGTACCATAAATATTTGCTCTAGTGTCATTATCCAGAGAGAAAACAGTCGACTACTTTTGTATGGAAAGAGCCCCCGGTACCCTTTACTCTTAAGTCTTATGAGCATAGACGGGCATTTTTTTCTTCATACAACTGAAGGAAGAGGACGGGTTACTTTGGTTTAGTCGCGTCCCTCGAAGGCCCTAATTTATTTAGAGTCATGAGCTTATCTTCTAAGAAAGCTTGCTTCATGTTAGACCCCATCGTCACTTATACCATCGTGTCAGATAGTCGACAAACGCTTACCTATTTATTATATAAAAAAGTCGGTTTACGATAATTTTACGTGATAACGTCATAAGAAAACATTGATCACGTTCCCGCAACGTGAGCGTGACGTCACATTTTTATGTGAGTGCAGTACAGTGTTCATCGATTTATAACATGTTATCACGTCATAAAAAATTACAATATGCCCCTCCGGTCTTCTCATAACATGTCCGTACCACCTCTGTGTTCTTTCAATTTATTGTGTATATCAGAGCCTTTATTATGTGTTATTGTTCCAGTGCGGAGTACAATACATCGGCAGCCCGTCCGGCTCGAACAACGATCAAGACGTTATAGAAGCATGCAACGAACACAAGATCACACTCGCCCACACAAACCTTAGGCTTTTCCATCATTGATTTTACTTTATTATAACACGAGAGAGGTATTATTAGATGGAATATCTCGGTCTGTGTATAGACAGACAAAGCATTTTTAAAGACATATAGCCACACGCATGCGCCTTAGGCATCCAATTTGGAGAGGCAGCCTTCAGCTTTAGTAAGCTAACGCTAGTTAGCACTGTAACCGCTGTTCATCCAATTTGGAGAGCAGCCTTCAGTTTTAGTAAGCTCACGCCCGTTGGCACTGTAAGCGTTGTTCGTCCAATTTGGAGAGCAGCCGTCAGTTTTAGTAAGCTCACGCTAGTTAGCACTGTAAGCGTTGTTCCTCCAATTTGGAGAGCAGCCTTCAGTTTTAGTAAGCTCACGCTAGTTAGCACTGTAAGCGCTGTTCCTCCAATTTGGAGAGCAGCCTTCAGTTTTAGTAAGCTCACGCCCGTTGGCACTGTAAGCGTTGTTCGTCCAATTTGGAGAGCAGCCGTCAGTTTTAGTAAGCTCACGCTAGTTAGCACTGTAAGCGTTGTTCCTCCAATTTGGAGAGCAGCCTTCAGTTTTAGTAAGCTCACGCTAGTTAGCACTGTAAGCGTTGTTCCTCCAATTTGGAGAGCAGCCTTCAGTTTTAGTAAGCTCACGCTAGTTAGCACTGTAAGCGCTGTTCCTCCAATTTGGAGAGCAGCCTTCAGTTTTAGTAAGCTCACGCCCGTTGGCACTGTAAGTGTTGTTCGTCCAATTTGGAGAGCAGCCGTCAGTTTTAGTAAGCTCACGCTAGTTAGCACTGTAAGCGTTGTTCCTCCAATTTGGAGAGTAGAGTACAATACATCGGAAGCCCGTCCGGCTCGAACAACGATCAAGACGTTATAGAAGCATGCAACGAACACAAGATCACACTCGCCCACACAAACCTTAGGCTTTTACTTTATTATAACACGAGAGAGGTATTATTAGATGGAATATCTCGGTCTGTGTATAGACAGACAAAGCATTTTTAAAGACATATAGCCACACGCATGCGCCTTAGGCATCCAATTTGGAGAGGCAGCCTTCAGCTTTAGTAAGCTATCGCTAGTTAGCACTGTAACCGCTGTTCATCCAATTTGGAGAGCAGCCGTCAGTTTTAGTAAGCTCACGCTAGTTAGCACTGTAAGCGTTGTTCCTCCAATTTGGAGAGCAGCCTTCAGTTTTAGTAAGCTCACGCTAGTTAGCACTGTAAGTGCTGTTCCTCCAATTTGGAGAGCAGCCTTCAGTTTTAGTAAGCTCACGCCCGTTGGCACTGTAAGCGTTGTTCGTCCAATTTGGAGAGCAGCCGTCAGTTTTAGTAAGCTCACGCTAGTTAGCACTGTAAGCGTTGTTCCTCCAATTTGGAGAGCAGCCTTCAGTTTTAGTAAGCTCACGCTAGTTAGCACTGTAAGCGTTGTTCCTCCAATTTGGAGAGCAGCCTTCAGTTTTAGTAAGCTCACGCTAGTTAGCACTGTAAGCGCTGTTCCTCCAATTTGGAGAGCAGCCTTCAGTTTTAGTAAGCTCACGCCCGTTGGCACTGTAAGTGTTGTTCGTCCAATTTGGAGAGCAGCCGTCAGTTTTAGTAAGCTCACGCTAGTTAGCACTGTAAGCGTTGTTCCTCCAATTTGGAGAGCAGCCTTCAGTTTTAGTAAGCTCACGCTAGTTAGCACTGTAAGCGTTGTTCCTCCAATTTGGAGAGCAGCCTTCAGTTTTAGTAAGCTCACGCTAGTTAGCACTGTAAGCGTTGTTCCTCCAATTTGGAGAGCAGCCTTCAGTTTTAGTAAGCTCACGCTAGTTAGCACTGTAAGCGTTGTTCCTCCAATTTGGAGAGCAGCCTTCAGTTTTAGTAAGCTCACGCTAGTTAGCACTGTAAGCGTTGTTCCTCCAATTTGGAGAGCAGCCTTCAGTTTTAGTAAGCTCACGCTAGTTAGCACTGTAAGCGCTGTTCCTCCAATTTGGAGAGCAGCCTTCAGTTTTAGTAAGCTCACGCTAGTTAGCACTGTAAGCGTTGTTCCTCCAATTTGGAGAGCAGCCTTCAGTTTTAGTAAGCTCACGCTAGTTAGCACTGTAAGCGTTGTTCCTCCAATTTGGAGAGCAGCCTTCAGTTTTAGTAAGCTCACGCTAGTTAGCACTGTAAGCGCTGTTCATCCAATTTGGAGAGTAGCCTTCGGTTTTAGTAAGCTCAGGCCAGTTGCCACTGTAAGCGTTGTTCTTCCAATTTGGAGAGCAGCCTTCAGTTTTAGTAAGCTCACGCTAGTTAGCACTGTAAGCGTTGTTCATCCAATTTGGAGAGCAGCCTTCAGTTTTAGTAAGCACACGCTAGTTAGCACTGTAAGCGTTGTTCTGTTCATCCTATTTGGACCGCAGCCATATTAACATGAAAACATATTCGACTAACTGGAGCAAGTACGATAGGTTATCGAGTCGCGGTGTAAGTAAACAAGTTTAAGAATCTCTTCAATGTAATTTTATTATCTAACATAGATTAAGTTAGATTGCCATAGCTTTTAGATAAGAGAGTATTCGAAAACAGGACGCCACCAAGTGGCGGTGGTATATTTTAAACGTTTTTACTGAAATATACGTTATTTTCTGTTTATATGTACTATGTACAGTTTGCGCGGCGAATGATGACCTCTGGTGGAAAATAGAAGGGGTATGCGCAGAACTCAATATTCATATAAATATCGGGTTCTGTGCATACCCCGTCCACTTTACGCAGAGATCATCATTCACCGCGCGGAGTGTAACTTCTATTAATCATTCCATTGTATTATTTTACTGTATACCTTTTTAATATTGGAACTCCATTAAGTTTTAAATCAGTCTTCCAATCATATTTGTATTTGATACAATTGTTGTATAAGTAATTAAGTTGTTTTTTATAATAAAATTTCTTTTTTTCTTATTATATAAGCATGATGATTTTCATTACTCCGAAGATCCACACCAAATGTAAATAAATAAATATTGCAAGACAATCCACACAGCGCCATCTAGCCCCAAGCTAAGCAACTAGATAAGAACGCTTTATTGTACCACTAGGCTTGTGTTATGGTAGCTAGACAACGGAAATAATACTTAAATACTTTTTACATATAAAAATACCCAGACGAGAAACGAATACTGTACATGAATATTTGAGGCGGTAATCGAACCTACGAACTTCTACGTCTCACTTGAAACTGCATGCGGCTGATTTTTGTGCCGGTTTCATACAGAAAATAGAATAATAATATAAATCCAATAAAAGATACCTGAAATATTTAAAAAAGGTACACAAGTAAGTACATATATGAAACATTTTTTTGGACTTATACCTTCGCGTCATACGTAACATGCCCATAGAAAATACAGCTAAATAGAGCAAAGAGAATATATATACTACGTACAATAAATAACCTTCTTTTGAAATAGGTAGATCTGGGCCTTTATTCGTTAAAGTTTAAGTCGTCGTGATTAGGGCGAGATTGCCTTACATAACCGCTCCCTCTCCGCCCCTAATCACGCGCGCCCAACGACTTGAACCTTCACTTCACTATCACTACATAGTATAAAATAAAGTCACTTTTCGCCGTCCCTATGTCCCTATGTATGCTTAGATCTTTTAAACTAAGCAACAGATTTTGATGCGGTTTCTTTAAATAGATAGAGTGATTAAAGAGGAAGGTTTTTAGATATAAAACATGCATAGGTAATACAGAAGTCGCTAGTAGTGAATAAAGGCACTGTAGTTTACTTTAGAAAGAAAACCAGCCAAGTGCGAGTCGGACTCGCGCACGAAGGGTTCCGTACCATTATATTCTGTTATTAACCCCCGGCGCAATAAAAATATATGCGAAAAAAACACAGAACATGGAAAAAACCCTAAAAAATATTGTATGTTAGACGATGCTGTATGAGTTAAAAGTCTTTTGCCTAGCCTTTTGGGAGTATAATTAAAAAAATATACCTATTGCAAAAAAACATAACCTAAAATTCTAAAAACATACTCAAAGAATATTAACTTTTTTCAGTTTTTAGTATTTGTTGTTAAAGAACGGCAACAGAAATACATAATCTGTGAAAATTTCAACTCTCTAGCTATCATGGTTCATGAGATACAGCCTGGTGACAGACAGACGGACAGAGAAGTAAGGGTGGTAAGGGTACGGAACCCTAAAAAGCATTTAAAACAGCCGAATTGAGAACTTCCTCCTTTTTTGAAGTGGGTTAAAAATGTATCGGCTTATCTTTCAGAATTATTCATGTTTAGGTAGGTATCGCTAATACCAACCTACATTCTAATTTGATAATAAAAATTTCATTTTATCCACAAAGATAAAGCAGTAAGAATAGGTAGGTACATGGTTGGTAATACCTACAAACAATCGGGGGTTTTTGTGTCGTATTTCTGTGAATCACCGGCTCCGGTTATTTCCCGTTCAAATGCCGTCATCGCACGCAAATAATAAACCTTGGAACATAGTAAAGTTACCAG
Source organism: Idaea aversata (assembly GCA_907269075.1). Classification (NCBI taxonomy): domain Eukaryota; kingdom Metazoa; phylum Arthropoda; class Insecta; order Lepidoptera; family Geometridae; genus Idaea; species Idaea aversata. Next base: position 10,547,239 of record OU026091.1, read on the forward strand.
TGTAATAAAATCTACCAAAATTTTGGGTAATTAGTCAAGTTAAAACAAATTGTCAGTGCTTTAAATCTGTTAAAATATTAACTTTTTTTGATTTCGCTCAGTGAATTTAAGTCAAGGTTTTCATCGACTTTATTTTAAATAAATAAATTCTAGTAAAACTTAGCAATTTCCTGATTCTAAATGTTTCTAGTGGGTAAATTTCGACTATTTTATTTTACTCGTAATTGCGCAGTTGATCGTTGATAAACCGATAACGTTTGGATTAAAATACAATCATAAAACTTGTTTGTCTATAAATTGACTGTAACCGTCATTCGGAATGGAGAGCTAGGCTAGCGAAACAAATAATACCTATTTATGCAGGTATGTACCTAGGTGTGACGAAATAGTAACTTGAATTATCTACAACTTATTTATGGTTTACAACTTTACTTTAAATAAACTTATTTTTTATTATAAAGTGTACCTATCCTTATAATTGAATGTTTAAAATGTATTTTCTGAATAGATAATATTATGCGCGACCACGACATTATGAGTGAGTGGTCGAGCTCTCCAGCATCATCGTCGTATTCTGCGTCTCCTTATGGATCGCCCTCGCCACAAGTTTCTAAACTTGTGACCAATTTGGCAAATCTTACTTGTACAGAAATGAATAGCAGCAATTTCGACGACTTATTTAGTTATTTTGACGATAACAATTCTGAAGATGGTAAGAAACTATAAAAGACTTTTGTTTAGTTAGATTAAGATTATCATAAGTGCCTACTTGCTTGTTTGCTTATGACTCTTTTGAATTGTGTTGAAATAGCCCCTTGCTATGGAGTGTGATAGGTAAAAAGAACAATTTTAGGTTAAATCAATACTTAAATATATTGAAATATTTTGTATACCTACCAGTTGCAGGTGGAAAACCAGAGTTGAGATTAATTGAACAACCACGAGATCGCTACAGGTTTCGTTATGTAAGTGAAATGGTTGGAAAGCATGGTTGTCTGTTAGCAAAATCTTATAAAAAATCATCGGGTTACTTTCCAAAAATGCATCCAACTGTAGAGGTAAGTACCTAGATGGTTCTAGTTTTTTGTCATACCTATTAAATTATGATTACATAATATGTACTCAAAACGAATAAGTAAATTCTTGATCCAACACTTCAATCATAGTGACAGCAGCCTTCATTGCCTGTAATTTTTAACGATTTAAAAAAAATCTAGAGTTGAAATTCGAGAAAAGTAAAGGCAATATATTTCAATTTTTTCCGAATATAAAAGGGTTGAAATGAATACAAACTTCTATAATTTAAGTCTAGGATTATAACCAACCCACTTCGTAGTTAGTCGTTCAGTAACTCACCTCATTAGATTTCAGTCTGGGAATTCGATTTATGTTCGTTTGTTCTTACTTGAGGTATCGCTGTAGGTAAAATGCAACTGACGATATGGCAACTCAAATTCAACAAACGTTGATAAGGATAACAAACGGACCAATCACATTGCATCATTTCTACCAATCAGACGTCTCGAAACGCAATCGAAACGTCATTCCTTTGTTTTGACAACTTATTTCGCGATTTGCAACAACGTAAACTGCACGTACTTACAGATATTGCGATTATTTTTGTATTTTCTACATAGCATGCTTGTTATTGCAGTGTAAACTTAATTACCTTACCTTCGAAGTAACAAAACAAACAATCAGTATAAAATAAATAAAGAAACTAAGTGGATAAGTCAGGACATTTTTTCGGAGTAAGTTTACTTTGTAAAAAAGTGCATTAAAGTGGTTAAAAATGTCGTCAGTGAGTACAAGTGATCACGATATGAGTGAGTATTCGAACTCTCCATCATCGTACTCCAAGTCTTCGTCTCCATACGGCTCCCCGTCGCAACAAGTGCCCCAACTTGTGACCGATCTCAATCAACTTTCTTGTACAGAAAACTTTATACACAACTTCATAGATGGTAAGATTCTTATTTCTAGCTAAAATATATTTAGGATTTCCATCTAAATTCAAAAGTTGTACAACTTTTTTAAAAATGGGCATTAAAAAAGCATGCAATGCCTGAATGCTATGAATATATTTCTCTAAATAGAGTACAAAATTTCTAGACAGCTAATAAAAAAAAAAAATTTAAAAACTTGTTTTAATTCTGAATTCACACTTTGTCCCTTTAGTTTACTATTTAGTTTACTAAAGCTAAATTGTTCCATTTAATCCATTTTGTTAGTTCTTTTAATAAACTTTAGAATTACTAATAGTTTTAAAATTATGAAATTGTAGCTGGAAAACCATCATTGCGCATAATTGAACAACCTCAAAACCACTTTAGGTTTCGTTATGTGAGCGAGATGGTCGGAACACATGGATGTCTGCTCGGCAAATCCTATTCACCGACAAATAAAGCCAAGACACATCCCACTGTAGAGGTAAATATTCCGCATCAAGGTTTGTAAGGGAGGTACGTCCCTTTTTCTACTTTTTCTGTCAGGGTACAGCCTTTAAATTCTGTTTAACCAATATTGGGCCACAGCAGCATATTTGTCCTCATTTAAGTTGTTTAAGCTCAACAAGGAGTTGGGGCACAGTGAACATTGGAGGAAGTAATCCATCGATTGTGTTGGGGCCCACAATCACAGTGCTCATCTGAAGTGAAATCCCACCGGATCACATTTTGTCTCGGTTGAGTGACTTCCACGTGGGCCATTGCTGCTTCGTGACCCAGGGGGAGTCTCTGTCTTAGGAATATAGTACTGGACTACTGGTTAAGGGTAGGACTTCGTGCAAAGACTGGCTATTGTTATACAAAAAGACAATGCGGCTGCATTCTTTGTTTTTTTTTATTTTTTTATTCTGTGATTTGTTTTGTAAAATAATTTAATAATAAAATAGTATTTATATTGACTTGCACATCAATGAATGAATGCATTTGAGACCTTAAACATGATCACTAACCAACTGTCAAAGCATCACACTGATTAAATAATATCAACCTTGGAACAACTCAAAATCAACTAAATATGTTTAAGCACATCTCGTGGAAGCCGGTCTTAAACAAATATTTCAACAAAATCTGAAAGATAAACAAGTGAGTTCCTGAATGACTAACCCCATTAAGTTTATTCAACTTATGTGTGAAGTACCTTAATTATTATTGAATAGATTGCAAAAACCAATCTGGTTTTAGAAGAACAGCTACTCAAATAAGTTTATTTACTTACTTCAAAGGTTCACACAGTACTGTTGTTATTATTTTTTTACAATATTACCTAATATCTGTAAAACACACAGTTATTTTATTAAATATTTCTGATTTCTGCTACTTAATTCTACATACATACAGCCAGACTTAGGATTGAAACTAATAAAAAGCCATAGAGTTATTAATATTTACGGGAGTTAGACATGGCTTTAAAACAGCTTTCATCCCTAATCATGGATATTTAATGATACCTAACAGTGTATTTTATAACCTAATCAACATTTTGAAATAAATGAGCTGTTATATTCTTGTTATTTTGCAGCTTGTAAACTACACTGGTAAAGCATTAATAAGATGTAGCCTAGCCCAATATAATATTGATGCCGACCATCCTCATAAATTGCTTGAAGATGACAAAGATAGAGATGTCAGCTCCATTGTGCCAGAAAACGGTAGCTACATAGTTGGGTGAGTATCAGTTTAAGTTGAATCTTATTAGGTACTTTTGGTTTAGGAAAATTTCAATAATGTTATTGTTTTAACAAAAAACGAATTACCTACAAATTTTCATTTCCAAAATAACGTTAGGTAAAATAGCGAACGTACCGCGGCAGCAGCCGGTAAGAGCAAGAACCGAATTCTACCTATTGACTATCAAACAAATGGTAGATTTGTATGAAATTAGTAACTTAGGTACTTACCTATAAATTATTATAAAATTGCAACCATGCAATTTTATGTTTTCGACAAACGAAATACTTGGATAATAGAATATTTTTCAAAATAATATTTTGACATTTGGAATAAGTATTTGCAAATGAAGTAAAACATTTGCGAAATCTGTATTTTGTCAAACATGATTAAATACTTTAAGAAAGTAATTATGTTTGCGTTTTTCGTTTTTTGTTAAACATTAATGAATCCAACATGTGGTAAACAATCAATAACATGTATTGCAGAATATTTTCTAATGTTACTTCATCATATTTGTGTAAATCACTTGTTTCTAAATATGTTTTTTTTTTATAATAATGTGTAAGAATTCTAAGTAGAACTCTAGAGCATCTTACAGACATTTTCCTCAATCAATCTATTTATGACATGACAATATTATTGTATTATTATTTCATCATAAAATAAATTAATTGGCATTTAAACTTAGTTACAATCTTCACAGTTTAGGTAAAGTAAAGTAGGTACCTACCTATAACAATATTGAAGTGTTCTGATAATTATATTTATATTATACTAGCCGCCCACGCGGTTTCATTCGCGTAAGTCCTAAACCCGTGGGAATATTGAGATAAAAAATATCATGTGTAAAGTAAACATAATTAAATTACTTTATAATAGCGAGTTTTTGCGTGAAGAAATAACAAATATTTGTAATGCTTAATTTTCATGACTGATCAACTCTATAACCTGCTTAGCTCTATTATCCTAGGTAGTTTAGCCACTGTTTAGCCACCACCAAATTAGGCAGATGCCTTATTTGGTAGGTATTTATTAGGTATAATCAAATTGTTTATTTTTCTTCAAAGTAATCATAGCCTCTGGAATGCCACTTAGGTTTAACTTCTACTTAAGTTGAACATAGTTTTAAATAATAGTTTCCGGTTTCAGTTTCGCGGGTATGGGTATCATACATACGGCCAAAAAAGATGTTCCCGGTTTATTATTTCAGAAGTTTTCGGAACAAACTAAAGGCATTAAATATGACCCCAAAGAGGTAAGTTTTATTATCCTAAATTACATTTTAACCCCTTATAAAGTAACATTTTTTTTTAAATAAACTCTTCTTGGTTTTACACACAACATAAGTCCCTATCTAAGGAAATTTGGGATAAAAAGGAACAAAAGTTAATCTTGGACTCCACTATTACCAAGTTTCATCGCAATCGAGTGCAAAAGTAATAAACAAACTTTAAGTTCTATAATATTACCTGTATTAGTGTCTTTTTAAAAGTACCTGCAAACACAGAACACTTACATAATAGTTACTACGGACTACAAACTTTAACAGCATTTTCACCCCTTAGAGGTTGACTTTCCAAAAATTATTTCTAAGTGCTCTCCTATGTGTTAAAAGGAACCCCCATGCGAAGTTTCAGACTCCTAGCTCTTGTAGTTTCAGATATTTCGTAATAAGTCGTTTACTCATTTAGACATATATACCTATATTAGGTTCACGATTAACTGTACCATTAACGATCCCCCTACAGACTTTTAAGCTATTGCATAGCTTTTATCGCGGGCTTTGTGCGCGACGACCGAATCAAGAAATTCCGTAACGAAAATAAAACCTAACACCCCCCACTCCGCCTACCATGTAGCTCGGCCGAGCGTTCGCTTACCGTGTATCTATATAGTACGACTGTACGAAGCTCGTTCTAATTACTTTTCACGAAGTATTAATAATACTAATCGTGAAAAAGTACTGTCAATTACCCCTGGACTGGATACCTCGACTTTCATTCTGAAGGTCGTGGGTTCGAATCCAGGCCGGCCGTGCACCTTGCACCAATGAATTTTTCTTCAGAAATTTATGTGCGCCTATTGACATTGCTCTTACGGTGAAGGGCGCGGGTTTAATAACGATGAAACCCGCGCCCTTAGTTGGCTCCAGAAGTATTGACAAGTTCTCTACTCTGGACATGGTCGACTGAGCTGAGAGGGTAGTAGGTGGTGGGCAAGCCTACTCCATCTTCACGCAAAAAGGACCCAATTAAAAAGGGTCTAATCGCGGAAAACAGCCCGTATACAAGTACAAGATAGAAGTACAAGTACCCCTGGACTGGGAGGACCGATAATAGTAGGTTACACCAGCATTTTACCAAATATCTCACCTAATAAAGTGACGACCACAGATGACGACACTAATATAAAGCCAGTAAACGCATAATATACTAACAGATAAACCACGCTTACCTAGATGTTATCATTTACTTGCAACTCGAAAACTCCCCAAGTTGACATACATTTATCATAATGTCCGGCTAAGGATATAGCGCTGCTATTCAAACGATATGATTAAAAAATATACCTATACTATCTGTAGAAATATGACATTATAGTAGTAATCAATAAAAAATACAACTAGATATGCTTTTATGTCAACGTAATAAGGTTTAAATTGGAAAGCTTGTCTACTTACAATAATGATTTTGACTGTGTGTAACTGACATTGCTTCAATTACTAGTAATTCAATTCACGTTATAGCGACTCGTTATTAATTTTAAACATGAGCCTAGTGACTATATGAATAGTCGCGTACTTACCTATTCGTAGATAGACCACAAAGTGCGTTCCACTTCAGGATGTTAATATTAGAATTGCTTATTCTAAAAGTAATCCAATACCCCTACCACTAGTTGTAGTTTATGATACAGTGCGTCCTAGATACTACTTTGACTACTTTCATTTACTTAAGTAAATTTACGTCATAGTTACTGTGTGGCGCGACGGGCGAAACCCGCCTACTATGCAAAAGATTGTGGGTTCAATTCCCATCTCTAACAAATATTAATGTACTGTATTTGTTTCTGGTCTGGGTAATTTCTATATGAATAATAAGTGTGTATTTATTTACAAAATAAAGTATTAAAGTACATATTATATCCGTTGTCTAGTTACCATGACATGACAGAAGCCTGCTTAGCTTGGGGCTAAATGGCACTGTGTAGACTGTCTGGCAATATTTAAATACGAGCACAGAAAACAAATGAAAACATCTTGTTTTATTACATCACACTCATTCCACCCCTGACGTGAATGATAAACACCCAGAACATCATCGATTAGTTCCAATTTCGACCTATTTAGTATTCCTTTATCGTTAACGAGCGACCCTCATGAATCACTCTATCTATTAAAAAACCGCATCAAAATCCGTTCCGTAGTTTTAAAGATTTAAGCATACATAGGGATATAGGGACATAGGGACAGAGAAAGCGACTTCATCACTTCACTATCACTATCATCACTACATAGTATAAAACAAAGTCGGTTTCTCTGTCCCTATATTCCTATGTATGCTTAAATCTTTAAAACTACGCAACGGATTTTGATGCGGTTTTTTTAATAGATAGAGTGATTCAAGAGGAAGGTTTATATGTATAATACATGCATAATATAGCCGTGCGAAGCCGGGGCGGGTCGCTAGTATAAAATAAAGTCACTTTTCGCCGTCCCTATATGTCCCTTTGTATGCTTAGATCTTTAAAACTACGCAACGGATTTTGATGCGGTTTTTTTTAATAGATAGAGTGATTAAAGAGGAAGGTTTATATGCATAATACACGCATAATATAGCCGTGCGAAGCCGGGGCGGGTCGCTAGTATAAAATAAAGTCACTTTTCGCCGTCCCTATATGTCCCTTTGTATGCTTAGATCTTTAAAACTACGCAACGGATTTTGATGCGGTTTTTTAATAGATAGAATGATTAAAGAGGAAGGTTTTTAAATATAATACATGCATAATACAGCCGTGTGAAGCCGGGGCGGGTCGCTAGTTGTTTTATACTATAGTGATAGTAATGTTTCCGTTCAAAATGTATGAGCCAGTCTGCGACGCAACGGCCATATTTATTTACGCACCCGACACGCACGAGACGGGCGGGAAACGGCAGGCAATTCATGATAGGTGTACTGGATTGTTAAACTTTAATGTGGGTCCTTTATTTTCATAACAAAGGAACACTTTGTTTATTATGTACTTCTGGTAGCTATCAAGAGTTCATGGAACTTACGCACAATTCAAAGCTTTATGTTAGGCCTAAGTAGTACATTTTTTAGTATCTTTATTTCTTAGAAACTTTAGGATGTTTAATTTTGTACAAGTAGGCTGAGGTATACGTATACCTCAGTCCTAAAGTAACCTTTAGGGTTTCGTACCCAAAGGGTAAAAACGTCTGTCTGTCACCAGACTGTACCTCATGAACAGAAATACATAATCTGTGAGAAAATTTCAACTCTCTAGCAGCTATCAAGGTTCATGAGATACAGCCTAGTGACAGACAGACAGACAGTGGAGTCTTAGTAAAAGGGTTCCATATTTACCCTACGGAAGCCTAAAAAAGAACATACTTACTCAATTCGTATTTTTGTGTGTTTTTTCTAGATGAAGGCCCACTGCGATGATTTAGCCAAAAACATTAACCTAAACATTGTCCGGCTAAAGTTTACAGCACACGATCTTCAAACTAAAAAGGAAATTTGTGAACCTGTTTTCTCAGAACCAATACATAATCTAAGTAAGTAGCTTATATTACTTGTGTAATTTAATACTAAGATATCCCATTGTGCCATATGTATAGGTATTAAATATTATTTTTTCTTTTACCAGATAGGTACTTATGTTAGAATTTATTTTTATCACAGTTGCTCATAAAGTGGATCTTATTCAACCGCTTTTAGGCTCATAATCCAACGTATAACGCACGCGTGCGTTTTACATTACCTTGACGCCACTAGTGTGTAAAAAGTTATCCTGATAAATTGGTATCTTACTGCTAATTACATGTTAGGTAGACGAAACATTCTTAATTTATATGGGTTATACTGTTTTGATGTATAAAAAAGGTAAAGTGTTTTGTTTATCTATCTACCTATCACATATCTATCTACTACATTACATCGATATACTATCACTATCTATCTATCACATGCCCCTTTTTTTTAAAAGGAGTTAAAATGATTTTGCCCATCTCACATCTAGAAAGGTTCCTCTTCAATCAACATAGATTGTTCTTAAGGTGAAAGGGTACCTGCGCTCTCTATACAAAGGTAGTCGACTGTTTCCTCCCTGGATAATGACACTAGCACAAATATTTTTGTTGCATAAAACCTATAACTGCCATGACCATGCCCCTATGTCTTGGTATTTTTTTATTTTCTAATTATAATAGAAATTAAGATTAAAAAAAAACATAAATAAATAAAAAAGAACTAAAAATACGAGCATAGTCATGGCAGTTATAAGTTTTATGCACCAAAAATATTAGCTCTAGTGTCATTATCCAGGGAGGAAATAGTCGAATACGATTGTATGGAGAGAGCGCTAGGTACCCTTTCCTCTTAAGTGACTGTCCGCCGAATGCTGAAAGGCTACTTAATCTTAAGCGTCGTTTAAATTGAAATTTAAGTGTAGGCTTCAATAGAAAGCATACACTTAACGTCAATTTAAACGCCACTTAAGATTAAGTAGCCTTTCAGTATTCGGGGGTGTGAATGCTAAAAGAGTAACTTTCCTCCTCTCAAAGTCTTAGGTGCCCCATTCATAAGCCCCATTATCCCAATATGCCTAGGGCCTCCAATAGGTTAAAGACGGCCCTGTGTAACTGGAAGTAACCTTTACCCAGTGCAATATAATGCACAAAATCCTTTCTCAAAAAATCATGATTTGATAGTTACCTAACTGAGATTAGATCGCAAAAATAGTTTTGTTTTGTAACAAAAATATCAAAAGATAGGGTTTGTGAAACCAAATAAATGATTTCATAACTTATATCAATCCGATTTTGATGTGTTAACGTCTTACATATCCGCGTAAAAGTCCAAAATGGACCAAGGAATTACGCTGTCTCATACAAACTTTGCCCCCCTTTTTCACCCCCTAAGGAGTAGAATTTTGGAAAATCCTTTCTTATCAGATGCCTACGTCATACAAAGAACACACCCTCCAAGTTTCAGGTCCCTACGATTAACTGTTTAGGCTTTGCGTTAATCCGTCAGTCAGTCAGGACAAAGCATTTTTAACCGACTTTTACCGGCATTTACAAAAAAGTGTGACGTCATCGCTCACGTTTCGTTATTGACAAGGTAATCATAGCAACCGTTGCTATGGTTACCATCAATGATTTCTTATGGCGATAAAATTATCGTCCGTAAACCGACTTTACAGATAACCAGTAGGTTTTTTTAAAAGCTTTAATTTTTATCATATCTGGAGACCGTCAACTAAGCTGCGAGGGTGGTATAGGTGCTGGGCAAGACTACTCTAACTTCTCGCAAAAAGGATCCAACTAAAGAGGTCAAGTTGCGGAAAAAGTCCACATTCAAAAGTAATTTTATTAAAAAAAAAAACAAGAGTATTTTTCTCTTCTCTCTTTAATATTCTTATATTCTCTTCAAATTTCTCTCTTCAATAAATAAGAGTATTTTTCTAGAAGAGTGTTTTTTTTACAAGTCAGCGTTTGACCACTATTACTACTGCTGATGGTAAATGACAATGCTGTTTATTATATAGCACGCTTAACTAGAAGATACCTGTTCACTGGTGACTTAAAGACTCCCAAATTGTACGTGTCATTTCTATTCAGAACGATTTTAAACATAAACTTTTTAAACTCACACGATTTGTATTCATCGCGACCATGACTATTGTAACATAGTCAAAACGTCGAGGTAAGAGAAATAAAAAAAATACGTCATTACGACCCGGGAAAATAATTTGTACTATGATTTTAAACATGTATCGATGTTAACTTACGTTTAAAAATAACAGCCTTATAAATAAGTACAGACCCATATAAAATAGATACCTTACAGATATCTAGATAATATTATAGTAAATTTAAGTTAAGTTTTAAGGTTTTCTGTCTTCGGTCTCGCCTTCCTATAGCGTCGGTAAATGCCGGCGGGCCAGAAATCTGCCGAGAATAACATGTAACTTTAGCCTCGCTGTTATCCGGAGCACGTAGGACTTAAAATTAGTCTCTATATACCTACTTATTGCCCTAAAGAAAGAACAATGACTTTTGTGTTTTCAGAGAGTGCAGCTACGAACGATTTAAAAATAGTTCGCATAAGCCAGCACACTGGGAAACCGAGTGGTGGACAAGATGTTTTTATATTCGTCGAGAAAGTTAACAAAAGTAAGTGAAAATAATGAATAACTATTTATTATCATAATAAAAACTATAATTACTTTTCTTTTAAACCGACTTCAAAAAAGGGGAGGTTCTCAATTTGTTTTTTTTTAGAGCAAATCTTCATTGTTAATGAAACGATATTTTTATTATGTGAAACATAGATTTAATGGTATCTAATTTACTATTATCTATGTACTTAGCAAAGTTAAATTAATATAAAATCATAATTTAAAATAAAAATTAATCGTCATTCAAATAAACCGCCCCTGACCGCACCCGGTGCAAAGGAGCCGAGAATACTGGCCGCGTTACCTCTCTGTATGGCGACGGCTAACCTTTGCACCAAGAACGATCCGGAGCGGTAGTCAAAACCTCGGTCCCTCAGACGGTGATGTACTTAGTATAATAATTCGTTTATTATGAAAAATATTATATCATTGATCTGCGCTATATTATTTAAAGCTTAGTTCGTAGTTTGGGGATAGATGGCGCTGAATTAACAGGCAAAAACCTTAAGAAAGAAAAAGTATTGTCACATTATTTTTAATGTTTAACCTGGTCTATGCAAGTAGACGCTTACAGGGGCGAACATAATTAATTAATTAATTAAACGTCACACATATTATGTGTGACGTTTTTTGTTTATTCAGTCTATATGTAATTCTTAGTCAATAACAATAATTAATTACGTTTATTTGCAGAAAATATACAAATACGTTTCTTCGAGTTGGACGCAAACGGTAAAGAATTATGGCAGGATTTCGGTACTTTCATGCAGAGCGACGTGCATCATCAATACGGCATTGTTTTTAGGTTTGTATAATAATAAAATAATGTTGGTGGAGATGGAGAGTATACACCAAATTCTAAGCAAGTGGTATAGCGACAGCGGTTCTCATCCAAAAGCCTATACTTACTGAATTCTACACAAGTGGTTTGCCGAAAGGTCCTACATATCCGGACATTGACGACCCAGTTGGCACAATGGTCACCACGCCGGACTGCCAACACAGGGTTGCGGGTTCGATTCCCGCCTCAGACAAGTACTTATGCTTAGATATTTGTCTGAGGTCTGGTTGTTTCTATGTATTATAAGTATATATTTACAAAAGAAAAGTATATAAGTATTATATCCGTTGTCTAGCACCCATAACACAAGTCTAGTTACTTAGCTTGGGGCTAGATGGCGATGTGTGAAATGTCCTGCAATATTTATTTATTTATTTTTATTTATTTTATTATTGGCAGTGGTAACGTACGTAAATATGTTGGAAATGGTTAACATTAATAATACAAAAATGTTTTTGGCATTAAAATATGTAGCAAATATTTTACTTTTACGATTACTTGTCTGTTGAATAGGCATTAACTGTGACGGCCAAGACTGTGACGTCACAGCATCTGCCTACAGTATATGTATTTTAACGGAAAAATACAAAATCTTCACGGTCTTCATAAATGGTCCAATGATGAACTGTGACATCGAACATTATTTTCTTGCGCGCTTAAATCACATAGTTTTTTTTTAATTAATTGATTAACAGTAACTAATGTTACGCTAAATTTCCCTAGCCGGCCCTAGCAAGTTAATTTTATCAGAAACTGAGAAACCAAGTGGTGACACACACATAGACAGACGGACAAAAAAGTGATCATATAAAGGTTCTTTTTTTACCTTTTGAGGTATGGATCCCTAAAAAGGATACAATCTTTTATCCCCGCAATCGCTTATTTATTTATCTATTTCCAGAACACCGCCATACAAATACCAAAAGACACCAGTGGACGTAAAGGTGTACATTGAACTACTTCGGCCAACAGACGGACGGACAAGCGAACCAAAGGAGTTTGTCTACCAAGCGGAACAGGTTTATAAGCAAATAACTAAGTCAAGTCAAAGGAAAGAAATGATAAAGAGAAGGAGGGAACAATGCTCCTCTATCGAGAGCTCATCAAGTTAGTAACGTTATTATAAGCTGTGCTCGATTTTATCCGAGTAAGTCCGGATCCCGTGGGAATATCGGGATAAATGTAGCCGATCTTTAATATAAAAATGAATCGCTGAATGTGTTGCAAATCTCGAGAACAGCTGAACCAATTTCTTTAATTCTTTTAAGTTTGTATAACTTTTAAGCTATTGCATAGCTTTTATTGCGGGCTTTGAGCGCGGCGACCAAATAAGAAATTCCGTAACGAAAATAAAACCTAACACCCCCCACTCCGCCTACCTTGTAGCTTGGCCGAGCGGTCGCTTACGTGTATGTATATGGTACGACTGTACGAAGCTCGCACGATGCAATAGCTTTATTTTGTTGTGTTTGTTATTGTCAGGAAAAGGTTCTTATGAAAGCAAATTAAGAAAATGGCTTAGAATATTATTACGCGGGTGAAAGCGCGGTGCGCAGGCGCACCTAGTGTGTTAATAAAGGTTTCCAGCTATCTACATTACCAAGATTTAGTGCAATCAGTCAAGTTTAAGTAGGTTTTTAATAATTTAGTCGCTAGACTTATAAATTACAATATGTTACAACTTATCAACACCAATTTAATATTAATAAAATCTTTATTAGCCAAAAACATATACAAATACCAAGAAGTGTTTGGAAGTCTTACATCTTCCAATATTTTCAGGTGGTTCCCTCAATACTTTGCTGCCCTCTCCTCAGTCATACAACGACGATATCAAACCAGAGCCTGAAAATCCCGTCATCTCTTTACCAGTGAGTATCTTAATTTATTTATTAAACTAGCGACCCGCCCCGGCTTCGCACGGGCTATATTATGCATGTATTATACATATAAACCTTCTTCTTGAATCACTCTATCTATTAAAAACAACCGCATCAAAATCCGTTGCGTAGTTTTAAAGATTTAAGCATACATAGGGATATAGGGACAGAGAAAGCGACTTTGTTTTATACTATGTAGTGAAGTGATAGTGATAATGTATACTCAATCAACACACTTATAGTGGTTATTTTAACTACAAAGTTATTTGGCTAAATAAAACATTATTTTTTTCTAAATGGCAAAGCAACGTTTGCCGGGTCAGCTAGTATTTATTTATTACTAGCGACCCGCGCCGGTTTCGCACGGCTATAATATGCATGTATCTATACTTCACTACATAGTATAAAACAAAGTCGGTTTTTCTGTCCCTATATCCCTTTGTATGCTTAAATCTTTAAAACTACGCAACGGATTTTGATGCGGTTTTTTTAATAGATAGAGTGATTCAAGAGGAAGGTTTATATGTATAATACATGCATAATATAGCCGTGCGAAGCCGGGGCGGGTCGCTATCTATACTAATATATATACTATATACTAATATCTATACTTAATATTATAAAGCTGAAGAGTTTGTTTGTTTGTTTGTTTGAACGCGCTAATCTCAGGAACTGCTGGTTCGAATTAAAAAAATATTTTTGTGTTGGATAGTCCATTTATCGAGGAAGGTTATAGGCTACTTTTTATCCCGATATTCCCACGGGATCGGGAGTTACGCGGCTGAAGAGTTTGTTTGTTTGAACGCGTTAATCTCAGGAACTACTGGTTCGAATTGAAAAATTATTTTTGTGTTGGATAGTCCATTTATCGAGGAAGGTTATAGGCTACTTTTTATCCCGATATTCCCACGGGATCGGGAGTTACGCGGGAGAAACCGCGGAGCGCTGCTAGTATTTTATAAAGCTGAAGAGTTTGTTTGTTTGAACGCGTTAATCTCAGGAACTACTGGTTCGAATTGAAAAATTATTTTTATGTTGGATAGTCCATTTATCGAGGAAGGCTATAGCCTACTTTTAATTTTGATATTCCCACGGGATCGGGGCTTACGCGGGTGAAACCGTTATACATATAAACCTTACTCTTGAATCACTCTATCTATTTAAAAAAAACCGCATTATCCATTCGCATCCGTTGCGTCGTTTTAAAGATCTAAGCATACATAGGGACAGACAGAGAGCGGTGTTGGCTTAGTACTAGATACTTCGACTTTCATTCTGAAGGTCGTGGGTCCGAATCCAGGCCGGCCTTGCACCAATGGATTTTTCTTAAGAAAAATGTATGTGCGCTAATTGACATTGCTCTTACGGTGAAGGAAAACATCGTGATGAAACCCGCGGCTTAGTTGGCTCCAGAAGTATTGACAAGTGCTCTCCTCTGGACATGGTCGACTAAGCTGAGAGGGTAGTAGGTGCTGGGCAAGCCTACTTCATCTTCACGCAAAAAGGTCCCAATTAAAAAGGGTCTAATCGCGGAAAACAGCCTGTATACAAGTACAAGTAGGGACAGACAGCGGAAAGTGACTTTGTTTTATACTATGTAATGATTATTTGGTTGTATTCCAGTCGCCAGTAATCCCCGTAGCGTCGTCGCCGCCCAGTCAGGTCTGCGGTCTAGGCAGCGCTCTGACTGGCTGCCAATATCCGACCACGCCATGGTACCAGGCCACCGTCGAGGCCACCACCTCGATACCGAACCTGGTTCTACACTCCTCGGAGCTCGAGGAGATGATCAAGGGACCATTGGATACGAACGTTGAAAATGTACTATACAAACCGGAAGATTTTGCAGGTATATAATTTCAAAGTCAAACTTTATTCATTTGGATGCTTAAGTATGTATATTTTGTACAAAGATCACATAGAAACGTCTCAAAAACTAAGTTAGGATGTGTGCCTTCGGAACGCGCCTACCAATGAGAAGAAGGCCCTAGAAACTCATGGGGGATTTTTTTTTCATGTGATCACGCTCACAAAGGAATATTACAAATATTTGAAGGTATTATTTGAAATGGAACAAGCAATTAAGTCACATCCATGGATTCTTATCATTAAGGTACGAAGAGGTATCATAGTACGCCTTACCGCACAATTATAGATTACCCATTAAATGCATTTAGTCTAGTATTTAGCTAAATATGATTAAGAACAATCCCGCAGAAGCCGCTGTTTGATTTGTTCATACAATTTTAGCTTTAGGTTAACAATTTAAGGTGAAAGGGTACCGGCGACATGACACTAGAGCAAATATTCCAGAACATAGGGGTATTTAAATTGAATTTTAATTTACCTACATGTTTTTGTTTGCAGGTTACTACGGTTTATACTCTTCGATGGATGATGTTCAAACTGATGAAGTAAGTGAACTTTTAATTAATAATTCGTTTGGCAAATATCTCTTCTTCTGCTTGTATCAGTAAAAAAATATTATAGACTGCCTGCCTGTGCGTAATTTGTAATAGAATCCTTTTTTTATATTTATAGATGAATTCAATGAGCTTTATTCGTTCATCCTTCGTTGCTGATTCCGGAATGTTTAATAGCAAGGTAATAAATAAATAATATATGTGTATATTTCTTTTACATACGCTTTAATATGTCTAAATTATATTGAAGTCTTCTTTTAAGCATAAAGTGCCTGGCAGAAAGCTTCACTTTTTTTTATTTTTACCCAACTGCGCGACGCAAATGGGTAATGTATTGTGTTTATCAGTCTATTTATGTACGTATGTATGTTTGTTACATATATTATTAACTAGCAGCGCTCCGCGGTTTCACCCGCGTAACTCCCGATCCCGGGGGAATATCGGGATAAAAAGTAAAAAGCGCTCCCAACGAATCAATGTATCCTCAAACCAAGTTTCATCAAAATCGGTCCAGAAGTTTCGGAGCCTATTCAATTCAAACAAACAAACAAATCTTCGCTCTTTATAATATTAGAATAGATTAAACAAAAGGAATACATTATCTGATATTTTATAGACAAGACTAAATTAACCAAAATACTTATAAATTAATGATGCACTAGCAGATTAATATTTTTGTTAAAAGAACTAAACTTGTGGCTTTATTTTAATATATTATTATAATTTTTTTTTGTAGAACAACTCTCGATCAACTTTAGTTGCTGATTCTGGACGCACTTCTAAGGTAAATAGTTTTAATTTTGTTAAACGCTTTAAAACCACTCAAATGATAATCTCTTGCGATAACCAAATGTAACGGATCTAAGTAAAAATCCAGCCAAGTGCGAGTCGGACTCACGTAGGAAAGGTTCCGTACCATGTTGTATGGTAGCCGCACTTATTTTTTTTCCAGTTTTTGGTATTTGTTGTTATAGCGGTAACAGAAATACATACTCTGTGAAAACTTCAACTGTCTAGCTATCACGGTTCATGAGATACAGCCTGGTGACAGACAGACAAATAGACGGACGGACAGTGAATTCTTAGTAATAAGGTCCCGTTTTTATTACCCTTCGGGTACGGAATCCTAAAAAAATGTTGCTAACCTAACCTTTTTGCAAAAAGTTGTAATATGTCAGAATCGTCTCGGGTCATTAAAATAAATAATATTGTAATGTTTTGCAGGAGGAACCGTCTTCCTCGAAGACTCAGCAAAAGACATCGAGTAGCCAAGAAGACACAAGTCTTGGATATTCAGGGATGTTCCAACCTGAAGATGGGCTTGAAGTTAAAAAGGTAACGTATAAACATAGGTCACTGAATGGTGTTTTTTAAAGCAAAACTAGGTCCATCTAAAAAAAGGGACACCCAGATGGTTTTTTTTTTGGTAAATAATCGTCGCGACACCACACTGTTCAATGCGAAAAAGAAAGACGAAACGAAAAAAACTTGCTTGCTTTCTATGAGACAGAGACAGAGAAACACGCGCACGCCGCACGGCTTACAACTATAGCAAAAAGTGTCGTTACAACTTTTGGTCTTAATTTTTCCGTCTAGCCCCCTTTCGCAACGCTCGATAAGGAACTATCGTTCCAAAATTAAAAGTCCGGCCACTCCAGTATGCTGCCAGGTCTTTGGAGCTGTTATTAACTGGCATAAGTTCAGGCAACGTACAACGTACAGTAGGGCTGGAAGAACAGAATAAGAGGTGCAGCCAGCGGTGAAGCGTGGGTCTCTGTCGCCTGGGGCGGAGTCATAATTTGCCGCACTTTTAACGTAATAAAAATAGTATAGTTGGCAATTTGGCGCCCTTTTGTCGTCATAAAAATCATAATTTTGGCAATTTGCCGCCTTTTTGACGTCATAAAATAATAATGTTGGTGTTGGTAAGAAAAAACGTAATGATATGATAGAATTGAGCGAAAAATATTAATTTCAAGCTACTCTCTTGAAAAAATTATTGTCTGCGCCAGTAACCGCATAGTATTTTTCCCCAATTTTGCCTCCCTCCTAATGGTGGCGCCTATACACAAGGGGACCTTGTTGAAGTGTGTTTTCGTTTTGCAGCTCGTGACTGAGTTGAGCGACATAATCCGCGACAAAAAAGGCTACAAGAGTCAAGAAGCGAGGTCCAAGTTGGAGAGACTGTTTGACATACGACTCAACAATGGCGACACGTAAGTTAAATAAATCTACTTAGATAAAATTCTCGTGTTGTTAGTTGCCAAACTCCACCTAAACGGCTGAACCGATTTGTATTAAATTTTTTGTGTATATTCGAATGATAATCGAATTTCAATTTTTTTTTTCTTTTTTTCCCTATTTTCCTTTTTTTTTGTATATGGCAAAACTACGTTTGCCGGGACAGCTAGTAATTAATAAATATTGTGGGTATTTCACAAGGCGCCGTCTAGCCCCAAGCTAAGCTTGTGTTATGGGTGCCAGATAACGGACAGAATACTTATATACTTTTCTTTTGTAAATATATATTTATGTTATTAATTTTTTACAAATTGTGATTTTCTTTATTTATAAGTCAAAGCATATTAATTATGTTATTTGTATAATATAGTTATTGTGGATTATTTTTGCATCGTAGCTTATTATTCTGTGAGTGTTGCTTGTTTTTAACTAACTTTTAAAAAAAAGAGGTTCTTAATTCGTCGCATATTTTTTTAATGTAATCACCGATTACTCGAAGAAGTTAACTGTTCGAGCGTTATAATTTCGAGGTTAATTTTTCTTTTTGTAGGGGTTCACGTTTATACACCTTTTTTGTTCTATTTGTGGCTTTTCTTTTCATACTTTTTTTTTCTTGTTTTAGGCTTTTTACGTTCATACTATTTTTATTATTATGTGTCTGGGGGGTTTTTTTTTACCAAAAATATACCATTGACTACTAACAATACTATTGAATATTTCAGATTCCTTCACATGACCCTGTTCAGTAACCTGCCGAGTTTCGAACAGATTGTGAAAGTAATTTATCACGTTAAAATGGCGCATCTATTAAACTACACAAATCATAAGTTACAAACGATATTGCATTTGGCAGTCGTCCATCGTTCACCTGAACTTGTCAGCTTTCTTTTATCCAAAGGTAAGTTAAAACAATTAATTTAGACTAGCTTTTGCCCGCGACATCGTCCGCGTTGAAGTAGATTGAACCAAGAAATCACGTTGTCCCAAACAAACTTTGCCTCCCCCCCCTTTGACCACCTAAGGGGTAAAAATTCGGAAAATCCTTTCTTATCGGATGCCTATGTCATACAAAAAACACACCCTCCAAGTTTCAGGTCTCTACGATCAGCGGTTTAGGCTAGGCTGTGCGTTGGTCCGTCAGTCATTCAGGACAAAGCATTTTCTAAGTATAAGATTGAAATCACGTTGTCCCAAACAAGCTTTGAACCCCCCCCCCCCCTCCCTTTTTCACCCCCTAAGGGGTTGAATTTCGGAAAATCCTTTCTTATCGGATGGCTCCGTCATACAAGGAACACACACTCCAAGTGTGTGTTCCTTGTATGGTTCAGGTCTCTACAATCAGCGGTTTAGGCTGTGCGTTGGTCCGTCATAAAGCATTTTATAAGTATACTAGCGACCCGCCCCGGCTTCGCACGGCTATATTATGCATGTATTATACATATAAACCTTCCTCTTGAATCACTCTATCTATTAAAACAAACCGCATCAAAATCCGTTGCGTAGTTTTAAAGATTTAAGCAAACATAGGGATATAGGGACAGAGAAAGCGACTTTGTTTTATACTATGTAGTGAAGTATAAGATTTAAACTCCCATGATAATCAAGAATACGGATTGACAATCGACTTTTGATATTAATTTTCTTCTTCCAGGCTGTGACCCGAAGCTAAAAGACAGTAACGATAATGATGCTATACATTACGCGGTTAATTACAACGAATCTTGTTTGGAACCTCTGTTGGAAGCAATGGATAAATACAAAGTACCCTGCGATAACTGGAACAATGGTAAGTACGGTCAGAATTTCAGACCCACCGTAGAGCTCCAAAACTGCTATAATTAGAATGTTTTCAACACAAGCAAGATTCTAAGGTTTTGCTCAAGTTCAAATAAGTCTTTTAACTCATTAATTTATTAGATACATATTATTAAGAATAAAAAAGTTCCAATAATAGTATGTAATTTTAAACTCTACGGCGGGTCTGCAATACTAAAAACTATTTTTTTTAAATTAAGTTTGTTTCCTCCCTGTATGTGGAAACGAGTATTTTTGACATTTTCAATTGAAAATGAGATTTTTAATTCTATTTCCATATAAGTCAATTTTATTAACGTTTATGAAACTTTACTTTTTATTTCCTTTCTTTTTTAATTATTCACTCCTTTAGACGTTTGAAACCAATACCACCATTGTAGCCTCGAACGAATTGCTGTATTTTTTTAGAGAATACTCTTAACGAAGCGATGACTAAAAGCTTCCCGATAATGTTTGATGGGTAGAAGAGTTCAACCTATTTTTTTTTAAGTTATACTTCTTCAGGCGCATTATGAAAAAAATATGAAAGCAAATTTTAAAATGTGCGCGCATCACTGTAACACAAAAGTAACAGGTTGAAGCTGCCCGCAAAATAAATATCAGACGGACGGACAGACAGACAGACGGACGTATATCTTCTAGAACTAACTTTTCACGCGCGTCGGGGGGCTCTCTCCATACAAACTATTACAAACGTAGTCGACTGTTTTTTCCCTGGATAATGACACTAGAGCAAATATTTTTAGTGCATAAAACTTATAACTGCCATGACTTTGACCATGCCCCTATTTTTTGTTTATTTTTTTATTTTTTTATCTTAATTTCTATGATAAAGAAAATGAAAACAACTGTGCTCGAGTGGAAGGGACGCGTGCCTTTCACTTTTTATGTCTGTCTCTCTCGCTCTTAGGCGGGCTAACCATGCCCGCGTGCCTCTCACTCGCTCTCATTGTGAGCGCATAACGTGAGCGGAGCGTAACGCAGTTTCTTGAAGTGTCACCCGGCAAACCAATTTATAAGACGTTGTCACGTCAAAAAAAAAACCTAAACATAGGGGCATAGTCATGTCAGTTATAGGTTTTATGGCACAAAAATATTTGTGCTAGTGTCATTATCTAGGGAGGAAACAGTCGACTACGTTTGTATGGAGAGAGCGCAGGTACCCTTTCACCTTATGTACACGCACCCATTTTTTAAATCTTATATATAAATAACTTTGTTTATAGAGAAGCAAACAGCCCTCCACGTGGCGGCATGTAAAGGCACCGGGTCGAGTGTCCGCGCGCTGCTCGCGGCCGGCTGGCGAGTCGACGCTCGTGACAACAACAAACGTACGCCGCTCCATCTCGCCGCGTTGGATGGTCGTCTGGATGCCTTGAGGGAACTACTCGCTTACATATCACAGGTTAGAGCAACAATTACCTAAATAAATAAATATTGCAGGACATTCCACACATCACTATCTAGCCCCAAGTTCAGCTATATTTTTCAATTCGAACCAGTAGTTCCTGAGATCAGCGCGTTCAAACAAACAACGGAAGCCCTCAAAAGTGAATAATTTTCCCCGTTTTTTTTCCACATTTCCCACTGATTCTTCGCTCCTATTGGTCGCAGCGTGATGTTATATAGCCTAAAGCCTTCCTCGATAAATGGACTATCCAACAAAAAAAATTTCAATTCGAATCAGTAGTGCCTGAGGTTAGCGCGTTCAAACAAACAAACATACTCTTCAGCTTTATAATATAAGTATAGATACATAGAAACAATCAGACCACAGACAAATATCAAAGCATAAATACTTGTCTGTTGGTGACCATTGTGCCAACTGGGTCGTTAAGATAAATTGAGCTTGGTGGCTTTAGGGCGTTTTTTCTGATGTCAAGGATATATGCGTGTAAAACCGCGAGGCGTGGCTAGTTTTATAGTATTTACCCGACTACGGCAAAAGGAGAGTTATGTGTTTGACCGCGATCTATGTTTGTCTGTGCCGTCATAACGTCTAATCTACTTAACTTAATTCATCAAATGAGGTATCGTTAGAAGCGTCTCAATGGTCCGCTGGTTATTGGCTATGTGAAGTCACAATAAATAAAATGTGGCGCCCTCTAGAGGACATAGAGTCATGAATTAATTAATAATTGTTTTCAGAGCGAAGTAGACGTGACAGATGGGTTTGGAAACACAGCTTTGCAGATCGTGTGCGGAAGTACTTCTAACCAACATTCTGTTGAAATGGCCAAACTACTTCTTGAACATAAGGTATGAGCTTTCTTTAACAATTCTACTAATGTTATAAATGTAAAAGTTTCTGTGTATGTTTGTTAAATTTTTTCACAAAAACTACTGAACAGATTGCGATGAGTAGTTATTTTTTTTTTGTAACATATCACCTCTTAAGTTGGTTTGTATACGTGGCTAAGTAGATCCAAAAAGAATTAACCAATATAAATGCGGTCTTTTGTTATCTGAATGGTGAAAGAAAATTGTCCTCCGAAAACAGTCCGCCACCATACATTTTAATCTGTGACGTCACTATTCCTTGCGCCTTTAACGCGAATTGTGTTTTCTCTAGGAAAATGGAAAATCGTGACGGCACACGAAGGTCAGTCATGGCCGCCCGCGTTTCGTTTCTTTTAGTCAGCAGGCAAAATATTGCAAATATATTTCGCTAAAATAAAATATTTACAATACATTTGAATGCGGAATAAATTTTGTAGAGTTATTGTAAACTTATTAGCTTCCATTTTCTACATATCACAGTCATGTAGCCAATTATGACGATCAACTCTTAAGCGGACGAAATCACGACTAAAAGCTATTCTCCAAATATTAAATCATCATTTAATGCAACTGTACTTTGTTAGGCGGATCCATCAAAACAAGAAGATACCAACGAGTCAGCGTGGAAGTTGTCCCGAGACCAGCCGCAGCTCCGTGACTTGTTGAGAAATTACCTGCCTTCCACGCTGGAGTTGACACTCGAAGATGATATCAAGTCGGAACCGGAGGACGACTTCGAGTCGGCTGATGAGGTTTGAATTTAATTATTATTTTGTCTATGGTTAAACTAAAGGTCGCTGCATACGTAACGGGATAAAACCTCGGACGGGACGGAGACGTGACGTGCATTGTTCACAAAGTGTTCGTGGTCTTTAAACAGCGTCCTTAAATGTTAATAAGATACTGTCCCTTTTTGAAGAACATCGTATTTTAAATAAAAATAGAAGTTATAGTAATTATTTTCCCGGGTAGTAATCCCGAATAAATACTATGAATACAAATCGTGTGAGTTTAAAAAGTAAATTAAAAATTAGGAGTTTTTCAATAATTCCATCAGGAATTCGAAATGTAATGTTATTTTGTAAAATTTGGGGTTATGTTTATCTGAAAATCAGCTGTTCCTAACACGGAGAGGTCATTCACCTTAAGATTAAACTAGTTTCTAAGTTTAATCTACTGTGCTAAGTCTGAATGACCTTTGTTTAAAAAAAATCAGTTGATTTTAGAATTTACAAAACCTTAAAATTTTCAAATAATGTTCGAATTTCTAAAAGTCATAGAACAAATGTAGTTTGGTTAGGTGCACAGAAGTGGCCATCAACCGCTTGCTACTATAGTTACCAATAACCATGTATCATCACTACATAGTATAAAACAAAGTCGCTTTTTCTGTCACTATTTCCCTTTGACTGCTTAAATCTTTAAAACTACGCAACGGATTTTGATGGGGTTTTTTTAATAGATAGAGTGATTCAAGAGGAAGGTTTATATGTATAATACATGCATAATATAGCCGTGCGAAGCCGGTATAAAAAAAGATATAAAGAAGCAAGTTTCCCACCAGGATATGGACGAGATGCCCCTATCCGGTCTAATGTCGTACATCCACAAGGTGTCCGCCATAGTGGACGCACGGTCGCAGTGGCGCGCACTCTCCGACCGTCTCGCCATGACGCCGATGAACGAGTGGTTCGCCGCACAACCGAGCCCTACTGCCGCCTTGTTGCAGCATGTTAAGGTATGTTGGACAAAACAAGAGAAAATAAGCAGCGCCATCTAGCTAAAAGACAAGCAGTTAGATTTGTTTTATGGTGACCACAGGCCAGACAACGGATATAATAATACCTATGTACAGTATACCACTCGCGCACGAAGGGTTCCACCATGTTGTATGGGAACACCTTTAACTTTTCTCCTGTTTTTAGTATTTGATGTTATTGCGGCAACAGAGAAACATAATCTGTGAAAGTTTCAACTATCTACCGTGTCTAGCTATCACGGTTCATGAGATACAGGCTGGTGACGAACAGACGGACGGACAGTGAAGTCTTTAGCCTTTAGGTATAGAACCCTAAACAGTATGTAACAGTTCTTGCAATACACGAGTGCGCTCGGCCTTTGTTTGTAGTTGTAATCGTAAGTACACAGTAAATACACATGGGGTTTGGGGGTCTTCAAGTCGCGAGTGAATAGGTATCTTCTAGGAAGGCGTGTTACATCTTAGGCCGCATCGTCACCTACCATCAGGCAGGTGTGATAGTGGTCCAACGCTGACCTATCATATATAAAAAAAAAATACTCATGTTCGTTAGTGTGTGTACCTGACCCGACGGAGCGGTCAGTAGCGAGCGACACATAATATACAGATCGGTCACTCACACCAACAAAGGCCGAGCGCACTCGTGTATTGCAAGAACTGTTACATAATGTTTAAGGTTCTATGCCCAAAGGCTAAAGACTTCACTGTCCGTCAGTCTGTTCGTCACCAGTCTGTATCTCATGAACCGTGATAGCTAGACAGTTGAAACTTTCCCAGATTATGTTTCTCTGTTATAAATAAATAATAATAAATATTGCAGGACATTCCACACATCGCCATCTAGCCCCAAGCTAAGTAACTAGACTTGTGTGGGTGCTAAACAACGAATATACTACATAAATAATTTTTCTTTTGTAAATATATACTTATTATACATAGAAACAACCAGACCACAGACAAATATCTAAGCATAAATACTTGTCTGAGGCGGGAATCGAACCCGCAACCATGTGTTTGGCAGTCCGGCATGGTGACCACAATGTTGCCATTATAACATCAAATACTAAAAACAGGAGAAAAGTTAAAGGTGTTCCCATACAACATGGTGGAACCCTTCGTGCGCGAGTCCAACTCGCACTTGGCCGGTTTTGTTTTTTATCTGTACATATTTAATAGATGCGGCAATCGAATTCGCAACCTTCTGTTTGCCCCCCGCGCCACTGATGTCGTTAATTTGCACTAGTACCTACTTTGTTCTGGTTGAAGAGAGTGGGTGTCGATAAAATTATAGGCACATTAATTATTCTATCTTTAAAAGTTAGTGTGCAATGCACGATGGCGCGATTATTAGAGCGCTTTCAAATTAGGTTATTTATCTGCGCGCCTACACACGCATACAAAAACGAGCTTTTACGCTCGTATAAAACGCTGGTCTGAAAGCGCCTTTATGAAATATTGCTTAAATCAGGTGTACCCCGTCATTCTTATTCTGTCGCTATTATTTATAATAAAAAACCTTATGATATTTATTTTTTGCTTTTTCAGGAGTGCAACGAAAGTGTAACATCTAAGTCCCTAGCGATAATACTTGAAGATATGGAACTAATTGAGGCAGCTGTGATTGTCAGGCAATCTATTGAATAACCTATATTTTTATACTTATAGAAAGTGTTATTTCATTCCCAGTTTTAGTTTATTTGTAAAACTAGATTTAATCGATATCTAAGGTAACTGTGCGTAATAAGGGCTGCCTGCCACCGTAATTAAAAACTGAATATTTAGAAAAAATAGGGAAAATTACTTAAAAACAGGCCAATAAATATTTGCTATATTAAATAAATAAATATTGAAGGACATTCCACACATCGCCATCTAGCCCCAAGCTAAGTAACTAGACTTGTGTTAAGGGTGCTTGACAACGGATATACTACTTATATACTTTTCTTTTGTAAATGTATTCTTATAATAGATAGAAACATCCAGACCACAGACAAATATCTAAGCATTAAACAAATAAATAAAATCCTGTGTTTGGCAGTCCGGCATGGTAGCCATTGTGCCAACTGGGTCGTCAAACCGGGTCAAACTGGGTATTGTCAATCTTAAAAACAATTTGTTAATTTTTTTGTTATTTTGTCACTAATATCAAGGTTTAAGGTTGCCTGGAAGAGATCGCTTTTAGCGATAAGGCCGCCCATTGTGCCACATTGTTTGTTTATTATTGTTTTTATAGCAGGAGTTTATGTTAGAATTAAGGTTTAATGTGGTACAATAAAGAGTTTATCTATCTATCTATCTTTAAAAAACCTTTCAGTGGCCCTTATTAGCAGGTACCTTAGTTAAAATTCTAGAATAAGTTTTTTTTTAATTATAAGTATAGTTTTCTTTCCATTCAAAGTTTGCATTTAATTTTAAGTAAAATAACGGTACAGGGGTTAAAATAAAGTACATTTTTATATGACAGGACGAATCAATTAATGACGAATTATAACTACTTTTCTCTGATGACAACGCCCAGCCTAAACTAACATTGTATGAATTGAATGTTAGGTTTTATTGAATAGTCGGTGAGTCGTCATAGTTAAAATGTAACAAGTGGAAACGTGTTTTGGTCTAGCGTAGTGAACCCACTTTTTTAGGTTTTGAAACTAGAAATTTTACACTAGTTTTTCTCAATGAGCACTAAGAAAGTTTTTTTTGCATGTGGTAATTTTTGTATGACATCGCGTACAGAGCTATCTAGCCCCAAACTAAGCAACTGGACTTGTAGTATGGGTGTTAACAGTTGTCTGGCAGACATATTACAAGCCTACAGTTGTCTGGCCGCCATATTACAAGCCCAGTAAACAATAATACTTGTATCATATACAATTTTTAATAGACCTTCAGAACCTAAACAATACGTAAAGAGTAACGTGTTCGTTTTCGACAAAAAATAAAACTCCATAATTAGATTTTCAGAAAAATCATTATTAGGAATCGAACTGGTGTTCATTTTGCAAAATAAAAAAACAGTCATCCTATATTTTTGTATTAACCGAAAATATTGCTGATAGAGATCAATTCATGGAAACAAACATAATATGGCAAATCAAGGTAGTTGATTTTTGGAGTCTTCCTTAATTTTATTTTACTTTCTTTTTATAGCTCAAATATTTATTCCATCCTACCGCGTCTCAGAAGTCATCAGAGTCAAAAGTAGGTATAATATACTTATTTGTACGTATTTTGATAGTTTACAAAGATTCTTTCGATACTCATAAGTTCAAATGATTTGATACAAATGTTGTTACAATATGAAATTATTATTTTATTTTAAAAATCATTTATTTTATTTGTAGTTGTGTGTTGTTTAAAAGCGATAATTTTGATTACATTATCAATGTTATTTTAAGATTTATTGTAAAGTAGTCATGGCTATATTTTTTTTAAGTTGATACTTACATATTAAAACTCTGTTCTCCACCGGACTTAGGGGTTTTTAAGTGTTTAATCCTCATTGGGTCTTTTGGTTTGTATCCGTTTTTGTAACGTCTTGACCAATGAGAGGCAGGCGCGGTCCCAACCAAAGACTTTGTGGTATCAACAGTTAATAAATCGAGTTTTAGACATTTTTGTACAGCAAACCTCTCTAAGACCATGCTTGATAAGAGGACGTATTTAGATATTAATTACCCGACTAAGGCAAAGCCAAAAGGAAGATGTTTTATTCACGAAAACTTCCCTAAGAGCGCGCTTTAATAAGATGACATATTTAGATATTAATTACCCGATTGAGGCGAAACCAAAAGGGAGTGTTAGGTTTTTTCAATCGGGATGTAACTTTACAATACCACAATACAAACGCTTGTTTAATATTAGTTGGAATTAGGAAGATTCGAGATTGAATTAATCTGAAAGAAATTAGTCATTGTGATAGCAGGTGGTGATTTCACCGAAGTGATTGGTTAGATTGATTGTAATTTGAAGGTGCTAAAATTATTATGTTGTAAGTTTTATTTAGGTTTTAAAATGTATGTACCTACCAAAAGGGGTTTGAAAATATTAGCCGGGTGCTCGAGTTGGCCATCTAAATTATAATCAAAGTAACATCTATTTCTAATTGATTACGAAAGTCCGGTTTTGGAGACGGCCAAAAGGGTATTGTAGGTACTTTAAACAAGGAACTTTGAGAAAAGATAAAAAAAATTGACTTCAGCTGGAACTAAACCTTAAAAATGCCAACTAAAGTTTCTCCTAGTAAATAATTTGAAGGGAGAAGCAAAATACTCGACGCTGGCAAGATGCGCAGCATAGAATATGCACAGTCGCATCCGCCATAAGAAGAAGTCGAGTGTCACTAAATTTGAAAAAGGCCGACCAGCAGCCGCTTTTACTTTCGAACTCCTTTAGATGCGTGTATACGCAACAGTTTTTAAATTGCTCAGTTTAGTCGAAAAATCCTATTCAATAGTACACGCTAAGTTATTTTTAAAATAAAAGTTGTGTGAACAATCTTTATGAAATCAATTTTTAAATAAATGACGTAAATAACTAAAGCAAATGTTTTTATGTTAGTAGTACCTATTCATACTTTTCAAATGTAATTCATAGAAAGTTCATAGAATTTTCAAAACCTAATAGATTTTTAGGTCACGTCGCTTTCAGTCTTATAGCAGATTTAAAATAGTGGCTACAAAAATACATCAATTATAAAAATTTCAACTGTCTAGCTGTCATGGTTCATAACCTGGTGACAGACAGACAGACGGACAGACCCCTAAAAACAACGTGTGATTTACAAACAAAAACTGTATTGTACATTTTATTACAAAGCCAATTTTACCAAAAATCGCAATCTAATGCAAGAAACTTGAAGGAACTGATTACCTAATTATAATGTAAATACCTACCTATAGTTTATTTGCGTATAGTACTCGTGTACTCCAGGGCATACTAAAGGGTTAGTTGCTAGCTCTAGCTAGTTGTTCAAAATTTTTGTTTAACCCCAGCCATTGATACCTCTATGCCAGCCATGGATGTACAAACATGGCCCCCCAGCACCTAAAAATCCCCATAAGTAGAGGTAGAGCTCGGAGGACTTAACAGGAGGTAGAGATAACTAGAACGTAGTGATTATATTCTCTTTGGAGATAACCTCAGTCCTGTCAACTGGCAGATCGACCTGGCAGGCCAATTACATTTTCCAAGCAGCGCCATCTGTCTGTCAGTTGATTATTTTTTTTTTATGTGTGAAGTAGGAAGTAGGTTACAAATGAAAAGGTTTCATGAGGCATTTATAAAAATATACTACAATCATGGACTACAATGACTACATCATACAGGGAAGTTAGAAAAGGCGTGAAAAAAATAAAAAAGAACATTTTTTGAGCTGACACGGGCAGTATGTGCAAGTAGTGTGATGCCAATCTTTTTTAGCATTTGACAGTGACAATAAAATATTCTCTGCTCTAATGTCAATGTCAGACATGAAAATGTAAACAATGCTGTTCGGTTTTTCCGATTCTATTTTCTTTACCGAAAAATAAACGAAAAAACTTAGATATTTTATTATCCTGCAAGAATATTCATTTTTAACTTGTACACCAACTACTTTAACAAAAATGTATTTAACTTGTAGGCTTTTTCCGAAGTTAAACATTTCGATGAAAATTGTGAATTTTTCTTCAAGACCGACTGCTTCAGAGGTTCTGACTGCTTATTTAATGCAATGTAATGAACCGCCGTGGACCTCGTACTTTGTAAAGGTAATATCAATCTATTTAACTAAAATAACATCATTATAAAATCGATAGGTTATGTCGATCCTTAAAACAACAAATGGCGTAAAAGCCAAAAAGCTACTTTTCAGGAGAGCCAAAAAACTAAAATTGGTAACTTTGTTTCCTCAATATCTCTTAAAGTATTAAAGCTATAATAACCAATTAAAGTTGTATTTTCTTAGAATTTTCATGTGTATAATTATAAAAACCTAATATTGTAGGGCCTATGCTAGTTTCCGAGATAGCATGTCTTTTACTACAAAAAATTTTGCTCTAACTGGCCTTTACGCCGTGAATTTTATACTTTGCAAGTTAAACAGGTTATGCGCACTTGGAGTAAAAGACTTAGGGAACATCTATGTTTGGGTTTTTGAAGAAATAAAAGACAAATATAATTACCGAATGTATTAAATATTGCAATAAATACAACACAAAATTTTGAAAAAGTACCAGTAAATCTAACATTTCGCTATTTTTAGCGAAGAATGAATTGAGAAATTAAATTCAACTTGAACACCAACATCAATTGAGCAGTGTCTAGCAGAAGGCGACCATCGACGAAAATCGTGAAAGCGTGTTTTATGTTTTCTTTGTCAAGCTTTTTTTGTAGCCATAAAATAGATAAAATTTGCATAATATAGTATATAGAATTAGCTATCACTACAGCTATCAAACTCCATCAAAAACCTTTATTTACTATGTAAAAAAACGTTTTTAGTAATAGTCTCGTTTGACTTTATAACCCTTTTTTGAAATATGTATTTTGCAGAAGTAGACCATCGAAGTAGATGCATTCTGCAAAAACCATTTTAGTTAATTGAATAAATTTAGGAAAAACCATATCCGATGGTCTACTTGCGAAAAAGTGTCAAAATCAGGTAAATAAATAAAATGTATATGTAGAAATCTTGTTAAAGCATTGATTTTAAGACCCTATACATTAAGCAACTAAGATCCAGAGGAAGCAGGGACTTTTGCGAAGCAAATAGAGTTATAAAGGTCTTGGTTTTGCAGTCTACTGCGGTGCTCGGATCTATCCGTAAACCCGATGGTACGTATACATACATCCTGACTTTGACTTTTGCAGGTAAAATCATAACGAAAATCTCAAATGCTGTTTCAGCAGTTTTCAATTTCCCCGTTTTCCCCGCCCTTTTCCCCGCTTTTCCCCGCCATTTTCCCCGCCCTTTTGCAATGGGGATTAGACCAACTTCCCAAAGCAATGAGAGCATGCCTCTGTGGTGTAACATAATAATACGCGAGTAGAACCGGAGGCGCGACACTAGTCAGTCAACAACCCAAGTCAATCGACGCGGACTACGCAGCAGCTCGACTCCGTCCAAGTACCAAACCGGAATGCAGGCGGCGCGCGAGCGCACCGACGACGCGGCGGCCGGCTGCAACGAGCGAGCAGTACCTATCCTGATACTACGGCGAATGCACGCGCATTTTTTCCTAAGAATTATAACGCGATCTATTGTTAACGTAAATTTTGAAAGTTAAATTTATTATAAATACCTATAGTGTAAAGTGACTTTTATTTACAACGATAGGTTGCCTTACCTCCACCATGGGTACATACCACCTAAATGGAGAGAGGTAAACGTGGTATTCATACCTAAACCTGGTAAGAGTGACTACACTAGTAAATCCTTCAGGTCGATCAGTCTCATCTCCTTCTTGTTAAAAGCAATGAAGAAGCTGTGTAACAGGAAGCTGAGAGATAGGCCGCTTTACAATTTACTCATGCACTGTAATCAACATGCGTACAGGGCTGGGAAATCAAAATCAGCACTTCACGCTGTGGTAAATAGTATTGAGGAGGCCATTGACCAGAAGGGGATTTGTATCGGGACTGATCATTGACGTGGAGGCCTTCAGCAGGACCCACTTCTGTAGTATAATAGCTGCGCTGCAGAGATACTGTGTATACCCTACTACCATTCGCTGGGTCAACAACATGTTAAACAAGTGAATAGTGCGCTTGCAGGTGAGTCAGTGGCGGCTCCAGTGATAAGAAGCTCTCCCTAAGGGGGAGTGCTATTGCCACTGCTGTGAAACTTGGTCATTTCAATGATCGAATCACCAAACTTAACAATAATCGCTACTTTACAGTTTGCTGACGATCTGGTCATACTCGTCTGAGGTAAATTAGCTAGCGCTGTCTGCGATCTCTCCCAATCTGGAAGAAGATAGATCGTACGATGGTGCGAGGAGTATGACTTTTCAGTCAATCCTAGGGAAACAGAAGTAGTAATTATGTTTCCAAACAAGCGGGCCCAGGATGAATACAGGCCCTCCCAGACTGAACTCCAGCTATCACTGTAGGTAAAATATATTGGTATCATACAATATTGCAAACTCAATTGAAGCAGCAACTTAGGCAAGAAAATCGACAAAGCCAGCATAGCTCTCTGGCATTGTCGAAGAATGCTAGCTAAATCATCCTGTGTCTCAAACAAAAAAATCATTTGACTCCGTTACGGTGCGTTAGTATGATGGCCAAGACCCAGCCTGACCACGGTAGTGGAACAACTAACTAAATTTCAAAGAATGGTTTGTAGGGCGATAACAGGCTGTCTTAGAACGGTACCAACGGCCCCTAAAACTCAGGCTCGATTTGACACCATTACATCTCCATATAAGTCAAGAATATGAATTAGACCTATGGAGAAATAACAGGGGTCCTCACTCCCTGATACTCATACCTAATAGTACATTTTCCTATCTTCAACGAAGGTCCCCAAGAGGTATGTAATTGGTAAAAATACAAAATACTACTGCATGAGGACGACAACTGGCAAGGTCTCAATCCCAAGAAGCTGACGATCTTCACAGATGGGTCCAAAACAGATACATCAAATTTTCACCTTCACTAGATATAGATACTCACAATACCGTCTTTCAAGCGGAGTCTATGGGAATCATAAAGGCAGCAGCGCAGGCCATTGCCTTTAGGAAAGTAAGTGACCTATCCATTCGCATCCTTTCCAACAGGAAATCGGTATTGCAAACTCTGGACTGTCACATTGTAAACTCAAGAGCTTGGCTACAAATGTCATAAACAGTCAGTGAGAACAAACAACTGACTCTGCAGTGGTGGATCAAGGGGCACAGTAGCTAAAGAGGTGATGATGCAGTGATGAGCTTGCGCATAGAGGGTCAGAAGTTAGTAGACCGGACGTGCCACTACCTTTCAGCAAAGCAAGATCTCTGATCAAGGAGCGTACCAGGTCACTGCATGGACTAGGACACACTCACACACTATACACACCTCACAGTTCAAAATCTATTGGTAAACTGAATTGTATAATAATATTGGTAGGCTTCTGCAAAATAAAGTTTGGTTAAAAAAATTACATGATTTCGTATTAAAACAGTAGATTTTTGTATGAGAAATGATACATTGATTAAAACTATTTTAGCAGAAAGCGACCATCGAGTGGTCGCCTTCTGCAAAGTAATAATGAAATTTTGTTCAATGAAATTTTTATTGTAGAAGCCAGCCAAACAAATGGTCGGCTTTTGCGTAATTCAATTTAATCAATAAATCAATACTTTCTGCAGCCAGCCGGCTAGGTTGGTCTTCTTTTGCAACAAAAATGAGTCAAAACCTCAATGGTTTTATTTGACCGTTTAATATCTCGGGATTTAAACAAGCTAGAAGGTCCCATGTAAGCGGAGAATGTGAAGGAACATGCACCTTGGCTCGTAGGCAATTTAAGTCAATTTATGATGGTCGCTTTCTGATAAACACTGCTCAATTTTACCAGTTTTTTTATGAAAAAATACATTGAAAACCATTTTCCTACCGTCTTGGTTTTTACGATCAAGAGATAAAAACTCGGTTTTGATTATTACGCTGAAAAATTGACGTATAAGCCAATTCTAATAAAATATTGTCTTTTACGACATTATTAACGTTTTATATTTGTAAAACTTAATTCTATTAAATTGTAGTAAAAGCCTATTTTTAAAAGTCTTGCATTTTAAAACAAGTTGTCTTTGATATTATTTACTTCGATATAATCGTAAAATGTAATATTAACCACATCACTAAGAAATTAAGTCTTTTACGCCCCAAATTTGCAGTTTTCGATTTTAATATTGGTTATAACGACACAAATCATAAAATTATTGGAATTTTTTCTTAAAAAATATTGGATGTAAGAGCCATTTTTTTGCGAATTTGAACATTTCAAATATACAGATCGATAGAGCTTCAAAAACTGAACAAAATGGCATTTATAAGTCATTTTGGCCAAAATGGCTTTTACGCCATTTGTTGTTTTAAGGGTCGATGTAACAGCTGAGTGTAAGTTGTAACAGTTAAACTTATCAATAAAAAGCTATTTGTGCCCCGCGATTTAACCCGCGTAAAAAAGTGAAATTGTTGTAGGTATGGTATGGCCGATAGCTACCTTTACCAAGCAAGTTGGTAATCATTGGATAAGCTTAATTTTTTGACGTGATAATTAATGTCTTATAATTCAATGAACACTGTACTGCACTCACAAAAAAGTGTCATGTTATGGGAACGTGAGCGTTATTGACAAGGTACCTAACCATAGCAACATATTATCGTTGCTATGGTTACCATCAATGTTTTCTTATGACATTTTCATGTAAAATTATCGTCCTTAAACCGACTTTACAGACAACCATTTTTTTATTTATTATATTTTAAATATGTTGATTTTTTTCAGTACAGTAGTGTGAAAGATGATCAATTTGGAATGTCAAACTTCAATTGGAAAGTTGGGGGTTCTAACTATCAAATATTAAGGACCGGCTGCTTTCCGTACATGAAATACCATTGCTCTAAGAAGGAGGTCGCAGATTTGAGGGTCTCTGATATATTTATGAGGATTATCAAAATAACTAACTTTGGTAAGTATTTAATATAAAGGTTTGGCTAGGTATAGGTACTCCCTTAATATTTAGTAATATTAACGTCTCATGTTCTCATCCGCGTAAGTCCCAATCCAGTGTTAATACCAAGATGAAAGTATTCTATATTAGACCTACGGATTCAATGCATCTTTATACCAAGTTTTATCTAAAACGGTCCAGTAGTTTGAGAGCCTATTTATTACAAATAAAAAAAAACATTTTATTTAGTAGTACCTATCTTCTAATTTAGTCCCATCCTCACGCAAAAATAACCCATCAAATAGGTCTAATAGAAAAAAAAGACTGTATACATTGTCATGTACAAAATCAATTTTATAACATCTTTTTGCATCTGGGGTTAATAAGTAGTAGAAAGAGAAAGAGCTAAGTAGTAGAAAGAGAAGAGAGAAGAGCAGCAGAGCTGTAATATCATTTTCTTGTTCCAGGAATCCCATGTCTTCTCTATGGCTTAGCAGCAATATTCATGATAAGGCACAAAGAAATAGTCCACACAAGTAAAGGCCCAGTTACCATTTACTTCCTCCTACCAGAGCATAAAGGAGCCAGATTTTAGATCTAAACTATAAGTAAGAATATTTATTTGTTTTATAAGGATTTAATTAAGAATAAATTTGAATTTAAACGGCTATTTATCTATTTGCTTACACTGATGGGTAGGTAAAACGAATACTTTATTATTGTAATTATCTTTGAAAAAACCCTTACATGGATAAGGTAACAAAATTATTCAAATGTCGTAGTGACGGTAATATTGGATTGATATTTACTTACTTACTCCATTGGCTTAGCGATCTAAAATGGATCTCGGCTTCTAAAACGATAGTTTCATTGCTCCCTATTCTGCACCATTTCAATTGTTAACTTAAGACGACAATTGAATGCCTTTTTGCAGGCACGTTTTTTGATGGTAAGTAGTTAAAATTCACGCAAAAAAAAAAAAACAGCGCACTCCGGGAGTGCAGGCAGAAGTGAAAACAATAAACTTGTTATTTCTCATAGAATATTTCTTGAAACGATCTGCTACTGCCATCTATTAGCACTCACTTAAACAAATATAGTTTATTTTTTATTCGCTAGATGGCAGTAAAAATTTAAATCAGCGCCATCTACATTCGAATAGCGGTCTTTCTAGAAACTAAGTTTCTCAATGTTAAACAAAAAGACTAACACAAATAAAATCTCATCTGTCGCGTCAAATCTCATCTGTCGCGTCAAAATCTGTCGCGAGAACGGCTGAAAATGCTCATCCACAAAAGAGCCCAACGCGCCATAAGAAGTTTTCACTTCAAAACGATGGTGACACATTCACAGGACTGCAGGTGCAGTCAACGCAGTCTAACACTGCACAAATGTACAACCACTTCTCCTGTTACTTATTCTTAAACCTTAGGTAATGGATGCAATGTAAAAAAATCTTAGGAATTTTTTATCAAGTTTATTGACCTAAATTATTTTCTTGACATGATGATTTTGCAACTTGAATATACAAATCATATTTTAGGAGATGATATGGCGAATTTGACGATATCTAAGTAGGTGAGTATTAAATAGGTCAGTTGGCATTTAGCTGTACTGTCTCAACATGTTGAAATAAGAATATGACGTGCTTAATATCTGCGGAATAGAAGAAAACAATTAAGTTGGCATCTTGTACCTTCTTAAGAGGAAAGATCTCCGGTCGCTTCTCTATACAAACGTAGTCGACTGTTTCCTCCCTAGATATTGACACTAGGGCAATTTTTTTTTAGCATAAAACTTTTATCTGCAATGAACATGCCCCTATGTTTTTATTTTGTTTTTTTTTTACTCTTACTTTCTATGATAATAGGATATGAAAAAAAAACAAGACATAGGAGCATAGTCATGGCAGTTATAGGTTTTATGCAACAAAAATATTTGTGCTAATGTCATTATCCAGAGAGGAAACAGTCGACTACGTTTGTATGGAGAGAGCGTCGGTACCCTTTCCTCATAAACAGTGACCATTATGTTTTTAGGTGCCTTTTTTGTAGGTTACACACATCGATCATTTAACGATGGTCATACACTAAACTGTGTATAAATAATGTTAAGAAAAGTCCTGCTGCTATTTTGGGTCTAGTTATTTGGTAAGTCCTTTATCTAGATAAAATTGATCATAAACGAAAAGGCGTTTAAAAAAAAAATAAGTAAATTAGAGTTACACGCCGCCGCGCCGGCCGGTTGTAAGGGGCATATTACATTATCATATTTAAATGATCATATATTTGATCCAATTTAATTGACTATCATATTTGTCATATTTGTGTATTACACTATCAAAGTTCTTTGATGCTGTTTTACGTGGTTTTACGTCATATGTGGTTGCAATGGAGAACGCTCCGGTGGTGTGCGTGTTCAAAATAGTGTCGGGCTCGGGCATGGTATTGTCGTCAGGGTTACCAGATCTCAGAGAACTCGATTTGCCAAAAGACATTGTCATTTTTAGTATGGCTTTTTTTGTTATTTCAGCAAGATTATGCTAGTATATAATTAGAAAAAGAACTACATTACATTATTTGAAACACATTAACGAACAAGAAATTAAAAACTGTTTTTTTATATTTGCTTTTAAATACCTAGTGGAATTAAATAAAAAACAACTGGCAACACCTGTTCCTATGACCGTATCCAATCTCTCAGCAAAAGTCAAAAATCTATGATCAAGGAGAAAATGAATCATATGTCTATATTACATTATCCAATAACATTGACTCATAGATCTATGATCCAAGATAAATGACAGTGTAATATGGGGCATATTACACTGTCATTTATCTTAGACAGAAATGTTAAAAATTCTCCTAGATTTAAAATTCTATGCTTTTCATCAAATAGTTCCTATGCCGTCATGTTAGCTTCCCTGTCTCTCTGAATACAAAACAAAGTAGCACATTCAAGTTACTATTTATTTGCATTGCTACCAACAGAACTGCATAGGAACTAAACAGTAAGGGTTAGAGAAAATAGGAACTGTAAGATGAAACGCAGTAGGTACTCTAGTTAGACAATCTAGTTAGACTTACCGATGAGAATGTTTCAAGTTCCATAGCAGGAACTCCTATGAATCTAATGTAAATGGGTTTTTGTGCACGCAATATGATAATAACGATATCTGTACGTATAAGTTGACCGAGACGGTTCCTCTCCCAGCCGCAGGTCCAACACGCGTCACCTACTTCGAAACCCTTGAATAAAATACATAATTAGTTGGCATGATACTGGTTAGTTTATTAAAACATTTATCTAGGGAGGGGTGGGAAAATCATTACCTCACACACATCACATTTCCATTCGTTTATAATAGCAACGCCCGGTGCGCTGATTTTTTACGGGTTTGAGAAAGGAGCATAATTTGAAGAGCGCCAGTAACAGCTTTTGTCGACAACTGTCGGTCTAGGGTTCAGCTCCCACCGTGCGCCCGCTCATGTCTAATCCTTTACTTCGTAACTGCTTCCTAAACCATAGAGATACCTACTCAAAAATTCTAGTATAACGAAGATACTTAGCAAAAAGTGTATATCTGAAGGCCAATTCTCGTAAATAACATTGTTCAAATTACATTTCAATATCATTTCGATTGCATTTCGATCTCAAATAATACCCTCAAAGTAGCTCAAAATACCCTCAAAGTTAGCTTTTTGTACAAAAAAACTGACTTTGAAGGTATCTTTTGCAATCGAAATGCAATCAGGATGATATTGAAATGTAATTTAAACAATATTTTTTACGAGAATTGGCCTTCAGGCCACCTACCTTATTTCTCAGAAGAGTGCCAAGATAGCAAGGGATCCAAAGTTGCACACAACCCGCGATAAACAGCAACATA
The DNA here is from genome assembly GCA_907269075.1 of Idaea aversata. Taxonomy (NCBI): domain Eukaryota; kingdom Metazoa; phylum Arthropoda; class Insecta; order Lepidoptera; family Geometridae; genus Idaea; species Idaea aversata. The sequence continues at coordinate 10,586,085 of OU026091.1, forward strand.
AATAAAAAGTTTAATTTTCCGTTTTCGAAATCCTGTCAAAATTTAAAAAATATAGTCTAATAGGTATACCTAATTGTCTTAAGCGAGTAGCCTTGCGTAAGAAATTTAATTCGCATGGGTCCTGCGCGTAGGAATACTGGAATTAAATGTAGCCCAAGTATCAAAGTATCCACATATGTTTCATAATAATCGGTCCAATAATTTCAGAGCCTCTACAAAAATAATCTTAGAAAATGAAAATCTTACCTTTGCAGTTTGATACGCCATCAGACATATAGCCACGGAGCTTAACATTACTTGGTACACCAATGGATACCCAAACACTGATGATATATTACTCAAAGCTCTAAAATTACATATACAATAAGTTAACGAAAAGTACTCAGTTAAAAACCAACTACCTAGTTACGTACAAAAAAATTAAATTGCAAAAATTGAATCTCAGACCTATTATAAAAAATAATTTTTGGCTTTATCAAATTCCAGTAGAAAAGTTACCTTTTCAATGATACTTACTTGAACACAGAAATGTGCCAATTCACGATTCTACCCAATCTTTTATTCAAAATAAATTGCGTGGATATTCTCCTAGTATCATTTTTAGGTAACGATACAAGGTTCTCATCTAGGCCATCGAAAATTACACCAAAATCCAGTATTATCATCTCCAAAATAGTATAATAATGCAGTAAGAAGTGAAACAATAAATAAATGTATCCTGGGAAATAAAAAAAACATAGGACAACCATTAGGTACCCTTTCCGATCTAGCCCCATACCGCTAGCATCTATCCAAGTAGCCACTAGGCTTTTTATATATATGGATGCATTATTATACCAGGCAACGGCTATCTGTGCCAGGTAACAGATAGCCGTTGCCTGGTATAATAATGCATCCATAATTCTATTATTTTCATTACTATAATTATGATACACGAAAGTTTGTGTGTGAATGCGAGCTAGTGTGAAGTGTATCTTATTATGTCGCTGCCAACAAGCTTAATTAGCCGTCCAATCAACAGCCTAGCCTCTTTACTAAACAGCGCCGTTCAACTAGCGGCCTGAATGATATTCAGCCATTTGATCAAACAGCTAAGCAAAAGACTTGGATCGATGACGTTTAATTACATGTTTAGCATGTTCATTTCAATTTAGTTCCACTTTCTGCCACCTAGGGCCGAAACTCTCCAAACTGTCAAAATAGCGTCGGCAAACATCATATTTAATGGGAAATGAGAATTTAGCGGTGACCGACTCGAGTAATTACATTTTTAAAGCAATTTTTTATTGAAAACTATCAACAGCCTAGCCAATAGAGGCTAGCCTGCCGATACTAAACAGCGCCGTTCAACTAGCGATAGCGGCCTGAATGATATTTAGCCATTTGATCAAACAGCTAGACAAATTACTTAGATTGATGACGTTTCAATACTTACCTAGGCTGTTCATTTCAATTTAGTTCCACTTTCTACCTTACGAATGACCTAAGCATTAGGCAGCCAGTTTATCAAATGTTGTAACAAACGCTACGTCTGAATATCATTCAGGCCGCTAAGTAAAGAGGCTAGGCTGTTGATTGAACTGATAATTTAACTAGTTGGCTGCGACACATAAGTATGGTAATTCTTCATGCAAAATAGATTGAACCAATAGCGATGATACTCGGACCTATAGTAAGTATACTGCTCCTTTTGATGGAATCGGGATAAGCTACGTCAAGTGGCTGAAACCACGTGGCGTAGCTTACATTCAATACCACAAACTTACCACCAAATCCAGCGGAATATATAACACAAAATAGCAAAGATATCGACAGGAGTATTTCATAATTGGGTGTCCTGTAGGCATCATCTTTGAGTAACCATATAGGAAATGGCAGCGGCCGGATCATGAGCTCATCCTGAGTCGCAAATAGACTCTGATATAATAACATTACCACGGGAAAGGAAATAAACATTACTAAAATGAATGCAATGAAAACACCCCAGCTGATGGTACATTTCCATATCAGTAATTGATTCTTTAAAAATAATTCCCTAAAAATCAGATAAATATTAATATCCGACATATTCGAGTCGGAAACTTTTTTGTATTGATAATGTCTTTATGTTGTGTCTACCTGTGTCCAAATCCCAAATTACAGATAAATTTAAAATCGTCGTTCATTTCTTCTAAAAGCTCGAGAACTTTAATCCTGTTACCCAAAATGCCGAAGAATATGCAAGGAATACATCCGAGCATGACAAGGTAACAAAAAGATTCGATGGCGTATGAATAGTCTTCGTCCATCTTTGCACCTTTGTAGATATTCATTAGTTCGAAAACAACGCCAACTATTGTAAAACCTCCTCCAATGAACGGCCATATGAATCTAAAATAAGCGCAAGATTGAAACACCATAAATTCTTCTTCTTTTGTAACGCAAAAGAATTAAATTGAATGTAGCAGAGGATGCATTTATTTTCTTCTTTTGCAAACCTGACAAAACTATCTCGGTTACGATAGAATATTCCGAAACTGGCAACAGTTATTAAAATTTGGGGATGGAAATCATATAAAGTGATATCAGCTCTATCGAAATCGTAATAATGTTTTGAAAACAATTTTTTAAATGACTCTGAGAACTGCATGTTCTTTTTCACTTCTCTCAACTAGATATCGTGAAACTATGAGTGAACTGTAGATTATCTAGAACTGAAATTTTAAATTGAAGCTTATAAGCTCCTCATAAATCTTATAAATAGGTAATTATTTAAAATATCTAATTTGCCATTGTCTATAATAAGGGGTAGGACCTATAACTGAATTCATTACAGCAAATTTTAGATTAATGAGGGCAATCATTTCCTAGTTATTCATCGCTAGAAACTGTAATTTGCTATGGCTATGAGACTCGTTGCTCGTATAATTCAATTAAGTCAATTAAAAATACATTCTTATGAAAAAAGAATGTATTTTTTGATTGATTTAATTCAATTATTTATCTATTGGGTACGCTATTTGACCGATTTCAACCTCAATTTATTGAAAAAAACCAAAGATTACACACACAGAGGTACAATGAATGCTCGATGATCACAGACATTAATATTTATCTCTATAGTATATCTATGTGATGTGAATAAGTACCTACTATTCATATTAAGTAGTATATCAGTTGTCGAGCACCCATAACACAAGTCTAGTTAATTATCTTGGGGCTAGATAGCGATGTGTGGAATGTCCTGCAATGTTTATTATTATTATTTATATTCAATTTAATTCATTTATTTATCAGATAACATAACATAGTACCTACTAACATTGATGAATCTATGTTATCTGATACTTACAACTATGTTGGTAACAATTTAAAGGTATTTTTATATTGAGGTAATTTTTTTCGTGTCGACAAAACTTTTGTTCAAGATGATATTGTGAGGATTTAATAGAGGCATAGGTACAACTAATAAAACTGTCGTCCAGTAGCGCTTTTTTGATAAACTAATAGTTACCTATCTATTGAAAATCAATCTAAGTAAGTATATAAAAGAGTAAAAGTCTCATCACGAAAAGTCTAAGGCTACATTAGCTACGAGTCTTGAGCTGTTTTATGTGAATTATAAGATCACGGTCGTCTTTTGTTTTCTTTAATTTTTTAGTGTAAAATGCAAGGAACAATATTTTTCTAAAGCCGTGGAATGTGGCAATTATTTTGAACTACTAGATGAAGACAACATCCATGATCAGATATCCAAAGCAATATTGCTGAAAGAACAATACGTTTTCATTTATTGGACTTTGAGTACCTATTACTTTCTATTACATTCTTGATGGTACAATGGTACATAGAGTATTCGCTTCTGGAAATCTTGAGGAAAAAATTAACATGGCATAACTCCACAGCCAGGACTCGGATCCCAACCAAACAAACGTCAGCAGGTACGAAGAAGACTCCCCTGTCATACATGTTAAATTGCCCCCCCTCTCTACCAAACATCCTGGTGGTATTAGATCTACCCCCGTCTATCACTGCATTAATAGCATTAACTGCATGTCCCACATTCTATTCTTACTTTATCTCTAGTACCTAATGGATGCAAAATGAAAAATCTTAGGTAATTTTTATCAAGTTTATTGACCTAAATTGGGTAATTTCCTCGATACGATGAATTAGTTGGTATTCAGCTGTACTGTCTCAACATGTTGAAATAAGAATATGACGTGCTCAAAATCTGCGGATTGAAAAAAAATTATATATGATGTTTTGTACCGTCGTAAACAAAGACTATTTAGAATCACTACATAGTATAAAACAAAGTCGCTTTTCTGTCCCTATTTCCCTTTGACCGCTTAGATCTTTAAAACTACGCAACGGATTTTGATGCGGTTTTTTTAATAGATAGAGTGATATCGTGATATTGAGTGAGTGGGAAGGTTTATATGTATATAATACATGCATAATATAGCCGTGCGAAGCCGGAGCGGGTCGCTAGTAGAATATAATTCATAGTATACACACAGATATTAAGAAACAATAAGAGATAGTTACAAAGAAAGGTAAAACTAATAAGAAACAATAAGAGATAGTTACAGTGAAAAGTATATACAAAATCCAGAGAATAAATAATAAGGATCTGTTGCCCGAATGGGTAAAGCCTCAGCATATTTTTTTGTAAGCTTTAGGTGCTACTTTTTATTATATTGGTCGCACGCAATAAACTGTGTATAAACAATGTTAAGAGAAGTCATGCTGCTATCATAGGTCTAGTTGAAAGATATCGACAAATATATCGAAAAAAGATATATAGGCAAAATCCTTTAGTTTGACTATGATCATTGATGATGGTGACTTACCGATGAGAATGTTTCAAGTTCCATAGCAGGAACTCCTATGAATCTGATGTAAATGGGTTTTTGTGCACGCAATATGATAATAACGATATCTGTACGTATAAGTTGACCGAGACGGTTCCTCTCCCATCCGCAGTTCCAACACGCGTCACCTACTTCGAAACCCTTCAATAAAATACATAATTCGTTTGCATGATACTGGTTAGTATAATAAAACACTTACCTATCTAGAGAGGGGTGGGAAAATCTTTACCTCACCTACATCACATTTCCATTCGTTAATAATAGCAACGCCGCGCCGGTGCGCTGATTTTTTACGGGTTTGAGAAAGGAGCATAATTTGAAGAGCTCCAGTAACAGCTTTTGTCGACAACTGTCGGTCTAGGGTTCAGCTCCCACCGTGCGCCCGCTCATGTCTAATCCTTTACTTCGTAACTGCTTGCTAAACCATAGAGATACCTACTCAAAAATTCTAGTATAACGTACTTAGCAAAAAGTGTATATCTGGCCACCTACCTTATTTCTCAGAAGAGTGCCAAGATAGCAAGGGATCCAAAGTTGCACACAACCCGCGATAAACAGCAACATAAATAAAAAGTTTAATTTTCCGTTTTCGAAATCCTGTCAAAATTTAAAAAATATAGTCTAATAGGTATACCTAATTGTCTTAAGCGAGTAGCCTTGCGTAAGAAATTTAATTCGCATGGGTCCTGCGCGTAGGAATACTGGAATTAAATGTAGCCCAAGTATCAAAGTATCCACATATGTTTCATAATAATCGGTCCAATAATTTCAGAACCTCTACAAAAATAATCTTATAAAAGGAAAATCTTACCTTTGCAGTTTGATACGCCATCAGACATATAGCCACGGAGCTAAACATTACTTGGTACACCAATGGATACCCAAACAGTGATGATATATTACTCAAAGCTCTAAAATTACATATACAATAAGTTAACGAAAAGTACTCAGTTAAAAACCAACTACCTAGTTACGTACAAAAAAAATAAATTGCAAAAATTTGAATCTCAGACCTATTATAAAAAATATTTTTTGGCTTTATCAAATTCGATTAGAAAAGTTACCTTTTAAATGATACTTACTTGAAAACAGAAATGTGCCAATTCACGATTCTACCCAATCTTTTATTCAAAATAAATTGCGTAGATATTCTTCTAGTATCATTTTTAGGTAACGATACAACGTTCTCATCTAGGCCATCAAAAATTACGCCAAAATCCAGTATTATCATCTCCAAAATAGTATAATAATGCAGTAAGAAGTGAAACAATAAATAAATGTATCCTTGAAAATAAAAAATAAACGACAACCATTATAACCCTTAACGCTAGCCTCTAGCCAAGTAGCCATTAGGCTTTTTATATGGATGCCAGGCAATGGATAGCCGTTGCCTGGCATCCATATAAAAAGCCTATTACTATTATAATACACTAAACACTTGTGTGTGAATGTGAGCTAGTGTGTAGTGTATATGTCGAATCAACAGCCTAGCCTCTTAACTAAACAGCGCCGTTCAACTAGCGGCCTAAATGATATTCAGCCATTTGATCAAACAGCTAAGCAAAAGACTTGGATCGATGACGTTTAATTACTTGTCTAGCCTGTTCATTTCAATGTCTGCCACCTAGGGCCGAAACTCTCCAAACTGTCAATATAGCGTCGGCAAACATAATATTTAATGGTACAATGGAAGATTGTAGTGACAATAAAAATAAGAATTCAGCGGTGACCGACTTGAGCAATAACATTTTTAAAGCTAATTTCTATCGAAAATTATCAACAGCCTAGCCAAGAGGCTACTCTGCCGCTAAAGATACTTAAAAGGCAGCGCCGTTCAACTAGCGATAGTGGCCTGAATGATATTCAGCCATTTGATCAAACAGCTAGTCAAATAACTTGAACCAATGACGTTTCATTACTTGCTATATATAGTACTATATATACTATACCTATAGCCTTTTCATTTCAATTTAGTTCCACTTTCTATCGTACGAATGGCCTAAGCATTAGCCAGCCAGTTTATTAAATGTTGTAACAAACGCTACGTCTGAATATCATTCAGGCCGCTAATTAAAGAGGCTAGGCTGTTGATTGTACGGATAACTTAGTTGGCTGCGATATACAGGGTGAATTTTTTATGTGGGCCTTCAGGGCTATATCCTGAACTATAAAAGATAGCGAAAAATGCTGAAAGGAGTTGCGTGCCCGATTTTGACAAAAACTAAAACTGCATCATTAGGTTTTTGAAAAACTCATTATACTAGCCAGTAATCGAACCTGTTGATTTTGCAAAAAAAATCATCCTATATTTTTATACCAATCGATAGTCTTGCTGATGGAGATTAATTCCTGGAAACAAGTATAGTATGGCAAATTGAAAGAAATAGCTCTTTTGTGTAGTTTTCTACAATTTTCATGTTTCCGTCTCTGGCAAAGTAATAGCGTATGAGACATAGAGAGGAAGTAATATTTTTCTAAATGTTTTAAATATGTTCTTAATTCTCTACATTACATAAAATTTGTAAAAACAGATTATATTTTTTGTGCAGCAGTTTGTTACGTCATTAGCCATACTTCCTCACTACATTTTTTCCGGAATAGTAGTAAGTATGAAAATTACAGAAGACTACAAAAATTTGCTATTTCCTTTGATTTGCCGTACTATGTTTGTTTACAAGGATTGATCTCTATCAGCAATTCTATGAATTGGTATAAAAATATAAAATTGTTATTTTTTTTGCAAAATCAACAGGTTCGTAATGAGTTTTTCAAAAATCTAATGATGCAGTTTTAGTTTTTGTTAAAATCGGGCACGCAACTCTTTTCAGCATTTTTCGCTATCTTTTATAGTTTAGGATATACCTAGCCCTGAAAGCCCACATAAAAAATTCACCCTGTATATGTGGTAATACTTCACGCAAAATAGATTGAACCGATAGCGATGATACTCGAACCTCGATATAGTATACAGTTACTTTTTTTGTAACGGAATCGGGATAAGCTACGTCAAGTGGCTTAAACCACGTGTAGTGGCTTAGCTTGTATTCAATACCACAAACTTACCACCAAATCCAGCGGTATATATAACACAAAATAACAATGATATCGACAGGAGTAGTTCATAATTGGGTGTCCTATAGGCATCATCTTTGGGTAACCATATAGGAAATGGCAGCGGCCGGATCATGAGCTCATCCTGAGTCGCAAATAGACTCTGATATAATAACATTACCAAAGGAAATATCATAAACATAACTCCAATAAATGCAGCGAAAATACCCCAGCTGATGGTACATTTCCATATCAGTAATTGATTCTTTAAAAATAATTCCCTAAAAATCAGATAAATATTAATATCCGACATATTCGAGTCGAAACTTTTTGTATTGATATTGTCTTTTATGTTGTGTCTACCTGTGTCCAAATCCCAAATTACAGATAAATTTAAAATCGTCGTTCATTTCTTCTAAAAGCCCGAGAACTTTAATCCTGTTACCCAAAATGCCGAAGAATATGCAAGGAATACATCCGAGCATGACAAGGTAACAAAAAGATTCGATGGCGTATGCATAATCTTCGTCCAGTGTTGCACCTTTGTATATATTCATTAGTTCGAAAACAACGCCAACTATTGTAAAACCTCCTCCAATGAACGGCCATATAAATCTAAAACAAACGCAAGTTTTAAAATCATAAAATTGATCCTTCTTTGTCATAAGCACAGTTCCAAAACCTTCAATCTTTCACAAGAGTACTTAATTGAATGTAGTTTAGTAAGAATTTATTTTTGTTGCAAACCTGACAAAACTATCTCGGTTACGATAGAATATTCCGAAACTCGCAACAAGTATTAAAATTTGGGGATGGAAATTATATAAAGATATATCGGCTCTATCGAAATCGTAATATTGTTTTGTGAATAAGTTTTTAAATGACTCTGAGTACTGCATGTTGTTTTTTTACTTCTCTCAACCATATATGGGATACTATAGATTATCTAGAACTGAAAGATAAGGCTAAAAGCTCCTCATAATTATAAAAAAGCATTTCTAATTTGCGATTGCCCTTAATAAGGGGGTGAAGTAGAACTGGATTTATTACAGCAATTTCCAGATTAATGTGGCCAATCATTCCCTAGTTATTCATCGCTAGAAACTGTAATTTCCTCCGGTTATTAGGCTCGTTGCTCGCTCGTATATGATTTCATTAGAATTTCAGTTTTAATTGACTTAGCATAATTATAGGTGTCTTTAATTTTTGAAATATGCACGTCTTTTTAACCTTAATTTATGATATGTTCTTATTAAACCCCTTTTAGGCTCATAATACTAAGTACCTACGTATTATGCACGCGTGAGTTATATATAACCAACTAGTGCTAAAATGTTATCCCGATAAGTTAAATACGTATCTGCTAATTACATGTTAGGTAGATGAAATATTCTTAATTTATCTGGGTTATACTGTTTCGATGTATAAAAAGGTAGGTACCAACAAAGAGGTTTTAAGCTAGCAAAAGTGGTTGTCTCTAAAGTCGGTTTTTGAACGAAAATTTTACGTGATAACGTCCGAAAACAATTAAAAATTGAGTTTTGTTTTTATTTTGTTTTTCCTTTCCATAACTTTTGTTTTCTTACCATTATATTCTGTTTTTAACCCCCGACGCAACAAAAATGGCAAAACCCCTAAAAATATTGTGTGTCAGACGAGGTTGTATAGGTTAAGATACACGTGTGGATTGATCTTTGTATCTCGGCTTTGTTGAACGCACTCGCGTACCGCTCGCGCGTGTTAAACCGCCTCTATGCAAGGATCAATTTTCCTCACTTGTATCGCAATGTAGGTACTTATACACATTAGCATTGATGTCTATGAGATCATATAGTAGGTACCACGGCTGTAATAAGATTACTAAGGTTTCAGTTTTTTGATATAGCCCATGGATCTTCTGAGAATGATCCAATTTTCCCTAAAGAATTGTGGGGTTGTAACATTTTAGCATTGCGGTCAGTCATTTTATTTTAAACTTTATCGTAAAGTGTTAGGTATTCATGTTATACCTATGGCAATTTTTTTTTACAGATATGCCTATTTAATTACTAAATACTTAAGGTATATCTGACACGTATATGGTAGAAAGCGGATCGATCTTCAACAAAGCTTTTGTTGCAAGACGAAAGAACCTAAGTAAAGTCTATAAATACCAGTAGTAATAGTTATATTGTGAGTATTTAACTAGGGGCAGACAACAACTGATAAACTGTCGCGCGGTAGCTCTTCTTTGATTATCTAATAGTCCCATAATTTAGTGTTACAAAACAACAATAATGACTGTCGAAACAGATGCTGTGCAAAATGTATTCCAGTCAGTGACCTGTCATAAAAAGATAAGTTTATATTTTATGCGGTCTCATTGTTGTTATAATGATAATTAAAAGTTGAAGTCATTAAGAATTTAAGGTCAAAGGGTACCTGCGCTCTCTCCATACAAACGTAGTCGACTGTTTCCTCCCTGGATATCATTATCCAGGGAGGAAACAGTCGACTACGTTGACTAGTGTCATCACTAGCACAAATATTTTTGTGCCATACAACCTATAACTTCCATGACTATGCCCCTATGTTTTGGTTTTTTTTTATTTTCTATTTATCATAGAAATTAAAATTAAAAAAATACAAAAAAAAAAAAAAAAAAAAAATAGGGGCATGGTCATGGCAGTTATAAGGTTTATGGACCAAAAATATTTGCTCTAGTGTCATTATCCAGGGAGAAAACAGTCGACTACGTTTGTAATAGTTTGTATGGAGAAAGCCCCCGGTACCCTTTCCTCTTAAAATCTGTTTACCTTTGTGTAGGTAAGAAGAAAAAACAACTTTATTATAAGATAATTAAACACTTTATGTACTTTAATCATGAAATAGTTTATTTTAATATCATTTATAATGCATGAAAATTGAGTTACTAATACAAAGAATATTGATCAGAAAATACATGCAACAACTAAGTGAATCACTAACTTCAATTTACTAAACTCAAGTCAATCGCCTAATAATTACTTACACTATTCGAAAACACACTTCACACTTAACTTCTTACTCTCAATCTATTATTCACTATCACCACTTAGTTATATTATTTTCTTGGAGCTGTTTCCTCTTTGGAAACTTGTAGAAGACTGCCTCCCGTTTCTCAGCCGAGGCCCGTTGTTAGAGTGGGGCGTCGGAGTGGGGAGACCACGTCGCCCCTTTGTACACGTCGCCATGACGTAACGTCCGGAAACGTTTTCGAACTTTAAATCGAGCGATAACATTCGGCCGTCCTGCCATCGTGTTCGCCCTCGAACACGGATGTAGTCTCATGCGGGAGCTGAGAACGACAAGAAAACCAAGTTAGCTTTACATAACATAATTGATCAGATTCTTTCAAGTCTCGTTTGTAAGCAATCTGATCGTTTTAATACAGCAGAGTAACCAGAATTTTGGAGGAGTTGGTTATCCCATCGCCGGCCAACCAACCCAACCAAAAGACATCGCATTATTACAATACTTCTACATTCACACACCAGAGCAAAGGAAACAGAATCTTGGAAGAGCTGGCTATCCCATCGTCGGCCAACCAACTCAACCAAATGGCTTTAACCAAGTGATGTTCAATATCAGCTTAGTTGTGTATCGCCATGTATTTATTGTAACGGTTTTCACCATGGATATCCGTTACTACCATACAATCCCGTCACTTTACTTCTGCTGGGGAAATGCTCGAAGCGACTGCATGTGACTACCTATTAGCAGAATAATCACTGTACCTCAATAATGACATTAAGTAATTAAAATAAATTCATTGTGTTATAATCGGACAAAAAAAACTGAAATAAACACATATTTGGTATTAATTTCTTACTTTTAGTTTTCGATAACATTTGGCTTGTCTGATATCTGAATCCAAGGTTTCATGTTTTCAGCACATGCAACACCATCGTAGCGCTTAGAACTCCTCTCAGCTCCTCTCATGTCGGCGACCTTGTAGCGATCATGACCTAGTACTTCCATGATCTGAAATGGCCCTTTATACAACGGCATTAACTTTGTACTCTGCCCATCATTAGACTGACTTGGTATTCTAATTACAACTAAGTCTCCCAATTTGTACGCAGGCGCATCCTTTCTTCTGGAATCAAATGCAGCCTTTTGTCGTTCTGCATCCTTTTGTATGTTCTCATCAACCTTACATCTCAAGGTTGTGAGATCAACCGTGGTCTCAGTCGCATCATCATCAATGATCCCGTCGTTGTTCATTCGAATTCGATAGCCAAAAAAAACTTCACTTGGGATGGCAGACGTGGTCTTATTAATTGTGCTATTAATGCCCTGCTGTATACTTGTAATATGTTGGTCCCACTTATTATTATCGGTGTCAGCACCCATACTACGCAATGCCTCCAATATAGTTAGATTATACCTTTCGACCTGTCCGTTCGAACGTGGCATCCCAGTGGCTATAACATGAGATCTAATATTTTTATCGTTACAGAAGGTTTTGAATGTGCCTGAAGTAAATGCACTACCAGCGTCGCTAATCATACGCTTAGGATTACCGAATACTTTAAAAATTTTATTTAGTTCATTAATAACAATTTTAGATTTAGTATTTTTAACAGCAGAAATGAATACAAACTTGGTAAAAGAGTCAACTATAACCAGTAAATACGAATTCTGTTGTGTGGATTTTATAAAAGGACCTAAATGATCTAGATGTAGTGTGTGGAATGGTCTTGCATATTTTGGAATTGGATATAATTTTCCAGGTTTTTTACCATGGATATTCTTGTAATAGATGCAATTGAGGCAATTTTTAATGTACTTAGCAACAATTTTCTTTAAGTGCGGGAACCAATATTTGGATCTAATTCTTTCTACGGTTTTATCTATAGCAAAATGACCTAGATCATCATGGTTAGTTCTTATTATTTGCCAGACACATTTTTTTGGCACCAACCACTTCCTACCATACTCCGTTCGACGGTACACTTTATTGCCAAGTAATTCGTACTGATTGAAAATTTGCTTATTTGTTTCGGCCTCACCTGACACCAAAATGTCCCTAATACTACAAATATTTGGATCCTGGAGCTGTACAGATAGAAGCCAGTCTCCTTCAGTTATGGACATAATATTATCAACGACTAAACCGTTACTGTCTATGACTGGGTTACGACTCAGCGCGTCGACATGTTGCATTTGAGCACCTGGCTTATGTATAATTTCGAAACTAAACTCTTGAGTTTGTAACACCCACCTAGCAATGCGTGGAATTATTTCTTTTTTCTGTAATGCATGTCTAACAGAGTTACAATCAGTAAAAATCTTAAATTGAGTACCAAGTAAGTAGTGCCGGAATTTTTGCAAGGCTACTATAATTGCCAATAACTCCAGTTCAAAGGAGTGATATTTTTTTTCATCGTTAGTCGTTTGACGACTGTAAAAATGAACAGGTTGTTCACCATTATCTGTGACTTGTGCCATTATACACCCTAATCCATCACGACTAGCGTCCGTATACAAACAAATTGGCAATTGAGAATTAAATATTTTTAGAACAGCCGTGTCAATAAATGCCTTTTTAATATCAAGTACGGCTTGCTCTTGTTGACTACCCCATTCCCATTTCGAATCCTTTTTTAACAATTTTGTTAGGGGGTGACAAATGAATGCACAATTTTTGACAAATTTTCGGAAATAATTTATTAGTCCTAAAAATTGACGCACTTGATGAACGGATTTTGGATTTGGGAACTCTTGAATGGCCTTTAATTTTTTTGGACTAGGACGGATACCGCTTTCCGAAATATCGTAACCAAGAAATGTGATACTCTCTTGGAGGAATGAACATTTATCAAGATTTATTGTCAGCCCATTTGCTTGGAGAACTTGTAACACATTTTCTAAACAAACTATATTCTCGTCTCGAGTTTTTGTGGCAATCAACAAGTCATCCATATAACAGATTACCTTGTCAAATCGCAAGTTTCCTAAGACAGTATTCATCAACCTTTGGAATACCGATGGTCCATTACATAACCCAAATGGCATTCGTAAAAACTCAAAATGACCATCAAGTGTAATAAATGCTGTTTTGGGTACCGCTTCTGGTTTTACAGAAATTTGGTGATATCCGCTTTTTAAATCTAATGAACTGAAGCACTTACACCCCTGCAATCTATCCACTAAGTCCTCAATCAAGGGCATCGGGTACTTTTCTTTAATTGTAATTTTATTAAGATGACGATAATCAATGCATAACCTTTTTTCCCCTGATGACTTGTCCACTAAAAGAGCGGGGCTTGCATATGCTGAATGACTATCCCTAATAATTCCGTTTTTTAACAAATTATCTACGATTTCGCGAGTTACCTTTCTTTCAGATTCCGACATTCTATAGGGTTGAAAACAAACCGGCTTATTGGAAGTTAATTCGATATCCAACTCTACACATTTTGTCTTTCCTAAAGTGGACAAATCATCAGAAAAACAGTTAGAATATTTTGAAAGAATTGAGTTGAGCAAAGATTCATCTTCATTTGTAACGTTTTTATTAATGGAACTGTTAATGTTTAAAACCGTCATTGATTTTGTGGTTTGAAAAGTTAATGCATTTCCTACACGAGTATACATGATACTATTATTTTCGGTAAAATTACGGCCTATCAACAATTCACACCCAACCAACTCATCAATAATATACAAAAGTGTGACCAATTCTACTGTATCTACTTTCAATGTAACGGCAACAGCCTTTGAAACTTGGGTACATGTGTCTTTAGTAAACCCTACCAAGCTAATCGGAGACTTTAAATTAAATGATTGTAAATTAAATCTGTCGACAATATCCTTAGTAATTAATGAACATTCACTACCCATATCAAAGAAAGCTTCACATTTATTATCATTAATTAGTACCTGCTTACAAAACTTTTGTTTACTTTTAGGTACATTAATCATTTTAACCTCTTGTTTCACTTCATTTTTCGGCTTCGAAAGGCATGCCTTTTCTAAATGCCCTCGCTTATTACATGAAGTACAACGAATATCATCCGTAATGCCACAATTATTTCTCCTATGGCCTACTTCACCACAGCGAAAACAAGTGGATTTTCTGCCAATCACATTATTCCCACTAGTAGAGGGCTCAATCGAGACGTTAGATTCAGATTTTAAATTCAGATTTCCCTGCAATATTGACGAACGGGACGTAGGTCTTATGATCGGGTTATTTTTCTGTACTGTGGGGCCAGAATAAATTTTACCGTGCAAAAATGAAGCTAGATCGTCACAATATTGAAAACTACCCGCTTCAGCAACTATCCTAATACTTGGATCACCTATACAACCTACAATAATCGACACTATATCACGATCTCTAAATCCTAATTGCAACTTATCAATCTTGGCTTTTTGTTGGAAATGGAATTCATAGAGGGACTGATTTACCGAAGGTTTAGTTTCCATCAACTCCTTTAACAATGTGAACATATTGCGCTTTGTTTGGAAAGTATCCGATAACCTATCACGCCACTGTTTCCAACGCCACTTGGTCCACAAGGTTTCGTTTTTTTGTTGGGAATCTAACCATGTTTTCGCAGTATTACGCAATTTTTGTAGGCCCTGATATTTTATCATTTGATCAGACCATCCAAAAGCAACAGCATTAGCTTCCAGCACATCAATCCACCTATCTACGTCATCCACTAGTGGGTCAAATTCGGGAATCACTGAAGATAATACAACATTTTGACTCACGGTTGATGATTCCTTGCGACGGTATTTTGCCTTTCTTCGGCGGCGATGATGATCATCACTACTGCTCGAGGAGCTGGAGCTCGTACTATCACTCGTGGAACGTGCTCGCCTGCGACGGCGGCGCCCTCGCGGCATTTTTACAGCCAAATAAGCGTAGTGCAGATCTCCACTTCTGATATAAGATAATTAAACACTTTATGTACTTTAATCATGAAATAGTTTATTTTAATATCATTTATAATGCATGAAAATTGAGTTACTAATACAAAGAATATTGATCAGAAAATACATGCAACAACTAAGTGAATCACTAACTTCAATTTACTAAACTCAAGTCAATCGCCTAATAATTACTTACACTATTCGAAAACACACTTCACACTTAACTTCTTACTCTCAATCTATTATTCACTATCACCACTTAGTTATATTATTTTCTTGGAGCTGTTTCCTCTTTGGAAACTTGTAGAAGACTGCCTCCCGTTTCTCAGCCGAGGCCCGTTGTTAGAGTGGGGCGTCGGAGTGGGGAGACCACGTCGCCCCTTTGTACACGTCGCCATGACGTAACGTCCGGAAACGTTTTCGAACTTTAAATCGAGCGATAACATTATAAAATGAATCTTATTGAAGTGAAAACTTCTTATGGCGCGTTGGGCACTTTTGTTGGTGAGCATTTTCAGCCGTTCTTGCGACAGATGAGATTTTGACAGATGAGATTTTAACAGTTATTGTGCTTCTACTACTATGCAATATTGAAAACAGCGCCATCTCTGTGCAAACGGCCGAACTACGATACTCACTTCTGTACAACAGTGTTAACAGCGACATCTCTCGGTGGATGGTGCAGCAGATATACAGTTTTCACTTCTGCCTGCACTCCCGGAGTGCGCTGTTTTTTTATTTTGTACTAGCAGCATTCCGTGGTTTCATCCGCGTAACTACCGATCCCGTGGTAATATCGGAATAAAAAGTAACCTATGTTATTTCCAATGAATCAATGTATCCTCATACCAAGTTTCATCTAAATCGGTGCAGTAGTTTCGGAGCCTATTCTGAAAATTAAATCTAGTCATAAAGTTCGTCGTTGAAGTAGAGTAAATTTTGCTTTGAAGTAAATACTTACACAATCACTACATAGTATAAAACAAAGTCGCTTTCTCTTATGCTTAAATCTTTAAAACTACGCAACGGATTTTGATGCGGTTTTTTTAATAGATAGAGTGATTCAAGAGGAAGGTTTATATGTATAATACATGCATAATATAGCCGTGCGAAGCCGGGGCGGGTCGCTAGTATTATATATTAGAAATGACAATCTGAATTTGCAAAAGCTTCGAATGTTGGTAAAGATCTTATCTACAAATTATACTTAGAAACAACTATAGAACAAAGTAGGTACCTACTTAAAAAACATAATTTTCCATGCAATAATTAACATTTTCAGATAAAGACGACTCGACCCAGGGTTTTCATAGTAAGACAACTTAGCTCGTATAAGTAGTACCAAACCTCGGATCACTGTAATGACAGATCCCGGAAGAATATCCAGTTCAAGGTTTTAGGAACATAAACATTTCTTACTTATTGGATGCATTCGGCAGCTTTAAATTATTACTTTATATTTCTCGTAGAACTGATGGGCGCGTTAGGGCCGAAAAGTCGTAGACTGGAGACTATGGAAAGCACAGCGCGGAAAGACCTCCGACTAGATGGACGTACGACTTAATTTAGGTCACGGGAAGTCGTTGGACGCAGATAGCATGCGACCAATCGCTCTGGAAGTCTTTGGGGCAGCGGCGAGGGTCACTGGCGCCCGGGGCAGAGTCATATTAATGTGCTGCCCTTTTGACATCATAAAAATAATAATGTTGGCAATTTGCCGCCCTTTTGACATCATAAATATAATAATGTCGCAATTTGCCGCCTTTTTGACATCATAAAAATAATAATGTTGGCAATTTGCCGCCCTTTTGACATCATAAATATAATAATGTTGGCAATTTGCCGCCCTTTTGACGTCTAAAAAATAATAATGACGACAAAACGTAACGCTATGAAAATAAAATTATGGAAGGATGCAGGGCGACTCGTAATTTGCAACAAATATTTTGGGCGGGAGGGACATTCAATATGTGCAAGTAGGTAAGAACTATTAATTTCTTGAAAAATTAATTGTCTGATTGACCGCCAGGGACTGGACAAAATATTGCCGCCCACCTAATACCACATGAGTAGGATACTTATCATGGCGTTTGGCATTCATCCTGCGTGGACAGACCTCTATATCCAAGTTTAAGTAGGATACTGTGCTACACATGTGCTAATACCACCATTAGGATCGCCCATCGCACTAACGAGTATTTGAGTGAAAAAATCGGACAAAAATATTTAATTTATTTATATAATTTTATGTGCAATTAAATTAAATAAAACACAAAGTTTGACCAATATAATAATTATATATTTAAAATTTTACATCTTTTTACATTTTTAGGATTCTTCAACTTCTTCTTCGTCGGAACTTTCGTCTTCGCTTTGTCTATTTTTAAATACCGTGCTGGCAGACATCATTTCTATTGCCTCCTTTGAGAAAGGCTGTCTTTTTTTATTTTGCGTCTTTCTGCTGCAGCTGATAAATGGATCTGAACTTAAAAGAAGTCTGTTTATTATATCTATGTTGCAGTCTCTGCGCGAAAATTTGCGGGAAAAATGTAATCTGTATTGCCTAAAATGTTTGTTTCGGGCTTCAGCTGCCTCTTCCGATAACTGACCAATAGGTAGGAGTGCATGAGCTATTACTTCACCTCCATGTATCAAAATTTTGTGTATGGTTGGTGACATGGGATGCCAACCATACAGATCGACATATATTTTTGCAGTTTCATTTGCGTATGCTTCAAATTTTTCTACATCAATGTTATTGCCACTTGATATTACTTCTAATATAATTTTAAACCTTTTTATTAAATCGACATTGATGCCAGTTATTCTTGAGGAGCATTCCGGATCTGCAAAAAATCTCCTTGACGTGTTCCCGTCATTAGTGTTCCCAAACCCTGCTTTGGGAACATCTACGAGTAATCCCATTTCCTCTTTAAAGGCTTTTTGTAGTTTTTCTTTAGTCTCTTTTACAATTATTTTTTCTTCTGTAGACCGTGCTTGCCATTTTTGTAAAGGCAATTTATAGGCTAAATGTAAAATAGATTCGAAAAATCGAATTCTTGCGTGAAGAATTGATAATCCAAACTTCAACGTTTCTACTTTACTTTCTTTTTTAATTAATTTATTAAAATCCTTCGAAGTCTGTCCGCAAATGTAGCATCTCATTGTAGATGAGGTGTCTGTAGCAGCATTACATACCTTGCCATCAATCATGGTAAGTAACAGTTTATGTTTTATTTTGCTGCCATCAATTTCTGTCTCCTGAAGCTGTTCGGCTTGGTTTTCAATGTATTGTATTTCTTGTTTTGTGATATCTTTTGTTTCATTTATAAATCTTATACGTATGGGTCTGCAGAATCTGACTGAAGACGGAACCGGATTTTGCCAAATGATTTTTTTCTCCTCTTCTTCAATGATAACAGATAGTCTTAGAGGCACTAGTGAGCTTTGAAAAATATTTGCATCACTATCTCCGTGATTTTCGAATTTTTGCTTGTATTGTGTCTGCTGAGATCCGTCACATCCCCATTTCGAAATTAACACCATATTTTGTTTTTCTTCTTCAGTGCATGACGTATTGACAACCTCCGCTATATATTTGTACAAGCGCAATGCAGTGTGATTTAGTAATGCTTGAAGTTTAACTTCTGCGCTTGTCTCAGTGACATGTATTGATTCTTCCTCGGGATAACATTCAATCTTAGCCATTTGTATGACAGAATAGCATGGGTAAATAGCTTTACCAGATCTGTGGATTATTTCCCATTGTCTTCTAGTGAAATCACCTTCAACAAAGATAGCCAGTGCTTCTGCTGGCGTATATTTTTTTACAGTTGTTTGCTTCTTGGTACTAGAAATAACTTTTCTAAGTTTAGTAGCTCTGGTGGGTGAAGCCATTAATTCTTTAATTATTTTTGATGCATCTTTATTTCCTGAAGTGCCCTGACTCACGCCAGCAGCATAAGTCAACTCCTCGACAGATACTTGTTCACGCAGATCTTTTGTTTTTCTCCGTTTGCTACGGTCACACACATCTTCAAATGATTTTTTTGGACGTCCAGGTTTTGGTAAGGTCATTTCAGGCCAGTTAGGTAATTCCATCGAAGAAGTAAGCCACACTTCATTACTTTTTAAAAACCGTTCTTCTTTGTATGAAGCTCCTCTCCACTTCTTTTTGAATTCACTTTTAAAGTGCTTCAAACCATTTACCATTTTATGTTTCTCATGTTCCGGACAATTTGTCAATTGGACAAGTCTATCTTCAAACAATGAAAACTTTTCTTCTATTTTGTGGCCCTTGAATTCATTTAAGATCTCCCACAATGCTCTTCTAGTAAATATCTTGATAGTTCTCGAATTATCTGTACGACAAATAAATAAATATATTAACTTAAAATAATT
The DNA here is from genome assembly GCA_907269075.1 of Idaea aversata. Taxonomy (NCBI): domain Eukaryota; kingdom Metazoa; phylum Arthropoda; class Insecta; order Lepidoptera; family Geometridae; genus Idaea; species Idaea aversata. The sequence goes on from OU026091.1 coordinate 10,606,301, forward strand.
GTGTAATTTTTACGTACGATTTAAAAGTCATATAAAACAAAATGGCGGACGTAGGCGGATGGTTTTATTATGATTTACAATAGCCAACAAATCAATTATTATATTGTTATAAAAGTTGTAGCCCGACAAGACACGACATATACATAAAAACACGATTGTTTGAAAAAGTAAAGCAAAAAAATGTACCTAAATTGTAACTGTTTTCATATCACATAAAAATATAAATTTTATACGACAAAGTAATCATGTAATATTTTAAAATGTAGTACATACCTTCTTCTGCCATATCCAATAAAAGTTTTTTCTAAATTGAACCACACAAACACACAACTGTGAAGCGAAGTTATAGTGCGAACAAAAGTGCCGAAAACAAAGACATGCGACTCCACGAACGGCTGAGTTTCGACTGATTTGTTAAAACAGGTCTAGAGCGGGGGGATTTTTAATGGCCGCCGTCTAAAAGGTCGGTTACCTGGCTATAGGAACAATAGCTTACATGACACTTTTGACTAAGTTGCACATTTTTACTTATGTCCGATTTTATTGATCTAATAATCGTTAGTGCATCGCTACGCTACTGCTTTTTGGGAGGCTTATGTTCAGCAGTGGATGTCCAGTGGCTGATTTAATGAAATTACTGGTTCTTGCGATGATCATTTTTGTTGCGGTAGGTATAGTACCTACCTAATTTCGTTGCAATCGACCCGACAAAGTTATCTCGCACGCAGTGGCCACAATGTTTGCGATGACGGCCAACACTTAAATATGTCTGTGATAATATAAATCAGTTGTTTGTTAGCTTACGGTACAATTGTACATCGGCCCTCTAAGGAAACAGACATTATTTAAAAATGATCGCGGCCACAGTTGCAGTGTTGTTAATACCTTTTATTTTACTGTATGTATATAGGAATGCGTATAAGAGACCTCCGAATTTTCCACCTGGTAAGTGCGTTGTCATTTAAAAGTTTTTATTTGATTCAATGTTTTATTCGTTAATATGAAATATTTAAATATATTGTAGGATAAGGTTAAATGGTATATTGTTTTACCAAAATAGACACTAGAAGATAGCTTTATTGTATACATCACTTCACTTCACTATCACTACATAGTATAAAACAAAGTCGCTTTCTCTGTCCCTATATCCCTTTGTATGCTTAAATCTTTAAAACTACGCAACGGATTTTGATTCGGTTTTTTTTGTAGATAGAGTGATTCAAGAGGAAGGTTTATATGGATAATACATGCATAATATAGCCGTGCGAAGCCGGGGCGGGTCGCTAGTAAGTTATAAAAAAGGATTTTTAATAGACAAAAAACAGTGGCACAGTAGGCAGCCACTGTTTTTTGTATTATTACCGCAGAAAGCGATCTCTTTCAAGCCAAGATCTTATTCCTATCCATAACCATATTTATAATATTAAGAATTAAATAGCTTACAATCATGAATAAGCATTTTGTACTTACTGAAAAACTAACCGGTCGTAATGCGCGTTGCGCCCGCCCTTCAGGGCGGTTTTGTAAAAGCGTTACTTCCTTACGTTTGTTTATTGTTTCGAATTCCATTTTTGTTTAGGTAGGTATGTAACAGACCCAAAATGCTTAGCTTTCTGTGAGAAATTAAAATCGTGAATATTTCGTCATATGAACCCTTGAATCTACCATCTATCTACCTACCATTTTATCTTTAAAACGCAATCGGATGTAGATAACTGCATTTTCACTTTATGCATGTTTTTATCACGTAAAAATAATTAGTAAGTATGATATTGATCTGCTCTGTTGTTAGATAAAATTAAATTTAAAAAATTATGAGTAGTTAGGTATATCTACGTAATAGATAAAAAAAATAAGTCTATCTGTCAGTTAGATAGTAGGTAGGTACCTAACCTAAAATTGTGTAAATGTGTGAGTATGTTTGTTACTTTTTCAGCACGCAAAAAGTAGGTAGGTACCTACTGAAATAATTGCGTTATTAGGCCTTTTATTCCAATATTCCCACGTGATCAAGACTGACGCTAAAGCACATGGCTAAAGGGTGCTCTTTAGTTGTTTATATCTTGTTAGATTTGTTAATCTACTGAATTGAATCCTTGCCATACTAACTGCGTTTCGGGGTTTCACCCGCGTACTTCCCGATCTCGTGAAATCCATTATAAAAGTTTATTCTACGGCTCCATATATCTGGCCTCTTAAATCACCCCCTTTTGGTTTCGCCACTACTCGGTCAATAAGCCTAGTAATTCAAAGGATCTTTGTTACTTAGGTAGGTATCGATTTTTTGATAATTACTTACCTACACGTTTTTGAGAGTACCTACCATTACACGTGTTCTTTATCAATAATTAGGATTATTTGGGCATCACGTTTATCCATATATAGTTGCTACCTATAAGAATAGGTATTCTTTACTTATCTTTTTCGATTACAGGAAAACAATATAAATATACTTAAATATTGTATTTTTAACCGACCTCAAAAAATATATAAATTCGTCCAACAAACATGCCTAAAAATTCTCGTGTCGCATTAGTTACCATTACCAATCTCCACCTAAATGGCTGAACCGATTTGTATGATTTTTTTATGTAGGTATTCTATTCTTATTAATTTATAGGTATTCGTTGGGTCTGAGAATCGAACAACATCTATTTTTTCCCCTTTATTTATCATTTTTTTTTGTAAATGGCAATATAACGTTTGCCTGCCAGCTAGCTACGACTATAAAAATTACCCTCACAAGATGAAAGGGTTGCAGGACAATGCATTCAGAAGTACCTATTTGTTGAATTTTCCTCTAAACTACGTAAATAAAGGGTCACCGCACGATACGTAATCATTAATCACAATCCATCACATTCACTTACCTACATAATCTAGCTATCATTTAACTAAATGTACCTATATCCTAATGTAATAGCAATATAAGTAGGTACAAACACATAGCTGATTAAAGGTGAGCGCACACCTAGCCGCACCGCACGCGCCGAAGTCGCCGTATTTGTATTCTTTGTATGAAGCTGCGGCCGCTGCGGTGACTATGGCGCGGACAGGTGTGCAAGGCTATTAACAAAAGCGTTGACTGCGGCGACTTCGGCACGTACGGTGCGGCTAGGTGTGCGCTCACCTTAAGAATCCATTTGAAACATTAGTAGGAATAATTTAGGTAACACCTCTACAGCCAACGTCAGCGTCGGGTAATTATTAAAGTAAATAGCGACCCCTGTAAAGAATGAACATTTGTTATCGAGTATAATGTTTTTTGTAAAGCGTATATCCCATCAAAAACATAAATGTGCATGAAGGTCAAGTCTTTAAACGCAATCCTTCCACCGTAAAAAGTTATGCAAGCAAAGCCAAGTCAGTTATCTAAGATAGTATTGAATAATATTAGACATTTTTATTTCTAAAATAAATTCAATAAAACATAATGGCAATCGCGACAAATTAAACGCTGCGTCGCGTTGTAAAAAAAGGTGAAGATGCGTTCTGATGGACACGCTTACCTAGATGATATCTAAATAGATATCATCTAGGTAAGCTTGATGACCCTCAAATTGCACATTTTTGTCAAGCGTATTACGCTCCTTCTCTTTACGATTTCTGCATTTTTTTCCACTTCAGTACTTTGAATAATATGTTTGGGTGGTTGCTTCGGATTCTGTAGTGTCTTCAGAATCATAAGTACCTAGGTATATTGATAATGATTATCACTATGTTTACCATTTCAAAAGTTCGATACATTTACTTAATATATTAATCTGTTACCTAATAATGACTACACTACAGATAACATTTAATCAACTAAACCCGCGCGCTCTTTTATAGTTTTTTAATTCTGTAGACTATCTAGACTTAGGTAGCGACATTCATTAGATAGATAGATAAATTCTTTATTGCAAACACCATTTTTAAATTACATAAACCATAAAAAACAAAGCTTAAGAGTGTTACAAAGGGGGGTTCAATTATTATTGTCAAATATTACCTCTGATCAATATCACTACAAAGTATAAAATAAAGTCCTATGGCCCTTTGTATGCTTAGATCTTTAAAACTATACGCAACGGATTTTGATGCGGTTTTTTTAATAGATAGAGTGATTCAAGAGGACGGTTTATATGTATTATACATGCATAATATAGCCGTGCGAAGCCGGAGCGGGTCGCTAGTTTATTAATAAATTCAAAAGTAAATCTATCAGTATGTTAGGTACGTCTTTTTTTCACGCCCTAAATCGCCGAACTAATTTTGATATAGGTAAATTAAATTAATATTGTAGGATACTTCACACAACAGCATTTAGCCTTGCTTGAGGCAACTAAATAAACAACTAGGCTGGTGTATATTTAAAATAATAAAATTAAATAAATAATATGAAATATACTTGGGAGAGGACAGGCTACTTTTTACCCGAAACGGCGCGACTCAAATGGTAACGTGTTTATCTGTTACTAGCAGCGCTCCGCGATTTCTCCCGCGTGACTCCTGATCCCGTGGGATTATCGGGTTAAAAAGTAGCCTATGTCATTCCTAATGAATTAATGTATCCTCATACCAAAATCCATCAAGATTGGTCCAGTAGTTTCGGAGCCTATTCGTTGCAAAAAAACAAACAGAAAAACTATTAGTGCTTTTTTAATATACTTTTTAAACTTACACGATTTGTAATCATAGTAATTATTTATCCGGGTCTTAATATTGTAGATGTATATTTTTTAACCCCATGAATTTGTTCCAGGGCCACCAAGCCTTCCAGTCTACGGTGCATTCTGGATAATTCTCTCATATGAATTCGCGAACTTATCGAAAGCCTTCTACAAGTTAGGCAAGAAGTACAACAGCAAAGTTCTTGGGTTCTTCCTTGGTCCCGTGCCGACTGTGGTCTTGAACGATCCTGATGATATAAAGGAAATGTTGTTTAGAGAAGAATTCGATGGACGGATGGATATCATATTGTTTAGACTGAGGTCTTATTGGAAGAAATTAGGTTAGTAAACATCTATTTATAGGTACTTATAGCTTATTTTCCGACGTCTATACCTAGATTCCCAATTTAGGCCAATTAGATAGATAGATAGAACACTTTATTGCACTCACAAGTTACAGAAAAAGTACAATTAATTTAAATTATATAAATCGAATAGTGGCACAATAGGCGGCCTTACAGCTGAAAGCAGTCTCTTCCAGGCAACCTTAGGATGGCCAATTCTACAGATTTCCAATATTACAGATGCGCCTACAGATTCTACAGATTCCTAAAGAACACTAAATTCTGTCGTCTAAAAATCGTATGGCATATAAATTCGATCAATTTTGTTGGCAGACACGGGTTGAAGGTCCGATATCTCTGGTCTGGAGTGTTTGCGCTGAGTAGGTTGATCTAGCTGTGGTAATTATTCATCTGTATATAACGGGAAACTGTAGAAATCGGATACTGTTGGCATAAGAATCTGTAGATATTGGAATCTGTAGTATTGACAATCGGTAGTTATGGGAATTTGTAATATTGGAAACCTGTAGTATTGGTAATCTCTGTAGACGTGGGAAAAAAGCTATAATTTCAATAAAAGATGGACGATAAACTTTCGTTTTTTTAATTATTTATAAGTCCATCTTAAATAAATATTATATGTTAGAATTTAATATGTCGTCTTTATGTCTGCCTGTCACCAGGCTGTATAACTCATGAATCGAGATAGCTAGACAGTTGAAATTTACACAGATGACCTATTTTTGTTGCAACAAAATAATACTAAAAACTGAATTTATTGTACGGAACCTTCCGCGCGTGAGTCCGACTCGCACTTGGCCGGTTTTTACTGTCAGACATACTTACCTACCTAGTAGAATATTAGTTTGATCCCGTCTGGGGCAAATGCTATCAATGACGCTATACGACCTCGTTAAAAATCTTGTTATTGTAATATGTAGTACTTATAATTATTAATACTTATACTTTAAAACATAACAAAGAAGTAGATAAATAAAGATGGTTACGAAATTACGTAGTTTATTGGCGTTTCTTACAGATAATAGAGGATTGCTTTCAATCTGCGCACGAATTTGCTTAGAGCATAATTTGGCGGGAACGAAATAATAAATAAATAAATATTGCAGGACATTCCACACATCGCCATCTAGCCCCAAGCTAAGTAACAATACTTGTGTTATGGGTGCTAAACAACGGATATACTACATAAATACTTTTTCTTTTGTAAATATATACTTATAATACATAGAAACAACCAGACCACAGACAAATATCTAAGCATAAATACCTGTCTGAGGCGGGAATCGAACCCGCAACCCTGTGTTTGGCAGTCCGGCATGGTAACCATTGTGCCAACTGGGTCGTCAAATAATAGCTAGAGTTTTGAAAAAACAAAACACCCATACAATTCACGCACAATGCGCAATGGACAGAATGATTGCCTTCGGAAATCGGAACCCTCAACCAATACATTTCCAACCTTCTTAAAGCCTAATTTTGCTTTCGAGGTACTCTAAAAATAAATATTTAATTTAACTGGTTAAATCGGCTAAATTGGCCAATAATAATAATAAAAGCAATACGCTTTATGAAGGTTACACACGGTAATATCTATTTTCTTAGGCTTCCACGAACTGAACTTGAACTCATAATGAAACTATTTTAACGGATATAGGTACATAATCGCGTTTCTTAAATTTTTTGTTAAACCCTGATAATTATTTCGAAAGCAAAAGGTTTAACGAATAAAAAAACGCGATTATTTCCGTTCAAATGGGTTAATTAAGTTGAAAACTTGGAAATAATGTTCTTAAAAATATAGTCCGCGAGGAAATTTTTACATTCAAATCTTTAATTTTATTTTTATCGCGAGCTTTGAGCGCGGCGACCGAATCAATTTGTTTTCTTTTTTCGTTCCCGCCAAATTAAGCTCTGCACACCTTTAAAATACAAGCTTTTCGTAGTTTTGGGCTAAATGTCGCTGTGTGATATACAGGGTGAATTTTTTATGTGGGCCTTCAGGGCTATATCCTAAACTATGAGAGATAGCTGAAAATGCTGAAACGAGTTGCGTGCCCGATTTTGACAAAAACTTAAACTGCATCATTAGATTTTTGAAAAAGTCATTACCCTAGCCGGGAATCGAACCTGTTGATTTTGCAAAAAAATAATCATCCTATATTTTTATACCAATCGATAGTGTTGCTAATAGAGATAAATTCCTGGAAACAAACATAGTAAGGAAAAACAAAGGAAATGGCTGAATTTTGTAGTTTTCTGTAATTTTCATCTTTCCGTCTCTGGCAAAACAATAGTGTGAGACATAGAGAACAAGTGATATTATTCTAAATATTATAAAATATGTTCTAAATGAAGTTCTTTACATAAAATTTGTTAAAACAGTTCATATTTTTAGTGCATCAGTTTGTTACGTCGTTGGCCATACCTCCTCACTGCATTTTTTTCAGAGATGTTTGTATGAAAATTACAGAAGATTACTTAAATGAGCTATTTCCTTTAATTTGCCAGACTATGTTTGTTTCCAGGAATTAATCTCTATTAGCAACACTATCGATTCGAACAAAAATATAGGATGATTATTATTTTGGAAAATGAACAGGTTCGATTCCCGGCTAGGGTAATGACTTTTTCAAAAATCTAATGATGCAGTTTTAGTTTTTGTCAAAATGGGGCACGCAACTCCTTTCAGCATTTTTCGCTATCTCTTATTGTTTAGGATATAGCCCTGAAGGCCCACATAAAAAATTCACCCTGTATACTTTACTTACTAATCCTTAATTAATGCTAATCTTTTCAGGTATATTCTTCACTGATGGTTATTTCTGGCATGTGCAAAGAAGGTTCACACTTCGCTATCTCAGAGATTTCGGCTTCGGAAGACGGTGTCCCATTTTGGAGAACGTCGTTGAACAAGAAACTAAGGAGATGATCTGTATGAGAGTCAATGGGATTAAGTTTCCGGCTGAGAAAGTAAGTTTCTCACATACATAAAGCATGCACCAGTAGCGAGGGGTGCATACAACCTGTCGGCTTACCCATACTTCAAAATTTTCAAAGTTTTTCGTATAATTTACAACTAGCTGCGCCCGCGGTTAAACCCGACTAAGCCCTGATCCCGTGGGAATATCAAGATAAAAGGATATTATGTATACAGGGTGAATTTTTTATGTGGGCCGATTACTCGGAAATGCCTAGACCGATGGGGAAAATTTTTTTTTTGTTTGAAAGAAGATACTTCACAAGTGGTCCCATAAAAATTTGGTGTAGATCGGATGAGGATCTTCGGAGTGATGAACAGAATTGCACTTCGGGAGTGCAGCAAATTGCTCAGTTTTCGTTTTCCACCAGTAGAATAATTTTGTTGTTTTATCTTCTTTTTCTGTTATTTTACTTCTCTTGCTCAACAGGAAGTGGTAAACGGAGACCTAGTCTACCTCCCGCACTTCTTCGCCGTGCCCTTTATAAACGGCATGGTCCAAGTAATAGCTCGAACTACCCTGCCTAGAAAGGAGTACGAGGCACTGTGGGACCTTGCGAAGGGAACGCTGCTCTTTCAAAGGAACTCGAACGATATGGGTGGAGCTCTCTCGCTCACACCTTGGTTGAAAGATGTCATGCCTAATTATAGTGGATATAATAATCTTGTTAAAGGGAATCAGTTCCTATTGGATTTCTTTACGGTGAGTAAATAACTTCTGAACTGGCAAGCGACACGAATGAGGCCGCGCGCCATAACTCTGCACCACTCCGTTTTTCTAGATTACACTGAAATTTATAGTATTTTTTTAACTAGATGCGGAAAAAAGATATAGTCATTTAAAGTCACGTGTTTTTCATTTTATTCATCAGCATCTGACGCCATTACACATAGGAATTTCAAGAACCTAACCTCCTTGCAAACAAGTAATATTTGTTCGAAATACGTTAGTCGCTAGCGCTACGTCGTTACTTATATTTTGATGAATTTCGGTTTAGAGATATTTGGCACTGATAAGATAAACAATAAAGCATCATTATAGTTATGTTCTAGTTTAAATTCTCATGGCGGGAGACGAAATAACGGCGGCTGGTTTTCGTAGTGCATTCACCCAAATTCTTTTTATTTTTTATAGAAATTAGTAAAAGAGGCGATGGACACTCACGACGAAACGTATGATCGTCATTTCTTGGATATGTACATCACTAAAATGAAAGAAGAACAGAGAACTAACAACAAAACTACTTACTCAGGTGAGATTTACATTAGTTTCCATTAATTACAATATGTCTGTATACCAAGCAAGGCTCTTCGTCTGATTTGATTAGGGTAAAAGTATTACGTCGACGTCGTGAATAAGTCTAAAATAAACCTTCTAAAAAGTATAGGTGTGCTTGTTTTGTTACTCAAACCGCTAGAGTCCATATAGGGCTTACACAGACTGCAGTCTTTTCAATCTGGAATGCCGATAGCTATTTAAAGCATGCGATAAAGTTACCTTGGTAGATTGGACATTTTTCTCTCTGAGGGCGTGTTCAGATGACACGCGTTGACCACGCGCCCGCCACGCTCATCACACGCGTTGAACACGCTCTGAAATTTGTTCTATACATAATTTGAGTCTTATGACACATCAATAGATCTCAAATTGCATTTCTGCAAGCAGGCGCGGGGCGGGCGCGGAGCGTGCGCGAGGTGGGCGCGTGGTCAACGCGTGTCGTCTGAACGCGCCCTTAGGTTGCCATCCGTCCGGGTTTCCCCGGATTTGCCCTAAAGGGCGTCCGGGGACCATCCGGACGGGGTTTTATTTGTAGCCCGGGGAAAACCGGGACAAATGAAACTCTGGTTGCTGACACATAAAAAAAACTAAAAATTACGAAGTTTCGAGTCGCTTTGCCCGAACTGCAAAATAAAACCCTGGACGTCCGAGGTCATTTTTAGGGGGAACCCTAAAAATCCCGTTTTTACTAAGAATGTCCGTCTGTCTGTCTGTCACCAGAAGGCCAATTCTCGTAAATAACATTGTTGAAATTACATTTCAATATCATTTCGATTGCAAAAAATACCCTCAAAGTCAGTTTTTTTTGCAAAAAGGTGACTAAGGTTGTTTTGAGCTACTTTTATTGTGATCGAAATGCAAACGAAATGATATTGAAATGTAATTTCAACAATGATTTTTACGAGAATTGGCCTTCAGGCTGTATCTCATGAACCGTGATAGCTAGACAGTTGAAATTTTCACAGATGTACTTATTTATGTGGCCGCTATAACAACAAATACTAAAAAACAGAATATAGTAGTGGTACGGAACCCTTCGTGAGCGAGTCCGACTCGGACTTTTCTGCGGAGTGAACCACCTCTGGTATAATTTATTTATTACTAGCGACCCGCCCCGGCTTCGCACGGCTATATTATGCATGTATTACACATATAAACCTTCCTCTTAAATCACTCTATCTATTGAAAAAAACCGCATCAAAATCCGTTGCGTAGTTTTAAAGATTTAAGCATACAAAGGGATAAAGGGACAGAGAAAGCGACTTTGTTTTATACTATGTAGTGATAGTGATGATAACCTACACTGTCCCAACTGCAGGGCAAAGGCCTCTCTATCTTTCTTCCATTGACCACGATCTGTCGACATTGTCGCTGTCCCAGGATTTTGTCCCTTTACTTTAATTAATGGGACCACGAGGGAGAACTGTTTCTCGTTGTCCCATTTCTATGTTAAGTATAACGTATTTATCCTCTTGTATAAATCCTTCCTGCATAGATAAACTTCACAAGCCGGTAAGTACAGTCGAGTGTGTTGGAACGTGTATATGCCCCTTTTATTCGTTATATTGGCAACACCGGTTGCATGTCACTTTTGTTACTTCTTTTCCTTTTTGCATGGCAACACTCTCTCTCTCTCTGCTCGAACTGCCCGGTCTAATGTGTGCGTATCATATTGTTTGCCATTTTATATTATTCGATACATTATCTCCCTTGGGAATAAAGTCTTGCTTTAAATTCCCAACTTTGTACAAATAATCAAAATTGCGAAAAATCAAAAGTGCGGTGCCAACTTCTCGGTTTTGAGCTCTGGTTTAATTTCCATTGTGGCTTCAATTTTGAAGTTAGAAGTTTTATTTTTACGACACAACCTAGCACAACTTTGTACAATAATCAAAATTGCGAAAACTTAAAAGTGCGGTGCTAATTTCTCAATTTTTTTAACTTTCTGGCTTCAGTTTTGACGTTAGAGGTTTTATTTTTGCGGCACAACGAAGCACAATTCTAGCACAATAATTAAAATTGTAAAATCTAAAAGTGCGGGGCAAATTTCAAAAACATTTCCAAAAGGTGGAATTTGGTTTAATTCGATTTTTGACTTCAGTTTTGACTTTAGAGAAAAAAGAATTCGGCACAACGGAGCACAAACCTAGCACAATCGTCAAATTTCGAAAAATCCAAAAGTGCGGGGCTAACTTCCCATACTCATACTTTTTAATATACAGGATGTAGGTATACAACAATGGAACTTCAAAAAATAGTTCTACCTTGTGGCTTCATTAATGGGAAAAAATTCTGGGACCACGAGAAAACAGCGTCCATTGCATTGCACACCAATAATAATTCCTAAATGATATAGGAATGATTGGTAACACACAATTATTTTTTACCCATTGATCGCCGACCCAAGATCAATGGGTAAAATAGTAATAATTACTTATATGAGTTATGTGGGCCGATCCCGGCGGCACTGCAATGCCGGGCCGACCCGTGACGGGAGTGGAGCGAGCTCCGAACATCCCGTCGTTTTACAAAAATCAGTTTAATATACTGGTCCTCCAATGGAGGAACTTTCAGATATTAAGCTGAAAAGAACAGATACTACACTTTGATCTTAGCCAAAAGGCCAGAAGCGATAAAGTAGAGACGAATACGCGCGGTAGTCTATCAGCGGCGTTGAATCTTGACACCGCGATTCAGAAAAACGGGCAAAAGTAGTCCCGCCATCTAGCGGCATACCACGTAAGCTCACGCGCTCCCTCCGCATAATCCCGTCGGCCGCCATCGCGCCACCCGCTTTACTCACTTTACTTTCTATTAATTTTTAATACGCTTCTATTAAACCACAATTCAATCTTTCAAAACCCGTGATTAAAACAATAGCTTCTATTCTAGCAATAATATATTAAACTTAAAAAGTTATAAGTAATAAAAAATATTCGTAATTTTTCAAAACAATTAGGATATTTACCATGTTTATTGGTTTTTTTTGTGAAATTAACCATGGTAGTACCTAGCTAGGTTTTCAGACGTTTAATTTGGGAAAGAAGAAGGCATTCTCATTGGACCGGGCATTTGAAACAATACCATTGACCATTGTAATATGTTAGGTACATTTTGTATGAAGCATGGCCGTCTTTAACCTATTGGAGGCCCTTGGCATATTGGGATAATGGGGCCCCTAAGACTTTGAGAGAACAAATGTAACTCTTTTAGTATTCACAGGTACTTAAGAGGAAAGTGTACCGGGGGCTCTCTCAATACAAACTATTTATAACGAACGTAGTCGACTGTTTTCTCCCTAGATAATGACACTAGAGCAAATATTTATGGTGCATAAAACTTATAAATTATCTATGTTATAGATATACGAGTACTTACTTAATTAGAAAATGAAAAAAAAAAAATAGGGGCATATTCATGGCAGAATTGGCAGATATGGGTTTTATGGCACAAAAATAATTGTGCTAGTGTCATTCATTATCCAGGGAGAAAACAGTCGACTACGTTTGTATAGAGAGAGCGCAGGTACCCTTTCACCTTAAGAACACTATGTTTCTAGATTTGAGATGGACAAAATCATTAATAACTCCTTCAAAAACGTGATCTGCCAATCTGCCCCTATTAATCACGGGGCCCTGGGCATGTGCCCATCGTGCCCAGTGGGAAAGAGGGGCCTGGTATGAAGCAATTTATATTACTCCATGCTGATGCGGTCGGCTGATAACCGCCCGCCCGCTGGCAGTGCCCGACACAGTGTAAAAAAACGCGCATCAAGGACGGGCTCCACCTCGGACTCGGCGTATAATGAGAATCATCGCTTATTCTTCAAGGCGATTAAAAAAAAAATCAGTCTCAGCCATAATTACTTACAAAAAATAATAGAAAATCTGAAAGAAAATACATTGCTTGCATAGTTTTAAAAGGAGATAAACCAACCAACCCTTGTTATTTTACCTAGCTTCACCCGCGTAAGTCCCGATCCCGTACGAATTCCAAGATAAAAAAAATTGCCTATGACACTCAACTACCTCTAAACTATCTCTATGCACTATTTCATTCAAATCGTTCCACTGATTACCCCCTACAACCTCATCACTATCATCATCACTATCACTACATAGTATAAAACAAAGTCGCTTTCTCTGTCCCTATATCTATATGTATGCTTAAATCTTTAAAACTACGCAACGGATTTTTATGCGGTTTTTAATAGATAGAGTGATTCAAGAGGAAGGTTTATATGTATAACACATGCATAATATAGCCGTGCGAAGCCGGGGCGGGTCGCTAGTAAACTTTAAAACTCTTTATCTATAACTAGCTGTTGCCTGCGACTTCGTACGCGTGGTACTTTTGTTTTATCTACCTACTTACTAAAACCTTCCTCTTGAATCACTCTATCTTTGAAAAAAACGACATCAAAATCCATTGCGTAGTTTTAAAGATCTAAGAATCAGAATCAGAATCAGAAAATATTTATTGAAGAACTGGGTACAATATGGTGTTATGGTTTTTACATGATACAGTGCCTAGCAGTTTATCCTTTACGGATGTACAATAATTGGTAAAATTCTAAATAGCAAAGGCTAATTTATAAGAAGTACGTATGTTCGTTAACTTCAAGTTGAATAGGTAAGTAGATAACATATTAAATTCTTGACCGCATTCAGTCTTTACCTAAGATTCAAAATATTCATTCAGATTGTAGAATGTTTTTGATATAAGCCATTTCTTAAGTTTTACCTTAAAAATATTACCGTTTAAAATTTTTAAATCTAACGGAAGGTGATTATATATTTTTATGGCTGATATGTAGGAACTTTTGTAATATAGTGCATTATTTATCTGAGGGATACATATATTATATTTATGTTTATTTCTTAAATTGTCATAACGTACATGCATAGGGATAGACAGACGGCGGGAAGCAATTATGTAGTGATATTAGTAACCTAGAAATATATAAATAATCAGAATTTAAAACCTAAGTTAAAATGTCATGATCAAAGTTTTTAACATTATATTCGAGCACGCACAAAAGGTCGTGTTATCGTGCTCTAATGAATGTTAGTAACGCAATGTTTATTAAATATTTCTTGATATATTTTCGTATCTCTACCTCCATCAGAAAACTGTTGGTTGTTGCGTACTTCTAGCTATGTGCTGCGGGTCCGTAGCACACATATCAACTCGTAAACGGAACGTAAACGTATCAACTCGAGCAGTTCAGTATTCTTTGTATGAAACTCCCTACTGCAACGCACACTAATCGGAATCATAACGTAATCGCCTCGCCTCGGGACAAGCTTACGAACCGCGGTACGGTGCGTGGTCGACTTGCCGTTCCCGCGCTTACGTCTCACCGTAAGCTATCTTACGACTCTCCGTACCCTAGCGTTGCGTTTCTTCGTCTACACTTAACGTTCGGATACTGACTACCCGCGCCGCGGCACCCGGCCTAGCCGTAGCCGAGTTGATTCGGAGCTGCTGATCGCTTGGCAAAACATTTGGCAATGCGGTTTGAATAAACTATATTCTATTCTATTCTATGTGCTACGACCAAACGAGACGCGATAAAGGCCAGACCACGCTCGGCCATTAATTGTAAATGGTGTGCTTACGTGCCCGAAATGCGATAGAACATTCTCTGCAAAAATCGGGTACGCCATGCAGTCACCAAAGAGCACACTATAGACGAGCTGCTGAACATCGAAGGTCGTCTTCTTCTGCATAGGTTGCCAGAAATAGTCACTGTGGCCAAAATCGGTCAGGGAGACATCATCATCATAAGTCTCTTATTCTCCGCATCATCAACGCGATGAACACTCTCCTCCAAGTGCTGAAACTGATCCGTTTGCGGACGAATGGAGATCGTTATTGTCAATGTGTTTGGATTTTTGCGAGAGAACTAATCAATTCATGAGTTGAAAAACTTTAAACTTGAACTCTAGCAAGAACTTATATGCTTGAGTTGAAAACATTATCTACGGTCAGTAGCGTAGCTAGGTGGACATGGGCCCCGGTGCAGGAAAGAATCTGGCCCACATCCTCCCTTTCCGCTTAGTTTGAACTTATATTGGTCCTCAAAGGGGTTGGACATTTAGTATGGGAGCTTGGCATAGTGAATTTTTTGCGCTATGCATGTTAAGACCCATGCTAATCGATAAAGAGCTTACAGTAAACAAATAATGCCTTCACAGCGAACCTCTAAAGCGACTTGGAAACAAGATATTTAACAAAACGTATTGTCATATGATTTTCCTAAAATGCGCGATGCATTTTGAGACCCATACGTCTCGATAGAGGGCATTACCCTGATCTCTTTTTTTTATGCTCCTCTCTTTTCAAAGCTAAGGTTAGAGGGCCCCCTGCGCTCCGGGGACCTAGTGCTCTGTACCACCTTGCGATAGCTACGCCACTCTCTACGGTGGGTCAGCAATTCAAATTCCGAACGTACCTAACGACCGGATAGGTAGGTATTGTATGCATTGAGAGGAAATCAGATATTGAAATAGGTCAATGCATATCATTTTGTACAATTATCTGAATTCTGTTTATAGTTATCAGTTACACATTTTACTAATATCCTCTGGTTGACACATTACTGAATATTATTAAAGACTAGCGACCCGCCCCGGCTTCGCACGGCTATATTATGCATGTAATATTCATAACATTCCTATTGGATCACTTTATCTATTAAAAAAACCGCATCAAAATCCGTTGCGTAGTTTTAAAGATCTAAGCATACATAGGGACAGACAGCGGGAAGTGACTTTGTTATAGACTATGTAAGTATATTATGTTTGAATGTTTGTTACTCCTTTACGCAAAAACTACTGAACCGATTGCTTTGAAACTCGGTATGTAGATAGCTCTAGATCTCGATTAACATATTGGCGACTTTTTATCCCGATATTCCCACGGAATCGGGACTTACGCAGCTGGTAATCTATAAATATAAAATGACAAAGTCTTGACTGATATAAATCTATACTATTATTAAGCTGAAGAGTTTGTTTGAACGCGCTAATCTCAGGAACTACTGGTTCGAATTGAAAAAATATTTTTTGTGTTGAATTGTCCATTTATCGAGGAAGGTTATAGACTACTTTTTATTTTGATAATTATTCCCACGGGATCGGGACTTACGCGGGTGAAACCGCAGGGCGCAGCTAGTAAATAAATAAATATTACATTTCACACATCGCCATCTAGTCCCAAACTAAGTAACTATATACTTGTTAAGGGTGCTAGACAACGGATATACTACTCATATACTTTTCTTTTGTAAATGTATACTTATAATATAGACCACAGAAAATATCTTAGCATAAATACTTGTCTGAGGCAGGAATCAAACCCGCAAGACTGTGTTTGGCAGTCCGGCATGATGACCATTGTGCCAACTGGGTCGTCAAACAACAAATAGCTTAAGCCAATGGATGGATAAAATTTAGTGTATAGAAAGCTATAATGACGTAAGCATACGATAAGAAAGGATTTTGGAAAACAAAATATATTATGAAACAACTTTCACTAACTCATTTGGCTGA
The DNA here is from genome assembly GCA_907269075.1 of Idaea aversata. NCBI lineage: Eukaryota > Metazoa > Arthropoda > Insecta > Lepidoptera > Geometridae > Idaea > Idaea aversata. Next base: position 10,623,130 of record OU026091.1, read on the forward strand.
TGACAACGCACAGGCTAAATAACTGGGTCTAGAAACTTGAAATTTTGCACAGGGCTTCCTTATTTGTTTCAGCTGTAAGTTGATATATATTTGTTGTTTGACGACCCAGTTGACACAATGGTCACCATGCCGGACTTCCAAACACAGGGTTGGGTTCGATTTCCGCCTCAGACAAGTATTTATGCTTAGATATTTGTATTTGGTCTGGTTGTTTTTGTACTATAAGTATATATTTACAAAAGAAAAGTATATGAGTAGTATATCCGTTGTCTAGCACCCATAACACAAGTCTAGTTACTTAGCTTGGGGCTAGATGGCGATGTGTGGAATGTCCTGTAATATTTATTTATTTATAGTATATTACAGAATAGTTAAAGAAAGAATCGCCTTACTCAACCGTAGGTCAATTTAGGTTTGTAGCGTTTACGTTAACATTGTCTATAAGTAGTAGGTACCTACATTTTCACTTACTAAGGAACATGACATACAACTTATTGGACCGAAATCATCATCTTTCTGCTCTTATCCCAATTTATTTAGAGTCGGTGCAGTATGTCTTCTTCCATTCATTTCTATTAGTCACTCGTCATCTCATCGTACACATTCATCTCTCTCATGTCTTGTCTCACGCAGTCTTTTCTTAGGTGGTCCTCTTCCTTTACATCCCTCTACATTCATACTCATCACTCTTCTAGTCACATGCGTCTCCTCTCTTCTCATCACATGTCCAAACCAACTTAAGCGGTTCCCTTTTATTTTTTCAGTAACCGGACTAACCGGCGGGCGCCACCCAAAATCACTATCACTATCACTACATAGTATAAAACAAAGTCGCTTTCTCTGTCCCTATGTCCCTATATCCCTTTTTATGCTTAAATCTTTAAAACTACGCAACGGATTTTGATGCGGTTTTTTTAAATAGATAGAGTGATTCAAGAGGAAGGTTTATACATGCATAATATAGCCGTGCGAAGCCGGGGCGGGTCGCTAGTAAATGATAAAATTAAAAATTCACAAACATAATTATTTTATTTCCAGTGGACCAGTTAGTGCTAAGCTGTACCGACTACATGTTCCCCGCGGCTTCGGCCGTGCAAGCAACTCTCACAATGCTGGTCGAAAGGCTCCTCTACCAGCCTGAGATCCAGGTGAAAATACATGAGGAAATCGACCGAGTTGTCGGTAGGGATCGGATGCCGAACTTGGATGATAGGCGGAAGTGAGTATACCTAACTTATTACCCGACTACAAGGAAAGGGTTATGTTTTTCGCGTCTATCTTTGTATATTTGTTCTTTTTTCCCTCATATCTTCCAAACCACTCGATGGAAAATATCGTTAGATTCGTCTCATTAGTCCAAGTGCTTAGATAGGTGACTTAAAAAAATATGGGGGCTGCTAGATTTAATCTTATATTTTTCTGCAATATTAGTAAGTAAGTACCAAATTAAAGGGCTCATAACAAGGATTTCAAAGAGGTATTTTAACATTTCTGTATTTCTTAAAATAATGATGATAATGAAATGAATGTGGCTTTAACATTTATCATTATGTCTATGTCTATGCAAAACTTCATAAAATCGGTCAAAATATAAATCTTCGGATACTACCCCTTACAAACTCACAAACTATTTACCACTTTATAATATAAGTATTATAGTCCTACTAATATATAAACGTGAAAGTTTGTGAGTTGGTGTGTGTGTGGTGTGTTCCTCCTTCACACAAAAACTACTGAACCGATTGCAATGAAACTCAGTATCTAGATAGCTGAAAACCTGGATTAACATATAGGCTACCTTTTATCCTGATATTCAAATGGGATCGGGACCTACGCAGGTGAAACCGCGGAGCGCAGCTAGTACTTCTATAGATATTTCTTAAAATAATAAAATATTGACACAAACTTCAGCAATCGAGCGCGAAATACCACTTCAGTTATCGCTTTTAAGTGTTATAAGAAAATATGAATGGAAACCACACAAAATAGAAAGATACAAAAGCCACTAACGGACTATGTTTGTTGTCTAGTGGTATTTCGAGCTTGACTCGACATCATCAAGTAGTCATATGGAATACAAGCCATGATTATGTTCTTGAAAAACTGGGACAACTAAGCAACTGATGTATTTTAGAGAACAAATTATTATTACAAAAAAGGAAGTTTTCGTAATTTTCACGCCGTTTCAATCAACCTTAGTCTAACTAAAGGTTTCCTGAAGCAGGAAATATTCATCTCCCTATTAAAAATATTTGACGACCTCTGTAGCGCGGCGGGCGAACACCCGACTGCGACGCAGAAAGTTGCGGGTTCGATTCCCGCCGGGAACAAGTATTTATGCTGACCATAAATTCTTGTTTCTGGTTCTGGGTGTTTCCTATATGTATAATATGTATATATTTACAAAAAAAAAGTATATAAGTAGTTTATCCGTTATCTGGCACCCATAACACAAGCATTAAGTTGCTTAGCTTGGGGCTGGATGGCGATGTGTAATATGTCCTGAAATATTTATTTATTTAGACCATGAGAATAATTTATTGTTTTTGTAAAAAAATTGTTTTAGATTTTTGCAAAATACGCAAAACTCTTGATTTTTCAAGTTATATTTCTTTACGCGCGTTGTGAAAAATTGATGAGAGTGAAATTTTAAGATGCGCGCGTATCTGTAACGCAAGAGCATCACTGTAAAACTACAGTAACGGACAGACAGACAGACGGACATATAACTCCTAGAAGTATAACTTCTAACGCGCGTACATTTATTATTAAAAAAAGCGTTTGTAATAAACTCAATTCTTTTAAAGGTTTCTAGATTAAACCACCTTATAAAAACTATATTATTCGACAATTAACAACTTGAGGGATTATTCTACCTGCAAATACACACAAAAAACTTGTTGGTTAATTAATACTGGTTGAATTTGTTACATATTTTTATCTATCAAGGCCCCGCGTTCTCGAAAAAGTTAACCGAGCCAGTCTATTTGTTACAAAAAACTACTTAATTAATTTTAATATTATTTTTTGAACCTTTGAAACCTATTATTCTTTTAGCAAGACGTTGAAATGCCAATGTCAATTTAATGAAATATTAATTTTATAAACCAGCGCGCTCCACGGTTTCACCCGCGTAACTCCCACCCTGTCGGGAAATGGAAATCCGGGATAAAAGTAGCCTAACCTTATTTTCGTTATACGAAGGCTGTTTGTTCCTACGAGTACAAAGGGTATGGCTACTGGCTAGGTATTCGCGAAGATGCATCGTACATCAACATCGCACAAATAGATAGCAGTGAGGTGCGAGCGAGACGGGGCGCGGTGATCTATTCATTTGACCAATCACGTGACAGCCAGCATATACATGAACTTCATCGATGAAGGTATCGCTGTGATGCATCTTTCGACATGTGCGTGCGCCTATAATTCCATAGACTTGTTTTACACGGAAGTGACATCAATGTGCCATATATTTTTGGCTTAGCCGTATCGTCAGGCTTCAACGCAATAATAACTTTGTCTTCCCTTAATATCAGGCTTCAATGGTGTTAATCTTGATCTCTAGTATATCTACTTACCGAGTTTCCGAGTCCTGTTGTTTTTTGAGTGAAAGAATAACAAACAAACACACAAACTTTCACAAGGTTAATGATAAATATTTAATTTAAATATGTTACCTTCCAGCATGCCATACACCGAGTCCTGTATCCGTGAGATGATGAGAATCGAGACCCTGGTCCCGCTCGGCGTGCCCCACCGTGCTATGATCGACACCAAGATCGCTGGATATGATATACCAGAGGTACATTCACACTATTTTATAGATAATTGGTGTTTCTGTTAACTTTTGGCTATTAATTTTAATAATAACAGGACTCAATAGAAATATGACACGCTGTCAGTTAAGACCCCTCCCAAATACAAGAAAACAAAAATATACATTTTTTGACTAGTAGAGATGGCATTAGAAAATTTTCATACAAAAATTGGTCGATGATTTTATTTCCTGCATTGCGTGTGACCTCTTTGTAGAACACAAACGTCACAATAGACTGAGCAATTTTGTAAGCAGGTAAGTATACAATTTTGCCACAAAAAGTTACTGTTGTCCGATGTTCTTTCCATGTTTTTTGACGTGATAACGTTTTATAAATTGGTGAACACCTGCAATCTCAAAAAAGTGTGACGTCACGCGTCGTTACTGGAACGCCTCATGTTATTGACAAGGTAACTATAGCAACGTTTTATCGTTGTCATGGTTACCATCAATGTTTTCTTATGACGTTATCACGTAAAATTATCGTCCGGAAACAGACTTTACAGACAACCATTTTTTTTCGATAATATTTAGGTCAGCGCTTGATCTGTCACCCGATGGGAAGTGACGATGTGGTCTAAGGGCGAGGTCAAAACACTGCATTACGGAGTCGTATTGCAAAAAACAACATCGAATATGCTTAGAGATATTAGAAGACTAGCTGCGCCCCTCGGTTTCCCCGTGTAGGTAAGTCCCGATCCCGTGGGAATATCGGGATAAAAAGTGGCTTATGAACGCAGTGTTGTGGCCTCGCTCTATGATGTAGCAAGCTTACCCAGACGATAGGTAGGTTACTAAACACTTGCCACTTGTCACTTGAGGCCCCAAGGAGGATTCTCCTTCTTCTAGTAATTTTTAAAAGTCTTATCCATCTCACATTAAACAGCAACTAAGTATTTTGAACTTGCTAATTATGTTATCTGACATGTTATTGTATTGTGAGATGAGGTTAATAATAGTTAACCTTCACGCGAATTATTTCTTTACAACTTTGTGTCTAAATAAATTGCAAAGAATAAATTCCTATACTGACAAAATTTAATTATGGGAACACCTAGCTTACATTTAATAAGTAGGAAGACATTTTTTTTGGGCATGACAAATAACTAAAAGTCGTAAATCTGTTTATTTGTCTATGTTAAGCGAGGTTTACACTTGACGACTCTCAAAATGAGTTTACTCTGCACTCGCATCGCGAGCACACTCAGACGTTGTAATTCGATCTGAGTGGATTCAGACGCTGCTCTATTGAAGTCGCTCTCTATTTCTAAATGCATAGAGTCTATGATCTTTAAAAAAACTTGTTCCTGGGAAAAAGGGTCTTGACAGTCAGACCGACAACTGAGTGATCCCATAGGGGTCCCGTTTTTCCTCTTGAGGTAAGTATGGATCCCTTAAAACATTTTCCAAAAATCCAATACCCCTGGTGGTGATTGAACCCACGACCCCCGGTGTTACCGTAGCAGTGATCGAATTAAAAAAAAAATGTGGAATTTACAAGTGGCTTTTGACCGTTCTTTCTACCTTGTTTTTCGTGTCTCTTTGTACTGAATTAATATTAAGCTATTACATAGCTTTAATCGCGGGCTTTGAGCGCGGCGACCGAATCAAGAAATTCCGTAACGAAAATAAAACCTAACACCCCCCACTCCGCCTACCATGTAGCTTGGCTGAGCGTTCGCTTAACGTCGTCGTAAGCAGCTGTTTGTGAGAAAGTATATAATATAGATACTTGAATTTTATCTAAGAATCTACTTATTAGGTATTTTTGGTACATATTTATTTTCCCGGGTCTAAATAAAACTATGCGATTTAGACTAAGAGATACAAATCGTATAAGTTTAAACAATTTTTGGTAAGATGTAAATTACCGTCAGACTATGACATTCAATAGAACACATTACGAGGGCACTCTTAGTGTAAACCCCGCTTTACTTATAGAAAATTCTAACATATTTCCATCGAGTGCAAGAGATTCAATAAGATTACAAATATGTCGATACTAGGTATACCTACCTATTTCACAATCTTGATAAATGCCTGCTTAGAAAACTAAAGTGTTTCAAAACTGCACCCATTATAGGCTGAGTTATATTAACAGGTTATAGCCAACTTGCGGCATAACAACTTTAACTTAGATACTTTATCTATATTTTATTTTAATAGGTACTTGAGAAAACAACACACAATTTAGTTAAAGAGATTAACTTGAGGGACTTCTTATTATTAATTTCTGTAATGTCGACTTTTTTTACTATACCTTCATAATATGCCGACTTTTAAAAAAATCTTTACAGTTTTGCCAATGTATTCAAAAATAAAGATGCCGGGTCATAGTCTGCCTTAAAAGTAACGTCCTTCTGAAAATCTGGTCTGATGACCTCTGCGACGACGTGGTGGCAAAGTCTGCGACGCAGAAAGTTGTGGTTTCGATTCCCAGTCAAACAAATATACCTATGTGTACAGAAATATATTTTTTAAACAAATTATTTGTGTGTTTATATACTGCATGAATATCCTATCAGTTATCTATGTTAATTGCAAGCGCTAGGTAATTATAAGCTTCATAGCATTTATGTACGTAGAGTAGACTATTAAAACTTCAATATGATTTGACATGGGCAGAAACGTTTTACGTTTTACGAAAGCTATTAATCATTTAAGTGCTTAATTTAGCATACCTAAATCAACGTTTACACATAAATATAATTGTTCAATTCAAATTAGTAGTTCCTGAGATTAGCGCGTTCAAAACAAACAAACTCTCCAGCTTTATAATATTAGTATAGGTTATTGATTAGTATAAATATACAGACATCGTTCTAACTTTTTCATATGTTAAACAGGGCACAATGATCAGCCCGAACCTAACGCTACTACACATGGATGAGGACATCTGGGGTGACCCTGAGAACTTCAGGCCCGAGCGGTTCATAGTGGATGGACAACTCAACGTCGCTAAGGACAAGTCGTTGCCCTTCGGAGCTGGTAAATAACATAACAATTAAATAAACAAGTTCTAATGGAAACATTTTTAACGGATATAATCGCTGGGTAAAAAAAGGAACTCTACGCTAAAAGGTAAAAAAAGGAATTCTTATAAGATCACTCTCTTGTCCGTCTCTTCGTGTGTCACCACCGATTTTCTCATAAACGGGTGGACCTAGCAAGTTGAAATTCATACCAGATACTGAGGTCTACCCTATTATGTGTATAAAAATCAAAGTCCTGGGTCAACATGATAAAAGATATGGGCAAATTTAGATTTTCGCAAAAACTGCTAAGTATCTACTTACCAAAATTTTCCTTAATATTTTTTTTTAATGGACCCAATGAAATAGCGAAAATTAAGGGGGTTGTTTGCCAGATTTACAAACATTGGTAAATTCATCAACCTCAAAAAATGGTAAATTCATAACCCTGTCGGGGAATCGAACCAGTAACTTTGTAAAAAAATAATCGCTCTAAATTTTTGTATCAATCGATAATATTCAAGTTGGAAATGGCCCTGATGGCCCATTGTTTTGATTTTTAGGGTTCCGTACCTCAAAAGATAAAAATAGAACCCATATAAGATCAATTTCTTGTCCGTCTCTCTGATTTGAATTTGAATAAAACATTTTTTTTGAATTGTCTTATACAGGGTTATTGGAAATTAATTGACACGGCGTTAAGGGCTTCTTCTGTGCACCTTAACAAACAACTTTTGTTCTACGACTTTTGTCGAAACTTAATACATATCCCAAAAAAAATATTTAAGTGTTTCTCGTACTGTCTAGTAATTTTCTATGTCTATGCGGCAAGTGCGCGCGCGCGATCGGCACGGGGCGCACTGCGTGCGACCCGATCGGGTTGTACCATACCTACTATGATTGATTCTGTGACGTAGACGTAGAGTTGAGTATTATTTGAACTGTTGGATTTAATTTTGAAGTGAAAACTTCTTACGGCGCGTTGGGCACTTTTGTAGGTGAGCATTTTCAGCCGTTCTCGCGACAGATGAGATTTTGACAGATGAGATTTTAACAGTTGTTGTGCTTCTACTACTATGCAATATTGAAAACAGCGCCATCTCTGTGCAAACGGCCGAACTACGATACTCACTTCTGTACAACAGTGTTAACAGCGACATCTCTCGGTGGATGGTGCAGGTTCGCAGCGAGCTGCCGTACGCAGTTCGCTTTACAGTTTTCACTTCTGTTTTATTTTTGTATGGAATATTTTTATAATGAATTTCCAAAAGTCGTAGAACAAAAGTTGATCGTTAAGGTGCACAGAAGAAGCCCTTAACGCCGTGTCAATTAATTACCAATAACCCTGTATTGTTCAGTTCATATCACAACAGAGCTATTATAATAATTATACCTAATCGTACCCACCTTGCCAAATATGATAAATGTGAAAAAAAGGTTCTATCAAGCAAAAAATAATATCTCTATCTCCCTATACAAATTCCTACGCTAGAGAATAATTATTTAGCTTTAGTAACAAATCTTAAAATAATAAGCAGTACCTATTAAATAATAGTAGATTATGCATCTAGGGCATAAAGCAATGTCTTATGTTGTGAGTGGCATATTGAACCCCGAGTGTAATTCTTGTGGAGGTTTAAAAAAATTCACTTTAAAAAAATGGGGCAATTGCAATGATATGGTAGCATGATGGTAAAATATTTGGTAGGTATTATAGGCAAAACCTATTTGCTTAGACCTAACGTAAAAATCAAAATAAAAAAAACATAAATCGTGGCCTGCTAGATTTTTGTAGACCAATCAAATTACTTATTATAAATAAAACCTATTTGCTGAGACCTTCAAAATTAAAACCAAGAGTTTTCACACGAATTTCAACGTTCCAAATTCAAATTACTTTATTCCCTTGGGAGTTTCATACAACATTATCTCCCTTGGGAATAAAGTCTTGCTTTAAGTTGAGGTTAATGGGCTTTAATCCGTGATTAAAGTGCTGCAGGTGTGAAAGAATTTAAAAGCAATATTCTTAATTTAAGTAGGTATATTATTATTTTCAAGAAAATTTACTAAAACCGAGGAATTTATTCTCTATGTCAATGTCTGTTTTTCTCTGTGTCATTTGCAAATATCTGATTAAAATCTGATTATTACTATTGGAATAGCTTTATTTTCTGGGAAGTTCGTGGTAGAGTGGTACACCATAAAGTAGAAACTGAACCGTCTTACGAAAATGCGCTCAGTAGCTACTAGTATATCCCGATTTACCCACAGATCGGGACTAACGCGAGTAAAAGCACAGCGTAGCTAGTTAATAAATACATAAAAAACCTTTATGTATTATATTATGGCATATAGTCCGATCTTGATATTATAAAATCTTTTGGCATAAAACGTAGCACCGTGACACTAAGGACAGAAACTGTTATAAAGTGCCACAATTTCTTGCCAAGATGTAAATATAGATTTTTCCTCATGTAATCTCTTAAATAGTTATATGTTAATACTAGCTGCGCCCCGCGGTTTTGTGCACGTTAGGGTCTCTTTATAAGTGATTATTCCCATGAATCAAAGTATCCTAATATCAAGTTTCATTAAAATCGGTCCAGTAGTTTCGGAGCCTATTCTTTACAAACAAAAAATCTTTCCGCTTTTTTCCTACAAACACGGAACACACAATAGTTACTACGAACTTAAACTTTAACAGCCCTTTTACCCCTTTCTTTTTCTTCTTTGTCCATCCCTTATCCCTATATATGGGGTCGGGTCTCCTCACTTTGTTGCGCCAGGACACTCTGTCCTGGCTTGTCTGCTCTGGCAATTGGGATCTCTTAAGGTGACAGAGTACCTGCGCTCTGTCCATACAAACGTAGTCGACTGTTTCCTCCCTGAATGACACTAGCACAAATATTTTTGTGCAATAAAACCTATAACTGCCATGACTATGCCCCTATGTTTTGGTTTTTTTCATTTTCTAATTATCATAGAAATTAAATAAAAATAAAAAAAATAAAAAATATATATAATGCATGGCCATGCATGGGATGCATGGGGCATGGTTATAAGTTTTATGCACCAAAAATATTTGCTCTACTGTCATTATCCAGGGAGAAAACAGTCGACTACGTTTCTTATAGTTTGTATGGAAAAAGCCCCCGGTACCCTTTTCTCTTAAGGTGTCTCTTTATGTTTGACCATGCACCAGGTCAGTGGCGGGCGGCCTCTTCCTTTCTTTTTTCAGGCGGGTTTAAGGCGATGTTCACGACATGTTCGTTTCCGCGTCTCTTTACGCGCGTTTACCCCTTTAAGGGTTTTTCCAAAAATCCTTTTCTTATTGCTCGCCTACGTCCTAAAGGAACCCCCATGTAAAGTCTCAGACTCGTAGCATTTGTAGTTTCAGAGGTTTTGTGATAAGTCATTGTTTCTTTTATATAAATTTTACACGTTGCGCATTGTCTTAGCCTAGGTAGAGGTAAGTACTTAGATACTACAGATTACTGTAATCTTTTGAAAAAACGTGAGGCCAACAAACTTTGGTTTTACTGACCTATCATTGAGCACGATCTCTTTTTGTTGCGTTTACAAAAAACATAAAAAAATGAAGTACCTAGGTAATTTACTACTTTGTTTTAAAACCGGCCAAGTGCGAGTTGGACTCTCGCACGAAGGGTTCCGCGGCCATGGCCATGGAATGCAAGCTTGGTGAATTAGTAATATTTAACTAATTAAATAACATTATATTCTGTTTTTAGTATTTGTTGTTATAGCGGCAACAGAAATACATCATCTGTAAAATTTTCAACTGTCTATGTATCACGGTTCATGAGATAGAGCCTGTGACAGACAGATGGACGGACGGACAGTGGAGACTCAGTAAAAGGGTCATGTTTTTAGAAATGTGTGCAAATTATTTCTAGTACCTATTCTATTAGTAATAATAGTACTAGACTAGATATGGTACATAATACCTACTAGGTATTGTAATCTTCTCTTATCTTAGTCAATTTAGTCTCATGATAACTGATACACAGCAATTGCTAATGATCGATAAATCGCCTGTTTATTTACTTTTAAAAAAATACAGCCGATATCTATCTACTAAATATTGGCCTTTATATCTTATTTAAATATACGCAGCGGAAGCAACTTTTTTCGTGCTATTTTTGCGCTGTTGGGGCTGGGATACCTATTTAGATGGAGTAGACTTGCCTAGCATTAGAGCTTAGACACACGTCCCGATTTGGTCGGGTCCGACATCAGTGTTGCCACATTTCAATTCGACAAATCTGTGTCGATAAGTGAAAAAATCTGTGTAAAATCTGTATGAGAACAGCTATATTTGTATAAAATCTGGACTATTCATTTGTAATAATAGGTATGTCTTATATATTATGAAGCGTAGACAGAGAATATACTTAACTATTTATTCTCTGTCTACGATTATGAATAGTCCAGATTTTATACAATTATAGCTGTTCTCATACAGATTTTACACAGATTTTTTCACTTATCGATACAGATTTGTCGAATTGAAATGTGGCAACACTGATGTCGGACCCGACCAAATCGGGACGTGTGTATAAGCTATTAATATGACCCTTTTAGCAACCGTATCCAGAGAAAAAAACTCGTCAGTATGTTCGCGTTCTGGAGCCAAGTTTACCCTTTGGGTACGGAACCCTAAAAAAGAATGCACTTGTCTACAAAATTGTACTAAAACCATAGACTAAAACGTCTTAGGGAAAATTAATCTTTTTAAATATGCACGTGTGGCAGAATGTTTTATCTTTTCACCTACGTTTATACTGTTGTTTTGATAAAGTTTTAAAAGATAAGATAGATTATTGTTAAGTGTAAGTTCATTGTAAGTAGGTCAATGTTCCTTTCATAATATTATACCTACTTACTTTTTCTATATCCTTACAAAATGCTTTGTCCTGATTGACTGACTGACGGATCAACGTACAGCCTAAACCGCTGATCGTAGATACCTGAAACTTAGAAGGTTTGTTCTTTGTATGACGTAGGCGCCAGGTAAGAAAGGATTTCCGAAATACTACTCCTAAAGGGGGTGCAAAAGGGGCAAAGTTTGTATGGGACAAAGTGATCCCTTGGTCCATTTTCAACTTGTACGCGGACGAAGTTGCGGGCAAAAGCTAGTCTTTTTATAAAAAAAAATTCAAAACTAGTTATATTTTACAGTTTGTGCCTAAGTAGGTAATATTTCTAAGAAATAATTTGGGTCACTATCAAAATACTATATATTGCAAAATGACGATATCTAACGGCTTCATATTAAATCGTCATAGTTACCTACTAAATAGACATGAACGCTAAATGCCTTTACTACCTATACAAAACGTCGAGTTTGTAAAATGTCGTGATATAAAATACTCTAGCTAAAACCAAATAAAGAAGTTATTTTTCATTTTGCAATACATACCTAACTTACCAAGCTATTAGTCGATTTTTCTTTATTTTAACTTAATTTCCCCTCATTTATTATTTAATTATTAAAACATTAAAATTATTTTAATTAGTCTAAGTAGGTACTACAACCCCCATAGAAATTTTTATGTCGTGGACAAGTGGCAAAAACTCAATAAATAAAATCGTTTAAAAAATTACCTACCAGCTACTTAAGTACCTACCTACTTGTATTATTATGTAGTATTTAGAGAGAATAGTAAAGAATAGAATATAGAATAGAATATCATTTATTGTTTTATGTGTACATAAAGGTCTTAAAAATAATAAAGTGCCAACAGATTACTCATTTCGAGATGTAGACATATAAAGACATTAATTTAACACCAAAAGAAGAACAATAAATTAACTAACATGTCTAATTAGTGTAAAAATAATAACTACAGCCATAAAAATGCACGTAATGATAATTAATATAAAAATGTCTGTTCACTGCTTATGAAATTTAACGCAAAAGAAAACCATAAAAAGCAAATGGGTTCTTCACATTGGAGATCCCGTAAGTGACCGACAAGATGGACAAAAAAATACCGTTAATGCTTCTTTTTGTAATTGCTTTTCACATGTGTAAATGTAAATATAATATGTTGTGAGAGATGGGATTATGGAGTTGAGGAGAAAGTAGGTAGACACTGGAGTTAAACCTTACATGGAGGTGACAAGGTGAAGAAAAAGTTTGCACCAAACTGCGGTTGAGCGTTGGGTGCGTGTGAATTTGTCTAATGTTGGTTTTGCTGTCAATGCAACCGCAAAAAGGCGCAAAAGGCGTTGTAACTTAAAATACCGCGGTGAACAAATAATGCCTTCACGCCGTTTCGGGAACGGGATATTTGTTGATACATGAAATGCATCACGTTTCTTTTGAATATCCCGTTTCCAAGATACTTTAGAGGTAAAGTGTTACTACATTATTTGTTTGCCGTAATGCCCTCTATCGATAGGTATGAGTCTCAAAATGCACCGTTAAAAAACACTGCCAAGCTCCCATAGAATTTCCCTTTCTGCAAACTTTTTTTAGACTTGTCATCTCTAGTGAAACAGTAAAAAACTTAGGGGAAAGACTTACTTCGTCTTCTTTTAAACCCTGGATCATGACTTTTAACATGGTTTATGGCTCACGAAAATCATAACATAATGCTGAGAATGTTCCATACTCCTTGTAGGCCTCGAATCCATGACCCCTAAACCTGACCAACTAAATTTTTTAACGTGTTAAAAATAACGCCAATGCTTGTAGGTAAGTCATAGGTACTTTAAATGTAAAATAAAGAGAAGCACAAGTCTAAATGGGGCCTTAGTATTAGCTTTTAATCATAATTTGCAGTATTTTTTATTATTATTCAGTTGCTTAAATACTCAATGCGAGCCAAGACCGGTACAAGATATAATGAGACCAGTTGCAAAAAAATTAAGGATAGGACGCGTTGCGAATGGGACGACCTGCTTCCGACCCTCATAATTCATTAGATGTTTAAAAATACATATAAAATACTTAAATACACACATATATCTCTTTTTCTTAATGCACCTTACCCTTAATCTTACGTCAAATCCTCTCCATCCTAAGGTTGCCTGGAAGAGACCGCTTTCAGCGGTAAGGCCGCCTATTGTGCCACTGTTTTTTTAAATTTAAACGAATAATAATTGTGTTGTCATTTTCTGTAACTTGTGTGTGCAATAAAGCGTTCTATCTATCTATCTATCTATCTATATATTGATCGATGCAAAACAGGGCCAATAACTTTTTTACATAGCATATATGTAGATACCCAAACAAACATTATAAAACCCGTTTCCTCATACAGTTTTATTAACGTTAGGTACATTGTTAATTCTGTTATTTGTAAATAAAAAACACATAATTCTACAAGTCAAACGGCTTAGTAGTTACGTTGTACAAACTCGTTGAACTATGTAAATATATCACTTACATTGTTGACAATGGAGATTAGTGATAAAGATGACCCAGTGTAAAGCTATGTTTTGCTATGTTCACATCTAATTCTAGTGTTTTCTTAGTGCGTATGACCATTTACAAGTTTGACATTTCGCGTTCTTGACTAGTCAACATATAAAGTCGCTAAAAGAAACAGTTTTCTGTTTATATGATCGTGAGCATAATTATGCTCACGATCACGATAATTACGATAATTACGTACCTACCTACTACAGTAAGCAACAAAAGTAGAGGTACACGGTAGAGTTCTAAAATTGCTATTATGACGACCCAGTTGGCACAATGGTCACCATGCCGGACTGCCAAACACAGGGTCGCGGGTTCGATTCCCGCCTCAGACAAGTATTTATGCTTAGATATTTGTCTGTGGTCTGGTTGTTTCTATGTATTATAAGTATATATTTACAAAAGAAAAAATATATAAGTAGTATATCCGTTGTCTAGCACCCATAATACAAGTCTAGTTACTTAGCTTGGGGCTAGATGGCGATGTGTGGAATGTTCTGTAATATTTATTTATTTATTTATTATTGGTATGTTTTCAACTCAACAGGCCTTTCAAGTAAGTACTGCTTGAATGGAAGTACCTATAAAAGTAATAACTGAAATAATAAATAAAAGCCCGCACTTTTATTGCCTGATTATCCTTTTAACCTTACTTACCAAGCTGGTCAGATTTCATGTTTTTCAAAACACCCAATTTTTTACGCTTGCTTAACGTATATTATTTTGAATATAAACGATTGCCTTTTTGTTTTCTTTCATGTTAAATCTGCTGAATCGATCGCGATAAAACTTGGTAGATATCTGAAGTCCTGGAACAACATAGGTTTCTTTTAACTTATAACCCGATATTATCGCGGGATCAGGATTTACATGAGTAAAACCGCAAAGGGCAGCTAGCACACAATAATGTAAATGAAATTTTTACCCGACTTAGGTGCGGCAAAGCTAAAAAGAAGTGTTATAAAACATAACACTTCTTTTAAAGGCACGTTTTTTAGGCACGTAAATGTCAAAGTCATTAATTTCTTTATTAACACGTTGACAGTGCAGCTACTAAATATGAGAGGAGCCCCTCACGTGCAAACACGTTTTGTGCAAACAGTTTATTGTTCACACGTGTATGAAAAAAAATTAAAATAGATCACACGTGTAAACTATAAAAAGGCTTCAAATTTGTATGGAGTCGTGACCCAAATGTGGTGCACGCACGTGTCAGAGTGACCTCACAGTGACCCACATGTGGTGCATGCACATGTGGTGCATGCTCTAACTTAACACGTTGGTTAAGTTAGAGTCTAAACTAATTTCGGGTGTGTACCTTCGGAATGCACCCTCCAATGAGCAGAAGACACAAGAAACTCATGGGGTTCTTTGGGGTTCTATGTATTATTTGTTTTTAGTTCTTGAGATTCTAATAATCAATTTGCTTTTCTTCTACAGGTAGAAGACTCTGTGCAGGCGAGACGTACGCAAGACAGAGCATGTTCCAAGTGTTCTCCGGCTTCATGCAAGCGTTCAACGTGTCCACAATCGATGGTGAACCACTGAAGGAACTGGCTCCGAGGATCCAGGGAATCATCACCACTATACCAGAGTTTTGGGTTAGAGTTACACCGAGATCTTAACAACTGTGATTTGAATTTTATCAAATAAATGGAATTTATTTGTAACTAGCTCTATATTTCAGTCAGTCAGGACTTGAATTTTATGTTTACCTATAGATAAGCAGTATAATAAATTTTAATTACTGGATCGTTTTTAATGAAACTTGACAAGAGGTTACCTAAACATTGTATTCCGATATTACCATGGGATCAGGACTTACTGGAACCGCAGGAAGCTGCTAATTAAAAAACATACATACAACCGAATTGAGAACCTCCTCCTTTTTTGAAGTCGGTTAAAAATAAATAACATTATAATCTATAAACTAGTTGCGCCACGCGGTCTCACCCGCATAAGTCCCAATTCCGTGGGAATATCAAAATAAAAAGTAGGCTATAGCCTTCCTCGATAAATGGACTATCCAACACAATAAGATTATTTCAATTAGAACCAGTAAGTCCTGAGATTAGCGCGCTCAAACAAACAAACTCTTTGGCTTTATAATATTAGTATAGATAAAGTCTTGACTGACTAACTGTTGTTGATATATATGTTAGTCAGTCACACAACTCAAAACAATGGACGGATAGCGCTATAATTTGGCATACGAATAGCTATTAGGTATGACGTCGGCAATTAACTTGGCATCCGCTGAAAAGATTTTTTAGAAAATTCAAATACACGGACAAAGTCGCGAATAAAAGCTGGTAAGGTATAATATATTTATCCAGTGGCGTAGCTAAACCGTTTGAGGCCCGTGGCAAATACCCCCCCCTCAATATAAAGAAACTGAACCAACAAAAATACTATTTTCTAATACTTATAGGTACACTAAAAAGTCTAAAAAAATGTTTTTGTACAAAATGTTGGCCAAAAATACTCTATGCAACTAAGTAGGTAAGTAACATAAATAAATCAAAGACAAAACTATTTTTTTTACTAAATGTGTGATTAATGTTGGGAGTTGGGATTCTCCTCTGACCGGAAGCCCTTGTCGGCTGGGGGCCCGTGGCATTTTACCAACTTGCCACCCTGTAGTTACGCCACTGTATTTTATCTAATGGCAAAATTTATTTGTCGTAACATTAT
Source organism: Idaea aversata (assembly GCA_907269075.1). Taxonomy (NCBI): domain Eukaryota; kingdom Metazoa; phylum Arthropoda; class Insecta; order Lepidoptera; family Geometridae; genus Idaea; species Idaea aversata. The sequence continues at coordinate 10,640,060 of OU026091.1, forward strand.
TTATTTTATGCTTCAACTCGGTGATATTTGTTTTGGCTAACTTTAGTCAGTAAATAAAATGGTAGATTGAAGTTATGTTTACTTACAATATTTAACATTCAATGTTTAAACATATATTTACTTACTTTTTATCATTGTTCTATGTTAGTTGACCTGAACCAAATAAATATTATTTTTTAAACAAACGATGTTTTAATTATTAACTATTGTACCTTTTTTTGCCTTTAGCACATAATCCTATATATATATACGTCTTATAAAATCCTTTGTCCTGACTGACTGACTGACGGATCAACGCACAGCCTAAACCGCTGATTGTAGAGACTTGAAATTTGGAGAGTGTGTTCTTTGTATGACGTAGGCATCCGATAAGAAAGGATTTTCCGAAATTCTACCCCTAACGGGGTGAAAAAGGGGGGCCAAGTTTGTATGGGATAACGTGATTCTTTGGTCTTATCCTATTAGACTTCTAGGCGGACGAAGTCAGTCCCTAGTCCCTCTATAAAATTCTCGTGTCGCGGTGTTAGTTGTCACTTGTCATACTCCACCTAAACGGCTGAACTGATTTGTATGTTTTTTGTGTATATTCGTTAGGTCTGAGAATCAAACATTTATTTTTTATTTTCTTTCCTTTAGTTTTTTTTTAATATGGCAAAACAACGTTTGCCGAGACAGCTAGTAATCCTATAATATTATATACTAGCGACCCGCTCCGGCTTTACACGGCTATATTATGCATGTATTATACATATAAACCTTCCTCTTGAATCACTTTATCTATTTAAAAAAACTGCATCAAAATCCGTTGCGTAGTTTTAAAGATTTAAGCATACATAGGGACAGAGAAAGCGACTTGGTTTATACTATGTAGTGAAGTGATGATGTGAAAGACGAGCCAACGGGATCGAGACCTCTTCAGGTAAAACCGCGGAGCGCTGCTAGTGTAAGATATAGTAATCACTATTCTCGTTTACTACTTGGGAGGTATTATAGGCCCATCTATAGGCCGTATCTAGTGCGCAAAAAGTTTTTAATAACAATGTTTTAGTAACAGACAGGCAGAATAAATAATATCTACGCTTCATGATTTAAATACTGCTTCTAATTTGTATCAGGCAAAGATTGTTTTGATCGCACGATTTAAAAAAAGTCGTAGACTATTGCAAAAACCAATAAATTACCAATCTGACGTCATAAATATACGTCATATTTTGAATTGATGTTGCTTGTCCATTCTCTTTGGGTTAAGTTTATTGCTCGTTTATCGTCTCTACTGCGGCTGCGTTCCTGATACATCCTACACTTTTTTAACCGACATAAAAAATATAAGTAGGAGTAGTACGAATAGGAGCAGTAGTACAGAGATTTTAGAGTCTGTCTGTCTGTCACCAGACTGTATCTCATGAACCGTGATAGCTAGACAGTTGAATTTTAACAGATTATGTATTTCTGTTGCTGTTATCACAACAAATTACTAAAAACAGAAAAAAATACAAAAGTGAGACTCCCATACAACATGGTACGGACCGTACGGAACCCTCCGTGCGCGAGTCAGACTCGCACTTGGCCGGATTTTTTGTCGCAAGCCTTATCAAGCGCTATTATCATTACGTTCATTCTAGTCGCCAATGTGCTTGCGTTAATTGGCTAAAACATGACGTTTATAAAAACTATTACTTCATAATTAATATAATTGCCTTGACTGGCTGGCTAAACTGTTTATCTCGAGTTATTAACAGCTTATGTAGGTACCTACCTAAGTGCTTAGAGTAGGCAACTACATACCTACTTCATTTTATTTACGTAGAGACCAACAAAATTGAATTTTCTCGTAGTTTATAAATAGTAGTAAATAAGACTAACAAATACAGAACTAGAAGGCTTAGTAAAAAAAAAGCAAATGAAAACCGGCCAAGTGCGAGTCGGACTCGCGCATGAAGTGTTCCGTACCATAATATTCTATTTTTAGTATTTTTTGTTATAGCGGCAACAGAAATATATCTTGTGAAAATAACTGTCTAGCCATCACGGTTCATGAGATACAGCCTTGTGGCAGAACTAGACAGACAGTGGAGTCTTAGTAAAAGGGTTCCTGTTATTACCATTTGGGTACGGAACCCTAAAAAGGACAGATAGATAGATAAACTCTTTATTGTACCACATTAAACCATAATTCTAACATACATTCTAGATAGAATTATTAGATATTAGATCATTCATTATTAGATTCATTTATTAGATAGGTGCACCAATAGCTCACCACTAGCTAGCTACTGAATAAATAACCAAAACTTAAGAGTTATATTGTGAAAATGAGCAATGTAGTTCTATTTTTTTTGGCCCCCATTTTCCTGGCCCCCATTCTCTTGATTAGAGAAAGAGCGCACTAGCTATCGAGCAATTTTGGAATTAGTTAGGGAAAAAAGCAAATTTAGGCCCATTATTATGCTAATTCCTAAATATACCTATTATTCTTTAAAACACGTGAATTAGCCACATAAGTATCTAATTTAACTATTTTTATCAAATTAATACTTAAGCCTAATTTTTGGTAATATCTAAATAGAAAGATTAGGATTAATTACATAGCTATGATTAAAAGTTGTTATTTTATAGTCGTTGAGTCCACTTCAATACCTATCAAACTCTAATTAAAAAAAACTGAGATAGGTAAATGTGTTTTATATTGCCCTAAAAAAATTACCCAAACCGAATATGTTAGGGAAATATTATAATTTTTAATTTATTTTAATAAGTATTATTTTTAATTCGCCCTATTTGGACCGGTCGCGGTCGCGTCGCGTTAGTTATAATATAATGCAAATGGGAGACCAAGCCGGGTCACTCAATTTCATGAGCATTAATTTTAAAAGTAATTAGCTGCGCCCCGCGGTTTCACCCGCATAAGTCCCGATCTCGTGGGAATATTTAAATAAACAGTAGCCTATAGCCTTTCTCGATAAATGGACTATCCAACACAAAAATATTTTTTCAAATCGAACCAGTAGTTCCCGAGATTAGCGCGTTCAAACAAACAAACACTTCAGCTTTATAATAATAGACTAGCGACCCGCCCCGGCTTCGCACGGCTATATTATGCATGTATTATACATATAAACCTTCCTCTTGAATCACTCTATCTATTAAAAAAAACCGCATCAAAATCCGTTGCGTAGTTTTAAAGATTTAAGCATACAAAGGGAAATAGGGACGGCGAAAAGTGACTTTATTTTATACTATGTAGTGAAGTATAGATTATAGTTACCTAGTAGTTTTGAAGTTAAGTGGGAACAAATGAACTTACTTACATAATCTACATACATAATTATCTGTCGCTGATTACTAGTCTTGTTTATGTGTTATATGTATTTATATTATTTCTTCGAATCCTTCTTGTCGTTGTGTGCGTTCTGAATTTATTTTGTTATATATCTAACTTTCTATTTTTCGATACGCTGTTTTTTGTATTTTTAGTATATTTCTATTTGTGATTGTCTGTAATTGGCTTTCTGTTTCTATTTCTTCTGTTTTATTATGTTAAACTTAGCTGTAGACTTTCCTTTAAAATAAATAAATAAATACATACGGATCAAAAACACGGGGATGTATGGGAATACATACGGCTTCGCCGTAGTAAATAAATAGGTATGTAGGATAGGGACGTAGGCGTAAGTAACTTACCTACTTTTAAATGCATTGCAATATCTATAGATACTTCAGCTGCATTTAGTTAGGTTTTATCGAAGTGTTATCTTAATATGATCACGCACCTATATAAGTAGGTACCTACCAAGATATATGATGAGTAGGTACCTAAATATAACAGAGAATATTCAGTATATCCTTCCCTTTGTTTAAAAACTTGTTTAACATTGTTTTATCTCTTGCTGTTAACCTCTGCTCTGATGACACATTTGTAATCGTTAAATGGCAGACAAAGCCATAAATTGTCCAATTGCAAGCGTTGATATCATTCGACAATCTTGTTATTTAACTTTACAACAATAGCAATTAGTTATACCACGACTAGGGTTGCCAACTTTTAAGCTATTGCATATTAAGCTATTGCATAGTTTTTATCACAGGCTTTGAGCGCGGCGACCGAATCAAGAAATTCCGTAACGAAAATAAAACCTAACACCCCCACTACCATGTAGCTCGGCCGAGCGTTCGCTTAACGTGTATGTATACGTATTGCATCGTGCGAGCTTCGTACGACTGTACGAAGCTCGCACGATGCAATAGCTTTACCGCGGCAGTCCCCGGGTGCCACACGTTTTTTAAGCTATTTTTTGAAAGAAATAAAGTATATTGAGATTTGGGAAGGAAAATAAACAGTATTTTAGAAAAAGTATAAGTAAGTAGGTACCTATTAATTTTTTAAAGTTTTAAATATCTACCTAACTACATATTTTTTTGTGCTTCTCGCACAACATATATATATATTTTTTTTCAAATGCCTCTCCACGGTTATGATTTCAGTTGAAGTAAATACATTAGAAGTTCATTTTTTATTAAATTAATAGAAGTCCTATTTCTGTCGTCCCGCCACTTTGGATTCATAACAGAAAAAACCCTTTCTGTAAATGCAGAGGTAGCGGGGACAGAGTAAGGTAAACTACAATTTTCATTTTGTTTTTAAATATCTACCTAACTACATATTTTTTTGTGCTTCTCGCACAACATATATTTTTTTTTTCAAATGCCTCTCCACGGTTATGATTTCAGTTGAAGTAAATACTTAAATTAAAAGTTCATTTTTTATTAAATTAATAGAAGCCCTATTTCTGTCGTCCCGCCACTTTGGATTCATAACAGAAAAAACCCTTTCTGTAAATGCAGAGGTAGCGGGGCTCTGTCCCCGCTACCTCTGCATTTACAGAAAGGTAGGTAGGTAGGTAAACTACAATTTTCATTTTATTTTTTCAGTGTTTAGTAAAAGATGACTCCACTTTTGCCCAGTAGACATTTCGACAAAATCTTTATTTTTCGATAAAATTTCATAAATTACTTTGAATTTTACTAATTCTGAATATAATTTTACCGCCAATGTTCGGACGCACGCACACCATTTACGTTTACTTTTAAATCAGGTCTATGAGACATCAGTGCTGACGTGAAGCCAGTATTATGCATAGGTACCTACTTTATTTTTGTTCCACAGTAAAAAGTATAATGTAGTGAAAAACAGTATAATATCCACTGTTTTTAACAGTATGGTTGGCAACCCTAACCACGACCAAGAAGGGCATCTTACATTGTAGATAATAAAATAATTGTAACCAATTATAGGTAAATGTAGGTCGACTTGAGAATTACTTAATAACAGATCTACTTTATAACGTTCTCTTAAAGTTATTTAAAACTTATATTTACCCTATATTTTGTTTTATTTTTTAAAAGTCTATATTCCAATGATTTTTCACGAGACTGGAGTTTGCGGGTAGATAGTTAAAAGGGACATTGGCGGACTACTTCCTTCCCCGTTTAAAATAACTTTAATAGTGAAAATAACCATAGTAGTCTTATTTAACGCTGTTTTGGTTGTAAACTTTATATTTTCACGGTTTAAAACTATCGTAAAGTAACCTATTGTTTTAAAGTTAATGAAAAACATGTAAACTTAAAAAAAATATGACTTCATTTATAAGCAAGTACCTACCTACTTGCAAAGATAGGTGCTCTACAAAGAGCAGTTAAAGTTCGGATGGTAGGTAGGTAGATAAAAGGTAATAACGACCATAATTAGACCCACTGCAAGTAGGACGTTAATCAGGAACCTCATCCTGTTCAATTTAGGTTAGTAGATTCATCGCATTCCACGTTTTTATAACCACAAAAGAACGTAAAATATAACTAAGTATCTCTATTTAATATACTAGCTGTGCTCCGCGGTTTCACCCGCGTAAGTCCCGATCCCGTGGAAATATCAAAATGAAAAGTAGCCTATAGCCTTCATCCATAAATGGACTAGGTATCCAACACAAAAATATTTTTTCAATTCTAACCAGTAAGTAGTTCCTGAGATTAGCGCGTTCAAACAAACACACAAACTCTTTAGCTTTATAATATGAGTATAGATTGACAGTAGGTACTTGTAAACAATTAACACTAGCACGAAATACCTACCTAGTTTTGTGGCTTTGCTAATTTTAGACAACACAAAAAGAATAATACTACGCACGTAAGCGTTAGTATTTTATAGCCTAAAATAGAGATAAACTCTCTGAACAAAGTATATAATTAACTTAAGTTATCATTCATTTAAAGTTTATAAGTAGATGATAATCAAATATTTGTGGTAACAAAAAATATCGTTCGTGGATAATTTAGCAATTATAACAAGGTTGAGGTTGTCCTGTCTGCGCTAACTGCTAGTAGGTAGGTTACCTTGGAAAAGTTAATCTATACTAATATTATAAAGCTGAAGAGTTTGTTTGTTTGTTTGAACGCGCTAATCTCAGGAACTGCTGGTTCGAATTGAAAAATTCTTTTTGTGTTGGATAGTCCATTTATCGAGGAAGGTTATAGGCTACTTTTTATCCCTATATTCCCACGGGATCGGGAGTTACGCGGGTGAAACCGCGGAGCGCAGCTAGTATGTATATAAAGGCTAGCTTTAAACTGATTTATAGATTTTTGGTAGAGATGTGAACTTTATACAAGACAAATAATTTTGATGGTACAGTCATTAATTTAACATTTCGGCAATCAGACACATAAATAAGGGCCCAACACTTTAAGTACAATTTTTGCCTTTGTATGGGGACTATTAGGGACTGCCAAATTTTATAGACGACAATCAAATAATTGTGGTAACAAAAAATATCGTTCTTGGATAATTTAGCAATTTTATCAAGGTTGAGGTTGTCCTGTCCGCGTTGTCCGGTTAATGCTAACTGCTAGGTAGGTTACCTTGGAAAAGGAAGTAAGTATAAAAGCTAATTATAATAAATAATTGATTTATAGATTGTCGGTGCAGAACAAAAGATGTGAACTTTATTCAAGAACAAGTAACTTTGATGGTACAGTCTTGGTTTTAACACTTTGACAATCAGACTCATAATTGTGGGCCAAACCCTTCAGTCCATGAAGCAGATAACCAGCTTCAGTCACATCGTAAGAAAAAGTTATGTATTTCATCGAACAATTTTTGCCTTTGTTTGGGGACTGTCAAAGTGTTAAAAGCAGGTAAAAGTAAAATGTAGGTTAGATCACTATGAAGACCTCCGCAACTCAAAATGATGAAATTCTATACGATTTCTATAAGTACCTACTAGTACCTAGAGTATCTACCGAATTATAGAAGGATTAAAATTTAATTTCAGAAGGTAATCCTATCTTATCATTCCTAGTTGCCCTTCAGTCACATTAAGATACTAATTATAATTACGATATAATAATAAATAAATCTTTACCCTAAAAACCTACTTACTCCGATGAGAGTATCATCAGCTTATCCTGATAAAAACAGTTATAATATTTCAGAGCAATAAACAAAAACAAATACAAGTATAAATCATAAAATATTTTTATTTACTTAAATTGATTGGAATGAAATTTTCTAAGTTATACCTACTTAACTATCTATTTAATTTAATTTGAAGACCTCATAGTGAAATCCGTCTTTCAGTCTTAAAGTAGAAACAACGACAAACTATTATATTATCACAAAAATAACTTTCGAGGGTAATTTTCATAATTCGTTATCAATGGACATGGATAAAACTATCAAAACGATCTAGGTCTCTATTTTTGAATCGCTCGTATGACATAGCTTCGTCGTTTACGCCTACAAGTCATACTCTACTTCGAATTCGCATGACACAAATTTTCTGTATATTTTAATAGTTCGTCGTCGAAATTCCGTCGAAAAACCGGTAATCCGAAATAATCTCAAAAGATATATATAGTTTTTCAAAGATCGTTTCCAAATGTTTGACTATGATTGTTTGACGTTTATTCTACCACTCGCCTGTCGGTGACGAGTAAGACCACTCGTTACGATCAAGCGATTAAAAAATAGCGAATATCCGATGTCAAACGATCATCAGTTATAGAATTCAAGCGCTCGATTCGATTCAAAAACGATTCAAAAATAGGGTTCCTAATTAGAATTATTGTGGTTTAAAATTGTGCTGAAAGATTATTTGAATACTGTCGCAACTTTGTAGCAAGTTACACACTTATATTAAGGTACCTATACAGATGTCAGATTTACATAGGTACTTAAATATTGATTTACCTACTGATAAATTAAAATCCTTGTTTTACAATGTATTGCTTCGAATAACAACCACTGTAAATTGATATGTTATCACAATTTCTAATATCAGTTTTGACGCATACCTACGGGACATTATTATAACTACCTAAATACATTTAATTAATTAATAATTGCTTTATTTAAGAGTAGACGATACAAAATATTAAAAAAAGCAATCTATGAAAATCACACGCGATAATCGTCCTTTTAAAATAATTCGAATACCTACTTATGAAATTTTTCGAACAATTTACAAGGATTTTCACCTTTAAACAATTGAGATTGTAAGTTATGTACTTTTGTTAGGTGAAATTTTATATACTTATTCCTTAACTTTTTTACATTTCTCAAACTGGGCAATATTACGGAAATATCATTGGTTAGTTAAATTATATTCTACCTATTGAATTAAAACTACTACTAATAAAAAACCGTTGGTTCGTATTACAAATTGTCACTTATTTACTAATATTTGAACATATCAGAAATATTCAATTAAACATCATAAGCCACAACCTTGAGCACCAGCAAAAATAATCATACCAACATCAAGACCTTGTATTTAGTATTCAAACTTAAATATCACATTAACTTAACACAAGATCATTATTAATAATTTCAACTACTTTCTAAGATATGTTTCTGTTTGCCATTCTGTTGACTATTAAGCTCTACTGTTTCTGCTGTAAGTTGAGGCTTGTCTACATCTTTCGGTTTGTAAGCATCAGGACCAACTAACGACAGGATAACAGGTAAAAACAACAACCCATTGAACAGACCAAATAATATCACCAAAAGGAAAATCTTGAAGAATGACTGGAAGGTGTAAGCTTTAGACATACTTAGAAGTGACAAAGCGAGTAATGTGGAACCACCGCCTAGCAGCACGGCCGAGCCTATAGACGTAACAGTTTTATAAGCCCTCTCGTTACGGCTTCCCTCGGTCACGGTCAAGAACGTGTGCCCGACATGAGCCGCGTAATCTACGCACAAACCAATAGCGAGTTCTAGACCGATGCAACAAACTATGTCCACTGTCATATCCCACCTTTGCATAAAACCCAATACGTTAACGATCGTCAACAAAACGCACATAAATATCCAAAGACACATTTGCAGATTTGTGATAAGGATCACAGTACAAATCATAACACATAATAAAGCCAATTCAATATTTCGTTCTACTTCAATGGCGATTACTTCGTCTGTGACCCAATTTCCAAAGACCTTAGACCACACACTACGATAACCGTCTCCCGAAGTGATATCCGTCGACTTCACGATATCCTTAACTCGATTCATTGCTGGAATATATACTTCGGGTCCTGGAAACTTTGCGAAATTAAAAGACATGGTAGTCGCCATAATATCCTTTGCAACATTACCACATTTAAGAACTTCAGAAAACTTAAAATTTAATTGAAATCGTCCACCAACAGGACTAAAGAGGAACCTACTAAGATATCGTTTAAAATCAGCCTCTTTGATATCTGAAGAATTTCGTATATCCCGATCGTAATTTTGAAATACGTAATGTTGAAAATATTCAACCCACGAAACTAAATCCTTCACACCTTCATCTTCTTTCAGTTTCTCTATCATGTTATATAGTTTTGGAAACTCTTCAGTGTAATTCATATGCCCTAAAAATACCATTCCGGCATTGCCTTCATTGGGGTAGTAGTAATCGTACATATTAATGAAGTTTTTATAGTAAGTGTCATCGGGTATGAACCATTTGGGATCAAATCTTTGCTCTAGGCGCAAGATAGCTTGGACACTGAAACCAGTAAGGACGAAAATAAGAAGAAGCACAACACATTTGCCCGGGATAGTAAATACTACATTCTTATAAAAAGCTTCAAAGTAACTTTGCATACACGATTTATTTGAAGAAAGGCGAATTGTTTCTCGGTGTTTGTAACAAAATAGAACACCGTTCCGATTTGCCCGCATTCTCTTTATGTCTAAAGTAAATACTGCTACGTAAAATGTGACCGAGAAGCAAAATATAAAGAAAACTCCAGCAGCTGCGTATATGCAGAATGATTTTAACGAGGGCAAAATAGTTATAGAGCCAATGAGTAAAGCAACGATGTCGGTAAACGAGGTTATAACTATCGATACTCCAGCGTGTTTGAGCATTAAACCTATTTTGACAGGAAGACTTTTTTCATGATCTGAAGGAGAAAGATTATTCCAACACGCTTTCATGACGAACATATCGTCTATACCAAGGCCCATTAAAAGGAACGGGAGAGAAGAATGCACAGGACCAAATGGAACACCCATAATTGAACACCAGCTCACTGCAGTAAAATAAGCCAATCCAACACACATTAATCCTACTCCACCTAGTGTTAGTTTTAATTCTAACCAGTTACATCTTGAAAGACCGATTATAACATAGAAGAACATAAGCACGATACCTAACATTAACTTGTCTATTTCATTAAACATGGCATCTCCACTAACGTCAGCAAAGCTCCTGCCAGCTTCATAGAAGAAACTGATGTTTTTAGACCCAGAAGAGATGGAGTCCATGAGCTCTAAGAACTTACTTTCCCACAGAGCCAAGGGGATGGTAACCCACTCCTCAGTTCCAACCAAATTCCCAACTTCATTCAGATCAATTTCAGACATGTTAACATGAGTATACCATGTCAGTATGATTGAACTGGCCATCACAATATCACCACTGTCATCAAATTTTGCGCCACCTAGTAACTTTCTATAATCTAATGGGTGACCAGTTGTTGGATTAATTCTGACCTTATTCACCCTTTTAACAATATCACGCTTAGTAACATTACTTAATTCTGAGAGATTATTATTCCATAAATCTAAAATATTATTTTGTAAACATGCATATTGGAATTCTTCTAAAAAGTCACAGTAAAAATCATCACCAACCCATAAAGTGGGATCTTTAAAATCATCAATACTATCAGTGTTATTTACATAGCTTGCAGAATCATCTATGTTTACAGATCTTGATTCACCTGACTTATAAAAGTTTACTATAGGAACTTTAAAACATAAATCTTTGAGAGTTATATTCTCGTTCTTATAACTAATTTCAACTGAATTAATTTTCTCAGTGACACTGTGCAATTTCCTCAGTACTTCGGGTTGGAGAATGTCATCAGCAGTGACGATTATTCTCTGCAGCCTGAAGCCAGTACCGAAGGTATCTATATACCAGTTGGTGTCATAGAAGAAATCTGATTCCGGTGGAACCCACAACTTTAGGGGGTTCTTTTCAATGTGGAATTTTATGAATCCAGCACAGCTAGCAAGCACAAACACAAGAGTTGTTATAATAGTTTTCCATGGATGTTGTGCAACAAACACTCCCAAGTTAAAGAATGTATTCTCCACACCATGAACAAGGGTGGAAGATGCAGCTTCCCACACCTCCTGCGGGGACCTTATGCCGCGTTTCTTGGGCATGTTTCCTTCAGAACACACAACTTATTGAATGATTAATAACAATAACATTTCATAAAAAGGCCATTTCGCAACGACACATTTCACCTTCATATTATTTTCACTATCATTGGAGCAATGCGATTTTAAAAGATAACTATATCACATAGTAAAACGATATGTGAAATTTCGGCGGCACAGCGTTGCGCGGCAGCCGTCCGCTGTGTCTCAGGTTCATTGAATAGACTGATATAGTAGCGAAGCGGACGCGGCCGCTAGCACGTTCCAATTCGCAAGACTACAGCGCGGTATCCGCTGGCTACACGACTGATAAGATAACTACTCCACTTCAGTGATGCGACACTCATTATCCAATTTCATATTGGCTAGCGGCATTCGATCACCTGCTGCTAGTATGTATGTACCCAGAGAGAATGAAATACCTAATAAAATACCTATTAAAGTCTTTGGATACCTACGTAGAAAAAAACACAATATGTAAGCTACTTACAAATTCTGATTCATCATTCAGTAGAGTTTTAGTAGTAATGGTAGTACGTATAGTAATTATTTCCTCAGAATTATTTCACATAGATTCCACTATATTACTTCTCTTCATTCATTGTTATAATTTGATTGATTGTCAAAAAATGAATGAATGTTATTTGACATTTCGAGGGCAACGACCTGTACTTTTCAGTCAAAGTTCACGCTTTATTTCGAGCATAATTTTTGTCTAGCTTTCTCCTACTTATATAGGCTGAGACAAAAAATGTGTTGTCTGACAGATGCTAACACTGACAGAAATTTTGTATGATACTGACAACCTAATGTCACGTCTGTCAGTGTCTGCGATTCCAGCAAGAGTGATTTTAAAATTGAGGTTATGTTTGTAACTAAATAGTTTCTTTTGGTGGTTTGCTTTTGATTTTATTGAACACGAACTGCAAAGAAAATTAGAATTTTAACTGGATGTGGCGTTAAAAAATTCAGCATGTGGACGACAAAGACATTTCTTACCAAAACTAAACGAGGAAACATTTTGAAGGTGAGGTTATGTTTACCAACTTCGAAACGAATTGTTATAATTATTATCACTGGTATTTACTTAACTTCTATTCGTTTATGTTGTAGATTGTTAGAGAACATTATTTACGGGACGATTTATTGTGTGGCTCAGCTGCATGTAACATTTGCCCCCATAAAGATGAGGACTTAGTTCTCGAAGAACAACCTAAGTCTATATGTACACTATTCGAGTATCCACACTACATATTACTAGATACAAATGTAGTGTTACACCAGATCGATATGTTAGAGGAGGATGCTGTTTGTAATGTGATTGTGTTACAAACGGTATTGGAAGAGGTGAAGCATCAAAACACGGCTATATTTCAACGATTGTTAGAGATTATTGGGAACAATAAAAGGAGATTCTATTCTTTTGTTAATGAACATCACAAGTAAGTAAATACTTGAATTTAGAATTTAAAAACCCTCAACTTTTATTCCCCATAACTTTCAGACAGCTGAAACGATTTCGATCAAACACAGCTAAGAACACTTCAGACCAATTCACCTTTCAAACAAAAGAAACAAAATCAAAATCAGTTCATCCGTTTGGGAGCTACGATGCCACAGACAGACACACACAGACACGTCAAACTTATAACACCCCGTAGTTTCTGTATCAGGGGTTAAAAACATGGTACCTAGTAAAATATAATTAATAGACTTGAAGAAGTTTTGTGTAGGGTAATTCTGTATGTATCTCTCTCTCTATTGGCCTGGAAGTTTATGTATAAATAATGTTATGTATGGAAGTAGAGGGTAGATATTATAAGTAGGTAGGGTAGGCATAAGTTGAATATTGTAGATAGTCAGGATGACGCCATTGAAGTAAAGCTGTGTCGTGTGTGAATAAATGGTTTTATTTCACAAAACCTAGAACTATAATAGTGGCGACGAGCTAAATACGGTAAAATGGCCACCGGGAACGCCGGGAATGTGTCGACGTTAGTGTTGCCTGGAAAATTCAACCCAAAAAAGGATAACTGGGAGAATTATCGTGAGCAGTTGTTCTTTGCATTAGAGACCGGCGGAAATCTAGCTAGCGTGCAGAAAAGAGCCCTATTTTTATCTCAATGTGGAAAAGAAGCATATTCACTAATAGTTTCGTTATTATCACCGAGAAAACTCAGCACAGTGGAGTTCGATGATATCATACGAGTCTTGGACCAATTCTTCATTCTAACTCCGCATCCGATATTAGAAGTTGACAAATTCTATAGAAGGAAGCAGAAGGAAGGCGAAAGCATTACTAATTTCATTGCTGCATTACGCGAAATTAGTGCAAAATGTCTTTTTGATGCCGACAATGACCGTCGCATCGTGGAACAACTGATATTGGGTGCGAGAAGCGAACAATTAAAGAAAGAATTGTTAAAGATAAAGTGGAGAGACTTGTCATACGGCATTGTGGTGCAGCAAGCTTTAAATTTCGAAGCCCTAAGTGCGAAGAAGTTGCATCGGATGGTGAGAATAGCAGTGAGGATAACTTCGGGATGTGTGAGAATAGTGTCGATACAGTCGCGGGGGAAAACCGCGTCGATCCGTTGATGGTGGCGGTTAAACTGAATGGTATTCCGATCATGATGGAAGTGGATTCCGGCTCAGCGCGTACCATATTACCGTCCGCCGTTTACGAGCAACATCGGCAAGTGTTTCCTAAGTCACTGTTACCGTGCAACAAGAAGCTTGTAACGTGGACCAATAATGTATTAAAGTTAAGAGGTGTGATGTCAGTGAAAGTAACATATGGTGATAGAAGTGCGGTGTTACCGGCTATCGTGAGTGACGGCAGAGGGCCGCCCCTCCTAGGACGTGCGTGGTTTAAACCGCTAGGTATATCAGTGCAAGGCGTACATACTGTAAGTGACAATAATTTTCATGAGTCAATGATGTCTAAGTTTCCTAACTTGTTTAATGATGATTTGGATAGGTATTCGGGTCCGACTGTACATATTGAATGCAAACAGGGTGTTTCACCGGTGTTTCATAGAGCGAGACCTGTACCTTTTCCTCTTCGGGATAGAGTCAATGAGGAATTAAATAGACTTATACAAAATGGTATCCTCACACCGGTTAAACATTCTCGTTGGGCAACACCACTGACTATCGTACCTAAACCAGACAGGTCTCTGCGTCTGTGTGGTGATTATCGGAGCACGGTCAATGCCTGCTGTGTGCCAGAAAAATATCCTCTGCCTACTTGTAATGAGTCATTTTTTTCATTAGCTGGAGGTAAGTACTTCACAAAAATAGATCTCAAGCAAGCTTATCATTTATTAAAAGTTGACGAAGACACAGCTGAGTTGTTAACACTTAACACAACGCTGGGGCTAATGAGGGTGAATAGATTGGCTTATGGAGTGAATGTGGCAACAGCAGTTTTCCAAAGGCTCATGAATTCAGTGCTCGCGGGGATAGAAGGAGTCGCTTGCCTATTAGATGATGTGGTAGTTAGTGGGGTTACAAGTGAACAGCATGATCAAAGAGTAGAAGAAGTCTTAAATAGATTGGACAAGTTAGGATTAACTGTGAACAAGTCCAAGTGTGTCTTTAGGGCAGAGAGAGTCACATTTTTAGGTTACGAGATAGATAGTACTGGGGTTCATCCCACCAAAGAAAAAATAGATGAGATTATGAATAAAACCACTCCCAAAGACAAAAGGTCATTGAAAGCTTTCTTAGGATTGTATAATTTCTATGAACGGTTCCTGAAAGATAAAGCAATAGTTTTAGAGCCATTATATAAACTTTTAAAAAAGAATCCTAAATGGGAGTGGGGCGATGAACAACAAGCCGCCTTCAATAAAGCAAAATCTTTATTAACCTCTAATTTAACCTTAGTGCATTACAGCCTGGAAAGGGAATTAATCATGATTGCTGATGCAAGTGAGTATGGGCTTGGAGTGGTGCTAGTACATGTAATGGATGATGGTACCGAGAGACCAGTAATAATGGGATCCAGAACATTGCAAGCACACGAGCGGCGCTATGCACAAATCGACAAAGAAGCATTGGCAATTATGTTCGGATTAAAAAAGTTTAAGCAATACCTACTCGGGCGCAGGTTTACTATTATCACTGACCACAAGCCATTGTTGGGGATATTTGGTCGAAGTAAACCAATACCAGAGTTAGTATCCAGTCGCATGTTAAGATGGGCTTTAACACTCAACACCTTTGACTATGAACTTAAATACCGGCCAGGCAAGGACATTGGTGTCGCGGACAGCCTAAGCCGTTGGCCTACTGTGTGTAACGATGGTCTTAAGAATGAAGACGTCATGTTGTTGGAAGAGGTTAATGAGGAAATAAATGCAAAAGAAATCGCCAAAGAAACTGATAGAGATAATATATTAAAAAGAGTTAAATTTTTCTTGTTACATGGTTGGCCTGAGGGTGAACTAAACCCTGAATTACTACCCTTTCAGAGACGAAAAGATAGCTTATCACTTAATAAAGACTGTAATGCTAGCAAATAGAGTAGTGATTCCTGAAAAATTAAAGAAACCTCTACTAAGGATTTTACACCAAAATCATAGTGGTGTAGTACATACTAAAATGTGTGCTAGAGGTTACATTATGGTACCCTAATTTAGACAATGATATTGAAAACATGGTAGCTGAATGTGAAGTATGTCAGTTAAGTCGGAATAATCCCCCTATAACTGAACACTCTTGGAAAGCAGCAACCAAACCATGGTCTAGGATACACATTGACTTCATGGGTCCATTTATGGGAAAAACCTTCTTAGTCATTGTGGATTCCTACAGTAAGTGGCCCATTGTAGAGATAGTACCATCAATGTCTAGTAAAACAGTCATTGAGATACTAAGGAAAGTCTTTGCAGACTATGGGCTGCCTGACATAGTTGTTTCCGACAATGGATTGGCATTTACATCTTCCGAGTTCAGCGAGTTTATGAAGAAAAACCATGTACAACACATCACTGGTGCTCCATATCATCCGGCTACAAATGGGCAAGCTGAGAGAACGATTCAAACCATTAAAGCCAAGTTAAATAAACAGCCAACTAGTATGTCGTGGACAGAGCGAGTAGCGCGGATGCTATTTCTTATGCGAACTGTCCCGAGTACTGTCAATGGCAAGACACCGGCTGAATTATTAACTGGGCGAAGGTTCAAAACTCATCTAACAGTAGTTCATCCGGATATGTACATGGAAGAGACTCGAGAACAGGAAAAACAAACTGGAACAACTAAAAGGAAATCATTTAAAATTGGGGACTTTGTTTTAATGAGACTGTATAATATGAATAACAAGTGGCAAAGAGGGAAGGTAGTGAGAAGTATTGAACCAGCAGTATATGAGGTAGAGGTAGATAGTGGCGCTAGGCATCGAAGGCATGTAGACCAATTGCTCCTCACTAGACCACCAAACACTATACAGTCTGACCCGGATATGGATGACGATTGTGTTAGTCAATCCAGTAACGATGTGATTGTTCCACCACCAGAGGAGTGGCCCGAAATTATCGGAATTTAGTTGTTGCCTAATTATAACATAATATAATAAACATATATAAGTGTTGACTGTTGATCTTTAGATTCTTGTTACAATACTTTAAATTAAATAGTTTTGTGATTAGATTTAAATAATACATGAAGTTGAATTACTTTTAGTTAATGTCATAGAATTTAAT
The DNA here is from genome assembly GCA_907269075.1 of Idaea aversata. Lineage (NCBI taxonomy): Eukaryota > Metazoa > Arthropoda > Insecta > Lepidoptera > Geometridae > Idaea > Idaea aversata. The sequence continues at coordinate 10,657,487 of OU026091.1, forward strand.
TGTTTAGAAGTTTAAGATACTCAAGGGGAAGGTGTTATGTATGGAAGTAGAGGGTAGATATTATAAGAAGGTAGGGTAGGCATAAGTTGAATATTGTAGATAGTCAGGATGACGCCATTGAAGTAAAGCTGTGTCGTGTGTGAATAAATGGTTTTATTTCACAAAACCTAGAACTATAATAAATAATATTAGGTACTGCAGTGCATCGGGAATGATCGCAGAAGAAGTGATGTTGCTATTGTCGTTATTTCAAAGAAATTTATGTAAAATGAATGTATCAAAAGATTTTGTTTTATGGATCTACAGGGATACCTACGTCGAACGTAAGCCCGGTGAGAAGCCAAATGATAGGAACGACCGGGCAATCAGGAGAGCCGCCTCATGGTATGAATCCCATCTGAGCACTAAGAGTTCATCAAAAGCTCCGAGAATCGTGCTGCTCACCGATGACGAGAATAATAGGAAGCTGGCACAGGAAACTGGTATTGTTTGTTGTTCGGGTAAGTGGTTCAAAATAAATACATAATTGTTTTACTTGGAGATATAAAATATTTTCTTAACTGTCAAAATGGCTTTCTGAAGTAAAGCAAATAACTTCAGAAAGCCATTTTGACATTTGTTTCTTTAAATTACACTTTTATAAATAAACTAGCTGTCCTAGCAAACATTGTTTTGCCATAGAAAACAAAAATAAAGAGATAAAATTGATGTTTTTATTCTCAGACCTTATAAAAAATTTATACAAATCAGCCGTTTAGGTAGAGTTTGGCAACAAACACTACGACACAAGAATTTTATAAATACATATACAGATTAGTCAGTAGGATAGGAGTCATAATATTTGTTACCAAAGTGCTGGAGGTGCCATATAAACTTAAAAATAGAAGTCTTAAATGTTTCAATTATTATAGCAATAAAATAATACTATTTACTGTAATATTTACAGCAAGAGACTACGTAGAAAATGTGTCAGGTCATGTAGGCCTTGTTGATAAACTATCCAAGAATGTGCTACCAGAGAGTTTCTCCAAAGATGCCCTGTATCCGGCACACTTGACTCCAGCACAAGTACACGAGGGCATACGGGCAGGGAAACTGTATCAAGCCACGTTCCATGCCTCCAGGGATAACTTTCTTGAGGGTACCGCTACTGCTACTGGATTTGAGAAACAGGTAAGGTAAAGTTGGGCATTGGTACTGGTTATCAATACATATTATATGCTTTGTCCTGACGGCTCAAAGCACAGCCTAAACTGCTGATCGTAGAGACCTGAAACTTGGAGGGTGTGTTCTTTGTATGACTTAGGCATCCGATAAGAAAGGATATTCCTTAGGGGTTAAAAAAGGGGGCAAAGTTTGTATGGGACAATGTGATTCCTTGGTCTAATCTACTAATTCTAAAAAAGCTAGGAATATTATAAATGTGAAAGTGTGTGTGTGTGTTAGTAGGTTTGTATGATTGTTACTCTACCATGCAAAAGACGATTGAATTGATTGCGATAAAATGTAAAATCAAATGTTGGAACTGCTGGACTCCTAGAATAATGCATAGACTACATTTTATCCTGAACCCAGACATATACGCGTTAAATTGTGTCGCACATAATTAATCGAAGGCCACAGCTAATCACTATCACTACATAGTATAAAACAAAGTGGCTTTCTCTGATTAGATTAAAGATTAAAGAAGGGGATGGGTGGGTGGCTTCACTATCACTTCACTTCAATTCACTACATAGTATAAAACAAAGTCGCTTTCTCTGTCCCTATATCCCTATGTATGCTTAAACCTTCAAAACTACGCAACGGATTTTGAGAGGAAGGTTTATATGTATAATACCTACATGCATAATATAGCCGTGCGAAGCCGGAGCGGGTCGCTAGTTCCTAATAAGACTTTACTATATTACAGTTAAAATTATCACAATATAAAACTTAACCAATTTTTTATTTTCTTTGTTGTGAATTTTAGATTCTATTACAAGGTTTTATGGGCATAAACAGAGCAGTAGACGGCGACTCAGTAGCCATAGAGATACTACCTGAAGAGGAATGGAGACGACCCAGTGACATTGTCCTAGAGGACAAAGCAGAAGACCCTGGTGACCTGCTAGTAGAAGAGAACTTATTGAAAACGGTCAAGCCTGTGGGTCCTAATGATGATGAGGTAACTCCAACTGGCAGAGTTGTTGGAATTATCAGGAGGAAATGGAGACAATATTGTGGTATTTTAATGCCAAGCAAATTCCCTGGTAAGTTATACTTAATTATTTTAGTTATAAACTACATGAACAGTTACAAAATTTTACCTTTTTTTCTGTGTGTCTGTTTTCTTGTGACATGGCTCCCAAAGCATTGTTGAACTGATTTAAATGCACTTTTCAACCTTTTTGAAGTTATACTTCTTAAGGCGCGTTATGAAAAAATGAAGCTGCGCCCGCAACACCGTAACATAAAAGTCACAGGTTGAAGCTGCCCGCAAAATAAATATCAGACGAATGGACTGACAGACGGATGGTTTGTAAACCAATGTAAAACTTGAAAATTACTGAGGTTTTGCAAACAAATCAAAGCTATATTGTTCAACAAATACATGACTTGCCTTCTTTATTGTTTAGGTGCAACACGTCACCTTTTCACGCCTGCCGAGAAGCGTATCCCACGCGTGCGTATTGAGACGCGACAGAGCGATATACTCGCGTCACAACGTATCGTGGTAGCGCTTGACTCGTGGCCTAGAAACAGTAGATACCCTCTCGGACATTTCGTTCGAGCACTCGGGCCCATAGGTAAGCAAATGAGTTGGGTACATTAAATAAATATTACAGGATATTCAACACATCGCCATCTAGTCCCAAGCTAAGTAACTAGACTTGTGTTAAGGCTGCTAGACAACGGATATACTACCTATATACTTTTCTTTTGTAAATATATACTTATAATACATAGAAACAAGGACACCACACACAAACAACTAAACATAAATACTTGTCTGAGGCGGGAATCGAACCCGCAACTCTGTGTATGGCAGTCCGGCATGCTAACCATTGTGCCAACTAGGTTGTGGGTTTGTGTACTATTATTAGGTAATTTTACTACAGATATTTGAAATTATGATGCCACGCGGTTATATGCAGCTTTCATTCTTGTATTTGTTGTCGGACTAGTTTCCACTCGTCCAAGCGCTTTATTTTGTCCGGATAGGAGTTTACGCTCCTCGACCTATCCCAATTTCTGAGGAAAATCAAAAGACATCTAATGTTCTTTGTTACCTCGCTGAGCCCAGGTGAGTTACCCCATACTGGGCCATCTTGCTGCATTCAAGGATTACATACGCGGCTGTCTCTTCTTGCTTCAAGCACCCACGGCAGGGTTGTCTGTAACACCTAATATGGTAAAACCAGGTGTTTTTTAATGGAACCATATAGAACCTTGCAAGATGATTTCATGTAACTGTGGTGCAATTTACAAATGAATTGATGTTGTATTCCAGGGGACAAGGACGCTGAAAATGAAGTAATATTACTAGAACACGACGTACCACACGCGCGGTTCAGTGAAGCAGTGCTCACCTGCTTACCGCCTCCTGATTGGACCATACCTCAAGAGGTATTACATATAACCTAAACAAACTCATTCTTCTTCTTTTCGTATAGTGGTGTGACTCACCTATTGTTAGAGTTTTTAGATCGCCTTAGGGCCTCTTACTTGACCTAACGATTGCTACTAGAGGTAGCAACCGGGACCAATGGCTTAACGTGCCTTCCGAAGCACGGAGGGGCTCACGAAAACATACCTTTTTGCCACCCACATACTCATTAAATAATAGTAAATCAATATTGTCTTGTGTTGTTTTGTAAACAGTGTAATCTAGCTTGAAAAAACAACTAGGTAATAATATGGATGCCAGACCATAAATAAAATACTAATGTAAATTTTTTTTGTAAATACTTGACGACGAAGATGTGTATAATTTGGAGGTCTTCAAGTCGCGAGTGAATAGGTATCTTCTAGAAAATCAAGCAGGTGTGATAGTGGTCAAACGCTGACCTATCATATTTAAAAATAAAACATACTTATTGTTCATACAAAAATTACAATTAGACTTCAAACTGTAATATCTGTAGATCATACAGATATTTCATCCACAGCGGGAAGCGAACCACCTTCTGTATCCAAAGCGTATGTTCGCCCACTCACAGGACACAGGATACTCCCAACACAAAAATTCGGATGTTAAGAGGAAAGGGTACCGGGCTTTCTCCATCTTAGTACACCATTTGACTTTGTCTGCGATTATCCCAAATGGTTTATTGAATTAGTTAGAATATATTTTTTTATAGATTAATATGTTTTAATTTTTTTTTTTACTATGGTTAATGTTATGCATAATACATTTGTTGGTTTTGTTATGTATTCTAGGAGTTACAAAAACGTGTAGATCTCCGTGACATAACGATCTGCTCAGTAGACCCGCCCGGTTGCACGGACATTGACGACGCACTTCACGCCCGTCCCCTCGATGGGCTAACTTCAGACGGGTTGAAGCGGTATGAAGTCGGCGTACATATAGCAGATGTTACGTACTTCGTTAGACCGAACACTGCCCTGGATAAGGAGGCGCAGTCGCGATCGACTACTGTTTATTTGGTTGATAGAAGGATTGATATGGTGCCAGGTAAGTTGGCTAAAAAATAATTTGATTCTTTAGTTATTCAGTGGTGTAATTGAAATTTTGATGGGGATGATAGATATGGAGCTGCAACACTTAACTCTATCCCCTGATTTTGTTATCATTTGTTTTTTAAAAAGCGAATACGTCAAAAGTACAGTCGGAATACCAATTAGCTGAACCCCGTGGGACCCAGAGCTCACTCGCACATCTGTAAAATGTAGTATTTTTACCTATGTTTTTTTTTATATTGTGTATTGTATTGTATAGTATATTGTTTAAAAAGAACAGAATCAGGTAACTTTACTTTACAACTTTACAGATATGCGAGTGGGCTCTGGGTCACGTGGGGTGCAGCTAATTGGTATTCCGACTGTACATACAATAGAACTGAGAATTTCCTCCTTTTTTGAAGTTAAAATTATTGCACATAGCGCCATCTAGCCCAAAGCTAAGCAACTAGACTTGTAATATGCTGACCTGATTACAGATATAATACGTATTTACAATATACTAGCATTACCGCTCGGTTTCACCCGCGTAAGTCCCGATTCCGTGGCAATATCGGGATAAAAAGTAGCCTATGTTACTCTCAATAAATCAATGTATCCTCATAGCAAGTTTCATCAAAATCGGTCCCATAGTTTCGGAGCCTATTCAATGCAAACAAACAAATTAAAAATCAAATATTTCCTTTTTGTGTCCCTAGTAGATCTTTATTTTGAGTCTTATTTCTTATTTAAATTGTTCACCTGCTAAGTGCATAGATGTGTTTACAAAAAATGCAAAAACTAACACACTTAATTTTTAACTCGCTTAATTTTATAAACTATTTTGATCCAATTTTTACTAAAAAATTCAATAATTCGTAAAATTTGTTTACAATACATTTGATTTGATTGTAATATTATTTCAGACCTGCTAAGTTCAAACCTATGTTCACTCCGTGGTGGTGAAGAAAGGTTAGCGTTCTCTTGCGTTTGGGAAATAGATGAAACCGCTAACGTTTTGTCTACAAAGTTCCATAAGAGTGTCATAAAGGTATGTTAGGACTTGCTCTTTTGAATTGCTTCTCGCGATTACAGATGGATAATATTTTTATGACTGATTATATTTTAACAACTGATTCATTTGTTGGTTAGAATGCATCTGAAATTGCTGGTTTGAAATCCCGTGAGATCGCGTAAGACCCGATCTTGTGGGAATATCGGATTAAAAATTATTAGGAGTCCGGCTATCTACCCGAATATCATCACAATCGGTTCAGTAGTTTTTTTTAGTAGAGCTAACAAACTAACAAACAAAGTTTCACATTTATATTATACTAGCGCCCCGCCCCGGCTTCGCACGGCTATATTATGCATGTATTATACATATAAACCTTCCTCTTGAATCACTCTATCTATTAAAAAAACCGCACCAAAATCCGTTGCGTAGTTTTAAAGATTTAAGCATACAAAGGGATATAGGGCCATAGGGACAGCGAAAGCGACTGTGTTTTATACTATGTAGTGATTTTACTAGCTTCTGCTCGCGGCTTCGCCGGCGTACGGGAAATAAGTGCATTTCCATTTCGCCTACCAGTATTTCGAAAAACCCTTAGTGGATACCTACACTTCAAACAAAGAACACAACTCCAAATTATCATGTCTCTATAAATCAGTCAGTCAGTCAATACTTTTAATTTTATTTTTATAGTTTTTATCTGTGGATTTTATAATGTTTGGAAGTCTTTTAAAAAATGATACCATTTCTTAGAAGTTCCAATTAAATAGCTAGATAATTAACAATTCCAGTCAGCCGCAGCGATGACATACGAAGAAGCTCAGATAGCAATAGATTCACCCAGAGACGATGATATAGCTCACTCGTTACGTTCGCTCAACTCGCTCGCTAAGAAGTTGAAACGAAAGAGGTTGGATAACGGTGCACTGTTGCTCGCTTCGCCGGAGATTAGGTTTCAGGTTTGTATAAATATAGTTAACCGAAGATAGAAAACCCTCAAACTTAACTTAAATTATATATTATCTATATGTATGTTAGTAAGGTAACAATTTCATATGAGCTGTTCTTTTTTTAAGGTACTTGAAAAAGTACTAATAGTTACGGAATGTGCGAAATATAATAAAAAAAGCCTGTCCATCGTTGATACACAACGCTGAGTTCTTGGTAAATGTTTGACCATAGACCGCTGTATTTAGAAGTTTGGTTTTCCATTCACTCCTTTACGCCGGGTCACTGAGACATCACGCTTTAAATAAGAAGATGTTTCGAATGTTCGAAAGTTTCGATGATCCGGGACATATGGAAATCCCATTTTAGAAAGAAATATGCTTGGCAAAAGAACTAGAAAAAATATTTATTTTTATTTTTAAGTACAAAATCAATCATTCTCAGAAGATCCATTGGCCAGATCCAGGATGAATCTATACAACACTACAAAATACAAAAATATTTGTTTCTAAATAATATATGAACATGTGGTCATTTCATAAACATTTGCATGCCTTTGTAAGGTAGAATGGATCTGAGATATGGATCTATTTTTTTTGTAATTACCATCTAATATTTATACCCGTGTTTTTTAGCAAATAAAGATTCTGATTCTGATTCTGGTCGTGATGAAATCTATGTGAATTATTAAATAAATTATCCAGGTCGATTCAGAAACCCACGACCCAATAGAGGTGCAAGCTAAGAAGATAGTAGACACGAACTCAATGGTGGAAGAGTTCATGTTATTGGCTAACATTAGTGTCGCGGAGAAGTTGGCTGTGGAGTTCCCGCAGTGTGCGCTGTTGAGGCGACATCCGGCGCCTCCGCAGGACTTCTTTACTAACTTCTTGAAGGCCGCTAAGCAACAGGTAAGTACAAAATAGCGCGTTCACAATTAACACGCAGCGACTATTGAAACTTATAACACTTGTTACAAAATGTTTCTTAATGTTACCATAACACAGTGACATTTAAAAAATAAACACGATGTGCAACATTGAGCAACAAAGTCAAAGTCAATTTTTTTAAATTATTTGTATGTATTTTGTACAAATATCACATAAAATCTTAAAAACTAAGTAAGGATGTGAGCCTTCGGAACGCGCCCACCAATAAGAAGAAGGCACAATAAACTCATAGGGTAACATAAAAAAATAGTTAAAAACGAAATTTAGAATATTTTAGAGGGTTGTGGGTTATTATTTATTTACAGATATATGTTTCTGGTCTGCGTGTTTTTGTATCCATAATATGTATTATTAGCAGCGCCCCGCTTTTTCACCCGCGAAGTTCCGATCCCGTGGGAATATCAGGATAAGAAGTAGCTAATGTTTTCCCAATAAATCAATGTAGCCTCATATCAATTTTCTTAAAAATCGGTTCAGTATTTTCAGAGCTTATTACGAACAAAAATCTTTCCTCTTTATCACTATCACTTCACTATCACTACATAGTATAAAACAAAGTCGTCACTACATAGTATAAAACAAAGTCGCTTCTCTGTCCCTATGTCCCTATATCCCTTTGTATGCTTAAATCTTTAAAACTACGCAACGGATTTTGATGCGGTTTTTTTAAATAGATAGAGTGAATCAAGAGGAAGGTTTATATGTATAATACATGCATAATATAGCCGTGCGAAGCCGGGGCGGGTCGCCAGTATAATATATTTACAAAAGAAAATATTTATGTATTCTGTAAGTTGACGACCTAGTTGGCACAATGGTCACCATGCCGGACTGCCAAAAACAGGGTTACGGGTTCGATTCCCGTCACAGACATGTATTTATGCTTAGATATTTGTCTGTGGTCTGGTTGTTTCTATGTATTATAAGTATATATTTACAAAAGAAAAGCATATAAGTAGTTTAACCGTTGTCTAGCACCCAATGGCACCCGTAACACAAGTCTAGTTACTTAATTAGATGGCGATATGTGGAATGTCCTGTAATATTTATATATTTATTTTAGTTGTCTGGCCACCTTTTCAGAAACCTAATTGCTTAGCTTATGGCTAGATAGCGCTGTGTGAAAAGTCCTTCAATATTTATTTGTCAAATAACCTTTTGTATAATCACCAGGGTTTCGAATTGGATGTGTCTACAAACAAATCGTTTTCAAAATCTCTCGACTCCGCCGTGATACCGGAGCGGCCGTACTTCAACACGTTACTACGTATAATGGCGACACGTTGTATGCAACAAGCTGTTTACTTCAGCAGCGGGACCAAGTCGAGGGACGACTTCTACCATTACGGGCTGGCTTGTCCTATTTATACGCATTTCACATCGCCTATAAGGAGGTATTTTAGTTTTACATATTATTACTATCTGTTCTATTATAATTGTTTGCAAAAGCACCTATAATGCCAATACTATACGTTAAAAGTGTCATTCCAATGAGCAGTTGACAAGTGTGACAAAAGAGAGAGCGTCATCAAAGGTATCAAAGGTTGTAAAATTATTCGACTAGTCGTGGCTATGTTTGGTCTACATATGATAATTATCGATATTAAACTTTAGTGTGGGCCTTGGGAAAAAATGATTTTTTTTACTACCGAATCTGTCAATCAAGCAGTTCTGAAATTTAATTCTAGAGTCAAACCACATTTTTTCTTTACTGCCTCTTCAAGGAAAGCAAAGGACCTAGCATCTGTAACTAGTGCTTTCTTTTAAGTAAGCTCTATTAACTGTTTTTTTTTCTCAGATACGCGGACGTAATAGTCCATCGTTTACTAGCTGCGTGTATAGGAGCGGACAGTACTCACGCGTCGTTGTTGGACACGCGCGCGGCTAACGCCATTTGCGACAACTTGAACTACAGACATAGGCAGGCGCAGTATGCGGGCCGCGCATCCGTCGCGCTTAATACTCATGTGAGTATACACCACTACAGTATGTTTATCACTACAGTATACGCCATTTCAGCATACTCCAATACAGTATACACCATCTCATTATACACCACCACCGTAAGTTTATCATCACAGTATAACTTCAGCATGCTCTACCTCAGTATACACCATCTCATTTTACACCCCCACAGTATGTTTATCACCACAGTATTATTATAAACCACCATAGTACCATCACCACAGTTTACATAATCTCAGTATTCTCAGTATACACCACCACAGTATTTAACAGTATACACCAGTTATACGCCATCTTAGTATAATCTCCCGAAAACAATGAAAACGACACCCATTCGAGGTGACTTTATTCACCATCAGCATACGTCAAAAAATGTGTTAAGTCATAGAAATACCTATCATATCACAGCAAGAGTAAGGTCATGTCATGCTGGAATTCGTTGTTGTTTAAATAAAAAGGTGTGTAATCATTGGACATTGAACTCTCTATCTAGAAATATTATGTTCTTTATCATAATAACAGTTTGAGAAATTATACGATTCACAGAAAGGTCATTGGTTGTTAACCTTAATGTTTTGTTTAAATATTACGTAACGGAATACATTTTTACCGAACTGTGTCCATACCCAATGTCTTTTAACTAGTTTATTGCCCCGTGGCTTCAACCGTAGTAGATCATGATTGAAGTTCATTTGACAAAAGAGGTTGTAACGGTCAGCCATTTTGTTTTTTTATAGTTGCGCGGCCATCTTTCCAACCTTTAATAATGTATAGAGCCATTTTCGACTTCTACGCTGACGAAATCAAGACGAAATTTCGAACAAAAGCTAGTGTTCTTATATATTTTTTTGAATATAAAATAACAGGCATTACCATAGGTGTGAAAGTCGGAAACGGAAAGAAAAAATAACCAAAATATTGAAGCGAGTAGTCAGCAAAGGACTGAGGGTAGCATGTGCATATTTTAAGGTTTAAATTTTTAAAATAACCTTTAGTAATTGTTAATTATTCTGCTTGATATCACTAAAGCTTTCGAAGTGTTAGTTATTTCACACAGAATAACAAAAATAGATTTAATTGTTATTCAAATAATAATGTAGGGGTAATCTACATAATATAGTTTTGAGTAAGTAATAAAAACACGTGTGCTCTGGTTCGATTATAATTTATTACGGGAGAGACAAGAATGTGCTCCCGTATGCAAAATGAAACTTATAGGTACTTATTTATTACATGTATGATAGGTTGCTAATTATCATAGAAATTAAGATTTAAAAAAGAAAAAAAAAACAAAACATAGGGGCATGGTCATGGCTGTTATATGTTTTATGCAACAAAAATATTTGCTATAGTGTCATTATTCAGGGAGGAAACAGTCGACTACGTTTATATGGAGAGAGTGTCGGTACCCTTTCCTCTTAAAATATGCACCTGTTACCCTCAGTCCTTTGCTGATTGTACTATACCAGTCTCCATAATTATACTACACCTTTCTAACACGTATAATTTGTCTATTGTTTCAGATATTGTTCAAGCAACGTGTAGAAATCGAGTCTGCAGTAGTATTGGCTGTGAAACGTAACGCTATACAAGTTCTTATACCTAAGTATGGGCTTGAGGGTCCCATATACTTGCCACCTGACAAGTTCACTTACAATGAAGAGGTAAGGCTAATAAACTAACATATAAGTGAAACTGGATAATTAATAATGCAAACTGACGATGGACATTTGTTTTTTAAAAACAACCTCTGAAAGACGACCTCTTTCACCCACCACGCACATCTACCCACCTCAGTGGGTGAGATGTGCCAATGCAGAAGGTCTTTTTTAACAGATATAATTGTTTCTGGTCTGAGTTTTTCTGTATGTATTTCTCAGAGACGGCCTCTGTGTCGCAGGCGGGTGTTCGCCCGCAGTGACACAGAGGCAATGTTTCGTTTTCGATGCTGCAACATATAAATATTAATGTACAATAATTATTTCTGGCCTGGGTGTTGTATGTATTTATAAAAGGTATATAAGTATTCTATCCGTTATCTGGCCACCATGACACAAGCCCAGTGGCTTACCTCAGGACTAGAAAAGGACTGAGGGTAGCAGGTGCATATTTTAAAGTTTTAATTTTTTAAATAACGGTCCAGTAATTGTAAATTATTCTGCTTGATATCACTAAAGCTTTCGATGTGTTAGTTATTGAACCGTCATTAAAATAATGAGAACTTTAAAATATGCACCTGCTAACCTCAGTCCTTTTCTGACTGTACACATAATTTGTTAATTGTTTTATTATTATGGAGAAAAAGACACGATCATAGTGCGTACTGCACAATCTGCACATGCCTTGAATCAGTTTTATCTTTTTCTACAGGAACATGTTCAAAAATGTAATGACGTAATTCTGAAGACATTCGACGAACTAACAGTACGTCTAAGCCTAGATAGCACCAACTTACAGCACAGGAAGCTAGCGTTCAAGTTGATAAAACCACATATACCTGGCTTCAGTTACGTGCCTGAGGACCAAGAAATGGACGTCGACCAACACGTTGTAAAAGACGAAAAGAAACGCAAAGAAACACCGGAAACTAAAACTAGTAAGAAAAAATCTAAGAAGAAATAAAACGTACGTACGAATAAATATTTTCTTTATTCTAAAAAACAGTTTTATTTTATCTTCAACAGTCATTTTGCGCGTGTTTTGCGCATTTATTAGCTACGTGACTAGTCTTAACAATAAGTGCCTTTACTACCTTGAATTTAGTGTAGTGCAATGTACTATTCGTATCTATCTATACACCTCAGCTGCCACAATAATTATATCATGACATAGACACAGTGGCGTAGCATCGCCCGGGGCGGAGAGTCACAATTTGCCGTCCTTTTATAGTCATAAAAATAATAATGTTGGCAATTTGCCGCATTTTGAAGTCTTAAAAATATTAATGTTTGGAATTTGCAGCATCTTTTGACGTCAGAAAAAATTATAATGGTATTAACGTAACGATATTTGAACGATATGATTAAGAATTGAGCGAAAATAATTGTCTGACTCCCCCAGTGACTGCACAAAATATTTTTTTTCCAATTTTGCCGCCCTCCTACTGCCGCTACGCTACTAAATAGACAAAGTTTATTAAATAGTTTTAATATTACTAATCCGCGGCCGCGGCTATACAATGCCGCTGTCTTGAATCTTAAAACACTTTCATATCAATAGAAGTGTTAGAAGTCAGTTATGTGTAATACGCCGTCTCATTGGTGGCGGACTGACAATCGTAGGTGCGGGCGGCATTAACGCTCCAGCCGTAGTTTCGACAACCTCGTTCTCTTCTCTATTAACTTGTGTTGTTACTATGGTAGGTATGCTGCCCGATTGAGCTGCTATTCTGGCTATTTCTTGGTCGACTTTGGCAATGAGTTGTTCGACGGCCACCGGCCATCGCGTGGCAGGGATTGTGTGTGAAGGAGATAAGCGTGCATCTGTCATTACGGCTAGACGTACTGTGTCTGCGTATTGGATCACTGTTAGAGACATACCTGAAATATGAAGGCTTACTTTATGACCCTTTTTGACGGCCCAGTTGGCACAATGCCGGACTACCAAACACAGGGATTCGGGTTCGATTCCCGCCTCAGAATAATATTTATGCGTAGATATTTGTCTGTGGTCTGCTTGTTTCTATGTATAAGTATATATTTATAACACAAAAGTAAACAAGCAGTATATCCGTTGTCTAGCCTAGCACCCATAACACAAGTCTAGTTACTTGGATTGGGGCTAGATGGCGATGTGTGGAATGTTCTGCAATATTTATTTTAATCTTAAAGTTCAGGACTTTAAAAAAATCTCGGAACTTACTAATATTAGCTTGTGGCGGTCTCCAATAAATAACAGCATCGACAGTCTGCCCCCATAAAGTATTCCTCGGTCCCATATCCAAAGGCGCGTTGATCTCTGCGTATGAGACCGCATACTTCCGTGATAGTGCGTTCAGAGTCAGTCTAGCTAAAGGCGATGGTATAGCGCGGGTTAGGGCTCCACATCGGGCTTGCGCGGCCCAGGCACCTGCTAGAGCTCCCTGTCGGGAACATGCTTGTTCTACTACTGAAGCGATGCGGCGGGGAGTCGCTCCCACTGGGAGAGATAGGCAGATCATACCTGGAAAATTGAACAATGATGGTTCTCATACTAATTGCGATAACTTGCGATTAATGACATGTCGCATAAATCACGACTTAGTCTGCTAGCTATGCAATATTCTTGATAATTTTTGGGCGGGGCATGTTTGCCACATGTCAGATGAACGATGGGCTAAAATAACAACAGAATTGTCCCACATAGGGATACGACCACGCGGCAGACCAAGGCGACACTGGAGGGATGATTTTGACTCCTATAGGAATGATTGGTGGGCAATAACGACAGATCGTGACCAATGGAAGAATGGTAAAGAAGCATTTGCCCAGTGGGATAGTGTAGGCTCTTAATAATAACAACTTACCACCAGTCTGTGACTTCTGATACTTCCTCCCTTGCCCTTCAGCAAATGCAAACAGGAAATCTTCCGTGGCTGCCCTCGCGGTCGTCAATATCACATCTGGTGTGTTATTAGAGTTCTCTAAGAAGGCTCTTAGTGCTTCTGTAGTTGCGTACACAGCTATATCAGTGCTGGACACACCTAACGCTCTGGCTGCTCGTTCTATACTAACACGAGATACTGGTTTGGACCATGCTGCTACCTGAAATATATTGAAAACATTATAAGTAACGAATTTCTTATCTCTGTCTCTGTTATGTTCTGCCCCCTTAGACAAGACTACTTTCTACTATCGATATCGCCAATCGATAGACTTTTTTTTGATATTTTTTTGGAAGAAATTGACATAAGCCAACGAAAAGTCACGTGGTCTTGCGTTAGACAAAAAAAATGGTAGCCAAGTTTTATCTCATGTCAATTTCATACAAAAATTTTGGTCGATTTTGGCGATATCGCTAATAAAAAGTATTCTTGTCTAAGTGGGCTGTTCACAAATCTTGTTCAATGTCAATGTTCTTTAACTCACTTTCCTCCCACACAAAGAAACTGTCTGCAGTAAATGCCTTTGTCCATCATCAGCTTTAACTGTATCATTCCACAACTGAGCCGGTGCTCTGTACAGTTCTACCGCTCCCCTCCAAGCTTCACCGGTAGCTCTTACACACAACTGCGCAACTTCTGCGTATTTCCACGTCATCGTATTCGCGTATCTTACTCGCCCAGTCCGTTTTAGTTCTAGAAGAGCGATTAACTCGTCTTTAACTCTTATTGGTAGTTTGATTAAAGTACGCGTTGTTGATAGAACAGCTCTGAATGTCCGTGACGGCCATTTTCTTGGATCAGCTGTGACTAAAGGCGATAGAACTATCTGAAAGTGACAGAAGAACATGTTATTATTTTTGGTTTCATCAGCGATTCTGCAGCTTATGTTTATTTTATTACCTTCGGGACTGTTAAGTTTCTTCTCCTGCACTCCCTTTGTAAAGTGGCTAATAGTGTAGTTGCAGTGATTGGAGTATCTGATCCGTTTCTCCCGTTGGTTTTTTTAGTCAGTTCCCTTAACGCACTCACACTTGATATCAAAATAAGTCCTGCCACATGAAATGCTCCAGGCAAGGTTTTCAACGCGCGAGGGCTTTCAACCGGATCGTATTCTGATACGAACTCATTCCACGTGTTTGATAAGTTTTCATTAAGCTTTCCCCATAATTCAGGTATTGCTGAAGGTGCTGGAAATAGCTTGGTTAAGTGGCTTCTTTGTATGTATTCAGGAGTACGTGTTGACGCGCATTCGCTCGGGCTTCCTCGTTGTACGAGTAACAAGTCTCCTATGTTGATAGACTGGCTGCCGCTTAGAAGCAAGTGATGTACTCTAACGAGGACGTAATATTTTGGTTCCGTCGACGAGCAAGGTATTATTATGTATTGCCACGGAGGTTGGTCGTTTGGAAAGTATTTTGATACTATATCACTAACATATTCCTGTGAAAAATAACATTTATTTTAGAAATTCAAATGACGAAAGCCACACATCCTAACTTAGCTTTTAAGGCGTTTGCGAAGTGGTTAATTGTTTTTAAGATAATGTTAACAATTTCTTTGGAATCTTAGTTCCATCATCCCCCGGCATACCTAAGCCTTCTTTGTTCCTCAAAATAAGCTTAAATGAATAGGATAAAAAACTACCTGAATATTATTCTCTCCAACCGACCGCCCTCTATACACAGCATTGGCAACAATCACATGGTTCTCCAACCTGAAGTTGACGTTCACATCCCAGGCATAATTACCCCAGCATGAAACGAGCAGGTGTCGCATTCGAGGGAACATGAGCTCACCATTCTTATCGCGACGGTCTATCACGTGTTGCACTAGTTTGTTCTTTATGCGTTCTGGATCTAATGTGCCTGAAAATGTGAGATTTCGACATTCTATATCAAACCTGGCTTAAAAACAGCTGAGAACTTCCCCCTGTTACGAAAAGGTGTCGTAAAGGTGAAAAAGGTTGCAAATTCGATATTGAGAATATTTGTGTACAGATATTTATTTCTGTAAACGATTATTTGTTGTGTTTCTCTATACATAATAGGTACGTCTGTATTGTACTACAATTAAAAAAAATGTAAGTATATACATATTTTGTCCGTTGTAAGACTACCAAAACACAAGCTTTGCAATGTCTTGCAATACATTTATTAATAAAAATGTTTGCAAGCGTTTCTTATGTATCGTAAAAAGCAAAATCTTGAAAACTCCCACGACTTTACGCGTGATGATAGTTATCTTACATCGCGGATTTATTGCATAATTAGTTATTACTTCGATGCTGACGTAATATTTACGAAGCTTGCTTAATTCTCATTAATTCCTCCCCTTAATAGATTAACAATATCTCACGACCTTTCACCCAGTTATCTTGTAATTACCTTTCACTGAGAGCAGTACATTGATAATCCCTTGGTTTCTGTGGGTATCGAGGAGTGATCGCACTGTGTCTGTCTTTATGAACTCGAGGTCTGGATATCGGCTGGATAGAAGCTTCAACCATAAATGTTTGCTGACGTTTACAACTGAAACATAATTACCACTTTTTGAAAGCAATTAAAGCGTTCTTGTTCAGCGTTCAATCTTCTCCATTAGTTGTTGTTGTTTATCCTAAGTTTACGAAATTGAAAACGTAGTTTGTGACGTAATTTTTTTACGTCATATCTTTTATTATTTTTGTTTTTCTTCCTCAAGTGATTTTGCGTTTAACTTTATCATTGGGTTACTCAAGACAAAAAAGAACATTGCAATTTAGCAAATTTAGTCCGAATTAAAATAAACAATGAGCAATCAAAGAAAATTGTTAGTGCAGGTGCACTTGTGTCATTAGGGAAGAAATCATAGATTTTCAACCCGAGTATTTTTCGTTATAATGACAAGGAAATAAATAAAAAATAAGTCATATTTAAAACTGAATCAGTAATTTACAAATCTGACTACAGCTACATGCACAATGCCCAAACTGCGCCATAATAATAAAAACTAAAGTGATCGTCTACCTACACTATAGTCTTTAATCTTTATTGAGTCGCCATTTTTAATTTATCGAAGCCTACTCGATTTTTGTAGACCAATCAAATGCTTCTTTCAGCGGGGGGAAAAGTTAAAAGACCAATGAAATGAATACTTACAAACATAGGATATAGCCAATGCAGGTAATGCAGACACGGCGACGCAGAATGCACAATACGTGTAGACTTCCTGGGCGATGCGTGCACGCAGAGTTCTCTTGCCGCTCGCCAACATTGTGTGTTCATCACTCACTATTTCATTTATCTAGAGTTAGTTAATCCACTGTGCTGTAGTTTCTTGACGCTATCGATACAGAAAAAAACGAAAGGTCATTGAATTAAATAAGTATTTGATAGTAACTGACCGGAATTTTCGATAACATATGACATTGGTTACATTAACATAGTTCAGTTATCTTTAACGAAATTACCTACTACTTTTGTTTTGATATCGTGATATTTTAATGTTAGATGTTTGTAAAGAACTGCATCGTTGCATTCAACTGTATTCGTTGACCTCGATAAGTTATGAAATCCGGCGCAGCGCTTGTTGCAATTAAAATTATTACCGACAATAACCCAATTAATTTATTATTGTAATTTCATTAGTAGAATCGTCAATCAGTTCTAAATAAAAGTAAAGATGTTATTTGTTAAAATGTAAATAAACTAAATAGTGATGATTGATTTAACTGACCTAATTTTTTACCAAATTAATTTCGAAGATAGTCTTTGTCCACAACACTACAACTAATCAATTGAACAAGATTTATTGTTTATTATATTATAAATTCAGTAAAACTATGACTATATTTGTGTTTATTTTAATAAAATTTAACTGTTAGGTTGCTCTCTTCAAAATGGTTAAACTTTCACTGACTGTTGCCGCGGAGGCTTCGTTTCTACTATCACACAATACATTCATTCTTGCTTAGTTACTAACGCTCTGACTGGTCATGGTGCGTTCAACAAACACGGACAGCCCTCTATGCAAAGCATGCATGCAGGCTGAAGAGACGACTGCGCACGCACTCCTGGACTGCGTAGTACTTAGACTTAGGACCAAAGGTGACATCAATAGCCTTTCACAATTTTTTATGTGTCCACATCTGGTCGAAAATCTATGGAGGATCTGGCCTGGTTCTTCTCCTGACAAGAAAGACCCAACTAAAAAGGACTAATAGCGGAAAACGGTGTGATAGTGGTCAAACGCTGACCTATCATATATAAAAAAACAGCCCGTATACAAGACACAAGTATTTATCGTTAGAACTGATTTGCTATTAACATTGACTTTGATTTATCTAACAGATTTACTTTAATTGACTTCTTTGTGTTGCGTTTATTTAATTTTATTGCCTTTTCTTTATTCATTTTAAGATTAGGTAGGTAGGTAATTATTATATCTTGTTTTTAATTATTCTGGGTATTAATTAACGTTATAATTTAGTTTACCGTTATTTACATTTTAATTATAAATACTTTTGCTATCAAACCTAAAAAATAGTTTAACACCAATAAACATTTAAAACCCTTTTTTAATTGAAATATGTTTTGTTACTTTCACTTTAACAGATGACAGGTGTGTGAAAAAGACAAAACACATTAACTAATGAAGGCTTATTAAATGTTAATGTCCTAATTTTTGTTTTTATTAATTATGTAACTTTTCTAGTTTGTGCAACAATAGCGGAATAGTTGCAATTAGTGAAACATATGTATCATAGAGGCGGACGTCAAGTCTTGACTCTGTTATCTTGTGACCCTTTACGATAACACGTCATCTCTCCCACATCATATACCTAATAGGTATTCGAAGAGATTTAAATAACACTCGAATAGAGATAGCATTTGAAACTTTTGCTAACTTTGATTTCGAGTCTGTAGCGCCTTTAGTGTCACCTATGGCGGCTTCGCCGAGGGTGAAATCACCCTCTTAAGGTGGAATAGCAAGAAAACCTTTCTGAGGATACCTGCACTTTATAAGTTTTATAAGCGGTTTAACCTGTGCGTAGGTATTGAAAACCCAAAGGAATCCCAAAGGAAGACTAATTTTAAGTCCTACGTGCTCCGGATTCCAGCGACGCTAAAGGACTTGTTCTTCTCGGCAGATTTCTGGCCCGCCGGCATTGTATACCGACGCTATAGGGAGGCGAGACCGAAAATAGAAAACCCTAAAACCTAACTTAAAATTATAATATTATCTATATGTATGTTGGTCTGTAAGGTATATATTTTATATGGGTCTGTACTTATTTATAAGGCTGTTACGTGAAATAAATGATTTATTTATTTATTGATCAGTCAGTCAATTAGGACTTTGAATTTTATATTTATAGATTTTAAGGCGAAATGTTACAATGGTGAATCTGTTTAGATGTTTTCTGCATCCGACTGTAATATTAAATATCTTATATTCAACCAGCTAGCTTGACAGCTGATGTTATATCAAAACACCACACCTACCAAGTCTAATTGTGTATCCATTTACAAATTTCATTAAAATCTGTCAAGTTATTTTTGAGTTTTTGGCGAGACAACGTACAGCGAAACGAATACGATAGTTTCCTAGAAATGAGAATAGTAATTTGACAGTATGTCAATTTTTTTTTTGTACAATAGTACCGTATATCTTTACTGTAGACATATAAAAATGAAATAGGTTTTCACGAGGGAAACCGTGGGTGCAGCTAGTATTAAATATTTCGAGTTTTATCGAGGTATCTAGTTTTCTATTTTTCCCCAATAGTCACCATCCGGATATTGCTTATTATTAATAAGCAACGACGCAAACTGTGTAAAAGTTTAACGTTTTATTTATCAATAATGTTGTTTTATGTATGACTAAGTTACATTAATTGTTTTGATTTAATATGAATCCGGGATTGAAGATTGATTGGAAAAAAAATATGATGAAGTTTTATTTTTGAAATTAAATGTAGGTAAGTAAGTATATTTACTTAGAAATATACCTGCGACAAATTGAGAATCCTTTTTTTAAGTCGTTTATATAGTAAGATTATTTTGCACACAAGTGAAAAGCTTTCTTTTTAACTAAACAAAACATTAACTAAATTCTTAATGTTTGTGTGAAATATTTAAAACAATCGATAATTTATAATTTCAACTTATTAATTTCATAAAAAAAAATTTGATCACAAACATTTTACTGAAAAAGTATCTAAATCCAGTAGTTATGAAAATAAATGGGAACATTTGAGATCACAAACAAACATTCTCTCAACCTAAAGACATAGACCGTCCTTTGTTTCGTCGCTGGTAATAAAGAATCGGTGATCACTGATCATACATTAAAAAAAATCGACTTGAAAACTTAACGTTACGTTTAACGTTAACTTAACTTAACGTTAAAAAAGACGAAATCTACCGCATTCTAACTTACACATCCTAAATTAGTTTTAAGACTCTCAATGTAATCTCGTACAAACTGCATGATTCTAATGAATAAACAATTTTGAGTTCTGAGCTGAAATTGTGCACTCATCACTACATATTATAAAACAAAGTCGCTTCCCGCTGTTTGTCCTTATTTATGCTTAGGTACATCCTTAAACTACGCAACGCATTTTGATGCGGTTTTTGAATAGACAGCTATTTAAGAGGAAGGTTTATATGTATAACTAGCTGCGCCCCGCGGTTTCACCCGCGTAAGTCCCGATCCCGTGAGAATATCGGGATAAAAAGTAGCCTATGTGTTAATCCAGGTCTCCAGCTATCTAGATACCGAGTTTCATCGCAATCGGTCCAGTAGTTTTTGCGTGAAGGAGTAACAAACATACACACACACAAACTTTCACATTTATAATAATAAGAAGGATAGGATTACTATCCTATCCTACTTCTTACTTAGGATAGGACACTGGCATAATATAGCCGTGCGAAACTGGGCGGGTCGCTAGTTAAAAATATTTGTTTGTACCAACCTTTAATATCGTAAGCGGTAAACAGGAGCACTATAGACTTGGTATCCCTCACACGTCTCACCCCACCACTCGCACTGTTCAAGTGACTAGCCAGTACTCGTACTCTTATCAAACGACCAAGGTTCAAATGAGATCCACGGCACAGAATATAATGATAGTACCTAATTTAATGTTGTGTAAAATTACTATTTATTATTTATTTCTAACGTCTTCGTCATATTGAGTAACTAGCTGCGCCCCTCGGTATCACCCGCGCAAGTCCCGATCCCGTGGGAATATCGGGATAAATTGTAGCCTATATGTTAATCCAGGTCTCCAGCTATCTAGATACCGAGTTTCATCGCAATCGGTCCAGTAGTTTTTGCGTGAAGGAGTAACAAACATACATACACACAAACTTTCACATTTATAATATTTTAATTAGGACGGCAGTGAATTGTTTAAATCACTTGAAAAATCACTACATAGTATAAAACAAAGTTGCTTTCTCTGTCCCTTTATCCCTATGTATGCTTAAATCTTTAAAACTACGCAACGGATTTTGATGCTGTTTTTTTTATAGATAGAGTGATTCAAGAGGAAGGTTTATATGTGTACGAGTATAATACCTGCATAATATAGCCGTGCGAAGCCGGGGCGGGTCGCTAGTTAACTATAAAAAAAAATTGTTGACGACCCAGTTGGCACAATGGTCACCATACCGGACTGCCAAACATAGGGTTGCGGGTTCGATGCCCGCCTCAGACAAGTATTTATGCTTAGATATTTGTCTGTGGTCTGCTTGTTTCTATGTATTTTAAGTATATATTTACAAAAGAAAAGTATAGAAGTAGTATATCCGTTGTCTAGCACCCATAACACAAGTCTAGTTACTTAGCTTAGGGCTAGATAGCGATGTGTGGAATGTCCTGCAATATTTATTTATTATTTATCTATTTACCTACATATCAAGACGATTCGCAATCTGTTTAAAAGTCTTCAAATTGTTTTACTTAAAACTTCTCATTAAATTATAAATATGTAGGTTCATAGATGAGAATTAACCGTGTTAGTGAAATTCTTAATGAATTTTTTATATTTAATTCAGTGCTCCAATTAACACCCTACTAATTAATATATTTGGGTAAATACCTATATAAATATTTCCATAACGAGCACTTACTCATTTCTTATTCATATCAATGTTTACATTCACATACAAGTCACTTTATTTGGTGGCGATAAATAAAACTGTGCATATCAAAATTAAAATTATTTATTGAAACAACTTCAATGTTTTAAATTAAATATAATATTTACTAAAGCTAACGGGTTTGATTTTTTATAAACTAACATAGGAAAGCGCAATACAATGAATTATGATAAAGAAGTAGCTATAAGTCGGTACACAATAGATCTATTAACAGATAATACAAATATCAACCGGTATCAATATAGGATACATGAAATATTAGGCAACTATTTCTTATCAATACTTACAATTTATTAATGATCGACAAAATGCTTCAAAAATGACTTCGGAATTATTAAAATGCCTTAAAAGCGAGTGTTTTTTTTGTACCTATTTGATACCTACTGTCCTAAACAACGTCAATAGTAAATAATGACCACGAAATACATTTAAATATGTGATATAAATACTTGATTAACAGGAAGATACGAGGATCGAAATTAATGTAGTTCTTACAGCCACTCTTATCACATAACAGCTCTATCTAGTTTTATATCATAGAAAATCTAAGATACAATTTATCGCCTGTATACAATACATTGTAAATCAAATCTACAAAATCAGTTTCTAATCTCAAGTCAATCGATCGTCATCCATTCATTAGAGATGATAGAGTCAAGTAACATAGAAACATCTGATAAGCAATTCGTAGACACAAAGAAGTCAAATTAAGTAAACGAGTATTTTATCATCGATACAATCGAATAACAAATAATTACGTGGATTACAAATTTGGCATCGATTAACTAAACGTAGCTTAATTAATTGATTAGCCTCACATCAGGCAGCGTCGTGTCGTCGAGGTGATAAATGCGAACAAGCTATGTTCTAGCGGTCTCTCTCCATGCACTAACACTAACACTTCAACCGGCACAGCTTCCATACACGTGAGTTAATATTCTAAAGTTCCATTTGATTGCACTAACACATGTGCGTTCACATCTTCTCTAGCATATTAATTCATGTGTCAAAACCGCTTATATTCGTCATTTCAAAAAATAGTGTCGGGCTTTACAACTCGCAGAGTTTTTGATATTCAGACAGCGCTCGCTTTGACCTGTTTTGTGGAAATAAACTTATGTTCGATAGACCGCCTCGGGATGCCGCTCACCTTCTTAGGGGAAGCGTTGTAATTGATCGATGAAGGAAGGGACTTGTACCCTCCGTCCGAACTGTAGTCGGTGTCAGTTGAATGGGAGGTTAGGCCCGGGCTGTGCCTGGCGTTCACACTTTCCTTGCTACTAATCCGGCCGTTGTATAAGTCTCCGTATGATGTATGGTGCTTTGCTGAAGGTTCTTCTACGACGGTCTTTCTTGCGAGAGGTGCGGGTGGTTCGCTCAAGTACGTCTGGTGGTGGAAGTTCTCTATAGACCGAGATCGATTCGAGTATAGCGTGCGTCGGTCCGTGTCACCTAGAGACGAATCTCTCTTCACGTATCTTCGGTTCTCAGTGTTAAGAGCTTGGAGGTACTTGGATCCGACGCGACTGTTCGTCTTCAACTGCACGCTCGAGTTTTTCTCATCGTGTCCGTTCACTTTCCTCGCACCACACTGACATGTCTGATTCACTAACCCCCCGTTCGTAAGTCTCTTATTCTTTTGTGCTTCACTGTATGACGGCAGCTTCCTCGCGCTCGGTTGCTCATTCCAACTGTAATAACAAATCGAATTACAATATTGTCCGCTCAGTGATTTAGGACTGATTTACAGTTTTATGGATGGATGTATTTACAGTTTGAATATGATGTTAGGACATATTGTGTATTCTACACTCTCACCTTTAAGTTCTGATGAGGCAGCGTGTAACACAGAAAAATGTTTCATAATCAAAGTACATTAGAAATCACAGTTCGAATGAAAAGGCACACGACTACCTACAGACAACCAACAACACTACTCTCACTCTGACAAGCCAATCGTTTATCGCTAATTCAAATTCAGTGTTAATACGTAATATATAAAATCATGCCTTGGGCTCGAAACTAGCTCCAATAACGGTTTAATTTAGCTAACGTTAGTGTCGACGGAGATAAGTGAAAACCTCATGCGGGGTGTCACTTGAAGAATCTATTGCAGTATTCGTCGACGTCCCTATCGGAGACGAGGAACATGGCGTCCCCCTGGGCCGGTGGAGGCCTCGCCTCGTACTGGTACAAGAGATGCAGTAAGCACAAAACATTGACCGAACACAAGAGGCAAACAGCGAGCAAGCAGTCCAGCCACGCTACCTGATCCGACGGACGAACGCGCGACCCCAA
The DNA here is from genome assembly GCA_907269075.1 of Idaea aversata. Classification (NCBI taxonomy): domain Eukaryota; kingdom Metazoa; phylum Arthropoda; class Insecta; order Lepidoptera; family Geometridae; genus Idaea; species Idaea aversata. The sequence goes on from OU026091.1 coordinate 10,682,057, forward strand.
GTGGAAACTGCATACATCATCAACATTCCACGATCGATACCAACGATACCGAATCAAAGCAGCATGTGAGGAATTAAGAACAAATGAACAACTTGACCGGGATTGTAAAATAATGAGATTAAATTATAAATGCTTTGGAAAAATATTTACGACTACACCGGAATGCTAAATGAAGATGCCGGTGAAATAGGGAGACACGGAGAGGGTGATTCGACACATAGAAGTCGGAGCGAATGTCATCTTTTTATGCATGTAGTCTCTAAATATGACGATCCACTGAGTCGTGACAATATTAGATACGAGACAATGACTTTCTGTGAGAGCTGTTTCGACGAGTAATTTACAGTGTTCTTTACATTGTGATAAATAATATGAAGAAGGTAAAGGGGAGACGTATGTAGATAAATATGAATGTAGTGATCTTACAAAGGACTTTAGCGTTGCGTGGATTAACCTAAAACAAAATAAATGATACATACAATAAATAAACATGTAAATAAATATAAAAGTAGGTTGTGACAAGAAATATAATAATATTAAGGTGTAATTAGAGTGTGGCAAGAAGCGTAGGTATTACGTATGATGTTACCTCACTAATCCTGAATTGTCAGAACTCGTTAACGAGGTTGTCATTGGCGGCCGCAACTGAAATATAATAAACACAATTTAAGTCCTCATTTACTCAAGTTCATACATATAAAATGCTTTGTCCTGACTGACTGACAGATCAACGCACAGCCTAAACCGCTGATCGTAGAGACCTGAAACTTGGAGGATATATTCTTTGTATGACGTAAGAAACCTCTGTGTGACCTTTGGGACAACGTGATTCCTTTGTCCAATCTTATAGAACTATTTTCGACATTAACGCGGACGAAGTCGCGGGCAAAAGCTACTATCTATACAGGATTATTGGAAATTATACTAGCGAGCCGTTGAGGGCTACTTCTGTGAACCTCGAATTTCCAAAAGTCGTAGAACAAAAGTTGTTTGTTTAGGTGCACAGAAGTCGCCCTCAAGTGTTTGCTAGTATAATTTCCAATAACCCTGTATATTTAAAAAATCAAATAAGTTGTTTATTTGGGTTTGGGGCGGTTCACAGTGGTCCCCCCATAGGTCATAGAGCTGAAATGTCGATGGTCTAATTATGATGTCATTTATTGGTACAGGATACACAAATAACCCTTCTACCCCTAGGAATAAAAGAAATTGCAATAACATAAATGGACAATTTAATTTTGTGCACTTTAGGAGTAACACTTCGTTACTGGTCATTAGCGCAATCTTTTCGCTAAAAATTCTATTATTTTCAAAGTATTGTTTTTCTCAGAAATTGATTGTTTGTGATATTGTTGTGCCATGGATATTCAAAAAGAAGGTATGTAAGATATTTTAAATCATATTATGTTTACTTTAACACTGTCATTATCGGTAACCAGCACCGTCAAAGAGAGACTTCCGATTTCTTCGTGTTTTGCCGGTTTCCCATATTCAATTAGACTTTTACTTAGGAAGGAACGAATCCCCAAAGATGAAACATATATCAAAATAATGTATTGTTTGTCTACTTTTAAAAACTGTAACGTCTAGGTGCGCCAACATGCGCCGAGGATTGCTTATAGGTCATTGAAAGTAGGGATATGCCAATAAGTTATGTTCTGAAATAATATATAAATTAAACCAATGTTATTGTTACCTACTTATCTACCTATTTTTTAGTATGGATGAATGCTTTTTTTTGAGAATACATCTACCTTTCTTTGAAAAAAAGATTTTTTATTGATTACTAGCTGCACCCTGCGGTTGCACCCGTGATATCCCGATCCCGTGGGAATATCGGGATAAAAAGTATCCTGTGTTAATCCAGGTCTCCAGCTATGTACATTCCGAGTTTAATCGCAATCGGTCCAGTAGTTTTTGAGTGAAGGAGTAACAAACATACATACACACACACACACAAACTTTCACATTTATAATGTTAGTAGGATTACCTTAAGAACCTCAAAACAATCATCTCTTAGGTAAAAAAGTCATTATTTCATTTTTAATCCAACATACAACCCCTATTCTTAGGAACCGGGACCACTGTGCGGTTGGTCAAGGGTGGGTCAAAGTGCACGTTTGGCTAAAGGAGTATTTCGTCAAAATATACGTTTCGCCAAAACCTCGTACTGTCATGGGTGTATTTAGTCATTTGTGTTTGAATGGATGCATGGTTTAGATAGATTCACAATTAGACCCAATAGGTGGTGTAAGGTTAGCACAGGGGTGCAAAATTTCATACTCTTTTGTGTAGTCTATCAGTTAGTGTATTTGTGAATTCTTGCACAGCATCTGTATGATGCAAAATAAATGAAAATTTAATTCGAAGACTGCCATTTTATCAAGTTAAATATGCCATAAAAATAAATGATCCAAACTATACTACCTACTGTGTTAGGTAACAATCAAAATATTTAGCAAATAAAGTGGCTTTTAACCTTTCTACTTCCGCGATTTGAGTTTTAATCAAAGTTACACATATTATTTACACAATTCTAGTGATTTTTTCTTAGTAAGTAAAATAAATCAAGCTACGGCTTATTTCTGGCGCAAAGGTTAGCCATCGCAATTTAGCGTGGCAATGCTACTAGCGTTATGAGAATCTTTGGGTAGATTATTTGATTAAAAAGTTTAACCCCCGAATACTGAAAGGCTACTTAATCTTAAGTGGCGTTTAAATTGTAATTTGAGTGTAGGCTTCAATAGAAAACATACACTTAACGTCAATTTAAACGCCACTTAAGATTAAGTAGCCTTTCAGTATTCGGGGGTAAATTATGTAAAAAAAAATTAAGAAAGATGGCCAAAATGACAAAGTAATTTGATACATATTGAGTACTAGCTCAGGTTTCAGGCGCGTAAGTCCCGATCCCTTGGAATATCGGGATAAAAAGTAGCCTATATGTTAATCCAGGTCTCTAGCTATCAACATATCTAGTTTCATTGCCATCTGTTCAGTAGTTTTTGCTTGAAGGAGTAACAAACACACATACACACACATAAACTTTCACATTTATAATACTACTAGCTGCGCCCCGCGGTTTCACCCGCGTAAGTCCCGATCCCGTGGGAATATCGGGATAAAAAGTAGCCTATATGTTAATCCAGGTCCCCAGCTATCTACATACCGAGTTTCATCGCGATCGGTCCAGTAGTTTTTGCGTGAAGGAGTAACAAACATACACACACACACACACACATACACACACACAAACTTTCACATTTATAATATTAGTAGGATTAGTAGGATTAGGAAGTAGGACGAAGAAGTTATATCAAACATTTTTTTCCTTATTTAAAGAAATTTTCGATTTGATATGTATTGTGTATCTCACTCACCCTATCGGTTTGTGTTGCAACGTTGCACGTGTCGTCGTTGCGCGGCTCATGGTTCTCCGCCATCCGCAACATCTGTTGCTGCAACACACGCACCAGCCGGTCGCGTTCCTCTAGCTGACCCTGAAACATTTTACATTATAAATGTAGCACAAATATTCTGCGTTGTCAATGATTCTCTTCCGAAGATCGGGCTCAGTGGCGCATCTTGAGAGAGGTCTACACGTCCAGCAGTGGACAGCTGATGATTCTCTTTGTTAAAACTTTAAGTGACGCTTTGAGCTATATTAAAGTTATTTACGGTTACGCCTTAAGTATATTGTTTATGGATTTTACGCTATAAGTTATTTGGGTTAGTTATTTGGTTACGCCTGATGTTGTTAATTATTTTACGCCATGAGTTATCTGAGGTTATGTGATCCGTTATCTGGGGGTTAAATTAGGCTTTATCTGGGGTTATGCCATGAGTTGTCTGGGGTTACGCCTTGAGTTATCTGGGGTTACGCCATGAGTTATCTAGTGTTACGCCACGAGTTATCTGGGGTTGTAACCCCCCCCTCACCTGCAGGTAGAGTATCTGCCTCCTCATCTCGGCGCAGGCGTCGGGATGCAGCGGCGAGGCGGGAGGGCGGCGCCCGTTGCCGCGCGCGGGGCTCTCCGCGCACGCCGCTAGCAACGGGTCGAGAGTCTCGCTCTGGAACCACACAACCAACAATGTTTTATGCTAATACTGCTTCATTTGAACAACCTTAGCCCAACACCTTATCTCTAGATGATATCACAAAAATGATCAAATTGAAAACCTTTTTTATAAGTAGGTATATTTATTTATATAAATAGGTGTTATAATATTATAATATCGTGAGGTTTTATCTAGACTAGAACAATTGAAATATTTTCAAACAATACACAATACAGATTTACCAAGGGAATTTCTGACCTAGGTGGGTTATTACCTGTTTGCTACACTTTGTGAGTACTAATAATTTAGCCTTTAGGTAGATACATCTAATCGAGATGGTTAAGACTAGTATAGCACTACACTGCCTTGGTATTTGCTACATTTTTTATTGTTAACCGACTATAAAAAGGAGATTCTCAATTCGTCGCGCATACAAGGTTATTGATAATCATATCAACGCAAATTTTCAAAAAAATGTTTAAATTTACAAAAATCGTAAAACAAAAGTTGTTTGTTTAGGTGAACAGAACCTACTACATACTTAAATTTATTTTTGTAGAATGTTTTTTGAAACTGCCGAACTGCCGAAGATCGTGCGAATTGGAGGCGTAAAAGTAGGAAAGCGGACCCCGGGCTCCCGAGAGGGATGCAACCGGGAACATCGCTCGGATGATGATGAATGTTTTTTGAAACTTTTGATTTAACATACTTACATTTTACTTAGATACCACGTCATACAAGTTAAGCATCAAGTTACTCAGTTTCTATTTATGTAAATGTGTTCTAATTGCACCTACGTGAAGTGGTTTACGTAGAGTAACTCGTAGCGCTCGTTACGGGTACAAATAACATGCTTTATCTATAGTACAATGTAGTTTGTAGAGTTCCGTATCCAAAGGGAAAAAACGGGATCCTTTTACTATGACTCTATTGTCCGTCCGTCTGTCTGTCTGTCTTCAGGCTGTATCTCATGAACCGTGATAGCTAGACAGTTGAAATTTTCACAGATGATGTATTTCTGTTGCCGCAATAACAACAAAATACTAAAAACAGAATATAATGCTACCGAACCCTTCGTGCGCGCGTCTAATTCGTACTTGGTCGGTTTTTAATTATTATACTCTTCGTGGAAGGTAGTTCTATGCAATCTTGAATTAATTAGACATTAGATCAACTTTCTGGGTTCTTTCGCCAACATACTCTATTATGTTCCTACATGGATTGGGGAAGCTACTGTTAAAAGTTATTATTTAGTTACTTTCAGGTGACCAAAGGGCTGGCTGGTACTTTGGCCAACGGATCGGCATTGCCATCCAAATAGGTAATGTAGCCAGCCAGCCTTTTGGATCCCTTACCTAGGGAAACTTATCTGGATTTTTAATATTATTTATTGCCTTAAGTACCTACTATATCATCTATGTCATATTTGTTATTTTTAATGTTTTGTGTGTTGTACAAATAAAGTGTTTATCTATCTATCTATATAATTTATGTAGGTTTGTGTATCCTAGCTAAATTAGTTTCTGAATAGTAAAGTTTTCATCCCGTATTATACCCAATTACTCGCTGCGCACGCGCAGTAAAGATGCTAAGTATCTATCTACAAGTTTCTTTGAAAATATTTTCATTGTTAGTCCAGTCTAAAAATTACACTTTGCAAGCGCAATATATTACGTAGGCAGATGAAAGTTTGCGATTTCACCTAATTTACTGCTATTTGTAAAATAATTGCATCCGAGTTTGTTTTTGTGCAAAATCGTAAACATTAAATGGAAACATGAAAATGTGATGATAAGATAACGGGTTAAAACCTTTTCCCGGTAATTCCGATGGAATTTAAATTGGTTATCTTCGTAAATAGATTGTATTTTTTTATTGTTCTGTTTATTTTGGGGTTCCGAATACATTTTTAAAAGAGAGTATGGGTAGGTACACAGAAAAAAAAAGGTTTCTTAAGGCAAGACATAATCCTCTACCTATAGACGCTAGAGAATAATTTCTTGTTATAGTATAATTACTTGAAAATAATAAGCAGTATATTTTTAATTTATTGCGATAATTTAAGAATATTGCGGACCTACTGCGTATAAAACAATGTCGCTTCCCGCTGTCTGTCCCTATGAAATAAAAACTACACAACGGATTTTCATGCGGTTTATTTTAATAGATAGAGTGATTCAAGAGGAGGGTTTTAGTATATAAAAACACTACCACACATAAGAAGTCGCGGGCAACAGCTAGTTATTACTAAAACGTAATATTTCTTGCTTTAAACAACCTTTTTTTCTGTGCAGGTAGGTATTTTATGTTTGCACGAATAAAATCAGCATAATACGCCCTATGAGTTATGATTTTTCACGTGAATAATACTTATAATAATCATTTGCGTGCATCTTTTCATATGTAAATGAGTAAGACACGTTATGTACCTACTATGTTATGTACATAAAAATAGGTAATAGTGATTTTAGTGCAAATAAGCGTAAACGGGCGCGCAGTGGTATACTTAATAGGTAGCTGATGCGCTGCGACAACAATCTTAAAAGGTGATTGTGAAATAACGAACCGCCAATTTCATTTTTTTTTTTACAAGTTTTTCTTAAAAAACACTGAGTTATTCGCAAAAATGACCAAGTTAGAAATCGAAGTGTTAAATTATTTATGATTTCGCGCTTCTAGAACAGATTTCCAACTACTAAATTTTACCTATTAGGCTTTCAAACTATCCCAAATTAAAATGAAAGTGTCGTTTATGAATAAGCCTTTAAAAACCTAATAAAAAATTTATTCGTTGGAAAATTATTTTCTAGAAGTGGGTTGAATAAAAAATTATCTATCATTGCTATTCCTAACTCAGAGATTTTTCAGGAAAAATAAAAAAAAATCAAATTTGGCGGACAATTTGGTCGAAATGTCCTTATTCGAAGCTTATCCAATGTGATAGCAAATTAATTCCTTTTTTATTTACGTTCACTAACTTCCTTTAAGATTATTGTCGCATTGTATGAGATGATAATATTAAGTAAGTGAATTAAGTAAAAATATGCGCAGTTGCAGGCTGATACTTACACTCATCGAATGACGCTCCTCCCCGGGCTTCGTGCGGCAAACAAGGCGATGCAACCAAATAAACATACATGTTACACACGCAAACAAAACATATAAAGTGAAAATGTGGTCCAAAGATATCTTTACAGGCCTTGTTTGAGACAATTTTGAGGTGATGTCGAAGTAACGGCCTGCCAAATTCCTTTTTTTTTTTTCAGATTTTTCGTAATAATGACCCAGTTAGAAATAGAAATCTAACATTATTTTGTAAAATGCGCTTTTGGAACATAATTTTCTAACTACTTAAACCTTAATTGGCGTTTAAAACGCTATAACAAAGGTTCTAGTAGTAGGAAAATTATGTTCTTTAAGCGCATTTCACAAAATAATGTTAGTTATCGATTTACAATTGGGTAATTTTTACAAAATACTGAATAAAAATATTGCCGAGCAAGTAATAAGTAGGTATTTAGGAACGCCTAATTTTTATCAGGCCATAAATAGATTTCTTTGAACCTTCAAGCTTTGCATTCTACACTAAATTAGGTAGGTACAGCGATAAAAAAAGGAAAACGAATTAATAATTTGTACAATTAAAACAATAATAATTAAAAAAATTCACTAATAATAAACATTTGAAAATAACAAAAAAATATGGTTTAATACAACAAAAAATTGCAAGAGAGCAGTGTTATTAATAACTACAAAGAAGCATGATAATTTGAATTGTAAAGTTTAATTTAGAACTCGCAGTAGGTATGTAAAATCAATCAAAACGTGGGCCGTACCTAATACGTAAACCATACTTTGAACTTTCTGTTTCTTCAAGTAACAACGAACAAAAGATACAAAAGCTCATTAATTCGTATTTAGTTAGGAGCTTTGTAGCTCAAACGTAGCTACGTGGATATAAAATTATTAACATTTAATCTCCAGAGCTTTAAGTTAAAAGTGACGTACATAAATATACTGATACTACTTATATGAATATTGTATTAACCAGTGATATATCAACCAGAGGAATGCGAAGTAATGTTACTTCTCACTGGTATGACAATGTCATTGACGAGTCTATGAAGGTACTTGGTAGCGACTAGCGAGTGACTTTACATTGTATTGAAGTTAGAACAAAATGTATTAATGAAACACTAATTAACCATACTGTCATCTAAAGGAAATATATGCGATATCTACATAACATCTAACACGGACAATCTAAGTAATGCAGCAACTGACCTCCTGTAAGACCCGTTTGAGTTGCAACAGCAATGTCTTAATGTCGACGACATCTTGTAGTAAGTTAGCAGGCGCTGGCGAAGCAGTGCCATCGCTGGCCACCTCCGATGGTGTCTGCGTTCGTGAACGCTGGAGTAGACGCGCAGTGCGTACTGGCAAACTGGCCCTGGAACAAGATCATAATAAATATTACAAATCGATACTTTGGGGCTCAAAGGACGTAAGCACCAAAACTAATTTTTACAGGAGAGCCGAAAAAAAATTAATTTTAAAATTAACGAGAACAAATCTCCCTTATGTGCCAATATGGGAACTTATTATTTACTGTGGGGATAAGTACATAACTTCCTGGAATTTACCTACATTTTTTTTTCTTATGTGAATGTAATAAGTCGTTTAATCGGTTGCTAGGTTGAAACGTAACTGTCTATTAATCTGGGATGAACATCACAGCACTTTATTAGACTAAACATGTGCTCTGACAAGTACAAAGTGCTTACAAACTGAGCATGTGTAATGTGGAGCAGTTTAATTGCTTCACGTGTCATGGCCAATAACGCTGCGACGCAATATCTTAATTTGTTAATAGACAATAATTATAATACTTATATAGATCAGTAATTTATACCTACTAGAAATTACAATTTTGAATGAAAACGTAAAACATTTTCATTTCTGGCCTTCAAATTTTCCTGGAATAAATCACACCCTTCATCGTAGAAGATAAGAAATAATGGTTTCGTCTGAACTCTCATATCTAGTTAACACTCTTCATTCAAACATAAGCTTCCTTTTTTTCGGAATACAATATTCTAACTTTAGGGTAAATCGTAAAAGACTTGGTCGTTTTCCTTTCCAATGACTTGGTCGTTTTCCTTCGATTTGGGTCACGGAGGGCGTGAACGAGGGTGATTCACCCGCAAATTACTTAATTAGTGAAAACGAAGCGATGTCGGTCGCTAAGCAGATCAAGTAACAAAAATAGACTGGATAGATTGAGGTACCTATTATAGTGTTTTTTACTAATGGCATTACTAAAATGACTGCGTGAGACGTTGCCCTCAATATTAGGCTTTTGTTTTACTAGAAATACCTATAAACCTATATCTCACCTATAATTTACAATCATGACAAGAATCCATATAAATGCACGTATCTACTTTGCAGGCTCAGTTTTTCATGCAGAATAAAGCGCTTATTAGACAGATATGATTCCCAGAATCAAAAGTACCTACTAATTTAATAATCGAGCATATATAAAAAGTAGTTACGCAAGTACCTATCTACGAACGAATTATAATTTTGCACACATTGAATAAATGGCATTAAAAAGTGAATGGGGTATCCTTGATTTAATCACATCTGTGAAGTTTGAATTACAACCGCATACACTAAAATCTAGAATTAGGTACATGCTGCCTCAAGTTTCAATACTACTAATATCAAATCTTGTTCCGTTCAGGGTTATATTCGCGTTAACAGACTTATCTCTGCAATAAATAGAAGGTTAAATTGAATTAACTCGGTTTGTCGGTCGGTGGGCCATTTTCTACTGTTTATTTATTTACGGCTATTGTCTCAATGAGACTTAATTAAAAGTCACAATGTAGGTACAATTAACAAACTTTAAAATAAGTGTTATTGTTAAATACATAGTAGTCAAGGAGACAAACTTAAATGATACTGAAAATAAATATAATAAATATGTACCTATAAATGTTGCAGGACATTCCACACATCGCCATCTACCCCAAGCTAAGTAACTAGACTTGTGCTATGTGTGCTAGACAACGGATATACTAATTATCTACTTTTCTTTTGTAAATATATACTTAGATTACCTACATAGAAACAACCAGACCACAGACAAATATCCACAAGCATAAATAGGGGAGAGCGGGGCAAGACGGGGTAGCGGGCAAGACGGGGTATTGGTCTTAAAACACAAACCAATGGAGCAATCACAATTGTTAGACTGCGAGGGGGTGCGACGTGGAGGAGGCCATTAGATGGCACAGTGCTTGTTCAGTGACCCCAAGCGTATTTGAATTTTTTTTGGAAAAAACTGTTTTTTTGCATATCCCTTGTGATATTTACCATTTAATTAGATCATGACTGTGTTGAAAGCAAGAGTTTTCTGGATTAGGTAAAAAGTGAATCGTATGTGTCAATAACTCATTGACAGGTAAGTACTTGTTTATCTTTGTATTGCATGCAGTTTTTTTTCTGTGACGTTTTTAATTTCAAATGACTGGAGAGGGTATGATGGGGTATGGGTACCCCATCATTCCCCTTCTAATTTTTTAAGGTATGAGGGTAGTAAGTTTTTTTATTATTTATGGATTAACGTGTTATTATTTTATTGTAGAATGGTGAAGAAGTATAAAGAAAAACCGATAAAGGAAGTTGGCAAGAAGAGAGCATAAAAATGTGGCTGATGATGTAAAAGTTGAAGGAATCAAAGATGATTTGAAAGAATTTATAAAGAAAAATAAAGATTTTATTGAGCTTCAAACCTTAAGGACCCCATCATGCCCCCCTCTCCCCTACCTTTGCCCCAAAGGTATGGAGCAAAGGTAATGAAAATGGGGTAAACGAAAACAATGATAACTTATTTATAGGTACGCAACGATTTCGCAAGTTAATTTGAATAACATTGTTAGTAATATGATTTGAACAGAAAACTGTAATATCCGGTTATGAAATTATTAACCAATAGAGCGTGTTAGTACCAATCATGTAAAATGCAATGGTTCCAACAAAAACATCAATCTCGCAAGTACACGATTTAAGAGAAAATTTATCAGACCATTCTTCAGTATCAAGTCTGAAAAATAGCATAACAAAGGAAAATTAAAATGTATTAATTAAAAAGTTTCAATTCAAAACAAGATTGACTAACAGAATGCCAATCTTAATCTTAATGCTGTTATTTCAGACAGTTATTATTTTATTGAAAGAAAGCTACGAATTCAGTGTGATCTAGATTCAGTTCAGTAGAATGATGTTTATAAATTTATTTCGTGCCTCGCACTTGAAACTATGTGAGTTTGTAAAATAGAGGTAGGTATTTTACTATTAAACATTTGACCATGTTTCATACTCATTTGTTTTGCTTTATTCTACTGTAGCATCTATTACATATGCGGAAACGCATGTAGGTGGCCTTGATTTGAGTTTTTGTTTTTTTGCCCAGTTATAGTGATTGCTATGCATGAATGGTTTACTTTTTTCTATCTTAAAAGCAATTGTCGAACTTGTTGTGTCAATAAGTTGGTCAACGCGGCTTTCCATTTATAAGTTACACAAAATTAGGCGTTATAGATGTGTTTTCCAGCTCAATGATGAGTGCTATTTAAACAAAAGGTAGGTAATTACATTTAGTAGGTGAATCAATATCGACCCTTAGGTATCGAAACAGTTGATAACAAACGAAACGCATGAAACATACTTATCGATATCGTATCAGCGAAATATTAAAATAGATTTCGCCTCGATGTTAAAAATACTATACTTAAAAGATATAAACTGAATATAAATTAAATATAGGAAATCTCTAAATTATTATATTTTTTAGAAAGTATACGGTAAAAATGTATGCGATAATCACGCAATGCGAACGTGTAATAAATATTGTTATTGTTTATTGTCCACCTGTATTGTTTAGCCCTCTGGCTGCGGAGGCTGGGCGCGGGGCTTGCGGAGCGCGCAGCTGGCTCGGCCACAGCCACATGCAGGTCGGTCTTCTGGCGGCGGGCGCCGAGCAGCGACCCCGCCGGGACTCCATGGCCCCCTTGCGCTGACGCTGCGGAGCGCATCGCAGACACGAGCACAGTGCGCACGCACGCCTCCAACTGAACCGTACCGAGTAGAAGTACGCGCGCCGCCGGCCGTGCCACCGCCGCCGCTATCGCCACCACCGACGATGACGCCCGCACCGTTGAAAAATCACATCTCGCGCCGTTGACCTCATCCATTCGAGCCGAACCGATCACCGCCGAGTTTTCATTTTACACTCCATTTAAAACTGCTAAGCCTCCTAGCTTATGGAGCGTGGTGGCACGGTTCCGATGAGATCTCGAAGCGCAATGATGTGTGGCCTGTACTATACCTACTATGCGTGTAGCCGGTTCATCATCATGTGGCGACAGTTCGGTGGCAATGTGACATCTCATTCGGCAACTTGCGTGACTGATGGGCCACTGATGTGAATCGGAAACGCAAAAGTTTAACTATCACAATGTCTGCACCATTCATAGCGGCCGTCACGCTTGTTGACTGGACACCGACACCGTAACCACTTTCTTTTGCACGTGATTTTGTTTATTTTATCGGGTTCCAGTTTCAACAGTTTATTTTATGGACAATATCACTGAAATATGTTATTTGTGTGTAGAGAGGACGGCCGTCGCGGAGGGATCAGTCGGAGATCAGTGGTCAGTGTCAAAGTGCGGCGAGTTTGTTTGTTTTGCCGAGCGCCGAGCGTGAGGGTGGCAGACATGTTGCGAACAGACAACGCGCATGCGTGCCACCGTTCAATAAACCAACCCTCACCCTCCCAGCTGATTTATTTCAAGATCGTTGTAGTCACAGAGCTCTTTGTAATGAATGTATTCAATAGGCACATTTGTACCCATTCTATTTTAATATTACGCACAAAATAAACCTACAAAAGCAAGGCATGTCACAAAGCAAGTCTGATGTGTAGTAAGATAAGCCTGGTAAAGTACGGTTTGTCAAAATGGCAGTGGTTTAACTTTAAATTAGTTTTCTTGAAAACCGTTTCAAAATAACAAGACGTTTATTTCTCACTTGTCATCGTGAGGCAGTCACGGTGCAAGGCACCAACCGAGACGCAATTACCGTCAAACTACGGTAGCTCACAATACCATAAACTTGGAAGTGAATACACTAATTGCCGTGATTAGCCATGGCTTTTTCCATTCTAAAGAAAGTCAAACGACTATAATATAATGTAGGATAACCTTTGCAGCTTTTTGCGAAAACTAAGTTATCTAAGTCAGAAAGCAAAATTCTTGGAAACTAACTAAATTACCACATACAAACACTCCATAAGTGTTCTAACACGATCTCTCACCAGGACAAAGGGCTCTAAACAAATTAAGTTCGAAGGGCTAAATGCCCGCATCATACATAACTGAAACATGTTTTGTTAATTAATACAGTGAGGGTTTAGCACAAGAAGTTACAACTTTGATTAATACAATCATTCTCATCCTCAAGTTCTTGTATAGATAAATAGTAATAAATAAAAAATAGTTTATTAAACAAAAAGTGGTAAGTACAAAAGTTGAAAGCATTAACTATCGACCTCGAACTAGGAATATTATTCTGTATCTCGAGAGTCCAGAAAAGATTACAAAAACTTAACGGTTATAGTGAAACCGAACCGGAGATTAGGTAATAAACTATTGGTTGAAAATATAATAAAAAAAACAAAAAACTAAGTTAAAAACAATTATTTATCTAACATTTCATATACATTGGTACCTAAACGATTGGTACCTTCCCGCTGATCAAATTTTCTGGTCAAACTTTTAGGTTTATTCGTACTAAACTTTGGACCTGTAAATTTTTTAAGAATTACTACTATAATTTTAAGCGCTCTTTCATCTATTTATTGTGGAATGTGAACTAAAAATCTTTCACTTATCTGAAGCATTATCGATCAATCAGATAATAACAGATATTTGCAGATACAACGTTCTAGTTCTCTTTCAAAATGGATTGTTCTACGTATTTTATTACAAAACTACTTAAAAATAGCACTCAGTAGTTTGTATTTCAGTCGGTTCGGTATGTAGGTCTCATCCACTGGGTCTCGTTAATAAGTTTGCTTTGTAAAATGATACTTATTTGTTAGGTATGGTGCGGCTAGATAATTCTGTAGTATTCAACAAAATACAACGTATGACTCCCTAGTCCCTATGTAGCCTCTTTTTATTTAACACTGTTGAGAATGTAGGTTTTTTTTCCTCGCCTTTTTTCATCTATCTATCTATCTTTGTCAGGTATCGAGTCGCGGCCTTCTGTTTGTCAACAGTAAGCCGTTTCATTGTCTGCTAGACTATTGTTTTAAAAATTCAGAGGAAGAGCCCAGCGACTCCTCATTCATTGGCTGGTCAGGAATCTATCCAGGAGAGTAGGGATACTTGTCTTTTCAGGCGTCGGTATTCCACGCTTCCTGCGCCACAAAGCTGGGCCGCCAGTTCGTTGACGTGGTTTGACAGTCTGACTTGGTATTTTTTGCTATAGTTTGCAAGCAATCTCTTGGGCTGTGGTGTAAATGTTCAAGTCTGCATTAATGTATGTATTGCTGACATAATAGGGGATATCGAACATGGTTCTCATCGTTTTAAGAATGTAGGTAAAAACATTTACCAATACCTAGATACTAATAGCGACTTAGACGAATAGCTTAGTCTAAACGCTTACAATATACCTATGCACAATGTATGCACACTAAAGTTTTAGGTTAACAGCAAGAAACGACCTATTATCTGAGTACCTTTTTTGTGTAGGTAACTTAGCTGCGTTCAATTAAATTATTATAAAAATATGTGCAATATCTTCCGGTTCTATTATGCATAGAAATATTAGGTAGGTACATAGTTCCATTAAGATTTCTCATTGATTAGTTCGAAGTGTTACGTAGCCACAGCCTTAGTTGAGATTAACAGATATTTCTCACGTAAGGTAGGCGATTTTGTTGACAGAATGAGGTCAGTGGCAAAGCAAAGGTAGCGACATTTTACGAAGTAGGCAGATTGTTGCCCTGAATTTAATATTGGGTATCTTTTTATTAACTAGGTAGGTACAGTATGGGTCATAAGTAAATGATCAGTTTGCTACAATAATACTATCAACAAGTATTGGAGTTACGACCTTCTTCTAATAAACGTTACACACAAACTTAAATACCTACTTGAATTAAAAGTAGGTATTCAGTGTGATTATTATTTTCAAAATGTTAGCTATGTCTTTAGGTGGCCGAGAGGTTTAAGCGGCCACCCGCTACACCAACAGACGTGGGTTCGATCCACAGGTTAGGTAGGTACCATGTTATAATGTTCAAATAGTACTGCACAGGATTGTAAACGTTACGGTGGGCAGAGACTTTGACCGTAGATTGTACATTATTTTGATTTATATAGTTCGAATTAAAATTGGACACGCTGCAATTTCAATTTCTTTCCGAATTAAGTAGGTAGGTACACGATATGCGTAATAGCTGCATTTTTTCGAACTTACATCACCAAAGTTACCGTATACTTTTTAATCGAGGTGAGGTGTCAAAAAACAATCATCTAAAAAAAGCTTTCAAACGGTAAGATAAAATAATGATAGGTTTCGGCTACTGTAATTACATTTATCGACTATCGAACGGTTATGTAATTACACCTAGAGAGAATTCAAAAATGTTATTTATAAGGAGTGAAGAGCTATCAAATGAACACAATGACCTCATCGGCTAGATTGAATAGCGGAAAAGATAGGCGAATATTGCGAGATAAATGTCTAAGTTGTATAGTAGGTAGGTAGTCACTCATTTACGAATTGCTTGGAACTTTTTGTCAGGCGTTAGATTGTTGATGCACGAAATATGGTAGATAGATAAAACAAGATCGGTAAAAGTTTTACCTATATTTAAATTGTAAATAAATATATGGATTTTCGTTTTGTAATTCAAGTTTACCGGAGTATTTCCTATCTAATGAGTAAAATCTATCATTGTTATCTATTACCTAGTAGCTCTTCCTTCAATTAGAAAAACGACAAATAAATCAGTAAGTATAACTGTTTGCCACTTACCTACCTACTCAAGATCATAGGTCGTATAAGGAAACTTAATTGCTGGCTATAGAAATACACGGAATATCTCTAGAACCTCTTTCATTCTGACAACCGAAGAAAATCAAGCTTGATAATCTCTAACAATAACTATTTGAAAGTACCTAACTGCTTTGAAAGCCAAATCACATTTTAAAGCAGTCTATGAATAGGAAAGTGTAAGTATTCATAAATTACTCTCATGTAAAATATGACAAATAACGTGACAAAAGATAGTCCATCATCACTAGCTTTACACTGTTGCATAGAAAAATATTGTCTCCATAGAAAGTGTACCACAAATGGTAGTAAACCACACGAAAAGACCCCTCGCATACTCATACAACAATGCATTCATACATTTATTGTGAACTGATATCGCGATTACATTTTCCGTTTTTTTTGGTGTGGACGAATCCTATAATTCCTCGACTCCAATTTAACCATTGGGCTAATTTGAGCTCTGTGTTTCTCAGAAATAAAACGATAATATGTTTTTTATAAAATAAATAGGTCAGCGTTTGACCACTATCTCAATGATGGTACCTAAATGACGATGCAGATGTAGCACCCTTTCCTAGAATATACCATATACGCCTGTGACTCAAAGACCCCCAACTAAGCTTTCGAGGGACGTGAGTGAAGGTTTTTGTGGCTGCACCGGCCTACGATGATATTATTACTTCCATAAAAGGTAAATAACTGTGAACGATCTGTAGTTTGTGGCCGACAAGGCAATCATTCACGTATTAATCGGATACTATTGTCTGACAGAATGTCTGCGGTTTGTGCGGAAGCTACGTACCTTTGCGCTTGACCATTAAGCATGGTGACCACCTGCGCGACGATACCCTTGACTGGTGCCTCCTTCTCGAGCACCACGCTTCCTTTCTCCATCATCATTGTCATTGTTTCTCACTACCTAATTCTACTTCGAAACAGTTTCATGAAATTCGAGATATTATATTTTCTCACCATTCCATGCAGTTCCATGGAGCTATTTTTTTTTAACACGCTTTTATTATTTTCACCTGTATGTTTGCTTGTATGTTCCTTATTAGTTTTATTGTACTTTTGTAATATCGAAATAAGAAACCATTTGTCTGTAAAGTCGGTTTACGGACAATAATTTTAATGTCTTAGGAAAACATTGATGAAAATACGTTGCTATTGAACGTGACACTTTTTGTGAGTGCATACGATGTTCATCAATTTATAAGACGTTATCACGACAAAACCAAATACGATCGAAACAAAAACAAAGGACGCTCGAAACAGAAACAAAAGACGTTCCAAATTTATAAATATTTTTTTATTAAATGGTGGTTTCTGGAATGAATAACGTTGATATTTTTTTTCATTTAAGTACCTGTCTATCGTCACGTCTTTTTTCAAAGAAATCTTGTTACATTATTTATTTATGAAACAGTTTAAAAACGTACTTTCTAATCCACTGTAATTTTTAACATCTTCAAATCCATGTTACAACTTTAATAAGCCATGTAATAACATCAGTAAATACGATAGTCATGTATTTTAATGTTAACTTTAATTTTAATTGCATTGACAGTTAATTTTTTAATACACATCCGGTTTAAAACGGAACTGTTTAAGTGGAAATAACTGTCTGAATGTTTTTGCGACAATTATTTAATGAATGAACAAAGATAAGGTTTCTTAAAGCAAGAAATTATTCTCTAGTTTTCAATAGAGAGAGGATTATTTCTTTCTTCAAGAAATCTTTTTTTCTGTGCAGGCAGCAAAAGCTAAAATACACTGCAGAAGCCGAAAACTACATTTGTTTGCCAAATCAATTCGTGTGCATTTAATTAGGGCTACATTAACATAGTTTTACACTTTAGCTATCACTAGTTCCTAGCTAGCTATTATGAAGCCAATGGAATTGGATATATACTACTGAATATAAGAGCTAAGTTTATAAAACATTTTACTTTTCTAAAACACCACAATTACCTTCAAAAATATTCATTAATAACATAACTAAATTCGCTATTCTACACGTAAATGAAAGTTTTTAATACTGTTTCACTGAGTTTAACAATGTGATTGTCTTGTTAATGACTTACAAAGGCGTTTTATGTACACTGCTGGGTAGTTAATTAGCAATTTGACTGTTATGAAAGCACTAATCTAGAATAATTACGAGCACTAAAAACTGCCACGAATTTCTCTGAACTCACAAATTTGCGGTTTCCCCTTTATCACACATTTTATAATATTTTGGCTATATAGACGTCCATTTAGCGGGCGAGTGCCGGGTAGGGTACCAAACAAAAAGAAGTGCCTCTGTATCTGCAAAGCTATTCAATGTTGCCATGGTTACAGATTTTGACAACATACTCGGTAGAGTACAGTGGAGCACAGCTGGCCGACTACGACAACGATGAATTGATTTATTTTTATTGAAACAGCTGGCGTAATAAAAGTCTTAAAAAAGATTAACGTTCTGCAATCTACGGGTCAACCCGACCTATTTACTAATTAACCATCATAAAATATGTAATATCTTTGCATGAGTCTAAAATGGTTTTGGTTTTTGATGAATTTCGATTGCAAAAGATACCTTCAAACTGACTTTGAAGGTATTATTTGTGATCGAAATGCAATCGAAATGATATTGAAATGTAATTTGAACAATGTTATTTACGAGAATTGGCCTTAATGACTTTCATTAAAAGCTTTGCAGAGACAGAGACACTTTTTTAGTTTGGTACCTACCTACCTAACCAGCACATGCCCGGCACTCGCCCGCTATATCAACGTCTAGCCAAAATTTACAAAATGTGTGATAGGTAAAGAAGAAAATGCAGATTTGTGAGTTTAACGAACCTAGTTGCCTCATTACCTAGTTGCCAGATCCCTAAACATATATTTCGCAAAGTATTAATAAGTAAAACCATAACAAAGACATTTTAGTTTACGATTTGTGGTAAGTGTTTAGTTTATGGAGTATTTAAACTGGAAAAATAATAAGAAAGCTCATATCAGTCAGTCGATATTGCGATAAGATAAGCGTTATAGATTGCTATGGCAATATATATACGTATTTACCGACGAGTTTACTAACGAATCCTTTATGTTAACATCTATGTTATTTTGAAAAGTTACAATCTTTTCGGTTAAAGTCTTCTTAATGAGGAGTCTTAGATAAATAATATAAACAACAACGTTTTGTTAGTAATCATGTTGTTCTTTAATTGTTATTGTTAACCTTTATCTACCAAGTTTAGGGTAGATTACAAAATGTTTGAAAGTTTAAAAAAAGCGACAGAGACTGCAGGTAAGTAAACAGTAGGATGCAAATATTAGGCGATGCGTGTTAAAATGTTTTGTCAATAGAAAAAATTTAAAAGTGTTATGCACCTACCGACTAATCTAAAGGTAATATTTATATCTATCGCAAACTCTTGGTACAACTTGAATTAAATAACTATGTATAAGTAAATTCATTAGTTAGACCCTTCGTAGTAGGTAGGTAGTAATATGTACCTACCACATATCACAGCTACCGTCCTTTAATTCAATTATAAGGTGTAGGTACCTATCAAGTTTCCACACAACAACGTAAAGTATACATTCGTATCAAATGATCATTTTGCAATGATTTCCGCGTAGTTATTCCTTAGGTTTTGTTTTATTCGTTACCATGATTTAAATCGCGAAAAGATCACACTAAAACTTTGGCACTTTGAGCTTGCGCAAAAGCTTCGGAATTCGATAGTTCCGGTGCGCTATAGACCGCGGTTCTGCTCGTGATCGACTGGAAGGGCAGAGTAAACGATGATGAGAGGTCACAGTCGATGGCACACGTGTGATGTGGTATGATCGTGTTACGGGTACGTACGTCCCGTGTCGCGCACTGGCAGAGACTGCGCGAGGGCACGCTGCCTGCCCGGCCGCAGCCAGCCCGCACGAGATGAACCGAAGCCCCGGCTGCTTCGCTTTATCTTATTACCTCACGGATCAAGGACCTTTCGACACACAAATCTACCCGTAAAAAATACCTTGAAAATTTGTACCCACCGTTAAATTTCTCTTGCGACATAATATCGTTAAGTCTTGGACAGTTTGACGTGTTTTCGCAATGTTGTTTGATTATTCTTTCCGTTTGTTAGTTACATTTTATGTAGAAACAGTCGGTGTTTTGCGTTCTTTAAATGCTTCGGTGAACAGAGACAAGCTTTGAGAATTTATAACATAAAAGTTGGCTATTATGATATGCATCGGGGTGGAAATCGGCAGTTTTAATTAAATAAACATAGAGTTCAGTTATTCTTCTGACTAATATCTATTTTTATATTCTTAAATAACGGTAAACTCGATATGGTAAGGACGTGCAAAAAACTTAGAAAGGAAACGAAAGATGCTCAGCCAAGATTTGCAACAGTACGGTTACAAGAGGCTAGGAAACGTTCCCATTGTCGGGTATGATACTGTTGTATCACGACACATGGACATTCATGTTTCACACAATATTCACACAACCTAATACTAAGAACTATTCTTTGTACTTGTTTTAATTTTCATTACAAATAACTGTTATTGTATATCTTATGGGACGTAGGCATGAATGATTAAAGAAATCGTACCTTCTTCACCCCTTTTGATGTAAAGAGAATCGTGATAAAAACGATGCCCCAATTTCCTTCAATTATTTGAGAACAATGGCAAACCTTGATACCCAATCTTGATTATATGGGTAGAGCTAGCAAAGTACAACTACTTTTGACCTGACCTTAATATTTAAAAGTAAACGGTAGCTGCTATAAGCTCAGATATCGTTACATGGCTCTTAAACAGTAAAACCACTTAAGTTAATTATTTCGAAGTTCATTTCTTAGAATATTTTTGTAACAGATAGTCAAGTTCAAGTGGATACAGACTATGGTGAATGCTTCTATTTTAAAAGTGCTTCTCTTAGTTCAAATAGGCAATTCTTAAAACTTTCAAGTTTTTATGTGCCTTACCTTTATTTTATGCTCGTATTGTTAATTCCACGGTTGCATTTTCACTAATATCGTGAGAATAAAAAAAACCTTAATGGAATCTTTCTAAACAGACGTCTAAATGTAACTGCGGAAATTATTTCATAAAAACTAAATTAGTTAAAAAAAGAAATTTACTAAACGAATCGATTTGAGGCGGTCTTAAACTAAATTTCCAGTGCAAATCGATTAAGTATAAAGTTCTCAATGTAAATGATCGACAGAGCTGCGAAGCTCTGCCATCAGCTTGTTATAACGACTTCCAAAATCGGCAATTCACTTTATTAGGAACAAGTTGAAATGGTCGGTTGATTACCTTGAACTGAATTGTATCATCTATGTTAGGTATATTGGTGTAGGTGTCTGTCGTGTTTGTCTTTTACAGTTCTAACATCCCTTTGTTTATTGTTTTATCGTCCACGTCTTTTGTTCAATTGTCACTTGTCGATGTTGTGACTATCCGTTGTGCTGGAAGTTGAATGCGGTTTTATAGAAATTTCACGGGTATTATTATCAAACAAATAAAGAAGTATAATATGATGCTTATTTAGACCAATAAAACCTCTTGCTAGATGCTTAATGAGGGATTATGAATAAATAATTAAATCCATTATGCCTCGAGAAATAGTGCAGCTATGGAGCTACTCAGAAGGAGGACAAAAACCACAAATTTCTTTTTTATACTTTCCTCTATTAAGAGAAATACCTATCCAATTTTATTTTAAAAAATAATTAGGAAAATGTTATCTCCCTATAATTATCTCACTTTGGCAGATCACCTAAATCTTACTATTTTTTACGAACATAAATAAATAACGAACGGAAGTGATTTTTTGAGACTGATAATTTTTCAAATCTGAGAATAGTTATCTCTTCCTCGCAAGAAATTTTAACCGGATCTTGATGAGAAATCATTCCCTATTTGGATAGCGTTATCTATACATATAAAATGCTTTGTCCTGCTGCTGACTGACTGACTGACTGACGGATCAGCCTTAACCACTGATTGTAGAGACCTGAAACTTGGAGGGTGTGTTCTTTGTATGACGTAGACATCCGATAAGAAAGGATTTACCGAAATTGTACCTCTTAGGGAGTGAAATAGGGGGGCAAAGTTTGTATGAAACAACGTGATTCCTTGGTCCAATCATCTAATTCTACGCGAACGAAGTTGCGGGCAAAAGCTAGTATACTTATATTAAAACTACTTAGTTATATAATAAAAATAATTTGAATAAGAAAAGCTATTGTTTTGATTAAGCTTTAAAGAAAGCTGAGGAGATTCTAAAACTTTTGATCCTGGCCTCAGATGTCATTGGCCGACCTCATAAAGTTTTATTCTCGTGCGAAAAAGTTTCTTCAAAACGTGGCTCTAGATACTTACCTACACTTTTTGCTAACGAAATTGCTTTGCGATTACAATATTCAATCAATTGGCTTGTCTAGGCACGTCTTTGTTGTTACCACGATCAAATATGAGTACCTACCTCTGTTACACCATATTGATAGGTTCTATTTTTCACCTAGACGATTGTGAAATGATACTTAACTAATAGATTTTGCACGTTTTGTAGAATATAATAATGCGCAACTATGATAACTCCTAGGAATTTATATTACTAACTAGCTACACTCGGCGGTTTCGTCCGTGTAAGTAAAAAAAGTGCCATAAGTGTCAGTAAATCCGGGTCTTTAGCTAGGTACTCGTAGAAATGACTAACATACATTTTCACATTTATAATAATTTGGTAGAAATTTAAGCACATTTATGATTCTCTTACCTTGTTACAATACGAATAGTTTCGATGCTTGATGACCATAAAGTGATACTTAAATCTATGAAGAACATCATTTCGGTGTAACGCGCCATACAAAAAAACTTGATTTTTAAACAGTTAAGTAATCTCAATGAGTTTTTATAGTGCATGGCCCGCACTTCAACGGTATTTAAGGGATGCGAGTTCGAGTCTTGCAGTTTTTGAAGACGCATTCTAATTCTAAGGTACTTACCCAATGCTGGCAAGACTGTTGTTACTGGCAGTGAGTGATTCCGGTTTCCCCTGCGCAATAGCTGCGAGCTGCCGGTCCAGCAACGTGTTCTGTTCCAGCAGTTGACTCCACTGTCTGACTGCGGCCTTCGATGAGGACAGTTCCTGGCGGAGTTGCCTCTCATCCAGCGAGTTGAGGCCGCTTCGGAGGGAACTGTCCAGGCTGGTGGAGGGTTTTGAGCTGGTTAGGGCACAGTTACTACACAATTAGCGAATTATTAGAGGATTTTGTTCTAGCAGCGGCTTTAGATGAGGCGGTAGTTCAGGAGAAATGATAAAAATAAAGATAACTCTCCGCCTCGGGTAGCTCGGGTCAATCAAAAGAAAAACCTCCAAAGAAACGAAGAAATCGCGAAACCCTTAGAAAATAGGTAGGTACTACCAAAAGAAAAACACTAAGTAAATAAATTGTGTTTGGGCGCAATCAGCAGTCAGATAGCCACTTGTGAACTCTTCTTATTTCCTGAATCCTTTAAAAGGATTTGAAAAATACATTTAGCAATAATAAAATAAATTAAATAAAAAACTTTAAATACAACTAAACTAAACCTAATCAAACAAAACCCAGCCCAACGTTCCCGGTGCAAAGCTGGACAATATGCAGGCAGCGCTACCCCGCTGAACCGCTATCAACAGCCTTTGCACCAGCCTGCCTAGCATGACGACCAAAACACGAATTAACACGATACGATAAAGCTATATCACGCGATATAACTACATCAACTCTCAAAATATGATACATAAAGCCGCCATGTTGAATTTTTATTATAAATTGCGACAAAAATTATGATAAAAATTCAACATGGCGGCTTTATCTATCATATTTTGAGAGTTGATGTAGTTATATCGCGTGATATAGCTTTATCGTATCGTGTTTTGGTCGTCATGCTAGGCTAGCAGGAACGCCCCGAAACGCGAATCAAACCCCCTGTCCCGGAGGCAACGGCCGTTCCAATGGCTAATGGATTTGATATCCCAACCATCTCATCTGCCTTGTTACGAGCTGGGAAAAGGTTTTAATAATACATTACGATACAAGTGTGGTAAATTGATGATTGCATATTTAGGCGGTTCGCGAGCGCGTCAAAAAGCTAAGATGCAATGATCAATAATCCACACGCGTATCGTACGACGTTTTTTTATCACAGTTGCGCGTAAAAGAAAAGACTTTTAAACTAATAAAAATAAAAAATATTTGTGTTTATAACGGCAACCCTTTTTTATGTTCTAGGTCCAGTTATTTAATGTCATTTGATTCAAGTCTTTTTGAAATTCAAATTATTTTTGCTGGCTCCAGAACTCTTTGGTGGGTATACCTATGTTTTATACATCAACACAGTATATCCCAGTTGAATTAAGAATGTTTCATCTACCTAACATGTAATTAGCAGTAAGATACGAATTTAACCTATCGGGATAACTTTTCAGCACTTGTGCGTTATGGTAAAGTAAAACGCAATATTATGAGCCTAAAAGCGGTTTAATAAGATCCACTCTATGAACAACTGTGATAAAAAATCATTTCTAGTGCTCAATGCAAAGCTTCCTGCTTCTATATCTATGTTGGTTATTACCGTTCAATATAATCATCGACGCTCTGCAGACTAGTGATGGAGCGAGCGAGGTCGTTGTCCATCATGAGGTCGTCGGACGCGAGGCTCGACAGCGTGTCGAGGGACGGGGTCCTCTCGCCGGCGTTACGACCTAACACTGGGATAAAGGGAAAATAAACAACATTATCCCATAAAGCTGTTGGATTACCCTGGTCGATCGTGGTTTGTGCCTGTTTACGACAACCCTTATTATTGAGTAGTGGTGGAAAATGGAGTAGAAATGTATATTTTTCCTTTCAGTTCCCTTAGGGGTGGAAAGGAGGTATTTTCGTTACGACGTCATGGGGTTCAATAAGTGGGAATCATTAACAGCAAACATTCTGTAGGACAGATAGACAGAGACGATTTGATTTGTTAAAGCATTACCTACTGATCTACATTGATGTGTGGTTTTGAAATGAAGCCTTTAATGAAAATAAATGACAAGAGACTTTTGGGTTTTTTTTTCTATAAATCGTCAGAGTTACAATTGCAAACGTAAAGGTAACCAAAAACTTACTCTTCCGATTTCTCTGAACTTGTGGGCTCGATGGAATCCGTTCTTTAGACCTCCGCAGGACTTTACTCGCTTCAGACTCTAGGGTCTTACTTGATGGACTGCCCTCATTATTTTCTGGTGATATAAATGTTGTTTTTACATTATGAAACTTACATTATAGAAGCCAATTTGTAACACAAATTTTGTAGAATGTAAATCTTGTCAGTGGTCAAATACTCAAAAAATATACTTACTCAAGAAAACTCCTGCTGCGTCGTTATATTTTCATCGCTGATTAATTCGTAGATTAATTTCTATTAATTTTTCTGAGTGTGGCAGCAATGTTTGTGTCTATTGTTGTCAGTCCAGAAGATTTACAACCTATTTGAAAACTTACTTCTAAACAGTAGTGCAGGTTGATCAGCTATCTCATCATCAAAGTAGTCTCGACCGTCTGACAAGGAGAGTGAGCCGGACGCGTGGGTTGGAGTCCCCGGAGATTCTGGCGTCACGTTCTTACTGCCGTTGTTGCTTTCTACGCGAATTGTTTCACTAAGGGACCAAAGAATTATCTAGTAAGTTTTGGAGCTGATTTCTAGTTAAAAAAATACTCGTAATAAGAAAGGTTTTAGTTTAAAAGAACGCCTTCTTCGTTCTTCTTCCTTATCAGCGTTTGAACTATGGTTTCCATCGACCAACGTAACATGGACGTCCGCGTCTAACTAACTCAACTGCACAGCGGGTCTAGTTATGCCGGACTTCCGCTGGTCCAGAGCTACCTATAAATAGCTTTTCTCGAGGTACGTGATTTAACACTTGGCAATAAGATCATTGAAAAACATCATATCACATTTGAAGCAATTGAATGTCTCCCTCCTTGTGCAAAGTCTACGATAGTCAGTTAGGCGTTTATGGACTAATATCTTTCAATGAAAACTTACGTGATATCCCTAATAGGGTTCAAAGCTTCACCATCCACACCATCTTTATCCATAGGTTCTGGAGACCGTGTCTTTGTATTAGCTGTCTGATAAGCCGAAGATATAGATGGAGCATCTCTCTCCACAAGAAGCTCATTGTTAGAGTCGCATGTACTTGTTGATGAGATGAGGCTGTCTGCAGGAGATGTTTCGTCATCGAGTAGACTTTGGGTCGAAGTTTCTAGTGCTGACATATCGAATTTAGATTCCTCTAGTGTTAAGGTGAGGTGGTGATCTCCGCTTTGGTTTGTGCAAGTACTAGTGGTGCTGTAGTTGGAACTTGTCATTGATCCTGTAATAAAAGACAGGAGATAAAATTAATTCAAGAATATTCCACAATTCGACATTGGGCGGTGGGGACTTAAGGTGTTAACATCATCATCATCTTCCTGCCCTTATCCCAATTCATTTGGGGTCGGCGGAGTATGTTTTTTTCTTCCATTCACTCCTATTAGTCGTCATCTCATCGTTCACATTCATCTCTCTCATGTCTTGTCTCACGCAGTCCATCCATCATTTCTTTGGTCGTCCTCTTCCTCTCCATCCCACTACATTCATACTCATCACTCTTCTAGTCACATACTTAAGGTGTTAACACACGTCCCAATTTGATCAACCCGTTCTAAGGTACCGTTGCTCAGGGGGAAAAACGGGGCCCTATTAGTAAGACTTCACTGTCAGTCCGTCAGTCCGTCCGTTTATCTGTTCCGTCTGTCTGTCTGCCTGCCTGTCCGTCTGTCATCCGGTTGTATCTCATAAATTGTGATAGCTAGAGAGTTATAATTTTCAAAAACAGGAAAAAATATTGAGTGGGGCTCAAATACAACATGGTACGGAACCCATCTTGCGGGAGTCCGACTCGCACTTGCTCGAAATCGGGACGTGTGTTAAAACCTTTAGCCGGCTCCCCAACCATAACCGGTTTCCTAAGTAGCTACGGATCTTCCAAAGAGATATCAGAAATTCAAGAATCTTTGTATTCCACCAGCAAAATGTTTAAACAAGTATCTGTTACAGTTATTTTAAATAGAGAGTACTCAAGTTAAACAAATGTATCAGACTGTTACAATAAAAGTATAAACAAACCCGGTTGAACGGTTGGTTGGCCAGTTCTGATTCAGTGCGTAAAGACATATACCTACCTGCCCTTTAGGGACCGGCACGTGAGTGTATGCATGGGTGGGTACTGTGATTGATGGTGCTTAGGAACTTAATTTACCTTATCGTTTTGCTATAATAATTCTTTTAATATATAAAATGCTCGTGTTACAATGTTAATTACCATACTCCTCCAAAACGGCTTGACTTTTTTTTTTGATTTTTTTTTGAAATTTTGAAATTTTATATGCATATTCTGTAGATCTGAGAATCGCCTACTATCTATTTTTTATTCTGTTTCATTTAGTTTTTTTTTGTACGTTTGCCGGGACAGCTAGTGATTTTATAGATATAGCTTACCTATATAATAAATGGGCAATTAAATTCGAATGATCATGTAATGAATTTATCACTTTTGATGATTTTAATTCCAGATTTTCGTCTCTGACAAACTTGTTTCATAAACTTACTTTCAGATGAATTACGACATTACGTTTTTAGGAAGTTTAAAGAATTTAATGAAGCCTGAGTCATCATTATGACAGTTTGGACAGAATCTTTCTCTTCCTCCTTTCCTGTTCTTTTACTTTTGACTTACCCATCATAGGTCCCCGTAAGCTATCCTGTTGACTGATCGTCAATGACTTCATAAGAAGCGGGTGTGGTACGGAAGGTTCATCAAGAATAACGATGGTCTTCTTTGGAATCTCTACTTCTATAGTCTTGTGCAGTTCTTTGCTCTCGTATTTGGATTTGTCGTCTTCGCAGCTTGAGACGCTGAGTGCGATGGATACGTCGTCTTGGGACCTATGAATGAATGAAAAAGTTAGGTCAGAAGCCAAACACAAGTCTTTAATTTGACCGTCGTAGTAGCTGCATTATTTTCCTCATGAGCGCGACGTCTAAAACGCAAAATGCCTAAAAATTATGTCTAAAGAGTAATTTGCCTTAGTAGCAAAATGCCTGAAACTCAAATTTCCTAGGATGCACAACATCCAAAAACTAATTGACCTGCTAAATGTCAAAAACTTAGATAACCTTAACAACACAACGCCTGAAACGCAATGTGTCTATAATCCCTACTAATTATAGGTTAAAATGTTTCTGACCTGTTAGCCATAGCTTCTCCAGCGGCATGACTCTGCCAAGCGCTGCTGTTCCCGAAGTGACTCTCCTCACTTTTGCACGAAGGACTAGACTCTTTGCTTGAACTCACTGTTGTGGGCGTACCTACGCCCGATGACGATTTTATGAATGAATTCTGAAATTAGGGCAGAATTCGTGTCATCAACAATAGGCTACCAGTCCTTTTGATTATTGAAAACATAGTTAAATCAATAAGTATATTATTCTTCATATCTGTTTTTCAATCAACAATAGACAAAAATAAGATCTACCAAGTTGCCTGGACTGGAAGAGATCATTTTGAGCGATAAGGTAGCCCTTTGTAACACTTAGGTAACGTCAACGATACAAAAGGGTTCTTATGAAGTTATAACGTAAAATTATCGTCCGTATACCGATTATCAATGTA
Source organism: Idaea aversata (assembly GCA_907269075.1). Taxonomy (NCBI): domain Eukaryota; kingdom Metazoa; phylum Arthropoda; class Insecta; order Lepidoptera; family Geometridae; genus Idaea; species Idaea aversata. The sequence goes on from OU026091.1 coordinate 10,711,009, forward strand.
TCTAAAGATTCACTGCCACTTCAGGCAAATAGCTCGACAGTTACTGTTGTACCCGACAAATTAGGGCCGGGACACATAAACACGATACGACGTCGTGTCGTACCACGATGCGGCGTCGTTTCACGATGCGACGTCGCGTCGTGGGAATCTATGACGAGAATCGTAAAAAACTACGTCGCGACATCGTAAAGTGCCACGATACACGGCACGACGTCGCGTCGTAGAAACTTAGGATGAGTTCCTGTGTCAGTGCCAAAGAAACCAAAAAACTTCTTTTGATCTATTTTTAAGGCGTTGTACTTCTTTATGAAGTGGCTCCCGTTAAAAGAAATGGGTGGATCCAGTATCTTCTGAGTTTCTGTCTTTTCTTTATACGTCTTCTTAACAACAGCAGGAGCAGGACGCGTCTAGTGCGGTCCATTTCTCGAAATTAACTGCGACGATTCACCTTGTATTGTATCGACGGCGTCGTGCCGTGTATCGTGGCACTTTACGATGTCGCGACGTAGTTTTTTACGATGCTCGTCGTAGATTCCCACGACGCGACGTCGCATCGTGAAACGACGCCGCATCGTGGTACGACACGACGTCGTATCGTGTTTATGTGTCCAGGCCCTTAGGCGTTGGTTTTAAATGTTGTATTGTCAAACTGATTCATCGTCGCTGTTTCTTCTGGCTATTATATTTAAATCAAAATGTAAACGTATTAAGAAATCGATCAATACCTGCTTATTCAACGTTTCCTGTTGAGCTCTATCCAAGACAAACTTCTCCTCATCACAACTAGTCTGGATTCTAGTCGGCCTGCTTCTGTTCCTGTACCGGTCTAGCGTGGACATGGGTGATGTGTGGGCATCCACTGGGGAGGGCTTCGGGAGGATGGGGGATGGGGGGCGGTAGGGGGGAGTGGGGCTCGTGTCGTAGTCGGGAGACACGTCGTCGAACGATGAGGGGAGTTTGGGAAGCGGGATCACTGTGTGACCGGTTACTACTGCGTCATCTGGAAATAATATGATAAATACTTTCATGTTCCGTGTTATGTTGAGACTCTAAGCATTATCGTGAGGTTTTCTCTTTAACATTGTTTAAGTTCGAAGAGGCTAGATATAGTGTACAATGCGTGACTTCCAATTGAAATATGCCAGGAATTATCGGTCTCCTGGAGGCCTCGGGCATTTATGTCCGATGATTGACAGTAACCTCTAGGAGACAACGGACATCGGAAGGGAAAGGTGTCATTGGGCTGATATTGACAAAATTTAAAACTGTAGATACGTATTAAGGTTTTGGAAAATTATTAATGAAATAAGAAATAGAATTCCTTGATATTGCAAAAAAGAAACCATTTTAATCGATAAGTGTTGCAAATTATGTTATGTTTTTTTTATTAACAGCCTACACTGTTCCACTGCAGGGCAAATGCCTTCTTCGATTGATCACGATCTGTCGCTATTAGTAAATGGTGGAAATGAATAGGTATTTTTAAAGATCATAGGTATGTAAAGAAAATCCCTAAACTATAATTATTATGTTCTGTTAAGTTATAAGACTGTGTCTTATAACTTAACTTTACTTATAACTTAACTTAACTTATTATATCATTGTTCCACTTACCCATGATATCAAGATCATCGTCATGAAGTTCTCGAAGATGGAAGTTGTGTGATCCTCTCATGACCATCTCAAGGTTGCGCGGGCGCCGCCGCGAGCGCGGAGAGAGCTCCCCTCCGGCGCCGCTCTCAGCGCCAGTCCATACTCCCGAGTCGGTGGATATTGCCGAACCCGCACCTGAAAAAATACCATTAATTAATATCTATCTATAATTAATCAATAGGTACCTACATATTTTAAAACAAAGTCGCTTTCCGCTGTGTGTTCCTATGTATGCTGAGATCTACGATACTTTAAAACTACGCAACGGATTTTGATGCGGTTTTTTTAATAGAAAAAGTGATCAAGAGGAAGGTTTATATGTAATACATGCATAATATATAGCCATGCGAAGCCGAGGCGGTATATAGTACAATTATAAAGAGGAAAGATTTAATTGTCTGTTGCAGTGTGAGCCTATTCAGGCTCCGAAACTATACTGAACTGATTTAGACGAAACTTATCTGAGGATACATTGATTCATTGACAATATTCCCACGAGATCGGGACTCACGCGGGTGAAACCACGGGTAAACCCTGTGGTTTCACATTAGCTATAAATAAATCCGAAAGGGGTCGTAATAATTATATGGGTATGGAGACTCATTTCAATCTTTTATCTTTTTTTACGCGGCCACCTTTCAAAACCTATGAGGACATATTACAAAACCTTGTAATCTGTCATGTGGCAAAATGAAAAAAACTTATAATTATTTTTTATCGTAATTTTTACATCAAGTACCTAGGTAACATCCTGACAATTAACGTAATTTTTTTACGTAGCATTTTTGTTTTAGATTTGATAGATTACTGCGTAAAAAACAAGGTGACTGTTTACTATGCCAACAATATACAACCAACCCTATTGGATATTAGTATGTTTGTTACCTCTTAATGCAAAAACTATTAACCGTATTACAAATACTACTTTGTATATAGAACACTGGAGACTTTGAAAAACTACATTTATCTCGATATTCCCACTGAACAGGGACTTACTCTGTACTGTACGTACCAATCTACGTACTACTATTCGTTATTCGTCGTAGTAAATTAAAATTAGCTCGTCATGTCAAGGTAACTCGCATTTTTGAAATAATTTTAAAAGCAGTTTACATAATGCAATTGTATCGACCTTGTATTACACAATTACCCATTTATTTAAAACAGTGGCAACATTTAGTATTTAAGTTTATTACTGCAGAAAATTTTGCTAATTTCAAGGTAAGTAGGTACCTACATTATCGTCACAAATTGAACAGATATTTAAGAACTAATATTAATACATTATACCGAATTAATTAATGTATAACTTACTCGTCGTTAGGATTTCATACTTTATTTATTTTTAAAAGCCTAACCTTAAGACTGTAAATTGAGGCTGTTTTCCATACAAAAAGCGGTAACGTTTTCCCCCCCCCATAGACGAAGTCCGAATTTGATATTTTTTTTGCCTCAGATAAAAGTTATTAGTATCTAAATATCTATATTTTTGACTTAAAAACTTCATCGAGCGTTTAAATTGTTTTTTTTTAATATACTAAACTTAATACCAAAAAATAAAAACGTATGAACCTAGAATAAGATGTAGTTAATTAAATGAGACCAAATTTATTTCATTTTGTGAAGGATAAAGGCGGTAAAAACGTTACGGCCCGCAACATTATTTGAAGAGCAAAATGTAGGCAATTACATCCGAACTTAAACTCTCTCTATCGCACGATACGAGTCATTTTTGAAAATACGTATTCGCGCCGCGTATCGAGAACTCACAATTCTCTTAACACTGAAAAAGTATGTGGCTCGTCTAACAGATATACTAGGACAAAATAGCCTCAATAGTCCGATTCCCTCCCCCAACTGAAACTAGGACAAAAAAGCCTAAAAAACTTGCAGGTGAATTGCTGAAACTTGAGTTTGTTTGTTTGTTTGAACGCGCTAATCTCAGGAACTACTGGTTCGAATTGAACAATTCTTTTTTTGTTGGATAGTCCATTTATCGAGGAAGGCTATAAGCTACTTTTTATCCCGATATTCCCACGGGATCGGGAGTTACGCGGGTGAAACCGCGGAGCGCTGATAGTATTATCTATTTTTGGTATTATTAAATATTATCTCGCTTATTTGTGCATGAAGCGGGCTAGTTAGTGAATGGCACGACTCTACGTAAAAAGCTTTTATTTATTTTTCTTTTCTTATGTAAGTACATAAGAAAAGAAAAATAAATAAAAGCTTTTATTTATTTTTCTTTTCTTATGTAAGTACATAAGAAAAGAAAAATAAATAAAAGCTTAGGTATATTTAAGTTTTGGTCTATAAATCCTTAGCATCGCATGGAACGTCGCGTGCTAACTAGGTAAGTAAGTTACCTACCTAATATACGGTTTGAACTTGAAATGCCTCAAGTTATTTAAATAACTACTTAACCTATTACCTAGGTTAACTAAGGCTTACGTAAAGTGTTAAGTTTACTGCTTATTAGCTTTGTTACAGTGACCTTCCGACCTTTAACTTAATTAATTAATTCGTCTGAATTAATTACGAAAGCAAATGAAGTTTAGCTTACACCCAATATTACATTCAAGATACAATAAGTATTAATATATGAAAAAGCACATAAATACTTATATCGTGTTGAAAGTACTTAGATTATGTGTTATTTCAGGGCTCCAGCTATCCTCATACGAAGTTTTACTACAATCGGTTTAGTAGTTTTTTGAAGAGGTGACAAACATACACTTATGCATACAAACTTTCGAATTTATATTAATCATATAAAAATAAATAGAGAAGTACAGAGATACCACAAACCTCATTATAAGTTTTGCTCATTAGTGCCTACTTTTTTTTAGTTAATAAGATGTTTTATAAATAAACTAGCTGTCCCGGCAAACGTTGTTTTGCCATTTACAAAAAAAAAAACTAAAGGAAACAAAATAAAAAATAGATGTTGGCCGATTCTCAGACCTACTGAATATGCTCACAAAATTTCATGAGAATCGGTCGAGCCGTTTCGGAGGAGTTCAACTTCGAACCCCGTGACACGAGAATTTTATATATATAGAGAAGAAGATTAAAAGTTGTAGTATTTTAATAAATAATAATAATAAATGCCATTTAAATAAATGTACTATTCAAGCAACCGCACGTAGCTTAGGACAATTTTCTACTTATTTCTAAAACAATAAATAAATATTGTCTCACCTTCTCTCCATCCTTCCGAAGCGCCTGCTTTCCGTGTATTATTCACAACCTGAAAAACACATTACAAAATCAGTCACAAAATCACTACACCATAAAAAATATACACTTTCCGGACAAAATTTCCTCATAAAAAATCTTGTAAACACTTCCCAAAAGCTCTATGCAAATTCTTGAAATATAATTTACAAAAGCACCTAATAGGATTTTTAAATTTTACCATTTTTTTGGGATTAGTATTAAAAATTGTATCCTAACCAATCGAACCATCTTGTGCCGAAGTCAAAGTGCATGTCCAAAGGCTACGGAACCCGTATCGTAACGTTTTGATGTCGAAATGTCCCACAGTTAAGCGTTAGTTAACCGATATAAAAATAAACAAGAGATCCACATGATGTAGATTGACCGGGATGTGTCGAGGGATATTACATATTAGTAGAGAGTTTAGGATGCTTACATACCGTGTTCTTTTCCATATAAAATAAATAGCTCTATTCTCCCCTAAGTATTTTCTGAATTCGGCGTTTCTTTTTTGTGAAATAATTAATTATAAACAAGGCTTGTAATTTTTTTTTTTAATCACCTAAAATTTATAGGTACCTAAGTTAAATGTAGACATTTTTTAAATATTGAAACATGTAAGCCTGGAATACTAACTATTTAAGCGATTTGACATCTGTAACATTACATTTTGTTGCAATTTAATGGATGAAAACAGCTAGGTATTTCTTGAACAAAAACTCCTTAAAAAATCGGCATTCGTATCATTTTAAGTTGAAACAGAATCAGATAATTATGCAATAAATTATTTAGTGTAGTTTTTAATAAAGGTCAATATATCGTAATATTGTAATTAATTAATTGAGTTGGTAGGAAAGTAGGCAACTCACGATTAATTATTTTTATTTTTAACAAAAAAATAAAATTACCAGTAGATATTTCACAAACACAACACAAACATGTAACGGTTCGAGACGATGTGAAAATATATCCGGCACTAGTTAGGAATATTACAACAATGCATTGTAATAATTAAATTAAAGGTATAAAATTTGGTAATGAGGATCACTGTTATTATCTTGTTAACTTAGCAGAAAATTAAATTTTGAAAGTTTTTTTGATGTAAAGATATGAGTAACTTTAAAATACCTACTTATAGAGTCTACACTCATTGTACCTTACACTAGCAGCGCTCCGCGGATTCACCCGCGTAACTGCCGATCCCGTGGGAATATCGGAATAAAAAGTAGTCTATGTTCTTCCCAATTAATCAATGTATCCTCACACCAAGTTTTAACTTGGTTAAGTAGTAACAAAAATCTTTCTTCTTATATATTATTATAGAAGAAGAGATATTATAAGAATTAACCGCGTTCGATATTTTGCACTTTTAAGCGTCAACTTTTTTTACATTTTCAAATTTTTTAAATTGAAAAGAATACAAAGTAGGTATACTTATATTTTGTCCCTGGTAATATATATCTCAGAAACAATCAATCTCGTGTGGTTCGAATTTGTCAGTTTTACTAGATGCATACTGCACTGTGGATATTTTCAGCACAACTCGACCAACTTCTAAAGAGTCGGTACTGAAATAGATCAACGATGACCCAGTTCCTATTATAAAATAATCTAGCTCTTAAACTTATAGCGAAAAGGTATACATTCCTTTATGTTTATGTTTGTTAAAATTTTATGATCATTTTTCAAAAGTGTAAGTTTAAAAAAAATAATGGTAACATTGCTCAAAGAAGAGATGGCAGATTTAGTTTTATGTTATGTTTACAAACGTTGCACGGTTATTGATCGCGGAAATGTAGTAAGATTGTAGGTCATTCATCAAAACGTTTTATAAGTAAGTATAGATTTATTAGGTATCGTTATTAAAAAATCTTAAATTTTCCGTTGGTTTTAAAAACTGCTCTAAGTTGAAGGAAAACATCGTTAGAAAACCGACTTAGGTACTCTAAAATTCATTATACTGTTCGAAGGTATAAGACTTTTCCAATCTAGAATAGGCACCACTTAGTGGAGACCCACTAGTGGGATATATTCGTGGGCTAACTTCTTCTTCAATCAGTATTGTAAAGCTTACAATGACATCATTTTAGCTAGATTATTCTACGACTATATCGCAACACGAACCCTATCTCACAGGGCATATCACGACATTTGTCAATCTTTTTATTTTGTCCTTTCAGTAGTGGTTAGGTCTTAGGTTTACGGGGCTATTTCCGCACTTAGTGTCTTCATTTGGGCCATTGTGCATGAAGTGTCCAAGGTATTACAACTACACCCTGAATGGCACGGATCAAAATTTCTAGAGCTGTAACAAATTGTTAGTAGGTATATTGTTATGCAAGTTATACTAACTTGTTTAGCGGTCTTCGTGTCAATGTTCTTGACGGACGGGTACTGCGGTCTCGGTAGCTGGTTGGTCTGGAAGGTGTACTTCCCAGGAGGACGGTCGAAACCCTGGACACGTGTGGCCGACGCTGCCCGGGGACCGGGCGTTGAGATCTTACGGCCATCCTGTATACGGAAGACATATTTACCTACATTATGGGTAGTTCAAATGGGTGGAAAATGTGTCAAGTACACAGAACACTATTACTCCTAGGTCACCTAGGTATTACTCCAATGTCCTAGGTCAAGTAAATCTATGTAATTATTATCCCGGGTCCTAATCGCGTTGTTTTATTTTTATTTGTCTTACCTCGACGTTTTGACTATGTTACAATAGTCATAGTCGCATGGGGTGTGTCTCCTCGCGACTATGAGTATTATAACATAGTCGAAACGTTAAGGTTAGAGAAATAAAATTCACGATTAAGACCCGGGAAAATAATTACTATGAATACAAATTGTGTGTGTTTAAAAAGTATAGTAGATCTAAGGTCTGTCAATCAGTGCTACTGTCTTATCCAGGGTTGAGGTAATGTTGTGGATTAACTGAGTGGAGGAGTATATAGGCAACAAGAAAAATAACAGTTTTCTTTTTGTTTACCCTAAATTCGTACTCTTACTGACTTAAATAAAGTTTTACCTAAATTTAACGCAAATAGGTACAATCAGACAACAAAAGTGCAGACGGATTGAAGCACTGAAGCAGAAGTTTTGGAGCTCCAAAACTACTATTATTAGAATGTTTTCAACTCAAGCAAGATTCTTTGGTGCTGCTCGAGTTGAAGTTAAAGTCTTTCTACTGACAAATTTATTATACAAACATAATTGGGACATTGGTGTTTTTTTTTATTTTTAACATTTTAATTGTTTTAATTATGTCTGTTCTATTTTCATTTTCATTTAATTTTTATTTTGTAATTATGTCTACCTATTTGATATTTGTTTTCTTGTTTGTGTGCTTTCTAACATAATTAGAATGAAAACATTTGAATAATAGCATATTTTAGAAGTCTCCGGTGGGTCCGAAATTCTGTTGCAGACTAATATCTTCTTCTTTCTGTACCATATTCTAACGGATGTCGGCGACCATCTCTTTGAAAACTTTTCTTTCCAAGGCTGCTCAGCCGGTCCACAACTTTATATTGTCACACCAAGCAATCCCTTTCCTACCTCTACCCCTCAACATACTAATATACCGAAATTAAAAACACAAGAGCGCGTCATGTTGTCTTCCTGCCAAAACTCAAGAGCATCTTTACACAGTTATTCCATTTTCGTGGTTTTCACTTGGTGTTTTCACATACTTACATGTGCATACTGCTGCGTTTGATACGTCAATATAACAGTCTGCTTTGTGACTGGTTTGGGGACACCTGCAGCGCCGACGACGTTGATGATGCCCGATGACGTCACCTGCGTCGCCGTCAGCCCCAGCTGGTTGTTGTATGGAGAATTTGTACTTTTCTTATCTAGAAACAAGAATAAATAACTAAGCTTAATTATATTATTAGGATTAATCAGATTAAATAAAAAACTGTACTGCATTGTATGAGGGCATTTCTCATTGCGGCCCAAATTTGATGGTCACACTGGTATATATCCTAAACCGTATAAGTTACAAACATGAAATGTGATTTAGAGAATAAAGTAATTATTAAGCTACAAAATAAATAAAGCTTCCCATAATAGGAGCATAGAAACATATTAAAAATCAGCACAAACGGTCTAAATCGGGGCCATTTTTCGCATTCTCATCGTGTCACACTTCTCGTTGCAGTTAAACATTTGCTTACTATTTCACCAAATTTAAGTGCATTTGTATGTTACATATACCAAAGCCATCGTAATGAATTACACTTCACCCACAATAGTTTAAAAAAAATGAGTTTGACGTTATTTTTAATTTAAAACTCAATATGTGTCGGTCACACGATATTGGTCACTTGAGATTTGCGTAGTAACACAGGCTTGCTGTGGAACACAACAGTAGCAAGGCATCACTGAGTTTGATTTGGTCGAACGTCGATCGTGTTCCAGCATTACAGAAGTCAGACATACTGCTAAGGTTCCATGGGAAAAAGATATTGGTAAGTTTGTATTTTGTCCTAGTTATACTGATCAGTTGCGTGGACAACATTATTATGCATTGTATTCGAGCAATTATAATGAAGGCTAGCTTATCGAAACCGCTAATTGTTAGAGATATTTATGTAGTATTTTATTTAAAACAATACACCTACGTTTTCAAGAAATTAATAAAAAAGTAACAATTTCGTCATTTTCGTGGCATCATTTTCGTGGTATTTTGTCCATGAAAATGATTTTATGCCACGAAAATGATTTTTTCGCACAATGTCAAAGGGAGTTAGGTGCATTTATGTACTTGTTCAGTCCGAACTCAGTTCAGAGATTTAATTACGATTGTAAAAAAAATTGGTAATATAGTCTGGGACCATAACTGTAATTGGCCGATAGACCAGATTACGATTGTAGGAAAGATTTTTTTATCACAGTTGCTCATAAAGTGGATCTTATTACACGGCTTTGAAACTCATAATTCAACGTATTATGCACGCGTGCGTTTTACATTGCCAACTAGTTTTTTTCATTTTTTTTCCGTACCATTGTATTCTGTTTTTAACCTCCGACGCAAAAACAAACGGAAAAAACCCTAAATTATTGTATGTCAGACGAGGCTGTATAGGTTAAAAGTCTTGTGCCTGGCCTTTCGGGTGTATAATTAACAAAAAAAAATTGCCCAAAAAAATAGTAAACAAGACTTATCACAAATATTTTGTTAATTATTATTTTCTTTTCAAGTCGTTTCTTTTATTCGCAACTGTGATAAAAAACGTAATCGTACGATATACGTGTGGATATTGATCATACTATCTCGGCTTTAGACGAAATAAACTGTCGTCTGTGATATGACAATTAAAGTAAGTACCTAAATTACGCATAGTTGTAATAAAATATTTTTATATTGTTATAGTTACTTACTATTTGATCGTTTTAGATTTTAATAATAATAATATTCGAAGAATGATCGAATTATATAGGACGGAATTGACAATCTTCGCTTATAATTATTGAAACGTGTAGAACCTGTATGTTTACTTATGAAAATAAGATGAAGTGGTGATTTCAAGAAAATTTAGTAGTAGACAATATTAATAAATAATGGTTGTAAAGTTACTGAATCAGTTTCGTGGATCATGGCGTCAGTTGCGTGGGATCTCGAAACTAAAATCACTGTATCTTCCGAACGAGACCCTCGATTGGATTCATTTATTAACGAATTTAGTCGTGTTATCAAGCCCTCTAAGTTGCTTTCCAAAAATAGTTCAAATAATGGAGAATTCAAATTGTCCATGAAAATGACGATGAGAATCTTGAAAATGAGAAATAGCCATGAAGTCAATCTTCTTTATATACTTACATCTATAACTAGATACCGAGTTTCATCGCAATCGGTCCAGTAGTTTTAGCGTGAAGGAGTAACAAACATACATACACACACACACAAACTTTCACATTTATAATATTAGTAGGATTCTACTTTACGTGTGGATGTCACCGAACTCCTCCTAAACGGCTGGACCGATTTGAATGTTTTTTTTTGTACTTATGCAATGATTCACAAATATGTAAAAGTACAATATCGGCATAAAAAGTAACCTATGAGTAACATAAGGTTACTTTTATGGATTCAAAGTTGTATCAAAATCTGCTATTAGAAAAGATGGAGAAAATGGCTTGAAAGCCTAATATCTAATTCAAACTATAGTACAAATTATCGATCACCTATAATACAAAATTAATGTCGATGCTACGGGTCATCGATCCATTTATGCAGGTCACTGTGCAGTGTGTGGAGTCCACATCAAAGTGACATATATACAATAATCAACTAAAGCTGCACCTTGTGGTTTTACACACATAAACTCCGATCTCGTAGCAATATCTGGATTTTTATCCAGATCTACGTTCGTTCGTTTCTACGTTTTCGTAGCATATCATTTCAGGGGTCCAGCATCTCCATACCGGAAACGATTTAGCAAATACTTGTAGATTTTCCAATCCCAACTAAATGTAAAAGTTTATTTGTTTGTCTCCCTTTACGAACAAAACAATTCAACACAGATGTAGTCCATAGTATGGAGAAGGATTTATGATTTTCATCTCGGTATTTCTATGGAATCGGAACTTTTGCTAAGACTCCACTGTCTGTCTGGCTGTTTGTCACCAGGCTGTATCTCATGAACTATGATAGCTAGACAGTTAAAATTTTCACAGATGATGTATTTCTATTGCCGCTATACCAACAAATACTAAAAACATAATATAATGATACGGAACCCTTCGTGCACAAGTCCGATTCGCACGTGCCCGGTTTTTAATATTATATTAGTAAATATTTGAATCCAACTTACCTAGTGCATTATTATTAATGTAAATATCTTTGTCCTTCGCCGGTCCGAAGGCTGGTTCAGCTGCGAAGCTCACATCGCCTACCCTCGCCGTCTTGTTTGTTGACTGCCTGAAACCGAACCTAAACATCACAATAATTCCTGTCACGTTGTTTACCGATACTTAGCCTAATAAGGCACGAACGGTGATCTAAATTCCCTGTTGTTGTTTTACCTATAAATGGCTAAACTGTAGTTTTGCGCCTATTAAAAAGATGTGAGCAAACCACAGTACCGCAACTTTAATAAAACTGACACACCACGCCTAGCGTTAGAGTTTTCAGGCATTAGACTTTGATAAATTTAAACTTTATAACTCTACGCATTCCTGACAGACTGATGGATGGATTTACCCGAGTAATTATACGAGTAAAGCGACCCGTATTTCCTCTTGAAGTAAGGAACCCTATAAATAATCAGCGCGCCTTCCTAAATGTTTCCTAAAGGCTGAAAATGTTCTACTCCAGTGATTCCATATAAAATCGTGCCAATTTACTCCCCTAAATTTCATATTCCGCTGCGTAAAAGAAAATTGCGAAACAAAATCTAATTTTGTCTGAAAACTTTTATGCTAACCGAATGAGCATTGTCTTGGAAAAGTAGTATTTTTATACACAATTCAGGTCATAATAAGATAGATTTATAGGTACCTATCATTTATTTAAAAGTTTCACGTGGGCAAAAACGTAGGACTATTCAGTAAAAGTGCCTACTTAGGTATTCCAGACTGAAATAAAAACTTTACGAGCGTCACATTAATTCAGAGACGAAGAACAGTGATAAAAACTGACAAAATAAATACAGCAAGTGTTAATTGGATTAATAAATAACCTCTTTATTTAAACAAAACAAGATCTTAAAACTAAAAGATGTACCTACAAATTCGATTGCTTGAAGATGAACCTTATCGCTCGATTCCTTTCAGGCAACATTATTTTACGATGAAAATGGTCACGTTGGTTCAGCGTTTAAAGTAGATTGTGTGATGCAAGATAGATAAATCTAATCACTAGATAAAAATTAAAGTACAATTTCATGTCAATTTTAGCGCTTGGAGTATTAAGGAAATGGCTCTCCCTGTCTGACTTTAATGTTACATTGCTCAGTTTTATTGTTTAGGTGTTTCAACATCTACGTAGTAACTATTTATTAAGTTACTTGTAAACTCATTACCCGATTGCTTATTTCAGATTTTACTACAGTATTAGAGTATTTCATTTCTAATTTATAAATGCCATATAATGCACAGTTTAACTCGTATACAACTCATTTCAACGGGATATTTTATTATTGTTATCTTCCGACCATGATACATGTACAGAAGTGCAAGAATAGTGTAATAAGTAATTCCCTATTACGAGTAGGTATTACTTCTACGTTAACCTGGTAAAAGTTTTAGTAAAAGTAAGTCTAAAATTGGTATTACTACCACGGACGTAGCTGTACCTCTTTAAGATAGAGAAAGATCTTTCAGGGGTTGCAGCAACTATGTTTTTCTACAATCGGCGCATGTAACTATTTTCTGTTGGACAAGTAAGATGGATATGAATGACCCCCCTCATTCATATCCATCTCTCCGATCCATCCATCCGAACCCCTAAAATACCCCGTCCTTATGGTTTCTACTATTATAATTCTATTTATTTAGACGTAAGAAGATATTTACCTATCGAGGTTACTAATACGAAAAATATGACGACCTCTGTGGCGCGTCGGGCGAACACCCGACTGCGACGCAGAAGGTTGCGGGTTCGATTCCCGCCGGGAACAAGTATTTATGCTGACCATAAATTCTTGTTTCTGGTTCTGGGTGTTTCCTATATGTATAATATGTATATATTTACAAAAAAAAAAGTACCTATATAAGTAGTTTATCCGTTATCTGGCACCCATAACACAAGCACTAAGTTGCTTAGCTTGGGGCTGGATGGCGATGTGTAATATGTCCTGAAATATTTATTTATTTATTTATTTATTTATTAAAACTTTGGCTAAGCTTCACAACCATCCAATCACCTCTGATTCGATGGTGTACAGAAACTAATTACTAAAGAGAACAGAATAAAAAAAGATATTTTTTTTAAATCTGTAAAATGTTTGGTAACAATTTAGGTACCTATTTGTTCGAAGTGGTTGGCTCGCAGTCTCCTTACGTGGTCGCGCCAGCGGCGTCGACCTTCCGGAGAACACCTCCTCCGCTCGCAAGTCTTCTGATGATCCTGTAAAATACACCATTTAAATAGGACCTTACCATTGTATTGATATGTTAGTTATATCATTGATGTGAATTTCAAAGTTATATTACAAAATTAAGAGAAAAGGGTACCGACACTCTCTCGATACAAACGTCTAAATAAGTTTTGTTTTTTTTTTTAAATTTTTTATATCTTAATTTCTGTAATAATGAAAAATAATCAAGACATAGGAGCATAGTCATTATGGCAGTTATAGGTTTTATGCAACAAAAATATTTGCCATAGTGTCATTATCCAGGGAGAAAATAGTCGATTACGTTTGTATGGAGAGAGCGTAGGTACCCTTTCACCGTGAATACAGATAAATTACTTGGTAATGCTTAGAATTCAGAATAATTTTACTATTAATTGGTACGTTTTGGTTAAAGTTTTGTATCTTGCTATAAGCATGAAACTTTCCTTAAATAGTAAGATAATAATGCGAAATCCGTTTCTTAACAATTAAAAAGGTAGTTAGAACCCTAATACTAATACTCAAATCTGCCGAAGGGCAATATTTTAACCTTACAGTGACTACAAATGGCACCTCCCTACTGCATCGCTCTATTACTAAACATTATAATATCACGTTTGCATAAAGTGAAAGGTCGAATAAGGGCAAATATATCAGAGGTTGATGATTCGGATAGATAACAATACACTTCCAGTTATTCAACTGCCATAGCGTGTAACACACGGAAGTCAAATTGATATCTACGTAGGCGTATAATATAGAGTAAGACAATTGCTTCTTGCATGTAAACTTATATCATCATAATTTGAATATTAACATTGCTCTTGCGGTAAAGGAAAACAACGTGGTTATTCGTGATGAACCAGCGGTTTAGTTAGCCACACTATTCAATCCCGGCCGGCCGAGTACCAACTCTATGGCATGAATTAAAGTTCCAGCAACTTTAATCTATGCTATTCAGAGCGCGATATTGCCGTTGTATATTTATTTGAAGTGTAACCTGAAACCGCGAATAAAATAGATTCGCGGGTCCAATTACATGATTCGCGAATATTTTTTTATATATTTCGGTGACTGGGAGGGAATAATAGATCAATCTGTATTAGATCTATCAAGTTAGATACAACTTGATAGATCTAATACGATAAGATTTAAATTTTCTGTCTGCATGGGATCATTTTGATGGTGTATTAGTCGGGACTTAGGCAGGTGAAACCGCGGAGCGCAGTTAGTTGGTATTATATTTACCTCCATTTCCATTCTTATCATGTTGCGCCAATTTTTGTTTCCTCCTTGCATTGTCATCAGCTCGTGAAGTGCTGGCCGGGCGGCGTCTGAACCCGAACGATGTGGCCACGCCTCGGCTGGGCTTGTTACCGTTACCGGATACGCTCTTGTCTCTTTTCTTAGCACCTTTTGACTCAGAGTGACCCTGTTGGACAATAGAAATAGTTATGTTAATGACCATTATAAAAGATTACTGTTAGCTGTGTTTTTATAGGTAATTCTATATCTTTACATACTACAAAACAAAGTCACTTTCCGCTGTCTGTCCCTATGTATGCTTATATCTTTAAAACCACGCAATGGATTTTGATGTGGTTTTTAATAGATAGATAGATTCAAGAGGAAGGTCTAATATGTATAATACAAGCATAATATAACCGTGCGAAGCCGGAGCGGGTGGCTAGTCTAGGTATAAAATAGTAAACAGTTAAAGCTCTTATTTTTTTTAAAAGAAATAACGGAAAATAACTTGCTACGAGATTTCGTAGAAGCATTGCGTTGATGTCTTTTTTAAGTAAACTTTACGGAAACTACGAAAAGTATGTTTTGTATTTGTAGCCTGCTATGTAATGATTTTTTTCAATTGAAAATAAATTCAAAATTAATTACATTGTTTTTTGGCTACGGTCGTAATTTCAGACTAACAAAGCAGTATTAAATCTAGAATTGTTAATTATTTGTACCAAGGCCATCTTTTTATACCTATTAAAATGAAAAAACACACGCTATTAAAAAAAAAGATCATGCATCTGCTTTTTTAACAGTGAGATGTTACAATTATTAACATACTAGCTTTTGCCCGCTACTTCGTCCGCGTAGAAATAGTAAATTGGACCAAGGAATCACGTTGTCCCATACAAACTTTGCCCCCCTTTTTCACCCCCTAAGGGGTAGAATTTCGGAAATTCTTTTCTTATCAGATGCCTACGTCATACAAAGAACACACCCCCAAGTTTCAGGGCTCTACAATCAGCGGTTTAGGCTGTGCGTTGATCCGTCAGTCATCTAGTCAGGACAAAGGATTTTATACGTATCGATTACTGGTTTTTAATTCGTATACTTCTGATAAAACGAACCCACACTTTTAATATTACTTTAATATTATTTCGAAGACTATGCCCTAGTATTATACCACCATCTTGATCAATTGTTGAAGTTGCAGTTCTATATTTAAACCATCTCATCGTCCCATATTCGTCTACTAACTGGTATTCAGGTATAACAGGTTTTTTGTTTAGTAATACCGAAAGATCTTAAGCTTTATGACTGACTCAGATCAATCTTGCACGGCAACCATTTGATATTGATTTTGATTAATGACAGGTTATGCGGTAAGGTACCTACTTATTTTCATAATTTCAGAAAGTAACGGATTTTCTTACCATGGTATGTTAACCCGACAACTAGCTATTTCATAATCCTCATCACGCAGCTTAGTTAGAATCAAACATCCGCCTGAATCCTAAGCAGTGTCTATATTATTGGCCAAAATATCAAATTCAGAACATAGTTTTATCACAATGTTGTCTATAAAAATGTTTTTATATTTGCAACGATTATGCTACAAAACTACTGAAACGATTTTGATGAAACTTAGTATGAGGATACATTTGATTAATTATGAATAACTTAAGCTACTTTTTATCCCGATATTACCACATAATCGGGAGCTATGCAGGTGAAACCGCGGAGCGCTGCTAGCTATATAAACAAGAAGTTTCATATAAAACTATTTAAAATTACCATCACTATGAAACTAAGCAATATGTATATTAGTAATTCAACAAACTTAATAACACTATGTACGAGCACGTACCTATTAATAAACATTTCAACACATATATCCAGCTCGGGTAAATCAATATGATCACAACAATAAGGATGTCGCAAGTGTAAGTAGGTACGACATGAGTTGATATCAAGACACTAAACAATGGCTTGTATGTACAAATGACGACATCCGAACATATTTAGATGCATACAAATAATCTCTATACATATAAAATTCTTTGTCCTGACTGACGGATCAACGCACAGGCTAAACCGCTGATCGTAGAGACCTGAAACTTGGAGAGTGTGTTCTTTGTATGACGTAGGCATCCGATAAGGAAGGATTTTCCGAAACTCTCGCTCTAGGGGGTGCAAAAGGGGGGCAAAGTTTGTATGGGACAACGTGATTCCGTGGTCCAGTTTCGACTTCTACGCAGACGAAGTCGCGGGAAAAAGCTAGTACATAGATACCTATCTAGCTTATGTCGATATGAATGAACCACGCATTCGGTTTACGCACAGCCATAACTTTCCATATAGTCGCAGTAATCTCGTGAAACATCTTAATACTTCAAAACGACATACCAAGGTAAGGTAACGCAAAAGGTTAGCTTGTTCTAACCTTCTAACGAAGAAGTTAGATTAGCTACATCCTCTTTCCTTATCTGTCACAAGTTGTGACGTATTTTTGATGTCACAACCGTTACAATGGGTTTTTGTTACTTACTCGTTTGACGTCTAAACTGCAGGGCGTATTTTATTTAGAATATTAGTACGATTAAAAGACAGTGAAAATATTACAAGACAAATAAATATAGACTTAGTATAATACCTACGTAACAAAAATAATATAAAGGTACAGAAGTACAAACAAATACAAAAATATTTATTAAATAAAGACCTAAATATTAATACAATGCCCTTAGGTTTCCATTCCTGTATCGCGGAAAACCGACAGTACTATAAAATTCACATTCACTCTTTATAATTGCTCGGGACTAAGTAAGTAATGGAAGAAATACTACTTACTTGGAAGTACTTATTTCCTTTAAACAATGAATGGCTTTAAAGACAAACACGCTCGATTTCATATATTTTTTGTCTTAGTAGAGATGGCAGATACGTTTCTATAGCCGCCCATTCTAAGCAAATGCTTTTTTAACAAATGTAGAACAAATCTGGTGTGCAAAACACCAGATTTGTAACTTTCTCTTATATTTTATGTTTAGTGAAATTAATGGTTTATGGGTAAAAACCATTTTGTTTTATAGCTTTTTATTAGATAATTTTAAAGGAACTTACGTAAGAAGGTTCTTAAAAATGTTGTACAAAACAAAGTTTAGAAAATTCCTAGGACCAAATATTTACAAATTCTAAGTCCATGGAAAACACACACTAAAGTCTTTCCACACGAAAAGTGGTTTTTAAAATGAGTAACTCAATCAGCGTAGCTCAAGGAGTTTTTATCGTTATAAACTTTTTAATCCATTTTCAGCCAGTCAGTTAATTGTCATGAAATCTCAGCAAAGAGGTTAAGCACTTGAATAGTAAACTTTTGCATTTTTTTCAGGCAGTTGTTTTTCAAATTTTATAGCAAAGAGGTTATTTAAAATCCTATTGGAACCTGAGCAAGAAGGTTTCACTACCTTACTCAAAGAAATAACTCGACCTTTTTGTACTTAATTTTCAGCCAGTTGTTTTTCAAATTTCAGCAAAGAGGTTATTTAAAATCCTATAGAAACCTTAGCAAGAAAGTTTCACTACCTTACTAAAAAAAATAACTCGACCTTTTTACTTGATTTTCAGCCAGTTTTTTTAAAGAACTTAGATATTAAGTTAAAAATAGCAAAAAGGTTCTTCGTATCGTATCGTATTTAACTTTCATAAGCAAGAAGTATGTTATGAGAAAATAATATTTCCTAAGAAACTATTAATACTAACTTAAGTTCTATTTGATTACATGTTGCAGGCGTGCTGATGTTTTCTAAGAATCTGTTGAAATGACATAATAATCAGCTGAGGCACCTATCTTTGAACTTTAATTAAAATAAACTTTTAGCCTTGAACCCCTGCGCTAAATAAACGTCGGTCATTATTCAACGTAATTATAACTTCACACAGACATCCATCCATCCTCTCACATACTGCAATACAACCATGCAACCAAAAGCAAAATGCCTGGCGCAGATAAAACTAAAATTGTTAGAAAAGTAAAGGTGGTTGTGTTAGGAAAGTAAATGTGTAGGTGAGTATTTTTTTTCTATATATAGGTATAATTAAATTAAATATGAAAGTTTGTAAACCCATCCAAATGTACGCCATAAAAATCCTACATCGTCATTTTTTGACTTAATTTTAGATAAGTCTCGAATCGACAAGTAATTTACGTTTTTAAATTATCTATAACTAAAATGTAAGAAAAGACCTCACACAGACGGTACATAGAACAAGAATTTCCCAAGCCATAATTTAAAAAAAAATAGCAAAATGCATTTTGCTATTGGCTCCTATTTGCGCCTTTAATGAAGTTCTCATACATCAATGCAAGTAACATCTAACTGCTAATTTCAGTGCCTATTCAATGCTAATGGGCCCTTTAGACCCCCATTATGTTGGAACTAGATAAACTGGTAAGTATTACTGGTAAAATGAACGAGTCGCGGAACACGCGTTTGGAACGTATTCTGGTTTTTCGTAACCCATAAAACATTTTTTCTTGGTTAGGTCCCCTTTGCCAACCCGCGATAAGGGACTTCTTTTTAAAAATAAAGAAATATATTTATTTCAGGTACTGGGCCCATTACCATTTATCACGACTTTCTGAACAAACTTAAACAAAACCTTAAAAAACACAATTTTATCCTACAAATTAGACTTATAGATAGTTAACAACATACAATAGGTACTCTACAAAAATATGAATTACTCGTAGCTATAGAACTCAATGTCGTTTTTGTAATAAAAAAGCTGCTTCTTTTACATTTCCCAATTTATGGAGTAGGTACATGGTTGTAGAAGTAGGTATGGTATAGTAAATAGGAACTCATCACTATCACTATCACTACATAGTATAAAACTATTACCTATAAAACAAAGTCGCTTTTTCTGTCCCTATATCCCTTTGTACGCTTAAATCTTTCAAACAACGCAACGGATTTTGATGCGGTTTTTTTAATAGATAAAGATATTCAAGAGGAAGGTTTATATGTATAATACATGCATAATATAGCCGTGCAAAGCCGGGGCGGGTCGCTAGTAAATTATAAAACGAAAAGTAGGCTTCGGGTTTATATAGATTTAATTAAGCGCTACAAAAGAATTTATTATAGAACGTACAAGCCCATGTTATTTGCTGGGAAACTTATACGAAAGCCATTCTCCATTTCACACAAACATTTGGTAGGCACAAATAACAATAGATCAAAAACTTTCACGGGGTTTGATTTAATCAGTCTATGCTATGAGAAATAGTTGATTTATCCACCATTGAGAGTAGGTATCTACAATGGTTGCGTCTCACAAAACAGTTCAGTAAAAGTGGCTTAACAGACATCGATGAATTACTTCTATTGTATGGAGACAATTGATTTTCACGCTAGCAAATGCATTTCAATGAACAAAACTCGAATAGATTCATAGAATTCATGCTCCGAATTACATCATTACTAGATTACAGAACATGGGTACGCAAAATTACGAAACTAGAGCTGTTTTAACCATACAAAAATGCAAACAAAGTCGGCCACAATATTCGGTTGATGATGATTAAGCACTTTTAACTTTAGGTACCGAATCAATCTTTTACGATATTCTGTGAAAAGCTTTGGATAACTTCAAGAGCGTCAGAGATTTCAGCTTGTCGTGATATTTTCAAAATGTATCATCTAGGAGTATTATGAATACCAAGTAGGTATAGCAGTCAGTTATGATAAGTATAATGATCAGCGACCACAAAGCCACAGGTGGATAGTATATGACCGCAACGCGTCCGCTCTTCGATCCACCGTTAGCAGACTGGTTGTGATCGACACTCTAGCTGTATGCACTTAATAATTTAATATTAAAACATGTTTCGAAAATCAAATGAATATTTCACTTCGATTATGAAATTGTATTTCCAAAACCTGTCTGTGAAATAATGAGATTTCTGCTCTACTTAAAAATATGCCTGCGAAAATCTCCCGATAAAAATCTTTCCACCATAATTCATGATTATTGTTCAATTCGTTCTGTTATTTGCAATCCGTTATTCAATTTTAAAGAAATAAACCTTGCGATTTCCTAGAACGATGGTTTATAGCAAACCATTAAAATTTCAAGAACGGCAGGGTTGGGCTTTTAGCAAGCGAAAGCACACCCAAAAGTCGTAAAGAGAACTGAAAGCAATCGATAGTGCATTTACCTTCACTGCCAAGGTTCCGAAATGTTTATTTTACTAGACTTATGTTATTTTTCGAACGTAGAAGCGAAATAACAATTTCATACTAATTTTATTAGGTAAGTTTTGGCAGAGCAAATGCAGTCTAAATAGCTGGCATTTTGCCACGTAGGGAAAACCTTTCCGGAATATAGGAATAAGTACTTCAACGCCTATTTGGTGGAGAACGTTTTGTTATGTAAGCTATTCTTGACATGAAAAGTCGGATGGATGGCACTTAGAAAAGTGATGCGGTGGGCTGTTTTGTAAGTTTTTTACAGCCACCAACCACAACCACCTAGGTATCTGTAGGTAGCCCGATTCCTGTTGGCTTACCTGTTCCTTAACAGATTTAAGCATAGGTTCCTAGTTCCTAGACCTTTTATAACAAAATTATTTCAAAATTACAAAGGCAATGCAGCCAGCCTTTTGGGCAGGGAAACTTAGGGAAACTAATATAGAGTTTTAATATTATTATTTTTTCCATTAAATTAGTGGTTATATTACAAATTAATGTCAAATAGTCCACATCGCCTCACAAAAATTACTTAGTTTTATTCTGTTCTATTGTGAGTGCGTTTAGTCAATAGTGTTTAAAATCTGCGGTTGATAAACCGCAGATTTTATTATGAGGAGTGAAATTTCTTTAAAGATAATAGATATATTATCTTTAAAGAAATTTCACTCCTCATATTTTCCGAAAACAGGTGCATCGATCAGTTTTGCACATAAATGTACTTTATACGAGTGACCCTTATTTATAGCCATGAGAGCCATAACGGTAAGCCTTCATTCTTAGCTGTAATAAATTGATGGAGCGAGCGGTTCACAAATTGTTCCCAGTATCATGTAGCGCGGTCAATAGGTCCCGGGAGATAACACTAAAGTTAATTCTAAAAGATATTTTCCAAGTATAGATTCTTAGAGCTTTCTGAGAAATTACATGTTAAAACTTTGGATTAACTTCGAAGTGAATAGCATAGTTTTATCTAGGTTTATTTATACGGAAAAAAGTCATAAGCGTTAGGAGTCGTTGATTGTATACGTACATAGATGTAGCACATCGTAAAACATAACCACGCCGTTAAAGTAGACATTTGATACACGACTCTATTGTATGCACAGTTGCACACACATGTGCCAGAAGTACTTACCCACACTGCACTCATCTGTGCTGTCAAATAATGGTGCATGTGCAGGTGCAACATCCAGCGGTCATTACCCTACGGTCCCACTAAACCATTTCGCTTTTCTAAACATAAAAAATCTAACTGTTATTATTGCGCACATTAATTTTTAAGCTATTGCATAGATTTTATCGCGGGCCCCGGGGGGGGGCGAATCAAGAAATTCCGTAACGAAAAAAACCTAACACCCCCGACAAATGACGGACGATTATTAACGGACGACTATTGACGGACGATTATTAACGGACGACTATTGACGGACGACAAATGGCGGACGACAATAAATGTCGGACGACTTATTTTTTTTTTTACGACAAATGGCGGACGACAAATGTCGGACGACAAATGTCGGATTTTTATTTTTTTTTAATTTTATTTTTTTATTTATTTATAATTTTTTTTTTTATTATTTTATGAGAACATTTACTAAGACAAGAAATTTATTCTCGAGCGTTTAAAGGAACTATAGGAAGAGGGATTACTTCTTGCTTCAAGAAACCTTTTTATGCAATAGCTTTATCAGCGGCAGTCCTCGAGTGCCACACGTTTTTATGTATAATATGGCCGTATTGTCGTACGGCCAGGTCCGGATTCGAACCCACGACCTTCGAAATGAAAGTATATCTACCATTAGACCAACATCGGTCTTAATCAACTTAGAGGTATAGAATAAATAGTACCTATTATTATTAATTCCAATAAACTAATATTCCACTCCACGGATACTAATGTTGGCATAGGTGTAAATTTTGTAGCTTATCTTGCGTATTTTTGCATCAATAATTAACTGTATTTTTAATCCTAATTAGCATATAGTAGGAACACATATCTCGCAATTTAAATAACAAGAAAACACGTCAATTTCAATGTAAAATACTCACTTCAGTTTTGTGACAAAACCACACTTTGTCGTTGTCCCTCACTTTGTTTTTTCGAGTGTTTAAGCTACTCCGTTTTAAAACAACATTACATTTTTTTAGTGTTTTCTACAAAGATAAATATAATTCTTTATCCCTGCCTCATATGCAACAGTAAATTTTAATAAATTGATTTTGCGTCAAAAGGTGAGGAGGCCAACAATATTGGGTAGTAATGTAGAATTTGTCGTATAAGAATATCTATATTTTTCACTACAATAAGCATCAGTTACAATTAAGTCCATGGTGTGCGTAATTCAATTGTTACTATGCATACTAATACACAATGTGAGTGCAGCCCCTGGAGTTGACCCGCTGGTGAAGACTGAACTTGGACTGATCCGAGGGGCTATGTCAAATGATGATCAATATTCAATGTTTATGGGTATACCGTACGCATACGTAAACGCGACCAATCCTTTTGGGGTAAGTCTATAGACTCGTTCCTAATTTCCTAATACTTTTATTTATTTTTACAAAGTATGCAATATGAATTAAAATAGGTTTTAATATATATTTTAGCTATCAATACCAAACCCGAGATTTCAAGAAACATTTGAGGCTTTTGATGATTCTGCTATTTGCCCTCAAGTTGAAGAGTTTAACCATACGATCACTGGAACACTAGACTGTCTTCATTTGAATATCTATGTCCCACAAACGGCCAGCCCAAGAAATCATCTGCCTGTATTGCTTTGGATATATGGAGGAAGTTTCACCATAGGATTTTCTGGAAGATATCTTTATGGTCCTAGTTATTATATGAAACAAGACATCATTCTAGTAACGATAAACTACCGTTTAGGACCGTATGGATTCATGTGTTTAGATCATCCAAAAGTATCGGGAAACCAAGGCCTGAAAGATCAACAGATAGCAATAAAATGGGTTAAAGATAACATCGAAGCATTTGGTGGGGACGCTGATAAGATAACTCTATGCGGAGAGAGTTCAGGGGGCGTTTCAGTAGATTTTCATCTAATTTACAGCCAAATGCGATTGTTCGATAAAGTTATCTTGCAAAGTGGAACTTCCCTGGACCCATGGGCATTTTCAGAACCAGATCTTGACGCTCCGTTCAAGTTATCGGAACATCTTGGTTTTGAAACAGATGATGTCAATGAAGCTCTTACTTTTTTGTCATCAGTCAATCCACATTCATTAATTGCAGCATCTATAGAGTTGCAACTGAACTATAAACCTTGTGTAGAGAAATATTTCGATAACAGTCAACAATTCATTGACGGGCATCCTACAAATGCAAATATATCAAATCTAAGCAATATACCCATTTTGGTTGGGTTTAATAATCACGAATTCATTCAAAATTATCCAATGTTAGTTTCTGAATTAAATAACAATAATTTTATAGACCAACAAATATTCGGAAACCTTGCACAAGGCTTTGGATTTACTAAAAATGAACTAAACGAAATGGAACTGTTGGTCAAACACTTCTATGTAGGCGATGATGAATTCAACGAAGCCAGTCTTATGGCTTTAATCGACTTTACATCTGATTTCAATATCAACCATCCAACTGAACGAAGTATTAAAAAATATGTTGATAGTGGAGCAAGAAATATTTTTCATTATGTCTTCGCATACGTCGGTGAAAGAAACTTTGTGAAAGAAAGACTAAATATTACTATAGGCGGCGCGTCACACTGTGATGAAATTGGTTATCAGTTCGAAATATCTTACATGAGTAAACCGAATATCGAAGATCAGCTGGTCGTGGACAGAATGACAACTCTGTGGGCTAACTTTGTTAAATATGGGTAAGTTATACAATTTACTCATTGTCAATTATCATTTTCAGTACCTATAATTAACATATTATATCGTAAATTATTCATATTATTATAATTTCTAGTAAACCTATCCCTGAGCCTAGCGAGCTGCTGCCCGTAAACTGGTTGCCCGTCACCGCAGACACTCTAACGTTTCTGGAAATCAACACGGATCTCACAGTGGATCGTAGACCTTTCCACAGAAGAATGACTTTCTGGGACCTATTCTATAGACATAATGCAAACTCTATAATTGGATATAAATCGAATGATTCGTCAGAAAACAACATAAGCGACGACCTGTAAAGCAAATAGATTAATTTTCTGAAGGAATTGTTTTAAATGTATTTAATTAGATCTTGTTAAAAGGAACGATGCCGTCAAATCGTCAATGTCGGGCTTCTAGGTGACCTTCTATTCATGATGAATAAAAATTACAGTATTGAAAAATATTGGCAAATATAAATAATGTATGCTTCATAACAGTATTATTATCTAGATACAATACGTGAGGTAAAATTATAAGAAAGTATATTTATGTTAGCTAAATAAAATTATAATCATTATTCTACTTATCTACATATAATGGATATACAATACGATATACAGCTACAAGAACTATGAGTTAGTGCCTGTAATGAGGAAGTACAATAAATTTCATATAACATATAATTATTATATGTAATATGTTCTTGTCTCCAGTCAGTTCATTTGTGATGATTAATTTTCACCATATTTCGTGTGCCAACTTTCACTTCACGTATGGGAAATATGTTCATTCAACTGTTAGAGTTTTAATTGATTGCCAAGCCTAACTCAAACTCTATAATTAAATGTGTCCACTGTTTGTTTACATATAATGCATTTATTTATATACTTACTCACCTAAGCTATATACGCTTCAAATATAAGCAGCAGTTTATAATTTAGACTGGCTGAATACTTGTCTATACTATAATCTACCACTAATTATTGTGTAACACTACCAACTTAGTACTAATTAACGCAATCTAAAGAGCAATTTAGAAACAAATGCCCAATTATACTCCGTTCTCACAGAAGCCGGTTTGGTTCATTGTATTAGACTTTTAGGTTTTGGTAAATGTCTACATGGTTTCGCTTTTACAGTTCTACTTTACCTTAACGGTAAGGCAGACAATCAAATCCAGGTGAATTGTTGTTTGTGTTCATAAAAAAATGTTGCCTTTGGTAATTCACAGCCATTATTGTAAAAGTTGAATCGCTATAATGGTGCGCTCACGTACGCTATCATTATTTGTTTACACAAATAATGGGTAATAAAACAAATAACTTAGCTTTTATTCTCCAAATAATGATCATAAATCATAATATTAAAATGTTGATTGTTATTCAAATATCCACTGCGCTGAATTTGCAAGGTCATGAATACAATTAAAATTGTATGATTGTCTCGTCTCAGTTGCATTAGCTATGAGGCCGTTTCTGCAGAAGGCTCATTGATTAGATTCGATGTCTTTTCATGCCACATTCACAACATTGCATCATTGTAAAAATCTGAATCGTCCATTTTGTAGAATCTGAAGTCGATGGTAACATTGGTAAAAATGCATGTTATTCTGCTGAGACTATCGTTTCCGTATTAAATTAACTATGTGTTAAAAGAGCATAAAACCTTGATAATCGCATTAGGATCATGTATCGGGCAGTAATGGTAGTAGACGGCTAATCGCATTGTTAAAGTATTGAAGGTATATGTCAAGGTTAATGGGACATACCATATCGCACTGAGCTTCGGTGTCGTCGTCATAGAATATTGTGTCGCAGTCGTCCATGCTGTCGGTGAAGCCTCAGTCCTCACCAGGAGCTGACGGCCCCCTCATCAACGCCACGCGGCCGGACCACCGGCATCCAAGCTGGCACTAGACACGGCTACACACCAAACCGAATCTTCAGACACACTATCGTAACTAATTCGAACGATCGAAACGATCGGGATAATCCGATGAGTCACGCGATACTGAACCGACTTGGTGCAAGACTGTCTTCGCAGACGGAAGGTGTGGGTGTCCTTAGCTATTCGAATAACACGTAACCTCGACTCGCAGCTACTTCGCTGTTTATTTTTTAGGGCAATGATGTGGAAGATTGTTCGTTTTTTACTATTGTTAAACCGATGAGCGAACTAGATTTTACGAATGCTGTTTTTGTGAGCAACTGCGTAGCTGGCGTCGAAGCGATGGCGAGACGCGAGGGTGGCGCGCGCACCCTCTCACCCCTAGATGCATTGATCGGAAGTCTGTTGCGCATGTGCCTCCTATTAGATTCTCGAGTATTTTGACATTTGCTTGGGGACCACTTTTGTGTTAAGTATCTAATGTCTACGACAATGCTAGTGCTACCTACGCACGATTAGTTACTGAAAATGTATATGATAACAGAAATAATTTATAAGGACGTGTTCAGTCGACCCAATCAACATAACTAAAAATAGAGTCAGAGAGTCTTTTCAGTAATCAATAGCCATATAATTTATTCTAGATTCTTATAAGAATATATTTGATTTGACTGATTATAACCATTTGATTGATATCTGTTACTTTGTAATTGTTGTATAGATAAAGAAGTACCTACCTTTTCATCATAGATATAATTAAAAAATCATAAGTATACCATGTCATCGCATCATGCAATAATTTTAATTTTACCGTTTAAATAAAAGACGTAGACTATGTTTATATTTTTTATAAGAGACACACTGACAGACACGAGCAATAATTACGCAGTATGTATGCAAAATTAAATTGTTAAGACAAACAATGAAAAAAGTACATAATAATAAGTTATTTTGTTACGTAGATGACTTGGTAAAAGATAAAATGTAAATTATATTAATAAGAACAGTCGAGAATATTTTGGCAAAGCTCTATCGTGTGTATGTCGTGTACACATTCTTTATATATATATATATACTAGCTGCCCTCCGCGGTTTCACCCGCGTAACTCCCGATCCCGTGGGAATATCGGGATGTAAGCTATCCTATCTCTCAAGTTGGATCGAACTGCACATGGTGTGCGAATTTTATTATAATCGGTTAAGTGGTTTAGGAGTCCATTGAGGACAAACATTGTGACACGAGATTTATATATATTAAGAAGAAGATATGATAGCGACTATTGATTTTAATATTATTTTGTTAATAGAAAAACGTTATTTCAAGTTCCTAGATTGACTATGGCAGCGAATTGTTTACCAAATCAATTTGACTACTTTTATTTTACGTTTTAATATTTTAAATGTTTAAAAATTCATAAGTTCCTATCAAAATGATTGAAACAATTTACTATTAATTTTAAAGATTACTATTGAGCCCTTAATTACTTATTTAGATTTTAAAGATAGAAAAGTGACGTCACGTCTGTCAAACTTGTTGTGGACATTGCCACCGCCTATAAAAGTACGCGCTGAGGCGATCATGGGATCTTTTGCTGCTCAGTCTTCGGTCGGTAAGGTGGTTGGGTTCGACGATGCATAAAGTAAGACCATTCCATATTTTTGATACAGTGTATTATTGTCTAGTTTGTTGAAGTTAACAGTTGTTGCTAATATTCAAAATAGTTGTTGATTTAGTAATAAAAGGTGAAGTGTGGTTCGCTTGGCCGTCCACGACAGTGGTTTATGTTGGAACCGTTTTATCATGTTATTTACCCGTTGTTTGTGTTGTGTACCTATTACCATTAAACTAAACTACCAAAAGATCTAGCTTCTATTGTCAGAAGCCCCTTTTCTCCAACATATATTATATATATAATTCACTAAACTACTAAACAAAACTACTTTTTTAATAACAAAATTAAATAATAATAAGCAACAGGCTTCAATCAGGTTTATTTTCAGTAAGAATTAACCTACAGGACCGGGACTTATGCGGGTTAAACCACAGAGCACAGCTAGTTTCATAATAAAATAAACATTACTTCAAACGATTGTAGATAGTTGTTTTATTAATTATAGAATTAAGGGAATAAAGAAATTTGTATCAACATTTTCGATTGAATGCAGATAATATACAAAGAATAGAAGCTCTCTTATCTACTATACATACATGTCAAAACTTAATTAACTTAAAAGTGTCATAAATTTACTAGCAACTTTATGCTATAAATTAAGTGATGTTCACCTATAAATTAAAGTTAAAGTTACTTTGATAGCTAATGACGAAATTAATTACTTACTTATCTATACTTAGATACTTACAAAATCTACTCCATCTACATATACTAAGATTATAAAGCTGAAGAGTCCAATATGAACCAAAATATTTTGATGAAACTTGGTATGAGTATACATCCATCTGAAGTAAAATAGACTATTTTTGTCTCGATGTTGTACACAGGTGAAATATTCTCTGACATGTATAAAAACCTTTAATATATCACCGACCTAACTTTATAGACAATCAATATAAAAAAACAATAAATCCTTCGCCAAAATTCGAATACATATTTTGGCCAAGATCCGTCAATTGGTTTCTGCTTCTTTGGCTTCTGTACGCCAAAGAAGCGTTGATAAATCAGTCGGGAACTTTGATGCGATGGGTGATACATTTGATAGCTCTTCGTTTCACACCGGTTGTTTTCTTCCCACAACTACGCCTATCAAACTTAACCAGTGGCATTTCTTTATATTAGGCTTACCTTACACTAGGTAGCCAGTTTTCTATAACGTAGTAAAGGTGAGGTACTTAGTTAAAGTGTGTCAAGGCACTTGGGGATATGCAGTCACTGGCGACGACGACGTTTACTGTCTGTCTCCTTTGTGAGACAGGTGCTTTGAATTTAATTAGATCACTTTAAGGAACGAGGTTGATGAACTTAGGAACTATTACGCAATAGGCACTATAGACCAGGGTAGAAGCCTTTAAAAAGAATAAAAAGTGAAAAAAAAAGAATAGTAGGATGAAACCCATTAGAAACGAAGGGGAGTATTATAAAAATTAAAGGAATAAGGTGAAAAAATAAATATTTCTAATCAAATAAATTACAGCGTATTTGGGACATAAAAAGCAAAGTTTTCACCAAATTTCGTGAAAAAAAAAACATTTTTGTAAAAGATAAACATAAAAAACCAAAAACTTGGTTTTCTGAATTTTTCCCATAAATTTTGAGGTTATGTGAAAAAAATGTGAATACAAAAGTTTTAGATCTTTTTATTACCTACAACTTTGCCATTTGAGTTTTTTCCATAGGATTTTTAGCTTTGCCGGAAATCGAGATAAACCGTTTTTTACCCTTAAAAGCTCACCCCCATACCCTTCCCGACCTCAGATCGCCCGTAAATTATTTTTCCTTTAATTTTTATAATATTCCCCTCCTTTTCTAATGGGTTTCATCCCACTATTATTTTTTTTGTTCTATAAATTATCGACCCTAGTCTACTATGTTCTATAAATTACTAGAGGAAAAGGTAGCTTCCCGGTAGTAAGGTTTTTTCGTCCTAGATTTTCGTCTCGCTGACTTCTTGTTCTTGACTTCTTCTTCTTTTTTCATCTATTTTGTTAAGAAGGTATCTGTTACAAATTTGATGCTTAGGTGCATACTTGTACTAAATAATACATTTTAAGATTTTACCTATAATACATTTTAACTATTTTACCCATAGTGTATGTCTTGAGTAACCAAATTCAGTAGAGCAATAACCAATTCATGATAAAGTCAATGTGAAATGTCAAGGAATATTATTAAGTTGCGCAGTTACACTATTGACTGTAGTGAATAGGTATTAGTATTAACTGATCGTGTGAACCATTGTTGTCTAAATTTATTGATTTATTAAATTAAACAACAATATAAATAAATTAACTTATTGTTTAACTAGCGACCCGCTCCGGCTTCGCACGGCTATATATGCATGTATTATACATATGAACCTTCCTCTTGAATCACTCTATCTATTTAAAAAAACCGCATCAAAATCCGTTGCGTAGTTTTAAAGATCTAAGCATACAAAGGGAAATAGGGACAGAAAAAGCGATTTTGTTTTATACTATATGTAGTGATAGTGATAGTGATATCATAAAGAAATCTCTGAAATTACCAAAGCTAAATAGTCTGAAACTTGCCATGGTAACCCCAATTTTTTTATAACGTAGGACAATTAAAACGGATTTATGGAATTTTCTCTAAAGGAGTAAAAAGGCTGATAAATGGTGGACTGATATTGTGGCACCGATTCATGGTTCAAATACCAGACGTCCGCACTAAGCGTTTTGCTTCGTCCTTATTCGTACCGCATGGGAATAGAATCAGTTGTCGTCTGTCTTTCCTGACGTCTATAATTTGGTGGTTTTCAAGTCACAAATATCTTCTAGGAAAGCATCATCACCTACCATCACACAGGTGTGATAGTGGTTAAACGCTGACCTATCACAAATTTTATAATAACTACTAGCGACCCGCCCCGGCTTCGCACGGCTATATTATGCATTTATTATACATATAAACCTTCCTCTTGAATCACTTTATCTATTAAAAAAAACCGCATCAAAATCCGTTGCCTGGTTTTAAAGATTTAAGCATACATAGGGAAATAGGGACAGAAAAAGCGACTTTATTTTATACTGTGTAGTGATTATGTATGTGTTTATAGGAAATTAAAATCACATTAAAAGAGACACTAACGCGGTGCACCCTATCTTTAACAATATTATAAAGCTGAAGAGTTTGTTTGTTTGTTTAAACGCGCTTATCTTAGGAACTACTGGTGCGAATAGAATTTTTGTGTTTTATAATCCATTTATCGAGGAAGGCTATAGGCTACTTTTTATTTTGATATTCCCAGGGGATCGGGACTTACGCGGGTAAACCGCGGGGCGCAGCTTGTAACTAGTATAGCTAGTATAGCTAGCTGTCCCGACAAACGTTGTTTTGCTATTTACAAAAAAAAAACAAAAAAAAATAGATGTTGGCCGATTCTCAGACCTACTGAATATGCTCACAAAATTTCATGAGAATCGGTCGAGCCGTTTCGGAGGAGTTCAAGTTCCAACCCCGTGACACGAGAATTTTATATATATAGAGAAGATGTGTATGTAATAAATGAATATCTATACCTACCTACTTATAAAATTATAAAGCTGAAGAGTTTGTTTGTTTGTTTAAACGCGCTAATCTCAGTAAGTAAGTACTGGTTCGAATTGGTTTTTTTAAATATTATTTTTGTGTTAAATAGTCCATTTATCGAGGAAGGCTATAGGCTACTTTTTATTTTGATATTCCCCGCGGGACGCAGCTAGTGTTACATAGGTATACCTACCTTTATTTATCTACTTACTTAATAGTTCATTTTAAAAAGTTCACACGTTAATAAAACGAATGAAAGTTTATGTGCGAATTTCATGCATTTTATTTGTGTCGGTACAGTAAAAATGAATGCTTAGCTACCGGTGTCTAGCCGTAACAATAGGTAAAAAGAAATTAACACAAAAATTGTTACTTCATACGTAACGCATTCGTATGAACATTTTTTAAATAACGCAACTGTGTTATCTAGATATTAACTAATTTATAACAATGAAAACCAGAGTTGGGTAACAGTGGAAACGTTTTTTTTTTATAAAACGGTCAACTGAGAGTGGAACAGAGTATGTAGGCTAGGCACCAATTTTTTAATTAAAAGAAAAAAAAAATTAATTCAATTCACCAACTTGACGCTTGTAACGAATGAAATGGTAGCTAATAGCTAAAAAAAAAACATATAGTAGGGAGGTACACTTATAACAATACTTGTAATATTTATTATATACTAGCTGCGCCCCGCGGTTTCACCCTCGTAAGTCCCGATCCCGTGGGAATATCGGGATAAAAAGGAGCCTATGTGTTAATCCAGGTCTCCAGCTATCTAGATACCGAGTTTCATCGCAATCGGTCCAGTAGTTTTTGCGTGAAGAAGTAACAAACATACATACACACACACACACACAAACTTTCACATTTATAATATTAGTAGGATAGGATAGGATTCTGCTATGATGGATGATGCTACAATATACTTGCACCAAGAAACTTAGAAAAGGTACGAACGTCAAATTCTATGACTTGCACCCCTATGAGGTCCATGCTTGCACCACATGATTAAATAAAGGACTCTATGTAGCTCATGTGCTTGCAGCAGGGTAGGTACGTTTTATCGGGAAAAAAATTAAAACCTCCTCGGTGTAAGCCTTCACATAATATGACGTTAGAACTTCGTGATACAATTAAATTTTTTTTTGTTTTTACGTAAGAACAAAAATGCAAAAATGAACGAATCTTTTGTTTCAATTAATTAAGTTGTTGTTAAATAGAAGATAGGTAAATAATTGTAAAAGGTTAAGGTACAACTAGCGACCCGCCCCGGCTTCGCACGGCTATATTATGCATGTATTATACATATAAACCTTCCTCTTGAATCACTCTATCTATTTAAAAAAACCGCATCAAAATCCGTTGCGTAGTTTTAAAGATTTAAGCATATACAAAGGGATATAGGGACAGAGAAAGCGACTTTGTTTTATACTATGTAGTGATAAATCTGTTTGTCCACCACCAACTAAACTAAGAAAGTTTAAGAGAAAAAAAGTTAGCTTAAACATTTGCGACATTTAAAATACTTTCAGGGAACTGTCAGGAGTCAATTGAACAATCGAACAACAAAATAAATAAAAATATTAATAAATAAAGTAAGTACATCTCTCTACAGAACTAAACTTGATCCAAAAACAAAATTACCACAAATATTTGCACACAATGCAACAAACACAGTTTAATTAACACTTTGATATCACTATTGTATAACAAAAATGTGACACAATTAGTTCATTTAAAAATAAGTACTTAATTATCGCGCAATCTCTGCAGCTTCCTGTGTCATAGTACACAACACACACAATACAACACAACAAACATAAAGAAAGAACCTAAATTACTTGAACCGTGTAAACATTCAACGAATGACGGTGTAAGAGCAATTCATTGTGTCTAATAAGTGTCTGCTAGATTATGAAAGTGTGTAAAATTAAATGCCATTTCACTTTTACTAGGTAAAATTAAGCAATTAACATAAATAACGCTAGATTGTACCCATGTAGGCAGGTATATACATACTAAGTATATTAATACGTAATCAAGCGTAACTTTTTTCAAAACGTGGGAGAATTTTGCACTTTTGACACTTTGTCATAATGATATGGATTTCCATAAACATCTAATCTAGAAAAATTAAGCAAGGTTTTTACACAAGTATACTAGAAGCGCTCCGCGGTTTCTCCCGCGTATATCGTGATCCGTGGGAATATCAAAATAAAAAGTATCTTAAAGCCTTCCTCGATAAATGGAGTATCTAACACAAAAATAATTTATCAATTCGAACTAGTAGTTCCTGAGATTAGCGCGATCAAACAAACAAACAAAATCTTCAGCTTTATACTATAAAGTATAGATTAAGCAGGTATATTAACTAATAGTGTTGTATGAATATAATCCAGTATCACTACAAAGTATAAAACAAAGTCGGTTTCTCTGTCCCTATACCTATCCCTTTGTATGCTTAAATCTTTAAAACTACGCAACGGATTTTGATGCGGTTTTTTTAAATAGATAGAGTGATTCAAGAGGAAGGTTTATATGTATAATACATGCAGAATATAGCCGTGCGAAGCCGGGGCGGGTCGCTAGTCCTATATAAAAGAGGATCCCTATTTCCCTTAGTCACGCCATAACTTATTGAGAACGGCTGGACTGATTTCTCTAAATTCTTGTAGGACTCCAGGGACAGTTTCAATGGTGAGAAATAAGATTGGAACTTACGCGCATGAAACCGCGGGGCATAGCTAGTTAAATATAAAAATAAAATATATTTTTTTACGTTTTTCTCTTTTACATTAGTCAGAAGAGTAGATAACCTAGTGGTCACTTGCAAAAACCATAGATGGATAATTAATTAAATACGTCATAATTTTTAACGGATGTTGCTAAGCCAACCTCTTAAGCTTTGGATTATAAAATGAAAACTTAATTTAAACAAAAAAAAAATTACGTCTTTACTGCGACTGATTCAGCCTGCCCGATATTTTATAAAATATTTATATTAAAACGATGTAAAACATTATAAAAATACTTAACACTTTTACCAGCACTTATCTAAATTGAAGTTATATGAGCTATCATGAAAGTAAATTGACTATAAAGTTCGCATTGATTTCTGCTTAAGATTTTACAGGGGCAATTTCCGGTGCAAACGCTCTGATAGTAAGTTTCTATTGAGAATAATTATGTAGCTGCACTTGTTATTATCAAGGCATTTTATCTATGCATTATATCGTAGATAAACTTTTACTACCGAAGTAAATAGCTTTAAAATATTTAATAATTATGAATTTACGATTCACTTCAATTATGTTGTTTATCTACATCTATGTCTAAATCGCTGTCTATCACTTTTAAAACGGCAGTAAACATATATTATAAAAAGCTAGATAAAATCGCGAAACACGCTTGGAATAATCTCGGCCATATCTAGTCTGTTTTTCAAGAATATGTAAATTACGAGTCATTAATAATCCACGTCTAGAATCTACATGCATTGAGAAGCGGGGGTCGATGCCCGTTTCCCGTATAGCCGCATTCCATAGGGACCCGCGTGTAATGTGACGCCCGAAGGCTAAATGCTACTCAACTAAAGAAATTCTCGGTAGGCTTTTTAGACTTTCGAAGCTCTATAAGTCTAGAAAACAGTAATTGCTTGATTGAGGAAACAGACTGCGTTCAACGGCGGCTTATCTACCGTGTCAGCTAATCTTGCAATATGCGTGTAACAAAGTCTATCAACATATGAAGTCGTTAAAACAAATTACGGACGACGTTTTACTACCAATTAGGTAGCTATTAGTGAGATGAAAGCTATAACTAAAGGTTAAAGATACCTAGAGTAAAGGGTAGAGGTTGATGATAGGTCTACGCCCATAATATAGTATCACTGCAACGGATTTGCCGCACTTAAAAACCGACGACAAATAAGATCGACAATATACGGCGCCTATTCGGACCAACCTTTACAGTGAATTTTGTTTCTGTTTCGGTTGCCTATTGTTTTTTTTTTCAATCGTTTACGGGTTGTTTTTTCAATTGTCGTTGGCGTTATGTTATTTATTAATCTCTACATATAATAAATTCGAAGTTTTGGAAGTAAGCGTTCTACGTCCATAATGATCTTAGCACTATAGAATTCGCTAACCTTATATAGCTCCGGTAGAAAAAAATCTTGCATGCGCGATTCAGGTTTTCTTAAATTTAGAAAATCACAAATTAGTTGATTATTCTTTTTGTTCTGCTTAAAAATTTTGTACACTTATGTATTTTAAGAATACATAGCAATATACACATTTTTTAACTAGAAAATAAAGTAATTAATTTAATAAGATATTTTTTTTAATTTCAAGTAACTAGCGCCATCTCTTCGTTTTCGCGAAACTACCATTCATCTCAGAAAATGTTGATTTTATTTGTTTACCTTTGTTTGTGCAGTCTAATTTCGGGAACTAGGAAACAGATTTTAACATAATCTTCACGAATGTGTTCAGAAAATATCAGAAGAGGTTTAGGTATTTCAAGTAGATTTATGTTACTAATTAAAATTTGATATTTCTTGGCGTAAAAAATAAACCATAATATTTTTGCATGAAAACGTACAGAACGTAGGGATGATGTCAAAATTGTCAGTTTGACATACGGAAAGAAGCATCTAGCGCCATCTCTTTTTTATTTATAATTTTACTATGGCTTCGCATTATTACTATCGTGCATATAGCCAGTATCGCGGTCAAAGAAAATTAAATCCAATGCAGGAGCGTTTTTTGAATTTGGAACATTACAACGCTCCAGCAATTTTGTATGAACATGTGTATGAAGCGGCGTGCTGGGGTTATTAAAAACTTAAATACTCTTTGATTGGATCTCTTTTATCAAAGTACTAGCGACCCGCCCCGGCTTTGCACGGCTATATTATGCATGTATTATCTTCTTATCTATATCTATCTATATCTATACATATAAAATCCTTTGTCCTGACTGACTGACTGACTGACGGATCAACGCACAGCCTAAACCGCTGATCGTAGAGACTTGAAACTTGGAGGGTGTGTTCTTTGTATGACGTAGGTATCCGATAAGAAAGGATTTTCCGAAATTCTACCCCTAAAGGGGTGAAAAAGGGGAGCAAAGTTTGTATGGGACAACGTGATTCCTTGGTCTAATCTACTTCAAATGCATAAACTTTTTGACAGAATTGATGGAACACGTGTTTCATATTTTATTAAAAAGGGGTAGAAAGTTATTTTGGGGTGATTTCCTCCGAAGTTGATATCAATACTCCTTTTAAATCACCTACATTTGACACCCATTTCGATTTTATTCAAAAAAGGTTGCACTTTTAGGAGACGGCCTCATGGGGACGTAGAATTCGAAATTTGAAATGGTAGAACATTGTCTCTACATAGTATGAAATATACGAATCATTCTATATTCAAAAGTAGCTGCACCTCGCGGTTTCACCAGCATGTCGCGATCCCGTGGAAATATGGAATAAAATGGGATATGCGTGGGATAAAAAGTATGCTACACTATTATGTATTCTGTGACGTTCGTGTTTAATGGGACGCGTTCGTGTCGTCACGGGCGGCCGGGGTTTCTCGAGCGGCTGCAGTTTTTCGTTGATTACTCAGGTTCTACTTATTGGATTTAGATGTAAAGTATAACACGACCTTCCTATCCTAGCTATCTCAAAGTGAAAACCAGATTTCAATTGGTTTAGGCGTTTTTTATTGTATAAGTAACAAACAGACAGACAGATAAACTTGAACTTTAAAAACTACATGTTTTTGTTTCAATATTTTCAAAGTCCCTCAGAACCATTTTTTTTATTTGCTTCCAAGTAAATACAGAATTTTCGTCCTCTCTGCCTTTATGAGTTGAGTATCAAAGAAAACATGTGAAATATAAATATAAAAGAATATAAACTAACCTACCGACTTCGGTAATTTTAAAACCCAAAGAAATTTATTAGAGTTAAAACCAATAAAAAATCCTATTAGAACCATTTTGGACTTATACGCGGACGAAGTCGCGGGCAAAAGCTAGTAGTAAATAAATTGTTTAGAACTGACACGGGTAGAAGAAACTATTGGACCGGTAGATAGAAAGTGAGTGACACAGGAAGTTTTGTCTGTCGTTCCTTATCTACTGCTGGCACATGAGTAAAGAAGGACTTTCTACTCATGTGCTGCTGGCACATGAGTATGTGCTGCTGGTAGTGACACGCACAACGTCAGACGTGTCACGGGCAGTGAGCGTAAAGTTCTTTAAAAAAACTAATACAGATGGATTGGTGCTTAAAAATAACAAAATACACAATTTTTGAACCTCCTTTTTTGAGATCCATCAAAAATGTTCTTAAATCGGCCACGTTTTAGGTACCTAAGTAGGTATTATTATGTTAGCTTTATTCAAATTGAATCGTCTATCTACGTGTGCGAAACGAACGTTTCGAAATGTGTCGAAACGTCTCTATCTTGCCATTATTATCAATTAGATGTTGTTTGCAATGCAATCAGTTTTTATTTGGCAAACTTGTTATTTTTTGCCTTTATTCATTCACCGACTTTATTAGGTTTGCCGTCCGCTCTTGGTTGGCATTTATGTAACTTTATATACATAACTACTACATAAATTAGATGAATTGGTTTATTTGTATATCATGATTTGAAAATATTTGGGTAGGTAGGTACTTACTTAATCGACCTACTCATTTATTACGTTTATATTTTTAAAGTGACGAATTAAAGAATTGGAGTCCCGCATTTAAAGTAAAAAGAGGAAATAAAGTACCTAATAGTACCTATACATTTATTTCTACTTATAGGTCATGCAACGCAAATGTCTAGTTATAATTAGAAAATAAATACAGGTAACAGAGGAAAAAAATTGTTTGAAAACTCATGAACAATCGTAGAGAAAAAACTGCTGAAATACTTACCTTCCTAAGTTCTCTAAATAAATACCTTTAAAAATTATGAAGTAGGTACTCACTATTTATACTTATTTAAAAGAAATTGAAAAAACATGCTAAAATTACGAATTAAGCTAGAACTACTTCTAAACAATCGAGTGATCCCTTATCGTTTTTAATTTCCTCTTGAGGTAAGGAACCCTAACTAAATATTTTTACTACATAAACTAAATAAAATATCATATGAATAAGTATTCTTTGTAAAGTCGTTGTTACACTTTGGTAAATCAACAGACCGACCGACTTACGTAAACGTCGGGATGTAAGTTTTCGGCTAACATAATGAATTAACTTATTGTTTTTGTGCTGGGCATCTTGGTCTAGGTCCTAGCTCTAAGTGATACGTTTTGTGTTTTATACTTGCCTACAGTTTTTTCTAAGTTAAATAACAGAGGAAAGGAAGCAATGTGTTTGTAAATTCTATTCTAGTTTACTAAATAATGAAAAGTGGTTGAAAATAATTATCTTGGTCTTACTCTTCCAGTAAATTTATTACTCTATTACAATTGGATATTATTATAACGATGGTTCGATTGATAGAACTGCGGACAGTTTGATTTGCCCGTGGTTCGTTTGATAGAACTACGGACAGTTTGATTTGCCCGTGGTTCGATTGATAGAACTACGGACAGTTTTATTTGCCCGTGGTTCGATTGATAGAACTCCGGCAGTCGGACCACGACCAATAAACGGTAATTAAACTAGCCAAATTAAGGACATCTTGATAATAGTCACGCAGTGTGACTTCGATTTCCAACAGAGTCATGTAATATTCATATAAGTAGGTACCTATAGTAAATTATTACTAAATTTAAAAAAATGTTAATGTTAATCCTTGCAGAACAAAATAAATGTTTTTTTTATATAGTCTGTGCAAAATCCGTTTATGTACGGTTGGAGTCAGAATTGCAGACCCATCGTAGAATTTTAAATTTACTATTATTGGAATGATTTTATTCTGTATAAATTCACTAGCGACCCGCTCCGGCTTCGCACGGCTATATTATACATGTAGGTATTATACATATAAACCTTCCTCTCGAATCATTCTATCTAATAAAAAAACCGCATCAAAATCCGTTACGTAGTATTAAAGATTTAAGCGTACAAAGGGATATAGGGACATAGAAAGCGTCTTTGTTTTATACTATGTAGTGACTAGCAACCCGCCCCGGCTTCGCACGGCTATATTATTTGCGTAGTTTTAAAGATCTAAGCATACAAAGGGATATAGGGACATAGGGACAGAGAAAGCGACTTTGTTTTATACTATGTAGTGTAGAGTGATTCAAGAGGAAGGTTTATATGTATAAAACATGCATAATATAGCCGTGCGAAGCCGGGGCGGGTCGCTAGTATATAATATTCCAGTATAAATCTTCACCACTTCTAAATACATTTTCTACTTTAAAGGAGTTCTAAAGCTTAATAAATTACAAATTAGGTACCAACAACTAACTTGTTTAGCACTACGACCACAATACACGTTCCCAAAGCAATCACACAAAGATCTCGAGAGAGCATACTCCCGCAATCCTTATTTAACACTATTTCGTAGCGTTTTCAATGTCTAATGAAAATTGACTTTTTCATTTAGATTACTTCTACATTAGTTATATGAATTTAAGATACTTAAATTACAATAGGAGCGATTGTAAATAGGTGTATTAAATCGTCAAGTTCCTCATGGCATCATATTCCTGTCGCCTTACCATTGCGGATTTATTCCTACAATCGCACACATTTAAAATATGTTTTTTTATCATTGGTTTATCGGCTTACCTTTAAAAAGAAATACCACCCTCGCTACTGGTAGGTATTCATTAATAATGTTCATCCAAATCGGTGCATTTGACTGTGAAGAGGAAACGAAAAAAGAAATCACTACATAGTATAAAATAAAGTCGCTTTTTCTGTCCCTATTTTCCTTTGTATGCTTAGATCTTTAAAACTACGCAACGGATTTTGATGCGGTTTTTTTTAAATAGATGGAGTGATTAAAGAGGAAGGTTTAAATATATAATACATGCATAATATAGCCGTGCGAAGCCGGAGCGGGTCGCTAGTAAATAAATAAACTTTTGGTGGCAAACAATCTTCACAGTAATACGATTTTCTTTTTGCAAAAATATAGACGAAGAAGTCTATTATAGGATAAGTATATTCATTGAGTATTCTTTTAAAACCAAAGGATTGTAAAGCGACAATTAGAAACAAAGCATCAACATCGCACATTAAAATGGAACCAGTTTATAGAACATTAAATGAAATTCTGATAAATAAACCCACAACCATCTTCGATTGAAAGGGATAGTAAGTACCAGGTGAAAGGAGTCGAAAGTACATCGGTAATTGGAACCTGCAGAACTGCACCCACACCATGTACAATCCACGGTCAAAAGTCTCTGCCCACCGTAACGTTTACAATCCTATGCAGCACTATTTGAACATTATAACAACGTAACCTGTGGATCGAACCCCCGGCAGTTGGTGTCGTGGTGGCGGCTTATACCACTCGGCCAACTAAAGACATAGCTAACATGTTGAAAATAATAATCACACTGAGTACTTTTAATTCAAGTATTTAAGTTTGTGTGTAACGTCTATTAGAAGAAGGTCGTAACTTCAATACTTGTTGATAGTATTATTGTAGCAAACTGATCATTTACTTATGACCCATACTGTACCTACCAGTATTAAATTAGTATTGAGGTTCTTGTACTTTTATGTATTCTGTGGTTGAGGCACATGAGTTTGAGGTACCAGTGACATTTATTACATTTTGATCTTCCTTTTGAAAGATATGTAAGCAATAGTGAGAACTTGGAAAAGGGAATCAAGATGGTACTTACGGTAATTTAAGTCGTGTTAAAAGAAATCACTGAAATTAGATAGATTTTTAAGTATCGAAGTAATTAACTACGTATTGATAAGAAATAGCGCAGGACCGGGAAGAAATGGAAGACTGTCGTTTCGTTGGCCAAGATCCACTTTGGGTTAAAAAAAGTCAAAGTCAATTTTTTTATTCATTTGAAATCATACAATTGCATCTCTTATCACTTAGCCAGCGGAGTAAGTAAGAAAAGTAATTACGTAGGTACTTACTTACTTATACCTAGGTACATCCTGAAGATCTGAAAAATAATTCGAACTTGAAAATTATGGGAGAGTTCTAGGTGCTGCTAGAAAGATTTACTAAATATTAAAAGCGTATATGTGGTGTGATAGGTAAGTATAATTACCATTGAAATAATGCAAACCTTTTTTGCGTGGAAATAATTAACAGATAGGTATGTATGTACCTACCTACATAACTAATTGCGTCAAAATCATGGGAAGCTAAAACTATTCTCTAAAATTGTAAATTTTCACACCGGAACAATAGCCAGTATCATTTCACAAGTTAATCTAAATAAATACTGAATACATTAAATGAAGTTATTATAGAAAAATATTCTGATGGTGAAATAGACTGTTTTAATGACTTCAAAAAGGTCCTGCTGTCCTTAATTCGATGTTTTTAGGGTTCCGTATTTTATTGCTGTTTCTACTCGGAAGAATAAACAGTGTTTCTATTAGTTATTTTCTTTAGGTTGCGTGGTATTGCGTCCACAAACAAACGCATCAATTAGAAGCTTTGCCCACGGATGTGGGGATCAGTGTCACTTTCAATTATTATTAATAACACTATCTAATGGCTTACTAAACTATCTAAGGTTATGTCAGAATAACTTTAACTAAGTAACTGCTTTGACAGAAATACATATTTGGAAAGTACAAGTAAATT
Source organism: Idaea aversata (assembly GCA_907269075.1). Taxonomy (NCBI): domain Eukaryota; kingdom Metazoa; phylum Arthropoda; class Insecta; order Lepidoptera; family Geometridae; genus Idaea; species Idaea aversata. The sequence goes on from OU026091.1 coordinate 10,754,181, forward strand.
GTTAAAGTAAGAAGTTTGGGTAAGTGTACTTAATTATTGATAAATCTTTGAAAAGTAGGTTCAGAATTAATGTTTCTTCTGACTAGTTTGGAACAACCCTATAATTTCGAAATAAGCTTAGTCAAATTGATTTAAACATGCCTTAGGACGTAATTAATAATTAATTAACCTATCGCATGTTTATAATCTATCCTTTCTCTTTATTATAAATGAACAAGTAACTAAACTATACTAAATAACAATTAAATAACGAAAACTTAAATTAATTAAATAAACTACCTACTTTACTTACACTAAATTAAAAGTCCAAATGGGGATCCCTAGGAAGTGTGCCCAAAAGGCTGGCAGCGTTACCACGTTGGATGGCGATGCTTATCGCCATCTATCCTTAAATGAGATTTATTATTGTTACAATTCAATTTTGTTACCTGCGAGATTCTGAAGATAAATAAGTATATTTTAGAATAATAAACGTGAGGTAAAAATTACTTAATACCTCACCTAAAATGTCTTGGTATACAGCAAATTACTGAATAAATTAAATATACGTAATGGCTTATTTTGCTTGAAGTTATTTTGAAAGGCTTCCCTGCACAGTGGTACCGTTAATTGCCAAGTGAGGACATTAGTTATCCCTGAGTCAAATAACTCGAATAGATTTACCGAAAGACACGGAAGCCATTTATTATTCAGACAAACGTACTAATAGACGGTGTAGAATTTAAACTAGGTACGGTAAGTGACTATTCTATTATACAATTGTAGATTTAGAAACATATTTATAATAGTAGATCCAGAAATTAAACAATTTACCAAAGTATCTAGGTAATAAATAACTAAATAGGTACAGTGATTAAGATACGATTTGTTTTTAAGAACAAACAACTAACTTACCAGCAATCTTACATGTAATTTAAACCAAAGACCTGAATCGGCACTATCTTAACTAAAAAAAACAGCGCACTCCGGGAGTGCAGGCAGAAGTGAAAACTGTATATCTGTGTAAAATCTCATATGTCGCGAGAACATACGCAAAAAGAGTTTTAGATGAAAAAAAAAAAATAGTCGGACGACAAATAGTCGTCCGACATTTGTCGTCCAACAAATTGTCGTCCGACATTTGTCGTCCGTCAATAGTCGTCCGACATTTGTCGTCCGTCAATAGTCGTCCGACATTTGTCGTCCGTCAATAGTCGTCCGACAAATAGTCGTCCGACATTTGTCGTCCGACATTTGTAGTCCGACATTTGTCGTCCGACATTTGTCGTCCGACATTTGTCGTCCGATATTTGTCGTCCGACATTTGTCGTCCGTCAATAGTCGTCCGTTAAAAAATACCATATGTACGTCTTAATACACTTACAGCCAAATTAAAAACAGTAGGCCCAGGCATACATTTTCGCCGCGCCGTAGAGAGGGGATAGCTGTCTACTCTCCATCCGTCTTACGCTTTTTCGATCAGGTCACGTGTCCTGACGCGAGTTTAAGATTTTATACCCATTACAGAAAAAGTGCTCAACGCCGCTAAAGAAGTTTTCACTTCAAAAATTGGTCCGTAAAAAAATCCGAATCTCAAAAGGTGAAAAGGTTTCAGATATTCCATTTATCGGTAACTATTAGTTTATGGTCCAATTCTACTGATGGAAATCGAAAGCTGAGACATTTGCTGCACTCTCAAGGTGTAATTCTGTTCATCACTCCGAAGATCCTCATCAGATCTTCATCTAATTTTTATGAGACCACCTGTGAGTTATTTCCTTTTAAACAAAAAAAGAATTTTCCAAATCGGTTCAGGCGTTTTCGAGTAACCCGCGAACATACATAAAAAATATATATTATACGCGACCTCCTCCTTTTTTGAAGTCGGTTAAAAAGAGATAAGATCACTTTTTGTCCGTCTGTCTGTCTGTTCCTCTTAGTACAATGGTTCGCATTTTGAACAAATGTTTCTCTCTAACTATATAAAGAAAACAATACTAAGTATAATATCTAATTACCTACTTATCATAGTAAAAAACTATTCAAACCTACATAAACAGAATTTCATCTGATTAAAGAATAACACAAACGTACACCTACACTGGTGATTATTCACAAGTAATCGTAATAAGTAGGTTTGCTGTGATTTAATCGTAGCTAACTGATACCTTTGGGTTAACGAGGTGCTGCAGCAAAATTATCCCCTTCGCACATTGAAGCTCACTTTCTCTCAAGTATCCACGATCATCATGATAAAGAGGCGCCAACTTAAAGCATAAGTAGGCATGCAAAGAGCTTTACTTAGTATTTTAAGTATAAATGTATAAAAGCTTAAATTCACAAGCAGAGCTTTTCTGATAATCGAAATTCAATGTAAATTAGGGACTAGGAAGTTACGCGAGTGATAGGTTTTATGTAAATTTTCTTTAATATTTTTAACGGTTGCTTACGTAACAAATGCTTTTAAATTCACCAAGTTAGATACGATATTAGTGTTGATCGATTATTGATAGGAAGGTGCACCAGAAAAACTCGTTGGTAATATCAACCACGCCTCGATAGAGTCACTTTCCTAGCACCTATTACTACGCAACAAACAGTTTGATACTTATTAGATAATCTTAATAATCACTATTAAAATAACCTGATTGAAATAGTAAGTTTTGTCAGTGTAAACGCAGATTCACCTACATTTACATGCTTTGCTCTATACGGGTCTCGTACTCCAGTTCGAATGAAGATATAGCTCGATGTTTAATACCTCGATGATACGATTCGTCGATCGGTCATTACCTCGAAGGTTTTCGAGCTTGACAACTTTTCAAATCAATCCTTTCATATACGGTTCAAAGTGTACCCATTTAAAGACCTGAACAAAAGACACACATATTCAATCAAGAAACAATCTCTAGATGCGCAAAGAAAGCCGCAAAGGTGCATCAAATCATGAATCTGTCCATCAAATTGCAGTGCACACTGCATTAGAGCCTAATGAAGGCAGTTTGTAGCGTCATTACTGCAGTCTCCCGAAGAACAATCGTCGTAAATCGCTGCTCACAGCACTAGGAAGTCTAGAGACTGCAATTCCACTTTTTGTCTTAACAATACCATTTATCGAGAACAATGCAACATTGTATAGGCACCTGCCTTGACTACGGAGAAAGTTTTCTGGAGAATAGATATAGATGAGTACCAAGATATAGTACAGAAAGAAGATAATATTATGCGATATGACTTAATATATCTATTTAATAAAAATATCTGTTGAAATTATCCAAAGACAACACTGGCCGTAGTCCTATCTGTTATGTATTTCGGGATCAAACGTAGGTACTTAGCATAAGTCTTATGTTTTCTCCATCCCCTTACTAAATCCAATGCCCAAGTTACCACTATGCCGATTTTCATCCAAATCTTTAATTTGAAGTTAGGGTTAAAATAAGGATTTGTTAATATGTTTATTTTTTGGTAATATTTTTTTTTACTTTTTTGGTGACTATTTATGACAAGTATATAAACAAAATCATTTCCACTTCCCCTTAAAAATCAGCTATAAAACTTTACAGCTAAATAAAGTGTTATTACCATCTTATGCAACTAAATTAACTGGGTAAGAGATAGCAGGAAATTATAGATGTAAATGTGACATTTATCTGCTACTAGAAAATTAGTAGTGCCGGTGTCTACTGCTGTAGTTTTACAACACTCAGCAGGTAGATCATTACTAGTCGTTATTAGTCGAACCAAAAAACGTTCAGAGTTAAGGTATTCGGTCACTATACCGTTTCAATTGATTTTTTTAATATCATTTATTTCTTGAATATAATTTTCTCCCTTGTTGATATTTTTTGGTTTCTGACTCGTAAGGTTTTCATAGAAGTTATCGGTTCAGTTACGTTCACCACATGATTCATTCCGAGGTTACTCCTGTGTTTTAAGGGGTTTAAGGGGGGTTTAAGTCTATGTATTCATCCAGGTTTCCTTTATAAACATACCGAGTTTCATCGCAAACGGTTTAGTTGTTTTTGCGTGAAAGACTAACAGATATTTACGCCCAAATTATCACATTTTAAAATTTTAGCAGGTGTGTGATAGGATACTGTATAATGAGTGTAGACCTTTACCAAACCTACTTTTCAGTGTTTAGATTTAATGTGTTTGCCAGTCGCTATTCGTTGCTACCTATAGTGGCTCAATTTGTTTAGGTGCTTAATTTTTTAATTTAATTTCAATGCTAACCGGTTCGATTTACTTTCGCTTTGTCAAAACATTTTATTACACGAGCAGGTGGGTAGTAAATTAACAAGTAGAACCCAAAGTTGTTTTATTCTAAGCTCTACTAATGGATATATCTATAACCATTAAAATTTTGACTGCCGAACTCAAGAAAACAAAGAAATATGTGAAACTAACTTTTAGCAGCGACTTTTTTTATTCAATAGGAGTCATGCAGTGCATTAAGTACATCACTTTAAAGCGTCTTAAAAATTAAGTTAGGATGTGGCTCATCGGAACGCGCCCACCAATAAGAAGAAGGCACAAGAAACTCATGGGGTTTTTTCCATTTTGTGATCAGGCTCACAAAGGTCAAGAGTTTAGTATACCCAAGTAGGTAACAAACAATAATAGCCATAACTATTATGTTTTCTTCTTTAAAGGACAGTTTCCGTATCCGTAACATATATGGTGACAGTTACGTGGGGCGTGCGTGAAACGTGACATGAACTACAATTGTTGAAGATAGAGGATTAGCAACACGAGTGAGCAATGAGCAATGACCACTCACACGTTAGAAGGTAAGTGTTTGACATGTTTACAAGTTTACTACGTCATTTGAGGACAAAGGAAACTGTTAATATTAGACTTTAAAGATCACATTTGGTCACTTGCAGTAAAATCGAAATATCTCGAAATTATTAATGCATAAAGAGACCAATAACCTAGGATAAACAGAGTCTGAGTTATAGCAGTTTTAAGTTTGACACCTGTCATCTGAAATGAAGGTCTCGATGAGATCTATCACTTCTGTAAAGAGACCACCTATCTAGGATCAATAGTTTCTGAGATATTGCCGTTTTAAGTTTGACAGCTGTCACTTTGACGTCTATCATTTTGACAGTTACTGGCCATTGGTCGCCGTATTCCAACTTCATTTGTTTTCTGATTTTCAATTGTTTATTTTTTCGATCGTCTCGTTTGTTTCCGTTACGACCGTCTTTTGTTTATTTTTTCGATCGTCTTTTGTTTTCCTTGGAAATTATAGAATTTCCAAGGAAAACAAATAGTCTAGTTTACTAAATAATGAAAAGTGGTTAAAAATAATTATCTTGGTCCTACTCTTCCAGTAGAACTATTACTTACCAATACAAATTGATATTATTTTAAGGATAGTCCGATTGATAGAACCACTGCCAATAGAATTTAATATTATTAAAACGATGGTTCGATTGATAGAACCACGGACAGTTTTATTTGCCCGTGGTTCGATTGATAAGTAGAACTCCGGCAGTCGGACCACGACCAATAAACGTAATTTTTGACTGATTTAAGCTTTTTCTTCTTTTCGTGTCAGAGGTTCAGCTACATCAAATTTTGTCTGACACATAGCTAATATCGAAAAAATTTACGAAATCTAGATTATATGCAGGTCTAAAGTAGTTACTTTGTAGACGAATCGTATATGAATAGTTATATGAATTGGATCTTTAACAGACTACTAAAAATAATTAAGCTATCAATTCGGAACCTGCAATTGATTCCCCTCGAATCGTTCACGTAAAAATATTACATTTTCGATAAAATAACATAGTGCTTACTTAGACTTATTTAAACAGTTAAAATAACTCTATCAAACTAAAGTATAGAACCTCTTGTAACATATTAGTCACAATTGAACGTTTTCTAAAGCGATGATTATAGAGGACAGTCGTGAAACACCGTGGAACTCCGCCGTAGTCACGATTTAGGACTCGTGCTGGACATTTATTTTGAAAGCTTAAACGGATAAAAATATAAACGGATACAAACTTCTAGTTTAGGAGACAGGCAAATAAATAAGTAGGTACAATCGACGCTCAAAAGTACACGGCCACCGTAACGTTTACAACCCTGTACAGCACTATAAGACAATTTGAATGGATATTTTTGGCTATGGATTTTGGGTTTTTTTTTCTTTTTGGATATTAGTCGTACAAATCAGAGTGATCTAGTCCGTAGTCTTCGTATACCTTAAAACCAGGGCACCAGCACTATTTGAACATTATACTTATCAACGTAACCTGTGGATCGAACCCACGTCAGTTAGTGTAGCGCATGGTGTAGCGGGTAACCGCTTATACTACTCGGCCAACTAAAGACATAGGTAGCTAACATATTGAAAATCATAATCACACTGAGTAGGTTAGGTAGGTACTTACTTACTTTTAATTCAAGTTTTGTTTGTAACGTCTATAAGAAGAAGGTCGTAAGTCCAATACTTGTTTATAGTAGTATTGTAGCAGACTGATAGTGGACTTATGACGTATACTGTACCTAAGTGCTTAACTTTTCGGGAGCTTGGCTTAGTAAATTACTATGTCGAGCTCGATAAATTTAGTTTGCGTTTGCGCGGTATAGTTTGTGTTTACCTATCAATGAAGGACAAATAATACCTTCGTGATATGAAAGAACCTCAAGCGTTTGGAGAAGGGCAACTCAAAGACCGGTGATGTTTGTATTTTGTGAAAAGTCCGGTACATTTAAAAATGATTTATAATACTTGTTGTCTTTGTCGACAACACATGCGACGAAATGATATTGCGTTTAACCCACACCTCTAAAGCATCTCTTTAAAGATGTGTTTTATTAATGTGTAGAGTGCTTTAAAACTTAATTAAGTTTATATAATTTAATGGTGTGTAAATACCACTTCGTTCACAACAAAAGCAGACACTCTCCCATGGAGAGGTCACTGGCTAAAGAGCATCAACGTCAATACAAATTATTATTCATCGACATTTTACTTCGTGACCGATTGTAAGTTATCAAATCACAAGTAACTATAAGAACCTACTATAATAGCATTACAATGATTAGAAACGAGATGAGAAAAGCGGCAATTGCATTGTTAATGTGGGCGTTAAGACTCCTACATAAGTAGAAATTTAATCTTAGACATATTTCTGAATGACTCTAATAAGTAGGTAAGTACCCGAGTTAAGTCTACATCCTAGGTAGGTATCTATTACTATAGCCAGGCTCATTTTTATAAAAACGACTCGTGGTCGCGTTTAAACTACTAGTTCTTTTAATATATTATATACTCGACGTTTCTATTGGGATGCACCGACCATGGTTGCGGGAAGACTAGAGAACTGCGAGCGCGGTCCGTCGAGCTTTAAAATTATAAATTCATAGACAATATCTTATGATCGTACCTAAGCTAGCCATAGTTGCTTTCCTTTGTAATTTATAAGCCAACTTTTACTTCCAATTCAAACAGTTAAAGTTAATTTCACTGATACATATTAGATTACAAACCACAATAAGATCACAATCCCATAGATATCGTTTACGCGTGAAAGCAGATAGCTACATTCCGACAACACAATTCTTTACTGCGAATTAGTTTTATTTTCGAGAGATCGTTTCCACAAAATGTAAATTGATACACCTGGGGTTTGAACTTTCTAGTTTTATAGCCATGTTTTTAATATTTTTAGACTAGGTAAGTGTATTATTGTCTAGTGAAATTTATTATCATATATAATCATCAGCACGATGCATAAAAATATCTCCTTTAATGGCATCGACATTTAAGTATTTAGAATTTTTTTTGTTTTGGTATTCTTATTTCTACTTAGAGGTTCTTTCTTTCCTTACGAGTCAGTAACGTCCGCCCAGTCAAATCTTTCATGCCGAATAGTTGGCCACTGCAACTGCAGCAACGTTGGGCTCCAGTAGGTCCTCCAATGTGCAGGTCACAATGGGCACAATGGGCACAATGGGCATTGGAGCATGTGCACCATGGACTGCGACGGGGCTCCACACTCGCATTTGCTCAAATTTTGTTTGCATCGGCTCACTTGAGTCCGGAGTCAGTTAAGTGATTGCCACGTAGACCATTGTAGATCGGAGCCCGGGGAACCTCTCTTGCGGGTTCACAAAAGCAGAAAGTACTGGTTCTTTCATTTTCATTTTTGTATAGGTACTTTTGTATAAAACAGATTTATTAAGCCTTTTTGGTAAAAGTAACGTTATCACAACATACATTTTGAGAGAGATTGTCCAACAGGTCCCAGTTACGAAATCGAAATCGGTTAGCCCTTTTATGGGAGTGGTCCTTTACATAAGTTCAATCAATTTCGCGATGTTGATACGCGACGATGTTGTTACTTTTTATTGCGTGATCTTTCTTTATATGAGATCCGTTTGTCAGATAAAAGGGTCATAGCAATTAATGGGTACCATTTTGGTAGACATTTATGTAAGTAGGTACTGGTAGGTAACTGAAATTATTTCCTCAGATTACACAACTACTATGGCCGCCAAAAAAAAATCGACTAATCCGCGGGTTTAGTGAAAAGGAGACTCACTCCAAAACTATGTAATCATCCTCCTCCAGATCCAGGTCTCCGACGATTCTCTTCCGTCTCCAACCGCAAGGCCCCGTCAAGAGCCTACCTACTCTCTCAAACTATCTATACCTAATAATAAACAACCATAATAACAGATTATGTTAACATACATATACATAAGCTAAAGAATTAGAATAGGTATACAAAAAGAAGAGGTGAGTCGATTGGCCAACAAACACGTAAAAATGGCAGGTGGAGACTCGGTAACTCTCAGACTGGGCCACCCTAATTTGCTGAGTAAATTACAGCAAGGGGGTAACAGAAACATGAGCGGCTTTAGGAAGAAGTTAGGAAGGTACCTTTTTCTCTGCTTATCGACTAAATATCTGTTCCCCACTAGAGTCTAAAGGCTAAACTAGACACCTTGTAGGTTCCACTTGAAGAGTCTGATATGCACCGATATATGAAAGCTGTAACTTAGATTATCTACATAAGCACCAGTGTTACATAGTTAATTAGTACACACTGTTACACTGTGCAGTGACTGGAAACTCTCGCTGGTGGATCCATAGAGGGTGAAAACGTAATTAAAACAAATCTATCTATAGTAGACATGTCTAGAAATAATAATAAGCAAGACAAGTAAAATAAGTATTTTTATATTTATACTAGCTGCGCCCCGCGGTTTCACTCGCGTAAGTCCGATCTTTAAACCTTCCCTGGACTACGACAAACATTTCAAAACCGTAATCATCTAAATCGGTTCGTGCGTTCTGGAGTTATAGCGTCAGGAAGGAAAACCCGACTTATTTTTATATAGTAGATTGTACCAAATCCACATGAGTTTCGTTTACAAAAATTGACAGTGTTCGTATGTTTGTCTCTCTACTTTTCTACAATGTCTTGAGAGCTTGTCCAAATACATGTTTCTCTATTCTATTCTTTCTATTCCAAATATTTACAGGCAAATATAAGTATATGTAAAAGAACAATATACCTAGCATAACAATCGTTATAGCACTGAGAAGCATACTAAGATCTAGAAATAATAGGTTCATTATGTAAATGTTCTAGACGCGGTATTTTAAGTGGATTATTTTCGCGTCCGAATCAAAAATTAATTAAGTTTATCCTAAAACTTATCATATAAACTGTACATCTATAGGAATTAATTCAACAATAAAAGATTAAAGATTTAAATAATAACTGAATGAATGACAGACACATACTGACAGACAGCAGTTATGATGAGGAGTTGAAGATTAAAGCAGGTCACTGCTCCCCATTGTGGAAATTGAGCAATAGTCGACATCCAGTTATTGGTATGTGATACGGACGATGAATAGTAGAATTGTGGGCCAAGCACGCGCCACAAGCCGCAGTGTTATCAGGCTTATAGATCAACAAATTGTAACATCTTTTTATTGCTTTACTAATCAAGATATGTAATCTAGATTCTTACAGACAGAGAGACATAGATCTATACTGAAATTGATTTCTTTCTTTTTGCTCAAAGTCGAAATGTTGTCGAAACTTGAAATGACATCATCTACTTGAGATGCGAAGCATTTCTTTAAAAGATTCAAGAGAGCTCGAGCGATGGTCCCCTTTTATCGTTCTTAATATTTAAATCACGACAACTATCGTGGGAACGAGTTGAATTGTTGACGCATGTTGTTTCAAACACAAGCAATAAACGAGAAATGCTCTCAGTCTTATAATTTAATAATTGAGCTTTCCGGTTTGTGTCCGTTAGAGCTATGGATATTGGTGTAGTGCTGTGTTAGTCAATTCAATTGGAGCAATATATGAATGATTGTTAGGTCAATTACCTACCGTTCAGTCAAATAAATGTTAGATAGATGACTTAATCAACGAAATTGTCTTTAACGTTTTCACGAATGGTTATTCTGTACGAGTAACTTTTTAACCAAATGTCAGCAATTTATAGCATTTGCAAAAGTAAAAAATTAATAACATTGCGCTACTGTCTTTCTCTTGCATTTGACATAATTACAGAACAAAAGACGCAAAAATGGATAAGCACATAAAAATAACAAGTCAACATTAAAATTTATAAAATAAAAGGAATACCTACTTATATATAATCATCTCCCTATTTTCCTCTTTCTAAGTTTTTAGAAAAACTTCATAACATGATAAGCAATATTTTAAATTTAAAAGCAATATTCCTAAATTAAGAATGGTCCTGCTTATTACTTTCACGAACAAAAACAAGAAATTATTCTCTAACGTCTATAGGGACAGGATTATTTCTTACATATACTGTTTACATATAAAATTCAAAGAATCATCGATGTCTACGACACAGGCATTATTAGCCTAGTGCAGGTATCACAGATAAGCTTGTTCCGTTATAATGGACTATTTAATAAAGTATTTTAACCGACTTCAAAAAAAAGAGGTGGTTCTCAATTCATCGGGATATTTTATGTTCCCCGATTACTCGGAGACGTCTAGACCGATTTGGAAAATTCTTTTTTGTTTGAAAGAAGATACTTCACAAGTAGTCCCATAAAAATTTGGTGTAGATCGAATGAGGATCTTCGGAGTGATGATCAGAATGTGATGAGCAATTTGCTGCACTCTCGAGGTGCTTCGAGAGTGCAGCAAATTGCTCAGTTTTCGATTTCCACCAGTAGAATTGTTATGTTTATTTTATGTTTATGTAAACTGGCTTACCTTCTTGTATCCTCCAAGGCTGCTCGCAACACTCTCAGCGTCGTAGTGCCGGGAAAATGAGTACGGGTCCCGTTGACCCCGCGATACGCATTGCCCCATAAGACCCAGCCACAATATATAACTTTATTTCACAGCTGACACTGTCTTACAATAGTAATCCATATATAGAGATGTAACATCACTACACACACAGTTATTAACACATTGTCACATCACTGTTCCTTGAATTAAAATGGTGTTGTTAAATAAAATGATGCGTCAGAGATGGGTTTAATCGTCAGCCGATGGTCAGAATATTTTAATAACTCCCACGCTCACATTACATTCCGGCGAACCTTCTAAAGCAGTGTTTTTCAACCTTCTTGAAAACGCGACCCCTTTACAAGTAAAAAAATCTAGGGCCGTAATAAAACTTTTCTTAAATTACTTTGGTGAAGTTTGGCTTTAAAATTAGCATTTCCCACTGAACTTTTTAGCTACCTGAATAAGTTAAAATAGACCGAAAAGGGAAAGGAGAAAACATTCTAACAACCAAGCTTAAATGAAAGGATTCGAAAAACTTCGTTTATGGTCAACATCCTTGCAAAAAAATAATTTTAGAGTCAACAAGTGCTCAAAAAGTTTTTTTTCCTTTAGCCGCGACCGGGCTACCCCCTGAGTAAGGCTTTGCGACCCACAGGTTGAAAATCACTGTTCTAAAGAATGCATGCATTGAGATTAAACTTATACAAATAAGTATTTTGATTATCTAACTCTGCTTTATTATTTTAGTAATTTTAATGCGGTTTGTGTGGGATATCAAGATTAAAAGTACCTAAGTATGTTTCTCCCTAGAATTAAGTAAATGTAGGTATGTATCCTAATACTTTCATCAAAATCAGTCCAAATACAAAACAAATCTATTTTTCTTTATAATATTTCTTTTTGACGTGATAACTCTTATTTATGAATCGATAAACACCGTACTCACAAAAAGTGTGACGTCACGCTCACGTTACGGAAACGTGACTAACGTATTAATTATCGTTGCTATGGTTACCATCTATGTTTTCTTATGACGATATCGCGTAAAATGATCGACGGAAACAGACTTTACAGACTACCATTTCTTTAGTTGCCGTATTGCCCGCCTGGGAATATTTTATGCGTAAAGATTCTAAAATTAATTTGGTAATGCACAAGGAAGAATTTAATTTGGAACGAATCAATTCAAATTCAAATAATATTCATTTCCTCAATTTGATTTCAAATACCAAGATATAATGAGACGGAAGACAGGTAGGTAAAAGATGCACAGGACAACACGCACCTATTATGTAAATAATGATAAATATTGCACAGGACATTCCACACATCGCCATCTAGCCCTATGCTAGGTAACTAGACTTGTGTTATGGGTGCTAGACAACGGTATATACTACTTTTATACTTTTATTTTGTAAATATATACTTAAAATACATAGAAACAACCAGACCACAGACAAATATCTAAGCATAAAAGCCTTTACACACGTCCCAATTTGGTCGGGTCCGACATACAATTTGGTCGGGTGTACAACCAAATTGGGACGTGTGTATCGTGGTCGGGCAGACTTAATTATTATTAATTGATCAAATTGGATACGCCCACCCAATTTGGTTGTATCCGACCAAATTGGGACGTGTGTACGCATCGGACCCAACTTCGTGTTCGAAACAAACAAGTGTGAGTCGGACTCCCGCACGAAGGGTTCCGTATCATGTTGTAGGTATTTGAGCTCCACTTCATTTTTTTTCCATTTTTAGTTGTTGTTTGTAAAGCGACACTAATGAAATACATAATCTGTGAAAATGTTAACTCTCTATCCATCACGATTCATGAGATACAACCGGATGACAGACGGACAGAAAGGCAGACAGACAGACGGACGGACGGATTTACGGACGGATAGAACTGATAGACGGACGGACTGATGAACTGACAGTGAAGTCTTAGTAATAGGGTCCCGTTTTTCCCCCTGAGGAATGGAACCCCAGAAACTACTTAATGACCACGATGTGTATCAATGTACTCTCTGAATAGTATCCGACCAAATCGCGTAGCGTGTGTATCGATACCCAATTTGGTTGTGTCAATTTGGTCGGAACGACCAAATCGTAACGTGTGTAAAGGCTTTTACACACGTCCCAATAATAGTCCAGATTTTATACAATTATAGCTATTCTCATACAGATTTTACACAGATTTTTTCACTTATCGATACAGATTTGTCGAATTGAATTGTGGCAACACTGATGTTGGACCCGACCAAATCGGGACGTGTGTAAAAGCCTTAAAAGCCTTCAAATATACTTGACTGAGGCGGGAATCGCCTCGCAACCCTGTGTTTGGCAGTCCGGCATGGTGACCATTGTGCCGGCATGGTGACCATTGTACTGGATCGTGATCTGGGTAGGTATTATTATATATTCACGTAATACTTACCTACTGCACCTAAGTATTTAACTAAAAATATCGGCAAACAGATTAATATGATAAGATAAGAATGTAATACTACTTAAGTTATTATACTTAGATCGAGTTCGTTATCAATAAATATTGAAAACCTATCCTTAGTTGGTATTTACAAAATTATTTACCTAATTAAATAAATTTATGCATGTAGGCATCCTTATGGAGTCATAATAAATAACTAAATATAACTATTATGTACCTAAAGATGACGCATATTTATTTAATTTAACACTGTCACAGATAAAAGTCCAGTTTAATTGATAAAGTCCAATGACATCGTTATTATCGTAAAAGTTACGAATGATAAAAAACCGGCATGTGCCTATGGGCGCGTTGCGCGCGCTGCGCCCGGCGTTCGACTGAAGGCTGCGCGTGCGCATACCCACGCAACTTGACTCATCGGGCTGGTGCAGCCTGTCTGGTCAGTGATAGTGGATCATAGGATCAATAGGACTAGGCCTAAAAGCTCTCAGAATGACTATTTAATTTTTATTTTCCCAACTAAGTAATACTATTCTATAAACGTAACCCTCCCTTTTGGCTTCGCTTTTAATACGCGAAAGTTTGTCTGTCTGTTTGTTTGAAACTTTAACTTTATAGGTATCATAAAAAACTTTTATATATTTTTCTAGTACAGAACCTAGTAGGTACTTTATACTAGGTTCATTTCAGAACCTAGTTTAGGATCTGAAAAAGACTACTACATGGAAATGTTGAAGTTTTAAGAACTAGCAGCGCTCCGCGGTTTCACCCGCGTAACTCCCGATCCCGTGGGAATATCAATATAAAAAGTAGCCTATAGCCTTCCTCGATAAATAGACTATTTAACACCAAAATATTTTTTAATTTTAGAACCAGAGGTTCCTGAGATTAGCGCGTTATTAGATACTTTGGTCATTAATTAGATATTAATAAATTTGAAAAAAAAAAATGTTCATGTTCTTGTTAATTTGTCACTAATATCAAGGTTTTTTAAAAAACCTTTCATTGGATCTTATTACCCACAAGTACCATAATAATTGGTAACGTTGATAGAACATGAATAATATATTATTGGGTTCGTCGAGCTTTGAATCCTTAGCCGGCATTGTAATCCATCAACGCTACCACGGTCAAGGTTAACTGGTCGGTCGGTTACCTAAATCTGGTGGAGAATTAGGTATGTATAAAAAACCGGCTAAGTGCGAGTCGGACTCACGCACGAGAGTTCCGTAATTCCGTACCATTATATTCTTGAAAATTATTGTACGTAACGAACGTCTTTTCTTGATGACTGTATTTTTTTGTCATTTACACACCATACAAAAACGATGGGACAAGTTTAAGGATAACATTACAAATGTACTTATAAACATCTAGCTGCGCTCCGCGGTTTTACCCGCTAAAGTCCCGATCCCGTGGGAATATCAAAATGAAAAGTAGCCTTCCTCGATAAATGGACTATCCAACACAAAAATAATTTTTCAATTCGAACAGTAAGTAGTTCCTGAGATTAGCGCGTTCAAACAAACAAACTCTTCAGTTTTATATTATTAGTAGGTATATTATATATTGAGATAGGTACCTCAAACTAATCCAGACGTGGGTCATTGATAATAATAATATGTAGAACAGTCTATTTTATTTGGTAAGTACTTACACTATTCAATGGTTCTATTGAAAGTAGTAACTATTAATTTGTTTTACTTATTCGTTTTTACGGTTCCGTATCTACCTCAAAAGGTGAAAAAAGAAACCCATAAAATATCACTTTCTTATTTCTTATCCGTCTGTCTGTCTGTTTATGAATAAGTGTACCCACCTACAAAGTTTTTGAAACCATCGGAAGCTCACCAAAATAAAATATAAGGATATTTTTCCAATATTTTTCAGTGTATTTTTGACTAATACTTACATTACCACGGCTCGTGCATTTTGTTTAATGTATGTTTTATCGGTTGGTTAAATAGTTAAATACTTATTAAGTAATTACTTACTGCCTGATTCCCTAAAAATGAATTAACCGATGATTTCAAAAGTTTCATCTGTAGTTAAAACTATTTCAGTTACCGCCAAAAACTTTGCACCAATAAAATTAAATATTTTTACGTCACTGTCACTCTTATTGGACACTGACATTGGCAAACAAAAAATATCAAGTCGAAGTCTGCAGCAGCAGCAGACAAAAAGTAAACAAAAACAATTTCTCTTACATCTACTCTACATATTAACTAATTTATATCTTTAGTTCCCTGCTCTCTGCTCAGTAATTTTTATTCTAAATGCGTATTATTCTTATTGAATTACATAAATACGTGTTTGTGAAGTTCAATTGGGTTTTAACTACAAAAACCTGGAATGTTGACGCGAGCCGGGCTAAGAGCATTCTCAACGGAATCGTTGAAAGTTGTCAATGATGTTACTAAGCAACGGTTCGTAATATCCATGAAAGGAGGTGAGTTTTCGTCAATATTTTATCTAAAGTATTACTTGGTATACCTCTCTGAATAAGGTTCCTTATTCAGAGGTATACCTGCATCCATTCTGCATCAAGGATTATAAAGCTGCTTTACAAAGTTTAAAGTGCAAACCGGACAGTAAAGCCAGGGTCTCGTTTGATGTTCCTAGGCCTTGATGCCTACCTACTACACCACCACTTATTATTATACTAACCACATCTATAGCCTTCATTTATTAGGAAATTATGACTTGATGATGGCTTATCATTACTAATTGTTCAGAGAGCGGTGTTGGCTCAGTGGTAGATACCTCGACTTTCATTCTGAAGGTCGTGGTTTCGAATCCAGGCCGGCCGTGCACCAAGGTATTTTTCTTAAGAAAAATTTATGTGCGCTAATTGACATTGTTCTTACGGTGAAGGAAAACATCGTGATGAAACCCGCGGCTTAGTTGGCTCAGAAGTATTGACAAGTTCTCTACTCTGGACATGGTTGACTAAGCTGAGAGGGTAGTAGGTGCTGGGCAAGCCTACTCCATCTTCACGCAAAAAGGACCCAATTAAAAAGGGTCTAATCGCGGAAAACAGCCTGTATACAAGTACAATGTCTAAATCTTAGTTTTTTCAATGGTTTCGATAGGTAGTAAATTATTGGTGTATTACCAAAATGTAAGGGGTTTACGCACAAAATCAAATGATTTTTACCGCAGTGTGTGCTTAAATGATTTCGATGTGATCTCAATAACTGAATCGTGGCTATTGGATGGGTTTTTTGACTCTGAATATTTTGACGAGAGGTATATGTTGTGGCGGCGCGATCGTGACTATATAAAGACGTGTCAAGGTAGGGGTGGCGGTGTGATGGTTGCCACTAAGAAGTCGCTGAATGTGACACTTCAGCCGACATGGTGCTCGACTGCAGAGGATATTTGGTTAACAGTTCAACTGAGATCAGGAAATGGTAAGCTCATTAGACTTCATATTGGCACTGTCTATTTAATAAAAGAGAATAGAGGTCTATCATTCTCGCAACAGTTAGAAAATTTTTTGGAAGGGTTAAACGATGTAATTACAGCTAATCCTGAGGATAAGTTCTTAATACTGGGTGACTTTAACCTTAGTAACATAATATGGCAGGCCGACTCTGCAAGCCGGTACTTAATACCAGTCGAATTTAAATCAAATGACGAGATCGCTCTAATAAATTCTTTAACATTGAATAATCTAAATCAATTTAATAATAATTTGAATGTTCATGGTAGGTTATTAGATTACGTTTTATGCAACGACTCAGTCGAGGTACTTGAATGTAATTCGCCATTGGTGAAGATCGATCCACACCACAAGGCTATAATAATATCAACCGATTTTGCTTGTTCGGAACTCTTAATACCTGAGCCCCGTACTAAATATTTTTATAATCGTGCTAATTTCAGTGATTTAAATTTGGAGCTGAGTGATATCGATTGGTCTTCCTTGAAGGAATTGCCTCTTAACGAAGCCGTTAGCTACTTCTATGACACCCTCTACAGATTACGCGACAAGTTTGTACCCTCTAAGTTACTAGGATCCTCTTCCTATCCAGCGTGGTATTCAAAAGCTTTAAAGAAAGTCTTAAAGGAGAAATTTAAGTTTCACCGTAAGTATAGGAATTATAAGAATTTAGCACATAAGTTATCTTTTGAATATCTTAGAGAAAAGGCCTCAAAAATGGAGAGGGAGTGTTTTAGCGACTATATTAATAATATCGAACAGTCTATCACTAAAAATCCTAATTGTTTCTGGTCTTATGTTAAGAGTAGGTATAAATCTAACGGCTTACCCTGTAATATGAAGTACAAAGGTGTTACACTTAGTTCAGGTAAAGATATTTGTAATGGGTTTTCTGATTATTTTTTGTCAAATTTTTCTACACCCTCATCCAACCCGAAAGACCAGGGGAATCCTCAGGGTGGTGACGATATTGCTATCCTTGGTGGAGATATAAGTTCTATTGAGGTGTCGACCAGTGATGTTAGGAGAAAGTTACTTAAACTTGATATAAATAAATCTGCTGGCCCTGATGCTATTCCACCCATTTATTTTGTTAAGTGTGCTAACTATTTGTCTACGCCTCTCTCTATATTATTCTTAAGGTCTTTAAGGGAGGGATTAGTCCCTGATTTGTGGAAATCTGCCTTTATTTCACCTATTTTCAAGAAAGGTTCGAGATCCGACGTAAAAAACTACAGACCAGTCTCAAAATTATGTATACCTTCTAAAGTTTTAGAAATGATTGTTAAAGAACAGCTTTATGCTAGCATCAGCCATCTTATACCTCATTCACAGCATGGGTTCGTAAAAAACCGTTCCACTACCTCTAACCTTATTTTATTACATAACTGTCTTACTGAAAATATGGATAAAGGTCGACAGACTGACGTCATTTATACTGATTACAGCAAAGCTTTTGACAGGATCGATCATAGCATTCTCTTGCGGAAACTGAGTAGGTCAGGTATTCGAGGTGATTTACATAGGTGGTTTGCCTCTTACATAAGTAACAGAAATCAGGCTGTAGTTGTCAGTAATTATATATCTAGTTGGGTTTTGGTGCCGAGTGGAGTTCCTCAAGGTTCCCTGCTCGGTCCAATGCTATTTCTACTTTTTATTGCTGATATAGACACCTGTTTTGAGCAATCAAGGGTTCTTATATTCGCTGATGACATGAAAATTTTTAAAAGTATCTCTTGTCCCGGTGATGCGAGACTCCTCCAGGAGGATTTAGACCGTCTTGATAGTTATTGTAACTTAAACAAATTGGATTTAAATCCTAGCAAATGTAATTGTTTAACTTTTACAAGGAAAAAGGCGACTATACCATTTGATTATCAACTCAAAGGACAGAATCTTCCTCGAGAAAAATCAATTCGAGACTTAGGTGTTATACTTGATTCTCAGCTTGCTTTTGACATTCACATCAATGATATTGTCAACAAAGCTTACAGAGCATTAGGATTTATATTGCGTGTGTCTAAGGAATTTAGGCAGATTAAGACTCTAAAGTTGCTCTATTGTGCCTATGTCAGAAGTAAACTTGAATATGCCTCTCAGGTTTGGAACCCTTCTTATGCTAAATATATTGATAGTATTGAAGGTATACAGAAGAAATTCATTAGGGTTCTTAATTACAAAACCAAGTCACGTTGTTTTGATTATGAAACATCTTGCAAGAAACACCATATTCTTCCTCTAATAAATAGACGGAACATCGCAGACCTCATTTATTTGACTAAGTTGGCTTCTGGCTCGATTGACTGTCCTGAACTCGTAGGTAAACTGAAGCTTTTTGTTCCTCCTAAATTTCAGTACCGAAGGAATATCCCTACTTTTAGATTAGGCAGAGCTTCTACTAACTATAGAAGAAATTCCTTCATTAGGCGAGCGTGCGACAGATACAACAGCCTTATTGATTCTGTTACTTTTAATTCCGATACTTTTGATATTTTCAACGACAGCATAGCGAGTGCGAGACGAAAGTTAGCTAGGGATTTTTTTACAAGATGATTGTTTAAATGAGTGCCGAGTGCTATACTTATAAACCTTCTATTTATGTATTTATCTTTTATTTTTTGCTTTGAATAAGCGTGTATGTATAAGTTTGATCACTAGTTAGATCCCGGTAAGCGGGGTCTCTTGTGTTTGTTTAAAACAATAGTTTGACTTTTGTTTTGTTTTAAAAGAATAGTTTGATTTTTGTTTTGTTTAAAAAAAAATAGTTTGATTTTTGTTTTGTTTAAAAATATAGTTTGATTTTTGTATTGTTTAAAAAAAATAGTTAGATTTTTGTTTTGTTTAAAAAAAAATAGTTTCATTTTTGTTTTGTTTAAAAAAAAAAAAAAAATATAGTTTGGTTTTTGTTTTTCCTTATGGGTTAAGGTATCGTCACGTTTGACGGTTTTATTCATAGCGCAATTTTTTTTTATTATAAGTCATAGTAGTGGAAACATTTAATTTGCTTTTTGTTACTATTGTAATTTCTTACCATTTTTTTAAGAGCAGTTTGTTTTCCTAAGAAATAAATAAATAAATAAACAAGTACAAATTGTTCATTATTTTGTAAGCAAGTTGTTGGACCCAGAGAACATGTGACCGATCGCTCTGGAAGTCTTTATGATATGATAATGATATGATAATGATGAAGCCAGTACTCACCCTACTTAAAGCTTTTTATTTTACAGTTGATGCAGAATTAGGTTATGAAGCAAGTGGAAATAAAATAACATTTGTTCGTACTGATGTTCCTAAACAATTTCAAGGAAAAGGTGTTGGAAAAATATTAGCAAAGGTAAGTTAAAACGGTACTTAAATAAGCTTAGTATATTCTTTGAACTACTATACTGCTAATATTATAACAATTATGTGTTAGTATGTGTGTGTGTTTGTTACTCCTTCATGCAAAACTATTGAATAGATTAAAATAAATAAATATATTTAATAAAAAAAATATTTTACATAGTAAACTGAGAACTAAACATACAAGAAAACAATAAAAACACATAATATGCTTGAACTAGAAGATTCCTGTATCTCGGGCGAATAAGGACACTTGTGATAATACTCTGAATGTAGGTAGATTACCAGAGACAATTTTTATCCCGATTTCCACATGATCGGGACTTACACGGGTGATAATGCAACCCTCAATTAGTTTAATTTATTATTTTTAACTTATTCCGTTCCACTGCAGGGCAAAGGCCTTTCGCTCCTCTATCCACTGCTCCCTGTCTAGTGCTAGCTGGGAACAACCCCTGTGATGCGATCCTACTTGTCCCGCCATCTTCTGGGCCAGCCGTGGTTTCTCTTGCTGTTGCACAGCAGTGTGGCAGTTTAATTTAAGTAGATATTTTTTTTTAATTTATGTAAGTAATACTTAATTATATTTTTAGTATGCATTTGACCATGCTATGGACAAAAAACTGCAAGTGATATGCAAATGTCACTTTCTAGCTAAATTCTATGAGCTTAACAAGAGCAAGTATAAACCCCTTAAAATTGAAATGAAATTGGAAGATTAACAAAGATGGAGGTAGCTTGGATTAGATGTAACATACATTATTATTTACGTGAAAAGTGTTATGGTTCTGCAAAAACAATAGCAAAGCAAGCTGCTGCTCAATTTGGGGAAAATGCAGAGTTTTCTTTCTATCATGGGTTAGCTTGCTTGCTGGAAGGGCAAGTTCAAAAAGGCATCGTTGAACTGGCTCCACTACAAGCTGAAAGGGACATTGAACTGGCTGTTGTTATAGCTCTCATATTTGGCCACAAACTTGCCAACACAACTGATAAGGATGCTCTATACAATTTAGAGTCTAAATTGAAGGAGGAAAGGAAATTAGCAAACTCCATGTCATTTTACTATGCTGGACTATTTTTGACCTTAGCTGAGAAGTATGAGAAAGCATCAGAGTATATTGTTAAAAGTCTAAGGAAAGATTCTAATAATATTGACGCTATTATTCTCAAAGGATGGAATGATATATACATGAATCACGGTGAAATGACCATGTCCATACTTGATTGTTTCGAATTGGCTATCACTAAAGATTGCACTAACGTTGCTGCTCTACTCGGCCTGGCTAAGTATAAATATTTTGCTAAAGATTATGAAGCATCGAATCTGACCCTAGATCGAGTGATAGTTAACAATCCTGGTCAAGTTGTTCCTTTAGTAGAGAAGATGAGAAATGAATTTGCAATGCAGAAATGGGAAGCAGTTGTAGATACTATAGAAAGAATTTTGCCTCTTGAACCTGATAATGTAGAGTCACTCAAAGTAAGGATATTTCTTGCTTTATGCAAAAATTCAGACCACATTGAAGCTGCAGATCAGTTGAACAGTTTCTTTACTACCCTAGAATGTGAAGAAGCACATAATGGCTACCAATTCTATAACATCACACAAATATTTTCCAAAATATGTTGTAAATCCAGTGCTGTACTATCTCAAGTATACAGATTTGCTCAGTACGCTTCAGAGTTGTTCCCTAACAATGTCGATTATTTAAGTGAAGTTGGATACCAGTGTATACTTCAAGGAAAACACAAAGAAGCATTAAGTTTTTTCAAAACTGCTTGCAAATTGGATAGCAATTCAATCACTGCATTGTGTGGGTTAACTGTTTGTCAGATGCATGAGAATGGACCAACAGAACAAATAGCACAACAGATAGAACTACTCTTTGAAATGCAAGGATCTACCAAGTTGCCCATACTTTATTATTTATCAGCACAATTAAATGTTAAAAATTCTTCAAAGGCTGTATCATTTTTAAACACTGCTTATGAGACTAAACTAGCTTTAGCAAACCGCAGTCCATTCAGTTTGAGTTATGTCAAAGATTTAGATCCTGATTTTCTGCTAGACGTGTTTAAAGAGTATAAAAAGCATTTGCCGAAAAAGCCATTTGTCATTGTTGGTTATCTACTCTATTCTCAGGAAGGGAATGATGTATCAGTTTCGCATTGTTTTAAAATACTGAATTCAATCTGTGAGGCATGTCCGGCATTGATACCAGCTATTTATGAAAAAGCAAAATTAAAGTTCTTGTTTGGATATGCTATTGAGGCGCAGAAACTAGCACAACAGATCATTAAGTTGGACAGCACGCATGCTGGCAGTCAAGTGCTCTTAGCGCAAATGTACGTGCAGCAACAGGCATTTACTAAAGCGGCTCACTGTTTAGAAATATGTTTGAGTTACAATTTTAAAGTCCGTGATAGCGCAATGTATCACTTTTTGAACGGTGTAATATTAAAAAGCGCTAAACACTTACACGAAGCGCTCACCAGCTTCACAACAAGTTTACAAATAGCCACAAGCAAGAGCATGATTAGCAGCAGGATGTACGAGTCTGATTTGAATGTTATTGACAAGGCTACATTGTATTTGCAAATAATAGAGGTGCATACTTGTTTGGGTCAATTTGCTGAGGCTGGGAAGGCGATGCAGGTATGTCTTCTCATTTCCAATTTTGGAACAATAGACCTCACATGATGTTCATTATTCTAGAATGATGCCAACAATATGCAAATGTTTTCTTTCAGGATGCAATTCAAGAACTGTCATATACCTCAGAAGAAGGTCGTCTGCTAATATCTCGAGCTGATCTAGCACTCGAAAAGGGTGACATCGACAATGCCATAGACCTATTAAACGAAATAAAACCTGGCCAACCTTACTACTTCCAAGCTCATAGTAAAATGGCACATATTTATCTGAGAGAGAAGAAAGATCGGGCTATGTTCACGTCTTGTTTTAAAGAGATTGTCAGCAACCATCCAATGGCTGACGCTCATACAATGATGGGAGATGCTTTTATGTCTATTCATGGTGAGAACCTAATTTATAATTTTTAGCTTACATTCAAATATTGACTGAGTTTTAAGACATCAGTCTTCTGTCACGATGTTTATATTTTATAATAATTTTAGAGCCAATCCAAGCGGCGGAGTCCTATGAAGCTGCTTTAAAAGGCAACCCGAAGGACATACAGCTCGTCAAGAAACTGGGCACAACGTTAGTACTGATGCACGAATACGATAAGGCATCGCAACATTACGAGAACGCGATCCGGATCTTCAATGATGATGATTTAAGATTTGAATACTATGAACTGCTTTTAAAGGTCAGTACACTTCTCTGACTTCGATCTACTAACTACGAATGTTTAATATTTCACCCGCGTAACTCCCGATTCTGTGGGAATATCGGGGTAAAAAGTAGCCAATACCACTCCCAATGAATCAATGTATCCTCATACCAAGTTTCATCAAAATCGGTCTAGTAGTTTCGGAGCCTATTCAATGCAAACCAACACATCTTTCCTCTTTATAATATGAGTATTGAGTATAGATAGACTAGTGTGAGCTTCGTAGATTCCTTCTATTTGATTTAACCCTTTAGAGTTTTTATCCCTCCCTTAACACTCCACCTTTACGCAAAACGCATAACTCGCAAAATACTACTTACGCAAAATACCAACTACGCATAGGTAATACCAACTTCGATTTAAGCAAAATACCAACTACGCATAACACTAACTTTGATTTAGAAACAAACAAATAGAAACAAAAGACGATCGAAAAAGAAAGATTTCCAACTTTTTAAAGATTTCCAACTTGATTTTTGTTATAGCTAAAACAATACGACAAAGTCGACTCAATCATATCATCAGAATTAAACCAGCAGCAAAACAAAGATAAAGACATAAACACGCTAAAACGCAGAGTAAAGTTACTCCTTACACAAACCAAAGGCAGGGAACTGAAAAACCCAACTGCTGGAAACATTCATCTGATTCTAACTGAAGCGAAAGAACTTCAAACTGCTATAGTAAAACGGATAGAGATAGATTCAAGGGGTGATATGAAGGAGGAAAAGAGACAGTTGACGAAGATACTCTGTTCTTTGGCGCGAGTGAAGTCGACAAGGGAACCAGCTGTTGCGGCTAATTTGTATTCTGAAGCTTTGGTTCATACACCGAGAGATCCTGGGACATTGTTGGCTTTAGCTAAGTTGTATGCACAGGTAATTTTTCAAAATATACTTGACATTTGCAAGTCTACTAGCTGTTTATTACGATTTCATGTGATTACGACGACCCGGTCGGCACAATGGTCACCATGCCGGACTGCCAAACACATGGTTGCCGGTTCGATTCCCGCCTCAGAGAAGTATTTATGCTTAGATATTTGTCTGTGGTCTGGTTGTTTCTATGTATTATATGTATACTAGCGACCCGCCCCGGCTTCGCACGGGTATATTGTGCATGTATTATACATATAAACCTTCCTCTTGAATCACTCTATTTATTAAAAAAAACCGCATCAAAATCCGTTGCGTAGTTTTAAAGATTTAAGCATACATAGGGATATAGGGACAGAGAAAGCGACTTTGTTTTATACTATGTAGTGATATATACAAAAGAAAAGTAAAAAAGTAGTATATCCGTTGTTAAGCACCCATAACATAAGTCTAGTTACTTAGCTTGGGGCTAGATGGCGATGTGAGAATAAATATTTTTTTATTAGTTTTTGAATTTTGAGACTTTTTCAGATGAATAATTCAGAAAAGTGTGAACAAACTTGCGCCGTACTGTTAAATGCCGATCCTAATAATGAATCTGCTGCTGTTATGATGGCTGATCTTGCTTTTAGGAAGGTGAGCTTTATTGAACTTTCTTAAAATCATTTTAAAATTTTCTTCTTTGTCCATCCCTTATCCCTTTATGTGGGGTCGGGTATCCTCATTCTATTGCGCCAAGACTCTCTGTCCTGGCTTCTCTGCTCTCGCAATCTACTAATTATATTTAGAATTTTCTGGTCCTTCGAGCCGGATTTGTACCAGTGACTTATAATCTTATATTGAGTTTTTTGATATTATTTATTGCAGGTTGATTTTGAAACAGCCCAACGTCACTTAGTACAGATATTATCAGTAAAGCCGACAAGTTGGGAAGCGCTCGCGCAGTTAATCGAGGTACAATGGCGACGCGGGAAGCTAACTGAAGTCGAACAAATGATGGACACTGCAAAACATGAACTTGGAGAGCAGGATGATCCAGGTAATTTTTAAATGTCTTGACTTTTGTATCTATTTTGGAGGCAATCTTGATTGACAGACACGTGTTTAAGACATAATCGAAACCACTAATTCTGAAAATTGTTTATGGACAGAATTTTCAGATAATATTACTGTCCCGCTATGGAGCGCAAGCTCTCTCAGATTTTTATCAAAAATCAAAAGGGAGTGCAAATTAACTTTGAGCTTATTTCAGGAGACAATTTGAACACTTCACCATAAACTTATTTTCAAAAAATGTTTGAATTTCCAAAAGTCATATAACTAAAGTTGTTTAGGTGCACAGAAGTGGCCCTCAACCGCACGCTAATATAGTCATCAATAACCCTGTTTATGCTTTTGATTCTTCCTCCAGGTTACAAGTATTGTATGGGCGTGTACTCGTCATACCTCGGCCACAGCACGGCCGCCCTGCGTCAGTTGAATGCAGCGCGGAAGGCACCTGAACTCGGCGCCCGCGCCGCTCAACGCATGGTGTTGCTGTGCCTCTCACAACATGCGCCTGCGCAGTCAGGGGAAGATGCGTGAGTATAAACATAGGTTTTACAAGAAATTTTTCTACAAAGTATCTTTTGATCGCGACTTCGTCCGCGTAGAGTTTGAATTTCTTTCTTAGCAGATGCCTACGACGTTATAACAGCTATCTATATGCCAAATAATGATGGCAAAACAATATTGAGTAACACAAATATAAAAAAAATATGGTAAAATACTCCGTTTTCCTAGATTACAATTAAATTAATAGTATTTTGGGACCTATATGTCGAAAAAAGATATAAGCATTTAAAGTCACATGTTTTTCATTTTATTCATCAACATCAGACGCCATTACACATATAGGAACTTCAAGAACTTAACCTTCTTGCAAACAAGTAAATTTTGTTCGAAAATTTGCTATTAATATTTTTGCCTGATCCGTCCAGTTTGTATTTTTTCGTACAAATTAAATAATAATAAATATTGCAGGACATTCCTCACATTGCTACCTAGCCCCAAACTAAGTAACTAGACTTGTGTTATGGGTGCTAGACAACGGATATACTACTTACATACTTTTCTTTTGTAAATATATACTTATAATACACAGAAACAACCAGACCACAGACAAACATCTAAGCATAAATACTTGTCTGAGGCGGGAAACGAACCCGCAACCCTATGCCAACTAGGTGGGTCGATTTATATTCGATTTATATGTATTTCAGTGATACCCGTCTACTAGCACTTCGTACAGCAGAGAAGTTGCTAGTCGAAGTACCCCCCAGTGTAAAGAAGTCTCTTCAAGCGTTGTTACAGCTCGCAACTAAGCAGAAGTCTCAAGCGGAACGAGTGCTGCAAGATTTATTGCCATTGGCTACTGAAGACGGGTGTCAGGATGATCCTTACTTGATACTCGCGATTGCTGAAGCGTGAGTATATAATTTTATAAAATGTCAATTCTTTAGAAAACTAAAGGGAAAATTCCAAAATATATAGAAGTTCAAAATTAAGGTAAAATTTGGCACTTACAAGTATTCGCAAAAAGTATATTTGCCCATATCTTTTTAACGTGTTGACTCGGAATCTTGATGTTTTACACCTAATAGGGTAAAAAATATATACAGTATTTGGTATTAATTTCAACTTGCTAGGTCCACCCGTTCCTGGAAAAATCGGTGGTGACACACAGACAGACAGATGGACAGTGATCTTATAAGGGTTCTGTTTTTTACCTTTTGAGGTACAGAACCTTAAAAAAAAATGGGTGCGTGTACTTATGTACGCGCGTGAGAAGTTATACTTCTTTGGCATTATTAAAAAAAAAACTCGTCCGACAAAAAACTCGTCCGACGAAAAGTTCGTCCGACAAAATACTCGTCCGACAAAAAACTCGTCCGGCAAAAAACTCGTCCGACAAAAAACTCGTCCGACGAAAAGTTCGTCCGACAAAATACTCGTCCGACAAAATACTCGTCCGACAAAAAACTCGTCCGACAAAAAACTCGTCCGGCAAAAAACTCGTCCGACAAAAAACTCGTCCGACAAAAAACTCGTCCGACAAAAAACTCGTCCGGCAAAAAACTCGTCCGACAAAAAACTCGTCCGGCAAAAAACTCGTCCGACAAAAAACTCGTCCGACAAAAAACTCGTCCGACAAAATACTCGTCCGACAAAAAACTCTGGACTGGAAAAGGATTGTCAACACAATCAATAAAGTTCAATTTAGATTTAAACAACTTCTCCCGTGAGAATTTTGTGTGACGTGAGAATTTTGTGTGACGTGAGAATTTTGTGTGACGCTTTTGTAAAATTTCACTCTCATCATTTTTTCATAACGCGCCTAAAGAAGTATAACTTCAAAAAGTTATTTATTAGAAGTATCACAGGATCCTTGGAGGAGTATCCTTTCTATTCAACATGAATGAGACAATTTTTTTACTATTTGTACCAGCAGAAGACGCATATAAAAATTGGCTTGAACGTCATCCCAATAATTTGGCTGTAGATCTGCTTAACTGAACGACTTAAACGCCATTACATACTGGATCTTAATGCTAAAGATACCAGTGCTATCCCTATTGCGGTCTTTGCGCTTCACGTCACTGAAGACCTAAATCTTATTTGCTTAAGGTAAGGACAGACTGAGCCCACGTACGCAACGTATACTATGCAATGTGGAAGAGTTGATGGACGCGTGTGATAGCGTTGCGTATGATAAGTATGTTTCTAATTCAACGGTTTTCATACAAATTCAAGAGTCTAGATGTCATCATAAATCATAAATCATTTATTCGTGAATATAGGTGGTACAGTTGACATAATTAAACATATTGCATCTCTATATTCTACCTTACAGTACAGGCATACGAAATTTTAATAAAATTGTTATAAAAGGTCATTATTATTAAAGTTATCGTTAATTTTACAAGATTACGAATTGAATTTATAAATGTCAATAAAAATGGTTACAAAGTAAAATTATTAAAACTTTAAATTATTTTCAATGTCAATTTCATTACTTGCGAATTAATGTTAAATATGAAATAGTCAAACAATAATTTAGTAGGTATATAATTTATAATGAGAAGTCATTTAAAAACTCCTGAACAGAGTAATAAGTCTTATCTACTAGCAGGCTGTGCAGTTTGGTTTTGAAAATCATGCGTTGCATACGTTGCGTACGTGGGCTCAGTCTGTTCTTACCTTTATAGCCTCATGACTGATTGCAGATCAAACTCAGAAAAATGTGGTTGTCTTTGAAGTCAGTTTACGGACGAAAATTTTACGTGATAAGAACTCTTTTGTACATTCCCGTTTTGCATACTTCAATACGTTGCTATGGTTACTTGTCAATAACACATGACTTTAAACATTTTTGGGAGTGCAATTTATAAGAAGTTATCACGTTTAAAATACTATAATTTATCAAAAATTAAATGTTTTTTCCAAATTTATAGGTTTCATTGGACTCCTACGTTCCTGCACAAACATATTATTATGGTGAGATATAGAAAGTTTACTAATCTTAAAAATGTTTCTTATTCCAGTTACAACATAACAAAGCAACCGACACGTGCTAAGAACATTTTAAAACGTACAATTTCATCTATTCCTTGGACTCCGGAGAAAGCAGATGGCTTAGAAAGGTAAGTACGACATCAAAACGGCAGACTTTGTCCGCTAGAACAGCCTTTCTTCTAAAGGTATAAATCCCTCGTCTGGTTCCTAATATTATAAATAGACAAGCTGTACTGGCATACGTTGTTTTGCCATTTACAACAAAAAACTAAAGGAAACAAAATAAAAACATAACCCTCCCTTTTGGCTTCGCCGTAGTCGGGTAAAAATAGATAGTAGCCGATTCTCAGACCTACTGAATATGCATATAAAATTTCATAGAAATCGGTTTCAGTTTCGGAGGAGTATGGTAACAAACATTGTGACACAAGAATTTTATATATTAGATAGATAAATGAAATAATTATAAAAATATCTGTCTAGGTGTTGGTTGGAAGTGGCAGAGAATCAAGTAAGTTCGGGAAGGAGTGACGCCGCTAAGGAACTACTTACAAAGATACTGAATCATAACAACTCTTGCGCAGCTGCTTATCAATATTTAGGTAATATATACTAAGTATTATATTATTTGTAGGTTTTTTTTCTTATATTTTGTTTAAAACGTTTTCATGCAAAACTAACGAACCGCGCGTTTCCGATGTTTGGTAAGTATGTAGATTGTAGCATACTTACATACCAAGTTTCATTTTTCATAGCATTTCAACAGAATCGAGACTTACGCGGGTAAAACCTGGTTATAAATTACTAGCAGCGCTCCGCGGTTTCACCCGCGTAAGTCCCGATCCCGTGGGAATGTCTAAATAAAAAGTAGCCTATAGCCTTCCTCGATAAATGGGCTATCCAACACATAAATATATTTTC
This sequence comes from Idaea aversata, assembly GCA_907269075.1. Taxonomy (NCBI): domain Eukaryota; kingdom Metazoa; phylum Arthropoda; class Insecta; order Lepidoptera; family Geometridae; genus Idaea; species Idaea aversata. The sequence continues at coordinate 10,784,390 of OU026091.1, forward strand.
TTTTCGAACCAATAGTTCCTGAGATTAGCGCGTTCAAACAAACAAACTCTTCAGCTTTATAATAGAAGTATAGATTATAATTAACACATTCTAAAAGAGTAATTCTATCACTTACAGAAACTTTAAAACTCTTTAGCAGGATTGGAACTTGCGGCTTTAGATAAGCACAACACGTGGCATCCACCGTTAGTCATGTTCCTAGGTCTTAATTGGTACTAAGGCAAACTTGGTAGGGATAGGTGGATCTTTTTTTCCACCTATCCCCACTAGTAGCTCAACGGTAGGGATAGGTGGAAAAAAATTTCACTTATCCCTACCAGGAGGGATGGCAGGAATTAGGACACTAGGCCAAATAAAAATGCATTATAAATGCTTAAAATCCTTAAACGCGAGTCTAAAAACTTTTTTTTTCAGGTGTTCTAGCTGAAAAAGACCAGAACTACAAGAACGCAGCACACAACTACGACAACGCTTGGTCGTACGGCGGTAAAACTGACCTCTCAGTCGGATACAAACTAGCTCACGCCTATCTGAAACTCAAGAAATACCCGGAATGTATCGTCGTATGCAGACTCATATTGAAGATGCAACCGGAGTATCCTAAATTGAAAAAGGAGATACTAGAAAAGGCGAAAACTAATTTGAGAACTTAAGAAAGTTTGTGGCATATTATTATTGTATCTTCGTACCTCGAATATGTAGTAAGTATTTCATACCATACCGTCCAAGTCTGCGGGCCGATCGCCTTATTCTTATGCAGCGCGTCTTGACTGCGTTTGCGTCATAACTATAGATTTCGTATTGCTGTAATGTATTAAGACGCACACGTCACGCAAACCTAAACTTTACGTGTAACTAAAAATTAAATTCTATTTCAATAACCACAAAGGTTGATATTCTTTAATCAGTTTGACATTTGGTTAATCATGTTGAAGGTCTTTTAAGCTTTTGATTTTTGTTGTGCAATTCAACCAACTTAAAAAGAACCTAAAAGAAAAGAGAGAGAAGCCGTGTGCTGTCCTGCTTTTCAGGGCCCGCCTAGTACACCTAGGTGTCCCTATAAATGAAAATAATCCAATCTTAGCTAAGATTGATTTAAATTGGTTCCTTTTTAACCCCCGAATGCGAATATAGGGGTGGTATTGTAACAGTTGTTTTTGTCATTATAGCTCCGAAAGATTAAACCGTTTTTAATGCGATGTTTTATCTGAAAGCTGGATATTCAGTGTTCATATCTAAGGAATTATTTTTACTTTGTTTATAAAGTACTGTAAATAGAAAACAATAAATCTACAGTTGTAAAACAAACATGCAATAAACTTATTTATTTTGTCTACATTTGTGACCTTTATATTGCAAATATTCAAATACTGTTGTATCTATTCTACTGCGCGCTAGATGGCGCTGACGTTTAGTCGTCCTTGTTCTCCTCTTGCTCGAGGATTGTCTTGAAGCAGAACGGTTGGAAGATGTAGCCCAGACCGGAGTAGAACTTACTCATGAACTCCACCCTGGGGAATTAAGTTTAGATAAGTATGATGGTCCATCGGATAGATGGCTGTTAAGCGGTATAATCTGTCCATGACAAGGCTTTTTGAACGACTTAAGGTTCTTAATGGTATGTTCCTGCTGATCAAACTTTCTGGTCAAACTAGTTTGTCCAAAAGGAATAAATTTCCTCGTAGTCAAACTACTCAACTAAGTGGTTAAAGGCGATCGAAACGGCAAAAAGACGATCGAAAAAAAAAAACAAAAGATGTTCGAAAATGGACATATTTATGTCAAATGTCACTCCCGATTTTGGAGTCCTGAATTTGGTTTTTGGGGGTGCTGAATCCGGGATCCGTTTTTGGATTAGAGTTGACATCTGTCAAATACCCCACTCCAAATACAAGAGTGACATTTAACAAATGTCAATTTTCGATCGATCGTCGGTTTTTTTTTTCAATCGTCTTTTATTTCCATTCCAATCGTCTTTTGATTTTTTCGATCGTCTTTTGTTTTTTTTTCGATCGTCTTTTGTTTCCGTTTCGATCGCCTTTTGTTTCCATTTCGATCGTCTTTTTTTCGTTTCGATCGCCTTTTGTTAACCACTTAGTTGAGTACCTAGTTTGATTACGAGGAAATTAATTCCTTTTGGACAAACTAGTTTGACCAGAAAGTTTGATCAGCAGGAACGTACCTTCTTAATTTGAGTCTATATCAATTTATCCAAAACCGTGCTCATCAACGTAGATGTCTTTCTCATGAGAAAATTTATTTTGATGATCATTCCAGCACCTAAGGAATTTCTTTATAAACATATTTTTAGCTATATCCACCGGTTAAGGCTCATGACCTTAACTGTTTAATAAGTTATAAACGTACCAGTGGAGACGCAGCGTGTGAAGGAATGCAGATAACCCCTCCATCATGACGAGGATAGCGAGCGTGAAGAGCGCCCAGAAACAGAACGCCACATACAGCTTAATGGCGCCTATGTAGCCGTGGTCCTGCAGACCGAATGCTAGCACCATGCTCCATAGAACTTCAGATAACTCTGTACAAAAATAATAGAAATTTTATTATTGCTTCTACAACTATAAGAGATGATTAAAAAGACGTTAGTGAATAGCTACGACGACGGCCACAACAACTAGAAATATAATGAAACATGACAGAACCGTTGCTGCTTCGAAATATGGTAGTTAACTTGACGACCCAGTTGGCACAATGGTCACCATTCCGGACTGCCAAACAGAGGGTTGCGGGTTCGATTCCCGCCACAGACAAGTATAAGTATATATGTAGGTATTTACAAAAGAAAAAGTATATAAGTATACGATGTCTAGCACCAATAACACAAGTCTAGTTACTTAGCTTGGGGCTAGATGGGGATGTGTGGAATGTCCTGTAATATTAAATTAAAAAAGAGCTACTGATATATAAACACCCGTATTCACAATCAACCCTATGATCGATTTTCCATATTTTTATTCGTGATATCCTGTAATTGGCTTTCTATTGTTATACTGTTGTTCTTAAATTCTTATAATAGCTGTTGGATGGACTGCGCGCGAACGCATAGAGCCGCAAATAATATAGTAGAGTGAAGAGAGCAGCACAAAATTGACCAAACATAGGGCCGCATTTAGCGCAGTGCATTAATTAACTTATGCAAGAGCAACTTGAGTACTGTTTATAAATGGTTGCGTCAATCTTACCTGCGTGAGCAAGTGACAAAGCCCACAGCCGCAAATAAGAGGCAGTATGCGAGATGGTACTGAGCACGTATTCAATGGTATGAATGGCCTGGTGTATCATGATTTCACTGAACGGTTCCTCCTCATGTTCGTGTTCGTGACTGGCCTTAGCGTCCGACTTGGTTGGACCTTCTTCTATCTCGGTCTGTTCCTGCAGTTCGATGCCTTGGCCTGGGTTTACGGAGCCGTTGGATCGTTCCGGCTGAAACATAAGACATAAAGCTTGTGGTTGAAATCTCTTTAGCATAAAAACTGCACGAAGATTTCCGTACCATTTTATATTCTGTTTTAACCCCCGACGCAAAGACAAATGCAAAAAAAACAACAAAAAATATTGTATGGCAGACGAGGTATAGGTTAAAAGTCTTTTGTCTGCCCTTTTGGGAGAATAATTAACAAAAATATTGTACTTAAACATGAAAATAACTTAATTATCTTCAAAAATAATTAAATTTTACTATTGTTATAGCGGCAACAGAAATGCATCATCTGTGAAGATTTCAACTCTCTAGCTATCACGATTCATGAGATACAGCCTGGTGACAGACAGACGGATAGACTAGTAATAGGTTTCCGTTTTACCCTTTGTGTACTGAACCCTAAAATGTAGCTGACCCTATTTAAGCCATAGACTAATCTATCCCGTCGCAGCGTAATCCAACAATCATTTAGGGACTCTTCTCGTACAATTCATGGGAATTAAGGGCTAATTTAAATAATTAAATTAGAGGCACTAAAAATTAAATTCATGTCATCTATCTTCTATACATATAAAATTCTTTGTCCTGAACAACTGACTGACTGACTGACAGATCAACGCACAGCCTAAACCGCTGATCGTAGAGACCTGAAACTTGGAGGGTGTGTTCTTTGTTTTTTATGTATTGGACAAATTTTCAAATTTCAAATTTTGTATGGGACAACTTGGGCCATAATCCTATTAGAACTATTTTTGACTTCTACGCGGACGAAGTCGCGGGCAAAAGCTAGTATACATATAAAATTCTTTGTCCTGAACGACTGACTGACTGACGGATCAACGCACAGCCTAAACCGCTGATCGTAGAGACTTGAAACTTGGAGGGTGTGTTCTTTGTATGACGTAGGCATCCGAAAAAATTTGAAAAATTCAAACCCTACGCGGATGAAGTCGCGGGCGAAAGCTAGTATGTCATAACTCCTTACCTTCGGCTCCTTGGCCTTCTTCTTGCTAGCAGCCAGAATATACAGCGGTTTGCCAAGCAACATGACCGGTATACAGCACAGCGCTACCAAGACGAATACGCGTTGGATAGTGCCCTGTCCCTCGAACATGAACTCCTTGCAGCCTGCCTCTGGCTCTTGGCTCGAGAACAACATCATGTTGATGAACAGGATCAGGACGGATGGTGCGCAGCCTTGTTTGTATGCTTCATCTGGAATACAACAAATGGCTGTCTGTAAAGTCGGTTCACGGTCGATAATTTTAAACGACTTCAAAAAAATTGAGGAGGTTCTTAATTCGGTTGTATATGTTTTTTGATGAAAATTTTTTTGTTATTTCTTTATATTATTATTTTTTTCTCTTCTCTTTTCTTTCTCCTTTTCTTTTTTTGTAAAAGTCTTTTATTTGTCACTCGTCACCATGACACAAGCCCAGATGAGCGATATTATTATTAAATACTCTCATGTCACCATGACGCATGACGTCACACATCGGGAACGGGACGCATGACATCACACGATATTTCGACAGACACTTGTTTATGAATGCAGGTGTTCCTTCAATTTATTAGACGTTATCACGTCAAATAAGGTATAAATATATTCTACCCATAACACAAGCCTAGTTGCTTAGCTTGGGGCTAGATGGCGCTGTGTAAAATGTTCTACGATATATATATTTATTGAATTTGTGGATGATTTTAATATTTATCAATGATGAGCTTGATGAAGTAAAACAATTAGATCTTGACAATTATTTATGAAGCTAAATTACCTTCCGACAATGTGCTGTATGCTACCCATTTGTAGAACATCATGAACACCATGTACAAGAACAGCAGGCAGAGGAATATCACTTGGGGTAAGAACTCCAGGACGATTGAGTAACGTCGCTTGAAGAAACTGGAAAAATAAATGTGAAACAAGAGTTGGAGCGTTTAATAAGACAAGTTGTAATGTTTCCAGATTATCTATGGTACTTACTTGTAGTTGACAACGCTCATGCAGACACCAAAAATCATGTGAACAACACCGAATATGATAGATAGTTTCATTTTGTACGAGTTCAAGAAGATGATCTTATTATCAGCACTCTGAAATAACATATTACAATCTGTTGAAGTATAAGAGCTTTATCCCCCTTATTCCAAAACGAAGTTTAAGGATAGTCCGAGATGTGGATTTAAACCTTAGTTTTAGATACAGATCTACTCGTGACATATAGTCTAAACACTATCCCTATATAATCTATAGGTATATGTTTGAGATTTAAGTGTAATGGGTACCGGCGCTCTCTCCATACAAACGTAGTCGACTGTTTCCTCCCTGGATAATGACACTATAGCAAATATATGTTTGTTGCATAAAACTTATAACTGCCATGACCATGCCCCTATGTCTTGGTTTTTTCATTTTCTAATTATCATAGAAATTAAAAATCGAAACATGGTCATGGTAGTTATAAGTTTTATGCAACAAAAATATTTGCTATAATGTTATTATCCAGGGAGGAAACAGTCGACTAAGTTTGTATAGAGAGAGCGTCGGTACCCTTGCCTCTAAATAGAAAGCCTAGACTGTCACATAATTAGACACTGGAATAGAATGCATAATTATGTTTCTTAATACGGGTACTACCAAAGATTACAAAAATGGAAAATATCAATTTAATTGATTTAGTAATTACTTTTAGACATTATTTTATGATAACTAACATAGCTGTAAGACTTTACTAACAAATGGGTTGTACTATTTGATTAATAAATTTAATAAACAGGGTACAGGTTGGTCGCTGCAGGGCGAACCTGGGAAGATGGGGTATGATCGATCCGTTCCGGGTCCAGTGCGACTGTGGGGCCCCCGAGCAAACTATGGTTCACCTCTTGACCTGCCCCTCCAATCCTAATAGCTATACATTGGCTGACCTGATGTCAGCTAATAACAACGCCAAAGAACTGGCTGGCAGCTCAGTGGAGTGGGCAGATCTGACCCGATCTCATCAATTCCCCCCCTTTAATATCTGCTATCGATACGAAGAAGAAGAATAAATTAAATTAAAATTAAATATTACCTGCCAAATAGGATCAATACCGATGAAGTACGGTGTGTCGATATAAGCGTCTTTCGGGTCCAATGTGAGCGCAGCGTTAGCTTCAAGCGTTTCATTATCATACGGCACACGCCAAGTTGATCCGAATATGTTCATAGACTTGGAGAAGATATCGTTATAAACCAGTCCAGTGTACATTGAGAAACAGCCCATGAGTAAGATGATGTAGCGACCGGCGAAGAAGATGTTCCAGATTTCGTTGTTAGATTTCTTAGCGGCGAGGGAGACTTCTTTGATGACCATCCAGGCTCCGAACATCGCCATTATGGCTCCGTGACCCAAGTCACCGAACATCACCGCGAACAAGAACGGGAACGTTATAATGGTGTATAGAGCTGGAATCGATATTGATAGATTACTAAAATTGCAAACGTTGTTTTCGATTCTCAGACCAAACGAATATACACAAAAAATGTCATACAAATCGGTTTAGCTGTTTAGGTGGAGTTTGGCAACTAACATCGCGACACGAGAATTTTATATACAGGGTGTATTTTTTTATATGGGCCTTCAGGGCTATATCCTAAACTATAAGACATAGTGAAAAATGCTGAAAAGGAGAAACTACAAAAAAGTTCCTTTGACTTGCCATCAGGGACTTAAATACCGGTAAAATACAGTAACGTTATCTGTGGAATTGCAAGATAACGTTATTTGTGAGAGAAACGATATAACAAAACGATATTATTCAAAGCTTTGAATATGTATAACGTTATAATAACGTTACGTTATATTGTCAATTTAACGTTATTAAAAATATTGTTATTCATATAATAATGTTATAATTATTGTTTTTATGCTATCTCTTTTACTCAAAGTAATGTTTACTTTTTCTTCGTGTGAACTATCGAACGCAGTGCTCTCTCTGGCTACGTAAGGGTGTAATCTATAGGTACATGTACGTAATGTAATAGTATAAATGGGAAAGATTAGATTTTTGTTTGTTTGTATTGAATTTGCTTCAAAACCACTGGACCGATCTGAATAATTCTTCTAGTGTTGGATATCTCAAATATCGAAGAAGGCTAAAGGTTACATAACGTCCTGAAATTTACTATTACTTTGGTGTTAGATATATGTTTAGTAGGAATAGGTAAAATTTCCGAAACACATTTTTTTATCATAGTGAATCTACGATTAAAAGTAAAATAAACCAATCAATAATGTAGCGATAAATTTTCACAGTGCAATTAGTATATACCTAATACCTACCAACCACCTCTTCTGCGGCCAAGCAACGTTGCCGCTGCGTTCGAAACCGTGCGCGAGCGGTAGTACCCACCAGGTACCACCGCTCGGGCGCACACGGCGGGAACGTTGCACGCGCGCGCTGCCGCACAGTGGCTCGAAACGGCAAATGATGGACATAGGGCTGTTTTTGATGCAGATCGTAAGCCGTCAAAATATGAACAAAATGTATGAAACGTCACATGTTTTGGTCTCTAGGTTACAAACCAGAGCAGCTTACGCACTCTAACTTTTAGGCATGTTAGTTCAACTCATATCTCTCATTTGACACCACAAACAGCTTGCTATATCGATGACTTTGGAAAATAGAAGCCATTGAAAATACTCTATTTTCAATTGAATTTTTTATGACCAAATCTTTAACTATCGTGGTTTTTTTTACTAATCGCTAGAGCTTCTTTATAAAAACATAAAATATTTTATAAAAACATTCAAAACATTAATATTTTCCGAGAAAATCGGCATTATTTAAAAAGTACTAGAAATTTTGGCCTTTAGCATCAAAACCAAAGTCGATAACTTTCATCACTGAGGCGTGTTAGTTCAACTCTTTACCTTTAACAAGGCACCACAAACCACACAAACAGCTTGATCCATTTGCGACTTGCGGAGCATTTAATTTTTTAGAGTAAAAAAATTATGAGCAATCTTTAATATTTTTTTTTTATTGCTGCCTATCGCAAGGGCTCTTCGGAGAAACATAAAAGATTCTATAAAAAAATTGAAAACATTCATATTTTCTAAGGAAATCGGCATTATTGTAAAAAAATAAATATTAATAAGCCGATTTTCTTAGAAAATATTAGTTTTTTTTTTAGAAAATACTACACATTACTACCTACTTACTATCTACTTCTTTCTTAACTTACCTTTAAAACTTTTTCGCAAACTAAACATTTTGAGGTCTTATTATTATCCTCAAGATTGAAATATCTGTAAACTTTGATGATTTTTTTTCGCCCCATTTCGCTTTTACCAACTGATGCGCAAATTCCGCCGCGCGTGGCGCGGATTTGTAATATGAATAAGTTTGGCAACTTCGCGTATTTATCGTTATAATAACGTTATTTTTGCAGTTAAAATTTCGTTCTGTTACTCGTAAAACGTTATACAAAAGATCGATAACGAAATGTTTGCTGAGATATCGATACTATTATAACGTTTTTATAACGTTAAAGGTTTAAAGAATTTATTTACTCATAAAAGACATAAGTCCACTTACAATGAGTATTAGTAAGTACTTATCATTAGGTTAGTTTCAGAACTTTCGGAGAACATTTATCAAAATATCTTATCTATAATATATTCTCTAAGTTTGTTTTTAAATTTATTAACTGTTTCACATTGTTTTATCTCTTTCGGTAATTCATTATACATCTCTGCACCTTCAAACATTATATTTTTCCGACCATATGTTTTTGTTCTAAAGTTATGTAATTTTATTTTATCAGTATTTCTAAGATTGTGCTTAAATTTTCTTTTAGTAAATTCTATATTAATATGTATTTCATTAGTAAGTATTTTTCTAATTAGTATGCATGTTGTGTATGTATATAGTTGTTGTAGATTAAGTAGCTGTGTTTCTTTGTATAAAGCTCGGGTGTTTGTCAATTTTTTGTATCTAAACAATGTTTTAATTATTTTGTTTTGTGTTATTTGTAAATCTTTAAGGTTTGATTTAGCAGCCGACCCCCATACTTCGATTAGGTATTGTAAATGTGATTTGACCAATGAGTTATATATATCAAGACATACGCTTCGCGGTATACATCCCACTGACTTACGTAGCAATCCGTTCAATGAGGATAGTTTGGATCTGATATGTTGTATATGTTCATTCCAAGTAAGCTTATCGTCCAGTTGTAGACCTAGATATCTTTCACAATGAGACTGGTTTAGTTTAGTATTATTTATTGATAAGGGGGGATAATTCGGTATTTTTTTATTTTTAGCTTTAAATATCATGTATGAGGTTTTCTTCGCATTTACTGTGAGCAGATTACTACGACACCATACGTTGAATGTGGATAGGTCATTTTGCGCTGTACATATTAAGTCGCCAAGGTTAGGACCAAAGTAAAATAGGCAGGTATCATCAGCATACATCGTTACATGTCCTGCCAAACCTATTTTACTTATATTGTTAACATAAATGAGAAACAGCAAAGTTCCGATCACGGACCCTTGTGGAATGCCGTAAGTCAGTTTTTGAGGTGTACTTTCATTGTTTTCTATTCGTACGACTTGATACCTATCACTCAGATACGATTTGAACATTTTCAGTGCTTTGTCTGTTATACCTAAGTCTTGGAGCTTCTCTAAAAGGATATTGTGACTGACTGTATCGAACGCTTTTTTGAAGTCTATAAAAATACCTAAACAGAATTTTTTCGCGTCAATATTATTTTTAATCATTGTAACTAAATCAACAGTAGCGGAGAGTGTGTTGGATTTGGATTTGGATTGTTGGACGTTAAACATTCTGTTATGGATAACGTTTTAAGTCCCTGCTTGCCATACTATGTTTGTTTCCAGGAATTCATCTCTATCAATCAACACTATCGATGGTATAAAACTATATGACGATTATTTTCTTGCAAAATCAACAGGTTCGATTCCTGGCTAAGGTAATGATTTTTTCAAAAATCTAATGATGCAGTTTTAGTCGAAATTGGGCACGCAACTCCTTTCGCCATTTTTCGCTATCTCTTATAGTTTAGGATATAGTCCCGAAGGCCCATGTAAAAAAATCACCCTGTATATGGATTTTACGAAGCAAGACAAACATCATCTTTATTTTTTATGTAAGTACTAGCTGTACCCTGCGCTTTGATTTAAAATGTTCTTCGAAATGATATAATTCCCTATTTCAATTGTGGAAATTTTCAAATAATGCTGAAAAAAAAAGTCGTTCACTATTTCTAGACCTAGCTGTTTCCGTTGTCCTTTTTCACCCGTTGAAACATCTCTCTAATCAATCTGTTAGCTTGTCAAATTACTTACACGGGTTACATTCCCTGTAAGAGGCGACACCATAAGAGTCGATAAGGTTCTGGAAGCCTCTGGTGAAACGGTTCGTGCGGTTGAATGTTGGAGGTTCCTCGTCGGTTTCAATGCAGTTTAGGAATGATGGAATCGAGCTACCGCATGCGTTCTGCAAAAGGGAAGAACAATTAAGGAAAAAGGTCTTAAAATCCAGAGTACTAGAATCTACATAAACGTCATTGGAAATAATTGTACGAAGGAATAAAATCAGCTGCCTAAGTCTGGTCTGTCGATTTCTAGGCAAACGTGCTCTAATACCCACAATCAATCCTATGAGATTGCATAGTGCGTGCGAACGCATAAGACGCTGATTCGTTATAGTGAAGAGAGGACCACAATATTGACCAATCATAGGGCCGCATTTAGCGCAGTGCGTTCACTTAGGGGCTGTCCAAACTGTCGATTAATCACATGTTTTTTTTTTGGCATTTTTAACCCCCTTGGTGATACATGGTGAGGTTTAAGACTACCCCCCTCCCCTCCCCCCTATATCACGTGTATTTTTAGTAAGTACCTTTTTTATATTTATAAAATACCTGTATTATATAATTTTAAAAAAGGTATAAGTAGCATCTAATTTTATTACATACTAGCGACCCGCCCCGGCTTCGCACGGGTATTTTATGCATGTATTAGGTATACATGTAAACCTTCCTCTTGAATCACTCTATCTATTAAAAAAAACGCATCAAAATCCGTTGCGTAATTTTAAAGATTTAAGCATACATAAGGATATAGGGACAGAGAAAGCGACTTTGTTATACTATGTAGTGATAGAAAATTAATCGCCGCTTTTCGGTTGAGTATAATATGGCGCGTTTGCCGAAAAAATAATTACACGTGATATATTACTACTACTTTGACGACCCAGTTGGCATAATGCTCTCATCTATGCCGGACTGCCAAACACAGGGTTCCGGGTTTGATTCCCGCCTCAGACAAGTATTTATGCTTAGATATTTGTCTGCGGTCTGGTTGTTTCTATGTATTATAAGTATATATTTACAAAAGAAAAGTATATAAGTAGTAGGTATATCCGTTGTTTAGCACCCATAACACAAGTCTAGTTACTTAGCTTGGGGCTAGATGGTGATGTGTGGAATGTCCTGCAATATTTATTATTTATTTATTATTATTACTACACCCCCCTCCGCCCTTGTGATATTTCGTGATTTTATGGACCCCCCCTTTCGAGCATCACGTGTTTAATGGACAATATCCAAGAGCAACTTAAGTACTGTTTGTTTGCTTCGCCTTACCGATCCATCAGCCAAAGCCTTCTGTACATTCGGCAGGTCAGCAGTTGGCACCCAACACTCGCCAATCAAGCACTTCTTAGTAACGTCCATGTTGAACAGGTTTAATGTGTGGTAGATGGCCTTCATCTTGCGGACCATGATGGTCCAGCTGGCCAGTTCCTTGGCCACGCTGGCTAGTACGCGCTGGCGGTGGTCGCGGGTTTGATTCAACACCTGGGAATTTTCGTGCAATTGGTAAAGTGATTTTGGATGTATTCTGTTTCCAAGCATGATATTATGGTGCCTTGCCCTTAACTAACCAAATCTTCTAATGCTTTTTATTAAAACTCCGAAGCAGCACTAGCACAGTAAGATTCTCTAAGTATGTAAATCTTTGACATAAATCGTGATCGCCCTGATTTTGCGATTGAGGAATTTGAGTTTGACAATTACAAAATTAGCTAAGCGGTAAATAATGACTAGATGATAAATTAATGATAGGATTTGTTTAAGTCATTGTTACCATCTAAAATATTCAAGGCGTTGTAGTCTCAGGCACTACAACGCCTTGAATAGAGTATAGATTAAAGTTACTGGCGCTCTGTAATTATTTAGATTAGATGGAAAATGCCAATATTATTACCATGTTGAGATCCTCAAGCCTGGTGCGGACACCCTTGACCATGTCCTGACGTTCAGTATTGGAAGGCGGGCACGGGTACAGCGACGCATGGAACCCGGTGCACACCTTCTTGATGCGAGACTTCAACTGTTCACCTTGGAAGAACGCCACGAATACTGTCTTGTAGATCTCGTTACCCTGGAAATTTGATTTTAAATCATATTTTATGTTAAAAGTCCGCAAAATGTTCTTGGCACCAATAAAACTAACGCGATGGCGCCTGACTTTGAAAAAAATACCACAGTGTTCTCTTAGTCGACCCGGTTGGCACAATGGTCACCATGCCGGACTGACAAACACAGTGGTCTGGTTGTTTCTATGTATTATAGGTATATATTGACAAAAGAAAAGTATATAAGTAATACCTATATCCGTTGTCTAGCCATAACACAAGTGTAGTTAAGTACTTAGCTTGGGGCTAGATGGCGATGTGTGGAATGTCCCGCAATATTTATTTAGTCGATTCAAATATCGATACGAAAGTAGGTAGGTACCATCAATACTTGGCTTGCTTGACTTGCTTAGACTGCAAAAAACGCAGTTAGTTTAAATCAGTAATTCTGTGTAGTTTTACACCAATAGCTTGCATTTGTCCTCATCTTACGTGATGGGAAACCACGATGAGGTCTAGGATGTAGCATGCTCGCCTAGAAAGAGAAGGGCTGGCCTGGACAACATGATGGAACGCGAGGAATCACTTGGCATAATACCAGAATGGTGTTAAAAGGAATGCAATTATTGTTTAATATACTCACAGTACTAGGATCTTCAAGTGGCTTATCCAACTCGGCGCGTCTCAGGAAGACGTTTCCTCGTGAAATGCGCCACAACATACGTTCGAATGCGGGTACCCTCTCGCGGTTTACCACACCCGCGACGAAGCCAAGTCGGCCGCGTGCCGCTTGTTGTTGTCCAGTCTCGTCGGATATTAGCGACCTAAGGAGTTCATTATGCATAATTTAACAATACAAACCCTTTTCAACACCCTTTGCATGCGAAACAAGCGTCTAACTAACCCGAAAAAGGATTAAGACCACACATGCTTACGATAGTTTTCGGATAGGGCAATTCGTTTTTGTGCTTTAACGAAAGGAATATGGACTAAGTATGAGTATACTAACGTGTTAGGTTTTTATTAATTTCGGAGTATTTTATATCAATTTTATTAAGTTTTGTTAATTTAAGAATGTTTTATTTGACTTTTTCGTAATATTTATTAAACTAGTGTTAGAAATATATCTAGAAATAACAACTCGTATTGAATTCAAGTAGGAATACTTATACATTTAATCATTAATTACACATGTTACATACATAGAAAAATAGTTATAGGACACATAATACATAATCAACTCTAAATGCAGAAACACCTTTATTTTAAACAATTAAACTAAATACAAAATACTTAACTTGAGAACAATATAAACCACTGATTCTACTTATAATGACACTGTCGTTGCGAAGATACTTTTCAAAAGGCCCCGCATCAACCGTTCTCTTCTGTTTTTATACCCGAGGATCACGCCACTGCAACAGCCACGCCCCTTACAGTTCATGGTGTTGCCTGTCAATATCTCGGGTTGCCAACACGGCCATTCTGCATGGGGTCAGCCCCTGACACCCCACGAGGCCAGATAAAATTCTGAAACAAACCACTTGTTTAGCAAAATATAAAAAACATATAATATATATTTTTATCTTCTTTAGTCAAATATTGCACCGTGAACTCTTTATAATCCATCCGATTCTTTATAATCCATACCCATACCACTCAATCCTAAAGAGCTTATGCTGCACTTAGATATAACATGGTATTTATTTAATGGAAAATCGGTTAAAAGTGAAATATTTTGCACTTAAAGAGCCTTTCGCATCACTTAAGCGTACCAAATTAATTTCACAACTTTAAAAGGACCTTACACAATATTATGACGTGTTTAAAGAGCCTTACGCATCACTTAAACGTACCAAATTAATTTCACAACTTTAAAAGGACCTTACACAATATTATGACGTGTTTAAAGAGCCTTACGCATCACTTAAACGTACCAAATTAATTTCACAACTTTAAAAGGACCTTACACAATATTATGACGTGCAATATTTAAGTAAAGCTACAAATTTTATTTGGGCTCGCTGAGAGTAAATATCTTGTAAGATGTTAACATAAACGCCAACATGTCAAACTACGGCCTATTACTACCACCGCTTTGTGTTCACTTTGGGAATTATAAAGTTTTATTTATAAATAAATATTGTCGGATATTTCACACAGCGCCATCTAGCCCCAAGCTAATCAACTAGACTTGCGTTACAGACGTCGTCAAAATAAGATTCTAAATAAATGAATAAAAACTTTAAGGAAAAATACCTAAATATATTATATACCTATATGAATGTCCTACTAATAGTTATTTGCCAACACGGTGCTTACCTTAGGTCTTTGACTTCATATCGATCATTACCAATTACTTTTACAATTTGAAATGGGCCCTTATAAGTTGGCATCAACTTCTTACTTTGGCCGTCATTATTTTTGCTCTGAATTTTTATTAATACCAGATCGCCCTCTTTATATATTCTCGCTTTTATTCGAGACTTATCAAATTGTTCTTTTTGTATTTGAGCATTGGCTTTAATATTAAAATCTACGCTCTTACGCAGGTCAGATACATCAATTAAATCCGCGTTATCAGGTTCTGGCGCTAACATATTATCACTGTCTGTACGCAAGCGATACCCAAAGAAAACTTCACTAGGGACTGCTTTCGTAGTCTTATGTATGGTACTATTAAGACCCTGCTGCAATATTTTAATGTATTGGTCCCAACTATCGTCAGTAGTATTTGCACCTAAAGTTTTCATACAATCAAGAATTGTCTTATTGAATCTTTCGGCTTGACCGTTTGAACGAGGCATGCCTGTCGCTGCTACGTGTAATCGGATATTTTTATTTTTACAATACATTTTAAATTCTTTAGATGTAAACGCGGTACCTGCGTCTGTAATTACACGTCTAGGATTGCCGAATATCTTTGCTACATGATCTAATTCTTTGATGACTTCGGAAGTTTTAGTAGAACGAACCGCGGATACAAAAACAAATTTTGTAAATGAATCGACAACCACTAATAAATACTTATTTTTGCGTTTAGTTTCGACAAATGGGCCCAAATGGTCCATATGTAATGTATGAAAGGGTTGTGCGTACTTTGGCAAAGGGTACAATTCGCCCTCTTTGCGACCCGCCTTATTCTTAAAATATATGCAATTTAAACAGTTTTTAACATATTTTTTCACTTTATGTCTTAATCGCGGAAACCAATAGTTATATTGAATACGTTCGACCGTTTTATTCAAAGAAAAATGACCCAAATCATCATGATTACACTTAATTATCTGCCAAATACAACTTTTGGGAACTACCCACTTACGACCCTGGTTCGTTCTTCTATAAACCTTATAACCTAAAAGCTCATAATTATCAAATACGTTCTTATTACTATCGGCATCACCTGACTCTAAGGTTTGTTTTATTTTCACCAAATCTTTATCTTGCAACTGAACCGATAAAAGCCAATCTGCTTCCGTTATAGATAGAACTAATTCAATCTCATTTTGTTACCGGTCTGGACCGGGTTTCGACTTAATGCATCAACATGTTGCATACGCGCGCCCTCTCTGTGAATTATTTGAAATGAAAATTCTTGTGTTGAAAGTACCCAACGGGCTATGCGTGGAATGATCTCTTTTTTCGTAAGAGCATACCGCACCGCACTACAGTCTGTAATAATTTTGAAAGTGGAACCTAATAAATAAAGCCTGAACTTTTGTAATGAGCAAACAATGGCAAGAAGTTCTAATTCAAATGAATGGTACTTTTTTTTCATCATTAGTTGTTTGTCTACTATAAAAGTGAACCGGTTTTTCACCTTCGCTTGTCACTTGCATTAATATACCAGCAATCCCCTCCCTACTGGCATCGGTGTACAATATGCTTTCTTTTGTAGGATCAAAAATCAATAGAACACTATCCGAGGTTAATTTTTCTTTCAATACTTGAAAAGCCTGAACGTGGGAGTCTTCCCACCTCCAAGTACTGTCTTTTTTCAGTAATTTAGTTAGCGGAGCCGATAAAATGGCACAATTTTTAATAAATTTTCTAAAATAGCTAATCAAGCCCAGAAATTGTCGAAGCTGATGCACAGACTTGGGGGTAGGGAAATGTTTCACGGCTTCTAACTTAGCTTCATTAGGCATAATCAAATTAGGCTTAACTTTATATCCAAGAAACTCTATTTCGGTTTTGAAAAAATGGCATTTCTTCAAATTAAGGGTGAGGCCCGCTTCACTGAAAATTCGAAGAACCCGCTCTAAAAGTTCTAGATTTTCTTCTACCGTTTGGGATAGCAAATATACGTCATCTATATAAATAATTACATTACCGAACCTTAAATTACCAAGTACTTGGTTCATCATCTTTTGAAAACAAGCTGGTGCATTTACCAACCCAAACGGCATCCTGAGAAACTCATAGTGACCGTCTTCTGTGATAAAAGCAGTTTTTTCGATTGAATTTTGATCCTTACTCATTAAAAGCTGATAGTACCCGCTTTTAAGATCTAAACTCGTGAATATTTGATGCCCTTGAAGTCTATCTACGAGATCCTCAATACGGGGCATTGGGTATTTATCTTTGACGGTAATTTTATTTAGCAAACGATAATCTATACATAATCGTTTCTCTCCATTTTTCTTACTTACTAGAACCGCTGGACTTGCGTAGGGGGAACTACTATTTTGAATAATATTATTTTTAAATGTGGGGACTTAAATGGCCTACATTCTATTGGACGAGAATCATTTACCGTTATTACCATTTCATAATTATTAACTTTACCTAATTCCGCTACATTAGTTGCGATACACTCAGAATATTTTTTAAACAAATGAATTAGTTCAGCGCGATGGGAATCTGCGTCGAATTCTAGCTCAGTAACTGTATTACAAAATTCCGTAAATTTATTTGCATAATCAAACTTAAGGACATCACCGACCCGCGAGTATATCAAATCAGGCCGTTCGGTCACATTCCTCCCAATCAAAATATCGCATCCCATTAATACATCAATAATATATAATTCTACATTTTCAATATGAACAGAATCGATTTCAAGTGTCACCTTAATCATTTGGGTAACTTGCTTTGAAGAATCTTTAGAAAACCCTTGTAATTCTATGGGGGTAGGTAGGTCAAAACATTTTAAATGTTGGTTTTTCACTATAAATTCTGAGATAAGAGAGCAACTACTACCGGTATCTATAAAGGCGTCGTGTTCCAGAACATTATCTATTTTTATTTTCTTTACAAATTTATCGCGGGTATTTGGAGAAGATACAAACTTAACTTCTGAATTTGGAGGGTTATTCTCAGACTTAATATTTGAATTCTTTTTATGGAAGCAAACAGATTCTAAATGGCCTCTCTTACCACAGAAATCGCACTTATTTTGATCACACTGATTCCGTTTATGATTATTTCGCTTTATAAGTACGACTATGTAGGAAACTAGCTAATTGTTCACAGGTACTAAAACTATTTGACTCGATATTACTATCCCCAATGTTACCTAACAAAATCGATATAATATCTTGATCGGAAAAGTTTAAATTTAAACGGTCAATCCTACATTTTTGATCGAAGTAAAATTCATATAATGATTGGTTGTCAAACGGTTTTTTCTCAATTATAGCCTTTAATAACTCGAACATATTTCGTTGGATTTTAAAACTATCAGACAGTTTTTTATGCCAATCAAGCCATTTCCATGACGGCCACATGTTATTTGTACGTAATAAGGAATCATACCATACTTTCGCGGAACCCTTTAATTTATTTAAAGCCTGATAACGGATTATTTCATCGGACCAAGAAAACGTATTAGCATAAGATTGTATAATATTAAGCCACACATTGATATCATCCTTCAGGGGATCAAATTCTGGTATTATATTATTTAAAGTAGTAGAATTGGGCTGACTCACGGTTCTGGTATCGTAAGATACCTGCTTTGGTCCTGGACGTTCCTTTGAAGTTGGACGTTCCCTTGATGCTGAGCGTTCCCTTGATGTTGGACGTTCCTTCGATCCTGAGCGTTGACTTCTTTTTCTAGTTTGCGGCGGTGACCTGGCGCCACTAGAGGCACTAGACCCTCTAGATACCCTTCGTCGGCGACGTGAGGTCATCCGTCGTTTTCTTTCTCTGCCCATGATTATCGGTTCTTGTCACTTCTGATGTTAGAAATAAATCTAGAAATAACAACTCGTATTGAATTCAAGTAGGAATACTTATACATTTAATCATTAATTACACATGTTACATACATAGAAAAATAGTTATAGGACACATAATACATAATCAACTCTAAATGCAGAAACACCTTTATTTTAAACAATTAAACTAAATACAAAATACTTAACTTGAGAACAATATAAACCACTGATTCTACTTATAATGACACTGTCGTTGCGAAGATACTTTTCAAAAGGCCCCGCATCAACCGTTCTCTTCTGTTTTTATACCCGAGGATCACGCCACTGCAACAGCCACGCCCCTTACAGTTCATGGTGTTGCCTGTCAATATCTCGGGTTGCCAACACTAGCAACATACACCATTACCGGTAGTCAATTGAGGGTGTTAAAGAAATAAAATAAAAAAAGACGTTTCGTGGACGGGTTGGGCGTTGTCCGGCATTCGATTGGGAGCTTTTGTGCTGTGCGGTGCTAAGATTATAACGAGTGGTTTTGTGATTAAGTACGTTGGAGTGTAACAGTTTAAAGAGATTATAAGGATTTATATTAGCATAAAAGTGAGTATTATTCCATACCGTATTAGTTATAACCCTCCCTGGGCTGAAAGCTTACATTTCAGAAGTGACAAGTACCACGTGCCTCTTGCGCCAAAATGGATTTAGAATTAACGATTAGGTTCTTTATTGCGTGTTCTGTGTAACGTAGTGACGACGATAATAATTATTAGAACCTGTCTAGATACGAATCTATCCTGATGTCCTCGAGGGCAATAATAATTGTCCTACCTATTTACCTACTAACACTAAATCGCCTTTGGCCAAGATAACATATTTCTTGTTTTCTTGTCTATAATCTTCTAATATACCTACTGTTTTATGTTTTTATTCTTGGATTATGAAGCGAGTAGAAAATATATAACCTATTGCTCACTTAACTGTGAAAATATTCTGGTTTGTTCATTAGAGTGTCATTATATTTCAGTGTTAACATGTTTAGTATACCTACTACTGTATTTACTGTATTGTACTGTACTGTATTTTTATTACTGTATACCTACCTGTATTTTCGTTCTTTTGCATTAATCGTCCTTGACAAACCAATCACGGTCTCAGGCTGTCGGTAAATATAGGAGAAATCGGTTTAGTATAGATTCTGAGAAAATAAAACTCATAGCCCTTTTGTTAATTGAATTTATAACTACAATTTATGCGTAGGTAAAAGAATTTATTCGTTGCTAATGTATTTTAAGAACATTTACATAGGTATTTATCTCCGAGTTTCAGACAATGGATCGGAACGCCTCCGCACTGCGTCGATTGACAACGCCGCCGGAACGACGACGCCGTAGCAGGGAGTCGTCAAGGCGGAGTCCAATGGATCGCAGTAGGAGTCCACTGCGGCGAGGCGTGAGAAGTAGAAGCAGGAGTCGCTGCGACTTAGAACGCGAATTGGCAAGAGAAAGAGATCGCGTTGCTGTACTGGAAGCGGAAGCTTTGCGATTAAGGCGCGGCTCGTCACGGCGAACCAACTCCAATGAAGGTCATCAGTCTCGTGGCGGCCTTCGTGGGGAGACCAGCAATGATGAGCATCGGCGACTACCTGAGGGAGGTAGCAGGGGCAAAACTTCCTCGTCAGCTCCGAGGAATAACCATTGCCGGAGGTCGAGCGACTGCGGCGAGCGCGAGCCACACTACCAAAACAGGTCATGTAGTCCTACATTTTCATCTAAAGACGTAAGCAAATTATTGAGTGCTTTAGGTCAACATAAGTCTCAGGTGCATACCCTGGCAAATTCAGCATCACATAGTCTTAATCATAGAAATATTCTTCCTGATTTTGATCCCTGTACCAAGGGACAGAGAATAGATATTTGGATTAAAAAGGTAAATGAATGTGCCAGTGTATACGACTGGGACGAGAGAACTACAGTTCACTTTGCAATGCAGAAACTCCAGGGATTGGCCAAAATCTGGTATGATAGCCTCAATTCCATATTATTTTCTTGGGCCGAATGGCAGCAAAAACTACTAGATGCATTTCCATTTGAGCAGAATTATGGCCAGTCCCTGGAAGATATGCTGAAGAGGAAAAGTAAATTTAATGAACCTCTAGAAATATATTATTACGAAAAATTAGCTATGTTAAATCAGTGTGATATTCAGGGCAAACGTGCGGTTGATTGTTTAATACACGGGTTACATGATAGAACTTTACGGTCTAGTGCGAACGCTCTTCGTTGCTCTCAGCCGGAACAACTCTTGTCATTTTTAATGTCCAACAAAGATATTGCGCCCCAGTATGACAGGTCAAATTTTAAGGGGAAGCCCTTGAGCGAAGTCAATACCAAGAATACCGGTTTTAATAGGGCTTTTAGTAGTCAGATATTTTGCTTCAATTGCAAGGAGAAGGGGCACCCTGTATCCAAATGTCTTAAACCAATCGTGCATTGTACTAGGTGAAAAAAATATGGACACATATTAGAAAATTGCATGGTTCGTATTGATAATCTTTCGAATAAGGCATCTGATGTGCCAAAAACAATGCGTATCATTGCATCTTCAGGTGGCTCCAAATTTATAAAACAATGCGTAGTTAATGGAGCCACGTTCAAATCTTTTGTCGACTTTGGTAGCGAGGTGTCATTGATTAAAATGTCTGTAGTTACTGCCTTATCCTTGCCTATTGAAGCTAAATCCACTCCTATTAGAGGATTTGGAAATGACCTTGTGTATTCTATAGGTAGAGTCAAAGTCACCTTAGAAATAGATGGTGTCGAAGCTGTAGTGGTGTGTCTAGTTGTTGGTGATGCATATCTCGACGTACCGATACTGGTAGGCCAATCATTTACAGAACAACCTCACCTCTTGGTCTTGAAGAATGTAGATACATTGAAGTTTTATGACGTAAATTTAGAATTACCCGCGGTACAGAGAGATGAAATAGATGAATCGTCCCATAGGGTAGCGATCATGGCAGATGTACATATTTTTGGTCCATCTTCTGTTAAGGTGATGGTAGAGTCTGTAGGTGAGGGAACCATTCTCTTGAATGATAAGATTGTAGGAAGACCGGTTGAACAGGTTGTCATTCATGGAGGTATATATCATGTCAAGGGTCAAATTACCAATGTTTATATTACGCCGATAGATAGGAATGCTTTCATGCCTCAAGGAATGATAATAGGTAGAGGAAAAAAGGTTCAGGTTGTTAATCGCATTATATCGCCATCTAGCGACGCTGTACACCCGGAAATTAGGGACATTGATGTATCACAGGTTCAGTTTGGTAGTTCCATTGATGACTTTCAGAAACAGAAGTTGATTGAATTATTGCAAAGATTTCGACACTGTTTTGCATCGTCTCTGAAGGAGTTAGGTTGCACTAACATTACAGAAATAAGAATTGAATTAAATAGTCATAAGCCTATCGTCTATAGACCTTACAGACTTTCTCACAAAGAGCGTGAACAGGTTCGAGAAATGGTTGGTGAAATGCTTGAATCCGGTATAGTCAGAGAATCTATTTCAGAGTTCTCCAGTCCCATTATACTGGTTCGCAAAAAGGATGGTAAAATGAGGTTATGCGTCGATTATAGACTCCTGAATTCAATAACCGTCAAGGAGCGGTATCCCATGCCCATTATAGAGGATGAGATCTCAAGACTTTCTGGTCAGTCATTCTTCGTCACTTTGGACTTAGCTTCTGGGTATTACCAGGTGCCGATCGCAGAGAATTCCAAAGCTTACACGTCATTTGTCACGCCGGATGGACAGTACGAATTCAATCGCATGCCGTTCGGGCTGGCAAATGCGCCCGCGGTATTCCAACGTATGATGAATAAGGTTTTGGGTTCTTCTAGGTTTTCAGAAGCAACGGCTTATATAGATGACGTTTTAATCTATGGAAAATCTGTGAATGAATGTCTACAGCGATTAGAAAATGTATTACGTCTTATTGATGGGGCAGGACTGACTCTCAATTTGTCGAAATGTACTTTTCTTCAGGATAAGATTTCGTATTTGGGATATGAGATAAGTGGCGAAGGCGTGAGACCTGGAGACACAAAGGTGCAAGCAGTTCAAGATTTTCCGGTCCCTACTAATGTTCATTCAGTCCGACAGTTCCTCGGTTTAGTAGGTTATTTTCGTAAATTCGTGAGAAATTTCGCAATTTTAGCTAATCCACTCAATAAATTATTGAGGAAAGAAGCGGAGTGGAGCTGGGGTAAGGAACAGGAGGAGGCTTTCGCGGTTCTGAAGAAGAGTTTGATTCATAGGCCCATACTGACAATTTATAATCCAAACGCAGAGACAGAACTCCATACAGATGCCAGTAAGATTGGTATAGGAGGTATCTTGCTTCAACGTACACGCGAAGGTGATTCTTTTCTTCCCGTAGCATACTACAGTCGCCAGACATCACCCGAAGAAAGGAATTTCCACGCCTATGAACTTGAGACGTTAGCGGTTATTTGTTCACTTAGAAAATTTAGGGTTTATTTGATAGGACAGAATTTTAAAATAGTCACGGACTGCAGCGCCTTGCGTTCAACGTTTTCAAAGCGGGACTTAATTCCGCGTATAGCTCGATGGTGGCTGTCGTTACAGGAATTTAATTGTAATGTGGAGTATCGTGCCGGTTCGAGGATGACACACGTGGACGCCTTATCACGTAATCCCATTCTTAACAGCGATGATTTACTTGAGTCTGAACAGCTACCATCTGTTATGTCCATTTCTAGTGAGGATTGGCTCCATACACTGCAGTTGGGTGATGGTGAAATAGAGCGCATTAAGGATATGTTAACCTCAGATATTGATGCAGATGGACCAAAGTATATCAAAGAAAACTACGTCGTTAAGGATAATAAAGTTTACAGGTGTTTGGAGGGAGGTCGTGATAACTTGCGGTGGGTAGTGCCAAAGGGGGCTAGATGGCAGATTTGTCGTATGAACCACGATGACATTGGTCACTTTGGGGTAGATAAAACATTGGATAGGATTAGGAAAACATATTGGTTCCCTAAAATGTCAAGATTCGTAAAGAAGTATGTCGAAGCCTGCATTGAGTGTGCGTATGCCAAGAAAACTTCTTCGAAGGAGGGACACTTGCACCCAATCACTAAAGTGGAGATACCATTTCATACTTTGCATTTAGATCATCTTGGCCCCTTTGTACGCTCTAAGAGAGGAAATTCTTACCTTTTGGTTATTGTAGACGCATTCACTAAATTCGTTTTTATTAGGCCTGTTCGTAACACGAAAACTCAATCAGCTATTAGGGTTCTAGAAGACATCTTTAATATCTTCCGCAATCCTGATCGTATCATTAGTGACAGGGGCACATGTTTCACCTCTCATGCTTTCAAACGTTTCTGTCTCGATAAGGGCATCAAACACGTTTTGAATGCTGTCGCTAGTCCTAGGTCGAATGGGCAGGTAGAACGGTATAACCGTACTATTCTCAATTCATTAAGAGCCCAGAATTTGAATAGCGATGAGAAGGATTGGGATAACAAAATAGGTAAAATACAGTGGGGCATGAATAATACCCGTCAAAAGACCACCGGTAGGACTCCAACCGAGGTTATGTTTGGATTAAGTATGAATTCTGAGGTAGATCCAAGAATGAATGAGATAGTAGACGAAACACGCGAAAACAATAACCTAGATTTGGTTCGCAGCGAGGTAACAGATAGGATTAGGACAGAACAACAAAAGCAAAAGGAATATTATGACAAAAATAGGCGCCCAGCTCGTGTTTTTAAAGAGGGCGAATTGGTTAAAATATCTAAGACTACTTTTAACAATGACGGCAAAAGTAAGAAACTTCTTCCGTCATACATAGGGCCGTATAGAGTTGTCGAGGTTCTGGGAAGCGATCGCTACAGATTGGCTTCTATACCAGGCTTTAGTAATGCTAAGAACAAACGTAAGACAACAGTAGCCGCAGACCGCATGTTGCCTTGGGTACACATTGCAGCACTGAATGTTAATGATGAAAGTGAACATGAAATCGGTTCGGAGTGCGATGATGTTATGGAGAGCTGAATGTTTTTAAAATACCTAGATATAATTATACAAGATTAATATTTGTAATCAGAAGCTATTAGTTATTTAATTGAAAATATTATTATACGTAGGTAATTCATGATATATTATAATGGAATTTGGTTGGTAAACGCATTTTCATGTTCAGAATATTTAATTGATTATATAAACTGGTTATATGATAAGGGACAGTGTTATTAGTAGTGGGAAGGAAGGGTCCACGAAAGTCACTGTTTGGATGTGTCTACTGTGAGAAGGAAGGGTTCACAGGCGACACATATTCGGATAGGATTGTTGGTGAGATGGATTGCTTCACTAACATTCCTATATGGATGAGCGTATCTGTGAGAAGAGTGGGTTCACAGATGCCTCATATTATGGATAGGTCGGTCTGTGGGGTATTGAGGCTCCCAGGTTGATCCTATATTATCTGGATAGGATCACCAACGAAGAAATATGGTCTCGCTAGTGAATCCTATATACAGGATGTGTTTATTTCATGTTTTAATTTCTATATTTGATTTTGTATTTTATTTAATAAATTCGGGCAAATAAGAAATTTAGGATGTACTTAGTTTACGAGTATGAAAAGGAATTTGTAGGCATATAAAATGATTGTATGCTTATTTGGTTTTATGAAATAATTTAAATGAAGTTTATTATGATGTACTATTTTAAGTTTAAGTTGAAATGTTATGTTTCTTCCGTTTGCAACAACCCGTGCACGAGTGTTAGGTTATGCAACCTTGCTGAGACGTCTTGGCTGCGTGCATGAGGACATGCACGGAGTCAGGATGGTCGAGTGTTAGGTTTTTATTAATTTCGGAGTATTTTATATCAATTTTATTAAGTTTTGTTAATTTAAGAATGTTTTATTTGACTTTTTCGTAATATTTATTAAACTAGCAACATACACCATTACCGGTAGTCAATTGAGGGTGTTAAAGAAATAAAATAAAAAAAGACGTTTCGTGGACGGGTTGGGCGTTGTCCGGCATTCGATTGGGAGCTTTTGTGCTGTGCGGTGCTAAGATTATAACGAGTGGTTTTGTGATTAAGTACGTTGGAGTGTAACAGTTTAAAGAGATTATAAGGATTTATATTAGCATAAAAGTGAGTATTATTCCATACCGTATTAGTTATAACCCTCCCTGGGCTGAAAGCTTACAAACGATTTTTTAAATTTTAGATAAACACGACATAGGTACATTGTATAGAGCAAAGCGGCCCAATACCTGATTTTAACTAAAATGAAACAGTTCTGACTGCAATAAATTGAAGGTTGTAAAATAGGTTCACGATTAACCGTCCCCCTGCGGTAAACGGTCCCCCGGTCAAGATTTATTTCACGATTGACGGTCCCCCTATGCTAACACTGGGAGACCGTCAATCGTTGAACAGTTAATTGTATTTCTGGTGACAACCCAGAACACAATACAATGGTTGACAATAAATGTAAAATATACGGGCGAAAGTTTTACGTGACAACAACTGTGCTCGAGTGGAAGGGACGCGTGCCTTTCACTTTTTATGTCTGTCTCTCTCGCTCTTAGGCGGGCTAACCATGCCCGCGTGCCTCTCACTCGCTTTCATTGTGAGCGCATAACGTCAGCGGAGCGTAACGCAGTTTCTTGAAGTGTCACCCGGCAAACCAATTTATAAAACGTTGTCACGTCAAAAAGATAAACGAAACGAATCAGTTTATCTTGTAAATGACTTACTTAGTAAGTGAATCCATGCCGATTTCTTCCTGAGCGTTGAAGAAAGCCTCCGTCTTCTCAAGCACATGTTTCAACTCGGTCAGCTCGAGGTAGTTCTGTTTCAGGTTCACTGCGTTGTGAGACAGCTCTAGAATTTCATTATCTGTCTTCTCTAAGTGAGCCTGGGAATATAAATATTAATGTGAGTAATAAAGCAGTCACATTTTCAATACATTTTTTTAAAACGAGCAAGATAATTAGGGTGGCAATGCCTTCTCTACCTACTTAATTTTAAAACTACTGTAAACATTTTATTATGATATTTATTTTAAAAAATGTTACTGATAGATACAATAGAAATAAGTTTATATACGCAATCCCGGAAGCCGGAACTTCCGCAAAGAAAAACATAATAAGATAAACTAATCAAATAAGATTACAAGATAATTTGCCATTCACTTCAACCAGACTTTTTAACTACTGTAACATTAAACTTTACTTTAATTACTTAAAAGCACCTACAGTATATAGGTTGGATGTTTGTTAATCTAAGTAGATTGTATAGATTTCATCTGTTATGGAACTATTTTCACTTTACTAAGAATTTTCAAAAATTAAAACGTTCTAATGAAAATAGACCCTCGAGGACCCTTTCAAAACAAATAAATAATCTAAATCGGTTAATATTTCATAAACAAAAGTTATGTACGAACATCTATAAGAGATAACTACAGTTGCATTAAGAATCTCTTTCTATTTGAAGTTGATTAAATCCAGGATTATTCAATAGCCCTCACCTCTAAATCAATGATTTCCCTAGGGTTAGGAGCCCTAGGTGCCTCCTTAACCGACGGGATATGAACTCCGTCTTTATTAACTTCTGCCTCGATGTACCGCAGCTTCCTTTCCATCTCATCGCAACGGCGAACCTCGTTCACGAACTTACGTTGGAAAGCGTTCACATCTGGGTTTAACTGTAGAACAAAAGTTAGAAAGACTTATTAAACCTTTATTTAAGATTAATTAATAAAGACTTTTTTATTTATTAGGTACACCAACAATAATACACACTTATACTAAGAATAAAGAGAAACATTGCTGAAATTATGTTCAAGTGACACAAAGCCTAAACCATTTATCCTACTAGGTTTATTTAGGGTTCCAGTTTCTGGTTAAAATACAAACTTCTTAAAGCTTATAGCGCTCTATTTTTACAGATATTCGTTCGACATCGGAAATTCGCTATTTTTGAATCGCTCTATCGTAACGAGTGGTCTCCACCATTCGTCGCTGACAGGCGAGTGGTCGAATAAATCATAGTCAAACGTCCGCAAACGATCTTTGAAAAATATTTATATATTTTTTCGGATGTTCGTCGGTTCAAAAATACAGAAAATTGGTGTCATGCGACTTGAAAGTCGAGCATGACTTGTAGGCGTATATGCTCATACGAGCGATTCAAAAATAGAGCCCTAGAGGACTAACCAAGGCATTTCAGTACTTTACTTTTATAACCAGACATATGAGTCATTGAAAATGTCAATGTCGTAGAGTTAATGCACATATAGCTATTGTAGAGGTAGATAAGTAGGTATCTATTTGTAATCAAAACCTGATTCAGCGAAAAGGTCGCCCATTTGTGCAACATATACCTACTTTCTAGCTATTATTTTACTTTGTGTACTTATATCGTGTTCTATGTTTCTTCTTGTGTTGCACAAAATAAAGTTATCTATCTATCTCTTAAATACCTACTTATAACATACCTACACTTGTCCTATAAAAATACCTAATTAACATATAAATAGCCACATTATTGTAATTTATCGGCCTTTAGAACCTCTACTGTGAGATCATCTCAATTTATAGGACAATCTTAATAGCTTATCTATAAAATCCACCATTGTTCACACTGAATAATAATTTCATTTCAATGAAAAAACGTGCAATCAATGGTTGTAAAATATACACTAAAGTTACATTAATTTTTAATTGAGACAATTTAAAACGCTATAAATAAACGGTGAGAACTCTTATTTATCTCAAGTTTATGGTTAACTTTGTGCCCTTATCCGGAGAAATATCCTTAGGCACCTGTACTTACTTCATGGTCGACGAGTTCCACTTTAGGGGTAACCATCAAGTAGCTTTACTTACTTACACCGAACGAGAACCCTTTGTGATATTATGCTTTTAAAAAAAGTCTACGTTATTAGCTGCGCCCCGCAGTTTCACCCGCGTAAGTACCGATCCCGGGAATTTTGGGATCAAAAGTATCCTATGTTCTTCTCCATACCCTAAACTAGTACTATGCCGATTTTCATCTAAATCGGTGTAGTCGTTTAACCATGGAGAGGGTACAAACAAACTTTCAGATTTATAATCACTATCACTACATAGTATAAAATAAAGTCACTTTTCGCCGTCCCTATGTCCCTTTGTATGCTGAGATCTTTAAAACTACGCAACGGATTTTGATGCGGTTTTTTTAAATAGATAGAGTGATTCAAGAGGAAGGTTAATATGTATAATACATACATAATATAGCCGTGCGAAGCCGGAGCGGGTCGCTAGTATTAGTTAAGATTAAGATTGCTTAAACACAACAACGAATTTTGAAGAAATAAGTTTCACTATTTACCGCGATAGTCGCATATAAAAATCTTATTTGTATCACAATTGTTGTCACCCTACAGAAGTGTATTACAAATTGCCTTGGATGTCAGCAGTCAGCATCACACAACTCAAGCGATTTTATCTCTCTCCTCAAGTAGTTAGCGATAATGAGAAACGTCCAACACTTTGGTGCGATAACATGTAGCATTCACAAGGTATAAGGCTGCGGCGTGTAGTATAAGATCTCTGGCTTTATGACACTGGGATAAATAAGTACCTACTTGTAGGGTTAGTCGAATAAATTAGATTCTTTCTTCATCAAAGAGACCGTAAATTTCGATTCCTTTTCATTAGAAAACTACCAAAATTCCTTCGCAGCTCTAACTTATGAATTATGACATCACCCTACGCTTAATGAAATCATATTTTTCTACGCTTCTGCTTAGTTTTACCTACTTATCACTATCACTACATAGTATAAAACAAAGTCGCTTTATCTGTCCCTATATTCCTATGTATGCTTAAATCTTTAAAACTATACGCAACGGATTTTGATGCGGTTTTTTTAATAGATAGAGTGATTCAAGAGGAAGGTTTATATGTATAACTAGCGACCCGTAATATACAAATAAACCTTCCTCTTGAATCACTTTATCTACTTATTTAAAAAAAACCGCATCAAAATCCGTTGCGTAGTTTTAAAGATTTAAGCATACAAAGGGATATAGGGACATAGGGACAGAGAAAGCGACTTTGTTTTATACTAAAAAAAAAAAAAAAAAAAAAAAAAAAAAAAAAAATATATAAGTAGTATATCCGTTGTCTAGCACCCATAACACAAGTCTAGTTACTTAGCTTGGGGCTAGATGGCGATGTGTGGAATGTCCTGCAATATTTATTTATTTATTTATTTATACTATGTAGTGATAATACATGCATAATATAGCCGTGCGAAGCCGGGACGGGTCGCTAGTTACTTTATAAATAGGTGTAGGGACATTGGATGTCAACAAAGGTTTCCGAGAACAATTAAGGTGAAAGGGTACCTGCGCGCTCTCCATACAAACGTAGTCGACTGTTTCCTCCCTGGATAATGACACTAGCACAAATATTTTTGTGCCATAATTCCTATAACTGCTATGACTATGCCCATATGTTTTGGTTTTTTTCATTTTCTAATTATCAAGGAAATAAAAATTAAAAAAAAAAAACAAAAAATAGGGGCATGGTCATGGCTGTTATAAGTTTTATGCACCAAAAATATTTGCTCTAGTCTCATTATCCAGGGAGAAAACAGTCGACTACGTTTGTAATAGTTTGTATGGAGAAAGCCCCAGGTACCCTTTCCTCTTAAGTATTTTTTCAGAATCATTAGACACCGATCGCTCCTTTAAATTATACTGACAAAACGTTCGTTTTTTTTACCGCGAACTGCACATAATAAATCTTTCATGCTACTTTCTTGTTATGGTAAATCAAGTCGAGACCTTGCGAATAATTGCAGGCAAAGAAGGTAACTTGATTGTAAGTACCTTCTCGAATAAGTAATTCGTGACGAGACTTAAATTTTCTTCACATAAATCAGTCTGTTCTTGTGAACCGGTCTTCGACAAGGTATATTATGGAAATTAAAGTTTAATCATATGAATGTATTACACTACAATAATACGGCTCTTTATATAAACTTCTGCCATTTTTTATACAACGGTACCACTGTGAGTTATGGTGCGAACTCATGTACCATGAACTCATGAACTCGTTTTTAGACCATATAAAAAGCTTTGACCCTACTATTGGGGTTCTATTCAACTACAAACGAGTTTGTTTGTTGGTAGATAATCTTTACTCTAGGCGTGTTGTTGGAATTCACCTACCTACTTATTAGAATGTGAAAATCTATATTTACCTAAAAAGAGACAAAGACACATCCAGAACTTATTTTTTTTTTAATTAAACGGAATATTTATCAGTAGCAATGGATATGAATGAATTGACTCAGAAAGCCTCGTACTATTAAAATATTCTGTGCCGATACTAAAATAATTATACAATTTGCCGCAAGCGATGTGACCTTGTGTACCACCTTCGACAGACCTCCCGAATCGCGGCTTGATAGCCTTACCATTGCAATAGTCTGACTCAATGAGGTTCACATGTGACTAGTTATGAATGTTTATTGGCTGTCATTATTTGACTACGCCTAACGACTAACTAAACAAGTGATTAAGGCCCCTCGCCCACGGCGACTTTTTGTAGCGATGCTGTCGCGCGTTCGCATCGATACAGTCGCGATGCGATCGCTAGCTGTGTGCCCTCGCCCACATAACCACGATTCAGTTGCGATGCAAACGCGATACCGTCGCGCTTCTGTCGCGATGCAAACGCGATTCAGTACGGTTTGTACCTATGACTTATTCGACGTTTTGCCGACACGGTCGCGCGTTTGCGTCGATACAGTTGCGATGCTGTAGCGCGTTGGCATTGCGTATGTAGCGCGTTGCAAATGCGACTAACGCGCGTTAGTAGTGATGCTGTCGCGCGTTTGCATCGCTACAAAAAGTCGCCGTGGGCGAGGGCCCTAAGAGGACGCGAAAAAGAGCGATTTACAAAAAAATATCGGTCTTATCTTTTCTAATATATATATATGTTTGTGTGCGATGGACTCCTACCATCGGTTAACTACTTAACCGATTTTAATCAAATTTGCACACCGTGTGCAGTTTGCTCCAACTTGAAAGATAGGATAGCTTACATCTTAATTTATGCCCATATTCCCACGGGATCGCGATTTACGCGAGGTTAGCCGTCGCCATACAAAGAGGTGACGCGGCCAGTATTTCCGACTCCTTTGCACCGGGTGCAGTCAGGGGCGGTTTATTTCATTTGATTTTTGTTTTATATTTTATTTATTTTTTAGTTCTTTTTATCACGAAGAACATAATAAAAACTTGTTTAAAAAATTTACTGGGTGTATATACCTACCTACATTTCGTACGAAGCCATGATTCTAAGCACGATTTTAAAATGTTCCTTCTCTTTCCTCCAAAGAGAATTTCTTTAAAAAAGTTTGACTTACATCTCTGAACTGCACAGTGCCCGCCTCGCCGAGTTCCGATACGGAAGTATAAGCTGCTTCTGGCTGTATGAAGAGCTGGCACAAAGCCATCTCCTCGCTTCTGAACATCGCCCCCATATTGGTGGTGATCTATGTTCCTCTGTTTCTGAAAATTAAAATAAATATATTTTAGGGCATTACCTACACACAGCGAAAATCTGGTCGCCAAACAAGGCATATGTAATGGTGACCAGACAACAAATAGTTTTTTTTTTTTTTCAAGAAAAACATAAATGGCATGGCGGTAACAAACATAGCCCAAAACAACAACAACAAAATCTTTGCACTGCATTGGCTTGAATAAAATAAAAATTAGGGTATCATGCTTTGTAAGAAGGTATTGACTATTGGCTTAGAGTAGAACTAATTTTCGTTAGGTTTAAAACAAATTAAGCCTATACACCTACCTAGGACCTGAGTAGGTTTACTTACTAATTAGTTAAGTCACTTGAAGGCGTTCTTTCTGACATCATTAGTAAAATATTTACCTACATATCTACAAGTACCTGTGGTATTTCCAGTAATTACACATTACACTATACAAGCTATAATATGCTTATACCTATCTACCAATTAAATTCTTGGTGAAACTCGATCCAGTTCCAATGTCATTAGACTTGCTAATAATGATAGAAGTACATATCCACATTTGATTCAGTTAATTATTTTACATCTCACTAAAGTCGACAATGTAGTTTATTGAATGAAAATAGTTAAACAATAGAGTCGGTACATCTGAAATAGATTAATCTCATGATTGTAATTAAGAGAACCACAATGCACTTTGTCATTGAGTGAATGAAAATATCGATTGTCTATCGTTGCGAGACAAAAGTTGTTATAACCTTAATTAATTCGTTTCGGTTCATACGGGTACTTACTTAGTAAGTACCTAGGTACCTATTGGATCAAAAGAATGTCTTTAGAGTCGATGTGCGTGCCAATGCATGGTCATTTTGTCGACCTCAGCGTAGTCGACACCTGTGCATTCATGTCAAGTCAGCAATCGGCATTATTACCTAAGTACTTAGGTAGACTATTTCAAATACCTACTGTATTATGCAATAAGACTAATCAATAGGCATAAACAGGGTGTTATTAAAATTAATGGATAAGCTGGCACCTTCGGATAGAGGACACTGTGCCGGTTCAAAAAATAAAAGTTGAAATTAAAGTCTCTCGGTTTCAGAGAGATACAAATTTTTAAAAAAATCTCTCCCTTCTTTATCTTTTTTGATGCCAAAACTGCAAATGAAGGAATTATTAAGGAAATTTCCGTATGTGCCCGTTTATCCAATGTTGTGTATGTATGTAGTGCATATCTACCTTAGCGAGCATACAGATAGGTAGGTAGGTATACCCGGTGGAGCGTTTTTTTGTTCACCAAAAAACTGCTAAATTATTGCGACGATCGTTCCGTTGCGATTGGCAACTAGCACTAGAATTGGGCTAGCAAATAATATTATTGATATGTTTGGTGGTATAACATGTTACAAAAATGCTTGTTTTGGTTGTACCCACAAGTACGAAACTGATCCATGGTTTTCAACTGATGTGCTGAACGTTAGCAGTTGGAAATTATATCAGTTTCGGAATTTAATAGCCAGCATTACGGTCGTACTTGGTGCCTAATCGTTGCTGAAAGTAAGTAGGTACTCTGTACGTTATTCCCGACCACAAAATTCTAAAAGGATTTTCCCCTTTAAAAATTCACATGATTTATGCATAATTTGGCGATGAATAAATATTTTTATATAACTTATAGATTGAAATGTTTTGTTTTCATTGACGCCTAGTTATTTATATTCTACCTAAGTAGGTAGGTCCAACTACTTACTATGACGTACTTCCCTAACTTTTATTTATGTTATTCGATAATTAAGTACGTTATGAGGAAAGGGTACCGGCGCTCTCTCCATACAAACGTAGTCAACTGTTTCCTCCCTGGATAATGACACTAGACTAAATATTTTTGCAGCATAAAACTTATAATTGGCATGACCATGCCCCTATGTCTTCTCTGTCCCTATATCCCTTTGTATGCTTAAATATTTAAAACTACGCAACGGATTTTGATGCGGTTTTTTTAATAGATAGAGTGATTCAAGATGAAGGTTTATATGTATAACACATGCATAATATAGCCGTGCGAAGCTGGGGCGGATCGCTAGTATTTTTATATACATTTTGTTTTTTAACTCTTACTTTCTATGATGATTAGAAAATGAAAAATCAAGACATAGGGGCGTAGTCATGGCAGATTGAGGTTTATACAACATAATATTTGAGCTAGTGTCATTATCCAGGGAGGAAACAGTCGACTACGTTTGTATGGAGAGAGCGCCGGTACCCTTTCCTCTTATTATTTCCGTTTAAAGGTCACATTTGATTGAAAAGAGAGCAAATATTATCAAGCTCTCGAACAAGGTTGAGTCATTGAGCAGAAACTTGCCACCGATGCCTACCTACTCTTCTAATTGTTATTGCAAAATCTTATCGATTAATATTTCTCAAGAGGTACTTAGGTATTATAAGCCTAAGTGTTATTAATAATAATTATTGAGCCACCTAAAGGTGTTATTGCTGATTAACCACTACCTAGTCATATTAAATACAGTACCTAGGTAGGTAGGTACTATCGGCCAGAGCTGTGCAGTCCCAATTCATGAACACTTTCCTTCGGGAGTAGTGCAACCTACGAAATCCCGCCCTTTTTTTTGTTTGCCAATTAGGGTCCAGTACCCTTTTTTATTGTCAAATTCTATTGTTTTGAAACATTTCGTTTCAACAACAAACAACACATTTGGCATAAAAAGCATACAAAAAACGCTTTAAGGAACGTAGACGTTTGAAAAAAAAAAACAATGCGCCTTTCCCATATTGGTCAACAAAAATTAAGAGGCTGGAGAAACAATAGGGCCCTACACAGGATAATCAACCTTAAGGTGGGACCGCGCAGCTCTGGCTGATGGTACCTAAAAAGTGTTTACACTTTCATGTTTTAAAAACCGATCCTTTAAATTCGAAACAATACCTAATGGTCGGTCATGTTTTAAACGGATATACTTACTACTTATATACTTTTCTTCTGTAAATATATACTTATAATTCATAGAAACAACCAGACCACAGACAAATCTAAGCATAAATACTTTTCTAAGGCGGGAATCGAACCCGCAACCCTGTGTCTGGCAGTCCGGCATGGTCACCATTGTGCCAACTGGGTCGTCAGTAATGGGAAATAAATAACTATAACTATCCACACATAAATTTGATTCCTAACTTCTGTTTACGTTATGCAATTGAAGAGAAAGTTTTTTGAAATGAACCTTTTTTTTAAATTAATTTTAACAAGATTAATAATAATAATGTAGGTGCGGTTAGAATCCATGACGAACACCCAATTAGATACGCATTGGCAACTGTGAATGTATAAACAAACGTACACTAGGTAGATGCCTAACAATACTTTTTATTTAAACAGATTTTAATGGTTTTTTTAAACCACAACAATCAGTTTCAAAATCGTGTAGATTCGCCTTATTTATTTAAAAGAGTTAAAAACTTATTTTTCACTTGAATAAACATCGTTATAAAAATATAGATTCAATGATCTTCCAACCATTTCTGTGGTCATCCAACGAAGTAGGAATTACGAATGTCTCGGTCAACAACAAGGCCACAGTTTTTGCTCCAAATATCCGAACAATGCTGTCTTTTTTGTCAGAACAGGCTCTACCATTATGCTTAGCGAATAAAATAAGAAACTTCCTACAAATAATCGTGTAAATTGCGTATTCAGTTATGTATTTCTTATCGTTTTTAATCCCATTCTTGAGACTTGTTGATTTAAGTATGTGTATAAGTTTTGATGTTAAGATAAACTGTAAGTAAAAAGGCACCTACTTAGCTATGTCAACTTTACGCGTCTCTGTTTGCACTACCCGCATACTTAAACAAGTTATGTATGTTAAATATACAGATAAGTAGGTATGTAACTAATATCCAATACGAAAGTGTTTTTGTCTACAATTGCACAAGATATTTAATGTATAACTATGTGCAGTGAATTTTTGTTTCCTATTACTTTTAGGTAGGTAATGTTTCAGTCAAACCGGGTAGGGTGATGAACAAATAGACATTTATCTAATATTATACAGAGAAGAGTTTTTTGTTTTGAAGTTTGATATGAAAGATTTAGAAGTTTGATATGGTGGTGAAAATCTGGTGGTATTGGAGGATACTAAAACCTGAGAAGTAACGTTACTCGATGAAAACACGGGCGCCACTTTTCCTAAATGAAATACCTACCTAAACAAAACTACATACAGAATAACGTAGATATAATCGTGGGTATCGTGGTTTCAGTAGCCAGCATTAACTGTAATTAATGATAGTAAAACATCATAGTTTCTGTCACATTAGTTCATTAATAACTTTACGTTGTTGTCCCTCATTTCATTCGCGGAAAACGGTTGTAAAATCGAGGTTAAATTGACAGAGTAAATCTACCGTGCGATCATTATCTATTAATATGTGTAATAAATTTCTGGGCATGGGCTACATCTGTAGGGCATGTGTGGTAATGAGATAGTATAAGAATCAAATAGAAAGAAAACTTCAAGTTAACAATACTATGAATCATAGAAGCTCTTATATTATCGCTTAAAGGTCTACAATGCTCTTCCAACTTACCTAAAAGCTCTACATAATAATAATATATTTAAGTCCAAATTTAAAAAATGGCTCATTGTAAAAACTTTTATAGTTTTTTAATGAAGGAACAAAGGTATATTTAAAAATTGCCAACCTACCTATAATATTATAAAAATATTCATTTAGTATAGTAAGTACCTATATAAGTTTAATATATTGCATGCCTGTAAAAAATCAGAAACTAGTACCAACTTTTCAATTCTTAGCATCAACATCATTCCAACCAACCAATGACAAATTATATCAATGTATTAATTCACATATAATATGTATCATGTGAATGCTATTCATCATAGTCATTCAACAGTATGAAATTTATTTATGATACCTACGTTAAATGAGTAAAGATATAAATAAAACAAATACTACATATCGACTAATTAAATGTAGAGTCATTAATAAATCTCTATTTTTTTGCTAATAGATAGGTACCTACTTACACGAAAATGATTCGGTTTTCGTTAGTCACCAGGATAAATTTGTTTGTATTGTATGATAACTAAGGTTGGGCACAAACTACAGACAGAAAAGCATTCATGGCAAAGGCTACATAATGCGAACCACTTTGTTTCCGGTGGAACGTTTCCTACATAAAAGTATGTACTACCGGATAATACAAATACCTACATTGTCCTACATATTGCAATTATCTATATATATACATATTTATATATAAATAAATTAGCTGTTCGTTTGTCTCGCTAAAATTCGAGAACGGCTGGCCCCTGTTCGTTTGTCTCGCTAAAATTCGAGAACGGCTGGCCCCTGTTCGTTTGTCTCGCTAAAATTCGAGAACGGCTGGCCCCTGTTCGTTTGTCTCGCTAAAATTCGAGAAGGGCTAGGCCCCTGTTCGTTTGTCTCGCTAAAATTCGAGAACGGCTGGCCCCTGTTCGTTTGTCTCGCTAAAATTCGAGAAGGGCTGGCCCCTGTTCGTTTGTCTCGCTAAAATTCGAGAACGGCTGGCCCCTGTTCGTTTGTCTCGCTAAAATTCGAGAACGGCTAGTCCGATTTAGATGATTTCGGTTTTAAAATGTTTGTCGTAGTCCAGGGAAGGTTTAAACGGTGAGAAAGATCAGAGTTACGCGGGTGAGACCGCGGGGCGCAGCTAGTAATATATATATACATATAGGTAGAAATGTATTGCTCATTTCAATAATATTAAATGTCACGGTAGACTGGACGAGTGACGTGTGATATACTTAGATTAATGTGTTACATGGACACGGAGATTGTAACGTTACATTAAATAAATATATGTACCTACCATTATACCTACAGGCAATCTTATACCAACTTTATCAATTAGATCTTTAATTTATGATGTTTTGTCCTGAACGACTGACTGACGGATCAACGCACAGCCTAAACCGCTGATCGTAGAGACAACTTGGAGGATGTTTTCTTTGTATGACATATGCATCCGATAATAAAGGATTTTCCGAAATTATACCCCTTAGAGTTTAAAAAGAGGGGCTAATTTTAGTATAAAACTGAGTAGGAACATATATCTACCCATAACAAGGCAAAAAGGAACAATTGATACAAATCGTTCACTATTAATTTACGTCTAACCGGAAGTATTAATACCTACCCCTATTTCTCTGCCACTGAGTAACACAGATCGTCGAATCCGGCATAATTCTGACTTAATGCGAATTTGTCGTACGTAAACCTAATAATTAAGAGGAAAGGGTACCGGGGGCTCTTTCCATACAAACTATTACAAACGTATTCGAATGTTTTCTCCCTGGATAATGACACTAGCACAAATATTTTTGTGCCACAAAACCTCTAACTGCCATGACTATGCCCCTATTTTTTGTTTTATTTTTTTTATCTTAATTTCTATGATAATAATTAGAAAATGAAAAAAAACAAAACATAGGGGCATAGTCATGGCAGTTAGAGGTTTTGTGGCACAAAAATATTTGTGCTAGTGTCATTTTCCAGGGAGAAAACACGTTTGTATGGAGAGCGCGCAGGTATTCTTTCACCTTAAGTACCTACAATTGCAACATTTTTACAGTACTACAGGGTGGCTCTAAAATACGTTGACAAACAGTTTTATGAATAACTTTATTGTTTATATTGATACAGTGCTGTGAGTTCCAAATAATAAAAATATAGTATTATTTCATCTTGAATATTTATTAGTTTTACAAATAACTGCCTTTTGCTTGGATACACAGGGTTAAACGTTTACTGAAATTTACAACGATTTTCCGCACCTCCTCTTCAGATATTTTATCCCACGCATGAATAAGTGTTGCCTTCAGCGGGTCTATATATCTAATCGCAAAAATGATAGAATTTACTCCTCTAGCCGCCCTGAGGCCGCAGCAGTTGTCTCTTATCGCCAAAAACCGGATTCAGTTATGGTTTGTGGCGGTATTTGCTCAACAGGCAAAACTCCCCTAGTTTTCGTCGAAAAAGGTGTGAAAATGAACCAAGAAATATACCGACGGGATATTTTAGAGGGTGCAGTTCTTCCTTGGAGCCAGCAGCATTTCGGCAACCAACCGTGAAGTTTTCAACAGGACTCTGCTCCATCTCACAGAACCTTAAGCGTGCAGCAGTGGTGTATAACTATATAACATAACTTTCCTGGGTTCATAAGTTCTAGGGAATGGCCTCCGTATTCACTGGACTTAAACCCGATGGATTACAGTGTGTGGTCTATCTTAGAGGCGAGTGTCTGTGCGACTCCACACACAAGTATAAACGCGCTGAAGGCAACACTTATTCATGAGTGGGATAAAGTATCTGAAGAGGAGGTGCGGAAAATCGTTGAAAATTTCAGAAAACGTTTAACCCTGTGTATCCAAGCAAAAGGCGGTTATTTTGAAAACTAATAAATATTCAAGATAAAAAAATACTATATTTTTATTATTTGAAACTCACAGCACTGTATCAATATAAACAATAAAATTATTCCTAAAACTGTTTGTCAACGTATTTTAGAGCCACCCTGTATTTATGAAAACAAAGCTAGATGCTTTTTGCAGTATTTTTCCCTTATGGTGTTTGGCTTCTAGTCTAAATAAGCACACACCCCCTTATTCCAAAACGAGGCTTAAGGATAGTCCGAGATGTGGATTTAAACCTTAGATTTAGTCACAGATTTACTCGTGAACTTTAGTCTAAACACTATCCCTATATAATCTCTAAGGATAGTGTTTAGACTATAGTTTCATATATAATCTATAGGGATAGTGTTTAGACTATAGTTCACGAGTAAATCTGTGTCTAAATCAAAGGTTTAAATCCACATCTCGGACTATCCTTAAACCTCGTTTTGGAATAAGGGGGACAGAGTTTAATATTTTATTTATAAAATACCGCATTGAATTTACGCCTTGAATATTTATGTAGCGGACATAGTCAAACACCCTGTACCTACCTACCAAAATTTAGGTAGGCAGGTTTATGAATCAATTCTATCAATCCATCCTTAACTTGTTAACTCGAGATAAACATCTAAATATAGCCAGTAAAGAAAACCAGACGGCCTAAACCAAACTGCTAAGGAAAACAATGAGAACATTCTCAGAACTGCTAATATTAATATGATGATTTTAAACAAACTATATTGGAAGTGCCCGTCATTACTTCTTGCATGTTTGTTAAAGTAAATAACTCTTGAATCTATTGTACCTATTATACAATTTTTTTTAATAAAATACCTATAGGTGTACCTACAGAATACAAGGGTATAAATATAGGTTAGTTACTACTAACTTTAAAGTCTTTTGAGCGGCATTTGAAATCTCAAATCGTTCGTAGCTCTTTTCGGTTTCAGAGCCTTCATGACCACTATGTTGAATTTGCAAAATGTTGAATCCCTATCATGTTGGATTAGCAAAAATGTTGAATCTCAAAATGTCGAATTTGTAAAAAGTTAAATTTAGTTAATTTCGATTTCGTGAAGAGTCTTTTTCTTTAGAGATAGGTCAGAGTTTGACCACTATCTTACCCGATTGTAAGTGACGATGCGGTCGAAGATGCAGCATGCTTACCTAGAACCCACACTCATTTGAAGCGGGGGCCTTAGTCTTTTACTAGAGAACTTTTTTTTTTTTAGGTGGAGAAATGCAGCCTTATGCACCGTCCCGTTACACCCGGGGGAGGGGTAACGGGGATGTGTGGGGCTCCCCCTGGCTTCAGATGTTGGGCAGCCAGGGGTTTACCCACTAACACTCCACCGGTTCCTCTCGCGCTTTGATGTTGGGGACGCAGGGAGGCGCGAGCATTCTTCAACGCCCCCAACAGCGCTGGTCTCAGAAAGACCCCGTCTTCATACGGAAAGCTCCACATCTCCTCAGGAGGTGCGCGGGAACCACGCGCACCCCGCTCGGGCCTTAATACAGCGACAGACCCCCCCGAGTCTGCCGCCTATGGCCCTGTTATGGAGGCATCAGGTCACTACGACCTGTCCTACGGGAGCGACATGGGAGAGTAGTGGTCACCTCTCGATCCCTTTTACTAGAAAACTGTTCCGACCCTTTCATATTTACCTAAGTGCCCAACCTAAATACTCCTGTCTGGCTAAAATACGAAGTTAACTCTTTAACAATTTGTTTTTGAAACGTGACTTATTTATCGTCCAGTTAGTCATTAAGAGGCTCATCGTTAACACATTGTTTAAACAATTATACCTACTTAAGACCTACCTATTTTACTTAATTATTGTTAAGGTGAAAGGGTACCTGCGCTCTCTCCATACAAACGTAGTCGACTGTTTCCTCCCTGGATAATGACACTAGCACAAATATTTTTGTGTCATTAAACCTATATCTGCCATGACTATGCCTCTATGTTTTGATTTTTTTCATTTTCTAATTATCATAGAAATTAAAATAAAAAAAATAAAAAAATAATAAAAAACAAAAAATAGGGGCATGATCATGGCACTTATAAGTTTTATGCACAAAAAATATTTGCTCTAGTGTCATTATCCAGGGAGAAAACAGTCGACTACGTTTGTGATAGTTTGTATGGAGAAAGCCCCCGGTACCCTGTTATAATATAATATTTTAACTTTAATAAGTAAATAGCCTACATACTTGTTTAATAAAAACCTCGTTTATTTCGTCGTTTTGTAGGTTTAACAACAAATATCATTAGGTATTACCTACAGAAGTAATGACCCTCCCTTTTGCGTTCGCCGTAGTCGGGTTATGATGGAACAACACAAGGAACTGCGAATTTTAAATTAAACCTAATAATAATAATATGTGTTTGATTCTTACAAGTAAATTTAAAAAAAATGGAATCCGATTTCAACAAGTTCTAATGCCAATTTAATAACTAAGTAGGTACGCTTGAGTTATCTATCAAATAAAAAAGGTTTCGATAAAAAAAAGTCAAAGGAAAGCAAAATACTTATGCAACTTCTATTTTTTCCGTACTACTGAACCGATTTTGATTAAATTTCTATACAAAAAAAAACAAAAAAAGGATTTCCCAAATCGGTTGAAAAATTACGAAGTCCTGAGGGAACGAACATAAAAAATACAACCGTATTGAAAACTGAAGAAGTTAAAAATATTCCATGCTATTGTGTAGCTATACCAACCAAGTCAAATTTAAGTGATCAATTTAACAAGTGACAGCCCTCAGTAAAGTAAACGTCTCTCCGACTCCGATGTTTTCGTACGTTATCTCGTTTAACGGGCTTCTTATCTAACACGTGACTTTACCTCCTTACCTCTCCGGTAGTTTAAGGCTTGGGAAATTAATATTAGGTACTGAATTACTTAATTGAAAAAAATTGGATAAATGACTTAGAAATTCAATTATTTAACATAGAAACCTTTAATGTTTAAATTAAGCCACACTTAGGGTAATTAAGAAATTAAAAAAGCTTTTATAAATGCAATGCCACTGGCGGAATTTGAACCTATCACTCCCGCTTCACGTTAATTAACTAATTAGGTCCTACTAAAACTCTGAAGTTACCTATGTACAAGGTGGGCCAAAAGAAGTCATCCGATGTTGTTTGGCTCTCTTTTTTTTTCTTAATGAAAAACTTCGATTCTGTTTTTTGATTATGTTTATTTGAACCTTTAGAATTTTATTGGTCAAGTCGAGAAGATTATATCGGCCAAATGGGCGCCGTAACAATTGATTGGCACACGGGCTCGTTTTATGGCATTTTTCATCACTTCGGCGAGAACTTCGAGCGACAGATTCTCGCACTCGTGTCGAATGTTGTCCTTAAGGGCTTCCAGAGTCTTGGGATTGTTCACGTAAACACGGGACTTCAAAAAACCCTACGAAAAAAAGTCTGGAACGCTTAAATCGGGCGATCTTGCGGGCCAGTGCAAATCGCCAAAACGAGAGATGAGGCGACCCCGGAGCGCTGCCTTCAGAATATTGGTTGAGGCTCGCGCAGTGTATGCCGTTGCTCCGTCCTGTTGGAACCACATGTCCCTCAGTCCTAATTCGTCCAATTGCAGCAGAAAAAACTCTGTCAATATGGCCCTATAGCGCGCACCGTCCACTATTGTGGTCTGGTTGATGTTTCCGGCGGCCAGCTCGACATCCTCGGCAACAGCGGCGATATTTTCAGCAGAACGGGCTCTCCGGGGCCGGCCACTCTTGGCAACGTCTTGTGTGGTCCCATACTCTTCAAGGTTGGTGGCTAAA
The DNA here is from genome assembly GCA_907269075.1 of Idaea aversata. Taxonomy (NCBI): domain Eukaryota; kingdom Metazoa; phylum Arthropoda; class Insecta; order Lepidoptera; family Geometridae; genus Idaea; species Idaea aversata. Next base: position 10,828,316 of record OU026091.1, read on the forward strand.
CGGCACAGTGTTTGCGCAGTCGGTGTCGGAGGGCCGGGGAATCGGCGACGGAATTCGCGCTTCGCCGCCAAAACCACAGACAAATTTTTACGCAAAAAATAGACACGATTATTCCGCGTTCTTGGGGAGCGTATCGCTCAATGGCTTGTTCACTTGTATTTTGCATCTGTCTAGTCCACAAATGTCAAAACAGATTTGACATTGGCGGCCATTTGCAAAAATGAGAGCATCTTCCAATAGGGTGATTTCTTTTGGCCCACCTTGTATATTGGTGCTCAAACACGCAAAAACTATTTAACCTAATATTTCAATGTTTGGTATAGGTATGAATTTCTATAGATGGATTGATATAGCTAGAGTTGCCTACCTGCTTAGCTGGATATCAGATCATGTTTGAGACTATCTATTGTAAAACTAAAGAAATAAAAGAAGCCAGCTAAAAGTGTAGTATGCTTAAAAAGTAAAATTAGAACTAATTTCGAGTTACACCAGTCAAGAGTCGTAAAACCTTAATAAAATTTTATCTTAAATATGCATAGCATTAGAATAAAGGACGTATGTACCTATATTATAGGACCAAATTATATCAGTTAAATCCGTTACCTCTGCACAATATGCATAAATTCGAAAGATACATAGGAAGGAAAACTATTCACCTGCTACTAGATATATTGTTTAGATCACTATGATTAAAAATCAGAGCGCAAACAAGAGATAAAACAAGGCCCAAGGTAACAACAAGGAAGGAAGTAGGCAATTAAAATTGAGACCTTAAAACGAATACAAACTTGAGAGCAGAGGCTGTGCCAAAGTACGTATCTAGTAGATAATTCATAAACAAGTTGTTTAAACAAATAATTTGATCAATTATAACTCGGATACACCTATAAAACAAACAAGTGAAATTATAAAAAAACTTATTAGAAAGTTCAAATAGGAAAGACTAAACTAATACTACGTATGTGCATTGATTTTTATAAAATAAATTTTTAGTGTTGGTGATGCTCTGTAACAAGTATTCAATACTATTGAATAGGATTGGGGTATTCAATTTGTAAATAAGATATTAAATAAAAATTAAAACGAGGCAACACCCCTATCCCTTCTAGGGAACCTCTTTGGACTTATGTATAATTTATAAATTATAATTAGGTAAGGATCTTTAATTTAATTGTTATTATGTATTTTATTAGTTTGGAATCAACTATTTGCATAAAATGATAAAAATAAACAGTTTAACACAGCTTTAAAAGCTTATCACCACAGAGAAGTAGCCTGCTCTACGGCCTTTCAGTTCAGACACAACTTGTTGACATTAAAAGATCGAGACATATTTGCATAACACTACACTTTGATAACATTCCATTTTACTGCATGAGTAAATGAAAATACATTAAAATAATAATGTATGAATCTATAGTCGATGTATTCAAAAACAATTTCTAACTGAACCGAGCGCCTGATAGCGAGGTAAATAATTTTAAAAGAATTCCAAGTTCAGTGTACTAACGCATTGTTGTATCACAAACTGTTAGTAAGAAATAACTATGAAAACTTAACTCAAGTGTGCAATATTTTCACTAAAAACATATTCAAAATTATACTTCATAAAGTTAGTATTAAGAAATAAATAAGTTTTAAAAGACGCACCCGTCTAATATTTTGTTGAGTTTCTCGTAGTAACGTGTGGCGCGGCGCGCGCGCTTTGAATGACTGACGTTATGTTTTATTGGTATGTTGGTATTGGATACCATGTGACCAAGTTCGTGTCTTCGTGATGCGATCATTAAAGTTATTTCATGCGTTTAAATTGAACTGATAGGTTCCCAGGTAGATGAGATCAATAGATACAGTGAATTGGAAAATCTGAACATTTAACAGCTACGGTTTTTTAGTACTAATCGTTTCGCTTAATTACTTAATACCTACTCATTGTAGGTACTTACTGTTATTAGTAGTCTGAAGTCTGACTACCCTTAAAACTAAAAATAAACATGACCATTAAATAATTACAAACTGCTACATAATTCAATTATCTACAGCTAATTTGCATGATTATTAGGTACTAATAAATACCCAAACACCGATGATTACATGGCTGCAAGATATTTTACTTTGTGAAATAAACCACTTATTTAAGTATTTTATTTCCCCTTTGTCGATATTCTTTTGTCGTTTTCATATGATGCCGGAATTGGTAATATGGGCGAGACACTAATAAAATAATATAAATGATGGTAGCCCGTAATGTCTCTTAATAATACCTACAAGAGCCTCCTCAGAGGCAAGATATCTAGGTATCATGACGTCACGGGGACCTATTCTGGAATGCCAAATGTAAACAACCTTTACATTTTGATCAGTTCTGTTTCCTAAGGATATTTCTACTAGTATAGACTATAATAAATTAAATAAACTTACATGATAAGTTCCTCCGATCTAGAATACACTACACCCGCGACAGAGACACGTTAAAATCGTGCGTTAGTGTTTCTCACATCAGCTGATGATAAGATGAGTGTATCTCGTGATTACAGTCGTCATGTTGGTAGTATTGCGCCCGCGCAGCCTCCGTGACCTTGCTCATCTTATTGTTGCACAATAGCGAACCTTGGTACGGTAATTTAAACTGTATTACGATGGTAGTAAGTTAATTTTATAGAATAGATGTGTAATGGTGTATGTAGTTTTTCTCCTAATTACGAAAAACAGGGCATTGAGATCAATTTCTACAAAAATGTTTAGTTGTCACTTTTAGATAGATAGATTAACCTTAATTCTAACATAAATTCCTGCTAAAAAAAACAATATGGCACAATGTCTTATCGCTAAAACCGGTCTCTTCCAGGCTACCTTTGGATGGATAAGAATTAAAGAAGGGGATGGGTGGGTGGCTTCACTATCACTTCACTTCAATTCACTACATAGTATAAAACAAAGTCGCTTTCTCTGTCCCTATATCCCTATGTATGCTTAAACCTTCAAAACTACGCAACGGATTTTGATGCGGTTTATTTTAATAGATATAGTGATTCAAGAGGAAGGTTTATATGTATAATACATGCATAATATAGCCGTGCGAAGCCGGGGCGGGTTGCTATTTAGTTTATTACTTTAATCTGCAAAGATGAAATGGAAGTGGGCGGGTTATGTCTGCAGGATGCCTCCAGAGAAATGGACCAAAACATAGACACGGGACCCCGGACGCTCGGCGATGTCGAGGTCGGTTGCGAAAACGCTGACGAGACGATCACGACCGTTTTGAGCCAAACTGGAAGTCGCAGAGGACCGCGATGGGTGGAAAGAGATGGGGGAGGCCTTTGCCCAGGACAAGCAGGCTAATTAAAAAAAATTATGAGCCAATAGTGCCCCCTGCAGGACAAAGGCCTCTCTATACTCCTCTTCTACAGATCGCGATCTGTAGGACGGATTGCCAATCTGCCAGAAATTTCGCCACCTTCGACGGAGTCTGCCGCGTAGTCGTTTCACTATTTATTTAGTATTTTTAGTTTATTTTCGGATTTTTTCTTTTCATAAATATTGCACTTTCTCTATTTTGAGAGTCTGTTATGTAATATTCATTCTTTTAGATTTTATTAATTCAAATTTTCTGATCATTAGCGCGTATGTATGCAACAGCACCATATTTTGCGACCGTAATTTATGCAATAAGGTTAATTTATTTTATTTGGCATAGAAGGATTTCTTTGAATGTTATATCAAATGTTTTTTGTAAACATGTGTGTGTGTTTCGAGTTAGTAATTAATTGTAAAATAAACATGATATAAATTTGTACTAATTTTTATTTTCGTATACTTATCTATATTACTCATTAAGGATAGGATAATGGATACAGTAATATTTGGTTGTTATTTGTAATTTTATAACTTCGTCGTCGGAAATGCTGCCAGCATCTTGGTAACAATACCTCGAAAGGGTGTTGCCAGCGGATTCTTCTTGACTTAAGTTAGATTTTAAATAAATTTTGATGAGGACATTTTATTGTAATTTCTTTATTGTAAGTAATTTTCTCTTAGTTTTTTTTTTATTTAATTTGGAATGTTTTATATTTTGTGAATTTATCTATATAATATAAGTTTACAATGTACTTCCTCGGTATTATTAAGTATTTTAAATTATACATATTATTACTTCGTTAAGTTTACATCAAATCTGTCTCTGCACTACATACCCTAGCTAAACATCACTCCAGTCAATACTGGTAATACCTGAACTGTCCGAAATAAAACTAGCTTGGGGATAAATTAAAGCTAACAACAGCATTTCCAACAGATTAGACGATGAAAGCTATAAACTAGCACCAGTTTGCGGTTACATAACATCAGCTCAGCAGGCTCAATCACAAACCATCGGAAGGGTACCGAAAAAAAAGAGAGCGGTGTTGACTTAGTGGTAGATACCTCGACTTTCATTCTGAAGGTCGTGGCTTCAAATCCAGGCCGGCCGTGCACTGACGAATTTTTTAGAAAAAATTATGTGCGCTAATTGACATTGCTTTTACGGTGAAGGAAAACATCGTGATGAAACCCGCGGCTTAGTTGGCTTTAGAAGTATTGACAAATTCTGTCCTCTGGACATGGTCGAATAAGCTGAGAGGGTAGTAGGTGCTGGGCAAGCTTACTCCATCCTCACGCAAAAAGGATCCAATTAAAAAGAGTCTAATTGCGGAAAAATAGTCCGTATACAAGGCTACCGAAACGAATAAAACTGATAAAGATGGCAACACGTCAGAAGTCGCGCTGGAGTGAAAGAACAGTTTTTTTTTTCGTTTCGGTTGGCTTCCGACGGTTTGTGAATCAAGGAGCAGATTCACTTAGTGCAGGATATATACGCCGCCAAAACAATTATTGAATGTTGTATTCTTATACATTGTAATGATACACTGCTTAAGATTATAAAATTTAATAGAGCCATTTATCAATAACTTGTACTTACACCCTTTAAATTAAAATTAAAATAACATTATAAATAAACTATGAATATTTTAAAAATATATTCTGGTAACATCTGAGGTAATTTAAGAGGTAGGTATGCAAACATTTTCAACCTTCCTTTACCCGCAACAAATAGAGTTAGAACTTTATCACTGTTTAAAACAAATGGATCAATTTTACAGGATAAATTGGCAATTTTCTATAAAGATCGATTTTAACATATTTTTTTACTAAAGAATGCACTGTACTTGCTTACTCCGCTTGCAAAATTAAACCTAGTCAAATCAATTCGCAATTAATCAGGCAAGTACGGTGAGTTGCCATGCCATTAAATAATGAAAAAGGTAAAAAAAAGTTTTTTTTGTCGAAAAACAGACAGAGTAAAGGAAGGTTTAAAATCTAACTATTTTGTTTAAACACTTCAATTAAACCTATACAAACCTTACTATGATTTTTCATTACCCTGAAAGGAAAAAAAAACAATATTGAAGTATCACATAAAATAATACATATTATAAGTAACACAGTAGAAAATAGTAGATTATGCATCAAGGGCATAGTTTAAAGTTAACTACTCAGCGAAGCGAGGGAGTTAAGTAGAGTCCTGAGTGAAGCGAGGGGTTCAAGCCGCCCAAGACGAAGACATGCTTTATCCCGAGGTGCATACTCTACTTTTCATACCGTCAGTCCAATTTTTTTTTAAATTCTTGTAGTGGCCAGTTCCCTATTTGAAAAAACAAACAACTTTAAAAAAATGGGGCTATTGCAATGAAATGGTAGCATGATGGTAAATATTTGGTAGGTATTATAGGCAAAACCTATTTGCTTAGGCCTAACGTAACAATCAAAATAAAAAACATAAATCGTGGCCTGCTAGATTTTTGTAGACCAATCAAATTACTAATTATAATCAAACCTATTTGCTGAGACCTTCAAAATTAAAACCAAGAGTTTTCACACGAATTTCAACGTTCCAAATTCAAATCACTTTATTCCCTTGGGAGTTTCATACAACATTATCTCCCTTGGGAATAAAGTCTTGCTTTAAGTTGAGGTTAATAGGGCTTTAATCCGTGAGCAAAGTGCTGCAGGTGTGAAAATAATATTAAAAACTAATTGTGTCTAGATAATGGCATAAGCCACCACTGGTGCTTAAACCGTCTTAGAAACGTGCTGAGGTTTAGAGTCAATCAAAAAACCCGAGTAATTGGTTTATAAACAATTGGTATAGATTCTCAGACCTAACGAATATACATAAAAAATTTCGTACAAGTCGGTTCAGCCGTTTAGGTGGAGTTTGGCAACTAACACCGCGACATTAGAATTTAATATACAGTAATGAATGGATAAGCGGGCACCTACAAATAGAGGACACTGTGCCGCGCCGGTTCCGAATAAATATAAGTTATGCTCAATGAAAGTCTCTCGGTTTCCTAGATATCCCCCAATTTCAAAGTTTAAAAAATTTCACTTCATTTTCTATATTTTTTGATGCCAAAACGGCAAATGAAGGAATTATTCCAATCTGGTTTTTGGATAGTATTCCAGGATAAATGTGCTATCGAATGCCAACCTTTATTTTTATGAAATATCGAAAGTTTTTTTTAAACTAAGATTTAAATGAAACTTCATGAGTTTTTAATTTTTTAATCTGAACTTACTGAAGCCTTTCCCGGTGTTAAAAAAATCCATACCTAGATTACAAAATTAAAAAAAGCATATTTCATTAAGACTCCGTAAAATGGTATAATCCGTGATATTGCCAGCATTTAATACAAAATTAATTCCTATCAAAGTAAGTTATTTAATAGAAATTAATTTGGTATTAAATGCTGGCAATACCACGGATTAACAAAACGTGTTGTCCTATAATTTTCCAAAAATGCGCGGTGCATTTCGAGGCCCATACGAATCGATAAAGGGCATTACGGCGAACAAATAATGCCTTCACACCTAACCTCTAAGCGTCTCGGAAACGGGATATTTGATTAATCATGTTGTTGAACGAATCACGTTTCTTTATATTGTACTAGCGACCCGCCCCGGCACGGCTATATTATCCATGTATTATACATATAAACCTTCCTCTTGAATCACTCTATCTGTTTAAAAAACCGCATCAAAATCCGTTGCGTAGTTTTAAAGATTTAAGCATACAAAGGGATATAGGGACATAGGGACGGCGAAAAGTGACTTTATTTTATACTATGTAGTGATGTTAAATAGTCCATTTCCGAGACGCTTTAGAGGTTCGATATGCCAAACTCCCATACTAAATGTTCGGACCCCTTTATTTTCTTAACCGGAACAGTGTCCTCTATTCGTTACGGGACACCATATAATAAAGGGATTGCACAGCTATCTAGCCCTATCTTACTAGGCTTGTAATTTGGTGACCAGATAACGGATAGTATCCGGATCAGAAACAAATATCTGTAGATTACCAATACGTCGGGGATCGAACCTGGGACCTTCTGCGTCTCAAGCTGGTGCGCTATTATACTGTGTGTATTTTGGTTTTTTTTGGCACAGTTTTTTTTTAAATATTGTACAACATTTTACACAGAAAGAAATAAAATTTTATTTTCTGAACAAATAAAAACAAAATAGGCACATAATAAAAAAGAAAAAAAAATAGTAGCACAGCGCCCAGAAAAAAAGGTTCGTCCTCAGCACGATGCTAGAGCTAGAAGCCCCAGCGCTGATTTTCAGGACGAGCCACAGCGCCATCTAGCCCCAAGCTAAGCAACTAGGCTTGTGTTATGGGTGCTAGACGAAGGATATCACTATCACTACATAGTATAAAATAAAGTCACTTTTCGCCGTCCCTATGTCCCTATATCCCTTTGTATGCTTAGATCATTAAAACTACGCAACGGATTTTGATACGGTTTTTTTTAGAGTAGTTCAAGAGGAAGGTTTATATGCATAATACATGCATAATATAGCCGTGCGAAGCCGGAGTGGGTCGCTAGTAATAGATAATATACTTTTAATGCATAATATTTTCAACATACCTGTGAAACAAGGCACTTTCATAGACCACAGTAAAGTATGACTGCAAGTTATTTTGACTAATTCAGATTCAGTAAAAGTATTTGATGTACTTATTAGTTCTCCGAACTTTAAAGGTTGATCATCTGCAAACAATAAGAAATTCTTATTATACCTTGGCTGAAAGGACCCATAGATTCCCATGAATTTAAACGTTGGGAGTAAATTTTACTTCATATGGCAAAATATGTTTGTTTTTAGAGTTTTGTACCCAAAGACTAAACGCGGGACCCTATTACTAAGACTGCACTGTTCGTCCGTTAATCTGTTTGTCACCAGGCTGTATCTCATGAACCGTGATAGCTAGACAGTTGAAAGGAGGATGCCAGAAAATGTATGAACTTTGGTACCCGCTCCAATAGGATTAAATGATATGCCATTAAAAAGGTAATAGAATGTGGGTTAATATTTGACTATTGGCTTGTCTTGATTTTTAGTCCGATCGAAGTAATATAACTGCCAAGTTTCAAAAATCAATAGTAAATCATCAACATACATCTCGTACGTTAATGTTTGACTATTAATCGATTATTGTCAAAGTTGACGACTATTTACAAAAAATTGAAATAAAACTTAATCAAAACTACCACGCGTACGAAGTCGCGGCAACAGCTGACATATGAATAAAATGGTAATTAGACATCGTCTCACCATTGTTAATATGGCTTAATAAAAGTTAGTATAACTCTCAACGGACTAACATTTCGAAAAAGTCGCCATAATAACTTCCATTTTCATTGAAAAGAGCTATCCAATGACGTATTACACATCGTTATTGGAGGTGGGTACCACTATTGGCATCATCCTTTTCACAGACGATGTATTTCTGCCGTTATAAAAACAAATACTAAAAACAGAATATACATAATGGTATTTAATTACTTAATTATCACTACATAGTATAAAACAAAGTCGCTTTCTCTGTCCCTATGTCCCTTTGTATGCTTAGATCTTTGAAACTACGCAACGGATTTTGATGCGGTTTTTTTAATAGATAGAGTGATTAAAGAGGGAAGGTTTATATGTATAATACATGCATAATATAGCCGTACGAAGCCGGGGCGGGTCGCTAGTTATTACTAAATCACCAAGCTTGCATTCCATGGCCATGGCGGCGAGGAGAGTCACCTCGCGATCATAATTATTGCAACATAGTCTAAACGTCGAGGTAAGAGAAATAAAAATAAATAATACGCGATTGAGACCTGGAAAAATAACTATTATAGGAAATATTATCGATAAAAAATCTGAATCATAGACATAGTAGAGAGAGAGAGAAAATCTGGTACTAACTCTACTGTTCACATTTTAAAACAAATTTAAAAAATCGGCCAAGTGCGAGTCGGACTCACGCACGAAGAGTTCTGTACCATGGCACCTAATTTGTTTTTCTGTTTTTAGGATTTGTTGTTATAGCGGTATTTCGACTGTCTAGTCTATCACGGTTCGTGAGATACAGCCTGGTGACAGACAGACGGACTGACAGAGGTCCCGTTTTTACTCTTTGGGTACTGAACTCTAAAAAATATTTATCTACTTACCTAAATTCCATTTAAGACCACTAGAAGTAACATTCTGACAAGTCTCTCCAATGGGTACCAATGAGCACCAAGCTCTCTTGTGTTTCCTACTATTCTCCGGTACAATGATCTCATGATGCCCCGGAGTCAGCAACCAGGATAGAGAGTCATCCGATACTATATAAAGTTTTGTATTTGGAAGTAACTGTTTCTCTTTGGTTAGGTATAATGTTTGTATATTGCCTAAGGTCTGGTCAATTCGTCCAGAGCTTTGAGCTATTGCTATTACGTTGTCTAACTGAAAATAAACATATTGATTAATTACAACTTTCACTAACTGATGATAAGCACGGCCGCCTGTACACCGATGAATATTTCTTAAGAAAAATTAATGTGCGCTAATTGACATTGCTCTTACGGTGAAGGAAAACATCGTGATGAAACCCGCGACTTAGTTGGCTCCAGAAGTATTGACAAGTTCTCTCCTCTGGACATGGTCGATTAAGCTGAGAGGGTAGTATGTTCTGGGCAAGCCTACTCCATCCTCAAGCAAAAAGGACCCAGTCTAATTGCGGATGATAAGCACAGCCTAAATTTAAAGTTATGCATAGGGGTTCCTTGTCGTAGTAGTAAGTAACCAGTTTCAGAATTTATGCTGGTTAGCCCGCGGTTTCACCCGCGATCCCTTATGAATATCAGGGTAAAATTTATCCTGTCTTTCTCCATCACCCCCCAATAGATGCCGCATTTAGACATCCTTCTTAGAGATCCGCGAACACATACTTGCTTTAGTACAAAATCAAAATAACAATCAGATGTGTTTAATACGTTTCTGAGCTAAAGCTAGTATGTATATTCCGCATGCGGTATCTATTATGGGGTAATTTAGTTCTCCATACTTACAAATGGATAGTTTTGAAGACGAAAACAAACAAACTTTTTCACACATAAATACTATTAGCATACATACCTCTATTTCTTGTTGTTGGCACAAGGTATTAAGTTCCATTACAGCTTTAGTAAAGTCTGTGAATTCTTGATTTGGTGTGTGTACTACCTTTAAATAAATAAAATATATAAACATATCTTTTGATTTTCCTTATTATGTTTGTTTCCAGGAATTGATAGACACTATCGAATGGTCCATAAATATAGGATGATTCAATTTTGGAATATTAACAAGTTTGATTCCTGGCTAAGGGTAAATAGGGCTTTTAGAGTTTGTAGTTGAATATTTGGTTTCAGAATTTCAGGATCAAAACTATCCTATGTCCTTCTACATCCCCTAAACTATCACTACGCCGATACTCATCTTAATCGGTCTAGTCATTTGTCCATGAACGGGGATAAACAAGTCTTTGATATACTATGCCAAAGTGAAGTGCCAAAGTTTGGAAGTGCTACTAACATAGTTTTAAGCTATCTATTAACACATTCAATTATTGTTATAAAATATGTATGTTAGTCTGTAAGGTATGTATCTATGGGCCTTTGTAGCCTGAAATAAATGATTTATTTATTTATAGTAACTTAAAATGCTGCGGTGCATTTTGAGACCCATACCTATCGATAGAAGGCTTTACGGTGAACAAATAATGCCTTCACACGAAACCGCTAAAGCGTCTCGGAAACGGGATATTTAACCAAACGTGGTGTCCTATGATTTTGCAAAAATGCGCGGTGTATTTCAAGACTCATACCTATCGATAGAGGGCTTTAGTTTACGGTAAACAAATAATGCCTTCACACGAAACCGCTAAAGCGTCTAGGAAACGGGATATTTAAGCAAACGTGGTGTCCTATGATTTTGCAAAAATGCGCGGTGTATTTCAAGACTCATACCTATCGATAGAGGGGCATTATGGCGAACAATTAATGCCTTTGACTAGATCCCTAAAGCGTCTAGGAAACGGGATATTTAGGTCTCGAAATGCACTGCGCATTTTTGGAAAAACATAGGACATTATGTTTTGTTAAATATTCCGTTTCAGAGACGCTTTAGAGGTTCGATGCGATGACAATATTTGTTCACTGTAATGCCCTCTATCGATTGGCATGGGTGTCGAAATGCACCGCGCAAAAAAAAACTATGTCAAGCTCCTAAATGTCCGGACCCTTTTCGGATTTATAATATTAGTAAAAATTAACATTATCACCTTACAACCATTGTCTTTATATTTCTTCAGTACATTTTCCGCTATAGAATCAAAGTCTCCTGTGATCAAGTCTGGCAATTTCATTGTGTTCTTTAAGTCTTCTGGTAGATTGTTCACAAATAAGTCCCATTTATTTGTTCCTCCGTCAATTGTCATTCTAATAGTTGCTGAAATAATAGAAATGTTTTATAAAACATAACTTACAATAACGTGGGAATATTGAAATATAAAATAGCATATAGTCCTCGACAAATGGACTATCCAATCCAACACAAAAATAAAATTTTCAATTCGTACCAGTAGTTCTTGAGATTAGTGTGTTCAAACAAACTTTTCAGCTTTATAATATTAGTATAGATTACTCCCAATGAATCAATAAGTATGGCTTAATACTAAGTTTCATCAAAATCGGTCCAGTAGTTTAGGAGCATAATGGTTACAAACAAATAATCTTTCCACTTTATATTATTAGGTTTAAAAAATATTGTTGGACCTTAGAAGGTAGGCAGCAGAAATACATGAGTACAATCGGAACTTGGAGGGTAAAACCGCGGGCTCAGCTAGTTTTAGATAATATGTCACATAAAATAAAATATTTTATTAATATCCAAGGTTAAGCATATTATCGTAATCGGCAAATTAAGGGTCATTGTAAAATTAAAGTCGGTAAGTAAGTACTTTATCATATAATTGATAAAATAAAATAGGTCATAAATATTTTACCAGAATTCCAGAAGTTTGTAATAAATTCTTGAGTCTGTGTGATTGGTCGATTCAATATTAGAACAGCATATTTTACTTGAGACCTGTTTTCCAAGGAAGTTATTTCGTTGATATCCCATTTTCTGACACTACATGCTTGACTGCAGGATGTATGATTGTTCACCTAAAATAAAAAATTAAATTTGTTCACCTAGAATGATGAATATGTGTGAAATGTGTAAAATTTAGTCATATATGTTTATAATTTAAGACACCCGTCTACGACATAAAGACTTAAGGTGCTGCTGGTCGATCGTGTTTCCATACAAATGAATTTAGAGTGTTATCCATTTATTCTTTATGGCATTTAAAAAAACAAAAGTTAAATCTACATAACAAGTCTATATCTAGCCCATGTAGGCGACGAAATAGACAAATTATATTTAATTTGGAAATTATAGCCATCAAAACTTCAGTATTTTCAGTAAAAATAATGCGCATTTCACGGGTAAAATAGCTACGCCGGGAGAAATATAATATCAAATAAGAAACCTACATCATGTAGTAAATTTATCAATTAGTTCAAATAACTTAACTTTCAAAGGATTCATATTGCAGATTTTTCGTATTTTTCTAAATTCGAAAGGTCTGTTTACAAAATTTCCCAGCCCGTATTTTGTTCAAAACATCGTTACCTTTCACCTCTAGAGTAACACCCCGTCACGCGGGTAGCGGGGGGAGATGTAATCCAATGCGCGCTATAGCTTCACGAATACTTTTGTATAACTGGCTTTACCAGCAATGTATACGTAACGATTTAGCATTCAATGTGTGTGTGATGCTATCGACAAATAGTCGTAATGTTTGCCAAAGTCGCACGGGGACCAATGAAGACAAGTGACAGTGATTTTGCCAACCAATAGTGAACTATTATCTGAATCTCGCATCCAATAAAAACAGTTCATACGACGAACCGACGAACGAGTACCTACCTACCTAGCTGGTGAATTTCACATGTAATTTCGGCTCGTGTCATACCGTGAAGGTCATATCGTTCGCGCCAAATTCAAATTGCACAGCGCTAATTACCTACCGCAATATTTACGTACAAGTTGCGTAACTCTTGAACCGTTTGAGGGTTCTTTTTTTCACCATCACTACATAGTATAAAATAAAGTCACTTTTCGCCGTCCCTATGTCCCTTTGTATGCTTAGATCTTTAAAACTACGCGCGGTTTTTTATAAAAACTAAGATCAAAATATACATAAATACAAAAAACGTCAACGTAAACATTTTTTGGAACGATAGTTCCATATCGCGCGTTGTGAAAGGGGGCTAGACGGAAAAAAAATCTTACGAAAATTTGCAACGACACTTTTTGCTATAGTAAGCTATTGTAAGCCGTGCGGCGTGCGCATGTTTCTCTGACTGTCTCTCTCTCTCTTATAGAAAGCAAGTCAGATATTTTCATTTCTATTTCGCATTTTTTAATTCAAATAGGCTTGTGTTATGGTGACTAGACACGATTAGGCTTGTGTTATGGTGACTAGACCCAACTAGGCTTGTGTTATGGTGACTAGACGCAATTAGGCTTGTGTTATGGTGACTAGACCCAACTAGGCTTGTGTTATGGTGAGTAGACCCAACTAGGCTTGTGTTATGGTGAGTAGACCCAACTAGGCTTGTGTTATGGTGACTAGACGATACTAGGCTTGTGTTATGGTGACTAGACGCAACTAGGCTTGTGTTATGGTGACTAGACGATACTAGGCTTGTGATATGGTGACTAGACCCAACTAGGCTTGTGTTATGGTAACTAGACGCAACTAGGCTTGTGTTATGGTGACTAGGCGCAACTAGCCTTGTGTTATGGTGACTAGATGCAACTATTTCGATGCTTATGTATATATACATAGATCACTTTGAAACGTCTTAAAAACCAAAAGCTGTAACGACACTTTTTGCATAGAAAGCAAGCCAGTTATTTTCGTTTCGTCTTTCTATTTCGCATTGAACAGTGTGGTGTCGCGACGATTATTTGCAAAAAAAAAATATAAAAAAAATACGTGTGGCACTCGGGGACTGCCGCGGTAAAGCTATTGCATCGTGCATTGCATGTCAATAGTCGTCCGTTATTTATCGTTCGTTTTTGTCGTCCGTTTTTTGTCGTCTAACATTTGTCGTCCGTCATTTGTCGTCCGTCAATAGTCGTCCGTTATTTATCGTCCGTTTTTTGTCGTCCGACATTTGTCGTCCGTCATTTGTCGTCCGTTTTTGGTCGTCCGACATTTGTCGTCCGTCATTTGTCATCCGTCAATAATAATAATAATATTACTTAAAAACCAAAAGCTGTAACGACACTTTTTGCATAGAAAGCAAGCCAGTTATTTTCGTTTTCTATTATATTCGTCTATATTTCGTCTTTCTATTTCCCATTGAACAGTGTGGTGTCGCGACGATTATTAAAAAAAATTACAATTTATTCACTAATTCATCGAAAGGAACTTCGTTCCATCCGGGTGTCCCTTGACACCTCTCAAGTTTTTTTATTTTCAACATGTTAGCTGTCTTTAGTTGGCCGAGTGGTATAAACCGCCACCCGCTACACCAACCGATGTGGGTTCGATCCACAGGTTACATAATGTTCAAATAGTGCTGCACAGGATTGTAAACGTTACAATGGCGGTGGACTTTTGACCGTTGATTGTACACATTCGCACGGGGCGGCGCTCACCACCGCACCGCACCGATCGCAAGCCGAGCACGCGGTGTTTACACTCGCGCCTTGTTGTCACTGTGTGTGTGATGTGTCGCGCCGAGTCGCGCGGCGGCGTGTTTATGTAATGTAGTGTGTGGTAGTGTCCTGACGCTGAAATTGTTGTATGCGTAATATCTTTATACTGCTCTTTACTGAGCCTTTCCTTTTCCTAAACAGTGTAAGGTGAAATAGCTATAATTTTAGCCACGTGCGTCCATGAGTTGACCCCGTCGAACAGGGGATTCTTAAGAGGGAAGGGTACCGGGCGCTCTCTCCATACAAACGTAGTTGACTGATTCCTCCCTGGATAATCACACTAGACCAAATATTTTTGTTGCACTGCCATGACCATGCCCCTATGTTATATTTTTTTTTGTTGTTTTTTAAATCTTAATTTCTATGATAATTAGAAAATGAAAAAAAAAAAAAATTCCTAATGAATCAATTTATCCTCAGACCAAGTTTATCTAAATCGATTCATTAGTTTCGGAGCCAAACATAAAAACAAAAATGGGTGCGTGTACTTATGTACGCGCGTGAGAAGTTATACTTCTTTGGCATTATAAAAATAAAAAAAAAAAAAAAAAAAAAAAAAAAAAAAAAAATAAAAAAAAAACTCGTCCGACAAAAACTCGTCCGGCAAAAAACTCGTCCGACAAAAAACTCGTCCGACGAAAAGTTCGTCCGACAAAATACTCGTCCGACAAAAAACTCGTCCGACAAAAAACTCGTCCGACAAAAAACTCGTCCGGCAAAAAACTCGTCCGACAAAAAACTCGTCCGACAAAAAACTCGTCCGACGCACTAACGATTATTAGATCAATAAAATCGGACATAAGTAAAAATGTGCAACTTATTCAAAAGTGTCATGTAAGCTATTGTTCCTATAGCCAGGTAACCGACCTTTTAGACGGCGGCCATTAAAAATCCCCCCACTCTAGACCTGTTTTAACAAATCAGTCGAAACTCAGCCGTTCGTGGAGTCGCATGTCTTTGTTTTCGGCACTTTTGTTCGCACTATAACTTCGCTTCACAGTTGTGTGTTTGTGTGGTTCAATTTAGAAAAAACTTTTATTGGATATGGCAGAAGAAGGTATGTACTACATTTTAAAATATTACATGATTACTTTGTCGTATAAAATTTATATTTTTATGTGATATTAAAACAGTTACAATTTAGGTACATTTTTTTGCTTTACTTTTTCAAACAATCGTGTTTTTCTGTATATGTCGTGTCTTGTCGGGCTACAACTTTTATAACAATATAATAATTGATTTGTTGGCTATTGTAAATCATAATAAAACCATCCGCCTACGTCCGCCATTTTGTTTTATATGACTTTTAAATTGTACGTAAAAATTACACAATTATTTTAAGTTAATATATTTATTTATTTGTCGTACAGATAATTCGAGAACTATCAAGATATTTACTAGAAGAGCATTGTGGGAGATCTTGAATGAATTCAAGGGTCACAAAATAGAAGAAAAGTTTTCATTGTTTGAAGATAGACTTGTCCAATTGACAAATTGTCCGGAACATGAGAAACATAAAATGGTAAATGGTTTGAAGCACTTTAAAAGTGAATTCAAAAAGAAGTGGAGAGGAGCTTCATACAAAGAAGAACGGTTTTTAAAAGTAATGAAGTGTGGCTTACATCTTCGATAGAATTACCTAACTGGCCTGAAATGACCTTACCAAAACCTGGACGTCCAAAAAAATCATTTGAAGATGTGTGTGACCGTAGCAAACGGAGAAAAACAAAAGATCTGCGTGAACAAGTATCTGTCGAGGAGTTGACTTATGCTGCTGGCGTGAGTCAGGGCACTTCAGGAAATAAAGATGCATCAAAAATAATTAAAGAATTAATGGCTTCACCCACCAGAGCTACTAAACTTAGAAAAGTTATTTCTAGTACCAAGAAGCAAACAACTGTAAAAAAATATACGCCAGCAGAAGCACTGGCTATCTTTGTTGAAGGTGATTTCACTAGAAGACAATGGGAAATAATCCACAGATCTGGTAAAGCTATTTACCCATGCTATTCTGTCATACAAATGGCTAAGATTGAATGTTATCCCGAGGAAGAATCAATACATGTCACCGAGACAAGCGCAGAAGTTAAACTTCAAGCATTACTAAATCACACTGCATTGCGCTTGTACAAATATATAGCGGAGGTTGTCAATACGTCATGCACTGAAGAAGAAAAACAAAATATGGTGTTAATTTCGAAAAGGGGATGTGACGGATCTCAGCAGACACAATACAAGCAAAATTCGAAAATCACGGAGATAGTGATGCAAATATTTTTCAAAGCTCACTAGTGCCTCTAAGACTATCTGTTATCATTGAAGAAGAGGAGAAAAAAATCATTTGGCAAAATCCGGTTCCGTCTTCAGTCAGATTCTGCAGACCCATACGTATAAGATTTATAAATGAAACAAAAGATATCACAAAACAAGAAATACAATACATTGAAAACTAAGCCGAACAGCTCCAGGAGACAGAAATTGATGGCAGCAAAATAAAACATAAACTGTTACTTACCATGATTGATGGCAAGGTATGTAATGCTGCTACAGACACCTCATCTACAATGAGATGCTACATTTGCGGACAGACTTCGAAGGATTTTAATAAATTAATTAAAAAAGAAAGTAAAGTAGAAACGTTGAAGTTTGGATTATCAATTCTTCACGCAAGAATTCGATTTTTCGAATCTATTTTACATTTAGCCTATAAATTGCCTTTACAAAAATGGCAAGCACGGTCTACAGAAGAAAAAAGAATTGTAAAAGAGACTAAAGAAAAACTACAAAAAGCCTTTAAAGAGGAAATGGGATTACTCGTAGATGTTCCCAAAGCAGGGTTTGGGAACACTAATGACGGGAACACGTCAAGGAGATTTTTTGCAGATCCGGAATGCTCCTCAAGAATAACTGGCATCAATGTCGATTTAATAAAAAGGTTTAAAGTTATATTAGAAGTAATATCAAGTGGCAATAACATTGATGTAGAAAAATTTGAAGCATACGCAAATGAAACTGCAATAATATATGTCGATCTGTATGGTTGGCATTCCATGTCACCAACCATACACAAAATTTTGATACATGGAGGTGAAGTAATAGCTCATGCACTCCTACCTATTGGCCAGTTATCGGAAGAGGCAGCTGAAGCCCGAAACAAACATTTTAGGCAATACAGATTACATTTTTCCCGCAAATTTTCGCGCAGAGACTGCAACATGCATATAATAAACAGACTTCTTTTAAGTTCAGATCCATTTATCAGCTGCAGCAGAAAGACGCAAAATAAAAAAAGACAGCCTTTCTCAAAGGAGGCAATAGAAATGATGTCTGCCAGCACGGTATTTAAAAATAGACAAAGCGAAGACGAAAGTTCCGACGAAGAAGAAGTTGAAGAATCCTAAAAATGTAAAAAGATGTAAAATTTTAAATATATAATTATTATATTGGTCAAACTTTGTGTTTTATTTAATTTAATTGCACATAAAATGATATAAATAAATTAAATATTTTTGTCCGATTTTTTCACTCAAATACTCGTTAGTGCGACGTGAGAATTTTGTGTGACGCTTTTGTAAAATTTCACTCTCATCATTTTTTCATAACGCGCCTAAAGAAGTATAACTTCAAAAATCTTTATCTTTTATATTAGTGTAGATACCTGTATGATATTCTTCCTTAAGTGGCTGCTGTAGTTGGAGCATGATGCTCTGTCATACAGGCAATTAGTTGTGTAATACCAATAACCGCCAACTCCTCTTTTTAACATTTTCGCTGTTTTGGATTCCTTTGACAGCTATAGGCTTTTTTTCTCTATAATTCGTTTGTGCCTATTTCCTCCACATCCTGAACAAATTGATGCTAAAGTTTGGATTTCATTCCAAATTCTGCTAACTCCAAAGTCAAAGTTTCCAATTCCGCCATGTCCCACATTGACCAATCAGAAGCGTCGAATTTGACTGAAACCATAATGGCGATTGTTGTTAAAGAGTGAAAATGCTATCGAGTTCTTAATTTGTTTTTTCATCTTAAAACAGAAGTGATTAATTTTTTTTTTTTAAAGCTAAAGCAAATAAAACTAGGAAGTGTAAAAGTCTACCGCATCTGTGAAAGAAGAATGCAGAACAATATAGAAATAGGTTTCATACCAATAGATTTTTATTTATTTATTATTAGCCCATTTTGCCCTACTGCATGGCAGGCCTCCCCAAGGGTTTTTGTTAGTGAATTATATTAGTTATTTGCCTAAATACAGTTAAATGAGTTCCATAATCTTTTATCTCTAAAAATATGGATAATTATCTAGGTTAATCTGGTTGATGTGAGGTTTAATTAAGTAAAGAACATAATATGTTATATACAAAAAAATATTCTTCTTCTTTTCGTGTCGATTTCGAAATAATAAATAAAAATTTAGTTCTTAAAATTTTTTGTTTATGTATTTGGTTTTTTATTTTTTATTATTATTATATACAGTATCCAGCCCAATAAGTAGCTGCAGCCGCGGCGTCATCAGTCGCCTCGTAGAGGTCTTGTGTGGAGCAAGAAACAGGACTCCAGGGACACAAGTTAAAAAATTATTAAAAATGAACAGCGTAGGTAATAAATTCTCGCACAGTACGATATGAATTAATAATTTGCTAAAAATTATAAAAAAAAACTAAAAACTCCTTTGGTATGGAGTTGGCGGTTATTGGTATTACAAGACTTAAATTATCCTTGTCTAACATCAGTGTCCCATAGAGATATTATCACTACATAGTATAAAACAAAATCGCTTTCTCTGTCCCTATATCCCTATGTATGCTTAAATCTTTAAAACTACGCAACGGATTTTGATGCGGTTTTTTTAATAAATAGAGTGATTCAAGAGGAAGGTATATATGTATAATACATGCATAATATAGCAGTGCGAAGCCGGGGCGGGTCGCTAGTTTTTAATAAAAATATAGAGGAACCTTATTACCCGACTAAGCCAAAAGGAAGGGGTTAATTTTTTTACCCGTAGGTAAGTATGTTCATCTGTTCCCACCTAACTTCAAAACTAATTACTATACTTACATAATTGCTTTTCAATGTGTTTGTTTTAAGTAATAAAATAAAAAGATAAAGATTTGATTAACTACCTACTTAAATTAAAAACGTATAGGTAAGTACTATGTACCTACGTGGTACCTACTATGTATGGTTAAAAAGATTTTTTTACTTTGTGGGTTGTCTTAAAATAATAGGCTCTGAAGCTGCTGGACCGATAAAGAATTTTACTGCACTTACCAATTTTAGTAGGTAGGTACCAACAGATGAAAGTTGATAGAAATTTGCTAAGGAAATAGGTAAAACGTAGGTACCAAACAAAATGTATTCCTTACAAGTGTGGTGCCTGGGTTGATGAAATGAGAGGTTATTTTGAGGGTATTGTGTAAATTATCAGTAACTTACTTACCATATTAGCCATATCTGCGCATGAATATTTTGGTAAGTATATCGCCAAAGATTTAATTTAAATAAAGATTTTTATTTATTTTTATGTAACTAAAAATCTCAAAAATAAACTTGAAGAGACAAGAAACACAACAATCTCAACAAAACATAGAACGAAGAATGAACTAACTAACAGTGCTGCCAAAGAAGTTTACGTAAAAAGCGCTAAATGAAATGTGTAGAAAACACTCGCTTGAAAAAAAAAAACTGGTTGCCTGTAAAGTCGGTATACGGGCGAAAGTTTTACGTGACAACAACTGTGCTCGAGTGGAAGGGACGCGTGCCTTTCACTTTTTATGTCTGTCTCTCTCGCTCTTAGGCGGGCTAACCATGCCCGCGTGCCTCTCACTCGCTCTCATTGTGAGCGCATAACGTCAGCGGAGCGTAACGCAGTTTCTTGAAGTGTCACCCGGCAAACCAATTTATAAAACGTTGTCACGTCAAAAAAACAGCGCACTCCGGGAGTGCAGGCAGAAGTGAAAACAATAAACTTGTTATTTCTCATAGAATATTTCTTGAAACGATCTGCTACTGCCATCTATTAGCACTCACTTAAACAAATACCCCCTTATTCCAAAACGAGGTTTAAGGATAGTCCGAGATGTGGATTTAAACCTTAGATTTAGACACGGTTTTACTCGTGAACTATAGTCTAAACACTATCCCTATATAATCTCTAAGGATAGTGTTTAGACTATAGTTCCCTGTATAATCTATAGGGATAGTGTTTAGAATATAGTTCACGAGTAAATCTGTGTCTAAATCTATGGTTTAAATTAGTGATGCAACGGAACTGGCATAACGGAAGCAGAAACGGAAACAGATGTCAAAAGTAAATCTTAACGGAAGCGGAAACGGAAACGGAAGCGGAAACGGAAGCGTTAACACTATGAAAAAAAAGCACAATTGTACATTTAAAACTTTTTTTATTAAATTTCTATGTTAGTAGTCAAAATTAAACAGCGGCAAGTTATATTTAATAAAGAGTAACTTGGCCGCTTTTTCACCTTTCAGCCTATTTCGATGTTCTTCATATATTAAACCAGCTCCGCTAAATAATTGCTCGCTGGCTACACTGCTGGGGGGAGCTGATAAGTATTGGCGAACTATTGGCAAAATATTATTATATTTGTGCGCATTTCCATTCCACCACATAAGGGGATCCTCATGAAGAGGTAGCCTTTTTTCTTTCTTGTACTCCCGAAGGTGTGACTGTATCTTTAAAAGTAAATTGTCACCATCGTCAGCTGTAGAAGAGTCCTCCTCCTGGTCTTCATTTACACTTAACATCGATTCCAATATTTGCAATGATGCTGATGATTTGGAAGTAGAAGGCTGGACTTCAATGTCTTCAATTGCAATTTGAGTTCGGCTTCTTTTGGGGGAAGGTTCGCAGTCATCATCTTGGACGCGCGGCCCCCGCAACCGCCCGCGCCGTGCCGCCGGCCGTCGCGTCTGCTGCACCGCTCGCTTTCTCCCCGCTTCCGTTCAGAGTTCTGTTACAAAATTTGCGGAACCAGAAGCAGAAACGGAAGTGAAAAAACATGCGGAACTTCTGCAGTTGCGGAAGCGGAAGCAGAGTTCTGTTGCAACACTAGTTTAAATCCACATCTCGGACTATCCTTAAACCTCGTTTTGGAATAAGGGGGATATAGTTTATTTTTTATTCGCTAGATGGCAGTAAAAAATTTAAATCAGCGCCATCTACATTCGAATAGCGGTCTTTCTAGAAACTAAGTTTCTCAATTTGTGTAATAGATGGCAGTATAAGTTAAACAAAAAGACTAACACAAATAAAAACTCATCTGTCTTGTCAAAATCTGTCGCGTCAAAATCTGTCGCGAGAACGGTTGAAAATGCTCACCCACAAAAGTGCCCAACGCGCTATAAGAAGTTTTCACTTCAAAAATACCTACTTACCCTTTTTTATTTTATAATTATACGATCCGATCAATGAAAACAAAAGAAAAATATCAAATTCAAAATTAGTTATTTTCTTTTTCATTTTTTTCTCCTAATTAGTGAGTTCAAGTAGCAAAAACCTCAAAGTAATAATAATGATTTTTTTGTAACTGACAGTACTTAGTAGTACTTGATAGGGATAGGTGGAACTTTTTTTCCACCTCTATCCCCACTAGTAGCTCAACGGTAGGGATAGGTGGAAAAAAATTCCACTTATCCCTATCAGGGGGGATAAGCAGGTAGGGATTAGGAAACTAGGCCAAGTAAAAACCTTAGAAAATAGGTACCTACTCATAGTAAAGCAGTTTTGCTTTGCTTACCTATCTCATGCGTAATAATTAACATAATATTATTATCATGATATTCATTAGTGTTGCAACAGAACTCTGCTTCCGCTTCCGCAACTGCAGAAGTTCCGCATGTTTTTTCACTTCCGTTTCTGCTTCTGGTTCCGCAAATTTTATAACAGAACTCTGAACGGAAGCGGGAGGAGTACAAGAAAGAAAAAAGGCTACCTCTTCATGAGGATCCCCTTATGTGGTGGAATGGAAATGCGCACAAATATAATAATATTTTGCCAATAGTTCGCCAATACTTATCAGCTCCCCCCAGCAGTGTAGCCAGCGAGCAATTATTTAGCGGAGCTGGTTTAATATATGAAGAACATCGAAATAGGCTGAAAGGTGAAAAAGCGGCCAAGTTACTCTTTATTAAATATAACTTGCCGCTGTTTAATTTTGACTACTAACATAGAAATTTAATAAAAAAAGTTTTAAATGTACAATTGTGCTTTTTTTTCATAGTGTTAACGCTTCCGTTTCCGCTTCCGTTTCCGTTTCCGCTTCCGTTAAGATTTACTTTTGACATCTGTTTCCGTTTCTGCTTCCGTTATGCCAGTTCCGTTGCATCACTAATATTCATGCTCCTGTAGATATAATATTAATATTATTAAATGAGCCCGGATTGTCCCACTGCTGGGCAAATACCTCTCTACTCATTGCGACTTTCAGCTTTTTGGCTCAAAGCGGTCAAAATCTTCTCGATATCGCTAAGTATCCGGGGTGTGAATACTTTTGTCCATTTGCATATAATTTTGTCTACATTGTGTACATTTTATTGCTAACATAAAATTGACCCGTATCTGCAAAGTTAAATTGGCAGGCTCTATCTACATCCACGATGGGTAGGTACCTATAGCAAATTCTGTCTGTTCACCAAAAAAAGTTGCTAATATTTTTATTGGAATTAGCTGTTCGTTTATGTTTAGTTACATAAAAATACTTTTTTCAGGCGCCAGACACTACAAAATGAAATTTTAAAAAGTGCTAAGCCGGGATAAAAAGGAGCTAAAATAAGCCTCAAAATGCTAAATTGGCATCACTGAGTATAATTGTTTTTTTTTTTTTATTTAGGGCTGGGCAATATTATAGAATTTTGTGGCTCATGCCTTGGCAAAAGTTCTTTGCCTTTTTGCTCAACAAAAAATAACTGTCAATAAATCTCATTGTCAATGTCATTTTGTCGTTTATCAGTCTGTCAGTCATTCATTTTGTTTTGATTCGTAAATTCTGAATTTTTTCCCAAAAAAATAATTGACCCCCTTTAGAACTTTCCCAGTTATTTCATTTATTAGAAAACACAATGAATAGGTTATTTGGCCGTGGAAAACCCAAGGAACCTGGACCCA
Organism: Idaea aversata; assembly: GCA_907269075.1. NCBI lineage: Eukaryota > Metazoa > Arthropoda > Insecta > Lepidoptera > Geometridae > Idaea > Idaea aversata. The sequence goes on from OU026091.1 coordinate 10,852,626, forward strand.
GCATTAACGATTGCATCAAAAATGTAAGTAATGGATTTTTTTCGTCGATGAATCATCATCAAATGTATTGTTTGGGAAATGATTTTAAATTAATACAATGAATATTTGCATTTTAACTTACACTTCTGTTTTGATTATTGTTATTAATAACGAGTAAGTAAACGCTGAATCTACGCCAATAAAATTGATACATTCTAAAACTTAAATATGCAACTTTACTTACCTACTCACTACTTATTACCTTATTTCATCATTATTTTGACGATTTCTGTGGCGTGGTGGATACACCTGCCTGCGACGCATAAGGTTATGGGTTCGATTCCCACCTCAAATTAATATTTATGTACTTACAGAAAATATTTTTTTCTGGTCTGGGTGTTTCTGTATGCACCTATAATAAGTACTTTCTTATTTATTTACAAGAAAAAAATCTTTTGAGTATTTTATCCGTTGTCTGGTCACACCTTGTAGCTTAGCTTGGAGCTAGATGACGCTGTGTGACATGTCACAATTCTTATTTGTTTTCTCTAGGTCGATGGGCGAGCTGATAGTATCGAACAAAAAGTTCAAAAGTTGGAAGCTGAACTCAGGAAATACAAAGATCAAATGAACAAAATGAGAGAAGGTCCCGCCAAGAATTCTGTTAAACAAAAGGCCATGAGAGTTTTGAAACAGAAAAAAGCGTACGTATAAACATGCTACCTATTTATTCATCACAATAAAGCCATAAAGGTCAATTCTCATAAATAACATTTCAATATCATTATATACGTAGATTTCATTACAAAAAATACCCTCAAAGTAGCTCAAAGTCAGCTTTTGGTATTCTCAAGAATATTTTATGTAATTAATCTGGATAAGAAATGGATAATTAAATTTACGAAAATTGGTCTTCGGAGCACACTGAGCCAGTACCAAGTGCATTTTAGTGGTAATAATATTTATATTTTTGTTTCAATGCATCATGGCAAACAGAGACCGGCCAGTGTCTATGTGGCATGGTGCATAACAACTCAAACATTACAAAAAATCCCACTGTATACAAGTATTCATTCTTATTCTCAATCCTTTATAGGTACGAGCAACAGTTAGACAACCTCAGAGCCCAATCATTCAACATGGAGCAAGCCAACTACGCTACACAGACTCTCAAAGACACACATTCCACTATAGCAGCAATGAAGGATGGAGTTACGCAGATGAAGAAGGAGTTTAAGAAGATTAATATTGATTCTATTGAGGTAAATTTAGGTCATTATATGCACCATGTTATTCGACAATGAGATGCCATAGGTGATTTCTCCAGAAAAGCTAGTGCCTTTAAACTTTTGTGGTATGTCTCTAAAACATAGATTATAGAAACATATTTTTGTCCGCTTTTCCTTTCTGTAAGTACCTACTAGGTAGCAAAATTTAAAAAAAAATTGTCTATGGACTTCCAAGAAAGCTACTCAAAGTACTAACAAAATCAATTAGACAAGTTGCAGAATGGCTAGTTTTTGTAAGAAATCTTATTCATTTGGCTTTGGTGTAAGCAACCTAAAACAAAATATCCAAGACATGTTTGCCGCTGCGCCATGAGACGCTCCTAGAGTTAATGACAGTAATCATATTACAGAGTAAGATCTCTAAGGTCGCACATTTAATTTTTGACTATGTCAAATTTCCAAAATCCTGACTATACAATGTGTCTAGACGTCTAGGCGAACAACTTTTGTTCTACGACTTTTGGAAATTCCAACATTTCGTTTGAAGTTTTTGTATGAAACAGCCCTCACAGTTATCTAAAAATTTCGAATTTTCAAAAGTCGTAGAACTAAAGTTGTTCGCCTAGACGTCTAGAACAACCCCCTTTCGTATTAAAACCCCTTCCCTGAAACACATAAACAGGGTTATTGGTAATTACAGTAGCAAGCCGTTGAGGGCTACTTCTGTGCACCTTATCAAACAACTTTTGTTTTACGACTTTTGAAAATTCGAAAAAAAATTGAGGTTATGTAAATTTGAAAAACAGCTGATTTTTTAAAACAAAGGTCATTCAGACTAAGAACATTAGATAAAACTTAAAGAATAAGTAAAATTTTAAAGTTAATGACCTCTCCGTGTATGGAACAGCTGATTTTCAGGTAAACCTGACCTCAAAATTATCAAAAAAATGTTCGAATTTCAAAAGTCGTAGAACAAAAGTTGTTTGTTTAGGTGCACAGAAGGAGCCCTCAACGGCTTGCTACTATAATTACCAATAACCCTGTATTACTAATATAAACTACACAGTAGTATATCCGTTGTCTAGCACCCATAACACAAGTCTAGTAACTTAGCTTGGGGCTACATGGCGATGTGTGGAATGTCCTGCAATATTTTTTTTTAATTTATTTATTTTACAATATTCCAGGATGTCAATGACGACCTGGCTGACATGTTGGAGCAAGCAGATGAGGTACAGGAGGCTCTCGGGCGACAGTACGGCATGCCGGAGATTGATGATGATGAACTCGCTGCTGAACTTGATGCTTTGGGTAAGATATACGCATATACTGCATACCATGTGTGATGGTGTGCAGTGGTCTGTGACTGCTAAGAGTCTTATTAGTTAGTTAGAGTAGTTGAATAATGGAAAGCACAGTCGGCTGCATAATTGCAGCCCTTGGTAGAATAATTTTTGTAAATTGATGAGTTAGAAGACTTTAAACTTCACCTAAAGCAGGTGTCTAGAATCTTGCTCATGTTATACCTTCATAGTTTCTAGGAAATTCTAACAATCTCGTAATGCTTATTTGGGATGTGTGATAAAGCTAGGTAAGATTCTATTTCGGTTGTGTTTTGTTTGTCTGTCTATCAGTTTCTGAGACATAGGGTTGCCTGTGTAAGAGATCGCTGTAAGGCGATCTTCTTCTTTGTGCTTAGGTTTAAATTTCGATTTTCTTTTTGTTTAATTTATACTTATAATAAGTACTTACTCACCTACAATTTATTAAATTGTTTTTATATAGTGCAACTGACTTTTGCCCGCGACTTCGTCCGTGTAGAAGTCGAGAATGGACCAAGGAATCACGTTGTCCCATACAAACTTTGCCCCCCTTTTTACCCCCTAAGAGGTAGAATTTCGGATATCTACGTCATACAAAGAACACACCCTCCAAGTTTCGGGTCTCTACGATCAGCGGTTTAGGCTGTACGTTGATCCGTCAGTCAGTCAGGACAAAGCATTTTATATGTATAGAAAAATGTTCTGGAAAATAAATACAAAATATAACTTTAAAAAAGTGTTTATTTATCCATGTTACAAAGTTTATTATGAGAATAAGCTACATATTATCTTCTTTCTTTCACTTCTTGTTGGAAGAATGAAACCCTTTTCTACTCCTTTAAAGTTTTTTTACTCTGTACATTCCAGGTGACGAGATAGCACTAGACGACGATGCATCCTACCTCGACGACGTAGTGAAAGCTCCCGAGATACCCAACAAGGAGCCCGGCGCCGACAGCGTCCGCATACGCGACGGTGTTCCTGTTGACGAGTTCGGTCTGCCACAAGTGCCGAGCGCGGGCGCCGCGCAAACTTCGCGCTAAAATAACATGTTAGTACAGGACTTTTTTGTTTTTTGAAAACTTTTTTGCTCTAAAAAATTTTAATGCGATTTTAAAGTTATCAATTAGCATCACAATAGACTTTTTTCCTCAAAATAATGACCGTTATGGAGAAAAATTTAATAGCAAAATTTGCGAAATATACGCGCAAAGTCGCGGACTAAAACACTTGCAGAATGTTCTATTTTTACCCAATTGCGCAAAGGAGGGTAATGTGTTTATTGAAGTAAAGTGAATGCCTTACTGAAGTTTGCCATCGTAATTCATTCCAACAACGATAACATTTTGCGACTTTGGCGTTCTGCATTTACACTCTGTAATCAAATTATCTGTACTAATTGAAATCTATCAAAGCTTTATTTTGTAAAAAAAAGTAGTAAGTATTAGAACAAATTACTTTAATTACTTACTGTTATAATTTTCGTATATAAATCTCACACCACCTTTATAGGTTAAGTTTTTAAAAAATATTGGAAATTTTAACACAAATTATTTTAGTTATATATCTATGTACTTTCTCAATTGAAAAAAATGTTAAATAGTAACTTTATCTTCAAGCGAATTCATATTATTTTGTTTTTAATATTAAGTTTAAATAATATATTATTATGTACCTTTCTATACATTTATTTTATTTATGTACAAAGATGATAATGATATTTTTCCTTTCCTAACCTAAAATACTTATAAACATAATCTTGTATTTGGTAAAATCAACTAGGTCCTCCCGTTCCTGAGATCGGTGGTGACACACGGACAGACAGACAGACAGACGGACAAAAAAAGTGATCTTATAAAGGTTCATTTTTTACCCTTCGGAAGCGGAAGCGGAACCCTAAAAATCTGTAAAACATCAACATGAGTAAAAACTAAGATAAAAAAAATATAAATACTAGCTGCGCTCCGCGGTTTCACCCGCGTAACTCCCGATCCCGTGGAAATATGGGGATAAATTAAGATGTAAGCTATCCTATCTTTCAAGTTGGATCAAACTGCACTCGGTGTGCAAATTTGATTAAAATCGGTTAAATAGTTTAGGAGTCCATCGCGCACAAACAACGTGACACGTAATTTTTATATATTAGACTAGCGACCCGCTCCGGGTTCGCACGGCTGTATTATGCATACATATAAACCTTCCTCTTGAATCACTCTATCTATAAAAAGAAACTGCATCAAAATCCGTTGCGTAGTCTTAAAGATCTAAGCATACATAGGGACAGACAGAAAAAGCGACTTTGTTTTATACTATGTAAAGATACGCGAAGAATTGAGAACCTCCTTCTTTTTTGAAGTCGGTTAAAAATGAAACAATAAAGTAATTGTAAAGGGAAATAAAACCTTTAATTAATAATTTAAATGAATTATATAACACAGTCAACACTAAAATACTGTATGTTCTCTTAACATTAATTGCTTTACTGGATCACAGTAAAAGGTAACAAACGGCACCATCCACGACTCTCAACTCTCCGAAATAAATTATTGTCCATAATATTTACATCCTAAATGATATGTACACCACACTCTTCATTGATATGGCTACGGAAGACTAAAGCTAGAACTACATTTGATCCGTGTACAGTCGGAATACCAATTAGCTGAACCCCACGTGAACTAGCGCTCACTCACACATCTGTAAAAATGTAGTAAGTATTTTTTTAACTTTTTGCTATTTTTTATATTGTATGGTATATTGTTTAAAAAAAAACAGAATCAGGTAACTTTACTTTACAACCTTACAGATGTTCGAGTGAGCTCTAAGTCATGTGGGGTCCAGCTAATTCGTATTCCGACTGTACGTTCCGTTCATTCCGTTAAGTAGTTTAGGAGTCCATCGCGCACAAACAACGTGACACGTAATTTTTATATATTAGACTAGCGACCCGCTCCGGGTTCGCACTGCTGTATTATGCATTCATTATACATATAAACCTTCCTCTTGAATCACTCTATCTAGTAAAAGAAACTGCATCAAAATCCGTTTCGTAGTTTTAAAGATCTAAGCATACATAGGGACAGACAGAAAAAGCGACTTTGTTTTATACTATGTAAAGATACGCGAAGAATTGAGAACCTCCTTCTTTTTTGAAGTCGGTTAAAAAATGAAACAATAAAGTAATTGTAAAGGGAAATAAAACCTTTAATTAATAATTTAAATGAATTATATAACACAGTCAACACTAAAATACTGTATGTTCTCTTAACATTAATTGCTTTACTGGATCACAGTAAAAGGTAACAAACGGCACCATCCACGACTCTCAACTCTCCGAAATAAATTATTGTCCATAATATTTACATCCTAAATGATATGTACACCACACTCTTCATTGATATGGCTACGGAAGACTAAAGCTAGAACTACATTTGATCCGTGTACAGTCGGAATACCAATTAGCTGAACCCCACGTGAACTAGCGCTCACTCACACATCTGTAAAAATAAAGTAAGTATTTTTTTAACTTTTTGCTATTTTTTATATTGTATGGTATATTGTTTAAAAAAAAACAGAATCAGGTAACTTTACTTTACAACCTTACAGATGTTCGAGTGAGCTCTAAGTCATGTGGGGTCCAGCTAATTCGTATTCCGACTGTACGCTTATACATTCAGTCTCCATACATTTAATGTAGAAGAACTGTGCTTTACGCGGAATTTCGTGACGCAAACATTTTCCATGCATTTTGGCCGTCTCCGTACGTGGACCAAACGTAGCTCTAGTATCGCGTCACTTTCACAAGTTCCACACAAACCGATCGAAATACCGCCTCGATCTTTTTTATATAAAAGTAGTAGGAGGTTAAATCGATCGTCTGTTTGTTCGTTTTATCTGTAACTGGTGAAATTGACTCTAATTGCACTATTAGTTCGAATCACTCGCTTAGTCTAGGGCCTCCTGTCCTGTCTTTGGCAAGAAGAAGCAGAGCGCTGCAGCAACTGTAAAAGATACATTACAATATTAGCATATTTTGTAGACATATATGTTTAGTTTGAGAGAGCTTGGCTTATGATTATCTTCTTCTTTTCGAGTCAGTGACGTTCGGCCAGTCAATTTTTTCCTGCTCAGTTAGCCACTGCAACTGCAGTAGCGTTGGCCTCTACCAGGTCCTCCAATGTGCAGGTATTAGGGCACAGTGGGCATTGGAGTAGGTGCACCATGGACTGCGATGGTGCTCCACACTCCTCAGTCGGTGCAATATACCACCTTTGCTCAAATTTTGTCTGCAACGGCCCATTTGGATAGCACTTATGGTGATAAAGAAGAAGCTAAAGGTCTCATACTATTTGATACAACATACAATTACCATCGCTTTGATTGATCTGATGTGTAATTTGCGCATCGGTAAAATTCCAGACAATCTTTCAAGTCTCAGAATCACTAAAGTAACAGTGCGTTCAGAAATGAGTCTTATTGTCATAGGCAGAAGGTACGCGGACCGCTTTCTCATTCATAAAATAAAAGATGATTTGTACTTACTAAACAAAAATGCTGAGAAGACGACGATAGGCACGACACAGTTCAAATCGATGAGGAATCCAAAAGACAGGTTACCGATGAGAGCGCCACCTCGACCCGCTGTCAGTGATAGTGCGGCAGCCATTACCCTGGATAAATATACAGTTTTTGGAGACAATGTCATAGAACATAGCAAGTAATAGCAACGTGCCTTTCGAAGCACAAAGAAAAGGTATTTTTTGCTGATTTCAGAGATCAGAGAGATAGTGATTAGTCACCAATCGAAGTCAAAATTAAAATCCTCGATCGGAACCAGTTCCATACAAGTAAATTAAAAGCCTCGAAACTTCGGTTCTATAGACAGCCGAAACGTCATGACCGCACTAGAAGTTGCTCAAACTTTGCGATCTCCAACCTAACTTAATTTTTAAGACGCTTCAAAGTGTTGTCATGCATTGTATGATTCCAAATAAATAAAGAATTTTGATGATTTTGGTCAATACACTCCTCAATGAAGAAAGTTGAAATGACTTCGAATTGATTTCTTAAAGTAATATTAAAATGGTTTTTCAACATATAACTTACCTAAGATTCGTAGGGAACAAATCTACCAGCACACAGAACACAAGACTGATGGCAAGCGAGGTGAGAGCTTCGAAAATACACGAAAGGACAAGATTCTGAGTTGAGTTCTGTACGTAGTAGAGACCGACCGTGACTACGCCGGCGAAACCCAAACTGAAAACTGAAAATATATGATGTTAATATAGGATAAAAGAAATAATTAGTTTTGTAACCATTTCCTTTGATTTACCATACAAAGTTTGTTCCCAAGAATTGATTACTATCAGCAACACTATCGATTGGTATAAAAATGGATTATTATTTTGTGCAAAATCAACAGGGTCGATTACTGGCTAGGGTAATGACTTTTTCAAAAATCTAATAATGCAGTTTTAGTTTTTGTCAAAATCGGGCACGCAACTCTTTTCATAATTTTTGGCTATCTCATAGAGTTTAGGATAATATAGCCCTGAAACTCGTGTAAAAAATTCACCCGGTATATGTGCAATGGCAGGAGTTGACGTGATGTAAAAATACTTACTAAGGAAGAACTTAGCTCCAAGCTTGTGTACGCAAAGGGGCAGCCACAGTGATGTAGGAATACAAGCGAGACCGACAATCAGAGTATGCATGAAGACGCTGCTTTCAATGGTCGCATCACATTCCAAGGGGTTGCCCGCGTCGTCGTCAGCGACAACAATGCCAGATACGTCACACACTGAGGCGGAGGTGTTGGGGAAACGGTGCTCGAACTCTTCATAACGGTTGAACAACTCGGGGAACCAGATCATTAGGGTGTAGTAACTGGAAATTAAAGAATAATCTGTGTGATCTAAAATAACTATTGAATATGGACAAAATAATAATGGCAAGACTTTGAACTAAAGCTACTTGTTTTGCAAGGAGGCTAGGTTCGTCAGACGCTGATGAAAAAAATGAAAAACACGTGACTTTAAAATGCTTATATCTTTTTTCCACATCTTGTTTACGAAATACTATCAATTTCAATGTAATCTAGAATAAGAACACTAAGACTAATTCACCTTTCAAACAAAAGAAACAAAATCAAAATCAGTTCACCCGTTCGGGGAGACAGACACACACACAGACACATCAAACTTATACACCCCGTCGTTTTTGCGTCGGGGGTAAAAAACGGAGTATTTTATCATATTTTTTGTATTTATGATTGCCTTGCTATCATTATTTCTTGAAGGAACATTAAATAAATAAATAAATACTGCAGGACATTCCACACATCGCCATCTGGCCCCAAGCTAAGTAACGAGACTTGTGGTATGGGTGCTAGACGACGGATATATTACTTACTATATACTTTTTCTTTTGTAAATATATACTTATAATACATAGAAACAACCAGAACACAGACATATCTAAGCATAAATACATGTCTGAGGCGGGAATCGAACCCGCAACCCTGTGTTTGGCAGTCCGGCATGGTGACCATTGTGCAAACTGGGTCGTCAAATTACCTGGTGGTTAAACCGAACTGAATGAGGCAAGTGAGAACGGTATATTTGAGGTAGGGAGGTTTGCACAATGCTTTGGTCTGCAGCCAGATTTCACCGAACAATCGCTTCAGGTCCTTTGGTTTACGCATGCTCAGACTTCTGACTGATTTCTGAGAGTTCTGGGACGCCACCGAAACTGTTCGCGTCTTCTCCTTGAGGCTTTTGATCTGTTGAACAATTACATGGTTTTTTATCAGGGTATACAGGGTGAATTTTTTATGTGGGCCTTCAGGGCTATATCCTAAACTATAAGAGATAGCGAAAAATGCTGAAAGGAGTTGCGTGCCCGATTTTGACAAAAACTAAAACTGCATCATTTGATTTTTGAAAAATTCATTACCCTAGCCAGCAATCGAACCTGTCGATTTTGCAAAAAAATAATCATCCTATATTTTTATTTCTTGCTGATAGATCAATTCTTGGAAACAAACATAGTGTGGCAATCGAAGAAAATAACTCCTTTTTTATGTTTTTTTTTTTACAATTTTCATCTTTCCGTCTCTGGCAAAATAATAGCGTTTAAGGCAAAGAAGGGAAGTAAATTTTTTCTAACTTTTTTAAAATGTTTTAAATTCTCTACATAAATTAAAATTTGAAAAAAAAAAACCGTTTAAGTTTTTTGTGCAGCAGTTTGTTACGTCAGCAGTCATACCTCCTCACTACATTTTTTCAGGGACATTAGTATGAAAATTACAGAAGACGACAAAAATTAGCTATTTCCTTTGATTTAGCACACTATGTTTGTTTCCAAGAATTGATCTCTATCAGTAAGACTATCTATTGGTATAAAAAATATTGGAAGATAATTTTTTTGCAAAATCAACAGGTTCGATTCCTGGCTAGGGTAATGAATTTTTCAAAAATCAAATGATGCAGTTTTAGTTTTTGTCAAAATCGGGCACGCAACTCCTTTCAGCATTTTTCGCTATCTTTTATAGTTTAGAATTTAGCCCTGAAGGCCCACAATAAAAATTCACCCTGTATAATGGTTCAGGGGGAATAAATATTGCAGGACATTCCACACATTGCCATCTAGCCCCAAGCTAAATAACTAAACTTGTGTTATGGGTGTAAGACAACGGATATACTATACATCATATACATTTATTTTTTAAGGTTAGTTACTCTCTGCCCTTTCTCTCTCCAATAAATACATGTCTGAGGCGGGAATCGAACCCGCAACCCTGTGTTTGGCAGTCCGGCATGGTGACCAATGTGCCAACTGGGTCGTCGAATGATGCGTTAGAAAACTGTTCTAGGGAATAGCTTACGGGATAGTTATCTTCGTCGTCACCAGTGTTTTGCCTGTAGACACTCTTAAGGCTGGCAAGTGCGTCATCGTAGTCGCCGACTTCCATCATGAACTTTGGGCTCTCAGGGAACGTTAGAAGCCAGAAACCGAGCATCAGAGATGGTATACCGCAGGCAGCCACGAACCAGTTCCATGAGTCGTAAGAGAAAGCGCCACTCTCCATACGGATTCCCTGAATTGGGATGATTCCCCATGCAATCACTGGAAATAGGAAAATTTACGTAAATAATCTTTGAACATTGATTCATTAGGTATTTCGAAAAGTTGATGAACAACTTACGTGGAAGTACAATAACTCCAAGAGTCCAGAACATTTCCATCCAGCAGAGGATCTTTTCTCTGTATTTGGTTTGTTGGAATTCTCCCAAGTATGGGAAGCAAATACCCATAGCACCAGCGACCCTGGAAGGTGATCGTTTTGGTTAAATCAGTCGAGTATCTTCGTTGTGGGAGCTAAAAGTTTACTAAACCTACCTAAAGTTTTATCTTTCTATACTTATAAAGTGCTTTGTACTGACTGACTGACGGATCAACGCACAGCATAAACCGCTGATCGTAGAGACTTCAAACTTGGAGGGGGTGTGTTCTTTGTATAACGTAGGCATCCGATAAGAAAGGATTTTCCGAAATTCTATCAAGGGGGGCAAAATTTGTATGGGACAACGTGATTCCTTGTTATAATATAATATCTCCCATTGTATCGGGATTGAATTATTCGTTAGGTCTAGAAACGTGAAATTTTGCATAGAGGTATTCAATAATGCGGATCAAACTTTAATGTTGCATTAAAACACATCCGGCTCGTTGCTTGTCTTTAATTAAATCTTAATAAAGTTGAACCTAAATCTTATCTGTATTTAGATTCTCGAACTTGGCTTCATTGACATTATGAATTAATTTGATTGGAAAACAGAAACAAAATAAAAATAAATCCAAAGTCAAGCGATTTAAATGCACTTTAACCGCCAGTGCAGTTGATTCAAAAATTGGTTTAATGATGCATTAGTGTAATAGCTTGTGGATAATAAGAAAATGTGAGAACTGAGTGTTTATAATCGATGACAACGTAACGCTTTGATACCTAACGAGCTGATAGCTCCATTGTCTGTTGACATTCAGTAGAAATAGCCTTACTACCTTGTAATAAGGTGTATGGGAAAACTGAATCACGTGTCTGAAAACATGTTCTATTATTTCTTTTCAAATGATACCTAATTTGAATGTAAATAATGAAGTAAATAGGTGGGTTATGAATTGAACAACGAGCTTTGTAAAGGACAGATGGATGTCGAGAATTATGCTTCCGTTTCGGTCCTAATGCCATAGGTAAGAGACATGTTAAATGACAGGGTTTTAACTCAGTAACAATGGTTACAAGCGTCTGTAATACCTACCAGTCCCATACATAAAGTTGTCATTAAAATATTGTCCTATAAACTTACGCGAATCCGTTTATGAATCGGCAAGCCATGAAGATCGGTAGGATTTGCACGAACGATGAGATGATACCGACGATACCGTCCATCATCAACGCTGACACCAACACTATCTTACGGCCTTTTGTGTCGGCCAAGCAACCCCAGAAATATGAACCGATAACCATTCCTGAAAATTAACGTTATAGTATTTAGCACACACAATAACATAAGAACATTATCTATAATATAAAAATGAATCGCAAAATGTGTTGGTAAGCGCATAACTCAACAACGCCTGGACCAATTTCGCTAATTCTTTTTTTGTTGGGTTTGTTATTGTGTGGAGAAGGTTCTTATGGAAGAAAAAAATAAGAAAGTTGCGTAGAAAATTTCTACGCAGGTGAAACCGCGGGGCGCAGCTAGTATAAAATAAAAAATAGATGTTCGATTCTCAGACCTAACGAATATACACAAAAAATGTCATACAAATCGGTTTAGCCGTTTAGGTGGAGTTTGGCAACTAACACCGCGACACGAGAATTTTATCTAAGGGATCGGTCATTTGAATCTATCAAACTAGATATGTCTATAAAAATATGCGTTGAATTATTAATCTTTAGTTTGTATCAACATCTAGGTGGTGAGGAAAATCAACAGTTATACTTAATTGTATGGAACCTTTACCTTATACATATACCTACCTACATCAATTAGTTCATTAACTTCAATAGAAGAATGCGATCGTGATCACAATGCAGGCAAACTAGTTTCTTCTTCGAATAAAGATAAAAATGATTGCGAATTGAATTTAGTTATTATGTTATTACCAACTCAGGGCATTAGAAATCCAATATTTTTATCATCAAAACGAGATATTGGTTCGATGAAAGTATCTTTATAACTTTAAAAAATAAGCATAACCATACTATGTTAAACTAGGCCATATTTGTTGTGGGAGATAGCTTGACTTTAAATCCGAAGGCTATGGGTTCATATCCGGATACTGGTCGTGCACTAATAGGAATTAAATACATTGTCAATCGGAAAACATCGTATGGAAGCCGACATACCTTAGAATTCACCATGATTCGAAGGCATATTCCCTAATACGATATTGACTTGAAGTACTTACCCGTAGGGTCTTACTACTGACACCCCTACGGTCTTTAGTGAGACATTTTAATGGGCTAACTTTACTATATCTATACTAATACATTATAAGTAGAACAAAGGTCCACATGACATTCTATGCTACAAACTTTACTAAAGACCTCAGCGTTCACAAGGATAACATCCGTTTCGTAGTGCCATAAATCTGCTAATATAACTTCCTGAGACTTTATTAGTTGTACAAGTTTCCACATAAGTGTAAGTTACCCAACATAGGTGCGGCGGTCAGCCAGCCCTTGTCGGCCGATGTCATACGGAAGTCACATGTCGCCGCCGGGAGTACGAACGACACTATAGTGATGCCGATGGCCGTGTTCGCGTAGATCAAACCGGTGATCGCCAAAAGGCAGAAATGGAAACGGCCGAAACCTGGAAAAAACGAATGGTTGTCTGTAAAGTTGTTTTAGATAGTTTTGCGTGATAACGTCATAAGAAAACCATGAAAAATAGTTTTTTTTTGTTAAATATTCCTTTATAAGTATATTTTTTAGGGTTCCGTAGCCAAATGGCAACAAAATGTATGTATGTCTGTCGTATGTCACAGCCAATTTTTTCTTTTTTTTCCTATTAAGTCTTCTATTCGTCACTCGTCACCATAACACAAGCCCAGATGAGCGATATTATTATTAAATACTCTGCTTCCTAACGGGAACGGACGCGTCATGCTTATGTTACCATGACGCATAACGTCACACAATATTACCATGACACTTTTTTTGTGAATGCAGGTGTTCCATCAATTTATTAGACGTTATCACGTCATAAACAAACATAATTTTAATTGGCGTAGAGAAGACGAACGTCCGCACTCATAAACGTTTTGTTAGGTAAATTTTAAGTTAAGGAATGCTTTGTCTTTTATAGGTGACAGCTTTGATTGACTAAAGTTTCAGAACGTTTCTGAGCGCGGCCATATGTCTGTATAACAATAAAACTAACTTTCAAAAATCTTCACATTTTGTTGGACCAAAAAATCACGTTGTCCCATACAGACTTTGCCCCCCCCCCTTTTTCACTCGCTAAGGGGTAGCCAAATTTCAGGTCGCTACGATCAGAGGCTGTGAGTTGATCCGTCAGTCAGTCAGTCAGGGCAAAGCATTTTATATGTATAGATAATTAATTTTGAAGTTAGGTGGGAACAGATGCACATTACTACATATCACTTCACTACATAGTATAAAACAAAGTCGCTTTCTCTGTCCCTATATCCCTTTGTATGCTTAAATCTTTAAAACTACGCAACAGATTTTGATGCGGTTTTTTTAAATAGATAGAGTGATGCATAATACAGCCGTGCGAAGCCGGGGCGGGTCGCTAGTACATACATATAGGTCAAAAACATAACCCTTCGCTTTTGGCTTTGCCGTAGTCGGGTAAAAGGAACCCGTATTCAATTACAAGTACTACATTATTGGTTTACAATAGATAAGTACCGATATAAAGTTTGTTCGGTTGTTAGGAAGTTAATGTTTTATCAAATTATCACTTATCATTATCAGCAATTGGCCCACTTTCTATAAATGAAATATAAATACCTATACAAAAAGATCTTTTGACCATGAAAAAGTGGTTGCCTGTAAAGTCGGTATACGGGCGAAAGTTTTACGTGACAACAACTGTGCTCGAGTGGAAGGGACGCGTGCCTTTCACTTTTTATGTCTGTCTCTCTCGCTCTTAGGCGGGCTAACCATGCCCGCGTGCCTCTCACTCGCTCTCATTGTGAGCGCATAACGTCAGCGGAGCGTAACGCAGATTCTTGAAGTGTCACCCGGCAAACCAATTTATAAAACGTTGTCACGTCAAAAAAACAAGCTAAACTTTTAGATAGAAGACAATGTGGAGAATAATTGGGTCAAAATATAGTAATCTAAAAAGTAATAGGTGATCAGTTTTTACCTGTTGCGGAAATTGCGGTTTCATAGTCCGCTCCATGTTCCATAAAATCCAAACCTGTAAAGATGAAAATTTGACTGTTAATTTTTTTAATTTTCTTTTACACATAATTCTAGCACCATATACAATTATACAACTTAACTGAGAACAATAAACCGTTTTCTTTTCTCGTCACCGTAAGATGTGATTCTACAATCATGGTTTTACGTTATTAACATACAGCTTACTAGATTTGTGCGGCAATTTAACACTTTCTTAATGAATATCGACGATAATTGATTGAAATTGTACTGCATTTGTTATTTTTGTTCAACAAACACTTAACTAAGGTAAGAAAGTGTTGTTTTCTTTTGTTTTAACCTTCATTATAGATAACTAACCTAAAGTATTTGTCAAAAATAATGCAACACATTAACAACTTTGAAACCCTCTGTTTGTGGACTATAATAGCTTGATTGTAATTTACAATTTGGCGGTTCTATTTTTTCTTAATCTACCTACCTTTTTGCTATGACTAGGGGTACCCTCGTAATATTTTATTATGTCAGACTCTTGTCTATGGGCTTAATTTTATCATTTCCTTAGTAAACAGATAATGTCAAGTATTCATAGAAAATGCTAGGTCATACTTTAGGTACTTCACTTTGTAATGTTTATTTACCATAGCTAAATTTATCTAAGAAACTACCTACTTCTAAGCAGATCAGGACCTAATTAAAATTAAGAAAAGAAATAGGTATAAGTAACTCGCTTCTATAGTAAGTTTTCCTTAAGATTTGCAGTATGGAAAATACCTTATTTCATCTTATTTTTTTGATGATAAATTATTTAATCTTAGTGTTTTTTCTTTGATTGATAATGTCAGTTTCAAGAGCAACCAGAAGTTTTTATCAGTCGTATCAAACACTCGAGATTATGGTATTTGAAAATCCCTATACCTATTATGAAATATGTTCCGACAATGGTGGGATTAAAATGTCTATAAAGTCAGAAATAGTTCTACTTTTGATGGAATCCTCTGTGAAAATAGTATCGTTTAATAAACCAATATATATGAATAAATACTAAATATTTATTTATATTTAAACATCTATAATTAACGCCTAAGGTGAAAGGGTACCTGCGCGCTCTCCATACAAACGTAGTCGACTGTTTCCTCCCTGGATAATGACACTAGCACAAATATTTTTGTGCCATAAAACCTATAACTGCGATGACTATGCCCCTATGTTTTGGTTTTTTTAATTTTCTAATTATCATGAAAATTAAAATAAAAAAAAAAACAAAAAATAGGGGCATGGTCATGGCAGTTCTACGTTTTATGCACCAAAAATATTTGCTCTAGTGTCATTATCCAGGGAGACTCGACTACGTTTGTAATAGTTTGTATGGAGAAAGCCCCCGGTACCCTTTCCTCTTAAGTAAAGTCTTAATTCAATTGTATTAGTTAGACTCGCCGACGTTATCTTATCTTCAATATAAATTACATGGCAGGTAGCTCAGTTTACTTAGCATTGTATGATTAATCAATTTTACAATGAACAGACGATGAGAGCCTGCTGTAAATATATCATAAAATGACATGAGTAAATGTTGTGAGGCTTTTTATCAAAGATGTGTGCTCATTGCTTTGTGGAAGCAAATATATGTGACAATGACACGGTCAATTTAATTGTGACGAAGGAATCTTTTGAGTTCATTGTTTCATTGGCAATGTTTGTTGGAAGATTTTTAAAAATGGGTCTTTTCTTTGATGGTTTATTTATCTTACCTAAACTTAGGTTGACTTCACAACGAAAATTAAACGCGTTTAAGACATAATTAGTCAACTGTCAAAGTGTCAAACTGATTAAAGAATATCAACTTTATAGTTATTGATAGGTAATTTTAGTTAGTCCGTAAATGCATTTAGCTAGAATTTAACTAAATTTGTCTAAGGCAATGTCATGCAAACTTAGAATCACAGGTTTTCTATAAGATTTAAACTTAAGTTTTCTCATAAGGATTATTTTCACGTGCTCCAAATTGTTGAATACTTACATTTGTAATTTTTTTGAATTTATTTCAAATAAAATATATGAGTCAAATTCACAAACAAAAAATTAACTCAACCAGAGATTTAATTAAAGAGGCGTAACAACAGGAAAGTAATTTATTAAGTAGTAAATAGTATGCTAATTATGACATTGCATCAGTTCGAAGGTTGTCAAGCCCGTATATGGCTCGAAAATAGCATAAATGCATAAGTGAAAACAAAATTATTGCATTTTTATTAACCTGGCGTTAACAGCCTGTACTTACCTACAAACTCATTTACCTACGTAATAAATGTTTATGACATTTTTTTCAGCGGAATTAAAATAAAGCTGAAGGACCTAGGGGTATAAGTAGTTGACTACGAAGTGGACACCAGAATCTTTTAAAAAAGAGGACATTTTTTCCATTCCAGAATAATCTTACCTACCTAGGAAATAAAATTGAACACTTACTAAAGTAAACCTAAAGAAGCATAATTGTATCGAAAGATTTTATGAGCAGCTGTCTCAATTGCGCAAAGGTCTGTCACAGATTAATTTAGAGTCTCCTTGGAAGTAATTAAACGCTTTATATGATACCGCGAATCCCTTTAATTAATCAAGTGTTTACCGTAAGTTTAACGGGTTGACTTGCTTCTTATCGTTTTGTGAATGAAATGACGTCGAGTGTACTTAATCGCGTAGCTCCTTTTTTACTATAAAGCTTAATAAAATATTGAGTTTTAAGTGCTTGTACGATGTATTTTGGCTAGGGTAATTTTATATGAAAGAGGGTTGTTTTAGACTTCTAGACGAACGATAGGACCTCTAAATTTAGTCACTTATAGTGATTTTATTTAGAAAATTCTTTAACAAGTTTTTGACATTTATTATCGAAGTATACCATATGTATACTTTGATAATAAATGTCGCAGTCGGGAAGTTAATATCTATGTAACTTCCCGACAAAGCCAAAAGGGAAGGTTGTGTTCTTAGCCCGAATGCCCGTATTTAAGGTGAAAGGGTACCTGCGCGCTCTCCATACAAACGTAGTCGACTGTTTCCTCCCTGGATAATGACACTAGCACAAATATTTTTGTGCCATAATTCCTATAACTGCTATGACTATGCCCCTATGTTTTGGTTTTTTTCTTTTTCTAATTATTATAGAAATTAAAATTAAAAAAATAAAAAAATAAAAAAAAAAACAAAAAATAGGGGCATGGTCATGGCTGTTATAAGTTTTATGCACCAAAAATATTTGCTCTAGTGTCATTATCCAGGGAGAAAACAGTCGACTACGTTTGTAATAGTTTGTATGGAGAAAGCCTCCGGTACCCTTTCCTCTTAATTTAGAACATTTTCAAATAAAAAATACATATGGTAAGTAAGTATTTATCGCGTTCAACTTATACTTTCTAGCTATTACTTTGCTTTGTGTATATCGTGTCCTATGTTTCTTACTGTGTTGTACAAATAAAACTATCTATCTATCTATTACCTACTTAGATACTTGTTTAAGTAAAACTATTCGTTCTGGAGATCGGAATATTTACTATATTTATGACGGTTTACAGAACAAAGCATAATAATGGTAAGCAACATACAATACATCATACCTATATTATGTTCTTATACCTAATAGTTAGGTAGTATTTACAAAACAATAAGTTAAAAATAAATTATTTTTTATCACAGTTGCTCATAAAGTGGATCTTATTAAACGACTTTTAGGCTCATAATCCAACGTATTATGCACGCGTGCGTTATACGATTACCAACTAGTGCTATAAAGTTATCCCGATAAGTTAAATATGTATCTTACTGCTAATTACATGTTAGGTAGATGAAACATTCTTAATTTATCTGGGTTTTACCTATTGTTTTGATGTATAGAAAAAAGGTAGGTACCAACAAAGAGTTTTTAAGTCAGCAAAAAAGGTTGTCTCTAAAGTCGGTTTACGAACGATAATTTTACGTGATAACGTCTTAGAAAACAATTAAAAATTGAGTTTTGTTTTTATTCTGCTTTTTCTTTACATAAATATATATTTTTCCTTACCATTATATTCTGTTTTTAACCCCCGACGCAAAAACAAATGGAAAAAACTCGAAAAAATATTATATCTATGTCAGACGGGGCTGTATAGGTTAAAAGTCTTTTGCTTGGCCTTTCGGGAGTATAATAAACAAAAAAAATATTACCTAAAAAATAGTAAACATAGACGTAAGTACTTATCACAAATATTTTGTTAATTTTTCTTTTCTTTTCAAGTCTTTTCTTTTATTCGCAACTGTGATAAAAAACGTCGTACAATACACGTGTGGATATTGCTCATTACATCTCGGCTTTTGATGCATTCGCGTTCCGCTCGCGCGTCATAAACCGCCTCACTTATGTAATTACACGTAATGTACTATTATTATATTTATATAACTTAGTAGCTCCTAAAGAAACAAAACTAAATTAATTTATTATACTCGATGTGTCATAAAACAAATCTAATTTAATTTTTAATTCTAATATGCCTGTAATTTACCTCTATGTCTCTATATAGTTCAGGGCCAGACTGCTTGGAGAGGGCTTGGAGAGATGTTAGGGGGGCCTTTGGCCCAGCAATAGGACATATAGGTTTACAAATAATATTATTATTATGAGTCTATTTCAAAACTCTGCTTCAAGTCTTACTTCAAGTCATAAAAACGAATAGACTGTCTTGGCTTGGCCATGTACACTGAATGGAATCAAACAGGGTACCTAAACGTTTGCTTGAGTCCAACCCAGATGGTAAGCGCAGGATTGGAAGACCTAAGCTTAGATGGTTGGATGGAGCTACCCAAGACCTAAAAACCATCGGCTTAAAAAATTGGAAAAGAACACACGTTAGACAGAGAAGGATGGAAGAAGGCGCTGAAGGAGGCTCAGGCCCCTAGAGGGCTGTTTAGCCATTGATGATGATGATGATTTCAAAACTCTGTTTAACCCAGTTACCATTGTAGCTTCTTTTGCAGTCTTGGATGACTTAATCATTACATGTATCCAGGCGTTATAGTATACATCTCATTGAAGTTTATCACCAATGAATTGTATAGATAATTTTCCGGGATCTTTGGGAGCATTTGAACTCTAAAAAGGTTGTATTTTGTGATTTTAACCACGTATTAAACTACCTAAACATCCTTATCTGTTTAATTTTTTTTATTATTATTTTAACCATTCCTTTATGTTTATCGATAATTCATATGACAGTTATTTTATAAGAAAGTAGGTTAGATATTACGATATTATAAAAATGTACCTACAGACAGAAAGTGGCACTCAGCAATTATTATAAAACTAGCCCTGAAAATTGATTCCATTCAGTATAATATAACCGACTTTATTACTGAACGGTTATCAAAAATAATAAATATTGCAGGATATTCCACATGTTCTGCAAATATTGCAGGATCTAGCCCCTTTGCTAAGTAACTAGACTTGGTGTTATGGGTGCTAGACAACGGATATACTACTTATATATACTTTTCTTTTGTAAATATATACTTATAATACATAGAAAAAACCAGACCAAAGACAAATATCTAAGCATTACTACTTGTCTGAGGTGGGAATTGAACCCGCATGCCTGTGTTTGGCAGTGCGGCATGGTGACCATTGTGCCAACTGGGTCGTCAAAATAATATACCTACCTATTTTTTTTACTTGGATACAGTCATATTTGATACCTATTAATTAGTAATGTAAATACTTAGTAATTTTATATTTTCAGTAACTGAAAGACGCGAGTATAGCGTATTTTAACTATTAAATGGGCTTCTATAAACTAACCTAGTTGATTAACAAGTGTAATTACGAGTTTCTATCTAAATTTTATGTAGGTAAGTGTCACGATTAATACCAAGGGTGAATCATTTTTACGCGAAACCTTAATCATATCCGGTGTTTTCACTAATTTTTTCCATAGTTTAGATAACGTCAAGGTAAGAAAAACTTTTAATTTATTGGCTGTAAGACGTAATGCAGTCACGAATTTTCTGAATTTCATAAAAGCGAATTATATTTCGATCTAAAATTAAATTGTCTTCGATAAAAATTAATTTATGAAAAATGAATGTGTAGGATGACCACATTTAAAAAAAAGAAACATGTTATAAGTACCTACTTTGTTGTTTTTTCCCGTTATTTTCCAACAATTAGCTATTTATTACAGAATAAGTACTCACTTATCTTTTACATTTTAATTACAAACGTTAGCAGTAAAAAAAATGTCGTAAATAACTAAGTTATTGTAATATTTCCCTTCAGTCTATTAGTTATGAAATATTCAAATGACTCACAATATCATTTGAAACTTAATTTATTACTATTTAGAACATTTAACCTAAGCAATTGTTAAATAGTGACAAAAATAACAATACTTAACTGATCGTGTTTGAGTGACAACCATGTTCTGGCGATTTTAGAGGCAATTATAATGTTTCGCAGGGTTTTTGTCCAGTGGTCATTGTACTAGTGCAGAATTAGAGGACTTGTCACATTTTGAAAGGCATTGATCGGTGTACTGTTCATAACGAAGTGAATTTTTGACAACTATATAACTCTAGAGTTGTAGAATAAAACATGTCGACATCGAGGACGTTTATTGTTGATAAAATTAATGTGTTGCATTAATTTTACTTGCTCGCATAAGTATGAATACTAATGTACTTGGTTCAGTTTTATAAGGAACTAGAAAAATCAGCTATGGTGCCGTATTTATTGAAAAAATTGAGTCTACTATTGTTTAATTTATAAAAAAATTTGTCTACAGTTTTTTTTGGAAATTTTTCGTGAATAAAAATTATTAAAAATTAATATAACTCACCCATTTTCGTTAAACGATTTCACTTCACTTTTTAAATAAATAATATATTTGAGATCACGTTAACGAGATATAATGTCAAGTGTCTTGTTACCGAGGGCACATCGTCACCCTAGTGCGGGTATAGGGTCGATGCGCGAGAGTGGGTAGGATGGATTGGCGCACGCGTTACGCGGTCACGCCTCAAGGATCTCGCGTGCTGCCTGCAGAGGCTTCTGTGCGAATGTCGGTCGGCCGGCGCACAAGCATCAAGATTCCTTCCCTGCGAGATAAGGATAAGGTCGCCACCAATGTCGGATGTGTTGCTATTGTCCGCGCAGAGAGTTGCTGCTCTGCTAAACTCAATCATCTCGTTTTATCTTACACTACACGCCATCGCGTCACACGTTACGTAAGTTTTGTAAGATTCTTTGGCAAAAATCCTATTATTGGTAATTAGATTTAAGGCTAACAGAGCAATAATTAACTAAGTACTTACTATTACATACAAACAACGATCTATTTTTTTTTTACATAATATGATAGGTCACCGTTTGACCACTATCACACCTGCCTGATAGGTGACGATGTGGCCCATTCACAATATTTAAAAGTTCTCTAGCATTTTAATTGGATGTGTATTAAAAGCTTTCTTATAGGACTTAAAGCTCTACTTAAATAATAATTAAAAATTCTACGTCATGACGTAGAATTTTTAACTTTATTTGATTTATCAAATATAAATATTTGATAAATGATTGATCGATTGAACATTTCAGGAAATTATTTTACATATTTTTATTTATCTTTTATACTCTACCTTAACTTACGTTCTTCATGCGTTGCCTTCTAAATTAAGTTCTATTAATTTAAGGACTTGAAAGCTAACTAATACCTATAACAAGAAATAGAAACGAAAAGAAGTTTACTTCGAACTAAAACTGGTAAGTAGGTATAGTTGTATCAAATTCTTTCCGATTTTTGACCCAAAATTCCGATTTTTGTGTTTTGAGTTTGAAAGGTCTAACCCCCGAGACGCCCAAACTTAATTTGCTTTCTTGAATCGTTAAATTGGTTATTAAGTCACTAAATATATTTCAGACGAACAAAACAAACCTATTTGTTACCCGTATTAACCTGATCTTGAAAAATAGCATTGACGACCTCTTGAATAATGTCTAGAAAATATTTTAGTCTAATACAAATATATTTCTATAGTCTGACCGCAATAAATTACATAGGGCAAAGCAACTAAATCAAGTTGATTTTGCGAACAGAATCCGAACAAAGCTTAGAAATAAAATACTTAGGTATAGGTACCACAATAGACAGTAAATAAATCACATTGCTCCCTAAACGAATACTTAGACAATCTATATACTAATATTATAAAGCTGAAGAGTTTGTTTGTTTGAACGCGCTAATCTCAGGAACTACTGGATCGAATTGAAAAAATATTGTTGTGTTGGATAGTCCATTTATCGAGGAAGGCTATAGGCTATACTTTTCATTATGTTATTCCCACAGGATCGGGACTTACGCGGGTGAAACCTCGGAGCGCAGCTAGTGTTATAATATGATTAGGTTACTAAATATTTATTTAGGTAAGAGGCATTTGATTGAATGTTTGAAAGAAGTAAACTTCAGAACTACTGTACCGATTTAGATAATTCTTTTGCTGATAGGAAGCTACATTATCGACATAGATTATACGCTATTATTAATTCCTATTTTTTACTGAATCGCGACTTACGCGGGTGAAACTACAGTGCTACGCTGGTCTAATTAATTAGGTTATTAATGGTGTCAGTTAATAGAAATAATGTCATTTCTAATAACTGACACCTTAATTCGGGATCAAAATTTTGATAAAGAATATCTTTTGAAGTATATCATGGAAGAGTATAGTCACCACGATTCTTAAGTGTGGAGACTGAAGCTCATAAAATTATCTACTAAGTATAATGTACACACAGAGAAAAATGTTGTTAGACGTACGAGAAATCTCGTAAGTGCAACCAGAACTTCTGTTTGGATCCGTGACAGCAGTACCCACTAGTAGTCTTTACCAAATATTTTTTATTGAGGACCAACTAGAAATTATTGTACACACTACTAGTCTTCTAGTATACACGGAGAAACATTCTTGTTACGTTTACTAGGTTATTGTAAATGTAACTAGATATTTTTGTAGTGTATGTAATATTCTAGTTCCGATAATTGCGTTTGATGTATAAATCAATTATAGTAATCCTAGACAGCAAAAAGGAATATTAAACTTAGACTACATTGTCTCGTAGACTACGCGTCAGCACGCTCTACGAGTAATGCAGCACTTATGGCTATAGTGGAGTATAGCCACATATTGCTTTAAGTGCGGAGTCCGTAATCCGTACGCACCCGCGATACAAAACAAAATTTTCGTCTCGACCAAGGTAATTTGATAAAACACAACGATAGCGCGATCTAAAATTACTACTGGTGCCATCTAGTTGCGACTCATGAAACTAAATAAATAAGTAGCTACACATAAATATAATTATTTAACTAGAATATTCTTGCATTCACAGAAATGTAGTCTTGTAGTTTTAACAATAATTTTGTTGTATATATAAAAGAACATAGTGTTAAATTAACATGATATTCATCTATGACAACTTAATTATTTTGTTATTATAACAATTTGTTTTAGTTATTTTCAGAAACAAACAGAATAGTAAGGATAATTATACATTCTTTTAGTAATTAAAATAATGTTGTTGTGGTTACAGGCAACTTCGTAGTGCATTACCAACATGACGATCATTAATCAGAACACTTAACTTCGTTTAATGTACATTTTATTCTAGTAAACAATACAAATCATTTCGTTTATGAAGCAAGAATTATTGTTTTAAATACAAAATTATTGTAGCTTTGATTTAAAATATTTTTCTAGTGTACCTTATTAAACATTTAGTGAGGTTTAAAATAAAATCGTAGAGATTACAAGAATACAGTATTTCAGACTAAAATTGTCGTAAAATAATTTAACTATACAGTTTTGTACTTCTGGTTGACTCCTATTTCTCTGCGTGTACTCGCCTACCTTTTCTCTCACTTTCTCTCTCTCTCTCTTGTACTTACTCTTCGTGATTATATCAATTTGTATTTGTAATTTATATTTTATCTCTATTGAACTAAAAGCAGTAAAAATAAGTAAACGAATGTTCTTAGAAGTTTTTATGGTCACAGGGAAAGTTACTTCATTACTATAGATGTTTTTATGGCTGTTTACGAAAGTCTATACTTAGTTTGTGGAGTTTTTGGATGTCATTTCATACAATTGTCTTTGATTCTACTAATATTAGAATGTAAAATTTTGTGAGTCAGTGTATTAAACTGTTAGCTGGAGTCCTGGTATAATTATTTTATTCTGATATGTTTACGCGATCGAGACTAACTAGTGCAAAACCGCTATTCCCCAATAATCCCCAAAGATTTAAGAATAGTCCAAAATTCAGATTTGAACTAAGTATCTAAAATTTGCGTTGTTTTTGACGTTATATAGTTACGTCTAAATGTAATCGTTTTTGAATCTCGGACTATTCTAAAAAACCTCATTTTGGAATTAGGGGGAATAGGTTTTATCTGCGAATTTTGTAACTTTGAATTTTATTATTTGATTGACATTATTTCTCTCTTCTTATCATTAGTAAATATCTCATTCTTTTATCATTTCATAAGTTTGAAAGTCTTGTTATTTTAACTCATCTTCAGGGAGACACTAAGACCGTGGGACTCGCTTAATGAGCTGCCTGATAAGGCGATTTGTCTTTGTTATATTAGTCTTTTATAAATTGCCGCGCCCTGTTCAGCGGCAGAACTTCCTACTATGCCTAATAATGTAACAATAAATAAATTGTGATGTTTTTTTATTTATTAAATTGGGTCCTTTAATACCATTTACAGTAGATACTTAAACATACTTGAATAAACCATTGTGAAAGTTAGTATTTAGATATTTATTTATTCAAAATAAATTGTGCCTATACATACAATTTTTTTTGGTTAAATTTGCAATTATTTAAAAAAATCCAACATTATCTTCGCGAAGTCATTAAGTAATTCTAAGTTTATGACACTGTTATGTTAATCTACTTGCTGAATATTCAATATTGTACAAAGTTAATTAAAAAAAAATATAGTAAGACATTGCACACAGCGCCATCTAGCCCCCAGGCTAAGCAACGAGGCTTGTGTTATAATAAAATTAGAACTTTTCCGTGGATGACCTGCAAGGCTTTCCAGTGTTGGGTAGGTAATTTCATATTTTAAAGAAAAATTGCTTCGATTACTTTTTATTTTACACTAGCAGGGCTCTGTGGGAATATCGGAATAAAAAGTAGCTTATGATATTCCCAATGAATCAATGTATCCTCATACCAAGTTTCATCAAAATCGGTCCAGTAGTTTCGGAGCATATTCGTCACAAACAAAAAAATCTTTTCTCTTTATAATATTAGTTTAAATAAAATAAAATAAAGTTTATTTCATCTCACAATAAAAATAAAAAACTTACATGGCAGACTTATACTACTAAAATGTAGATTAGGATTCGGTTAGAATTAGAATTATTGTGAGACGCTGGTATGTCCGAGGTAGGCCTACCTAATGCCTGTATTACGGGTCGCCAGGTATAAAAAAAATTAGTTGTGTTGTGTGTGTAAGTGTTATTTTTGTTTGTAAATTTCGAGTATTGTAAATAATCCATAGTGTTGTGAATCGGTTGCGTCCGCGACACTTGGCAAGGTTTAGTCTCGGTCAAGTGCAACCGCATGCCTCCTTTAGCCACCACCGGTTAACTGTCCACGATTTACCAACATTCTTACAACTTAGCTGCCTGTATGTGGAATTCTGACAATTTTAATGATTATAACTAAAACTACTATAGAATGAGACTTAGGTACGTCGACTGCATAATTGCAGCCTTCAGTAGAGTTCGAAAATTACTATTAGTAGAATGTTTGCATTCTAATAATTTTTGTTTGAGTATTGATGAGATAGAAAACTTTAAACTTCACCTAAAGCAGGTGTCTAGAACCTTGCTTGTGTTAAAAACATTCTTATAACAGCCGTTTTGGAGCTCTACGGTGGGTCTGCAATTATGCAGCCGACCTTACATTGAGAGTGTTAATGCTATTTAATATAAAAAATAATATAAAAAGAAATGTCCCCTTGCTTCACTTGTAAGCCTGTTGGTAGAGCTACCTTGTACAATAGATAAAGCTCTCAATTAAAAAATAATAAAATATTATACCTACCTACGCGTCGAATTGAGAAACTCCTCCGTTTTTTGTTTTCGTCGGCTAAAACACAAATAAAATCAGAGAGTTTTTTTATTCATAGTTACAAAGTAAGCCAATATAAAATCTAACTCAGAGATAAACCTACATTTAATAGCTACATTATAAAAGCTAGCAAATTAATCGAACAATAATGCATTGTTAAGAAAATCGGATACTTGCAAATTTTTCCATAGTAAACAAGAATTTTAACAGTCGTAACACATGGCCGACTGAGGTCGGTCGAAGTTGGACTCTACATACGGTGAATTCAATTGATATCCTTCGATAAGCCGAAGATAAATCACGTCAAGTGTAGAAGGTCTCGACGTGTTGTCTAATTTGCGCTTGTATCAAAATTAAGGAGGAAAAATTGAATAAAACATTTCAGTTATTTTGCCTTAATTTTATACTCACTCTCGTATCTGCAGAATTACACAAAAGTAAATTTATAAGTATCTCATTAAACCCGTGGAGAAGAAATTAACTAAGAAAGAAAAATCTCAGTAGATCCATGATTTGAAATCTGGATCAATGAGAAAAAAATATATACCTATCACTAGATCCATCCTGAATCTGGCTCATGTATCTTCTGAGAATGACCCTACTGATTATCAATGAATAAAGTTTCTAAACTGTCAGTCAAACTGCATAAATTTTAGCGTGCTACGTCATAAACTGCATCATCACCTACCATCAGGCAGGTATGATAGTGGTCAAACGCTGACCACGATCATAACTGACATTCTTAAAAAAAAAATACTGTCACGTGTAGTACCTAGACCTATTTGGATCAAAATCAGGATAGTAGTAACTACTACTATCCTGATTTTCATCCATCATCATCATCATCCGAGCGATGTTCCCGGTTGCATCCCTCTCGGGAGCCCGGGGTTCGCTTTCCTACTTTTACGCCTCCACTTCGCACGATCTTCGGCATCCTGGTTAGTAAGGCCATTTGCACGCATATCACCCTTTACGACGTCAAGCCAGCACTTCTTGGGTCTACCCAGTCTGCCACGGCCCGGCGGAGGCGCCATGGCAAGACATTTGTTCCCCACGTAACTAGCCGGTTTTCGCAAGACGTGACCGTACCAGCGTAGGCGACATTCTTGCAATTTATCTGCAATGTCTCGGACATGAAGGCTGCCCCGGATGCGGGAGTTCCTGACGCGATCCTTTCGCGTCACTCCACATATACAGCGCAACATCTTCATCTCCGTGACACGCAGCTCCTGCTTATGTCGCTCAAGCACCGGCCACGCCTCACTACCATACAAAAGGACAGGTCTAATGATGGTTTTATAGACCTGTCTATCCTGACTATCCTGATTTTCATCCAAATCGGGCCAATCCTTCTCCAACTGGAGAAGGGCATAGGATAGGATGGAGAAGGGCATAGGATAGTTTTGGATCAGGTGGTGCTGATGTGCTAGCGATCAAACGCTGACATTTCATTTGGAAAAAAAAAAATCTTGCATTCCAATCTTCGAAGCTTTGAATCTGTACGTGGAACTATTTCCTTTTCATAGCTGTTCACCAGCATTTTAGTATGTATTAAGGGAGTATTGTTAAGTAATAAACATACCACGTAATAATATCGATAGGGTCGAACGGTCCGAGACCAGAATATTAAAAACCTTTGAGGAAACAAAACAATTTTACGCACAGACCTCGACCCTATTTGCATGTTACGAAAACACTCACATTTAAATACTTACCAATATGTCATTCATTTTGTAGGTACACGTGAGATAACAACCGAATTGAGAACCTCCTCCTTTTTTTGAAGTCGGTTAAAAACAGTCTAAATAAACAAATGGTTGTCTTTAAAGTCGGTTTACGGACGGTAATTTTATGAAAAAGATGAAAATTTAAAATTTTTCCTTTATACTTAGTATCTAATATATTTTTTTCCTATAAATATTTTTTTCCTTTAAATTTTTTTTCTCCTTTAAATAAATCTTTTATTCGGTGGCATCCATTTTCAACCCCCAATTTCAACCCACGGCATAACTTTAATTAAAATGCCTCCATATTTAACCCCCTGCAAATCAATAGTCCATTTTCTACCCAAATACGCAGTGCGTACCTAACTACCTACCTAATTTTTACTCAAGTAACGTCAACAGAAAAAATATATTCATAGTTTTGGTAAAAGTGTTAATTATAATAGTAGTTAAAATACGACTTTAAAATATTAAATTATTATTCTGTCTGTACAAAAAAAACATCATATTAAGTATTATAATCAATTGGGTTGAAAATGGAATACATTTTAGGTAGAAATTGGAAAATATAATCAATTAAATTAATTGGGGATAGAAAATGGAACACATTTTAGGTAGAACATGGAAAAAATATTTGCGGGTTGAAAATGGGGGTTCAAAATGGATGCCATCTTTTATTCGTCACTCGTCACTATAACACAAGCCCAGATGAGCGATACTATTATTAAATACACGGTTTCCTAAGTTACCATGACGCGTCACGGCGTAATTGACCATGACGTATGACGTCACACAATATTACCATGATAAGTACTTTTTTGTGAATGCAGGTATTCATCAATTTATTATATGTTATCACGTCAAAATGTTGGTATGTTAGAGGTATTTGTGGAGAAGAATAAGGAGCCGAAATAAAGCGGGAACACATAGGTTCGTTAGTTGATGGTTAAAGGGGACAATATGAATCGTATCGTTAGTAATCTAAGAATAGTAATTTTACAAATTCATACGTAACTTGCAAAAATGATAAGTATTAAAATGTTGGTATCACTTCTCTCGAGACTAACAATTCGGTCAATCTATCACTTTATCTAGACGCATGAAGGAAACTAATTTTGGTAATACGTGCATATCTCACCTATTTATTACCAACTGACGTTTACTATCAGATTTCCTACACTGATTGTAGATTAGACTTTGAGATGTTACCTAAAACTTGATATTTTGTGAAAACGTTTCACGTAATACCGAAGAATATGTTGTAGAGTTTCATAATATTCTTCGTTGTATTAGTGGTAAATGAATTTAGAAAATATTTATATAAAATAGAAGAGGTGGGCTCTTCTATTTCATATTTTTTATCTATTTTATATTTCTCTATCCAATATTAGATCAATCTAGGCTGACTGACTGACTGTCATGACGTCATCCAATTTTAAAGATGAAGGGACAGATCAGAAATTGCTGCATATTTCGCTCGGCTGTTGCACTGAATCTGGCATGGATCAATTTGTAATGATCCCAAATTTTAACAATTGATAATAAAATATCCAATCCATAAGATCTTTGTACAAGTAGATAATAGCTACCAAGACGTATCTGATATAAACCCATTCACGTAACATTGCGTGCGACAATGACCTCAACGAATGTCGGTGTCAAATGCTATACTTAAGTTCATCCTTCAGTGTTGTATCTATTATTGCTTATTAGATGTTAGGATTAATTGACCGAGCGAGCAAATATAGATAAATTCGATATATCCATATTTAAATTACATAAAGAACAGTCGGCTGCTTTATTGCAGCACTCAGTAGAGTTCTAAAATTACTATTTTGTTTTCATTCTAATAATTTTTGTTTAATTAATTGATGAGTCAGAAGACTTTAAACTTCACCTAAAGCAGGTGTCTAGAATCTTGCTCGTATTGAAAACATTCTTTTAACAGCCGTTTTGGAGCTCTACGGTGGGTCAGCAATTATGCAGCCGACCGTACCTATACGTACAAAAAAACCGGCCAAGTGCGAGTCGGGACTCGCGCATGATAGGTTCCTACCATTATATTCTGTTTTTAAGTATTTGTTGTTATATAATCAACAGAAATACATCATCTGTGAAAGTTTCAACTGTCTAGCTATCACGGTTTATGAGATACAGCCTGGTGACAAACAGACGGACGGACCGACAGTGTAGCATTAGTAAAAGGGTCCCATTTTTACCCTTTGGGCCTTTGGGTCTTGTCGCTCAAAACAACTACTACTTACTATTAAAAAGATTTTCCTTCTTATTTTTCAACCATTTGCTAACTGTATAATTTACATACAAATAGAACTGATTTACAAGTGCTCAGATGTTCATTAAAATACAGGAGTCAGCAGTTTTTCCAGTAAATACGAGACACGACAGACGTACATACTTTACAGCCTTTAAAGTTATATGCATGATTCATTGGATTAAACCGACAGGAAAATTGACAATTTTTCTAGGGATTCTATACATATACAATTTGAAGTCCTGACTGATTGACTGATTGACATAATAGCTCGAACTAATGCCCGGATCGGGCTAAAATTTGGCATATGGATAGCTGTTATAACGTAGGTATATCGGCTAAGAAACGCTTTGGAACATTCAAACTCAACGCGAACGAAGTCGCGGGCAAAAGCTAGTTATTTCATACAATTGAAAATGTCGTTTTAGTTCATTTGATTAATAGTAAAGGGTACTGGCAGTTATAGGTTTTATGCAACAAAAATATTTGCTCTATTATCATTATCCAGGGAGGAAAAAGTCGACTACGTTTGTATGGAGAGAGCGCCGGTACCCTTTCCTCTTAATGAATGAATAGTAGTCAATCTGTACTGAAATATTTTAGAGATTACAATGCTAATTTTCTAGAGTAATGTTTTTCAGTTTATGAATAAGTAGGTAGATACTTACCAAACTTATTTTAGACTCATAAACACGTCTGGCATACCTACGTATGACGTATAAAAGCCGGGTTTAGCCACGTCTGATGAAGCCTTATTGCGATAAATCCTATTAGTAAACCATCCTTACCTAACTTCACCTACCGTCAATGTAATAAAAAAGGTCTTCCATTATTCAACGTTAAGGGCTACAGAACAAAACATATCAAAGGTATAAAATTAACAGGACAGCATTTACAGTATAAAAACAAATAGGCACTTAACTACTATGAAACTTCGTAGGTATTTTTCGATTTTTGGGAAGTTAATCGGTTAAAAAAATAAGTGTTAAATTGAGAACCTCCTCTTTTTTTTAGTCTGTTAAAAACAGTATAAACTTAAACTAGTTTACATACCTACTAGTTTTAATAAATATTATATTTGAACGAGCAAGAAGTGTCTCTGTTTCAAGTTTGGAAAATTTGGTTTCTTCTGCCAGTATGTATGTTTGTTGGTACCTACTCCTCGACAGTCGTATTTTATAACCGATCTCCTGCTTCTTCTCTTCTCACTGCTTAAAGTTTGGGCTATTGTTATTAATAGCAATTTTTTTATTGTATTAAATTCGAATAGTATCTATTGCAAAAGTTTCACTATTGTACAAACATTGCAACTAAAAAGAGATAATAAATAAGAGTAACGAATAAATTCATCATGAAAACGAATAGAAAATTGTTTTATTTGTAATCAAAAACAATCTCCTTTAACATAAGAATATAATAAATGACACACTGTGGCTACAAAAAGGAAATTTACTCAACATAAAGCGCTACACATTAAATGTGTAGCGCGCTTATTTTCAGCTGATTTCCTAAAAATAATAGTAGAATAATACAAAGAATAAGAAAATGATTCAACATAATAATTATTTTAAGAACAATTTCAATCTTGGCTCTCTTATTCATTTACCAAAAACCATGCCTAAAACTTTTTATATTTAAGTACCTAAATACCATTTTTTTTAAGTCAGCCGTCAAATACCAGAATCGGGTTTATGCTATACTTATTTTATTGTTATTAAAAAAATCCTATTTTTCCTACCGCACAGTAAAACATTCGTGATTTTGTTCCCGTTTGTTTTATTAGTTGTACAAACAGCAGAACAACTGTGAAAACACCGTCCAGAAGTTCTAATTCATAAATCTAAAGAGAAGTTCATAGTGTAAAATCAAATAGGAATTTACTCAGAAGTGTTATTATCAGTTGTTATTCAAGATACTGCCGTGTCGAGTTGTCATCTCATGATTGATACGAGGCTTGTATAAACCGCCTTTGAAGTCACAAGGTTATGTGTACCTAATCTTACGTAACTACAGGTATATTCAGCAACCTACCTGTACCCTGGACTACCTGGACAAATGAAAGTATCTACATCCTACCTTATTGTTTTATTTATGTAAGTTTAAAGGTACTATGTATGATATATACCCATTACATAAGACTACAAAAATGAGCTTTTCCCTTTAATTTGGCATACTGTGTTTATTTTCAGGAATTGATCTCTAACAGTAACACTATCAATTGATATATTTAACAATAAAATATAGTATGATTATATTATCTTTGAAAATTAAAATGCAAAAAAAAAAAAAATATCTATCTACATCAAGTAGATAGATAGATAGATAACTTTATTTGTACAACACAGAAAGAAACAGAACACGATAAACACAAAGTAAAGTAAAAGCTAGAAAGAACAAGTTGCACAAATGGACAGCCCATTGAATACTTAAGTATTTTCCTTACATAAGTATTTTCCTTACAAAAGTTTTGATCCTGAATTCAGGTTCTGATTAAGATCCTGAAGTCGCGAGTAAACAGGTATCTTCTAGGAAAGCGTGCTACATCTTAGAGACCGCATCGTCACCTACCATCAGACAGGTGTGATAGGGGTCAAACGCTGACCTGTCATATCACTATCACTACTCACTACATAGTATAAAACAAAGTCGCTTTCTCTGTCCCTATATCCCTATTCCCTATGTATGCTTAAATCTTTAAAACTACGAAACGGATTTTGATGCGGTTTTTTTTAATAGACAGAGTGATTTAAGAGGTAGGTTTATATGTATAATACTTGCATAATATAGCCGTGCGAAGCCGGGGCGGTTCGCACGGCTATAAAAAAAATAATACTGTCACGTGTAGCAGTTCCCTCTTTACGGTGAAATGACTGGACCAATTTGGATAAAACTCGGCATAGTGGTAGCTTAGGAGATAGAGAAAGATATACGGTAGTTTTGATTACGAAATTCCGGCTAAATCAGGATTTAAACGGGTAATACCGTGGGGCGCAGTTAGTTAAAATAATTAATAGGTAAAGTTGTTACTTCTAGTAGATAGGTAATTGTTTAGGCATGAATTAATAGGTTTAGATATACTCACAGTGTTGTCTCTTCTACCTATTGACTACTATAATTTGTTAGACACGAGCGAGACAAGAAATTTTCCCGACGGTGCATGTTACTAAAACATTTCTACGCCAAGTGTTCTTCTTTAGTTTTGATACACATTTGATACTACAATAGAAAATGCATATTTATTGTCAAGAGATCGTGCATAAAATATCCTTGTCTTTATAGAGGTAACGTTTACATGTATATTTGTAATGTATATATCTTTAAAACTACCGACACGTTTTTTTTGAAATTTGGCATAAGGATACATTTAATCATAGAAATTAATGTAAGTTATTTTTTATCCCGATGTTCTCACGGGATCGGGACTTACGCAAGAAAAACCACAGTTCGCCGCTAGTAAAGTAAAACAAACACTGTTTGTTTCAACAAATCACGAGACTTACTATGTCTTATTGTATTATATGATATTGTTATGTATTTAATATCATAAATACAATTATTTAAATAGTATTTACAAGAGTAAACCGAGTTAAGTAGGTAAGTACTACAATTTGTTTTAGGTACATAATATAATACCGGATTAATATACAACATAAGATTGTATACAACATAATAGTTAAAATTTTGTAATAATTTATTAGATATTTTTTTAATTTAACATTGCTGTAGGGTACTTAGGCCCGTATTAATAAATCGCTCTCAATATCGATCTTGAGTGCGTATCAATCGAGTGAGTCTTGAGATGTGGTCACTATCTTAAGTTAGGCGTTAATTAATAGATAAAACTCAAGTTTTAACCAGGCTGATATCGCTCTTGAGATTTGAGACTGATCTTGAATGACAGTAACGCTTTGTTCTTACCTTAAATGATATGTTCTTACCCTATGGTAGGTAGTGTCGTCATATTTTGCTGTCAACTTGTTTTTAATGTGAAAATATTTAAAAAAATGTAAGATTTGTATGACCCGCAATCAGACTTGAGTTCACGAAACTACATCTTGAGACATATTTTGAGAGCTGAGTTTGATTTATTAATACGGTATGACTCAAGTGATACGTCGCTCTTTAATAGCGTCTTAAGATAGGTTTATTAATCAGCGCAACAACTCAAGAGCAAACTCAAGATTGAAATCGATATTGAGTTCGGTTTATTAATACGGACCTTAGACTTAGATTTATATTTTTGTTTGTTCTGCGACGAGACGAACGTTTTAAATATTTTTGTTTTAATTAAGTTCTTATGTAAGTGACAGTCATGTCTTTTTTGAGAATAAAGATCTTTAAACCTTATATACAAGCAATTTTCCGTCAAAAGTTGCCTGTGAGAAATCGCTTTTAGCGATAAGGTCACCCATTTTTACTTCTAGCTTTATGTGTTTTACTAGTGTAATAATTTTTCTCACCCTGACCTACAAACTGGTGCTTAAAGTCAGGATATTAGATTAAAAAAATACACACTAAAATTCTAAAGTAAAATTGTGTTAATTAGGTAAATTAAATGGAATAAAGGCTTTTGCTTTTTTCTTCTTCTGTTTAATATTTTTCTTTGTTTTGTGTGTTTGAATATGTTAATAGATAATAACCCTTTCCCTGCAATCGGGTTAAAATAGTACTTCTTCTTTTGTAATAACACTTTGGCCATATCGCGCGCAGAGGCTCGGACAAACTCGAGCGCCTAATAGTGAAGGGTAAGATTGAGGGTACGCGACCAGGAGCGCGTAGCATCAAATGATGGAGCCACCAGATATTCGAACAGCTGGATAATCTGGATATACCTCTCAGCACGGCATTAGGCGTCGGACAGAGTCCAGAAGGAAGACAGTAGATCGACTACACCATGGGGAGTCACGATCAGCCTTGAGAGAACGATGAACAGACTCTTTTGGGTATATAGGTATTTATTTTAAAGACAGAAGCTAAAATCGTTCAAATAAATCAAAAAACCTTGTTGCTATTAGCCTTTTGATTGCCCTTGAATAAACAGTGACATTGACTTTCATGGAATTGCGTGAAATTTAAACAGCGATCCATCAACTCTTGATTCTTACCGCATTTTTCTAACCAAGTCAACAAAGATTATCAAACTTGCTTTAACGTAACTGCGTCATCTTGATTATCTGGAGATAAACTTAAATATCAGTGAACTTGAATTAAAAGACCTAAATTTAATTGTTAATTAATCATAGTCTGGACTAATATTTTTAGACAACCCATCGCAAACATCAAACTAACAAAGATTCATCCCTTACTTTAGTAAGTATTAAAGGTTTCTTTTCCAATTATAGCTTCCAGTTGAGATTTATAATGTTTCTTACTTGGTCTAATCAATCACGGATATTTTTTCTGCCATTTTTACCTCTAAATGAAGGCTGTGGTTCGAATTTGATAACATGACTTAGGTACACACTTAAAAATTTATTCCTTGAAGTGAGAAATGATTCCATCCCTATAGACGTTGTAGAATAATTTCTGGGTTTTAGTAAAATCTTTAAATGATAAGCAGTATTTCTAATTTATTTATTTATTTATTTTATTACCTTAGGAACACCCACAGCTAATACTACAAACTAGAAACAAAAATATAAATCAGATAGCCAATAACGGGTATCCACAACTAGAACTAAATTGAGGATTAAAATCATTGTTCTTAAATTAAGAATACTGCTTAATATGCGAAAACGTGTAAATGGTGTTGTGCTTTATCTTTCTTTTTATGTTTTTAGTTTTATATCACTGTATGTTTTCCTACGAAAATAAAATAAAATATTTTCCTGAACATTTACTAAATACAAAAAAATATTCTTTAGCGTCTAGGTAACGGAGAGGATTATTTCTCTCTTTAAGCTTCAGCTTAGAAAATCCCCAAGTTCAAAATCGTGGGCTTACGGGACTTGGTGCGGGCTAATTGTCAATTTCGGACCACAGCCAGTACCCGATCGGAGCCAGGATCGGAGCAAGTAAAGGACGTTTTTGATTTTGTCGTAAGA
The DNA here is from genome assembly GCA_907269075.1 of Idaea aversata. Taxonomy (NCBI): domain Eukaryota; kingdom Metazoa; phylum Arthropoda; class Insecta; order Lepidoptera; family Geometridae; genus Idaea; species Idaea aversata. Next base: position 10,889,792 of record OU026091.1, read on the forward strand.
ACAGGGCCTGTTTTAAGACCTAGTGGTTTGAGCTCTGCTGTGAGTCTTTCTGTTGTAAAATTGTAGTATACCTACTTGTTCTACTTTTACAATTAAGACTTCTTTGTGCAGTAAAGAAATAGAAGTAATTTTATATTATTTTGTATTTTGTTTTAACTGTCACTCTAAAATAAACTAGTAACAAAGCAACATCTTTAATTTATTTATAATTATCTCAAATAGTATTTTACAACACGTTATCAGCACGAAGAGCAACATATTTTAAAGATTATCAATAGTGCTTGCTGATGTGAATATTTTTAGTGTCAAAATCGTTTTTCGTTTGTATCGAAAATGTGTGATGGTGACTCCAATAGTGGAATGAATTATTCTTCGTCAATACCAGCGTCGCTCATACTGTGCAATAAAGATGGCTACATAAAATGGAAGTTTAAGATTATTTAATCCACGAAAATCTTTGGAAAACAGTAAGTGGCTATGGCGAAGATGATACTACCTCTGCTTCGATGAAAATACGAAACGATGAGAGAGCATTAGCTAAAATTTGCCTTACCGTTGATGGGACAGCAATGACCCACATTCGTAATGCTAAGACTGCTTTAGAAGCTTGGAATGCTTTACAAGATGCATACGAAGATAAGGGCATGGGCAGAAGGCTGGCATTAGAAAGGAAGCTATACAGACTCTCACTTGATCATTTTCAGAATATAGAGATGTATATCAATGTGGTTCTTAGTACAGCTCAGGATTTGGCTGATATTGGCAAGGTAATAGATGATGCTTCGATTGCAGCCATTTTGCTTGGAGGACTTGGTCCGAAATATGAACCACTTGTAATGGCTCTTGAAAATAGTAATATAGAGGTTACCACTGATATCGTAAAGAAGAAACTGTTGAACGAAATGTCCAAATGTGACTCTACAATACAAGTTTTTGAAACAACTAGCCAATCAAAACAACATTTAAATCAAAACACAAGTATTGAAAAAGTTGTTTGTTATGAATGTAAGAAACCGGGTCACAAAAGACCACAATGCCCTTTGCGTAAAAAGAAAAACATAAAACAACACGCACTAGGAACGTCTTGTGGGTCTACAAGTGACGTATGGTTGGTCGATTCTGGATGTTCAAGGCATATGACATCAAGAAGAGATTGGTTTAGGGAGTTGAGGACAATGGACAGCGGTATAACTGTTACAGTAGCAAACGGTCATATGATATCATGTAGTGGAGTTGGTGATGTATCTATTGAAACTACTAGTGTTATAGATAGTATTAACGATGTAGCGTATGTACCTGACTTAAAGAGTAACCTTATTTCTGTCAAAAAGGTTGTTGACAAGGGCTTCATAGTACTTTTTGATATAACAGGTTGTAATTTTTATAAATCTTCTGATTTCTCTTTCAAAGGTAATGCTGTTCTACATGCTTCTGTTACTAGTGGTGGACTGTACTCACTGGATTGTAGTACGAAAATTACTCCATGTATCTTAACCGCAAACGATGTGCAATCTGACTATCTCAGTAGGTACCAACTTTGGCATAAAAGATTAGGACACCTTTGTAGGATAGGAATGGATCAATTAAAAAGAAGTCAAATAGGCGTCGACTATACTGCGATGGATAAAGGTAAGTGTATTGCTTGTGTTGAGGGCAAACAGGCGAGGAAGCCTTTTAAATCAGTAGAATACAAAAAGGCTACTTCGAAATTAGAGTTAATTCACTCTGACTTGTGTGGACCATTTTCTGTTTCTTCATTTCAAGGAAATAAGTATCTTTTGATTTTCGTTGACGATTTTACGCGTATGATTTTTCCGTATTTTATTTCTTCGAAAGCAGAAGTTAAAGACAAGTTTGTTTGTTTCCAAACGTTGATAGAAAGACAAACTGGTGCTCAAATAAAAATATTGAGAACGGATTGTGGTAAGGAATATGTAAATAAGGAATTAACTGATTATTTATCGTCAAAAGGAGTAACGGAGGAGGAGTCTATTGAAGAAAAAGCACGTTCTATGCTAGCTGACAGTTCACTTTCAAAAGCTTATTGGGAAGATGCTTTTAGGACAGCGGTTTACTTGAAAAATAGATCGCCACATCGCGCTTTAATTAGGAAGACTCCATATGAAAAATGGTACGGACAAAAGGGAGATCTCAGCCATTTGCGTGTTTTTGGATGTCGGGCACTTATTCAAGTTCCAGCCTGTCATAGACAGAAATTAGATATTAAAACTAAAGAAGTTATCTTTGTAGGATATACAGATGATCCTAATACTTATTTCTTTAGGGATGCTTCTAACCCTCGGCATGTACAGAAGTCCAGAGATGTGACATTTTTTGAAGATCGTTTTACACAACTTAAAGGTAATGTTGTTGAATCTACTAAGCCAGAACCTATCATTATGTTTGATGACGTTTTACAGAATGAAATGGTGGTAACTGATGATAGTCAACAGGACGATAACACGGTTGAACTTCAAGAAAATTCTGAACCATGTAGTGATGATGAAGTAGATTATAATTCGGCTGAATCTGAGGGCCCTACTAGTCCTGAACGAAATGTTATAGAGGTAAGCAGGTATCCTACTAGAATTCGTAAGCAACCGGATTTTTATGTTGCAAATTTATTATCAGAAACTGATAATATGTGTGAGCCGAAATCTTATTCAGAGGCAGTGAATTGTGATGATGCTGATGAATGGCGTTCTGCGATGAACAATGAATATGATTCGCTCATGAAGTTGAAGACTTGGAAGCTTGTTGATAAGCCTGTAGGTAATAAGAAGTTTATACCTTGTAAATGGGTCTACAAAGTAAAGAAAGATGCTCACGGTAACATTTTGAAGTATAAGGCTAGACTTGTGGTGAAAGGTTTCAAGCAGGTAGAAGGAATAGACTACAATGAAACTTTTGCTCCTGTTATTCGTCATTCTTCACTCCGTACTTTATTCGCCTTAGCTGCTGAATTAGACCTAGAAATGAGGCATTTGGACGTCGACACTGCTTTTCTTAACGGAGAACTTGAAGAGGAAGTTCTTATGGAACAACCACAGGGTTTTGTGGAGAAAGGCCGTGAAAGTAAAGTTTGCCTACTGCAGAAATCGTTGTATGGGCTCAAACAGGCACCCCGAGCATGGAATATAATGTTGGACAAAACCTTATCCAAGATGGGTTTCACGAAAACTCCTTCGGAACCATGCGTGTATAAAAAACTTTATGGTCAAGAAATTGTCATTTTGGCGGTATATGTCGATGACATAATTGTCTTTTTCAAAAATGACATGACCTTTCAAAGCGTCAAGAAATGTTTACAAAATGTTTTTAATATTAAAGATTTAGGTCCTTTATCCTATTATCTTGGAATCAATATCTCAAGAAAGGATGGTGAGATTAAGGTAAATCAACGTACTTTTATTTTGAATCTGTTAAAAAGATTTAACATGGAAAACTGTAAGTCGTTTGATACACCGTCTAGTTTAAAGAAACTTGATGATGGAATAATTGACGAACGAGAGTCTTTTCCATATCAAAGTTTGATTGGATGCTTAATGTTCCTATCAGTAAATACTAGGCCTGACATAGCTTATCAAGTTAGCTATTTGAGCCAATTTAATACCAAATATAACAAAAAACACTGGTTAGCTGCAAAGAGAGTGTTGCAATATTTGAAGGGTACAATCGATTACACTCTTACTTACAGGATGGTTGGCGATTATCTTAAAGCGTATGTCGATGCAGACTGGGCTAATTGTACGAAAGATAGAAGATCCTATACTGGGTACTGTTTTATGTTAGCTGGTAGTCCTGTAGCTTGGCAAGCGAAGAAACAGTCAACTGTAGCTCTGTCTTCAACGGAAGCCGAGTATATGGCTCTAGCGGCAGCTGCTAAAGAGGCCTGTTATCTTAAAAGTTTCATTTTGGATGTAACTGGTAAGTCTGACACAGTGATTTTGTTTAACGATAGTCAGAGTGCGCATAGTTTAGTGCTTAATCCAGTTCATCACAGAACAAAGCATATTAATACAAAATATCATTTTATAAGAGAAAAAGTGTGTGACAAAACAATTACGATTGATTATGTCCGGTCAGATTTAAATTATGCGGATGTGTTTACAAAACCTTTAGGCAAGGTTGCTCATAAGAGATGTATACATGGTATTAGCCTAGGTTAAGTAATTTCATTTTTTCTTTTTATTAAGTAATGATTAGGTATTTTTGTTTGTTTGTGTTCTTTCCCAGAGTCTTAATTGAAGGGTGGTGTTGTAAAATTGTAGTATACCTACTTGTTCTACTTTTACAATTAAGACTTCTTTGTGCAGTAAAGAAATAGAAGTAATTTTATATTATTTTGTATTTTGTTTTAACTGTCACTCTAAAATAAACTAGTAACAAAGCAACATCTTTAATTTATTTATAATTAGCTCAAATAGTATTTTACAACACTTTCAGACTAGGAATTCTATTAGGAATATGTGCCCTCTGCCTTCTGTTATTTTTATTGGGACTGCACCTAATATTATTTGGAGAATCTCGGTACATTGATAGCATTATTTCCTTAAATAGAACAAAGTATCAATAAAATAAAATTTCGATAAAAACAAACCCTGTTAGCGTAAACTGTTTCATTGAATCCAATGCGTTACTTCGCCTCGGATGGGGTGTTCAAACAAATCTTGTAGAAACGGTTCTCGCTATCAGACCGATTGGAACATTTCTTAAAGGACCATAAGTAAAGCAACTTATAGAGCCCTATACGTTGCTTTACAAAAATTGTTCAAATAATGGAGTATTAAAATAGCCCACGAAAGCGATGATGAGAATCGAGGCGATGAGAAATACTTTTCTTATTTTACAGAAAATAAGTAGTTAAATAACTTACTAGCGACCCGCCTCGGCTTCTTACGGCTATATTATGCATCTATTATACATATAAACCTTCCTCTTGAATCACTCTATCTATTTAAAAAACCGCATCAAAATCCGTTGCGTAGTTTTAAAGATTTAAGCATACATAGGGACATAGGGACAGAGAAAGCGACTTTGTTTTATACTATGATAGTGAATAATTTTCTACCTAATTATAGAAAATAGTAGTAAAACCTATCAGTAGCGAGGTGAAACTCTTTAAAGGTAAGCCAACAAAAACACCAATAGATAAAAAAAAAGATTAAGGGTCGAATAATTTTTTAATTGGTAAAAGGTGCTGTTGATTATTTGTATCTGAAATAAATATGCGCGTGAATTCGTAAAGGTAAACCAACAGGAATCGGGTTGTATGGAACTCTCGCTACCTATATCTTGGTTGAATTCTCTTGATTATGCCTTCACCTCATAATGGTATAGTCACTTAACCTTTAAAAAAGACGTAATCTATACATATACTACAACTTTTCAGCGATTATTTCACCCAGAACCGAAAGTAAATATTCGTGAAGTATCGGTGTGAATTGGGACCGAAGACGAACAGACAATCAGTTTGTTTATATAGAGTCGCAGTGAAGGAAACAATCAACAGGCCGCCTGTGGGGACGCAATAAGCGTAATCCCCGAAGCGAGACCGAGACGTATAGCTGTAGAAGCGACCGACTGTCACAACATTATTTATTTTAAAATCATATTTATAGATTCATTTACTGGAATGTCATTATATTTTCTGTTACTTTGTAAAAATAGTTCCCAATCCGAAGCTTCTTATTCCTAGCTCGTAGCAAATGTCCTAAGCTCGTAGCTCGTAGCCTATAATAGACCCTACTCCCTAGCCTGTAGCTTGTAGCTCCTGTCCTCAGCTCGTAGCATGCGTATGCAAATCCCTAGCCCGTAGCGTATAGCCCTTAAACTCAGCCCATAGTCTGTAGCACCAAGTCCCTATTCCTTAGCCCATAGCTTGTAGCCAGTAGCCTGATAGCCCGAGTCCCTAGCCCGTAATCTGTAGCATCTGTCCTCAGTTCGTAGCCCATATCTATTTATAAGAGATCTTATAAACTAGTTTGAAAAAAAAAAAGAAAATTAATTGAATTCATTAAAATTAAATGTAGTGATATCTTTTTAATAAATTATTTTATAAAATACGTAATTTTCTTAAGTTAGTATTCTAGCAAAAAATAAGATATTTTACAAATTAGTAGGTTTGTAAAGGTCATATTTACGCTACGAAAATAACATTTGGATTGATAAATTTTTTTTTCATAAATTTTAAATAAATTTTTATTGTAAAAAGTCACATCCAGTTTAAAATGAGTGTGTGTCGATATCGGTCACCGCGTTGGGCGGGCGGGCGGACGGCAGCGCGCGCGCTCCAGTAGGTTCCGTCCGCGCGCGCTCGTCGTCCGCCCTAGCCTGTACCGCGTCCGCCTTACATACTAACACTTCAAACAACACCTCACAAACGCTCAATTTACTTTATCGAGTGATATTGTGTTTTAATTCATTGTGCTATTTTTAACCCCCGACGCAAAACGACGGGGTGTTATAAGTTTCGTAGCTCTCAAACTGATGAAGCGATTTTGATTTTGTTTCTTTTGTTTCAAAGGTGAATTTGTCGGGAGTGTTCGATGTTAGATCGAAATCGGTTCAGCCGTTTGAAAGTTATAAGGGGGGTAAAGGTTTTTTTAAATTTCAGTTATGTTTAATAAGAAGGGTGCTCTTTTTTTTAGGTACCGTTTGTAATTATTAAGTTATTTTACTCACGAATTGATGAGTTACTTTTTCTTGATATGAAGAGTGAAGAAATGGCCTAAGACAATAAAATTACATCGAGAATTGAAACAAGCTTTAAAACACGACAAGTTTATATCATGCAATAATGATCTAAGTAGTACCTTAATAAAATGGCTGAGAAACTAAACGAGTACCAAGGGTTGACGGGGCGTCTTCACTGCGCAAGAGATCGGTACAAGGAGCGATGGTCGCGATGGAAGGAGCAGCACCCGAGAGGTGTGAAGGAAATGATGGCGGAGTCCTTGTTCGGGATACCTAACTCTGACGCGCCTGAGAGAGTCTGGCAGGACAGCGCTTATAGTGATTTGTTCAGGTGAGATCTAAATTGGTAAAGTGAACATTTTTTGACCTAAAAAAAACTCCTGCTTAAAGTGAAAGGGTACCGACGCTCTCTCCTTTTAAACGCAGTCGGCTGTTTCCTCTCAGGATAATGACACTAGCAAAACATAGGGGCATGGTCATGGCAGTTAGAAGTTTTGTGCAACAAAAATATTTGCTCTAATGTTATTATCCAGGGAGACAACAGTCGACTACGTTTGTTTGGAGAGAGCCCCCGGTACCCTTTCCTCTTAAGCCACGAACCTCGTGAACTCACTAAATGACTAGTCGCGTTCCATCATGTTGTCCATGGTTTAGGCAAGCATGCTACATCCTCGACTTCACCGTCGCTTCCCATCAGGTGAGATGAAGACTGCGTAAAAAATAACACAAGCCTAGTTGCTTTGCTAAGGATAAGATTTAGCTGTGTGCAATAGTTCACGAACTTTTAATAGTAGGTATGGGATTATTCTCAAAAGATCCATTGGTCAGGAGCCCTATTTTTGAATCGTTCGCCCCGCGTCGAACGCTCGATTTCTACAGATATTCGTTCGACATTGAAAATTCGCTATTTTTGAATCGCTCGATCGTAACGAGTGGTCTCCACCACTCGTCGCCGACAGGCGAGTGGTAGAATAAACGTTAAACAATCACAGTCAAACATTCGGAAACGATCTTTGAAAAATATTTATATGTTTTGGTATTATTTCGAATGTTCATCGGTAATTACTGATTTTCAGTTTTCTGCGTAAAACGAACAAAAATTGTCATTTTAAATTTCGACGACGAACGATTCAAAAATACAGAAAATTGGTTTCATGCGACTTGGAAGTCGAGCGTGACTTGTAGGCGTACACGATGAAGATATGTCACACGAGCGATTCAAAAATAGAGCCCCAGATCTAGGATGAGTCGAGTGACATATTTTTTCACATTGGATCCAGATTTCAAATTGTGGATCTACTGATTTTTTTCTTTTTTAGTTGATTTCTAACCAGATTCATCATGGATCTACTGAGAATTTCTTTCATATATCGATTTCTAAAGGTATATACAGGGTGTCCGGTAATTAATGAATAAGCGGGCACCTACGGATATAGGACACTGTACCGGTTCAGAAAAATGAAAGTTATGTTCTATGAAAGTGTGTCGGTTTACGAGATATCCTAGATATTTAAAAAAAAAATATCACTCCTCTCTCTACGTTTTTTGATGCCAAAACTGCAAATGAAGGAATTATTCCAATCTGTTTTTTTGGTAATAGTATTCCAGAATAAATATGCTATCGAATCCAAACAATTATTTTTATGATACATGGAAAGTTTTTTTAAACTAAGATATAACTCAAACTTCATGAAGTTTTCATTTTTAACCTGAACTTTAATCTTTTCCGGTGTAAAAAATATGTATGGTCACCCTAGTGCCAAATAAAAAAAACGTTTAATTTGTCCTCTTTAGGTCTCTTTTTAACCTTTGATGGAGTAAGAAATTAGAACATCTCAGTAAGTTACTACGAAAGTTTATAATTATTATGAAGCCAAAAACAGTTTCCCGTTGATAATTATGTAAAACCTACCGACCTGAATCCAATTTATATCAGTTTAGTAGGTATTTAATTGAAGGTATACATTTCCTGTTTTACCTTGAAATAGGTGAATACAACCTGACAGAATCCTAATTAATTTTAATGACGATTTTATAAAACTAAAAAAAAGTTATTTTATACTTCATAGACTATTTTTATTTATTTATCATGTGTCGATGGCATTGACGTCCGGTAAAACTCTAATGAGTTTTTGTGGCGTCTTTATTATATAATTTTATGTATTTTGGTTTTTGTATATTAATAAATAAAAAAATAATAAATATCACTAAAAAGTTTAGAAACTTTAATACTTTCGAAATCAAACCAATTTTTTTTTTCATTTTTAACCAATTTCAAAAATAGGAGGAGGTTCTCAATTCTTTGCGTGTCCTAAAATAACTTCACTACATAGTATAAAACAAAGTCGCTTTCTCTGTCCCTATTTCCCTATGTATGCTTAAATCTTTAAAACTACGCAACGGATTTTGATGCGGTTTTTTTAATAGATAGAGTGATTTAAGAGGAAGGTTTATATGTATAATACATGCATAATATAGTCGTGCGAAGCCGGGGCGGGTCGCTAGTATATTATAAATCCGAAAGTTTGTTTATTTATTTGTGTTCTCTCTGAACGATCAAACGACTGGACCTGTTTGGGGGATGGAGGAGGACCTAGAATACTAATTAATAACCTAAAGAGGTTTGATTAGCAACTTCCATTAAAAATGATGAGCGTCGCTTAGCTGTGAGGAGGCTCACAGCTAAGCGGCGCTCGCTGATCGTTTACGGTCGTGCGGGTTAAGCGACACCTGGCGTGGTCACTACTTCGATGGGTGGCCTATTAGTAGTGTGGCAAAAATGTGTTTTCGTGAGCCCCTCCGTGCTTCGGAAGGCACGTTAAGCCGTTGGTCCCGGTTGCTACCTCTACTAGTAGCAGTCGTTAGGTCAAGTTAGAGGCGATCTGAAAACTCTAACAATAGGTGAGCCACACCACTGTATAGTGGAGAAGCAGCAGCAATGATGACGTCACATCTATCATTTGATTTTTGCATGTGCAAAACCCCTCCACCCCCTACTTCTCAATAATATAAAGAAGTTAACACGTCAAAAATGTCTCCCGGTCAAATCTACTATCGGTTTACAGTAGTGATACTTGTACCAACGAAACTTGGGTGACCTAAATTCAGATTAGTTCAAGGAACAGATGCTGTAAGTTTATTTTCATCTAGATTTTTTTTGAGACTTTTACCCCGGTTTGGGGTTGGAGTTTCAAAAATCCCTTCTTTGCAGCCCGATCCGTCTATTGGCTTAACATGTACTTTAATAAACCTACAGTCAGGCAGGACTTCGAATTTTATATTTGTCTGTTATACGTCCTGTATCACGGGGCTATGGAGCCCCGGACCTTTGGAAGGCGTGCGTGGAGCCGAAGTCAACACGTAGAGGCCCTTTACAATAACAAGTATAATAGCAAACAATGGGGTGGATTCTAAGCCGGCGATTATCCCTGTCTACACTATAAAGTGCAACCAAGGACAACCTCCAGTTTGGATAAAACTATTGATAATCTACAGGACAAAACTATTTGAGCTATTGTGATGGGATGGTAGTGGACTAGATACTAGGGAACTATGGATACTATGGCACCTGCCGTAACAATGTCCAATAAACACGTAAAAATGGCAGGCGGAGACTCGCCAACTCTCAGACTGGGCCACCCTAATTAGCTGAGTAAATTACAGCAAGGGGGCAACAGGAACGTGAGTGGCTTGAAGGATGGAGAGGCCTTACTGGATTTTAAGTCATCGCTGGTAGTCCGAGCGAGCGGGCCAACTCATCACTGACGTTCGGCATCCATCCTTCGAGTATTTCTTCTCATGCGACTCCACTCTGAACGGCCGGTGAAGGCAAGCCAGAGGCGGGGGACCGCTTCCTCGTCAGTGTTCACTCCGACCAGCCAACCAAGGCAAGCCGGAGATGAGGAACGGTGACTTCCCCCTGGAGAACTCGGGACCGCGGGGTCGTTACTCCCCTTCACCTCGCCAAGGTTAGCTTAGCTTTTGCACGCGACTTCGTCCGCGTAGAAGTCGAAAATGGACCAAGGAATCACGTTGACCAATACAAACTTTGCCCCCCTTTTACACGCCCTTAGAGGTAAAATTTCAGAAAATCCTTTCTTATCCGATGCCTACGTCATATAAAGAACACACCCTCCAAGTTTCAGGTCTCTACGAACAGCGGTTTAGGCTGTGCGTTGATCCATCAGTCAGTCAGTCACTCGTTCAGGACAAAGCATTTTATATGTATAGAAGAAGAAGATAGGAAGATCTAGATAGGTAGATTGATGCTGAACTTAAATAGAATTGGGCTGACAATATCTGCCGCATGTTCGTCCAGATATGAGCAAAAACCACCACGGACTGGGTCCCAAACAGCAGGCGACCCCGCGCCCGAAAAATTTATGTGCGCTAATTGACATTGCTCTTACGGTGAAGGAAAACATCGTGATGAAACCCGCGGCTTTGTTGGCTCCAGAAGTATTGACAAGTTCTCTCCTCTGGACATGGTCGACTAAGCTGAGAGGGTAGTAGGTGCTGGGCAAGCCTACTCCATCTTCACGCAAAAAGGACCCAATTAAAAAAGGGTCTAATCGCGGAAAACAGCCTGTATACAAGTACAAGTAGTAAGTATATAGACACATTTTATTGAAAAAACTTCTACAGCCAAATTTTATTAAATTAAAGTTAATATTAGCCTTAGGTCTGGGAATGTCTTATTTGACACGTGTCATGATAACGGTTTTTAATGTCTAAATAACTACCTACATAAAGATAACTGAAGTCATGTTTTGTTTTTGAATAAAAAATAATATGATATTTTCCTTTTTTGTAGAAAATTATCTTGAAAATTTTAAAGATAATTTATTATAGACCAAATATTTTCGTGCCAAGGAAGTCTACTCTACATAAGTCTAAACTTAAACATACTTAAGACACGACATTGGACACGGCGCCATCTAGGTCAAAACTAAGTAACTAGGCTTACACCATTCCACGAGACTGGTGTTTGAAACAACATCGAAAATCGACAAAATAAAAATAAAGACATCGTATACATCCCATTTAAAATAACTTTAAGAGTAAAGGGTACCGGCTCTCTCTCCATACAAATGTAGTCAACTGTTACCTCCCTGGATAATGACGCTAGAGCAAATATTTTTGTTGCATAAACCCTATAACTGCCACGACTATGCCCATATGTCTTGGTTTTTTCATAATCTAATTATCATAGGTTAAAAAGTTTAGTTTAAGAATTAAAAAACAAAAAAAACATAGAGTCATGGCAGTTATAAGTTTTATGTTAAAAATTATTTGCTCTAGTGTCAATATTCAAGGAGGAAACAGTCGACTACGTTTGTATGGAGATAGAGCCCTTTCCTCTTTAGGAATAATAAAGATAGTCAAATCTGCATATGGATTCTACAAATTAAATATTTTTTTTGCTTAGAATTTGTTTCAACTGCCTTTTTCCCCTTTTTTCAGAAGAAAAAGTCGCATCGAACTTATGCGTATATCAGCAGCAGTTATGGGCATAGAATTCTCATACGCCGGTGAAACTGCCTTCGTTTCACCGACTCTACTACAGATTGGCGTCCCACATCAGCAGATGACTCTTGTCTGGGCCTTGTCGCCTCTTATTGGGTTCTTTATGACTCCACTCTTGGGATCTCTGAGTGACAGATGCAAGTCGAACTTCGGGAGACGAAGGCCATTTATTGTTTTGATGTCAGTCGGTGTTTTATTAGGTAAGAAAGACAAAAAACGTTTATAAAATGGAAACAATTTACTTTTGTAATAAAAAAATACCAAATGATAATCAGTTCATGATTTAGTATCTTTTTGGAGCTACGATGTACAGACAGACACACTGATACCTACATCAAACACCCCTCAAGAAAAACTATATTCAAAATTTAACTCTTTCTAATGCGTAGCTCTTAAATCTTCTGACTACGTTCGGGTTGTCTTTTATAGAATAATTAATATAAATATATAATTTTAACAGTTAATGCCTACTCTTGCGATAAAAGGACGTGTCTAAGCATAAGTAATCTAGACTCAGTACTTACATATTTGCATGTAGGTATATAGTGTGATTTTAGTATTCATTAATAATACATAATAAATATTGCAGGACATTCCACAGATCGCCATCTAGCCCCAAGCTAAGTAACTAGACTTGTGTTATGGGTGCTAGACAACGGATATACTACTTATATAATTTTCTTTTGTAAATATATACTTATAATACAAAGAAACGACCAGACCACAGACAAATATCTAAGCATAAATACTTGTCTGAGGCGGGAATCGAACCCGCAACCCTGTGTTTGGCAGTCCGGCATGGTGACCATTGTGCCAATTGGGTCGTCAAAAATAATAATTAATAATAATAATTAATATTAATAATCCTGTACGTAATACATATTTAGGTAAGCAAAGTGTTAATTAAATCGCAATTACCGCGAAGATAATAATATCAACCTAACTTCTGATTGAGTTTATACTTAGTTCAATGTTTCTCATCAAATTATTCTAATTTCAGGTTTAATACTGGTGCCGAACGGTGAAGCGATAGGATATATACTTGGTGATGAGATACCGACCAATCGTACAGAGGTAGCAACAGCTTTAGGACCTAGAAGCGCTGTTCTAGAAACTTCAAGCACTAACTATCACCCTTGGGGAGTTCTGTTTACCGTTATTGGTACAGTTTTCTTAGATTTTGATGCGGATGCGTGCCAGAGCCCGGCTCGTGCTTATCTACTTGACGTGACAGTTCCAGGTCAGTTTTATTTGCTAATATTTATACCACCTTGTCTTTTTTCAGTGTAATAACTTTTTTTTGTTACTTTTTAACTGTTGTTTTCTTTGTAGGCACCTACCTTTTTTTTATTTTATTTTACAAGGAAAACATCGTGATAAACCCGCGTCTTAGTTGGCTCCAAATGTATTGACGAGTTAGGGTCAATTCAAACGTACCACAACCACACCACGTCGCAGCGACAAAATGTGGTCGAGCTGTGGTTACGTGTGAATAGTGTCGCAGCGGCTTTTTGCAGTTGCGTTGTGGCAACCACATCGACAAAATGTCGATGTGGCCGCGGTGCCGCCGCCGGTGGTGTTGGCGTTGCCGTCGCGATGTGGTTGCGATGTGGTCGTATTACACAGGTGGTCGATAACAACGGCAAAATGTGGTACGTGTGAATTGCAATATTCATTTTCAATACAAAATATACGCCCGACCACATCGCGTCGTTGTGTTGTGGTTGTGGCTGTGGTGTGGTTGTGGTACGTGTGAATTGACCCTTATTTTCTGTGAACACAGTCGAGCTAAGCTGAGGGTAGTATACTACCCTCAGCTTAGCTCGACTGTGTTGCTTGTCTAGAACCTACCTATAGGTAGGTTCTAGACAAGCCTACTCCATCTAATACATGACTTAGTCACTTCAGAGGGCTCTGGATAATGTGAATTATAGTTCCTGGGGCTATATTAATCATCTAGATAAGATATTAAGGCGAATATTATTATTATTTATATTATAGCTACAATAATAAAAAAATATTATTGTTTTTCGTTCTATCTTAACAAATATTGGAAAACTGAAGTAGGCTTAAAAGGATTTGATTATTCCAATAGCTTAATCATCGAAGATAGTGTTATCACCATGAATCTTGATCGCTGAGTTCTACAGATGGCTGTACCCTGTTAGTGTGTCACCTACTTGCTCGTCCTGTATCACAGGGCTATGGAGCCCCGGACCTTTGGAAGGCATGCGTGGAGCCGAAGCCAACACGTAGAGGCCCTTTACAATAACAAGTATAATAGCAAACAATGGGGTGGATTCTAAACCGGCTACTTGCTTCTACTTGCTCTATTATTAATCACAGGCTAGGGTTTTACACAATTAATAGTTATATTTACCAACTTCTTAAAATAGACAAGTCATAATAGTCAATTACTCACTGCACCAAGGCAAACGTTTACCTGTTTATTGTAGATAAGCAAGATTTCATTCGTCGAAACACGCTCGTAAATAATGTACTTTACATGATAAAAGTTTGTTACGCGTTAAAAAAGTTAACCTGAAATCCTTAACCTAGTTAAATTGATAGGTATACTTACTTACTTTGGAATTTATATTTCAATATTTGTATTATTTATACGTCACGACATGTGACTAGGTTGTAGGTATTCTTATATTTTCCGACGTTAAAGAGTGATGAACTAGAAAACAAGGCTTTATCAGCGGCAGCGGTGTCTCGCCGTGATTGATTTATCTTGCTGCTAAAGTTATTTTTGGGTTTTCCACTTTGTAATCGATATACCTACTAACTCACCTCGTAATATTATATTAGATACCTACTTAAGGTCGACTACTTTATCAAATATTTAAAATAAAGAAAAAAAGGGGATACTTATATGAAAGGAGAGCATTGCAGCATCCGAGTCAACCCATATTACCTGTGCGCCCGTCCATTAAAAAAAATTTGAGAATATTTACATAAGGTACCCTAAGGCGCTTATTATGCCGTGTAATTTTTTTGTTGATTTTCTTGGAGACTGCAGTTAAAAAGTCCAAGACATTAATTTTCCAAAAGACAACTTTTCAAAATCGAATTTGACATCGCCAGCATTTTTATTCAGGATGCTGGAGTGCCTTGGATATGATGGAGTAGGCTTGCCCAACACCTATACCACCCTCACAGCTTAGTCGACCATGTCTAGAGGAAACAACTCGTCTGGAGCCAACTGAGCTGCGGGTTTCATCACGATATTTTCCTTCCCCGCAAGAGCAATGTTAATTAGCGCACATACATTTTTCGTAAGAATAATCCAATAAAAGTCGATGTACAGTCGGCTGCATAATTGCAGACCCACCGTAGAGCTCCAAAACGAACAAAATTATAAGAATGTTTTCAACACAACCAAGATTCCAGACACCTGCTTTGGTTGAAGTTTATAGTTTTCTAACTCATGAATTTATCAAACAAAAATCATTCGATTGAAAACATCCCAATAATAGTAATTTTGGAACTCTACCGGGGGCAGCAATTATGCTTATCTACCAATAGGCCAACACAGCTTTACGCTCAACACATGCCTAAATACCTAAACTAATACTAAATTAGCAAATAACAATAGTTTGAATTTGGATTTAAAGGACTTAACTTTATTATAACTTTACCAACACCATAAAAGAGGTAATTAAAAAAAAATTAAACAAAAACAATCCCATGTCTCGTATCTATTCAGTGGCACCCAAATATTGACATTGTTTGATTGTACCAAAAGATATAATCAGTTATGTAGCTCGGTCTCAGTTCCTTCGGAAGTTTGTACAACATTTATCTCGTTTAATGTGGGACAGATTCATCTCATTGCAAATATTTGAATTTTACAAATATTTGGCGTCAGAAGTTGGTGAATTGGCTTGTCGTGTCAACAATTTGGATGCTAATTTGGGAATCGATCGAGACCGTCTCTACGGGTGAGAGAGTCGATACGTTATATTAGATTTTTTACCTATAGGTAGATAGAGAAAGGTAAATGGTGCTCATTGTAGGTAGGTAGTTAGGTATAGTATGCTTCATAAGTCCACTATCAGTGTGCTACAATAATAATATAAGCAAGTATTGGACTTACGACACTCTTCGATTAGACGTTACACACAAATATAAATACTTAAATAAATATAAAAAAATATAGCAGGACATTCCACACATCGCCATCTTGCCCCAAACTAAGTAACTAGACTTGTGTTATGGGTGCTAGACAACGGATATACTACTTATATACTTTTCTTTTGTAAATAAATACTTATAATACATAGAAACAAACAGACCACAGAAATTAAAAGTATTATACTCAGTGTGATTATTATTTTTAACATGTTAGCTATGTCTTTAGTTGACCGAGTGGTATAAGTATAACCCGCCATCCGCTACACCAACCGATGTGGGTTCGATCCACAGGTTACGTTGTTACAATGTTCAAATATTGCAACACTGTAAACGTTACGGTGGCGGTGGACTTTTGAGCGTCGATTGTATACCCGTTTTCCACTTGCCTAAAGTGCAAAGGCAGCTTCTACATACTAAACTTGGAAAAAGTTTCTCATAAGATGTTTTCGTAATCAAATTTAAACTTTCAGAGGACCACGCTAAAGGACTTAGTACATTCACTGTGATGGCGGGTCTGGGAGGTTTTATGGGGTATGCACTCGGCGGTATCAACTGGGACGAAACACGATTAGGTAAAACCAGTTACCTAACTAACAGTGTTAGCTTCGTCACAAAGATATTTATAATAAATAACTAGCTGTCCCGGAAAATGTTGTTTTGCCATTTACAAAAAAATGGAAAAATAAAAAATAGATGTTGTTCGATTCTCAGACCTAACGAATTTACACAAAAAATTTCATACAAATCGGTAACTAACACCGCGACACGATAATTATATACAGGGTTATTGGTAATTATACTAGCAAGCCGTTGAGGGCTACTTCTGTGCACCTTATCAAACAACTTTTGTTCTACGACTTTTGGAAATTAGAAAAAAAAATATGAAAATTTTGAGGTTATGTAAATTCGAAAAACAGCTGATTTTTTAAAACAAAGGCCATTCAGACTAGATAAAATTTAAAAAAATAAGTAAAATTTTAAGGTTAATGACCTCTCCGTGTATGGAACAGCTGATTTTCAGGTAAACCTAACCTCAAAATTTTCAAAAAATTCAAAAGTCGTAGAAACAAAAGTTGTTTGTTTAGGTGCACAGAAGTAGCCCTCAACGGCTTGCTACTATAATTACCAATAACCCTGTATATGTAAATATATAGAGATCTATTTAAGTAAACTGTTCTGTAGATAATGGTAACTGTTTTAGACATAAATAGTAGAATGCAGATATACATTTTATACCTTTATTAGCAAAAGTTTGATCTTCATTTGAATATGTCAGAAACACCTCAACGTACCACTATTTAAGGTGGACTCTCACTGACACAATATTTTCAGCCGATGAGAGCTAATTTAAAACTAGAACGGAGGGTCTCGCGGATCCCCTACGCTCCCCCAGGGGACCCGAATAACTGTTAAGATTTGTTAATTTTTTTATATTTCACGTAATATTTCAAAGCTAATTTTTTCATTGATAAAATTGCCTCAAAATGTTGGTTCCCTTTATTCCACTGTTATATAAATATCTTTGTTCAGTTCATCCCGCCCCGTTAACTGCCACGTAATTTCGTTGACACTGTTACGCTTTGTTTCAAATTTTCTAGATTTATTTGTTAATTTATACCGAAATTGGGCTTGGATTGTAATTGGTGGTCGGAATTAATTGCTTGATAATTGTTCGGGCTGCCTTGTGGACATTTTATTTTATGCTTAGATTTATTACAGTGGCTTCTTAATCAATTTGTAGGACTAAGAACTCGTATAAAATAACATCAGAGAGCTTCGCGAGAGTTTAAAAGAGCCTGTTAGAATCTGAAAGAGTATCATTAGAGTCTATATTAGAGTTAGGGTTTTATAAAGCCTCCATAGAATCTCATCATTATTTCTTGTAATGTCTAACTGTCATGTACCATCTACACTTTACTTCTTCTTCTTTGCATCGATATCACAAATAAAGAGAAAATGATCAGAAGGCCAATTCTCGTAAATAATATGATTTTAATTACATTTCAATATCATTCCGATTCCATTTCGATTGCAAAATATATCCTTAAAGTCAGTTTATTTTTTACAAAAAGCGAACTTTGAGGGTAATTTGAGCTACTTTGAGGGTATTATTTGTGATCGAAATGCAATCGAAATGATATTGAAATGTAATTTGAACAATGTTAATTACGAGAATTGGCCTTCAGGTAGAGTCAGATCCGACCTCCTCAGTACCTATGCTGCCAGATCTTTGGCGGTGTTATTAGCTGCCATTAGGTCAGCCAACATACAGCTGTTGGGGCTGGAGGGACAAGATAAGTATTTTGCTTGGGAGCCCAGCAACCGCACTGAATTTAACATGGACCATCTGTACCATGAAGTTAGATTTGTAAAGAGGCTAAACTCATCAGAGTAAGTGAAATTTCATATATCTCTCTAATTTGTAGGTGACTTCTTCGGAGGGCACGTCAGAGCAGTATTCTCTCTCATCACAGTAATCTTCGTAGCTTGCGTGTCAGCTACCGTCACCAGCTTCAAGGAGATACCACTTGAGGAGTTAAAGGAACAAGATCAGTTCAGGATGTTGGCCCAGAACGAGAGGAATCAGGAGAGCTTTGACTTTGATGATGGAGGGGAAAAGGGGTTGAAGAAGGATGCTGCTACGTATGGAGCTGTTAATCAGGCTGAGGTTAGTTGAGTAATGGTTTCACGCTCGACGCGCTCTGTGCATTATAAAGAGGAAAGAATTTTTGTTTGTTTTTATGTTTGTAACGAATATGCTCCAAAACTACTGGACCGATTTTGATGAAACTTGGTATGAGAATACATTCATCATCATCCGAGCAATGTTCCTGGTTGCATCCCTCTCGGGAGCCCAGGGTCCGCCGGTATGAGGATACATTGATTCATTGGAAATAACATGAATACTTTTTATCCCGATATTCCCACGGAATCGTCTTTTAGATATAATACATGCATTATTTATATAACGAAACTAGCTGCGCCCCGCGGTTTCACTCGCGTAAGTCCGCTCTTTCTCACCGTTTAAACCTTCCCTGGACTACGACAAACATTTCAAAACCGAAATCATCTAAATCGGTTCGTGCGTTCTGGAGTTATAGCGTCAGGAAGGAAACCCCGACTTATTTTTATATAGTAGATTAAAACAGAATGCACGTCAAGTACCTATACTTCTCATTTCTTCTAAAACTCAGCTGCCCTGTCATTACAATGTTTTAAGTTTTTTCCCCCTCAGAGCCCTCCAACAATTCCACCTCCAGAAGGTCACGGAGAACACCTCAACCTCGGCCACTATCTCAAGTCTATAGTGTTGATGCCGAACTCTTTGCGTGTCGTCTGTTTAACGAACTTGTTCTGCTGGATGGCTCATGTGTGTTACTCGCTTTACTTCACTGATTTCGTTGGTGAAGCGGTCTTTGGGGGTAATCCTGCGGTAAGCAACAAAAAAATATTAGAAAACCTTTTGATCTGATTTTTTTATTAAAATTCTAATCTTGTATGAGTAGTTTCAAGCTTGCGTTTAGACCTAAAAGCCGTTTGTTTACTGAAAACTAAACTAAGTTGGTTTAGCTTAGCTCGCATAGTTAAGTTAATTTTTCAAACTTGTGCCTCCACGGCAAACTATCTGGCATTATGCTGCCAATCTAGCTAATCTAACTTTGTTTAGTGGATGGTCGGCTTATCTCTCTATCGTGTCAAAATAAAATTATAAGAGCAAACCCCAATTAACCTCTAATAAGATTGCTGTATATAACATTTCAGGCGCCAGTAGGTTCTGAAAGCCGCACCGACTACGAAGCAGGCGTCAGGTTTGGCTGTTGGGGTATGGCGATGTATTCATTGTCCTGTGCCTGTTATTCCACTGTCATTGAGAAACTTATAAAGAAACTTGGGTAAGTTTAACTATAAATTGTTATCCCTGCACTCATAATCATTGCTTAGCGGAACATTGTTTTTTTATGTGACAACACCATTTTTTTTTTTAATTTGGTAAATAATGGTGTTTTAATTAACTTGCTGGTGACTTAATGGTGTTAGACACTATTGTGTTGCCTCTTTAGAAAAGGGTTCATTCTTCCAAACTATAAATTAAAATAAGAACTTAGGTACAGACTTTGTTTTTTATTATTGTCCAGAAGATACCTACAATTACTGCATGAGAGATAACAGACAGGGTTGTCATTAAAAATATTTTAAAACTGTATGGTACTTACAAATTATCTGCCTTATCAAAAAAAAACACTCTGTCTGTACAAAAAAATAATTTTAAAAATGAAAAAAATATGTTAATCCAGCGCGTTTTAAATTTTCGAATATCCATCATGTATAGTAAAAAAAATAAGTTTTAAAAGTACACGGTACATTTAAATTATTTTTATTTTTTAATTCATGACTCTCCTCTAGAGGGCGCCACATTTAATTTATTGTGACGTAACGTAGCCTATAACCAGCGGACTATTGAGAAGCTTCTGCCGATACCTCAATTGTTAAATTATTATAGTAAGGTAGTTTTGAAGTTAGGTGGGGATAGATGAACATACATCATACATCATAACCCTCCCTGTTGGTTTCACCGTAGTCGGGTTATAAAAAAATGGATACAATCCGGCTCATGTATGAAAAGCTAATATAGCTCCCCGCGACAGGGCGACCCTTCGTGGTAATGAATACCTAAGGGCTCTCGCAGACTATTTTATTACAACTGATTATCGGAAGATAGAATGCCTGCAGTCTGCAAGAGTATTAAGGTGAAAGCTCTCCATACAAACGTAGTCGACTGTTTCCTCCCTGGATAATGACACTAGCACAAATATGTTTGTGCCATAAAACCTATAACTGCCATGACTATGTCCCTATGTTTTGGTTTTTTTATTTTCTAATTACCTATCATAGAAATTTAAATTAAAAAAATTAAAAAAAAAAACAAAAAATAGGGTCATGGCAGTTATAAGTTTTATGCACCAAAATATTTGCTCTAGTGCCATTATCCAGGGAGAAAACAATCGACTACGTTTGTAATAGTTTGTATGGAGAAAGCCCCCGGTAGGTACCCTTTCCTCTTACTTAAGTAGTAAATATTTTCCCGAAATAAGAATAAAAATACGCAATTAAGACTCCCGTATCAACACACCACCAATGTTACCATCAATGTTTTCTTATATCACGTAAAATTATCGTCCGTAAACCTACTTTTTTTGACAGACAACCATTTCATTTGTTTGTGAATAGGTTCTGTAGATAATTCAATTATTTCCTTAGAAAATAGGCCGCTTCGCTTTAGTTCTTAATAGCCACATTAAATTTAAAAAATAGCTAAATTAATTATGTAAGGAAAGGGGTTCGTTACATTTGTTACACGCTATGGTTTGTGCAAGTGATCCCATATTATATATGATTTTTAAGTTTCCCGTTTTATTATTCAAAGAGTCAATTCCTTCATTTTATTACATATTTTACTAGATACATGAGCTTGATATGGCAGCTCAATATATTGTTTTGTTTTTAGTATAAATTAAGTTACTTAGGTAGAACAAACTGTTGATACCTACCTACTCTATTTTGACATCTTATGTACACAGTTTTCAATAAATATTCTTGATTCTTGATTGTTGCAACCAATTTTAATTTCACGTCTAAAATCAGTATCTTGACATATTTTTATGTTCTACCACTATTTGATTCTATTCTTAGTTATTTTTTATGTTCTACCACTATTTTGTTTCAAGTTATTTCGTGAGACTTATGGGTTACATAGGTGCCTTTCTTCTTCTAGGTGACTGGGTCTGGCTAGGTAATTTATCAGTGACACGAAAATAGGCAGCAATCGGATTTAAGATAAATAATATTGCGTAAACTTAAATTTTTCAGGAGATTGTAGGTTACCTAACATTTTTGAATGTACTTAAAGCAATGACTCAATACCTAACTATACTTAGAGTATTATCTTATCAACACACATCTGTCAAAGTTGGTAATCTATTACTTATACTTGTAATAAACGAAGATAGGACACAAAACCCGACGACTTAAAATAACTATAAAATCGTTAAACCAGTCGTATCAAGTTTCAAGTAACAAACACACAGGCTTTTACTTTTATAATATTACTAGCGACCTGCCCGGCTTCGCACGGCTATATTATGCAAGTATAAACCTTCCTCTTGAATCACTAAAAAAACCATACCTATTAAAAAAACCGCATCAAAATCCGTTGCGTAGTTTTAAAGATTTAAGCATACAAAGGGATATAGGGACATAGGGACAGAGAAACCGACTTTGTTTTATACTATGTAGTGATAGTGATAGTGGAGTAGGTTAGGGTAATTAATATGCTTATTGCAATATGACGATATCGACCTAATTAACACTAAATGCCCTTACTAGCATAACATCTGAATCTCCTTAAGTCGTCATTCAAAATACCCTAGCTAAATCCCCTTAGAGATGAATAAGAATATAAAAGTTTATTACATTTAATTGTGTACAATAGGTGATAGGTAGTTTTAAAATTAGGTGCTGAGTGCTGAGTGTTGAATATAGATTTATTGTTTATTTGTGCAATTATCTCTATCAAAAATAGTTTATACGTTACTAGCGTTGGCCCGCTGTTTTACCTGCGTAAATTCCAACATTGTAATATCCTACTAATATTATATAAAAGTGAAAGTTTGTATGTATGTTTGTTACTCGTTCACGCAAAAACTACTGGACCGATTACGATGAAACTTAGTATGAAGATAGCTGGAAACCTGGTTTCGATAGTAACATATATGTTACTATTTATCTTAATATTTTTGCAGGACTCTAGATATTGAAATATAAATATGTAATTAGTGTTTTTAAAATAATTAAGATGACATTTCATATAATTTATTTTAACAAAGGTGTACTTAATTGTGTAAATTGATAGTAAAATAAAGAGTCAAAAATGTAGTTTTTCCATTCGTTAATTTTCTACTAGCCGATCTATTATTATCATGTTATCGGAACCTCACCTTCAACTTGCTATAGGTACGTCAATGTAAACATTTCCCGCTTTTAATGCGATCAGAAAACCCTTGACTTCTCTCGCTTCCCGGCTCTTTGCTGGCTTCCAACGATTTAAAAAATCAATACCTGTCTCCAATAGAGTAGAATTCAATCGGTTAGAAGGAATCCTACTGCATTTCTACTAAAGACACAAATACTTCATTAATAAAGTAAGAGAGGACAAAAAGTCTGTACCTATACTTGGAAGCAAATCTAAAAAAAGAGACTAGTACTTACTACAATTATTATAAAGACGTAAAATTTACATGAAAAAAATAAAAATAATTTAAAATTTACCTGGTATGTTTTCAATAAGTAATATGTAACTACTAAACCGATGTTAAAGGTTGCACTTGACACTCTTCAGATAGGAACACTGCAATGAAAATGTACTTATTTATTGGCCTGCACGTAGTGGGTACTTTTTTTTAAAATTTGTAATCTCATCAGAATAATACAAATGTCCTTATCCTTTATGGCATAAGCCCAATCTGATTTTTGTACTTTGGTACCTAATATAAAATATTTTTGCGGTAAATATTTTCATTGGCAAAAAATTTGAATTACCGCAACTCGAATTTACCCGCTACAACCTGCCTGAGAGAGATGAACCGAGCTATCTTTAACTCAGTTCCCCTAAGCTCACCAACAAACGTGAGTTTTAATAGCTCGTACATATATTTTTCAGAGCGAAAAAAGTGTACGTGGGTGGTCTCTGCACGTACAGCTTAGGTATGTTCATGCTGTGCGCTATTCGAGCTAAAGCAGCTGTACTGCTGTTCAGCTGGACGGCTGGCGTTATGTACTCCACGCTGTTCACCATGCCGTATTTGCTGGTCGCACATTATCACGCTACGGGGATGGTGAGTTCAAACAATTTTGTCTAAGTACAGTCACATTACAAATTAGCTGAACCCCACATGACCCAGAGCTCATTCGCATTTCTCTAAAAATATAGTATTTACGTATTAAGCTATTGCATAGCTTTTATCACGTAACGAAAATACAACCTAACACCCCCACTCTGCCTACCATGTATTGTTTTTTTTTTGTTTTTTTAATCTTAATTTCTATGATAATTAGAAAATGAATATAAAACCCAAAACATAGGGGCATAGTTATAGGTTTTATGGCACAAAAATATTTGTGCTAGTGTCATTATCCAGGGAAGAAACAGCCGACTACGTTTGTATGGAGAGAGCGCCGGTACAGTTTCACCTGAAGACATTTTGCTACAAAGGCAAAAAGCGTTTTATATGACCCGCTCATAAAGGAGTACTTTTGACTGTGCGTTGATCTTTAATCAAGACAAACGATAAGTTAATTTTAATTATGTTAAAATAACTATTAATTATTGAACGTCTGGTGCAGACATGTCTGTTGATACCTATTTTGTCCTATATTACATAACATCTGTAAACCTAACTCCTAATAACACAGTCAATCAATAAATAATTTCTGATTTCTGATTTATTAGATTCCTTTGCCCAGAAACTTTCCATTTAAATAAACAAACAGTTAACATGAACATTGAACGAACATACTCATCCCTTATACGTAATAACAGAGGCCACGCTTGTATTTAAGACATTAAATATTCAGTAAAGTACACCCTTTTGATGTGTGCTCTAGCTTTAACTGATTTAAATCGTTTTAACAACATTTATATGCCTTGTAATTTTACGGGGGCTGATGGTATACCAGAAATTATTAATTGTTTTGATATCTGTTAAAGTAGGTATGAAAAAATTGGTTGTCTGTAAAGTCGGTTTACTGACGATAGTTGAACGTGACAACGTCTTAAGAAAATACTGATGGAATGGTAGCATTTTTTAAAAGAAAATTTTAATTTCATTTGATACTCGATCAAAACATGTAAATGTACCACTGCAGGGTATAGCAGCTGTCCACGCAGACGCATCGCTCACTCAAGTAGGAGAGAGACGGATGTCGAACGCTGCCGAACGCAAAGGCCGATTGTGCTTCTTTGTCGCTCGTTCCGCGCTCTCGCTTGCACTTCAAGCCTTACATGGAACGCCTCAGAGCGAGGTAACGCCGCATGAGCCATGTTTTTTCGTGCGTGCAGCCGGCTCTTTCGAATTATAAGACGTTGTCACGTCAAAAAGGTGTTGTGCTTTTAGGGTTTCGTACCCAAAGGGTAAAAATGGGGGTCCCATTTTTACCCTTTGGGTACGAAACCCTACCCTTTTACTAAGATTTAACTGTCAGTCTGTCTGTCTGTCAGCAGGCTGTATTTCATGAACCGTGATAGCCAGACAGTTGAAATCTTCACAGATGATGTATTTCTGTTGCCGCTACAACAACTAATACTAAAAACAGAATATATTAGTAAGGAACCCTTCGTGCGCGAGTCCGACTCGCACTTGGCCTGTTTTTTAGTTTTCGTTTCGCACTATTTATGTAGGTGTCAAGTAAATCTTTCAAGAAGTTTTGTTATTTATTTTATCGACGGGCCACGTCTGCATCCGGCAGACGAGGGGAATGATTAGCCAAAGCCGCTACTGAATGGCAGTCCTACAGCCCTATAAAAACGTCCTTGAGGCTGAGTCGTAGGTGGAGACGCGAATTCGATTCATACAAGGACTGGCCCACCCTCGCCCCTAACAGAAGGAAATGAAAAGAAGGGAGGCAGGCCTTTACCCTGCAGTGGGACAAAACAGGCTAATAAATAATAATATATCGTACTATTATAACTAATATTATAAATCTGAAAGTTTGCACGTCCTTGACGAGTGACTGAGTCGTAGTTGGAGACGCGAATTGGATTCATACAACGACTGGCCACCCTGGTCCCTTACATAAAGGAATGGAAAGAAGGAAGGCAGGCCTTTACCCTGCAGTAGTTCAAATCAGGCTAATAAATATATCCTTACTAATAAAATCTGTAACCTTGTTTAGTTATTTGTTTGTTCTTCACGGTCAAAAAACTGGACCGCATTGGATGAAATTCGGCATAGTGATGGCTTAAAAGGTATAAAGATAGACATATTATACTTTTGTATAAAATATAAACTTATTTCGTTAAGAAATTAATACTTCGTTTATACGAAAGTCAATTGTATACGACCTGAAATTGATGACGAAAACTTTGTTTAGAGTCTTAGACGAAGTTGAAGTTTAGACCACCTGCATGTATGACGACATCAGCTTTAGACCATCCGCGGCTTAGACGAGTTGCAACCTATGACTATACTACACCTGAGTTTGCGACGATTCTATACTAACTCCTGTATGTGTGTATTTTCCAGTGGGATAACGCAGGCGGTGGTTGCGGTGCAGAACGCGGCATCGGTACCGATGTAGCCGTCGTCAGCAGCTGTGTCTTCGTCGCTCAGTTACTGGTGTCCGTCATCATGGGTGTCGCGGTGAAGATAGCGGGTTCTACTGCAGCCGTTGTCGCCGTGGCCGCTGCGCTTGCCGCAACTGCTGCGCTCACTGCTACCAAGATTACGTACTTAGACCTGTAGTTATGTCACAGCTGGAGAGGAACCTGAAGTGTGACGTCACAGCTGGAGAAAAACGTGACATGTGGAGTAGCAGTGGCAGTGTGACGTCACAGTTGGAGCAAAACGTTGTAAAGTAGCAGTTGGAGAACTTGGAGTGTGACGTTATAGTTGAAGCAAAACGTGATCTGTAAAGTAGCAGTTGGTTCACTCCAACTGCTACTTTACAGATCACGTTTTGCTTAGAGTGTGACGTCAAAGTTGGAACAAAACTTGACATGTAAAGTAGCAGTTGGAGTGAACTTGGAGTGTAATGTCACGGTTAGAGCAAAACGTGACATGTACAGTAGCAGTTGGATCAGATCCTGGAGTTTGATGTGACAGTTGAAGCAAAATTTGACATATAAAGTAGCAATTGCAGCAGACTTGGAATGTACCGTCACAATTGGAGCAAAACGTGACATGTAATTTAGCAGTTGGAGCAAAACCTGGAGTGTTGCGTCAAAACTTTAGATTAGGTTCCTGTTTAGTTAAATTGTTGATATTAATTGATGTTTGAAGCCAAATAAAAAAATAATAAAACGTACGTAAGTAAAAAGCATAAAATATGTCGTGCTTTAGTTACATAAATAAGTACACTATTTATATATATGAATAATATTTTGGAGTAGAATAGAATCGTGTTTAATGTAGGTACTTATAGAAAATTACATAACGTTTGTTAAATTATTATAAGACTGTAAGACGTAATAATGAATCTCGATGTTTGTGATATTTAATCTCAATAATATTAAAATAATTACACTAATCTTAGTACGTTAAGTTGCCCTTCAAAATAATTGCAACCCAAGTACCTACCTACGATCATACAACGAACCTTTTTGGGTGCACATGGCTCCTTAGATGTTATTTTTATATTTATTTTGTATTCTCTAATTATTATTTTTTTGGTTTTTTTTCCACACTAACACTAGTTTTTGTCCGCGACTTCGTCAGCGTAGATGTCGAAAATTTGAAGTAGATTGGACCAAGGAATCACGTTGTCCCACATAAACTTTGCCCCCCTTTTTCACTCCCTAAGAGGTAGAATTTCGGAAAATCCTTTCTTATTGGATGGCTACGTCAAACAAAGAACACACCCTCTAAGTTTCAGGTCTCTACGCTCACCGGTTTAGGCTGTGCGTTGATCCGTCAGTCAGGACAAAGGATTTTATATGTATAGATAAAAGTTTCTAAAGAGGACAGATTTGATTGTTCGTTTGTTTGTTAGAAAAGAATAGGCTCCGAAACTACTGTAAATTTCAGTATTCATTATGTTTGTTTGTCTCTCTACTTTTTTTTAAATGTCCAAATAAAAAAATCCAAAAAAGAATCTTTTCTTTCTTTCATAGTTTCAATTACGATTGCTCGCTAGTCACGAAGGGTAAGTATTCGCGAACTTTACACCACAAAATTGAAAGCGAAAATAGTGTTATTATGTACGCGAATACCTTTCGTTGACAGGTAGAGAATAGTTTACCTACTTATTGATAAGGGTGCGGGAAAAATAACCCGTAATTCAGAAATATATTGGTTTGGTTTTTTATACCTACACACAGCAAAAAATAATTCTCTCCCTATTGACTCTAGAGAATAATAGCATGGTTTTAGTAAAAACTCTTTAAATTATAAGCAGTATATACTCTAGCAATATTCTTAAATTAAAAATATAGCTTGTTATTTTAAAATATTTACTAAAAACAACAGATGATTCTCTAGCGTATATAGGGAGAGAATTATTTCTCGCTTCAAAAAACCTTGGTTTCTATGCAGATATTTAATTATTGGCCGTTTGTTTGAAAACGTAGATTCTGATTATTGTAAAAAAACCTAGCATAAATTACTAAAATACGATTATTTAAATTGTTTATAAATACACATATCAATAAGTACTCACAAGAAAACGTTTCGAAAGGGCAAATTTTTTTAATTTGTAAAATTTTTATTCGAAAAGTCAAGATTTCAAATGTAATGAAATCTCCATGCGTCATGGTTAATTAACAATAGACCTAGCTTGTGTTAAATAAATTAAGGTGATAGTAATTAAATGTGATTAATAATGTTACAGTTTATTTATTCCGCCTTCTCTACCTCCTTGTGATTAACCCTCAGTAAGTTAATGAAACTTAAAGATTTTATAATAGAAGGGTTCATTTTATTAATATAATTAAAAGCTTTGAAGCTTCCCTTTACTTAGAGGTATAATATAAGTTATTGGTTCTCTGTTCAGACTTATTTGAGCTTTCTTGAGAACTACTAGTCTATCAATATGGGAATCTTACGTAGTTTCTTAAAAAGATTGACTCGCACTAAAGCTTTGGAGCAATCGAGTGGGGAGTTGGAAACACTTTTCTTTGAATCCGTTTATCGTGTCGCCTATCTCTTAGGTATATCTACACATATGCTCTATGAAAGCTTTTTGAATTTTCCATGAGGTCGAGTGTAAATGTGCTGTGTTACTAGTCCTTTTTATAAGTCGTGTATTTGCAATAAAGCGTTCTATCCCAATGTTCTATCCTTGGATCTAAATTCATTTTCTCTGGGTGTGCGTAACGTATTACGCACACCCAGAGAAAATGAATTTTTGTTAAGAAAACGCTTGCGCTTGAATGCAAAATATGTTTATTAAATAGTTTTTTTTTTTAAATGTTTTTTTAGCATTAAAAATGTTCCAATATTACGTTCCAATATTTGAACAATTTTGTTTTTGTATTGACTCATTCATAGGTGTTACTGAATGTTCATTAATTAAAAGTTCATCGAATATTGTAAAAATATTATTAAATTGTTTTTTGGTATAGGTATACTTAGCTAAATCTTTTTTATATTTTTCTATAGAGTGTGTTGATATAAATTAATTATTTCACACGCTTAGGGCCAATTTTACCAGTGCCACGCTAATCGGAGATTGATAAAACGAAGATTAAATTGATCGCGTTTTCGTATTGCGTTCGATCTCGGTTCAAGTACAAATGGATTTTACCGACCACATTTTGATCGCGTTCATGAAAACCAAACTTTCGCCAACATAATAAAGTAAACTCGCAATTGATTGAAACAATCATAGACAAAACGATGGTGAGCGAGGGCAAAATGGCTGCCACGCGATGCCAAATTTTAGAGGAAAAATAAGAATAGTTTGACAATTGCAATTTGTTACAAGGTCACAAAATTGTTCCCCTACAAAATGGAAAATTGAATTTGTGTTATAATATTTTAAATTGTATTATTTTATTACTGCACTATAAATATATTTATTATTGTTAATAATAAACTATAATATACTTAAATATTATCAAAATAATGAAATTGATTGTAAATTAATGAAATCATATGTTTGTTGTGGATATTTCTATTCATAACTGGCAATACCAACGTAGCTATTTGGGAAATTTTAATTTCTGTCATAATTGCGGACCGGTGTTGATTGTGAGTGATTGTGCTTTCGGATTTGAATTTTTACAAACGAACTGCAAAGGAAGTGAAGTGAAAATGAAACGCAAACGAGAACCAACATTTTCCGCCAGTGAGTCAAATGTTCTTCACGTTCACGGATCCATCTTGGACGGCGAACTATATTTTCATCATAGGTTTCGGCAAATGCGAGCGCTAAAGCCCTTTTCATGCTATTACTTTAATAAAAATGACGATGTTTTCGAAAATACGTAATTAATGTTAGATATACCTATAACACGATGACAGTTCATTTGATCGTGTTCAACGCGTTAAACGTCCAAAATTGGGCGTTCAGAAATTAAACGCGTTCTAGCTCTAATCGTGATCAGTTTTCGTTGGTAAAATCCAATTTGGAGTTTTGACCATTCATATTTGAACGCGATTACTTCAAGCTAATCTCCGTTTTAGGCATTCATCTCGTTCAAAACTCCAAATTGGATTTGAATGCCTAAAACGGAGTTCAAATATGGACCAATTAATTAGAGTCTTAAAAACGTATTTTTTTTTTGTTAGATAAGTAGAAATAGCCAAGTTTTTGTAAAAAAGAACTATTTATAATTTTAGAGACCTTGGACCTAGAAATTTTGTGAGAATATGCCCCCTTGACATCCTCTTTTATACGAAACTAGCTTCACCCCGCGGTTTCGCCTGCAATTTCACCCTCGTAGGAGTGCAATTTGGAAAAACCAGTTCTTAATGAAAACCTACACTTCACAAAGACACACCCCTTTCAAAATATTTTATATTTTAGCTTGGCATATTACTAAGTAGTTTTTTTATTTTTCTTTTACTTTTAATTTATAATGTTACCCAGTTTTAGACGATACTATCGACATAACATCACTGTACGCTCAATAGAGTAGATCATGTAGACCTAAGAACTAATGTACCTATTCCATCTGAATCCATGTAACCATGATTATAGTGAATTAATGAATACTGAATACTGAAAATTAGCTGAGTGTCTAAAACCGTCACTCATATAACATCGAAATGAATGGAGCGGGTCATATCCCATTGAGACTTTAACATACCAATTGTTTCTCATGTTCTTTATTCCCAGGTCATTCGACTACTGATCGCAACATAGGTTACCTCATC
This sequence comes from Idaea aversata, assembly GCA_907269075.1. Classification (NCBI taxonomy): domain Eukaryota; kingdom Metazoa; phylum Arthropoda; class Insecta; order Lepidoptera; family Geometridae; genus Idaea; species Idaea aversata. The sequence continues at coordinate 10,921,243 of OU026091.1, forward strand.
TACAGTACTATAGTAAAATTGATGATCGCTCTGCTAATCTGCAGTGAAATATGGTACACTTTAACCAAATCTACGAGCATGGATGAACTAGTGGGCAACATCAATACGACATTTATTCAGTTTATTGCTATTTACCGGTACAAGAACATGGCAAGTATCTTACTAATTTAAATTTTAAATGATTGAAGATTTTCGCGGTGTACCATTCCCGTTTCGTTGTAAAATTATAGAGATACTGATAATCATTTCGTTATCGCGGAGAATCTTTATTCCAAATCCATCCAACCATTTAAAACGAAAGGGTACCGGCCCGATCTCCATAAAAACGTAGTCGACTGTTTCCTCCCTGGATAATGACACTAGAACAAATATTTTTGTTGCATAAAACTTATAACTGCCATGACTATGTCTTATTTTTTATATATATTTTGTTTTGTTGTTTTGTTCAATTATAACTCTGATTTTCGATGATAGTTAGAATATGTTAAATAAAATGATAAATAGAAAAACCAAGACATAGGGGCATAGTCATGGCAGTTATAGGTTTTATACAAGAAAAATATGTGTGCTAGTGTCATTATCCAGGGAGGAAACAGTCGACTACGTTTGTATGGAAAGAGAGCCGGTACCCTTTCCTCTTAAACGTGAAGGACTAAGAAACAGAAACACATTCGCATTGCTACTTGTAAGCGGGCTGTTTTCTGCAACTAAATTTCTTTAGTTGGGTCCAAACATATTTTATATTCTCATAATATTGGTGCTTTTACAAACCGTACAGTATAATCATATAGGAATATTATATTATATTATAGATGGACCATAAAAATGTCTACAAAAAGCTTGCGGTTTCAATGGAATCACCGAACTTCGATACATCAACGGATATGAGGAAAAGTCTCGTTAGATTTTGGGCGAATCGAAACGAAAAGTATTTGAAACTTCTTCTGGTTTTGGGAAATTGTACTCTCGCTACATGGTACTGAATTCAGAATTCTTTTATGAAACTCAACATTAGATGCTTTAGGCTGCGGGTCCAATTAAAAGTCTTTCTGGGGTTCCGTAGCCAAAGGGTAAAACAGTACTCTATTACTAAAATAATAATAATAAAATCATTTATTTCAGGCTACAAAGGCCCCATAGATACATACATTATAGACTAACATACATATTTTATAATATAAATTGAATGTGTTAATAGACAACTCAAAACTATGTTAGTAGCACTTCCATGACACTACACTTTAGTCTTAGTAGGTTCGCGTGGAATTTGTCCGCGGAAGCGACGGAACACCACGTCCTTCGGCCAGAAGCTTTCATCCATAACGCGAGTCAGATAGCGGTTCGGTACTCGCACCACAAACGCCTTGAAATTGACGATCCGATGCGACTCCAGCATATGCACCCTCAGCGTATAGCAGCATATGCATCCTCAGTGTATAGCTTCCGGCGTACGTACTAAGACTCCACTGTCTGGCTGTCTGCCACTAGAATGTATCTCATAAACCGTGATAGCCAGACAGTTAAAAGATTCACAGATGATATATTTCTGTTGCCGCTATAACAACGAATACTAAAAACAGAATATACTTAGTGGTACGGAACCCTTCGTGCGCAAGTTCGACTCGCCTTGGCCGGTTTTTCAAATCAACAGGTTCTGTTTCAGGTTAATCGCATCCTTTTTGTCTGTAAGTTTATGAGGAATTTAGAAATCCATAGATTGTCTAAGAAATTCACACTGTAAACTCGTGCTTACCTAGTAAATTTTTTCAGGTACGTTTACCCTTTAACTGATGATGTAGAGTATAACCTGGTTTTAGGACTAAGGATGCCTTTTAAATACGATTCATCTCTAGTATATCCATTCGTTTACATTTGGGCAGTTATAGCGTTCATGTACAGTTCACATTTTATCATGATAACTGATTTAATAATGCAAACACATCTAATGCATTTGATTTGTCAATTCGCCGTGCTATCGGATTGTTTTGAGAACTTATTGGTTGACTGTCATGTTGGGTTTGAAGGTAAGAACTACTCTTTAACTAAACAAATAACAATCTTATTGTGGAAACTAACAATGAATGTTTTCAGAAACAAAACAAACTTATTTAATTTACAATCAAAGTTTTCGTGATAAATATTTAAAGAGGTTGGGCAACTTGGTCACACAACATAAAGCTATTTTGGGGTAAGTGTTCGGTGGCGAAACATTTTTACATTTATTGTAGAGTATTTACCAGCCTTGCCTAGTCCAGCCTGTTTTTATTCCATACCTCAAAAGACAAAACTACAGGTCAAGACAATTCAAACGAGCCCAAACTTGATTAGGCTTTGTCGTTTCATTGGGAAGTTCCTATGGCCACCTTCCAGGACTATCATCAGATTAGCGCCATGTAATCATAATATTGCATTGTCACGCGTTTTACACATGTATGCAAAATTTCAGCTCAATTGGTAACCGGGAAGTGGATCAAAAATAAGTTGCAAGATTCCAACCGAACAAACATATATACATACATTGCACGTTGAATAAAAGCTTTTAACTTTTAACAAAGTGAATAATAACAGGCTGAATCTTCGTGAGCAGGTTCGGTTCGAGGAGACGCCTAAGTTTGACCTCTGAAAATTCTCGATAGAGGTAGCTAGTATACTGCGCAGGTATAAAACATGTCGATTGTGTGGGGTGTCGAAATTGAGAGAAGCACAAGCAGAAGACGGATCTTGGCGTGCCTTGGCCTCCGAAATGAGAGTCTTCCATCGTTTATTGTCCTGCGCTATTTCTTCTCTATTGTTGACTTGAAGTCATTGTTATTGTAGTAGAGTAGGTTAATGATTAACTTTTTAAGTTCACATGATTGGTTTTCATAGTAAAAAAAATCCCGGGTCTTAATCGCGTATTAAAATTACGACATAGGTAAATAATTAGGTAATTTTCTTACATTTTTACAGTCATGCCATGAAACTAAAGGAAACCCTGAGTCGTCCGATGTTAGGTCAGTTGACAGTAAGCGGTATTATGATCTGTTCCGTTGGCTACCAAGCGACTACGGTGAGATTTAAATATCACCAAAATGTACCTCTGAAAAAAAATGGAAGCTATGATTTTAATTCAATGTATTTATTTCAGACTATAAGTGAAACTTACGCAAAAGGCGTAATGAGTCTCCTTTTCCTTGGTTATAATGGGTTTCAGATGTATATTATTTGTCGTTGGTGCGAAGAAATCACTGTACAGGTAGTGTAATTAAAAACTAGCGGCTATAAAGTATAGGGATAAAATTTAAAGTTCATCTTCACCCAGTGTTTTCCTTTAGAGTCAAAGAATAGGAGAATCAATATACAGCTCTGGTTGGGAAAGCGGAATGGGCATTCTACCAGGAGTCAGGTCAACTATAACGCTGGTGATTGCTCGAGCTAACAAGCCCCTGATCTTTACAGCTGGTGGGATGTACAATCTCTCTTTGACATCTTATTCTACGGTAAGAGATGTTTAATCGATAGAAAAATATAATTTTATTTTGTGGACTGTACATTCATATAATAATATAAGTAATGACATTAACAAAGAACAAGATTTAGACCTATAAAGAAAAAGTAGTTAGAGCCCAGAAAAAAATTACTTCTCAGCACTATGCTAGACAAGAAGCCCCAGCGCTCGATCTGGCATAGATACGCATCAACCTTCCAACATGATGCTGGATGCAGAACAAGGAAATAACGCTTGACACTGCGCAGCGTCATGCTTAAGACTTTTTCGGTTGACCATCGCCAGGGCTCTTAAGTTAAATTTGTAGTGCATGGATGTGAAATGAATTTGATGAATCAAGTTTTATTAAAGCACAAGTTTCTAACTTTTAACGAACAAGATACAACTTACAAGTTAGTTTATTACATAAGTTTCAAAGTGAAGTCAACCCAAGCATGTAGGTAGACAATCTAGTCTCGAACGAAGACTTGTAACTCGTTAAATAACCTCAACATATTTCTAGTGTGTAGGTAGATGTCATTTTTATTTTCTGAACAAATAACTTTGCTTTACGTTAGGGGTTAAATAATAAAATTAACCACCTGGATGATATAATAAGAATATTTATGTCCCATATTAGCACTTGAGTGTTTTGATGGGAACATAAACTTCCTATTTTCACACCCAGGTGCTGTCTAGGTATCAAATCAACACTAAACAACATTTATTGCGAAGTCGCAGCTACTTACCTACATAGCTATACTAATAGTTTTTCTATATTGAAACTTACCTGAAAACCACCTCCTACCATAAAAGTTGAATCAGTTCTTTTCAATCCAAAGGCTGCCTGGAAAAATTCTTTGTGTAACTTATATTTTCTAGCTATTACTTTACTTTGTGTATAAAGGACCAGCTGTTTTAACCAAATCTGAGTGTAGGTTACGTAAGGCACTTGTCATCAGAACATATTTTAATCATATAAATTACATACTTTATTCAGCTTTATTTTACTACAACGCCTAATCCACTCACTAAAAGGTATTAAACTAATTAACTCAAATAAATTGTGCGACCATGGAAAGGTTCAGGCATCATGAAGCTACTGCGACAGAATGAACTACGTTCCGTCATTTTATTCCTATTTATAGACACAAAACAGCAGTCAAGATGGCGGCGCTCTGACGTATACATCAAATGAAGCACTGTATTGTTGACTTCCTACAGTCGTTTTCGTTTTGTCACTGACATGTGTAATGTGTATATCGTGTTGTATGTTCTTTCCTGTGTTGTCCAAATAAAGTTATCTATCTATCTAACTGAACTCTGTGTCCGGTGGGGTTTAAACCCACAAACCCGCTGCAACGTAGCAGTGCTCTAACCACTGACCTACGTGGATCCCAAGCCACATAATCGATGATAATAATAAATATTCATGACTGAGCTCGTAGCGCCATCTACCGGAAAAAATACAGCTTCCACACCTTTATGAATTTTCATTAATAAATAGATATATAGATAGTGCTACGAGCCTGAATAGTACATAAGAATGAAACTTTCCATAATGTCTAACTAGTGCCGTGTGGTCCACGGAGGTCAGTGTTTAGAGCACCGCTACGTTAAAGCGTGGGTCGTAGGTTGAAACCCCACTATGGATATAGAATTTTAGAAAGTGTTTCCAATTTATTATCCAGTGTGAGTTTACCACTTTAAAATGCTTTCTAGTTTTTCGATTTCAGTTGGTAAAAACATCGTACAGCGCTCTAACAGTTCTACTGCGTTTTCGACATGAATAAAATTGTAATCTAGTCAAGATGGAAACTACTTAGTAAGGTTTATTTTCTTGTGCAAATATAAATGATTGCTTCACCATTAAATTATGTTGTTTTACTTTCTATATTTCTTTATCTCATGGTTTAAGTGTTAGATTAAATATTAACCTGTACCTAAGTATATAGGCTAAGTGTAAACAAGATTTCAACCGAACAAATATACATTGCAAGTTAAATAAAAGCTTTTAAAAATAAACAAATTATCAGGCCATAATGTCCCACTTCTGGGCAACCTAACCTCTACCTCTTTTCCCCCAAAACTATTTTCACCTTTACGGTTCTTTATGGATACTCTTCCATTATGAAGTCCTGTTACAGGGGTAGGCATCTGCTAGTTTGTACTAAAATGGTATAATGTTTCTGGACATGGCATTTGCCGTATTGTATCAAACTGCTACAATTAATCTTTATTATTAATCTGATCAAATTTATCAAACTTATGACTCATCTTTGTTGATTCGGGGGTTAAACCCTTTATGGATCGACATCGAAGACTATTTATTATCTATTATGTGCGGTTCTAACTACTTATTCGCCCTAAGCTGTGGCTTTAAAGTGGATTGATATAACTGATTGATCGTCTTTCAGTATGATTGAGGCGATTGTCAATCTATGCTACGTGATTGACGGCGGCTGTTAGAAAATTTGATTATCTTTCCATCGCTCGTCAATAAAAAATCATTTTCTAGACTGGAAATCATTGAAGTACAGATTGAAGCTCGAACAATCAATCGAATAAGTCAATCACGAAATGATTGACGATCGCAATGGATCGTTTATGGAGCGCTTTAATCCTTCTGGAAGTTAATAAACGAATATTAATGAAACTTAATGATTTTCTAATAAAAGGGTCATTTTATGAATAATCAAAGCCTTTGAAAGCCTTCCCACGTTTATGAAGTAATTGAATTAGCTTTTAAAAATTTAAAATTATTTTCTTTTCTGTTTAACTTCATGGAAGTAGCTTTTGTAGCTTCAGACAGAACCTAACGGAAACAGTGTGCCTTTAGGAACAATAAAATACTTAGGTACAGGGTCTCCAACAATATTTATTTTAGATTTTTCAATCACTATGCGAGCATTTCGACGTTTCTGGAGAAAATTGACTCGCACTAAAGCTTTGGAGCAATCGAGTAGAAAATTGGAAACCCTTTTCTTTAAATCCCTGTATCGCGTCTCAGTGAATCGGTGACTTTTAATTATTTCTATTTTCATAGACTGAAAACAGCAATTTTCAACTTATTATTGCTCTTGTAATTAAAGTTGGTTTAGGCGTAGTGTCCACGGACGCATAGCTTCATAGACGCTTCAAATTACGTTAAACGGCTTGAGCAGCCCAGCGTACTAAACTCAGTCCACGAGGCGTATTACACGCGCACGTTTTCAATCATTTGCGACAATGCCGTCGGCCACTCCCGCCATTTTTTACAAAAATAAACAAGTCACTCGATGTATGCCTCGGTGTATGACATGCTGTACGGCAGGGATGTCAAACTCGATTTTCCAAAGGGCCATTTCGAAAATTGTAGATGTGTTAGCGGGCCAGACATAAAATAATTAAACACGTACATTTTTTATTAAGTTTTTTGGTCTGGTAGGTACCTACTTACATTTATTTGGCAGTTTTTAAATAGGTAGATATTAAGTTTTTCTAACTGTAGATAGGTAGGTAGGTACTGCAAAAATAATAAAAAAGGAGAAGTAAATTTATCTGTAGGACCCGGAAACTTGACTTCTTTTGTTTTTTTTTTCATAATATCATTGTTATTAGGTGTCATATTAGTGGTATTTTGAGAATAGACTGAAGATGTTTATCACGTCTTCGCCGATATTTGTTCTTATTCATTTTCATAATAGAAAAGATTTGTTCACATAAATACGAACTACGAAAAAGGATAGCTAGCTTTTGAATACTCAAAGTCAAGGGTGTCTTGCACTGCAAGTGCGAGAGAAACGAAAATTTAAAAAATACGCAAAAAAACTTGTGATCTAGATTCCGACTGCGGGCCGCATCAATATGATTCGCGGGCCGCATGCGGCCCGCGGGCCGTATGTTTGACATGACTGCTGTACGGCATTCATCATGAAGCCTGCATGCAGCGACGCGAGCGTGACGTTGCATTTCTAGGTCCATGTGACGTTGCCGCTCCGTCGACGAGTTTCATCACTATCACTTCCTACATAGTCGCTTCCCGCTGTATGTCCCTATGTATGCTTAGGTCTTAAAAACTACGTAACAAAGGATGCGGTTTTTAATAGATAGAGTGATTCAAAAGGAAGGTTTATATTATGTACTAGCGACCCGCTCCGGCTTCGCACGGCTATAGGTATCATGCATTTATTATACATATAAACCTTCCTCTTGAATCACTCTATCTATTAAAAAAAACCGCATCAAATACGTTGCGTAGTTTTAAAGATCTAAGCATACAAAGGGAAATAGGGACAGAAAAAGCGACTTTGTTTTATACTATGTAGTGATAAACCATGCATAATATAGCCGTGCGAAGCCGGGACGGGTCGCTAGTAGTTTTTTTATAAATGTAAGCTGTGAGCAAGCGTATACTAAGCGTAAAATTAGGAATAAGCGTCCGTGGACATTAGGCTTTAGTCAACTTACGAATAGGCATCTTCTGCATCGTTCAACTTCAACTAACTTTATGTTCTTGAAGTTAAGCGTTCCTCGAGACTCGGGGAAACTTGAACAGGCATTTGTTTACACTAACTTCAATACAGTAGCGGATTTATAGGATAAAACTTATCTACGTTAACTCCTCTACCTAACTAAATCTACCGTATAATTATTATTTTAATTAGGTTTACATACGAGTAACTTTAGAAGACATCATTATTCAGTCATAGGATAACATAACTAAGATAGGTAAGTACCTACTTATATGTAGGTATAGAAATTTAGTTAGGATTAAATTTCTTTTTACATAGTACCTACTATATGGTTGTAATTACATATAAATTTATTTTGGTAACATTTTTATATTTCTGCATTACACATAATGAAATCTTGTCATTACTCGCCAAACTCTACAAAATAGCGGAAACAGTTAAGTCAAAATACGAGCACAGAAGTTCTAGGGATCAGAAGTTCTCAGATTCGTTTTTTCATAAAAAAAAATCACAAGGTGATGAAATCAAGAAATGTTGGTTTTAATGCACCGTTTTGTTTCTGAGTCTGCCAACCAGTGATATAATTTGCCTTACTTTATCTACTATAGTATTGAGGTGTGATTCTGTAGCTAAATGCACGCGACATTTTATTTTTATAGATTCTATACTAATATTATAAAGCTGAAGAGTTTGTTTTTTGTTTCTTTGAAAACGCTAATCTCAAGAACTACTGGTTCGAATTGAAATTTTTTTTTGTCTTGTGTCCACTTTTCAAGGAAGGTTATAGGCTATTTTATATTTCGATATTCCCACGGAATCAGGAGTTACGCGGGTGAAACCGCGGGGCGGCAGCTAGTAAATACCTTAATGTAGTTAGCCAAACACCGCCGCCGCGCCGCTAATAAGAATCAGCTGATGGTATCCTTAGCAACTTTGACACACTTTGAGCTGAAAATTTTCGTAGGCAGTATAAATCATCCTTTATTCAGTTTATATCTGTATACCGGTACAAGAACACGGCAAGTATCTTGCTAGGTTACTTAAAATTCGACCCTTCATTGAAATAATGTTTGGTTAGGATAAGGCAAGTAAGTTTTAAGGTAGGTGTTTGGAGATTATTGTTTGATCCAAGAATAAGGCAGGCCTACGAAACGACGAAAAAAATTAAAGGTTACCTTAAATGTTTTTACTAAAATTTACTACTTTTACTAAAATTAAAGGTAAATTAATACCTTTAATTTTTTACTATTCAATGTTAGCTCATTTTATAAATATTTTTATTAAATATCCTTCACAGGTGGAAATGTCAACTTCGACGATACAATGGGTATTAGGAAAACCGGGGATTCGTAGGATTGCCCTATTAGAAGTCCAAAATGGTTCTAATAGGATTTTTAATTGGTTTATTACGTATCTTATGAATTTTGTTAATAATATTATTTCAGTTTAAATGCTTGAATACTTACCTATAAAATATATCAATCCATATTATATTGTAGGGATTTAAAGGTTAAACAAACATGAAAATAAAATAAAATTTTGTTATATTTTACGAACACGAAACTCGGCCTTTGATCTGGTGAAATTTACTCACGGAAATTATCTTGTTACAACGAAATCGAAATATTACACCTACCGTAGTAGGTACTATGTACAGTGACCAAAAGATAGAGGGTAGCAACGCACACTAATACAAAAGAACGCCCACCTTTCGTAGACATAGATCACGAATAACGCACACATTCACAACACTGAACACACAGACGATCTGTCAAACAATTTAACAATAAATGATGTCCAATTTTAGCTTTTTGCTTAACTGATCAGTGGCGTAGTTGTATAGTTGTTAGATTAAATTAACAGTCCTACCAGATCGTAGATTTATAACCACCTCAAATCTTAAAATATTTCGCAATAATAGTTAACATTGTATTGGCTCGATGGCTATATAGGTTGCCTTGAGAACAACTGTGTGGCGGTTCAAATCCTAACTTGGCCTAATAAAATATTGTTTTTGAAAATTAAATAGATAAAAATATTCTTGATAGGATAAGGTAAAACTTAATTTGCAGGATTTGATGATAAACATCGGGACAGGTGAAGCTTGTTAAAAACTTTAAAAAATGGTATAAATAGCAAAAGTATTATTAAAACAAAACTTGAATTCGATATTATTTTATTCTTTATTATTGTATCTCGATGCGCTGATCGCGCCATCTATGAGCAATGTGTGTAACTACATGATAATAACTAGATGGCACCACTAGCGTATCGTAAGAACCTTAGTAATGAATGTGTGAGTTAGCTACATCCACCAGTCTTCGCTAAATTGATATGTATGGGTTATGCGTAACTACACGACGGGGACGGCGCATTATATTTGTCAATGTGTGCGTTGCTACCCTCTGTCTTTTGGTGACTGTACTATGTAAATAATATTTTTTACAAAGTTTTTACAATTGAAGTCGATTGGACCAAGGAATCACGTTCTCCCATACAAACTTTGCCGTTTTTCAAATCCTAAGGGGAAGAATTTCGGAAAACCGTTTTTATCGGATGCCTACGTCCAAAGAACACACCCTCCAAGTTTCAGGTCTCTACGACCAGCGGCTTAGGCTGCGCGTTGATTCGTCAGTCAGTCAGTAATTCAGGACAAAACATTTTATACACAGACTAGCTTTTGCCCGTAACTTTTTCCGCGTAGAAGTCGAAAATGGTTTTAATAGGATTGGACAAAGGAATCACGTTGTCCCATACAAACTTCCCCTTTTTTACCCCTTAAGAGGTAGAATTTCTGAAAATCCTTTCCTATTGGATGCCTACGTCATACAAAGACCACACCCACCAAGTTTCAGGTCGATCAGCGGTTTAGGCTGTGCGTTGATTCGTCAGTCAATCAGTCAGTCATTCAGGAGAAAGCGTTTTATACACAGAAAAAGAGATATATAGTTCTGTGTTTTTAAATGTTTATTTAATAAGATATAGATAGATAAAGGACAATTCCTATAGCAATATGTTGTAGGTCAGAAGATCTTATAGATAAAATAACCGTCCTACTTTCATAGCAACAAAATAAAATTCATCCGAAGGATAATCCTGGTATTTTCCGGTTTAAACGCGAGAATATTTGAGGAAAACCTTTCACTTTATCACATAGGTATAATATCTTATGCGTAATTAACATTTTGAAGTACATATTATACCCTTTAACCGATGAAATGGAATACCTACAACCTTATTGTGGGAGATTAGGGTGCCGTTTAAATATAATTCCCCTTTCATATATTCATTCGTCTACATAATGGAGGCGATAGCGTTACGTAAATATCTATTTTGTAATAGTAACCGATTTCATAATGCAGCCACATTTAATACATTTGATTTGTTTTAAAAGCTTGTTGGCGGATTGCCGCGATCGGTTTCGAAGGAAAGTGGATTCTTTAGATAAAATACCTACGTCACTTCCAGAGACTTCTGTATCACATCAACAGCACAATCAATAAAGGATGATGGATGCCAGAAACTGCAAGTGGGTTAAGGTTCACATTTGCGTATGATAATATTCTATTTATGAGGAGTAGGTGGTCGTTTCGCCCGCAAGAAGTTCGCACGAAAGTGCGAAACGACCCTTTTTATTAAAAAATAAATGTTTGATGGTCTTTTCGCACGAATTTATTTTATACCTGCTGATCGGTGGTTTCAAGTACAGTTAGCAACAACATGGTTTAACAACTTGAATCATAATCATAAGCTATGAAAGTATGATACACCTGTTTCCCAAATAAACGAAAATAATAAACAATTAATTTAAAAAAATCGTAACATACGTAACAGTAGTCGAAACTTGTGTCAAAAACCAGATGATTTATATTATTCTAAATCAACTGAGTTCATTAATGTTTTAGTAATGATGAGCATCATCATTATACAAATAGTAGTAGGTATATAGTACAAGAACCGCGGTGAAAGTTTATAATTAAAAATGCAACTTACCTGTTGTAAATATAGTCATTTATTACAGAGACATTTTTTTTAAAAGGTTCTTAGTATTTAATGCAACACGTTTAAGGACTTCTGGTTTTTTAAATAGGTAGATAGTAAGTCAATAGATTGCCGCTTGTCAAAAAAATAAAAATACCTATTCCTTACGTAAATAAAATGTTTTGGATTCCTAAAATTAAAAAAATAATGTTACTTTGCTTTTCTCTCTTGACTAGTAAAGTAATCTCTTCGATTTTATTGCGATCACCTTATTTTGTGACATTTGGCTTGAATTTGGATTACTGTGACGTGTGATATTATGTGACTTGTGGCTCGATAACTGGACTTTGAATTTGCTTACGACTGGCTTTTCGTCACTTCTTGGATTTCATTTTCCCCATCACAACAATCACTGGTAAGTTGATATATTACTATAATTTAAATGTTTTTGTTTTATGCTATTACTCTGCGCCCTGCGGTTTCACCCGCGCTAGTCCGAGTCTCGTAGGAATATCGGAATAAGAAGTAGCTTATTTGTTGGGGTCTCAAGCTACCTGCTACCGACTTTCATCACAATTCGTATAGTAGTTTTTGTGTATAGCAATGCCAGTATTAAGGAAAGCGGTATTTTAGGATAGTAAGACGTTAAGGGAAGGAACGTTTCGTCAAGGTAACGTGAGGTCTCGTGGGGGAGCGAAGTCTTAGGAAAGCGAAGACGTGGAAAACCGACGTTATGGAACAGCAAAAAGAAACAATGTGGAAAAACTGTGTCTTGGGAGAACGGTGTCTTGGGAAAGCGATGTCGTCGTAGGAAATTAAAGTCGTGGAAAGTAAAGTTTGGAAGAGCGAAATTAAGGAAACTACACGTATAAGTTAAGAAGAGGGTTAAACAATGGTTCGGAGTGTATGAAGTGCCTGAGCTGGAAATTGTGTCACGAAATAAATAAATAGTTATTATTGAATTAAACATTTATTTTCATTTTTTTGACTAATCAAATAAAAGCCCAAAAATACTTTTCTGACACAAAACCATCCCGGATAGAGCAGGTTAGATTAGATAACGTGACCAAACACGTGCGAGCGAAGCGAGCGCATAAATATTTAGGAGTCCAGACAGACCCAAAATGTTTTTCTGACACGGAACCGTTGCGGATGGAGTAGCAAACACGTGCGAGCGAAACGAGCGGTTATATTTTTAGGAGTCCAGACAGACCCAGAATGCTTTTCTGACACGGAACCATCGCGGATGGAGTAGCAAACACGTGACATTTTTACGAGTCCAGGCAGAACCAGAATGTTTTTTTGACACATTACCGACACGGATGGAGAAGGTTAGGTTAGGTTAGGTCCCCTCCCCCTTTCCTCCTCTCCCTCTTTCCCACCCTTCCTCTTTCTTCTTCTCCCCTCCCTATTTCCTACCATCCCCTTTCCCCCCTCCCCCTTTCCTCTCCTCCTCCTTTCCTCTTTTCCCCATTTCATCCCCTCCCTCTTTCATCCCCTTCCTCGTTCCTGTCCTCCCCCTTTCCTGTCTCCCCCTTTCCTATCCTCCCATTTTCCTGTCCTCCCCTTTTCCTGGCCTCCCATTTTCCTGCCCCCCCCTTTCCTGGCCTCCCATTTTCCTGTCCTCTCCCTTTCTTGTCCTTCCCCTTTCTTGTCCTCCCCTTTTCCTGTTCTCCCCCTTTCCTGTGCTCCCCATTTTCTGTCCTACCCTTCTCCCCTTCATCACTCTCTCCGCCTCCGCCCAACTACAACCTTTTAAAATACATCTTGAATCCTGATCCCGTAAGTCCCGATCTAGTGGGAATATCGGGATAAAAAGTAGCCTATGTGATAATCCAGGTCTCCAGCTATTTACATACCGAGTTTCAACGCAATCGGTCCAGAAGTTTTTTGTGTGAAGGAGTAATCCCGTAAGTCCCGATCCCGTGGGAATATCGGGATAAAAAGTAGCCTATGTGTTAATCCAGGTACTCAGCTATCTAAATACCGAGTTTCAACGCAATCGGTCCAGTAGTTTTTGCGTGAAGGAGTAACAAACATACACACACACACACATACACACACACAAACTTTCACATTTATAATATTAATAATAGGATAGGATAGGATGTATGTGATATTTATTTATTGACGTGACAACGTTTTATAAATTGGTTTGCCGGGTGACACTTCAAGAAACTGCGTTACGCTCCGCTGACGTTATGCGTTCACAATGAGAGCGAGTGAGAGGCACGCGGGCATGGTTAGCCCACCTAAGAGCGAGAGAGACAGACATAAAAAGTGAAAGGCACGCGTCCCTTCCACTCGAGCACAGTTGTTGTCACGTAAAACTTTCGCCCGTATACCGACTTTACAGGCAACCAGTTTTTTGGGTTAATTTTAGAACGTAACATTAACAATTAACATAAATGATCCTTTTGTTTGTATCTGTGTGATTCTTATGTACTCAAATTTTAATTATTTGATTATTTGATTATATCTTATATTTTAAACTTACCTTTTTTTATTTCATCTAAAACAATTTTGGTGCTAACAGTACTTTCATTGAAAAGTAAGTATAAAATGAATTCGTGCGAAACGACCATCAATAATTTAATTTTTAATAAAGAGTGGCGTTTCGCACGTTCGTGCGAACTTCTTGCGGGCGAAACGACCACCTACTCTTTATGAGCACTGGAGTGTAAAATATATGTCTGAAAAGTTGAACGAATAAGGTCACAATAAATAATGTCAAAAAGAAAATTTAGTTAGGTAATCATAAAAGTAAAAGCTTTTTCAGGTATAGGTACATCAAAACCATTTAATTTACAACAAAAGTTATGCGAAGAAATATGTAAAGAGGTTGGGTAACTTGATTGAACAACACAAAGCGATTTTGGGGTAATAGACCAGGGCCGAAGCCTTCAAAAATGATAAAAAATGAAAAAAAATCACAGTAGGATGAAACCCATTAGAAAAGGAGGGGAATATGCTAAAAATAAAAGGAAAAATAAATTACGGTCGATCCGAGTTCGGGAAGTGGGAGGGGGGGGGTTTTTAAGGGTAAAAAATGGTTTATCTTGATTTCCGGCAAAACTACAAGTCCTATGGAAAAAAGTTGAATAGCAAAGTTGTAGGTAATAAAAATATCTACAACTTTTGTTTCAACAATTTTTTCACATAACCTCAAAATTTAGGTGAAAAATTCAAATAACCCAGTTTTTGGTTTTTTATTTTTATCTTTTTCAAAAATGTTTTTTTTTTCTACAAAATTTGGTGAAAACTTACCTTATTATGTCCCAAATACACTGTAATTTATTTGATTTAAAATATTTATTTTTTCGCCTTATTTTAATTTAATATCAAAAAAACACCCTAATTTTCAATCGAAAATTCTCACGTCAAAATATCAGCTTTTTTCAAAAAGTTGGTATGCTTTCTGTTCACTGAAATCTCTACTTTCTGATGGTGTAAAAAAATATACATTGCCATAGTAAATCTTCTCAGAAAATGCAAAAAACCGATCGAGAAAATCGATTTTTTTTGTACGTTGTTGTATTGTATACCCCTCCCACTTCCCGAACTCGGATCGACCGTAATTTATTTTTCCTTTCATTTTTATCATATTCCCCTCCTTTTCTAATGGGTTTCATCCTACTGTGATTTTTTTTTGTTTCAAAAATTATCGACCCTGGTCTATAAGTCAAACACTAAAATTACCTTGATACATGAAAGTTTTACATCAGTGTACTAAGGGTATATGTCCATTGTCACATAACTGGCATAAATGTAAAAAAACGTTGATCGGAATATATAAAACATAAAATAGGATTACTACTAGTTTTATTTAATACTGTTCATACGACCGACTGGGTTTTTTTTATATACTGTAATACTATTTAATACGCCGATTTCGCAGACGTCTACATTATTTCCATGGTATTTGAGCTAAACACAAAACATTAATAAATTGAATTAACCCAACTCAGGAATGACTTCCTCCATTGGTGAAAACCGTATGAAAATCCGTTCAATCGATTTTGAGTTCAAGTAGGTATAGTTTCTGCGTTCAGGCAGAGATAGATGCGGGACTATGTACTATAATTGTATTAGTCCTAATAGTAAATATTTTAAATTCTCATGATAATCGAATTATACATCCATATTTTGGCATGAAAGTGAATTTTGCAATAAATATTCGTAGCATGTTCGTAGCACTGACAGGAAAAACCGCCCTTTCAGACCGCAAAATGGATGCAAGTCCTTTGTGCTACAGACACATTTACTGTCAACCACGCACTATTAATTAACATTGGTTAAAATAAAATAAATAAATAAATAATGCAGGACATTCCACACATCGCCATCTAGCCCCAAGCTAAGTAACTAGACTTGTGTTATGGGTGCTAGACAACGGATTGTTGGTATATTTTTACCTATTTATTTATAATACCTAAGTACCTAAGTTTTCCGTGCTGGGTTCAGTGCGACTGTGGGGCCCCCGAGTAAACGATGGTCTTGACCTGCCCCTCCAATCCTAATAGCTGTACATTGGCAGACCTGATGTCAGCTAATAACAACGCCAAAGACCTGGCAGCTCACTGGAATGGGCAGATCTGACCCTACCTCATCATTCCCCCCCTTTAATTTGTGCAAGATACGAAGAAGAAGTAACTTTTTCACGTACTGGACTAATAAAGTCCTGGACATAGGAGTGTTTTTAAAGGTGAAATCTCATCGCTTCGAGGCTTTAACTGACTACCTTCAGAGTACCTTCAGTTTTAGTTTTATACCACTACACTAAAAAAATTGTACTATAGACGTTAATGTTAAAAAAAACATACGCAAAAAGAGTTTTAGATGAAAAAAAAAAAATAGTCGGACGACAAATAGTCGTCCGACATTTGTCGTCCAACAAATAGTCGTCCGACATTTGTCGTCCAACAAATTGTCGTCCGACATTTGTCGTCCGTCAATAGTCGTCCGTTAAAAAATACCATATGTACGTCTTAATACACTCACAGCCAAATTAAAAACAGTAGGCCCAGGCATACATTTTCGCCGCGCCGTAGAGAGGGGATAGCTGTCTACTCTCCATCCGTCTTACGCTTTTTCGATCAGGTCACGTGTCCTGACGCGAGTTTAAGATTTTATACCCATTACAGAAAAAGTGCTCAACGCCGCTAAAGAAGTTTTCACTTCAATAATCATCTCAAATAGTTGAGCCGCCTTCGAGAATTCGGTACATACATAAAAAATAAATATACGACGAATAGCGAACCTCCTCCTTATTTGACGTCGGCTAAAATATAGATTGGGATAGGGACTACGGGATGCCAGTCCAGTCAGTACCTAGTGTATATTTGCAATCGTGTTATCTATTTGCGAATGTTACGCAATTTTCATGCATCTGTTACTGAGTGAATGATTTTATTACGTTTTTACAGACATATCATGAATCTCTGAGAAAACACTGAGCTGACCGATGTTGACTCAGTTCATTGCAAGGAGTACATTAATATGTTTTGTTATTACAGACAAGTCGTCGTAGTTGTTGGTCATTGGCTGGCTAGAAAATCTGGACTTGGCTTTGTAATTCTGTACTCTCAAATAAAAATAAATAAAATGAATATTGCAGGACATTCCACACATCACCATCTAGCCCCAAGCTAAGTAACTAGACTTGTGTTATGGGTGCTAGATAACGGATATACTACTTAAATACTTTTCTTTCGTAAATAATATACTTATAACTTATAATACACTAGCTGCGCTCCGCGGTTTCACCCGCGTTACTCCCGATCCCGTGGGAATATCGGGATAAATTAAGATGTAAGCCATCCTATCTCTCAAGTTGGATCGAACTGCACATGGTGTGCGAATTTTATTATAATCGGTTAAGTGGTTTAGGAGTCCATTGAGGACAAACATTGTGACACGAGATTTATATATATTAAGAAGATAGAAACAACCAGACCATAGACAAATATCTAAGCATAAATACTTGTCTGAGGCGGGAATCGAACCCGCAACCCTGTGTTTGACAGTCCGACATGGTGACCATTGTGCCAACTGGGTCATCAAAATCTTTTTGGGTTAATATTAATAATGCCTATTCTTTACTCATGTGGCCTTAGACTGTGTCAAAATGTCATATCACTACATAGTATAAAATAAAGTCGCTTTTTTTGTCACTATTTCCCTTTGTATGCTTAAATCTTTAAAACTACGCAACGGATTTTGATGCGGTTTTTTTAATAGATAGAGTGATTCAAGAGGAAGGTTCATATGTATAATACATGCATAATATAGCCGTGCGAAGCCGGAACGGGTCGCTAGTGATTAAATAAATACAGACAAGTAGGTACCTCTGATTTTCTTTTACTCCTGGTGAAATTTATGGTATTATAATTATTAAATGTTACAACTTTTCTGGGGTACATTTTGCATTTTTCTGCTGTACAAATTGCATTCTTAAATTAACTGCTAAAACACCTTCATGTTGGATCTTTCATAACCAAAAGATTTTCATATCGGATCTAGAACCGTATTATCAACTAAAACTAGTTTTCTGTTTTCCAATTACAGTTAGTGAAAACATCCCTAAGAACTTTTCTCAGTTCTATGAATGCATTTTCAACATGAATAACGCAGTGAACTTGATTAAACATTTTCTCCTATAGACATTCTTTATAGAAATATCTATATCTGACTACATACCTATACGTATATATAAAAACCTATAATAAACGAAAAAAATCTACGTAAAAGGCTACTTACTTGTAAAAAGTCATTAAAATACTTATTATTAAAATACAAATTGGTTGATAGTAGGTAAGGTGCTCCCAATAATAACAAATAATCACTACATAGTATAAAACAAAGTCGCTTTCTCTGTCCCTATGTCCCTATATCCCTATGTATGCTTAAATTTTTAAAACTACGCAACGGATTTCAATACGGTTTTTGAAATGAAAACTTCTTATGGCGCGTTGGGCACTTTTGTGGGTGAGCATTTTCAGCCGTTCTCGCGACAGATTTTGACGCGACAGATGAGATTTTATTTGTGTTAGTCTTTTTGTTTAACTTATACTGCCATCTATTACACAAATTGAGAAACTTAGTTTCTAGAAAGACCGCTATTCGAATGTAGATGGCGCTGATTTAAATTTTTTACTGCCATCTAGCGAATAAAAAATAAACTATATTTGTTTAAGTAAGTGCTAATAGATGGCAGTAGCAGATCGTTTCAAGAAATATTCTATGAGAAATAACAAGTTTATTGTTTTCACTTCTGCCTGCACTCTCGGAGTGCGCTGTTTTTTTTTTTTAATAGATAGAGTGATTCAAGAGGAAGGTTTATATGTCATGCATAATATAGCCGTGCGAAGCCGGGGCGGGTCGCTAGTAGACACATAAAACTATATTCTCATAATGAAAGTATATATTTGAATGAATATATATCGCGTTTATTTTGTGGCCTGTGACCAAGACCTGAAAAGTTCTCTTAATGTCAGGTTTAAAAGAAACCTTTGAAAATACTTACCTACCTATATCCTTTTCTCCACTATTTTAAAATAAATGTTTTTATTCGGTTTGGTCGTTCGTTTGAAGGAATAAACAAACTAACTTATTTACTGTTATTACTAGGTGGGATTGGGTGGAATCATTATTTTCATCATGTTGTCAATGTCACTTCAAAGCCTGTCTTAGTCCTAGATGTAAAGTAGTCTGTAATTAATTCGTCTTCTACAAAAGGGAATAAATGATCACTTCATCAGTAAATAAGTTTCCGTGTTCAGTGTTTTATTATTGTTTGGATTGATGGTTTAATCTTGGCATTATAAACCTCTTTTTTAAAATCATGTGATATCATAAATCATGTGAATCATTATGATAAGGAAGGCACGGCGGAGTCGCAAAGTTTCAGTAAGATTCATCATATTTATACCTACAGGTTTTTAGGTAATTTTGATAGGTATAAAAAGGATAAATAAAAGACATTTTTTTATTTTTCTGTTGAAGAATACCAGTCCCTTGTAGCCAATACCCATGATAAAATCTTATGAAGCTTTAAATTCTCGTAAAAACTCTATTTGACAACCACTTTATCACAAGCAGGTGTTTAACTAGAGTAATTTTATTGAGATTGCAAAAACATTTTTTATGGTTCACAAGATGTTATTAGTGTTATAAGTACCCACGTAGCTTACTTGGTTAAAGCACCGCGATGGTGAAGTGGGAATTGTAGACTCAAATCCTGCCGAAGACAAAGATTTTTCGGAAATTACAAAAAACATCTATTAGTTCTATACTTCTTTGTATCATGTGGCTTCGACTGACTGCTTCGTGATATATAAACCATTTATTTTTCATATACAAACACATACATAAATACATTTAGTAAGGTAAACATGAGTCATTAAACATAAAATATTAACATGAGCGGTACTTAGCTAGCTCGGCTCCTCTAGGGTAATACGAGGTAGATGATGGATTGAGCGTGCATGGAGGGTGCAGTCTCAGTAATATGCTGTGAGCTGTGTGACCATCTCACCGATACGTTTAAATGGTGTATTTGTAACCACTTAAATATTGTTGATAATTATACTGTTTGTTTTCCATTGAGAATAAAAATAAATAAAGTACCTACTGATTTTCAGCCTGCCACAAGAGCTCAATGCTAAATGGTAAAATGTTCTCGTTTATTCTAAATCAACGAATGAAATGGAAACAAACCCGACTAGATCAACATTAAAACTTGGAAACTCATAGTCCACCAATGTTATTTAAAGCCGGTAATCCAATATTTGTTCTCATTCGAACTTCTACCCTGTTATCTGTGCTGTTATTGACCAACATGGGTTTATTGAAAAATGTATGGAAACATATTACTGGAACAAAGGCTTTGGACGATGCAAATCAATATGAACGTTATTTTTTTGATACTTTATATCGTGTTACATATGCTACAGGTAAAAATTTGTGATTTTGTGGTAACTAGCTTTACTTTATTAAAGTACCTTAATAGATTTATGTAAAAAAAAATATTATTATTAGCTTCAGGTGACCAAAAGGCTGACTGCTACTTTGGCCAAAGGATCGGCATTGCCATCTAAAGAGGCAATGCAGCGAGCCTTTTGGGCACCCTAAGTAGGGAAAGTTATTTAGATTATTAATATTTTTGATTATTAATTTAAGTTTTACATTTTTTGAAAATGAAATCATTTCAATCTCTAAGGTTGACTTGCGCCACAAAAAATATAAAGTTTAAGACCTTAAACATTTTAACCAACTGTCAAAGTGTCAAACATAATATTATAAACCTTGTGATTATTATATTTTAGTTATGTGTATTTATATTTACAGTTTGTCTCATATCCTTCTTATTTTTACCACCAGGTTTTGTATCTAATGCCCTTCCCAACTTTTTCATCGAATATTCCCGCGGGTTGAGTGGTAGAAAATTCCTTACGGCATTAAGTCTGCTTTTGTTCCTTTTATTTAGGGCATTAAGTATCCTAGTAATATTAGAAATGTGAAAGTTTGTGTGTGTG
This sequence comes from Idaea aversata, assembly GCA_907269075.1. Lineage (NCBI taxonomy): Eukaryota > Metazoa > Arthropoda > Insecta > Lepidoptera > Geometridae > Idaea > Idaea aversata. The sequence goes on from OU026091.1 coordinate 10,942,680, forward strand.
TATGTAGGTTTGTTACCCCTTCACGCCAAAACTACTAAACCGATTGCGAATAAACTCGGTATGTAGATAGCTGGAGACCTGGGGCCTAAGTCTGCTAACACAATTGTGTTTCAATAGTGTGTCGATATAATCGTAATAGAAATTTAATGTCAAAAATATGACATTACATGTCAAATTGGTATTGTCCTAACGTTGACTATTCTATCGAAACACCACTGACTCACTTTTGTATTCTGCTCTACAATCGTGGCTTAATGGAATCTCGATAGTTGTCAAAACGGTATATTGCTTAGCAACATATACCATGTTGCTAGGCAACACATGCAACGTAAATATTACCATACCATTGAGACTCCATTGTGATTATATTGCGATGTTATTAAAACTTTAGCAGAATACCAAATAAAGTCACAATCTCGATATAATATCAATAGAGTCTCGATATAATGACAATGGTTGGCCAAATAGCAGAATAAGGCCCCTGGATTATCATATAGGCTACTTTTTATTCCAATATTCCCACAAGATCGGGACTTCCGCGGGTAACAAAGCTCTCTGCAATTTACGATTACAATAAATAAATAAATAAATATTGCAGGACATTCCACACATCGCCATCTAGCCCCAAGCTAAGTAACTAGACTTGTGTTATGGGTGCTAGACAACGGATATACTACTTATATACTTTTCTTTTGTAAATAAATACTTATAATACATAGAAACAACCAGACCACAGACAAATATCTCAACACAAATACTTGTCTGTGGCGGGAATCGAACCCGCAACCCTGTGTTTGGCAGTCCGGCATATGGTGTGTGTGTGTGCCGGACTGGTTTTGACTGCCCAACCCGACTGACAACCACCAGTGTGCCAATCGGGTTGGGTCGGGTACAATAATAAAGTTTATTACACTAAATTCTTCAGTGAACTGTATCTTTAACGTTGCGCACATCAACTTTCTGCGAGATCTCATAAAATATCTAATTACAGTCCTTAGTCAACACGCAGACAAAAGAATCTCGAATTGCGGTGGGTTCACGCTATTGAATGAAGCCAAGAATAGATATCCCTTTTGCTTCGGCTCTAATTCTACCTAGCCGAATTATTGAGTGTTTAAACTCTCACAGACCGTAGACTTTTTAGTTTGATGTGGAAATCGTCGTCAGCCAAAATATAAGCCGTGAGAATGTTTGTGATCTGCAAGAGTTGAATGATTCAAGAGACGATGGTCAAGGGATTTCAAGACCAGTTATTCAATATAAATGATACGATTCAACTACCCAAATAAACTTGACAATGAAGGGCAATTATTATTTACAATAATATTCTTCTCTTCTCTATACATATAAAAGGCTTTGTCCTGACTGACTGACTGACTGATCAACGCACAGCCTAAACCGCTGATCGTAGAGACCTGAAACTTGGAGGGTGTGATCTTTGTATGACGTAGGCATCCGATAAAAAAGGATTTTCCTTTCTTATCGGAAGCCATTTTCGACTTCTACGTAGACGAAGTCGCGGGCAAAAGCTAGTCATATACAATTTTTTATTTTATTTGTTGTGAAATGTTCGCATTTTGTCATATCTTTGTATACCTACCTCATTAAAGTGTCAGATATAACCCGTAGGTACTGCTAGTTTTTCGTATAGAAAACGCTACTATCACGTTTGCGTAAACGAGAAAATCGAGTATACCTTGTATACCTACCTCATTAAAGTGTCAGATATAACCCGTAGGTACTGCTAGTTTTTCGTATAGAAAACGCTACTATCACGTTTGCGTAAACGAGAAAATCGAGGTAGTAGCGTTTGTTATGCGAAAAAACTCGCAGTAGGTACCTAGCTAGCTACTGGATCAGATTATATTATTAAGAAGGTAAATTAGGAGCGAAATTTTTGCCTTTAGTAATTTTTTTTTTGTAAATTGATATCAAACAACTCCTGAACTTTGCTCGATTCGCGTTCTTAATTTACATAAATACACCAAGGGAAAGGAAACCCTTTTCTTGGCTTTTCATTTTCCTTTTTGTTTTTAATTATCATTGCAAAATATATTATATGACGACCCAGTTGGCTCAATGGTCACCATGCCCGACTGTCAAACACAGGGTTGCGGGTTCGATTCCTGCCTCTGACAAGTATTTATGCTTAGATATTTGCCTGTGGTCTGGTTGTTTCTATGTATTATAAGTATATATTCACAAAAGAAAAGTATACTTATAAGTAGTTTATCCCTTATCTAGCACCCATAACACGAGGCTAGTTGGGGTTTATTGGGGCGATGTGTGGAATGTTTAGAAATGTTTTTTTATTTTATTGTATTTTTTATATTCCTTCAGGTCTTTCTGCTGCAGACCAGACTGTTCCCTATAAAATCTATCGGAATTTAGTCACAGTTATGATAGCTGGTATCATACTTGGTGAGATATGGTTCGCATACTCTGATACAAGAACTATCGACGAATTGGTTTCTGCTTTAAACGTGATACTCATACACCTTATGAATGTCTTCAAAGCTAAGAATTTGGTGAGATCTACTACTCGAGTCTTAATTAAAATAAATAAAATAGTAGTAGGTAGACCAAACAGTAAATATGTAGGTTTAAAGTACTTTTACATTTATGATTTCATTCCAGTCTGACCACAAAGATATTTATAAACAACTGTCCACCTGCATGGACTCTGCATTCGCCTTCAAAACTACTCGTGAAAGACAAAGACTTGCTGAATATTGGAAACAAATCCATGAAGGAGAAATCAAATGGTTGCTTAGTCTTGGAAACTGCAGTTTGATTGCTTGGTAAATTGTTTTCATGTTTTCGTAGTCTAAGCTAAATGTACCTGTCGATTCAGATCGATTGCAAAGTCACAAACGTGGAAAATTAAAGTTCGATTTTCTCTTACAGGCACTTATATCCCCTGCTGGATGAAATTGATCACAACCTTATGATTGGAGTGCATCTTCCCTTCAGATACGATTCTCCTCTCGCCTACTCTATAACTTTCCTAATCGTAGGCATCTCGTTCTACTATATCTCTCACTTTTGTATGGTAATCGATATAATCTTGAAGGCTCATTTCTTGCCGCTCGTCTGCCAGATGACAATCCTAGCCGACTGTTTTGAAAACATTATACCGGAGTGCAGCGAAGGTTTTGAGGGTTGGTGTTTTCTTTTAATATTATGAATAAACTAGACTTTAAGATGAAAATAATCTGTTTTAATTAACCGTTCGCTGAGGGGTAAGATTTTAGTATTTGTTTTTACATTTTCATCATAGTAGGAATTCTGAATTCAGTTTTCTTACTTTATAAGTAGTCAGAAAACTGAATTCAGGATGGTCAATGTAACTGACTAAAAACTATTTTAAAAGCAGGTAATTACTAAAACCGCTAATGTTACGAGAAAATTTCTTTAAAAAACGATTTTTTATTGTTTCATAAATAAATATTTTTCATTGATCATGTTGAATTTAGTAGAAGTTATGAAATAATTTTAATCTCTTTTAATTCACTCTTTTAATCTCTTTTAATTCATTTAATTCAATCAAGTGCATTATCGCAGCAAGATTTCTTTGTTTCTAAAGTTGAATCACCTCTCAAAAAACCATAATAACTTATATTAGTAGTATATGAACTTAATTATCTTAACCTTCATAATTGAAAAGAACAAAGGACGTTAATTAACACTTAATAATTAATATTTAAGGAATTCCGATGAACGAACTGATTAAAAACAACGAGTTTACCTCAAGATATTTGAAGAAGTTGGGAAATCTCGTTAAACAACACGATATAATTTTAAAGTAAGCATTTATAATCACTAAGAAGTAGGTAAGTACTAACATGTTGTGAATAAAATTTTCCAGAGGGCTCGAGAAAAACAAGCATGTATTTCATGGCCGCATTTGATGATTGCATTCTTGACCCAAATAACTATTCTGATGTTTGTTTGAAACAAGAATTTCTCAATTGTTTATGTCCATATGAGTAACTTTTAAGGTACAACAAGTGTGTATTTTAAAAACATCGAGTTGTAAGAGAGAATAAATAAGTCGTATTTCTACCTGCAACTAATTAACTAATTACACTAGCTAGTTCTTCTATTTTTGCTACTTGTTTCTGTATTAAAAACTTTTTAGAACCATACGAATAAGTTGCCTAAAACCCAAAAGCTATTTCATCGTAGTAGCACCTTCATTTTTCCAATTTCATTATAGACATGCCACGGACCTACGTTCAATACAGAGTGGTCCGATGTTGGCACAGATGGTTTCAAGCGGTACACTTATTTGTTTAGTCGGCTTCCAGGCTACAACGGTAAGGTTTGCTTCATTAGCACTATTAGGTAAGTATTAAGACTTTATTTAGTCAGGATCTCGTGTTTTATAATATCTACTTATAACTAAACGTTAGTATGTAAGTGGCAGCATCTTAAATATGTATAATAAAAATAAGTATTTTTAAAATCTTATTTTTCAGGCAGTGGTGGAAGATACAACAAAATTTCTAATGAGTCTTTTCTATCTGGGCTACAATATGTATGGTCTGTATACGCTTTGTCGATGGTGTGAAGAAGTCACTACGCAGGTTTGATATACGTAACAAAACAAAAGTTATGTACGAAATATTGGTAATGGTTCCAAATCTTTTTAGGGTTCCGTACCTAAAAGGTAGAAAAGAAACCCTTATAAGATCACTTTCTTGTCCGTCTGTCTGTCTATTTAACATCTAATATCTCAGTCGGTTTTTAAGACTCCTTGTATTGTTATTTTGAGCCATAACTGTGTTTATGCCAGTGGTAAACGCCATTTCCGAAACAAATGAACCTATTTCAATGAACGTTATTTCATGAAAATCTGTTCAGCTTTTTAAAACTTTGGCCGGTTTACATTTATCCAGTCCAACGATCCAATTCAGCACTCAATTGCACGGAACTGGATTGGTGGTCTACATTTGAATTCAGCACGACCATGCCAGCGCAACTGGAATAATGTAGTCGGCCAATCCAGTGCCAGTTCTAGTGCTGACAGAACAACTTTACAAAAACACGATTCAACCATAGGATTCAACAGCTTTTAAATTACTAGAATCATGTAGACTATTGTAGACGATATCTCCAGTCCGGTCCATTCCAGTCCAGCGCTACTAAGTTGCTGGACTGGAATAATGTAAACCGGGCAAAGCATTTTTCATTTCAGGTTTTTAAATTGTTTGACAAATACGTTGTTTTCAGAGTGGTAATATAGGCAAAGCGGTTTTCGGTTCGGGGTGGGAATCTGGCATATCTACCTTGCCTGGTGTCCGTGCGACAATCATGTTGATCATTAAGCGAACTAACAAACCCTTGGTGTTCACTGCTAGCGGCTTGTTTGAAATTTCACTTAAATCTTATAACGCGGTAAGTGATTGTAACGAACGAAATATTAAAAAAACACGTGTTTGGATCGAAGACCTTTTACCTTTTTTTTCCATATATTATGTTTGGGAGATATATTATACCTATGTGGAAGATTAGTTTCTGTTCAAGTCGTAGCAACAATATCAAATAAATTTAAAATATTGGTTACTTAATGGCGCCATAGGTAAAATTAAATCGAGCAAGCTTTGTTTTTTTATAGATCGATTTTTGGAATACAAGAGCTTTTTGGATATAAATGCCTTGGTGTTAATAGTACGAACTTTTACAGTTTCGCTTACGGTTTTTCGTTTTACGTTTTCGTAACGCGCAAACGTGAAACGTAGATCCCTTCGCCAACCCACGATAAATAACATCGTTCCAAAAATCAAGCAAACATTGCTCTTAGATTTATGTCAGGTGAAAGATAGTCTACGAGAATTTGTCCTTTAAGTGTACATTTTTATGTTTTTCAGTTGGTGAAGACATCGTACAGCGCTCTGACGGTATTGCTGGGAATGAGAAATGACTAACATAAATACTTACGAATGCAAAATATAATAGAAAACATTAATGTTTTATGTAGATACTAGATTGTAATAGAATATAGAGATATAAATGTATACTATCACATAATAAATAGTTCAACACATAATTACATCTATTTTGGGCAAATTCATTTATCTCTATCCTCCAAAGATTTCCAGAGCCATGTGTCTCATTGGCTCTGCATCCAAAGAGATACCCTTGGGCGCTGTCCTAATTGCACATCATCGATGCGTGCGTTCCGATGAAAATCGTAATACGATTGTGCGATCGAATACACTGGTATCTAGAAAGAAAGAAAGCATTTATTGACACACAAACATTGTTATTGACGTACACTAGACAAACAGGTACGTTCCTGTTGATCAAACTTTCAGGTCGAACTAGTTTGCCCAAAAGGAATAAATTTCCTCGTAGTCAAACTACTCAACTAAATGGTTAACAAAAGTAGATTGAAACAGAAAAAGACAGGAAGAAAGAAATGAACATGACAATGAAAATTAATTACATTAAAAACAAAATAGTGACGTAAAGAAAAACAACATAAATAAGGAGTCGTGGATCTATTGAATGTCCTAATTCACGGTCGCTCGATCATACGATGCGACCAAATTGTTCTATGAAATCATGATACGCCAGATGAAATACCCTGCAACAATTTGCAACGCCCGTATTCATAAACATTGCTTAAGTTTTGGATAAGTGAACGCACTGCGCTAAATGCGGCCCTATGATTGGTCAATGTTGTACTGGCTCTATTTACTCTAGTATATTATTTGGAGCTCTATGCGTTCGCGCGCACTATGTAATATCATAGGGTTGATTGTGACTGTCATTGTTCTCACTGCAAAGTGAAAAGCTCATATCAAAAAAACAAACGGTTGTCTGTAAAATTGATTTACGGACGATAATTTTACGTGATAACGTCATAAGAAAACGATGAAATTTTTTTTTATTTCATTTTTCATATTTTTCTTCCTTTTTTTTTCTTTATTTAAGTCTTTTATTCGTCACTCGTCATCATAACACAAGCCCAGATGAGCGATATGTCTTGTATCACGAGGCTATAGAGCCCCGGCCCTTTGGAAGGCGTGCGTGGAGCCGAAGCCGACACGTAGAATAACAACAACAATAACAAGTATAATAACAATAACAAGTTTAATAGCAAACAATGGGGTGGATTCCAAACCGGCAAAATTATCCCTGTCTACACTATAAAGTGCAACCAAGGACAACCTCCGATATTATTATTAAATAATCTGTTTCCTAAGTTACCATGACGTGTCATGGTCAAATTACCATGACGCATGACGTCACACAATATTACCGTGACACTGTTTTGTGAATGCAGGTGTTCCATCAATTTATTAGACGTTATCAAGTCAAAAGCTAATAAGTAGGTGTATTGCCAAATAATATTTTCAGTAGTATTTAAAACGTTGGCCAAGTCAAATACCTAATTGGTAAAGGAAGTTTTACACAAAATGTTCTGCTCAAATTATAGAGTCGTTTGTTTTAAAACGAACAAGGGCCGAGCTCGTCCCGCAGTCGCGCCGGGGTTGTCGCCTCCGGCAGGATGAGATAATTACTCTCTCAGTTTACCGCAATTTATGAATATTTCAAAAGTTCTCTACTCGCATTCTAAATCATCAAACTTTTTAATATAATAGGGGTAGTTAGCAACTAAGTAGGTACCTACAATGAATATAGGTTTTCTAGAACCTATCTATATTTTGGTATACAAGCGTGGACATTACAAAAGTGGAGGCCACTAGTATTAGAAAGAATAAGAACATTGACTTTGATCTTGAATAAAGACTGTGCGTCCGTAAGCCGCGTCCGACAGCCGCGACATATAGGCATCTGTGTAATGTAAATGTATGTAACTATGCACATTATCGGACGTAAGACGCGGACGTAACCTTGGGCCGCCCTTGAGTGTTCGGACGTCCGCGGACGTCCTAGAGCGATCTGGGCCGCTGGATGCCAAACGACCGTGCACACTTATTAGCTGCGGCAGTCGGACGCGTCCGCAGACGTGTCCGAGCAGTGTGTCCCCGGCTTTACAGTGAGCCTTCGCATTTGCAAACACGTGCCTTTCCGACAGTGAATACAAACTTCTTGCTATTTAGTGGAATTTCGTTATTTTCGTCCTTATCCTAGTTTGAAACAGTTCCACAAAACCTGTTTATAACCTAGTTTGTTAAACAATACATTTGGGAAAACAAATTGCAGCTTTTCCAAGTATTCCCTCTATTGTTTTTATAACATGACTAAACTAGTATTCAGAAATGAAATAAATAAACTTCTAACTACGTTTTAACTCTACTTTTCTTTTAAACATATAGCCACTGCCTTTCTATACCTACTAACTTCATTTGTTAAGGGCTCATTCATACATAGGATCCGTCTTTACTGGACAGTAATACACTCATACCTACTACTACGTACGCCATCACCGAATAAAACGGTCAAAAGTCTCTGCCCACCGTAACGTTTACAATCCTGCGCAGCACTATTTGAACATTATGACAAAGTAATCTGTGAATCGAACCCACGTCAGTTGGTGTAGCTGGTGGTAGCTTATACCACTCGGCCAACTAAAGACATAGCTAACATGTTGAAAATAATAATTATACTGAGTACTTTTAATTCTAGTATTTATGTTTGTGTGTAACGTCTATTAGGAGAAGGTCGTAAGTTCAATACTTGTTTATAGTATTATTTTAGCAAATTGATAGTAGACTTATGACGCATACTGTAAAAAGTGAGGCCTGAAAACGGTGTTGTCAATTTTTTACAGGATCCCGAATACTGTCGCGAGTGTGAACACGCTCACACAAACGCCTTGCCGAATTAAAATGTAATACGATCCAACGGATCTGTTAAACGGACCGATGTGTGGATGAACCCTTAGAACTTATTGTGGGTTATATTTAACTAAATAAAACAAATAAATAATTGTATACCTCTGAAAATAAAACGTCACAAAACATAATATATAGGTACATTCCTACTCAAAGACAATAAAATCTATTGTAATGTTAATAGTTATTAAACTACAATAGAAGTCGATGTTGCTGGAAATGTTTCTGAGTTCACACACTATGTTAGTTACGCGTATAAATAAGTCAACGATCTTGTTCATGAATAATTAAAATAAATTGTTTAAAAAAAAGCTCGGTTTTCAGTCGAACAATAAATTTAAACTTGTCATTTTGTGAATTGAACTCTCAGTGAAATTGGAAAAATGTATCCAGTAGGTTATTTGGTGTTGATGGCGAATTTACAGGTGATTTACGAAGTAATTTTTTATTATTTAATTTTAATTTTAATTTATGCTTTTATTCGGACACCTAATGTCATCAACATTAGGTGTCTTATACAAAATTTTCTAATCTCTACGTTACGTTAAAATAATAATGAATTGACGACGACCTCCACCCTCGGTGGAACGAAGAAAGTTGCAGGTTCGATTCCTGTCTCCAACAAATATTTATGTACCTACAGTATTTGTGTCTGGTTTGGATGTTTCTCGCATAATTCCCGATCTCGTAAGAATATCGGAATATCGGGTTAAATAACCTATGTCACTCCCAATGAATCATACCAAGCTTAATCAAAATCGGTCCAGAAGTTTTGGAGCCTATTTCTTACAAACAAAAAATCTTTCCTCTTTTTATAATATAAGTATAGAGTATAGATTAGTATAGATTTAGATATCCAGGTTAAAAAAAGATAAGCATTTATGTATTCTGTCCGTAGTATAGCTACCATAACACAAGCCTAGTTGCTTAGCTTGAAACTAGATTGCGCTCTGTGGACTGTCCTGCAATATTTATTTATTCACTCCAAACTAAAACGCTTAGTGATTCTCTTATATTTTTTTTCACTAAAGCAGCAACCAAAGTAGAACTTCGTACAAACAAAGCAAAGTGCCTAAATTCAGAAATGGAAATTATTACCCACCCAGATAGGCCGTTAAACAGATTTCCATTTTATTATCATATAAATTTGTGCGTTAATTATCCAAATTACAAGGCTAACAACACTAGATTGTCCATTAAAAGCAATTGTATAAACATCACCGTTTTAGTACTTGGCCGCACAATCATTTCTTGTCATTAAAGGTCTCCTGCTTATTTGGTAAGCAAGAGATGGTAGGTAAGTATACTTCGATAGCTAAACTTATGAAAATAATTATTCGTCTATTTAATTTTACTTATCCATTTTCTATCCTTTCAACTTTGCTGCAGTTTCTTTGCTAAGGTTTAGACGGAAGCACATGGCTCCTTGGACAGTTACTTTGTGTTTTAAATAAATAAATAAATGATCTTTATTGCAGGCATTGAACGACCGATAAAATAAATATTACATTAGTCAAATGCTCTACTAATAATTCTAAATTGTGCCTATAATGTTAAATTCCTAATAACTAAAATATCAATATAATTATCATATCATAACATCAATATATTTTAAAAGCTCTACGGATCCTGGTTACTCCCGTTGAGGAGCAGTTTTTGACTAACGGCTAATTTGAAATTAATTCGAGAGGTTCTCGCGGCCTTAATGAGAGCCACCTAGCTCTAATTCTTCAGTTTTATTTATTTATGTAACCTTGTTACTTGCTTTTTTACCCGACTACGCAAAGTCAAAAGGTAGGGTTATGTTTTCTTTACTTAATTTTCAAAATTGTTTCTACCTTGTGTTTGTTTGTCGTGTGTGCTTTTTTGTATAAATAAATCTTTCTATCTATCTACGTCAATAACACGTTAAGGACTACCTATACGTGTGCCTGTGTCAAATTAGGGCCTGTGACTACACAGGTCCTAATTTGAATAATTCAGTAACAAGAACAATAACTCTCAATTTCAGAATTTAATCAGTAACGATCGTCATTCCGATGTCCAAGTCGGTACGTTCAAAACTCTACAAAAAGACCTCGAGTCTATTCCCAATATGCCACTACAAGGCTACAAAGTCAATGGGCTGCAAAGAAACGACAACTTCGGAGTATACGTTTCGAAGAATCTTCGTGACTATCTCTTTAACGGTGAAGGTAATGAAGATGATGAAGGCGTCATAATAAGGTTATTTTACAAACCTCAGCCTAACAAACCTTACGATCCAAACCTATTGGTGTACTTTGTACATAGAGATGACCTGGGACATGATGTCAAAGAGAAAGTCGATGAGTTCATTTGGAACTACGGCAATAAACGAAGTAAACAGCAGATCAATGGAAGAAAATTCATAAGAATATAAGACATTATTAAAAGTATAATTTCACTCATTGAATTTTATGCTATGCTAATAAACTTCAATATTTATTCTCTCACTTATCTACAAGGATTCAAATAAATGTATTATTTACATTTCGTTTATATTTTAGGATGAAAGGTAACCTTACTTTATCCTGTGAATACTTTTGCTAATTGAAAACTCTGATTCAAAATAAATAATTACCAACTCTTTATAATCTGTATATTTCATTGATTGCAACCTTTTTACGGAAGCCAGGATACATTGTTTTTTAAACCTCTTTTGTTTTCCTTTCATGGTTTTGTTTTCAGAGAGAGAAAAAACAAATGAGTAACGATCGACGCATTTTAGAAGATGTTTTTGGAAGTTAATTACGTAAATACGTACCTACGTAGCAGTGTATTTAGATATTTTTTAATTGAGTGGGTTTTATACGAAAATATAATAAATACAGATTGATTTTGTTTAATTTATTAGTCACTGCCTGTTAAATTTTAACTAATGATTTTCAAGTTAACATTTGGTATATTATGAATTTATTATAAGGACACTCACTTACTTACATATTTCACTTGGTCAACGTCTTGTGTATTCAATTGTGATTCAATTGACGGTGAAGTCAAATGCAAGTTAATAAATACTTAAATTAAATTTTAATTTAACCCATACAATTTATTGAATGACATGTGTTTAGAGTCAATTTATGTCAAATCAAAGTCGTTTCATTCAACATCTTAAATATTTAATAAGGGATTCAATTAAAATATTATGTAAGTAATAGTCAGTTAGCGTAGCTAGGTGGACATGGGCTCAGGTGCAGGAAAGAATCGGGCCCTCATTCCCTCTTTCCGCTTAGCTTGAACTTAATTTATATTGGTCTTCAAGGGGGGTTCGGACATTTAGTATGGGAGCTTGGCATAGGGTTTTTTTGCGCCAGGCATGTCGAGACCCATGCCAATCGATAGACGGCATTACAGTGAACAAATAATGCATTCACAGCGAACCTCTAACTAAAGTGTCTTGGAAACGAAACAAAACGTTTTGTCTTATGATTATCCAAAAATGCGCTATGCATTTTAAGACACATACGTACCTATAGGGCATCACCCTGAAAAAAAATCTTGATCACAAGAATTTTTTTCTCTTTTTCTTTTATGCTCCTCTCTTTTACAGCTGAGGTTAGAGGGCCCCCTGCTGCGCTCCGGGGACCTAGTGCACTGCACCACCTTGCCCTACGATAGCTACGCCACTAGTAATAGTTTGGAGAAACCTAGGCCAGGACTGAACCTCTTGGATATATGTTAGGGAGGCCTTTGCCCAGCAGTGGGACAATATAGGCTCACAAAAAAAATCATTATTTATAGGAATGGTTTACAAAAACCTTTGTTTACTAAGTTTTGGTACCCCAGCCTCAAAATTTGAACTAAATAAATAAATAAATAAAATAAATAAAAATAAATATTACAGGACATTCCACACATCGCCATCTAGCCCCAAGTTAAGTAACTAGACTTGTGTTATGGGTGCTAGACAACGGATATACTACTTATATTACTTTTCTTTTGTAAATATATACTTATAACACATATAAACAACCAGACCACAGACAAATATTTAAGCATAAATACTTGCCTGAGGCGGGAATCGAACCCGCGACCCTGTGCTTGACAGTCCGGCATGGTGACCATTGTGCCAACTGGGTCGTCAAATATGTAAACATAACATTGTATGTAACATTTTTTGAAGGTACATCAGTCCAACTCGAAAAGTCATTTTAGGCCTAATAGATAATGAAGCCTAATAGGTTTTTAAATAAAGATTCTAAAAAGGTTAAAAATGGGAAATGTTTGCTCTTTTATAAAGTTGTTAATTTGCTTTTGCTTAGATTTAATGTGTTCACGTAGGTAGGGAGTACCTATTGGTGATCATGTACCAATCAAGTAATTTAACCTATACAATTAATTAACGACTGTTTAGAGTCAATTCATAATATGTCAGAATATAGTCGTTTAATTCAACATATCATATAATATTTTATAATATAGGTCAATAACCAATTTGATTCATTTTCTTACATTAGAAGGCGATATAGATTCTAGATTTTCCATAAAATTAATATTAAGTAAGTATGTTAATTAATATAGACGGTAAAATATATTTTGATAAATCGACCAGTTTGTAGGCACATCCAAAGCGCTGGTCGGGTGTTGAATATTAAGAACCCTGGGTCTTCTCGGAATTCATTTGCATACTCATAGTAATTGTCTAATTTATAAGGTTTCGGCCACACGTGACTTAAAATACAAAGTTTTAGGTAGAGCATCCTAGGTCTCGTTCATATGCGACATCATCATTATCATCCTAACGATGTTCCCTTGCATTTCTCTCGGAAGCCCGGGATCCGCTTTTATCCCTCCACTTCGCACAATCTTCGGCGTCCTGTATAGTAAGCACGCATATTTATCACCAATTACGCCGTCAATTCAGTTCTTTTTGGGTCTACCCAATCTACCACGACCTGGCGGAGGCGCCATGGCAAGACATTTGTTCCCCACGTTCCATATGCGACACTGATTAGTGGTAAAAATCCCTGACACCAGCTATAAACGTTTTGCTTTGTCATTCCTTATTCGTACTGCAAGGTAATACTCGCACCGCTTCAAGCACGCGGTTCGAATGAACCCATTCAAAACGAGCTCTTGGGGTTCGAACTGCTAGCGGTGCGAATCGCCCAATGACAAATGGAATTAGTTGTCCGCTGTCTTTCTTGACATGTACAATTTTGGATCTTCCAATCACGAGTGAACTGGTATCTTATAGGTAAGCGTGCTACATTTACAACCGCATCGTTACTTACCTTTAGGCTGGTGACAGTGGTCAAAAGCTGACCTATCACTTGTTGAGAAAAAGATGTGCCTTAGATTTGTCCATGTGTATGTAATTTGATCCGGATTATTGTCTTTACTATGACTCATAGACACATACCTACATAACCTACTAATTGATTAGATTTTCTACCTAGAACCTACCATGTTACCTTAAGGATAAAACACGAGAAAAAACGATCTTGACACACGATAAAACAGACAGCCGGACAAGAGAGTGACCTTATAATATATTTTAAGGTTCGGAACCCTAATTATACATACATGTCAAAGAAATTGTCATTTATTTATTTATTATATCTAACTACTAGCTACTAGTAAATGAAAAAGACACCGCAAATATCGGACGCTTTCTGTCGCGTCATCAGTTGTCAGCTTTATGACTTAATTCTGACTCGTGTAAAGTATAGGTAAGTATTAGATATCTAGAATTTCATTAACATTATTATATTAAAAAGACTAACAGCGCCCCGCGGTCACCCACGTATTTCTCGATCCTGTGGAAAAATCGTTATAAAAAGTAGCTTATTTTTACACCCAATTAATCAATGTAGGTATCCAACCAAGTTTCATCAAAATCGGTCAAATATAAACAAACAAAAAATCTTTCCTCTTTATAATATTAGTGTAGATATAATATGATTCCTTTTGTGATTCACACGAATATGATATCTTATCTGCATAACAATTAACTTGATATCTAGGTACCTTAAGCACTATCTTTTATAGTGTAGGTATGTTTACAATATTAATTTAAGTTACAGAAATACCAAAGGTGAGATAAAAATATTTATAGAGTCACCTTATTATACCTACTTGATTGACAAATATTGATGATAGAGTACCGCTAATGAAATGTTTCTATGTAGCTTTTAGAAGTTTTCAGTCTTTCTTTATGTACCTATAGCTTTGAACTTCTTACCTACTTTTTCAATTTACTTCTAAACGTTTACCATAAAAAAATGTAAAGCTCCGAAGCTTCTATTTTAAAAGTGTTAATTTAGTCGGTTTCATAAACAATGTAAGTAATGTGATGTTATACGCTAGGGCAGGCGATAACAACACACACAAACAGTCGGTAGCCCTTTGTTTACAAATGACGCATGGGCGCAGCGCGGAGAGTAAGTACATGCATCGTACGGAGCGTGGAGTCGTTTACCTTCCGCGCGACGAGACACCCGCCATGTGCGTAGATGCGTGAGCGCAGCGGCTCGTGTCGCGCCCAGAGAGACAGAGGTAGTGGCGGCGCGCGGACGATGCCGCGCTGGCTGTGGGCAGCCGTGTTCCTCGCGGCGGCGGCCGGCGCCGGCGTCGTAGCCTGGACGCCGCCTCCCGGTCCTGTGCTCGTGAAGCCACGCTCGCGCCGGTACACCGACAACGCTAAACACATCCAGCTGCTCGGCTGGCATCTCGAGCTACACGAGAACCGTGCCATCCGCTCCCCATACTACGATGAATGCCAGTTCTACAGAGGCAGAGTCCTCGGCGAAGAACACTCCACCGCATCGGTGACAGAATGCGAGGGTCAGCTTTATGGGCTGCTTCAAGTCGGCGACGAGGACTTTGTCCTTCAGCCGACGAAGGATACAGGAGAAGCACACGTCTTGCGACGACGTGACGTGATGCTAGCCGAGCGGCCAGCTTCCTACAATCTAACCGGCGATACGGTTACTGACCTTGATCTTGACTTGGAGGAAGATGACGATATATTTGTAAGACCGCACGTGGGTCCGCGAAATAGTGACCGGTCAGAGAAAATGGAATATTTTCGTAGTGCGGAACCTATCACTAGACCAATTTCAGGTGTGTTATTAAACTCTGCTTCTAATTTTCTTCCCTGTGAAGATGAAGTGCAATAATAATCGTGGATGTTTCAGGTGTAAAGGGCCTTTGGCTCGAGATGGCCATTGTGGCTGATCACACCATGATGAAGTTTCACGGTCGAGAGAGAGTGAAACATTACATCTTAGCTTTAATGAATATAGTGAGTATGTGTTGTGGTATGTACGACAAGCAACGTCGGAAACGATCGTTTATTTTGGTCCGATTTATTGGTGAGTGTATGAAAGCTCGCTCAATATTTATGTAATACGTTATAGGTCAGTGCTATATTCAATGATCCGTCTTTGAACTCGAACATGACATTGGTGATCAACAAGCTATTTTTGTACGAGGAGAAGGACTCGATTATTAAATACGGAGACGTAAGGAAGAGTTTGGAGGCCGTAAACAAGTGGAACTACAGACATCTGGTTAAACTACCATCAGGTATTGCATGCTATTCACTCTAAAGTTTATTAAATATAAGGCGTGTAAGAATGAGAGCAGTTAAGCCATTAGAATGAAGAGGCCCCCTGCAGCGTGAAATGCATAATCGTACGCCGCCAGTAGCGTTTATTTTGAGTTTAGTTTTATTTGTAGCGTCATTGCAACTTCCGTCACTAACCGATCTCAAACATCAAACGTCTGTATTTTTTCTTTAATAACCTTATAATTGAATTATGTAAACTTGAAAGAAAGTTATTTGAAAGAAAATATTATTTTCAGAATAGACGGACGGGATTAAACTATAAAACGCACCTTTTTTGTGTATTTGAAGTATTTCGGAGGTTATCTGAAACTTACCTTCTGCTTATAGGGACTACCGGCTGGGACGCAACTGTATGGCTGACTCGATCACCTTTAGGAGGCCCCTCAGGCTTCGCCCCCGTCGGCGGAGTCTGTTCCCGGACGAGGTCTGCAGCTATCGACCGAGACGAAGGTCTGACCAGTGCCTTCGTCATCGCACATGAACTTGGACATCTGTAAGTAAATAGACACTTAAAATACAAACAATATCACTTTTTTCTTTAAATGTATTAATCAAAATGCGGGACAGAATGGTAAACAGTGGAAAGAGACTTAGGCTGCACTGCAACCCCACAGTTATCTAGAGAAAAGCTTTGCTTATAATAAGGTCACTAGGCACCAAGAGTTTTTATAAAGTCTCAACTTAATAAAAGACGTGCATAATATTTACCTAAATTTTTATCTAAATAATTTTATATTCATTGTGTTTGTAGGTTCTAATATTAAACTAAAACGTAGACCTTTCTTAATTAATTATGCGGAAGCTTATACGTATTACAGAGGATTTTGCCCCTTTGTCCAGATTTTGATGACATTGTGTAGATTTAGTACGTTGACCTTTTGTTATATTTCCTACAATACAACTGGGTATAAATTGTCATACTTCATACGGGTTTACAGAGCTTCTTTTTAATAACTTCCTTATTTCTTTACTATTAGATTTTGTACTAGCCTTTATTCGCGATTTCTTGGAGTTGATTTTTCCAAAATCATTTTTAGCGGATACCAACGTCATATTATCTGTATGCCAATTAGCCAATCTTGCTTGAAGCACGCTTGAGGTGTGCGTAGACATAGCAGTCAGTCAGTCAGTCAATGAGGACTTTGAATTTTATATATAGATAAAGATGGTAAAGGTCAATTATATGTGTAACCTTTAACAAGATGGATATGATGCTTAGGTATTTATATATTATTCATGAAGGAGGTTTCATATATTATTGCAAACGGCTTTGATATTGACATAGTATAGATTTTAATGTTAGTTAATTAGTACCGGTTTGCTCAAAATTGTTTCTAGCCAAAATCTTGTGTGTTTAGTGTTCAAAAAATATGTCTCAAATAATAATATGTCTACTATTTATAATTTTAAACATCAAAGTTCTGACTGACTGACTTATTAACCGACAACCCGAATCATGTCCATTTTGGGCTACAATAATTTGTCTTATGACTTAGATATCAGCCCCCTTAGACAAAATGGCTTTCTATTAGCGATGTCGCCAATCGATAGATTTAATTGTATGAAATTGACGTAAACCATTCTATAAAATTATCATAAGATGGAATTTATCCACCATTTTTTTTTCTCTAATGTGACTTTGTCACATTAGAGAAAATGAAGTCACTCCACGTGACTTTTCGTTGGCTTGTGTCAATTTCATAAAAAAAAAATTAAAAATAAAGTCTGTCGATTGGCGATATCGCTAATAGAAAGCCATCTTGTCTAAAGGGGCAGCTAAGAAAGAAATTTTGAAAAATTTAACTCCTATATGGACGAAGTCACGGGTTAAAGCTAGTTTTAGTGAAATACTAAACTTACTCGTTTTCTTAGTAAATATATTATTCTGCTAAAATACTAAAATCTCTGTGAAATACATTAACGAAGTATGAAAATTGTAATATTTGCTTTTATTTCAACTATTACATACCGGGTCGTTGATAAAGCAATGAATCAGTGGCTTGGGTTCAAAGTGGAGTGAACCCGACAAAGAACCCTTTTAACATCCTTTCAATTAGCGATTTGAGATGCTCGTTACGCATATACTCACGAAAACCGCGGATTATTATCAACTTTTCTCTTACTCGAATGGAGTGTCTCCTTACGGATTACAAAACATTGTCAAAGTCAAAGTCAAATTTCTTTATTTCTTTGGATGCTTATTACATTAGTATAAAGACCACATGAAAACGTCTTAAAAACTAAGTTAGGATGTGTGCCTTCGGAACGCGCCCACCAATGAGAAGAAGGCACAAGAAACTCATGGGGGTTGTTTTTTTTTCTTGTGATCACGCTCACAAAGGTCAATATTACAAATATTTGAAAGTATTATTTGAAATGGAGCAACTAAACTCACGTCCATGGGTTCTTATCATTAAGGTAAGACGAAGTATCATAGTACGCCTTACTGCACAATTTATGCTTTATAAAAGTTTTGAACCTGTTAATGGACATGTCATATACATCTTTAGGTAATTTATTATAATAGAGCACACATGTACTATTTGGTATTGTAACCTAACTGATCCATAGTATACAATGTGTTAAAGCGAAGGGGTTTTAATATAAAAGGGGGTTGTTTAAGACGTCTAGGCAAACAACTTTTGTTTTACGACTTTTGGAAATTCGAACTTATTTTTCGATAATTCTGAGGAAATTTTTACTTGAAAATCAGCTTTTTGCTGAGGCTGTTTCCTACAAAAACTTCGAACAAAATGTTCGAATTTCCAAAAGTCGTAGAACAAAAGTTGTTCGCCTAGATGTCTAGAACAACTCCCTTTCGTATTAAAATCCCTTCGTTGAAACACATTGTATAGTGTAGTTTTGATATAAATACAAATTAATTCAAAATAAACTCTATTAGATCTACCGGGTAGTTAAATAATTACCTTCGCAGCCTTATAAAAAAGTAACCTATAGCTTTCTTTCTCCACATTACTAAGTAAACTACCCCGGAACAAATTTTCATTAAATTTGTCCGAACCGTTAGATAATGTAGACTTGTCCCTCAAGTCTACATTATCTAACGGTTCGGAAAAACTAACTTCGCATTTTTTAATATTAGTAGGAAAATAGTAAAAAAAATAGGGGATTTTATTAGTAGGTAGGTATTCAATCCTATAATTGTCACAAGAAGATATTATGTAGATAGATAGCTCAACTCTATGTTGTACCATGTTAAACCTAATTATAAGCTTTTAACATAAATTCCTGCTAAAAAAAATCAATATAAACCAAAGAATGGCACAATGGGCGGCCTTCTCGCTAAAAGCGATATCTTCCAGGCAGATTTTTTATAAACAAAAAATAAACAGTAAGAAGCAGTATTCGCGATTCATTCATGGATTAACCCAAATGCGATGTTTTCGCAAAAATTACTTTCGAATAAATTCATTTAGATTTTTGTTATTAAGTAGGTGCCAGTTAGTGTATTTTCAGGTTCAGTGATCGCGGCAGGCACATAGGTACCTTGCTGCTTTTATCTATTTCAGTTTCCGATTGAAGCCTGTCGAATGGTGATTGCTACGGAGCGTAGTCGCAACGTTGAACACACTTGAAATATTACGTTTTGTATGTATTTACTACGTCTACTCGAATGCTATTGCTGCGTACATTCGATAACTACGTATTATTTCGGGGGCTGACAGAGCCAGCAACACTTCGACCCAGTGGGATCTTTTGTTATAACTACGAAACTTGTTCGAGAACCAAGCTTCAATGGCGATAATCATGAATCCTACTTTGTTTTTTCTCTTTTCGTCTACTCTTATTTTCACTTCTTTTTTCTCTTTTCGTCTATTCTTATTTTCATCTTGTTTTATCAATTCTAATGTAATCTGGTACGAGATGGTAGTTTTATGATAGCGATATCTACTAACGTTCACGTAATCCGATAAGTATGATTGTTTATTCATTCAAACTACGAGGGGCGGCTGATAAATTGGCGGCCCCATAATTAGGTATAGATGCAATTTTAATTTCGGTGGTAATTAATCTTTAATATATCTAGATTTCACCATGTTTTTTCATAAAAACATTATTTTGCACAGAATAACACTAAAGCAGCTTTTTACAATGTTGAAGAAACCAGTCGTCAACTGGTTTCTTCAACATTGACACATACGAATGTCGTACGGTCATAATGTGGATATAATGAGGGTAGAGTGCCTATGCTCATCTTCTTCGTGCTAATGGCGATTAGATAGTTCGGACACAGACCCTCGCCCAAAACTTAGCCAACGCAACCGCATCACCTGTTTTCCTGTTTTTTTTTAAATAACATCTATTTGACGCTACGAATTTATCGGCCTCCCCTCTTATGTAATCAATTTACTGATGCCTACTGTAAATTGACGGTTTATATTCCTAGAAATAATAAATTATCATAATGATACCTAATAATATTATGTAAAACCGACATAACGTTTTTATTATTTGTTGAGCGGCAACAGAAATACATCATCTGTGAAAATTTGATTAAACTGTCTGACTATCACAGTTCATCATGAGATACAGCCTGTTGACAGACGGACAGTAATTAGAAAAAGTCTTAGTAAAAGAATCCCTAAAAGAAACCTAAAAAAATTAAAAAAACTTTATCAAAACGAATTTTGCAACTCCAGAATGCAGAGCTGCAAACCAGTTGAATTTAAACCTTTAATAAGCGGCTATAATTTGCTTTGAACAAACTTTATTAACTCTATTAACATTATTATTACGTTATTATTATTTTTATTTTATTTTATTAGTGAACACTAAAGACTAAGCATAGACTTCGTAGAAGCTTAGATACAATAAAATTAATTAAGCCAGTCTATTTAATTAAAGTTACCAACTAAATTACGGCTCTACTGGAACAATGGAGTATTGAATATTAAATTGGGTGAATAAGATAAAACGTCACAGTTAGACAAAGTTCGCTCTAAATTCTGATATCAGCAATCTGTCTCCCAATTACTGAATAATCTTTTTTGGTCAGTTCTTTTATTAAGTCGCTTTTTAATGAAGGTAGTCATTTTTAATGGGATCTTTATCTTCTGGTAATTTTTTTATTTGCTTAGTACCTAATGACTTCCGTTTTTTGGATGGTAGGTGAGAACTGGGCAAAAGTAGAAGTTAGACATTAGTCTCCCATTTATAAGAAATTACAAGGAACTTTAGTAATTAAAAAATAACCTTCTCTAGAAGTAAAGATCAATGGTTATTTGTTCATTATTACATATTTCTATTTACCTAAGTACAAACGAAGGACCCGGGACGCTGTGGCGCTCTCGATTCTCCAAACGAATTATTTTTAGTCTCTTACAAGGTCTCATGATAAGGGCAAATTGTATTTTATTAATAATATGACCTTGTTATAAATGAAGTTGCTTTCATTGTTTACAGAGTCACTGACAGAGAGAAATTAATTACCAATTATCATTCGTTGTTTTTATTACAAAAATCAATTAACATAATCTTAAAAAAATATATTTTAACAAAAAATAAAAACAAGAGAAAATAAAAACCTACCTACCTAATATGAATCGTTGTCTGTAAAGTTTTGGTATGAAAGACATTTAACATTTTGAAAAACATAAGTATATTAGGCACATAGAGCTAAAGCAGAAATGTCTATACCAATCCATGTGTTCTTTTTAAGGCTTCTATTTACAATTAATTAGGTATCGTTTTGCTTGAAATACCTGTATCTTACCTTGTTTGAAACACAAACAACAATATTAAATATTCTATATAAGACTTAGAGATAAAAATGGTCCGTAAATCTATAAAAGGAGATGTTTATTGTACCTACCTGGCCTAGATAACTATGGAGGGCAAGCAGTGTGATTTACAAGGAAATCTTTATCTAACCCAATTGTTCTGTGTTAGAAAGAAATACGTGTTCGTTCAAACATGATGTCAGAAAGAGTTGGAGAGACAGTTTTCCTATTTTGGCTAATTTAACCCGTATTATAAGTAGATATAGCTGATATAGATAAGAATAGTAGAATATGGTGTAGGTGAAGGATTGCAGCTTTTATACAATAAATGTTTTTATTGAATTTTATCTACAAATAATACAGTTAAGTCATTTTATTAAATCTATCTAGTTTTTTTCGATATGACGAAAATGCGATTCAATCGCAAATATTTACTTTAATTCGCAAACATTTACGATATATATTTCAATTTTATAAATAAAGTTTGGCACCCCCAAACTTTAGACATCAAATATTTAAATTGTCGACACCAATTCAAACTCAATACAAATCTATCAATTTGTTTGAATTGAATTATTAGTACGCGAGCTGAGTACCGTGTTCAGCAATTATAGCCAGATGTTAACAGGAAATGGTGCATGTAAGGTTCTATTTTGTATGGCAAGTGTGTGATTAATCCATCACGTTTGGTTGCGAGGTCTTCACTCACGGTCTGTGTTCTCACGAGCAATTAGCTTCGTTTACTAGGATTAATTAATTCCCCAGAAGGGAGGGAGGTCTTGGGTAAATAAACATGCAAGGAAATTAATCATTATTTACACAAAATTGTTGATTGCCGGCACATAAGAGTGTAGGACTCCAAGGGATAATAAAGTCACTAGTTATACGCACAAATGGGTTTATGAGTTTACTCCAAAAGGAAATCTCATCCACAATAAATAGGTATCTAAGCTACCTCCTGTTTCCAGGAAGATTTATTCAATTTCCCCTTAGAGTTTCGTTTTGCATCGCTACAGAGTAACTCTCTCATTGTTTTTACTACACCTAAAAAGGAACAAAATGTGTAAGCATTATGTATCTTCATACCAATATCGCACATAATCAAACGATAATGAACCATACAAAATTATACTTCAATTTACAAGCTTTTAAATTAAATAACATCGCTCGCATGCACGCAGAACACTTGATACTACTTCTAAGTACTTACATACTCGTGGAGGTAGGTACTTATTATTTGGGAACGGATTAAACAGCCGATACGAAGATTCCTAAAGCATGGCCGACTGGAAGGCTAATTGTCTTCAATTCGTGAAGTGATCGGTACTTCAAAGCTGCCGGTATTCTGTTCATATATCATTTCTTGCTACATCTGCTGTGACTAATTCTAAGGCAAATGACCGCTCTGTGGGACGACAACTTGTGTAATTTTCTTTACAAAAACATAATTACTATAATTCTTGTAAAGAAACGACAAAGTTTAGTACCTAATATCTACCTACATTCTTTTGCAACTATTTTTCACTTCATTATCATCACTACATAGTATAAAATAAAGTCACTTTTCGCCGTCCCTATGTCCCTTTGTATGCTTAGATCTTTAAAACTACGCAACGGATTTTGATGCGGTTTTTTTAATAGATAGAGTGATTCAAGAGGAAAGTTTGTATGTATAATACATGCATAATGTAGCCGTGCGAAGCCGGAGCGGGTCGCTTTTTATCAACAACCCACTGCTAAATAATTTGCACTATCTAATTACCATGTTGCTAATATTCATTAAAAGCTTTTTAAAAGTCACAATCATTCTTTTGTTTCTTAGTACAAAGGAATTTGAAATGTGCCAAAAATGAGTATTTGTCACACAAAAATAATATTTTTATTGGAGTGAATTCGACGTAGTGGCACTGACATCGTAAAGATGATCGATGAGATAAATTTACAACATTAACCAAAAACACGTGTCTTCTTATTTATATAGGGTTGTTAGTAATTTATAAGAAAGCAGTTTGGGCTAGATCAAAATATCTCTATAAGACATTCAACGACCTCTGTGGCGCGTCGGGCGAACACCCGACTGCGACGCAGAAGGTTGCGGGTTCGATTCCCGCCGGGAACAAGTATTTATGCTGACCATAAATTCTTGTTTCTGGTTCTGGGTGTTTCCTATATGTATAATATGTATATATTTACAACAAAAAAAAAAAGTATATAAGTAGTTTATCCGTTATCTGGCACCCATAACACAAGCATTAAGTTGCTTAGCTTGGGGCTGGATGGCGATGTGTAATATGTCCTGAAATTTTTATTTTTATTTTTTATTCAAAATAAAAAATCGCTGGTTTCCGGGTAAACATAACCCCATAATTTTCAAAAAAATGATCATATTTTTAAAAGTCATAGAACAAAAGTTGATTGTTAAAGTGCACATAAATAGCCCTCTACCGTTTTCTTATATAATTGCCAATAATCCTGTATACCTACTTATTTTTTCTGAGAATAATATCTGTTACTGTCAAGAAACAAAAACTTTGAAAATTCCTTAAGAACAGTACAAAGGGTTGCTGGAAGAACCTTTAATTACATTAAAGGTTTAAATTAAAAAAAAGTTAGAGAAGTTTCTTTATAACTTTGTGTACTTACCAAAAAACAACAGCGTTAAGAAATTTCTTACCATCCTATGGAATCTGAATATTTTTACCGTATAATGAACCTAAGTATCTATAATTATATTATTAGTCCGTTATATACGTCCTGTATCACGGGGCTATGGAACCCCGGACGTTTGACAGGAGTGCGTGGAGCCGAAGCCAACACGTAGAGGCCCTTTACAATAACAAGTATAATAGCAAACAATGGAGGGCATATTATTATCTATACTTACTAATATTATAACGAGGAAAGATTTGATTATTTGTTTGTTTGTTGATATCGAGTTGAATAGGCTCCGAAACTACTAGACCGATTTTGATGAAACTTGGTACGAGGATACAGTGATTCATTTTGAGTGGTATAGGCTACTTTTTATCCCGAAATTCCCACGGAATTGAGAATTACGCTGGTGAATCCGTGGATCGCTGCTAGTCATGAATAAATCGCTTTCAGAAATCACAGATCAAAGTTTTTCAATTTGGCGACTGTTATTGACGTAAACGAATTTGTTACATCTGCCGCGTTACTTTGATCTAATATTATCTACCAATAGAAAAAAAAATATTGGTTTCATATACTTCCATAGTAAGTAAAGATAATAAATACTACTGCTATTACATTTTACTTGTTTAATTAGGTATATATTTAGGTATTTTATTCAATCGTAACTCACTCTAATGAGACATCTAATCTAATCTAAATTAGTTTCCACACGGCTTTAGTTAGAAACCATATTTCATTTTAAACATAGCCAGAAAAGTTTCAAATTAATCACAAAAAGTAGTCGGAATGGTACCTACGCTGCGTCATTAGGGGATTCTCGTTAATTTTGTTCGTAACTAAAATAACGTTCTCTCATTCAGAAAGACAGACATTCTGCTAGTTTTAACAAAATAATCTGGATGATTAAATCTTTAAATAACTTCAGTCAAAATCAATAAAATGTTAACTGGCTTACATATGTAAGTATGTATTATTATTCCTTATAGTTTATTTACATAATCTTAAATAAACAAAATTCTATCAATGTATCCATAAAAAAGTAAGTTAAAGCTATCAATCCGTCTGCCGTTACGACTATCGGAACAATACTCGTCAAATTAACCTCCCACATGGCTGTAATCTCTTGAGCCAAGTCCAAGTACCTACTTAGTTTCCTTGTCTTGTCCTTTTCAGCTTTTACGAGATTAACGTCACGTGGAACTGATATCGACGAGTATTGCCCGTCGCTCCGACCCGTCTATATTATCACGATGTCAGGATCACAACATTATATTCCTTGTTCGTGATAATATAGCTTAGAAAAATCGTTATCGAGAACTGACGCGAGGCTAGAAATTGATATTATGGTACCTCTTGATTGACAACTTCATATTTTCAAGTTGCGGGTGAATTATCGTGGTTAGCTTAAAGAAGATGAGAACAGTCAAATATACAGGGTTATTGGTAATTATAATATAGAGGGCTACTTCTGTGCATCTTATGGAACAACTTTTGTTCTACGACTTTTGGAAATTCGAAAAAAAAAATGAAAATTTTGAGGTTATGTAAATTCGAAAAACAGCTGATTTTTAAAAACAAATGTCACTCAGACTAAGAAGAGTAGATAAAAATTCAAAAATAAGTAAAATTTGAAGGTTAATGACCTCTCCGTGCTGATTTTCAGGTAAACCTAACCTCAAAATTTTCAAAAAATTGTTCGAGTTTCCAAAAGTCGTAGAACAAAAGTTGTTTGTTTAGGTGCACAGAAGTAGCCCTCAACGGCTTGCTAGTATAATTACCAATAACCCTGTATAGTATGCCTGAGTAACTCTTCCATCCCTTCTTCAGGATAGATGTTCGGCAATTGTACAGACAAAATTTTCAGTTTCTTCAAAGAGGTCACTGAAACGTAGCCAGTTCACAGAAACCAGTAGGTCTACATCAGTATTTGTAAGGGCCCAATAAAACTTCCCTTGCTCTTCCTTACTTTTTCATTATGTTTGCGGTCATCGACGCTGTGTATCTTATTATTATCATACTTTGAAACAAAGATTAATGAAAATCTTAGTAAATTAATCACACTTCTTAGTAAAGCACTTAACCATGCTCTGATATAAGTCTAAGCAATTGAAAGGTTGAAATATCTAGTCAGTAAATAAATCTATAATATATAATAATGTGTTGCTAAAAAAAAATAAGAAAATTATTACGCGGGTGAAACCGCATATATAAAGAAATAATATATATTTTTTGTTCTTGTCTGCAGACTAGGTCTAACCCACGATGGGGAGGACCAGTGCCAGTCGATCCGTGGCTCCGTGATGTCACCGACTGTACTTGCCACTCTCCATAACTACGCCTGGTCTTCATGTTCCAAGGAACAGTTTCATGAAAAGTCAACGTAAGTAGTACGGGTTTTGTCTAAGTTGTTAACATTTTGTCTCAAACAATTCGTAGTCATGATTAATTTGCTATTTCGGAAAATAATAGGATTTACTTAGTTCTCTAAATTGGTACCACTTCAAGGAAACAAATGGAATTTTCTCCGTTCTCTACAAATTGTACTTCTATAGGTTTTTGAAGTCAATTCATTTCAATATTTATCAGTATATTACATAGTATAAAACAAAGTCGCTTCCTGCTGTCTGTCAGTCTCTATGTATGCTTAGATCATAACTACGCAACGAATTTTGATGCGGTTTTTTTAATATATAGAGTGATTCAAGAGGTTTTAGTGTATAAAACAAACTACCACGCCTACGAAGTTGCGAGCAACAGCTAGTCTATAATAAATAATCATTCATTGGTTACTTACTTCTATAACACGCCGGGTCATAGAATTTTTATTCACAGTAATTTGCTAGCTGCTGTTCTGCGTTTGAATAAATTTAGCTATCAAAGCGACAAAACGCCAAAATTCATTTATTTTCTAAATTACTTCACAGTTATTAAAGTGATTCTGACATTTTTACAACTAACTTTATAATTTTCTACCAAAGTTCTTCTATTCAAGGCAGTGGACTCTATATAATATGTACCGAGCAGTAGATTAGTCACCTCAAGGCTGTTTAATTATAGACATAGATTAGGGACTTAGGCGGAGATTTGTTTAAATGGATCAGACTTAATTACGAGATTGCTACGAAATTAGATCTTAGCTTATTTCAGCCACGTCACTCGAATACGGCGAATAAAGACCGAAGTGCTCGTAAGTAGTTATTTCACTTTACTTCTGGGAACTCAAGATCTTCGGTAATATAATTTCATCGCAAACTCCATGCATATAATAGTTAAGAGTTTGTCACTGAAATTGAAACAGACCAAACATACAGATGTCAGTTTTTAGTTTTACTCTGACTATGATCTCATAAAGTGAAGTTAAAACACATTATAAAGTTGGGTTCACGATTCAAACAGTTACCCAACACACATAAACGCAAGTTCGCATCACAGACCCGCTAAATTAATAAAGTTTATATAGTTAGATTCCGAGGGTCATATAGCCGGTTGACTTGCCAAATTAGCACCCGTTGTGTTGTTATACGTGGTCATACATAAGTGATTGATCGGCCGACCATGACACGCGTGTAGGTATACAGGGTGAATTTTTTACGTGGGCCTTCTGGGCTATAACCTAAACTATGAGATAGAGAAAAATGCTTAAAGGAGTTGCGTGCCCGATTTTGATTTTGATTATAAAAACTATAACTGCATCATTTGATCTTTGGAAAAGTCATTACCCTAGCCGGGAATCGAACCTGTTCATTTTCCATAAAAAATATTACCCAAATTTTTTGTACTAATCGATAGTGTTGCTAATAGAAATCAATTCCTCTATTAGCAACACTATAACAAACATAGTCTAGCAAATTTATAATAAAAATATATACTTAATTAATATACCTAATAATAAATATAAAGTTTTATTTTTCAAAATAAACAGGTTCGGTTCCTGGCTAGGGTGATGACTTTTTCAAAAATCTAATGATGCTTTTTTAGTTTTTGTCAAAATCGGGCTCGCAAGTCCATTCAGAATTTTTCGTTATCTCTTATAGTTTAGGATATAGCCCTGAAGGCCCATGTAAAAAAAAACACCCTGTATGACAGCACATGAGTAAATAGGTACAAGATAGTAGAAGGTATGTAAAATACTGAAAATTCCGCGCACTACTTTCATGAAATAGTTTTTAAAACAACAATTTACTAACATACCTACAACAAATACATCAAGATCAGTCATTGTAATTACGAAAAAGAATAAAATATTTCACAAAAATCTCAAAAACAATAATAAAAATTACATTTAACGTTGAATTTCGTCGAGTGTCTGTCTTCTATGATACGAAAATAAATTCCCGTTTACTGATCCCCTGGGATTTATTCAGTTAACGTGATTCTTACAAGACACGCGAATAATAAAAGCAAAAAGCTTTTTCTTTGAATCCTCTAAAGACAAGGGTTAAGACTGACTTGAAAAAGGAAAAGTGTGCACAGAAGCAACTAGTCCTTCCCTTTGTATATTGTCTGAGGATGTAAGATTTGTAAATTATAGTTTGTTTAGCATTGTACTCGTTAATAAACTGTTAATTATGTGGCGCTGACAGTTTTAAAGGACGACCACCAGCGTAGATCTGTTGACGTAAATATTACTTTTATTGCAATCGATAACATTTATTGTTGATTGATTGATAAGGCGAAGGCAAAGTAATACAAACTTCCGCTTTTGATAAATTTTAATTTCTAAGTTTTCAGTAAAAAATATAGTCGTTAGTTTCTCATATTTTTCATTAGCTAAGACAATTAAATAGCTTGCTTACCGAATTTTATTGTAAAAATGGAATAAACTTATATATTGATAGCAGAATCCAATCATACGGTACGAGCAGTTCACTTATTTATTCTCTACAGCCATCCACGGAAAAGCCAAACAGTGCAACTAGTTGGTTTACAGTGGTTCCGATCTCTACATATTTATTTTGAGATATTTTATTTCTGTTGATTTTAATTTACGAGAATCGAAATCGCAAGTTTTTAGAAACATATTTTAGTAACGAAAGCTCACTAGCATTTTGGTAACGGATGTCACGTGATTTATTCTAGTAATCTAATAAAAAATTTAACCCCCATAACTGATAGACGGGTGAACCGATTTTGATCAAACAACACTCACTCCTGACTAATTCACCTTTCAAACAAAAGAAACAAAATCAAAATCGGTTCATCCATTCGGGAGCTACGATGCCACAGACACATCAAACTTATTAACGAATTTATTACAAATTAACACCACGTCGTTTTTGCGTGGGGGTTTAAAAATATGATTTTTTTAAACTTTCACTAGTCTACTGCTGTAATACAAATGTTTTGCAAAGTACAAATTGCAATCGAAGCGACCCCGACATCCTAATTAAACAGCTAGGAAACCATCATTCATCAGTTTCGAATTCCCTCCAGTAATCATGCATCGATTCGCTGAAATAAACCGAAACGTCAGTGGCATCATTCTATCAACGGATTTAAATTTTAACAGGCATAAATATGAGTTATATTTGTTACCAAGAATCAACGGTTCAGACCAAACAGATTGCAGAAGGTCACAAAAACTAACCAACGTCTCTGAGTTTGATTGTGTATAAATCACATATTATCAAAAACTACTAAGCGTGGCTAAAATCCACCAACCCCCCGGATATATCCCACGGTGCATAAATATAGAATTAGCAATGAAATATCAAAGAAAAATAAACATAATATGTGTGTTCAAACTATATATCTATAAGAATATACAAAGTTTCATCGCAATACGTTTAGTAGTCTTACATACAAACTGTACCATTTTTAGTGGAATTTGTAAACCTTTCCTATAACTTTCAGAAAATGGTGGTGTCTTCAAGAAAGAAGTAGAGAGGCTGGCGTAGAGCTCGGAGGAGCGAAGGAAGTATCAAACTATGTGTTTACCATGGATGAGCAATGTCGCACTGAATTCGGAGAAGGGTAAGTATAACTTAAGTTGTCGATCTTCTTTCCGCTTCTGTTACGTTATTCGATTATCTTTTGAACAAAACTTCATGTTTACTTAGGGACATATGAGAAAAAACAGTTTCGCTAGTTCCATTTCATATAGCTATATAATAGATTAGTGAGATTTTTAAAAATTTCTTAGGTATTATATTATAATCCAGGTCTCCAGCTATCTCATACCAAGTTTTAACTAAATCGATCCAGTAGTTTCAGAGCCTATTTGTTACAAACAAACAAAAAACCTTTTCTCTTTATAATATAGTGTACCTATTACCTATAGATAAAAAAATCTCACCAATTCTATTGGACAGTTCTATGATGAAACTAGTGAAATTTTACAGAATATTTTTCATTTCATTTCAATAATAGTTATTATTGATCGTTTAATTATTTTAAAACGGTGGCGATATAAAATTAAACGCCTCACTCATTTGAAATGTGTATAATTTCATCGCACGAAACGTATTGTTATCGTTTAAATGAAGGGATAATATAAGAGTTTACATTTTAATTATGCATGTTTTGTGTCGATAATAGCCTTTTGCATTGTTAATGGTATACATAATTATAAACAGTTATTGCAAGTTGCAAACATTAAAACATATATTATTCCTCTTTTTACCCGCAACGGAACAGAGGATGGTATATGCTTTTATTTGTTAAATTGAGAAAGCTAGATTTTGTTTTTGGCTTTACTCTCAGTACCTCCAAACCTTCGGGCACTAAAACGTTGTTTAAAAACCTTGATATTAGTGAAAAACCAACAAGAAAATAAACAAATGAATGGTTTTTCAGATTGATAATACAGCAAATATTTATTTAATGACTTATTGTTAAGTAGTTTTCCTCATTTTTACGTAATGTTTAGTTATTATAAAAGGTGACAGAGGGCCCGCTTACCCGCAGGTACTCTTTTATTCATCAACAACCTTTGCAGAGCTAAATATGTATGCTCCTACTTAAAAATAAATTACTATATTTAGCTTTAAAAAGATAAAAAAGCAAAAAGGTCTTAATATACTTAACCCCAAAGTAAATTACGATGTTTCCCAATATAAACCTAAATGTCAGCAATTTTTTCTAACAGACCTATATACATTCAAGCTAAAACCCTATTGCTTGTATTCTTTGTTCAGTACCAACAATTCAACATCGTGGCGGACATAGTCCGACAGTTACAGATTTACGCTATTGTCTACGTTTTTAGCCTCAGTCCCTCTGAATAATAGATTCGCGTTACCTCCTTTATCTTTGTAGAAATAAGCTTTTTCAGCAAAAGTTAACTCCTTCAATTTGTGTGAATCTTTATCAACGTTTTTATTACGATTTTTTATTGTTTTATGAATCAGGCATCACATGTGGTGACATTGGCATTCGTTGATTAGTAATAAGGTCACGGTTGAGTGAAGCTAAAATTAGAATATATGATGGGAATCGTTTTGTGTAGTAGATAGGTACAGCCAGGGAGAGTTTATTTTTGTCATTTATTGATGTCTAAAAACAACTTCTTCCAATTAAAGTTTGATAAAAAAAATATCAAATAAAATGAGTTAATACTTTTTAAGCAAATATACAAGGACATCATTTATTTTATAAGATCTTACTGTACTGTATTTTTGGCAAATACTTAAATAAATCTGAAATCTGAAATAGGTAATTTTAATGGAACGTTTCGATAGGTTAGCTAATTCAATCACGTTGGTACGTTAAAAAAATTGCGAATTTAATAAATAACCAATTAATTTGAAACGGTTGCGGTTTTAACCGAGGACAGATTTAAAAACGCTATTTTTGAAAATCAGGTCATTGCGTTTCTGGCACGGTAGGTAGGTACGTATTTTCCAATAATCCGATTAGGTTGGAACGTGACTGTAGGTAAGTTTAATAGAGTTTGGTATGTCGATATCGCATGAACTCAATGAATACCCATCTATGCCTACAACCGAACTGAATAACAGAGTTAAAATCTTTTTATATCCAGTAGATATCAATCAATCAATGGATAGTATCAATTTTATTTTTATGAACGATATTTTTAAACATTGAAAATGTTTCTCAAATCATGGTTGCGAAATTAGAGAAAAGTGTGCAACATAGGTATTTTTTCTAAAATTAATTATTAGCTAATTAATTATTAATTAATTAGGGGTTCGTAGATCTATAAAGGTGTCAAAATGATCATAAAGGTCTAAGGTATCCTATAGTTTTTGGAAGGGATAGGAAGGAATCTCGGGGTTGAATTCAGCTTCAATTTGTACCACGATAGGATAAAAACTGTAGGCTGTAGTAGTGCTCTTACATCGTCTTCGTCGTCGTTTATTTACTTTATTACATTTTCCATGCGATAGTTGCGCGTAGTGTGAGATCTTTAAATTTTTGTATATCTCTCTCTTAGTAATGTCCTGTGGTATTGTCTTACTAAGGTTTCCACATGTAGTATGTAGGCGAAACATCTTTGAACTAGATAGATATTAATCAGATTAATCTTTTGTCCATTCAAAGGTTGCTTGGAAGAGATCGCTTTGAGCGATGAGGCTTTTGTTTTTATGTTCAATGTAATTTTAAAATAGTATTTACAATAAATAATTAATCTATCAATTGTTTAGTTAAAGTTAAAGTAGTATTGTTAGATACCTATTATCTAATTCAAAGATGTAGATGTCTTTACTTGGTGCCCCAATTTACGCATGCAGTGACTTCATAACATCGGAGGCAAATTGAACCTCTTTGAATATGTGACGTCATGCACTTACTCGCCGCGTAATGTTTAGTGCTACCGTTTCAATCAAGCAAAGAGCTTTCGATTTAGGTCTTAGTACTTAGAATATGAAGGCACAAACACTTAGAAATCAAAACCATTAGCTAATAGTTATCTAACAATAACAAAAATAAACAAATGATTAGTTTTTCTGATTGACAAAAAGCAAATATTTATCTATTGCCCTGTTTTATACTTAATCCCCCCCTAATTCCCCATTTAATTGTTTTCCCTAATTTTACGAAATATTTAGTTTTTCATTAAGGTGGTAGATGGCCCTTACCTATTATCCGCAGGTATTATAAGTAAGGATTAAGTAAGACGCATCTAAAGATAACAACAAAAAGAGTCAACAGAATAACAAAGAAACGTAAATAGGAAGATGATGTAGTTAAATATGTTTTTATGAGTCACACACAAAGTTAAATAATAGTGACATTTTTATTCAACGATGTATTTTCATTTACATACTACGACGATTTACTCCGCACGCAAACATTGTCATAATAGATACCTAACTTGTAATTTATAATACCTACAGTAAAATTTTGCATTTAGAGTATCTGTAGATAACTATTTTTGCGTTTCCCGTACGACTATAAAACGGATAACAAAATCTTACAAAGAAAATTATTCAGTTAACTTTTGATTTAGCTTTTGATGCAGGTTCCATCCAATCGATGTAACAAAATTGTTTGTTGTTTTTAAGTAGGTAAATTACTATTGTCTAAGTACTAATTTGCGAATAAATATTTGTATATTTAAAACACTTTTGTTGACCATGTTACTTTTAATGGTTAAAAATAACCTCCTACTGTTTCAAAATAAATTCACGTACGAGTTACTGAAAGAAGAAGAAGCTTTTATATTCGCATTTAGGATTACAGTCTAGAATCACAACGTGTTATGCAATTGTATATACTTACCTGCTTATTGTGATTATAATCTACTGTGTGAATTATTAATAAAATAAAAAATAAAAATAATTTATATTAATCTTTAGTAACAGGCGAGCTTATGGCGTGCGATTTTCTGAAGCAAACCGATTCTAGTGTGCCTGATATCTACCATAATTATACCAAACTATAAACCAACAAACTTTAACTAATGGGAGCTGTAAAGTGATTTATAGTTTTGCAGTTAAGTATGAGTAATGCGTTAAATCTAATGGCAAAGCCACTAGATTTTAATACTCTACCAAGGTTGGATGATACTCGATATTCTATTAATTTGGTTAATGGTTTGCGGTAAAATACGCTTCGAAATCCGCACTTGTGTGAGGGAGAAAATTCAATCCAGTTTTTAATAAAGGCAGATATATGGAATTATGAATTAATAATCATAACACTTTATTGCTTTTTGTGGTTTAACAGAAGCATAGATATTAGATACCTATGTATGTATTAATCACCAACTAATAACTACCTTACTATGGTATTTATTTATCGATTTAATTTTCTATATAATTGAACACTTTTTCTACAATAATGATACACTTCATTTTTATTGTATTTTGTAGGCGTAGTTTAACATAAATCGCTTTACGTAGATTTGTCGGTAAACAAGCTCGCAAAAGCTCTTTTCTATATCCACATTAGATGACTGTTTTATATTCTGTGATATTATTATAAAATAGCAACTTTCCGCGGTTTCACCCGCGTAAGTCCCGATCCCATGGGAATATGGGGATAAAAATGTTACTTCCAATGAATCAATGTATCCCCATACCAAGTTTTATCAAAATCGGTCCAGTAGTTTCGATACCTATTCGTTATACTTAAACAAAAAAACAAAACAAAAAATGCTTCCTCACTACATAGTATAAAATAAAGTCACTTTTCGCCGTCTCTATGTCCGGTTTTTTTTAATAGATAAAGTGATTAAAGAGGAAGGTTTTTAGATATAATACATGCATAATACAGCCGTGCGAAGCCGGGGCGGGTCACTAGTTAATGTATATAATAGATAGATACTTTATTTCAATAATAAAACCATAAATAAAAATAAAACTGCCGGTACCATGGCAGCAAGCCAGAATAATAAAAGAATAAGAAAAATATTATTAGAAAAATATATAATAAAATGTTTTAATTTACTTAGCAATAAGTAACACAAATAATAAAGGTTATACCTACCCTTTCCGTAGGGTAATTTCTGGGAACATAGTCCTTTCCAAGAAAGTTCTCGCACGCGTTGCCCCAGGCGGCTGGGAACCACATTTAGTCTGGAAAATTTAGTAGAATCCTTCTATATTATTCGGGAACATTGTTACTTTAATAAAAACGAAAGCCAAATTAGAAAAAAAATGTTCGCGTACGCGGTAACAAGAAAAATATGAGAAGAAACACTTTTTCATATTTTATAACCTCATATAAATAGGAAAGTGCTTCCTAGCAAGAAAATTTTATAAGTTTCTCGTCATATAAATTTATTAGCTGCCTCAAGGGGTCACATTCATATAAAGGTCTTCGCCCACTATACCTACGGTAACATACTAGGAATATAAGTACACGTCATAATCAAAGATCAAAAAACATCGACGAAGTACTACAAGGAAAAATGCCGGTAACGTTCCTTATAGTGTGATAGTGAACGAAGAACTTTATATTGATGAAACCCCATAGAGCAGCTAGTAAATTATATGACCAGAAACTAATAAAATATTTGCTACAAAACACTTTCCTATTTATTATATAAGTCCCAATTTCATGGGAAAATCGGTTAAAAACCCGTGTATAAGCCGAGAGCTTTCTTTAAAAATCTTCAATTTTTTATGTTACTACACTTATGCCCGAATACTTAAACGACTCTCAAATATTTAGGGGTCCCCTAAATATTTAAGACATACACCTTAAATATCAATTTAATCGCCACTTAAGATAAGTAGCATTTCAGTCACTCACATACAATAAAGCAGAAATCTTAATATATATAAATCTCGTGTCACAATGTTTGTCCTCAATGGACTCCTAAACCACTTAACCGATTATAATAAAATTCGCACACCATGTGCAGTTCGATCCAACTTGAGAGATAGGATAGCTTACATCTTAATTTATCCCGATATTCCCACGGGATCGGGAGATACGCGGGTGAAACCGCGGAGCGCAGCTAGTAATAACATATAATCACTGATTTTAATGTTATTGTTTTACTGCTTTTTACTACAGATCCCTAAGTATAATTTATTTGTAAGGCCCACAAAATAAATTCGCTACTTGAGATCCAAATTTGAGCTGACATTGTGACATCTTTATTACTATTTAATATCCATTATTGGAGACATTTCATTGCCCGAGTTTTCTGCCCTAATTCCACCCTAAGTGCTTTCTCGTCTTATTTAAATGGGTATTATTTTCGACGTCAAATCTTATTATTTGTTAACTACTGACATTTAAGTAGTAGAGTATCCCGTTGTGGTTAGTCGTGTCAGGGGCTGGTCAGAGACAATTTATCCAGATTCCAGAGTTTTGGGAAATTTCAAAATATACACCAATATTTACCAAAGGGCTCGTCGAGTTTCCATGTATGTATATTGTATGCATGTATGTTTGTTCGGTTGGAAACTTGCAACTTCATTTTGAAGCGGATATCTTCAACCGATTGAGCTGAAATTTGGCATACCTACATGTAAAAACCGTGTGGCAATGCAATATTGCTACATTTTAGTCAATTAGGGGTTAGTCCCAAAATCAAAAAAAAAAGAAAAAAGCTTAAATTTTGAATTTAAAAAACTCCCGACTTTTTTCCCTTATCCCCCATAACTTTTGAATGGCTGAACCGATTTTTATCAAGCATAGCTAAGAACACTCCCGACAAATTCACCTTTCAAACAGAAGAAACAAAATCAAAATTGATCCATCCGTTTGGGAGCTACGATGCCACAGTCAGACACACACACACAGTACAGACACGTCAACCTTATA
This sequence comes from Idaea aversata, assembly GCA_907269075.1. Classification (NCBI taxonomy): domain Eukaryota; kingdom Metazoa; phylum Arthropoda; class Insecta; order Lepidoptera; family Geometridae; genus Idaea; species Idaea aversata. Next base: position 10,980,164 of record OU026091.1, read on the forward strand.
ACACCCCGTCGTTTTTGCGTCGAGGGTTAAAAATGGTTGTCTGTAAAGTCGGTTTACGGACGAAAATAAATATAACGTGATAACATCATAAGAAAACATTGATGTTAACCAAATTGAGGTTACCTTGCCAATAACATGACTCTCGAAGGGAACGTAAGCGATGACGTCACACTTTTCTGTCAGTGATGGTGTTCATCGATTTACAAGACGTTGTCATGTCAAAAAAGTATGGTTATTATGAGTTTACCTACCCGTAGGTATCTACTTAAGAGGGATTTCGGATTTTTACACACGCACAAAGATTGCAATAGATTATCCACCCATATTTTGATTGTGAGGACACTTTCATTTTTTTTTAAATAAATAATTGTTCGTTATTTTTGTTAGTCAGAACTGTTGAGGTCGATACTTATCAAAGTATGCCCTAATTTTCGAGAACACAAAGGACGATGGCGTTGTACCTCGAGACAATACAACATTTTATTGGTATTTGCTTCATTGTTTGACTCTTGAATACAATCTTTATAATTACAGGAAGTTATTTAATGTACGGTTTCATCGTTCATGTCGAAAATGTTATTACCTACGTCTATTGATTTGTTTCTCTGATTGAGTAATATCCGCATCGATTAATACATATAGCAGATACTACACTTACCGTTTTTTTTTCTTTTTAGGGTTTTGTACCCAAAGTGTAGAAACATGACCCTATTACTAAGACGTCACCGTCCGTCCGTTTGTCCGTCTTTCCGTCCATCGGTTTGTCTGTCACCAGGCTGTATCTCATGAACCATGATGGCTAGAAAGTAAAATTTTCAGAGATTATTTCTGTTGCCGCTTTAGCAGCAAATACTAAAAACAGAAAAAAGTAAATATTTTTTGAGTATGTTTTCAAAAAGATCTTCAGGCAACGAGCTTGTAATCGTAAACATAAAACAAAGCGTTATATAAATTCTTCGTTATTGGATGGGTCCATGATATAGAGGCACAAAGTGTCGCGAATCTTTGAAAGCTCTTAATAAAGTTTACGTCAACAGGTTCTCAGTTTGCAAGACAGTGAATGTTCGATCAGCGTGTTCGAGGCTGTGGTGCGCACACCGAGGTAACGCTCACGTGTGCCATTCGAAGCGAGCACCACCTCTCGAGGGAACACCGTGTGGACACAATCGAGTAAGTAACCTAACGCGAGGTGAGGTGGGAAATCTAGGTATAGGACTGTCGAGAGGATTCGCCTCCGGTGGAAATCCGATCGATCTGTCCGCAGCGTTTTGCATCGTCATCGGTCGTAAAGTCTGTATTTAGTAACTTAAGCTGGGGACACATTGCTGGGACGCGGCTTACGGCCGCGTCCGACAGCCGCGACTTACGGCCGCGTCCGATAGCCGCGACTTAAGGCATCTGTGTAATGTAAATGTAGGTATGTAACTGTGCACACTATTGGACGTAAGTTGCGGGCGTAATCTTGGGCCGCCCTTGGAGCGTTCGGACGTCCGCGGACGTCTTAGAGCGATGGCCGCTAGATGCAGAACGACCGCGCACCCTTATCAGTCGCGGCAGTCGGATGCGTCCGAACAATATGTCTCCAGAGCTTACTACAATTTTGAGGTCATAGTGAATAGGTATCGTTAAAGTAGGTATACCTAATAGGTCTTCTAAATCACATTATTCTATAGGCAAGCGTGCTACAGCTTAGACCGCATTGTCACAGCAGTCAGTTATAAAAAAAATCGACTTACTTACGTAGCATAGGCCTTTTAAAACTGCATCGATAGTGCATTTAATATTTAGAAACCCACAAGTGCAATGCACTTTTACCGGAAACTAAATTGTTATTCAAGACGAATCAAATTCTATCTACTAAGAAATCGCGAGACATGCCATTAGAATTGTCTGTTGAATTGACTAGCGGTTTGTAACATGCATTAGAATGTAATTAAACAGATTAATAGGTATTTGACGCTCATCTGAACTCATTATACCAAGATGCGCTAAAAACTAATAAAGAATGACATCAAGACCTGTTTTAAATTTTAGTTTGTCATTGTGGTTAGTAACACCAATTACTTTGTCCACTCTATCATCATTGCAGTTAGGCTCTCAAATTATAAACCTCCACACGACTCCATACATATTGATGAGCGTACCTACATTAATGGTGCAAATTGAGCTATACCGTACCTACACCTACAAAGGTAATGGTATCGTTTGGCGCACAGAATACCTACTCGTGTAACACGAGATCGATAGGCGAGTTGCATTCGTGTTGACGCGGTTTGATCGCATATTCGCATTCCATATTGGAGATTCCATCAACGTGCTCTCGACACACGTGCGTGGGCATGAATTCAATAAAACCCTTTGTGAATACGTTTTTCGACATGCAAATGACGAGCGCTGGGCACGCCAGATAAATACTGGCGCACATACAATAGAATTACACAAAAGGCTCCGAAAGAACTCGCCCAGTAATCCTACCGCGGTTCACGCCAATTTGAATTCAATGGCAATTTGGAATCAATTTCTTGCTAAATGCACTTCATCAATTTCGTTTTAGCGATGACGTAGTCGGAACACTCGAATGAATGTCTCGGTCTCATGGCCGATAAGTATCTCTCTTCGACCTTCCTTATGTTAGTACTCGGTAATTAATTAGCTTTCTGTCATACAACGCAACGTGTTATTTCTTGGAGCCGACCCAATTACACATGTTTGTTAAACGTGACGAAATGCAATTAGGTAGGTATTCCCAGTTCTTTGTAAACAAAGACATTGACTTATTGATGTATATACCTACAACGAATATGATAGAGATATATTACAAATTATTTCCTTCGACCATCCAACGACAGTATTTAAATTAGACAAAGACAAAATGGTAAAATAAGCGAAATACGATCGTGGAAGTTGAAAGTCAGCTCCAACCGAGCTGCTGTCACTGCTGTCTCGTAGTTTCGCGCGAATTCACAAAGCGTTGCATGTCTAGCAAAATGTACCAGCTTTTGTAGTGAAAAGGAAAAATATGATGCTCGATATAAAGTGCCTTTTGAAACATTTTCTGTAGAGGGATATCGTTGAGCTTTTTCAACTATCACACTGTTTTTCATATCTTCTCGAATTAAATCCAGTAAAATTTATTTGAACACTAGCTGCGCTCCGCGGTTTCACCCGTGTAACTCCCGATCCCGTGGGAATATCGGGATAAAAATTAGCCTATAACCTTCCTCGATAAATGGACTATCTAACACAAAAATATTTTTTCAATTCGAACCAGTAGTTCCTGAGATTAGCGCGTTCAAACAAACAAACAAACTCTTCAGCTTTATAATATTTTTGAACATAACACTGTGATAGATAAATCACATCTAGGTATGATATATATAATAAAACATCATGAGGAAGTCGACATGTCGTAGAACTCACCAATGAGTTTCAATGCGCTATCTAAATTAGGTTCCTCGGGAAACATTATTCTCTTGGTTTTATGAACATCATCATCACTTTGTCAGTGGTGCGTGGATCGTGTATGCGAGCCGATGCCAGGCCATCGGACATCGAGAGTGGACGAGAAGCCGCAGTGGGATGAGTGGGGACGGTGGAGCGAGTGCAGCGCTGATTGCGGGTACGGGCTGAGGAGTCGCGTGCGCAGGTGTAGATACAAAGGGTAAGTTATCCGCTCTGAACAATTAGGTCGCCCATCGATAAGGGGGACCAGACGCCAACGATCTTGCTACACAAGTTATTAAATAGTAAGATATTTTGGGGTAATTTGTGACGAAAATTCCTCGTCATTTCAAAGTTGTACTAGTTCTTAATTTTAGCATAGCTTCAAAACTATAGGGAATTTTTAGCTCAAAGTCACACCAAATGTAGCACTTTGGAGGAAAAACAAAACACATTCGTAACAATACCCATTTTCACCAACGAAGGCGACCGGTGCCGGTAGTAACTATTAACCTGAGTAGCAAGGTCTCTGGCGTATGGACCCACCTTTAGAACGATTTGGTATCAAATCAGTTTGCAAGCTTCGATGTTAAAGGATAGTCTATATTTATAAATCAAACGAACTTACCTAGTGAAGTTTGATTCCAATTATACGAGGTTATAGATTGACAGCATTCCATTAAACTTGCAGCAAGGATATCCTAGACCGCTGGTCCACTATATTTAGAGTCGATACTCTAAGGAACAAAAAACAGCCAATACTACCCACTGTGCACCGGCCGGCCACCCGCGCGGGCCTCTCGAGCGGCACCTCATTTATTTCAGAGAGCCGAATGGAAACACAGAATTTTTAATTTTTCTTCCATTTCTAAATCGGGTTAATAATAATGTTTTATTGGGTGGGTGGGGGTGCAATGCTGTCAATCTATAACCTCGTATAATTGGAATCAAACTTCACTAGGTAAGTTCGTTTGATTTATAATTATACTTCGGATAATAGATTGACAGCATTCCATTAAACTTGCAGATGTTTAGAGCACTAAAGTGAAATAGGAAGGAAAATAGAAAATATTAAATTGCATCTGCTAAGGTAATTCAATGCGTTTTATTTTAGAAGAATCATAAGGTAAGGAAAGTAAAGCCCTTGATGTGTAAAAACACCATTAAAATAAAATTGGTAAAATATTTAAGACCATCTTCATGGTTTGCGTACAAACAATACCTGTACACGATGATATTGACAATATGTAGAGCATTCGATTGAATTAAAATATTACACAACTTACGTGGAGAATATACCATAAAGGCATGATTTTGGTGTGGGTTATAATACCTGCAGATGGGTTCACAAACTGCCTGAAGAGCTCTGAAGTCAAGTTTAATTTCTGGTTCCTTTAGATTCGATTAGACACATCTAAAATTGTTACGATCATTGATCACGAAGTCTGTAATTAAAATTCATGGTAGAAAATGGTAAAAGGTATAGAAGTGTTAAACGAAAACCTTAGTTTTTATTTATAAACAGGCGTATGTTTTATATTATATATATGGTTTAATTATTATAGAATTAACAATTTTTAAACTTGTATATAGATCAATTACTGACTATAAATTGTAAACATTTAAGGCAAAAGACAATGGTCAATGACAATGGTAGTACTCCCATAATATATAGTCTCGTCTGATTTTAAGTATTTACGTAATTTTTGTGGCAATCAATTCATTTTAATATAACTTCTTAAATGTAAACTAAACATATAAAAGCGACAGGCCTTTTTGATATTATGACCATAATTTAAATTTTTCTAACGTCAATGTTTTTACTCTTTGTCGTGCTGTGCAAAAGTGCAGAGGCACACAGGTTATTTCTAAGAATATCTACTTTTATTCATCATTATCAAAGACATAGGTAATATTGATTTATAGAATAGAGAAATGAGTTTTGGGTTCCTTTCCCATAACGAAAAAAGTGTTGCGAAAATAATCAGCTGTGAAAACTTAAAAAGCATCTACTTCAGTAAGATACGGGTTTTCCAGATATTTCGGGTGATCAGGAATGTCAGTTTGTAAAAAAATAAATAAACCACATGTAGATTATACAAATTTCATGAAACAAAAATGCAAATTTTGATAAAAAATCAAAATTGACAGTGTATGATGCGTCAAGAACATTTTTCATTTCGGTTTGAATATCGAGCGAAATATTAAACTTTTCTCAGTCAAACTCTCAGGTCATAGTAGTCTTGTCACAGTTAGCAATGTTTTCGCGGTCGAAACTATGGTCTCCGCAAGAATATATTATAATAATTTATCACGATTTACGTAAGAGTGTAATATTTAACAAAGATTGTGATTATTCATGATGTTTTGGGAATTTAATTTAGGTACACCACTTATATTTTGTCCCAAACGCGATATACGCGGGGAATGTAATATTATTTCAAACATAATTAACGCGAATACTTACATTATGCGTGGAGTATTATGATACTCAACACGCCTCCTGTGGAGTTTGTTTTGCTCCTTCATCTTTTCGTATTATTATAGGGTACATTTGACCTTTCTGTATTCTTCCAGCCAAATAGTTGGCCAATGTTATGCCTCAAACACGATATACGTGGAGGACGTGGTGTCCCAAACACGATTTTCGTGGGGACTCTCCTTATACTCCCGTAATTTTCTTAATTTTTTGTACTTCCCTTTAAACACCGTTTGTCGTGTGTTTGTTCTCCATAAAACTGAGTATATTCTATTTTAATACGATGCTCAACACGATTGCGTGAAGAATGTTTGGCCCCAAACACGATATACGCGGGGGAATGTGGTGTCCCAAACGCTTTTGCGGGGACTCACATTAAAATCGGAGAATATGATGCTCAACACGACGACGTGGAGAATGTTTGGCCCCAAACACGATATACGCGGGGGAATGTGGTGTCCCAAACGCGATATACGCGGGGTTCACATTAAAATCGGAGAATATGATGCTCAACACGACGTGAAGAATGTTTGGCCCCAAACACGATATACGTGGGGGAATGTGGTGTCCCAAACACGATTCTCGCGGGGACTCACATTTTAATCGGAGAATATGATGCTCAACACAACGGCGCGGCGTGGAGAATGTTTGGCCCCAAACACGATATACGTGGGGGAATGTGGTTTCCCAAACGCGATATACGCGGGGTTCACATTATACTCCGATAATATGGGGATCATCATCATTTCATCATCTTCCTGCCCTTATCCCAATTTATTTGGGCCGGCTCAGTATGTCTTCTTCTTCCATTCACTCCTATTAGTCGCTCAGCACGATATAGAAAATGTTTTTTCTCCAAACGATCTTCGTCCTGTTATGTCCAATGTGTCATGTTCTGCGAAACTTATTTATTCTTTATAATATTTAAGGTGGTGAAGGTTGTGTTTCAATACAATATGCATAGAAGATGTAGTGTCTCAACTCTCTATGCGTAGAGAAGTAATGCTCCAACCACGACATACGTGGAGGATGTAGTGTTTCAATAATATATTCGAAGAGAAAATAATGTTCCAAACACGATACACGTAGAGATGTAGTGTCTCAAAACTGTAATATAGTTTTATGCATAATATGCGTGGAGAGTGGAGAGGTAATGTTCCAAACACCATATACGTGGGAATGTAGTGTCTCAACACTATATGAGTGGAGAAGTAATGTTCCAAACACGATATACGTGGGAATGTAGTGTCTCAACATTATATGCGTGGAGAAGTAATGTTCCAAACACGATATACGTGGGAATGTAGTGTCTCAATACTATATGCTTAAAGAAGTAATGTTCCAAACACAATATTCGTGGATATGTAGTGTCTCAAATCGACACTATAGAAAGTGATTTTTCAATATTTCGAACACGATTTTGTGAGGTTGTAATATCTTAAACACGATTTTCGTAAAAATATACCTACCTCAATACGGTCCACGCAGATTATGATACTTAAACAATGTTTATTTACAAGTACCATTAGATATTCTATATTTTATTCTTAACTTGGTTAGGACTTGTAAACAATAATAAAAAATAACTAATTTGATTCATAATTATTTCAATTATGTAATTTTATACATTAAAATTCCATTTTCTATGTCTAAACAAGACGCGTCTGTGTTCAGATAACTAATATAGATATGTATTATCCATAGATATATCGTTGTAGGTACCTAGACCTGCCTATAGCATTGATCGGTAGGCTAAGTTACCAATTACTGAATCGAATGACAAATACTTATAAAATTATTGAAATCACACAAAAAATGGAGGGTTGACCTTGTGTCGTACCCCCATCGTGTCGTCAAACGATTGACAAGACAACTCGAGCGCGAGCGACAAAACAAGTCATTATTATTGTAGACCGAAAGGCAACTGCAGTGAATAGATTCTTCACTTTTATTTTTCAAGTAGGTCTGTATCTGTACTAGCAATGACAAGGCATAAATTCCATTTTATTATGACCAAAGTTCGCAACCCATTAGCATAAGTGCATATTATTATAATGCACATTTTTCTATAATGATGATAAAAAAGTACAAGTCATCATCATTCTAGGTCAATTTTCCATGAAATTCCACATAAAATAAATTAAAATTGAGGTACTTACACCAGATCAGGAATGGATTAAGATTTTCAAACATTGTAATTAAAATAAAATTATTATTTTGCGCGTAATATCTCAGTATAGTAATAATATTTACCTATTTGTAGGTAAACTGTAGGTAAGGTGTGTGTATCATTTTTGTTACACGCTCCTGCGCTAAAAAGAAACTTCAGGTATCTTTTAGGTATTTATGTTCTATACTATACTTATTCTGGTACTACATACTACGATATGGTGGAGTAATTTCAACGAACAGCCTGTTGCGATATCTCGCACGTCTTGTAGGATTAATAATTATGCATTTAATTGTGTACCTACTTTGTTACTAGCTTTGAAGTTAACGTTCAGCAGGTTCTGACGCCTATTGTTAAATACTCTTAGGTTAAGTAAAAACGTTTGCTAATAAGTTTTTTATGTATCTTCGGGAGTTACCCACGAACCTTCGCAACGAAAGTATTGTATTAATTTGTGTAGAAGAAATTAGGCTTCAATTATGCACCTTTTACTTCAATGACTATAGGTCCTGACGTCACTGGTCAGCTCGTGCTAGCGTGACGTCACCACCCAAACGTTTAGAGTTGATAAAAAAGAAGTGAAGGTACATATTTAGGTCTAAATGTCTAAACTCAGTTTTGATGAGTAGAGTATTTCGTTCGTAACGTCTAGTGTGTGTCTAACACAACTATATTATGCGTGGAAATCTTACAGATATTTGATAATATGATTCCAATCGTATCCGGTTTCGATATAAAGATATTGAAAGTAAATAAAATGCACAACACAGAATGTAGGTACTTTTAAAAAATAGCAATAGTGTGTTCACTTTGTACTGGTTTGTACACGTTTATACCTGTATTTCGGTAATAAAGTTACTTTTAGACAAGATAACAAGCATTATCCAAATGGTTTTCGAATTATCGGGTTATATGCATTAGAGATTAGGTATTAGGTTATTATTTTTACCTAAAAAGTCTAAATTAATTTCATAATTTCATTTCAACTTCATGAAGGGCAAAAATGACAAGTGGCACACTAAAATGGGTATAAGGCTGTGTAGATTTATATACACAAATGTGTAGGTATCTTAAATACCTATGCAGGCTATAAATTATCAAATCACTCACCCATTTATTTGTTCCATGTTTTAATCATCGAACGCACTCGCGAACCGATGAAATAACTAAATTTATATACCACTAAGCAACGCAATATGTCGCCAGTGGAATTCAAGCGTACGTGTGGACTCCACGGCACTAAAATACTTAATGAGGTGCCGCTCGAGAGGCCCGCGCGGGTGGCCGGCCGGTGCACAGTGGGTAGTATTGGCTGTTTTTTGTTCCTTAGAGTATCGACTCTAAATATAGTGGACCAGCGGTCTAGGATATCCTTGCTGCAAGTTTAATGGAATGCTGTCAATCTATTATCCGAAGTATAATTGTTTATTGTACCATTAGATCAGAGCGCGCATGCTCCGGCGCAGCGTCTCAGTCCGCAGTTTGTTGGTCGGGTCGCGCATGCGCCGCGCACAGGGACATCCGAGCTGACCTCTGCACCAGACGTCATCACACCCTCATACCTTATGTGCATCCTAATGGTAAGAATCAATAAATACTATTTATCTGCCGTTTAAATTGTTCTAAGATCGATTCGATATTTTTTGAGAAAGGCATAGCCAAAAGCGTGATCAGTTCAGGCGATTGCCCGTTTTCGTCTTTATTCTTCCCAAAACAGACGAAATTTAAATTAACACATCTATTTCAATAAACATCGCTACTGAACAATAACTTTCATCCTTATATAACCATTCAATTAGCAAATTGATATGTTATCTCCCTTTTGTACCGTCGTCGATGTTCAAAAAGAAGATAACAATTTGCTATCTTTATGTAAGAGCAGCTGCTTCCAAAGCGGAGCGGCTATTGTTGGAAATAAATCTATGAGATTTACGAAAAAAAATTTAGGAACTTATACCTTCCTCAATAAACGAATAGTGATTTATTTGGCACCATTTGAAACCTTTTTCTAATGTAATGTAGGTAATAATGAAGATGATTTTATTTATTCAAGAGTTATATACCATACTAGCGACCCGCCCCGGCTTCGCACGGCTATATTATGCATGTATTATACATATAAACCTTCCTCTTGAATCACTCTATCTATTAGAAAAAACCGCATCAAAATCCGTTGCGTAGTTTTAAAGATTTAAGCATACAAAGGGAAATAGGGACAGAAAAAGCGACTTTATTTTATACTATGTAGTGATAGTGAAGTAGGTATCGATTTCCTTAAATTGTGTCTCCAAAGCCTTTAAGTGGGATCAGTTAGGTTAACTCTAAATAGAAAAGATTTATTCAGTACAAAGGCACACGACAAACATACACAAGGTACAAATAACAGTTAAAAGTTGCATAACTATGTAGACACATAGGAACCAAATATTACATTAAGTATTATTTTTATCAAAACACATCAATTACTGTCCAAGGAGCCGTGTGCCATCGTCTGAAAGGGCGACACGTCAACAAAAAACTGCAGCATAGACATCCTGCCGCTGCTGAAAGTTACTCTATAATTGACTATAATATTTCATTGTTATCTTGTTATTTCCTTTCTCGTATAAACTTTTACCTAACAAGTTTCTCTTTGTAATCACGTCAATCATAACTTCAAAGGGTGATCATAATGTTCTACCTACCGTTTCACTAATCGATTTTAATTTGGTAAATATTTTGTCTGAAGCTTCGTGGCTGCCAGTTAATTTAGCTCGGTAGAGCCGGTGTTTTAAAACTGAATGTACATGGAATAAATTCATCCATTTTACCAGTAGACGGTTGAAGCCTAATCAGGTTGCATATTTCCTTTTGAAGTGAAACGCACCGACCGGGCGCTCTTTGCCGTAGGTTTAAAATTTCATTTTTTATCATTGACTGTCTTTTCCATTTTAATGAAAAGAAAATAGGAAAAAATTGAGGTGTTTTGTAATCGTTTATTTTTGTTACTAGCGACCCGCTCCGGCTTCGCACGTCTATATTATGCTTGCATTATACATAATTATAAACCTTCCTCTTGAATTACTCTATCTATTAAAAAAAACCGCATCAAAATCCGTTGCGTAGTTTTAAAGATCTAAGCATACAAAGGGAAATAGTGACGGCGAAAAGTGACTTTATTTTATACTATGTAGTGATTAATCTATTGCTGAGTATATGAAAAATGTATAATAGGTAGTAAACAATGCACAGCTAATATTTGTTAACTAATTTTGTTCTCAGAGACAAAACACTGTGACATTATCTGTATAGACTACAAGGGGGGCGAGCCGTCTAACTTTGGCACCGTTCCAGATGGAACCTCCTGTAGCTACGATAGGCCTTTCGATATTTGTTCTCAGGTAAGTACCAACGATAAATACATACATTTTCAGACTGACCAAAAAAAACACAAACACTTTCATCAATGTACCTACTAAGTTACTATGCAATGTGTCGATATCGATACCTTGTATGAACACTTTGAACACTATATTCACTATATTCGAGTGTAATGTCTCTCATCTTGCTTTACCTATCTTTATCAGTACAAAAAAAAAACAGAAATCTTTGACTTATCCTTCTTTCTGAAATAGTTTTTGAAGCACAGGTCCTTCAACAAACTTATTTCTTCCCACTTAAGGTGGGGTCGGGTCTCCTAATTTTTAGACGCCAGGACATTCTGTCCTGGATTTGTCGACTCTGATAGGCCTTCCTTCTTCAGTAAACGAGGCATGATGGTCCACTAATCTAATCTCTTTCGCTAACCTTGCAATACTTATCTCTCTTTGTCAATACCAAAAGCCATTAAACTTTAAGTTATCCTTCTCTCATATAGTTTACAGAAGCACAGTAGGTTCTTCAACAAAAGTATTTAAGGCTGCTTATGCTGCCAAACGCAACGCACCAGAAATACCCGTCGCTTACACCTAACATTGTTGATTGTAACGAATGTGTTTTGTTTTTCTCAAAAGTGCTGAGATGGAATTGTAGATGAAATTTTTACCGATATTTTGGGGTGATTTCGAGGCGAAAATTCTTTGTCATTTCAAAGCTAGACTAGTTTTAATTCTTAATTTTAGGATATTTTCAAAACCATAAGAAATTGTTGGCTCAAAATCACACCAAAATGTCGGTAAATATCTCACCTACAATTCCATCTCAGTACTTTTGAGAAAAACAAAACACATTCGTAACAATCAACAATTTTCACCAACGAAGGCGACCGGTGCCAGTAGTATAGGCTGTGTACCAAGGTCGTTGGCGTATGGACCCCCCTTAAGGAAGAAATCACAGGTGTTTTCTTATCGATATAAATCAATAATATTCTTTCATTTTCCTCCATTTCTGACCTATTTACATATAAAATTCCGGAACCTTTCTTCGACCGCTCAATGATATCGCCCATATTTTCTCATAACAGTAGCATAACATTATTAGTATTCCCATGTGGTGAGTTTCTTTTGATATTGTCGCACTTTAATTTTTTTTTATCTTGTTTGTGAGACATGATTTATTATGGTAGATTTTTTGTTGTGTCTACTTATTCGTTTTTATTTATCACGTCCATTAATTGACGGCATGTTCCTATTGTATCGGATTAGTCTAATGTTCCAAGGTGTTGTTTTCTGCACAGTAGGTACAACCTTGGAAAAGTATCTTATAAGCAACCATGCCCCGGGGCGTGTACGTAACATCGAACCACGATTACCCAGTTGGCCCAATGGTCAACATGCTGGACTGCCAAACACAGGGTTGCGGGTTCGATTCCCACCTCAGACAATTATTTATACTTAGATATTTGTCTGTGGTCTGTGGTTTCTATGTATTATTAGTATAAATTTACAAAAGAAAAGTATAGTAGTATATCCGTTGTCTACCACACAACACAAGTCTAGTTACTTAGCTTGGGGCTAAATGGCGCTATGTGGAATGTACTGCAATATTTATTTATTTATACATTTTGTATGAAGCAATTTATATTACACCGTGCATGATCCGTTTCACGACAGTGCCCGGACGAGTCCCGTCTACTCCACGGATCTGCCTCATCCTCTCGGTAACTGATAACCCAGTGTAATTTACAAACGGATGGCGCCGTTCCGGACTCGGTCAAGCCCAGGCACGGCCCGGTCTAATGAGAATCATTCCTAAATCTTAGAATATTCGTCGCTTTCCATTCCACATAATTAAAAAAAATATGAACACTAAGAAATTAGATTTCAAGACAAAGTATAAACAGGTAAATTAACATGAAATCTTATTAAAATTACTCAGAATTCACAAACTAAAGCTCATGTTGTTATTTCATTTAACTTTGATCTGACCTCGACTTTCAACGTAAACTACGATCCCTATCTCCCTAAGGCTCATATCCCAGGTGTCTATAGTTTAAACGTTAAATTAAGGACTTGGAGCAAAGCGGTTTATCTTTTGTTGTTATTCATAGGCTAAAATGAAAGCTCTCTCAAGTATTTTTTGTAGGTTTTACGGTATTAAACCTACAAAAATACTTGAGAGAGCTAACCTAAGCTTATAATGAACTTTTTAAACTCACATTATTTGTATTCATAGTAATTATTTTCCCGGGTCTTAATCGCGTATTATTATTTTTAACCCCCGACGCAAAAACGACTGGGTATTATAAGTTTGACATGTCTCTATGTGTGTGTGTCTGTTTGTCTGTTTGTGTGTGTGTCTGTGGCATCGTAGCTCCCGAACGGATGAACCGATTTTGATTTAGTTTTTTATTTCTCTTACCTCGACGTTTCGACTATGTTACAATAGTCATGATCGCGAGGAGACTATGTACCCCTACTTATACTAACCTACATGCCTATATACTTACTTAGTTTTAAATGTAATTAATAAATAACCCTTACCTAATTATAAATCTCTAGGTTTTTTCTGTACCTATAAATTACCTTTTGTCGATTTGTTTCAAGCATCACAGAATAAACAATTATGTAGGTATCATCCCACTGAATTTTACGATATCCTACTCTCTAGGTACGTAACCAGCTCCTTTCCAACTGTTAATAATTGGTACCTAAGTAGATCTACTTAGTAAAAGCTTCAAAATTTTTTCATAAAATATTTAAATATAATTCATTGCTTACAAAGTCAAGTTAAGTCAAGATTTTTTTATTCATTTGGAATCCTACAGTTTGTACGAAGATAACATAGAAACGTCTTAAAAACTAAGTTAGGATGACGTGATAATTTCGACTTGCAAAGACGAAGAAGATAGCTTCAAAAACATTGACTATAGGTTTGGTCCGTTTAATGTACAGGGCACGTGTGTAAGAGGTCAGTGCAACTCGACCGACCCGGGCTGCAACTGGTGTCCAGACGGCTACTGCAACAATAATACACATATATATACAAGGCATTTGGGAAGAGGTAAGTACCTAAAAACAAGGCATTTGGGAAGAGGTAAGTAACTATCACATAATAAAAACAGGCAAAGTGCGAGTCGAACTCTCGCACTAAGGTTTCTGTACCATTATAATCTGTTTTTTTTTTTTACTTATGATAGGTCAGCTTTTTTACTTATGATAGGTCAGCGTTTGACCACTATCACACCTGCCTGATGGTAGGTGACGATGCGGCCTAAGATGTAACACGCCTTTCTAGAAGCTACCTATTCACTTGCGACTTGAAGCCCCCTAAATTGTACACGTCAGGAAAGACAGACGCAGGCAACCGATTTCATTCCCTTGCAGTACGAATAATAAATGACGAAGCATAGCGCTTAGTGCGAATGTCTGGTATGTCCACCACGTATCGGTGGACATACCAGACGTTTTTTTAGTATTTGTTGTTACAGCGGCAACAAATACTTCATCTGTGAAAATTTCAACTGTCTAGCTATCGCGACTGATATGATAAGATACGGCTTGGTGACAGACATAGAGACAGTGGAGTCTTAGTAAAGGGTTCGCGTTTTTACCGTTTGGTCATGGAACCCTAAAAATCATACTCCTGTTAAGTTATTTTGACCGCCGAATACAATGAACCAACAAAGTAAGAACGAATAGTCATTCTGGTGCTTTAGACTCCTCCTTTGACTAGGTAGGTACCGCAGATTATCACGGCTGACCAAACAAAACCATTACACGCGCACCATATATGCTTGTACATATATATTCTGTGGTACAGGCATACTTAGATAGATCCATGGAGTTAGGATTTAGTGTTGAATAAATCTTTCATTCTGAATGTTTTACAAAACGAAGTGGTTTCTAAGGAAAATACTTATAGTTTAGTTCAGTTTTACGGGGCTGTTTCTATTTATTTGGGCCATTGTGCATGGAAAATACTTATAGTTGAAAAGTGGATACGCTGCTTCACTATCACTACATAGTATAAAATAAAGTCACATTTTTGCCGTCCCTATGTCCCTTTGTATGCTTAGATCTTTAAAACTACGCAACGGATTTTGATGCGGTTTTTTTTAATAGAATAGAGTGATTAACGAGAAAGGTTTTTAGATATAATACATGCATAATACAGCCGTGCGAAGCCGGGGCGGGTCGCTAGTAAGATATAATAATATTTAATTAGTAGATGATTTTGCAGCGAAAGCAACTTTAATCTATGCTATTCTGGTCGCTGAAGTGCTTGGGCTGAGACATATATGAGATGGAGAAGGCCCAAAAGCACCTTCTCAGCTTACACTCGAGGTTTTATGGTTTTAAAAAACCTGTTAATACTACCAGGCAGCTCGTGTTAACACTCGATTATCCTATTTCTTAATGCCCACATACCTACCTATGTACATATACGGGCAAAGTTATTAAAACATAGTTACCCGTAAGTAATCAATATTTATTAAAATTTACCGCTCTGCTTAGTAAAGCGTAATAAATTTATTGTTAGGAACAAACTCTTCATTGCTGAAACTGCATAATGTGGTTACGAAATTATTCAGCATTGTCGGTTTATTTCAGTGGTTTGAAACGCTTTTACTAGACTACTAGCGTTTGCCCGCGACTGGATGGACAGACTGGACTGAATGGAGCTAGAAATCGCATTGTCCCATACAAACCTTGCCCCCCTTTTTCACCCCTTTAGGGGTAGAATTTCGGAAAATCCTTTCTTATCGGATGCCTAAGTCATACAAAGAACACACCTACCAAGTTTCAGGTTTCTACTATCAGCGGTTTAGGCAGTGCGTTGATCCGTCAATCAGTCAGTCAGTCATTCAGGAGAAAGCATTTTATATGTTTAGATAGATAACTTAAATTGCTTTGAAAATAGGAAGAGAGGTTCCCTTTTCAATCTGTATCTAAGGTCACGTGTCGCATCTCATAGCCCGAGGTTTCTGGGTAAACGGATTTAACGTCGACCTCTCTATGTATATGAAATCCGGCTCGCTACGGTTTAACATAAGACGGATTTCCGCAAGGAAAAGTCTCGCCTACACTATACCGTACCATTGGACTATTACGTCAGATGAAAGAAGGAAGTAAAAATAAAGGGAAACTGGAACGATAATTCCTTGAAATAGGATTTACTTTTGATTATTAGAATTATTTTACATATAACTCTATTAATTCTTAGCTTATTTAAGTTATAATTAGTTTGTTCTTGCTTTTTGTGGTTTACAGAATGGACTCGTATGACAGTGATCCCACACGAAGCTCACCAACTGTCCGTCCATATTGGGTCCCCGGTGCCGCTTCACATTGCGCTCAGGGAACGCAAACGAGACAAACCCGTCATAGAACTCAGCCAGCACTCCAAACAGACAGATGTACTAGACAACAATTACCTTAAATACGACCCAAACGTGCCACAGAACCTGCAAATTATAGAGGTGGACAGCCACGTGATAGACATAAAGGATCGTTCGTGGGAGGGTGAAGTGGTGGCGAGTGGTTCGCTGCTCCGCTGGCGACAGACCGACACAGATGTTTTCATAACGTCGACCGCTCGCCTTTACACCGACTTAATGATAATGGTAAGCATTTTACGAAACTTTGTCTCGTCGCCCGCCCGCCTTCGATGTCTTTGTTCTCGAGCTCTCGTTAGCATAAAATTCTACAGCTGTTTTTCTTTCGACGCTTCAGCTAATGTTTACGATCGCCCGCAAACGAGGGACTTTATGTGAATGTACTCAGGAGTGGTAATAAAACACACGTGCGAGAATAATGAACGCGTGTCGTTTCTTAACATCGACGTATACTTCGGTGCAATCATTTCCTTTGCAGTAACTTGTAACAGAGTTGTTGTGAATCTAAATACTGAAACAATACAGCAGCGGTAAACTAGAAAAGTGTAACGAAGCGAAACATTTGATGATAAGGGTCGGACGCACTCGGGGGGTGGTTTAATTATTCAAGGCGCTTTCAACTCTGCCGCTAAAGTTAATTGGTATCTCACGCTACTCACTTTATATCCCATTGGCCTTTATCGTATTTTATTCAGTGAATTTTTTCCCCAAGGCTAGGTTAAACGTATTCTTAGAACAGAATGCGTAATTTTGAAAGAGATATTGAACCTTTGATATCAGCTGGTAGCTTATTTGATAAAGCTTACCTTTTTCTATAAAGCTTTGTGTAAACCTAATGAAAGTAATTGGTACATTTTCATAAAAAAACATATAAAAATACATTTTCATGTATAAAAATTATATATAATCATTAATCCACTATAATGCCAAAACACTAACTTTCACACAGTGAAAATATTCTGCTTATAAAGCGATTTATGTAGCAAAGATATTTCATGTATAATTTCGTTGTAGTGCTAAAGATCGACACAATGTTTTATTGAAGAAGTATTATTTTTATGTACCTAGTCAGATTAAATTTTTATAATAACTAATTTGATTCCCTATCGATAGATGTCATAAAAAAGTAAAGTTTTCAAATTGCGACATCAAAATTTAATTATAATTAGTCTTTCTTTAGTTTTATTATTTACTTACCCGTTAACACTAGCGGTTTTATGACGAATCTATAACAATGACGTAATACAATCAGTCTCAAGCTCTTTTGTTACAATACTCGTTAGAAAAACATAGCAATAACATAACTGTTGTTCGCAGTCGGGTAAAACGGCCATAATATTTGTATTCTGCGTGTTTTAGGCGATCCCCGAGAAGGCTGTGTCGAGTGAGAATCTAATTTCGGTGTCCGTTTCGGTCAACTACAGCACTCCCGCATCGTTCGAGCGGACAAGGCCTTTGGAATATAGGTATGTACAGTATGGGTAATAAGTAAATTATCAGTTTGCTACAATAATACAACAAGTATTGGACTTACGACCTTCTTCTACTAGACGTTACACACAAACATAAATACTTGAATTAAAAGTACTCAGTGTGATTATTATTTTTAACATGTTAGCTATGTGTTTAGTTGTGTGAGTGGTATAAGCCACCCGCTACACCAACCGACTACGACATGGGTTCGATCCACAGGTTATGTTGTTATAATGTTCAAATAGTGCTGCACAGGATTGCAAACGTTACGGTAGGTACTTTTGACCGTTGATTGTACTACTAAAGTTATTTAAAACGACACATTTACCATGTCTTTTGTCTTCAGTAATGATAATAACCATGGTAGTTTAAAAGCCTATAATGTACTGTCTTTTATTTGCGTTAAATTCCACACACCAACAGGTTTTTTATGTAAGCTAGCAGCTCCTCCTTCTTTAATCCGCTGAAATCATAATACTTTGGGAATATTGGGACAAAAGTACCTTCTGTTAATCCCAGGATTCATCAAAATATATCGATTTTCATGAAAATGGATGCAGTACTTAGTAGAAAGTTATTAGGTTACTTAAGCTGACAGTAACTTTGTTATTTTTGTTTTCTATTAAGTAATAATAAAATATTCATAACAAACTTCGATCTATCCATACATCATCCATTCAAACTCTACCTATCTCTTGATATTAGTATGGAATACATTAATAGGCTCTGTTATGCTATAACGGTGGTTGGTAGTTTATATGGCTCTTTTGTCGGCTGACCCTACGAGTTATACCACGGGATGAGTTGACGTATTATGCCTTTCTAGAAGAACCTATCGAAGTCCCTTAAACTGTACAATAGGTAGGTATAAATACATATAAGTTTTGGTATTCGTATACTTATTTTAAAACTAGGTAAATGCATACGTACCGTACCTACTGACGTTTCTCAGAGCAT
Source organism: Idaea aversata (assembly GCA_907269075.1). NCBI lineage: Eukaryota > Metazoa > Arthropoda > Insecta > Lepidoptera > Geometridae > Idaea > Idaea aversata. The sequence goes on from OU026091.1 coordinate 10,999,439, forward strand.
TTCATCTTTATTTTCTAGGAAAAGTATCGCGGTAACAATTGTTACACTTTTGAAAGCTTTTCAAAAGAATACGTTCAGCGAAAGCTTACAGGGACAGAGATATAAAATATTCAAACAGGTTCCTTTTACGATTCGTTTTTTAAAGGTATATTTGAAAAGTTTTGAACCAATAAATCGTGCCATTAAACTCATTTTGTTCGGATCTAAATAATAGTACACTGGCGTACTTAGTCGGAGAGAGAAGATTTGTATGAACGTAGAAGAATGTAGAGGAAGAAGACGACCTAAGAAAAGATGGATAGACTACGTATAACTATATTTTAACGTCATTAGTAAAAAAGTTACCCGCTGGCTATATGATTCTTTTCAACAGCCTATAATTCTGAACATAATACGGAACAAATTCCAATTTTGTCACCATTGATAGCCCTAATAATTATATAAAGTCGTTTCACGGTAAGACCTATTTCAAAAGAACAGGTGTTCCCGCTAAGTAGAGTCACACTTAAATCTTATGATATGAGAGAGATGGATGTGAACGATGAAATGACGTCTAATAGAGGTTAATGGAAGAAAAAGACATACTGCACCAACCGAAATAAATTGGAATAAGGGCAGGCAGAAGAATATAGGGCAAAAAGTTAATTATAGTGTTAGTTAGTTTTAACTGCAGTCTCCCCTCTGAGGCGAGATATAGACACGTGTGTGGGTGCTTTTTCCGGGTTGACAAATATCCCATAACTTCGAAGCACGAGTTAGATGTTTCCCTTCACTCTAAGAACATCTGTTGAAATTAAAACTTACATTAAGTTAACAATATTATCCTGCAAATAACGTTTTAGTAATAATCAAATATTAGTTTACTAGTGAGCAAGCATACTTCATAGTATACCTATAGGAACATAACAATGGACACCAAATAGGGCGTGCGTGATTAATCAATCGATTTGACTCTCTCGACTTGCTCTCTTCATTGAATTATTGATTATCCTTCTCGAGGCATACGTGTTGTTTTAACATACTTAAATTTAGTATTTAGGGAGTATTTACATTTAATCAAACCCAAATTCCTTATTCATTTGGAATCATACAACTTGCAAGAGATCACATTGAAACGTTTTAAAAATTAAGTTAAGATGTGTGCCTTCGGAAGGCGCCCAACAATAAGAATAAGGCACAAGTAACTAATATGCTCACAAAGGCTTGAGCATAATCGCAAGAAAGAAAAAATATATAACAAATATTATACAACACAAATATATCTTCAAAAATATTTGTAATCTTGAAAGGTAACAAACATTTTTGAAGATATATTTGAAATCGAGCAACTAATGTCATGTCCATGAGTCCTTATATCAGGTACGACGAAGTATCATAGTACGCCTTACCGCACAATTTAAGCTGTATAAGTTCTACCTACTAATCAATGTGATTTATTAATCATACTAATATCTATAAATTAATTAATTAATTAATTCATAGTTCTGACTAACTGACTTTTATATCAACACACAAATATAGCATAGCTGTTTAATCATAGGCAACTGCTAAGAAAGGATTTTGATAAATTCAACTACTACACGGACGAAAACATAGGTAGAAGCTAGTTATTTACATAATAATATTAGTTAACTAACCACCAAACTCTCAAGGTGTTTCAAATAAGTTTACAATTTCAAAGAAACTACTGTACAATGTTGAAGATCGTTATTCTATCGTGACCGCAAACTGCCCGTTGAATCCCCAATGAAAATGTTTATATAGGTTGGTGCTACCTGAGATTTAATACTTCAAACGAGTTCAAATAGTACCTATAACCTGAGATCCCTTTAAAAACGACCTTCATCGAGATGTTTAATGGGTGAAAAGTATTTTATATCAAATTAAATAGGTCAATAAATATATTGCAAATGGGTTGTCTAAAAATTTTCAATCCAAACTATGATTAATTAACAATAAAAAAATGTTTTGTTTTTTAACCTTCCATTGGTTTGATTATGAGCCAAATTTCATACCAATTAAAAATATGAAATCTATAGAATATGCAAACGTTAGGTTGACATTTTTTTCCCGTTACAACTTTTGGGTAGGCAGTTAAATCGATACTAGTCATTTGCACTGGTCTGGTTAATGTGTTAAAATTAAGTTCTAATAAAGATTATGTATTTAATTGGTATGGAATTTGTCTATTAATAAAACCAGCGATAAGTCAAAAAACAAAAAATAAATTAAAATAAAATAAGACTAAATTTTTTTAGACAACCCATTTGCATTATATTTATTGGCCTATTTTTGATATAAATTACTTTTGATTTCAACAGCTTGATGAAGGTCGTCTTTAAAGGGATCCCGTAGTACTAGGGACATTGGAGGCACGTGTCACCTTTTCCCATGTAAGGTCTGAGACGTTAACTGTTCCTGAATATATTTGCTTGAATATTTATGTAAATCAGCTTACCTACATGGCTGAAAATGTGGTACATCTTAGGAGCGAGCTTGGTAACTGACTTCAAAAATAGAGGTTAAAAATTCGGGCAAGTTTATTGGCCTCTTCATCTAATCTATCTAGATCAGAAAACAATGGTTGTCTGTAAAGTCGTTTTACGGACGATAATTTTACGTGATAACGTCATAAGAATACTATGAAAAATTGAGATTTGTTTTGTTTGTCCTATAATTTTATTTCCAATTTTTTTTATTTTTTTTTCTTTATATAAGTCTTCTATTCGTCACTCGTCACCATAACACAAGCTCAGATGAGCGATATTATCACTACATAGTATAAAATAAAGTCACTTTTCGCCGTCCCTATGTCCCTTTGTATGCTTAGATCTTTAAAACTACGCAATGGATTTTGATGCGGTTTTTTTTTCGACCCGCTCCGGCTTCGCACGGCTATATTATGCATGTATGATACATATAAACCTTCCTCTTGAATCACTCTATCTATTAAAAAAACCGCATCAAAATCCGTTGCGTAGTTTTAAAGATCTAAGCATACAAAGGGAAATAGGGACAATGGACATAGGGACGGCGAAAAGAGACTTTATTTTATACTATGTAGTGAAGTGATAGTAATGAAGTAGGCTTGCCCAGCACCTATTACCCTAATCAACCGTGTCCTGAAGAAAGAGCTCGTCAATTGATACGTTTGAAGTCAATTAAGCCCCGACTAATTAACATTGCTCTTACGGTGAAGGAAAACATCTTGATGAAACCCGCGGCTTATGAAGAATAGAGGTAGGATATTATAATGTTAGAAGCGGCTGAGGATAAGGTAAATCTCTTCTCCCCTGATATAATAAATAACAGTAGTAATATTAATAGAGTAGCTTTTGAAGCGAAATTAATTGAGTTACATCTTAAGCCATAATTCATTAGATACTGGGTAAGTCAATAACTGAAATCTTTAATCTAAGAGTATATCTAATTAAATACACGGATATTAATTTGATTTCATATTAAATATTGAGTAGTTTACATTCTGTCCTATACAATGCGTATATTCGACGACGGCATTTTAAGACGAAACGGTTTTAGACTTTTATTAATTCGAACTTTTTTCGGGGTGATGTTCACTCAAATATCAGCTGTTTTGTTCTAATTAGAGGCAACTGACTTTTAAGATTTATTAGTTTATTTAATTTAAACTAGTATTTAAACATCTTCATTTCCAAAAAAAAACAGTTTTTTTTTGTAAATATTCAAAGAACTTTTAATTTTTCAAACTTCGTAGAATAAAATTGTTCAGTTAGATATCTTTTTTTTTATTTTATTGCAAATACTCGTCTCGCCTAAAATATAGACCTACTACGTAGAAAGATATAGCTACCAAAGTGTATCAGGCAATGAATGTCGCAATGAAGCAATAAAATAATTCGAATTGAAATATTCAATTCAAAGGAAAATGAGTTCTTTTCATTATACAATCTCAGGTTTGTATCAGATCTCTTTGTACCATTTTTCCAGCAATAAACACGTTTACTTCCACCTTTCATTTCGAAAATTTGGTATTCAGTCCACAATAGATGTAATATTGATGTTTTACAATGGTTTTCTTTCAAATTCCTTTATTATTAAGTTACCTAGCTAATATAATCTTCTTACAGAATAATGTTTAATGCATAAATCGTGTACAATGAATGGTAGAAAATTTTAAAAATCTGATTACTTCAATTTACCCCTTGGAGGCATGCAATACTTCTTAAAAGTACTAAAATAAAATTTCAAAAAAAAATCTTAAAGACCTTTCATCTTAATCTACACAAGACAATTTGTTGCTCGGTTTTGTACCCAACATTTTGTTACTTCATCACGATTTGTTTTTCCTATTTAATTTAGGCACTTAAATAAACTTTCTCTAGGTACCTTTTGTTTTCTTTTTTGGTGAAATATTAAGTTAAATCTTCGAAGCATTGCCGCTTCAAGTCTGACATAATTTTCTTTCCTCTGCACGTTGGTATTTCTCTACAGCGTATTTTGCAACCGATCATCACCGAAGGTTATAGAGTGTGAGTTTTATGTTCTGTAACTGCTTTACCAGAATATTTTGTTCCACAGATGGTCGTTATCTCGAGGGCCATGCTCCGTGTCTTGCGGGGGAGGTATCAGAGCAGTCAGGCCGAGATGCGTCAGGGACATGAAATGTCCACCTACTAGATATGAACCATGCAATACTCATAGGTAAGACCACAGAACTATATAAGACACTAAGTATATAAATAAATCATTAAATAAGTAATCTTTATTTTTCCAAATAGGTAAGCTATATTTTATTTACTATATCTAACGCTCTTATTAATAAACGTGAACTTGTGAATGCTTCGTCATGTTTTCGCGAAAAACATTTTGCGTCAGTGAAAGTGAACCAAAACATTGGTAAAAGAATGAGAAAACTTATACCTATGATGATTAAAATTTACACATCCCTATATATAAAATTCTCGTGTCACGGTGTTAGTTACCAATCTCCACCTAAACGGCTGAACCGATTTGTATGATTTTTTTTGTGTATATTCGCTAGGTCTGAGAATCGAACGACATCTATTTATTTTCCTTTATTTTTCCTTTTTTGTCAATGGCAAAACAATGTTTGCCGGGACAGCTAGTAATATTTAAGGATATTTATGACTAAGAATCATGAAGCAGAAGAATACCTACATACAAAAATTTTAACCTCTACAAACGTGTATTTTTTGTCGAATGTAGATCCTTAAAGCAAAAATAAAGAAATAAAGAAGAAATAAAACTTATTTAACAATCTTAAAGTACCTACATACGCAGTTATATACCTAATAACTAACAATACTTACCTAACTAAAATGTAACATATGGTCGGATATTGAATTAGAACGCAATTCAGCTTTATACTGCTTTCGCAACAAAACAGCGCTCAATTCTGTTACGTCTGTATTATGTACTAGCTTTTTCCCGCGACTTCGTCCGCGTAGAAGTCGAAAATTTGAGTAGATTGGACCAAGGAATTACGTTGTCCCATACAAACTTTGCCCCCCTTTTTCATCCCCTAAGGGGTAGGATTTCGGAAAATCCTTTCTTATCGGATGCCTACGTCACACAAAGAACACACCCTCCAAGTTTCAAGTCTCTACAATCAGCGGTTTAGGCTGTGCGTTGATCCGTCAGTCAGTCAGGACAAAGGATTTTATATGTATTTATGTATAATAAAAGTGAACAAATTATAACGTTATTATATTATAACTAGCTGCGCTCCGCGGTTTCACCCGCGTAACTACCGATCCCGTGGGATAAATCCCGCCTTCCTCGATAAATGGACTGTCCAACACAAAAATAATTTTTCAATTCGAACCAGTAGTTCCTGAGATTAGCGCGTTCAAACAAACAAACAAACAAACTCTTTAGCTTTATAATATACTAGCTGCGCCTTGCGGTTTCACCCGCGTAAGTCCCGATCCCGTGGGAATATCAAAATAAAAAGTATCCTATAGCCTTCCTCGATAAATGGACTATCCAACACAAAAATAATTTTTCAATTCGAACCAGTAGTTCCTGAGATTAGCGCGTTCAAACAAACAAACAAACTCTTCAGCTTTATAATATTAGTATAGACTAGCGACCCGCCCCGGCTTCGCACGGCTATATTATGCATGTATTATACATATAAACCTTCCTCTTGAATCACTCTATCTATTAAAAAAAACCCCCATCAAAATCCGTTCCCTAGTTTTAAAGATTTAAGCAGTCAAAGGGAAATAGGGACAGAAAAAGCGACTTTGTTTTATACTATGTAGTGAAGTATAGATTTAAGTTTATTTATTTAGGGTGTTTGAGTTACGACAGGGGAGATAATTTATGGTTAGGTACAGGTTGCGTAAATTATTTATTTATTGTAAATACTGTTTTTTGTTTTTTTTTTTAAAAGAAACTTGCGTAATGATGATGAAAACACGTATTTGGTAGGCAAGTAATTATTTCTTTAGACTAAAATATTTCTTAATTGAAAGGTCCTATTTTCGGCTCCACCTCAAACAAATTCATAACTTTCGTAACAATAAACAGGTACCTTAGTAATTAAGAGCCGACTTGAATGTTTTCCACAAAACTTAGGTAACCTCAATTAACACCAAAACATTTTTTATTGACGAAAAACCCATTTATGTGAAAGTAAGTATTACGTAATAGCACGTAATAGCTCAATAATAGTTGCAAGAATATTTAAAATCTAGTTTATTATCTAAAACAGAATACCTATGTCTTAGCAAGTTATTAAACCCGTATTTAGATGTTGTAAGCCCTAGTTAATATGTTCGTATTAGTTATATGTTTGTTCAGGGTTTTATATTTAACTTCATAGGTGAACATGTAATATCTAGTTATTTGCGGAACTACGTTATTTAAAATGTGTGTTAGTTGCAATTGCGCCTTAGTTTTCGTAATTTCTTATATATAAAAATAATAAAATAAATAAATATTGCAGGACATTCTACACATCGCCATCTAGCCCCAAACTAAGTAACTAGAGTTGTGTCATGGGTACTAGACAACGGATATACTGCTTATATACTTTTCTTTTGTAAATATATACTTATTATACATAGAAACAACCAGACCACCGACAAATACAATACTTGTCTGAGGCGGGAATGTGTTTGGCAGTCCGGCATGGTGACCATTGTGCCAACTGGGTCGTCATTTCATCTTTACCTTATACTTCTAATACTACGTTTTGATTGTTTGAAATTTCTCTATGGTAAACATTACAAATAAAGGTTACTTTTCCAAGAAAAACATAAATATTTTCCCATTTATTTATAAAACTAGCAGCGCTCCGCGGTTTCACCTGCGTAACTCCCGATCCCGTGGGAATATAAAAATATAAAGTAGCCAATAGCCTTCCTTGATAAATGGACTATCCAATACAAAAATATTTTTTCAATTCGAACCAGTAGTTTCTGAGATTAGGGCGTTCAAACAAACAAACTCTTCAGCTTTATAATATTAGTATAGATGTTGTCTAAAGAGGATCTGTCGCTTTATAAAGTCTGCTAAGCAATAAAATTGCTTTTATGTGGCGGCTTTTCTATTATTAACGACGCAATCAAATGAATCGATGTTAATTATATTCGCATAACAATAAATTCTCTTGAACTAACAAAGTTTATAACCGAGCCATTGATTTGTATACATTTTGTACCTTACAGTAAAATTATATAAGTTGGACAGTGCTTAATCAACTATATATTACTGGGCTAATTTTATATTTTTAACCCCCTATGCAAAAGCGCAAAATTTGACGTGTCTGGCATCGTAGCTCCCGAACGGCTAGACAGATTTTGATCGTTTCTTTTGTTTTAAACTCCAATTGTTCAACAGTTGTGAATTTACGTGGACTTCCGGCGAATGGGAAGAATGCAGTGCAACATGTGGAGGAGATGGTGTTCAAGAGAGACAGCTGTTCTGTGTACCTTCAAATGTCACGTAAGCATTGATCATAATTATCAAAATTAAATACTTAAGCTAGCTTTTGTCCGCGACTTCGTTCACGTAGAAGTCGAAAACCAAGGAATCACATTATCCTATACTAATTTTGCCCCCCTTTTTAAGGGGTAGAATTTCGGAAAATCCTTTCTTATCGAATATCTGCGTCATACAAAGAACACACCCTCCAAGTTTCAGGTCTCTACGATCAGCGGTTCAGGCCGTGCGTTGTTCCGTCAGTCAGTCAGGACAAAGCATTTTATATGTAGTTCATTAAATGTATTAAGGAGACAGTGTACTACCTACTATCACAACTTTTTAATTTACCCCAAGTGAAAGAACTGTTAAAGAAATCTGGAACACACTGATTCGAAATCGATAATCTATCATACTTGCTCCAGTTACTCGCGATTATCTTTTATGTGTCATTTTGACGTCAATATGTATAGGCTGCGGTTCAAATTGGTTGGATGAACAGCTTTTACAGCGCTTATTAACGTAAGCGTACTAAAAAAGATGCATGCATGCGAATATGATATGTTCATCGTTTAAATGTGGGCGGATATATTAGGTCCATTTTGAACCGTATCTGGCAAGTAAGATAGGGTTATTGATTTCGACTCTAAAAAGTTATGGATCAAATCACTATCAGAACTAAAGATTGAGTAATGTCTTAGGCGGTCGGCTGCATAATTTCAGACCCACCGTAGAGTTCTAAAATTTCTATTATTGAAATGATTCAATTCTATTAATTTTTGTTTGATAAAATGAGTTAAAAAATACTAAACGTCAACTAAAGCAGGTGCCTAGAATCTTGCTTGTGTTGAAAACATTGTTATAACAGCCGTTTTGGAGCTCTACGGTGGGTCTCCAATTATGCAGCTGTCCGTACCTATCCTCTTATCATCATCATCATCATCATCATATCAGCCCATACATGTCCACTGCTGGACATAGGCATCCCCCATACGACGCCACAAACAGCGGTCCTGAGCCGCCTCCATTCACCCGCGACCGCCACAATTATCTTCTCGTTATAAATACCACAGAGCCTCAAGACGAAGGTTTTCAACCAATGTGTGATACCCATCCTCTAATTATATTAAATTATAACAACTTGTCATGTCCAGTGCTAGTTCAAGGCGTGACCAGATCCGGTACAGCGTGTCTCCAGCGCTATGCCCTTCCATCAAGCCAGACAGGATACAACCATGCAACAGGATACAGTGCCCTGTCTACTGGAGGGAGATGCCTTGGACACCGGTAACCATTGTTTTAAAAAATCAGCTCACAGAATTTACATAACCTTAAAACTTGAAATTATTTTTCGAATTTCCAAAAATCGTAAAAAAGTTGTTTCTTTAGTTACATAGAAGTGGCCCCTCAACCACTTGCTAATATGATTAATAATAACCCTGTAATATAACTAAGTCACTTCAATTTCTGACCCACTAGGATATGTTCAGAAGGCCAATTCTCGTAAATAACATTGTTCAAATTACATTTCAATATAATTTCGATTGCATTTCGATCACAAATAATACCCTCAAAGTAGCTCAAAACACCCTTAAAGTTAGCTTTTTGTAAAAAAACTGACTTTGAAGGTATCTTTTGCAATCGAAATGCAATCGGGATGATATTGAAATGTAATTTAAACAATATTTTTTACGAGAATTGGCCTTCTGGACCAATAACCTAGAGGACATGATCCTACGAAACCCTTATACGGATTGCATATGTATGAAGTAGTATGAATACAACAGGAACTCAATTGCGGACATTTTGTTTCCATAACAAATATCTGACTCGCTAATGCTCGCTACCTTTATTGGTTGGCAGTCGCTCTTTCGCTTTATGAACCGTAGTCGGTCGTTGAAAATAAAAGTACTTACTTTTTAGAGTTTTTCCTTTCTCTCAGTTTCTAGATTCTGTAGAATTTTTTAAAATTTTGAAATAGAAAAAAATAAGCATTATTTCCAGCCATTTCTCAACTTATCCCGTCTCCGTTTGTCGTTAAAATAATTCACTAATCGTGTCACAAATTTAATTGACCACCTTTTCACCACTGATATATTTAGTCAACTATGAATAACACAAACCTATTTTTTTCCGGTTAGTCTATAATACACAGTTAATAAGTTCTACTGTAAGCACATAATACTGTGACATCACTAACTATATTGTAAAACAAGTGGTTTTTAGTTTCCCTTGAATACGGTCAAAGAAAATTGACTATGTGGTGATAATTTCTTTTGATGGAGCTTATGAGGGGACTTTGATTCATTGGGAGTGTTATAGGCTACTTTGAACCCACGAGGTGATGCTAGTATTTTAGAAAATTGTTTGACCTTACGTATCTTGCTCTATTATGTTGTGGTTAGTATGACAAATATCTCCCTGTATGTTCCAGTGTTCAACGACATGCGGTCGCGGTATATCTCGCCGTCCGTTGGTATGTCCTGCATCGGACGAGGTGCTCTGCGGTCCCAAACCACGCGAGCGTCGCCGTCGGTGTCGTCTCCGGCGGTGTTCCCCCTCCCGCCTCACCATCACCACCTGCCCTCCCAAAGACACCACCCAGTACTGTGAGCTGTTCAATATAGAAGAACTTAAAAGAAACTGTGTAGTTCCACCCTTTAGAAAGTACTGCTGTAACGCGTGTAAGCATGTTGAGAGCATCCAGCGTAGATTGGGTTAAAGTCACGGGCAGGTTTTGCTGCTTTACCATCACCTCGGTCCCTCTAAGACACTTCTAACAATGGTATCTGCCAGTACTGTGAAGCGGTTACCACACTGCGGAAAAAATGCTTAAGCTGATGAATAAAAGCTGACGAAATAAAGATAAACTGTTCGGTTTCTACCTTTATCAACTACTGTTGTGACTCTTGCAGGCATATTGATAGTATCGATTATAGATTTGTTTATAATCATTGAAGGCATTTGCTATTTCAACCTATTAGAAACTTTCGAATGGAGAACCATCCTTCTTTTTTAAAAGTCGGTTAAAAATGAGAAGCTGTATGATAAATAAAATACTGTTGTAACGCTTGTATTCGGCGTTAAGATCAAGTTTTGACACTATGCCATCTCATCTTATCTGTTAAATATTCATGCAACAACTTGATTTGTAAGTATAATCCGCGTGATCTGAGTGTTTCTAAATTTCTGCTTAAGTTTTCCTTTTTATTAAGTCTCTGATCTTACCATAAACTTGGTATAATAATACTCCATTGTCCCGACTTAATGCATTTTTTTCAATTTACAATCACAAGAAACGAAGAACTATTAACATCTGACTGGCGCCTTCCAGACGGTTAATTTGTTGTTTTATATTCATGATGAGCATAGTTTACCCCAGAATACTCTACGAAAATGTCTATTAAACTGAAGACAAATGGACTTAACTGATGCGTCTAACGCCCAAGAACCGTAAAATTAGAAATATAACTCCCATTAGATGAAATAAAATATCCTTATCCAAGTATTCAGAGCTATTTTTTCCTTTCTTTGGATATACCATAATATATTTAAGATAATATAAGCTAATCATTTCACACAATACACTTTGCAATATGTAGTATTTTAGTAGAAATACCTATAGGAGATTCCATGTAACCAGTATTTTATATACCTGTTTGTAATAAATATTATTATTTATATAAGAATTAAATTAAGTTTGAATTTAAGTACCTAATAGATAATTTTGTAATTAGTGCCATAATTTACAATTTGCACCTACATAATAAACGTTTTGTACTAGAATATTTTATTTTAATGTGTTTAACCTAAATTTTGGACACGTTATTTCAGGTACTTATAATAAATATTACAGGACATTCCACACCTCGCCATGTAGCCCCAAGCTAAGTAACTATTAGACTTGTGTTATGGGTGCTAGACAACGGATATACTACTTATATACTTTTTCTTTTGTAAATATATACTTATTATACATAGAAACAACCAGACCACAGACAAATATCTAAGCATAAATACTTGTCTGAGGCGGGAATCGAAACCCTGCGTTTGGCAGTCCGGCATGGTGACCATTGTGCCAACTCGGTCGTCGACCATTTTCCCTCTTTATATACCTATCTATTCTATTTACGTCTAATAAATTGATGGAGCACCTGCATTCATAGAAAAGATGACGTCATGCGCCCCGTTCTGGGAACGCGTCATGTTATTGAGAAGGTAACTATGGCAACGTATTATCGTTGCTGTTGTCACATGATTAAACAAGGACCTGGATTGTAAGGTGGATACAACGCTCCTGATAAGTAAATACTACAAGCTTGACGCGCGTGTGTGCGTGACTAGGCTTGTGTTATGGTGACAAGTGACGAATAGAAGACTTATATATAGAAAAAACAAATACTTAGAGGAAAAAAAGAAAAAATATATATAAGGAAAACAAACAAAAAAACAAAATTTCATCGTTTTCTTATGCCGTAAACCGACTTTACAGATAACCATTTGTGTTTTTTCCTTTAAAACTTTCTCTGTAATTTTCTTTTTATCTACTTTAACGAAAATGTTTAACGTTCCTAGTTACCTATCTATAAATAAGTATACTTAGTTCTATGTATGTAGAGAACTGTGATACAGAATCCCCGATGCAATTCCAATAGCAACTCTAACAATATTTACTCGCTGTTTGAGCAAACTAAAAACCTATCGGTTTGTATAAAGAACGGTATTGAAAGAGCCTCATCGGATTCGAGGATAAAATGCCAATATCACGCAGAAGAGATGATATAGGTACATCTTTTGATTCATAGAAAACGGACCTTTAAAAATATATTAGGGGTGATTCTTATTAGACCGCGCCGTGTCCGGGCCCGGCCGTGTCCGGGCCCGGCCGTGTCCGGAGCGGAGACTGTCCGTGCTTCACGTTTAAGGTCGATCCGCAAACAACAGTGGCGACACGTGCCGTTCAGTAACGTATCCATCAGTGTCAGTGAAAAATGATATTGTAGCATACTTTTTGTACTAGGCTATCCGTACTCGTCAGTGACAGTGACGTTCAGTGATGTCAGGATGCGCTGTCACTGACGAGTATGAATAGCCTATTACAAAAAGTCTCTCGTATCATTTTTAACTGTCACTGATGGATACGTTACTGAACGGCACGTGTCAGAACTGTACCGGTACTGTTGTGTGCGAATCGATCTTTAAATTACACCGGGTTATCAGCCGCCGAGAGGACCGGCTTTATCCGTAAAGTACACGGGCGCCGTACGGGCACGGACGGGACACGGATCATGCACAGTGTAATATAATTTGCTTCATACAAAATATATATAACGTTTCAAATCCGTAGCCCGTCCGGGTCAAGTACACGGCACGCCCCGGGCACGGCCCGGTCTAATGAGAATCATCCCTTAGTAGTCTAATAAATATTATAATTAGTAAGTATCATTTAAGTTTATCTGCTAACTTAAAATATAAATCCTCTTAAAATAGTGCTTCGCTTATAACTAGAAATCTGAATGAAGAATAGGTACCTATTTAATGTTAACTGGGTACATAACGTAGAATGTCAACAGTTTCTTCATCACAGGCAAAATTAACATTTACGAAATCTTAATAAATATGAATAATAAGCTTTTGTATATTTAATTAAAGTCTCATCTATGACAAAACTTTTTGATCTAAAGTATTAATGTCAGAGGAATATAGGCCTTATTCTAAATTTGGATCACATTAAAACTCATAAATTTTATAAAAAAGCATTAGATGCTTAAAAGAGTTTGAAGTTAATCGTGAGTTATGTGTCTGTTGGTAGATAGGTACATAATATACTAACTTAAAAAGTATTCTGGAGGTTACAGAAAAGTTCGTACATAAATGTGCTCAAGTTGATACTAACTTCTCTTACCTTTTTACTTATTGCCTTCGTATTCGGAGCCAGATGTTGTTTGTTAACGAACTTCTTACTTTGGATCTGACTTCTTCGATAGAGTGTGCTCCTTACCTAAACATAAATAACTACCTACCAACTCCTCAACACATACACAGTAGCGTAGCGAGGGGAGGGACCGCCCCGGGCGACTTCATTAGGAGGGCGACAAAATTGGGAAAATAATATTTTGTGCGGTCCCTGGCGGTCAGTCAGACCATTAATTTTTCAAGAAATTAGCTCTTACCTACTCGCTCATATTGAATGTCCCTCCCACCCAATACAGTTGTTGTCAATCATCAAGAGTCGCCCCGTATTCTTACATGAAATAAATATTTTTTGTTCAATTCTTTCATATCATTACGTGTTTTCTCGCCAACACCAACATTATTATTTTTATGACATCAAAAAAGGGCGGCAAAATTGCCAACGTTATTTGTCTGTTATACGTCCTATATCACGGGGCTATGGAGCCCCGGACCTTTGGAAGGCGTGCGTGGAGCCGAAGCCAACACGTTGAGGCCCTTTACAATAACAAGTATAAATAGCAAACAATGGGGTGAATTCTAAACCGGCGATTATCCCTGTCTACACTATAAAGTGCAACCAAGGACAACCTCCGGTTTGGATAAAACTTTTGATAATCTACACAGAGATATGTCAACCAGAGGTAGATACGTCTTTGCAAAATAAAGTTGGCTACATGAACGGAAGGTAATTGACAACCGTTGATTCAGTTGGGTTCCCGACTCCTTTATGATCACCCACAAGACGTCATTTTAATAATTTTCACAGTTTTTCGCGAGATAACATGCCTTTGTGCGTATTCAGGACATGTACAAATTATACTGGAAACACATGAGGCAAAAACATAATCATTTCATTCGTAATTAACAGTGTAATTTATTTAAAATTATTTTTCAACAACAAAATTTTCAACGTGTATTTTAGTTGTTTGCTAGGGGAGAATGGGGTAAAAAAATCTACAAAATTTATTTATAAAAAAAATTGCAGGACAATCCACACATCGCCATTTAGCCCCAAGCTAAGTAACTAGACTTGTGTTATGGGTACTTAGACAACGGATATACTGCTTAAATACTTTTCTTTTGTAAATACATACATAAAAAACATAGAAACAACCAGACCACAGACAAATATCTAAGCATAAATACTTGTTTGAAGCGGGAATCGAACCCGCAACCCTGTGTTTGGCAGTCCGGTAGTCCGGATGACCAATGAGCCAACTGGGTCGTTATTTGTTGGTAATTATTTGTTTCATTATTATTATCTCATTCATTTATTTTTCTTAAATTTAGGTTTTTACAAAAACAAACTGAATACAAAATATATACATCACTATATAAACTTATAAAAAAATTCCATCTAAGCACTTACATACTAGGTACCTAAATAAAATTAAATTTACAAGTCTTAACAATAACGTATAAATTTTGCATATAAAACAGTAAATTATTATAAAAACCTAAACCTAGAAGACCGTCGGCAGCGAAGCAAGGCCCAGGCTACCGATGGTTAGGGCTGCAAAGACAGAAACCTTCTTACGATACGTGCCGTATCCAGAACGACTGCCTTTTGAATCTGATCCTTGACCCAACCATCCAGCGAGAGCCTCTTCAGATGTTGATCAAGGCTCTTCGCTATCAGTCCGTTTGCCGATACAACTATCGGAACAATACTCGTCGAATCAACGTCCCACATGGCGGTAATCTCGTGGGCCAAGTCCAAGTACTTAGTTTCTTTGTTCTTTTCGGCCTTTACGAGATTAACGTCATGTGGAACTGTTATATCGACGAGTATTGCCCGTCGCTCTGACCGGTCTACTATCACGATATCAGGCTTATTGGCGACAATAGTCCTGTCCGTGATGATAGACCGGTCCCAGTAGAGCATGGCACGGCCGTTTTCTAGAACTGGCGCGGGTGCATATTGATAGTATGGCACCTCTTGGTCCACGAGTCCATATTTAAGAGCAAGTTGCTGGTGGATGATCCTAGCTACTAGGTTATGTCTGTGCAAATACTCACCATTGGCAAGATGAGAACAACCGGAAATAATATGCCTGAGTGACTCCCCGGGACGGTGGCATGCCCGACAAATATCGACCGTACCGTCCTTCAGGATATATTTCCGATAGTTGTTCGTCATCATTACCTCGTCGGCAATTGCACAAACAAAACCTTCGGTTTCCCCAAAGAGGTCACCAAAACGTAGCCAGTTCACCGAAGCGAGGAAGTCTACATCGGGATCTGTAAGAGCCCGATAAAACCTCCATTATTATTATTATTTATTAATGCAAAGATTCGTATGTGAGTAGGTATGTAAATGTGTGTGTATCTAAGTACGTATATTATTCCTACACGCATTAACTACTAAACCGATTGCGATGAAAGTTGGTATGTAAGTACTTATTTATTGTAGATGTTGGTTGAAGTAGATAGGCTACTATTCATCCCGATATACTCGCGGAATAGGGCATGACTACGCGGATAAAATGGGGTAGGTACACCTAGGGATTAATATTGTTCATATTCGATTACATTTTACCTAGTGACGGTTTAATGAAACAAAAATGGGTTAAAATAATTAGGACTCAAAGATACGAGGATGATTGGATGCCGAATAGATATTCAAAAACGTGCTCGATGTAATTAAAAATCAATTAGTTTCATTTTAAAATAAGGTACCTAAATGAGTAAAAATTTATTTGTTATATTATTTTATTAAAAATAAATGCTAAGAATAAAAAAGTTTTGACTTTTGAATTTCATTTAACTAATTATTTATTATTTTTATTATTCCTAATACAATTAATTTACACAATCAATTTGGTTTATGTCGAACTTCTGCCTCCCCAAATCTGAAAAATGTTCAGATTAATTGAAAAAATAAACCACCGGTCCACTGATTGCCCCATATCCCCTCAGGTTCTTTCTGACATGCACGATGACGCGCATTCTAATTATAGTGACATCTCTTTCTAACATTGCTCAAGTCCCATTGTCGTGGACATTATAGAAAGAAATAACCTTCTTTTCGTTCAATTTTTTCTAGCATAAATGTAGATTTGTATATGTCATAGTTTGTGTCACATTAAAGTACTGCGAAGTTCGAACATAACCACTCTATACTGTTACATTCTCTCTGAATCTACAGGATAAAACTACTTGAGCTATTGTGATGGGATGGTAGTGGACTATGGATACTATGGCACCTGTCGTAACAATGTCCAATAAACATGAAAATGGCAGGCGGAGACTCGCCAACTCTCAGACTGGGCCACCCTAATTAGCCGAATAAAATACAGCAAGGGGGCAACAGGAACGTGAGTGGCTGGAGGATGGAGAAGCCTCACTGGATTTTAAGTCATCGCTGGTAGTCCGAGCGAGTGGGCCAACTCATCACTGACGTTAGGCATCCATCCTTTGAGCATTTCTGCTTTATTATTTTTATGACATCAAAAGGGCGGCAAATTATGACTCCGCCCCGGGCGACAGTGACTCACGCTACACCACTGCACATATGCACATGCACTGCACATGGTATAACAAAATTCTAATAAATGTCTATTCTATTCTATTCTATTCAAAATCATGAAATACTTGAAGAGAGGTTTTACAAAAGTTGATAAAAAATACTAGAATTTAAAAGATTCCATATGACCAATTTGATTTCATAAATAAATCAATGAAAAGTAGACATATATCATCCTATTTCATTTCGAACAAACAACATTTCTCGCTAATACAAAAGAAATATTCGACATTCAACAAAACAAAAATAACACCACCTACAAATCGCTGAAAAGGAAAAAGAGCTCTTTTATTTTCCGACCAAAACCGTCCATCCGTAAAATTAATGAAATCAACTAATTGGAAAAGGTTACGTAGGTACCTAACCTAGTATATTATTCCGGTACAAGCAATGAGACATGGGGCTATTTTCTGTTTGAAAGAGTCCGGAGTCCGGACCTATCGAATAGCAATCAAATAGAAATAATACGGACTGGATTGAGGACATCTATTCATTGAAATCAATCCGGACAGGCTTTGTTTTCATATTGTTTGGAGGCACGTTGGGATTGTATTGAAAAACTGTCATGGCTTTATCTGCAATAAGCATAAAAAATATGAATGCAATATTAAGCGATTTAAGTGCTATATTTATCGTGAAAAATATTGCTTTTAATTGAATTGAATTTCTTGTGATTGAGTCTCTGTGAGAACTCAATACTAAGTAGAGACATAAAATAAAGTTATACTTACCTATATAAGTACCTGCAGGTAAAAAAGGCCATCTGCCGCCTTAATTAAAAACTAAATAAGTATTTCGTAAAATCACCGAAAACTACTTAAAAATAGGTCATTAGATCTTCTTCTTCTTCTCGTATAGTGCGTGTGGCTCACCTATTGTTAGATTTTTCGCCTTAAGGCATCTAACTTGACCTAACGACTGCTAACGAGGTAGCAACCGGGACCAACGGCTTAACGTGCCTTCCGAAGCACGGAGGGGCTCACGAAAACACATTTTTGCCACACTACTAATTGGCCACCCATCGAAGTAATAACCGTGCCAGGCGTCGCTTAACCCGTACGATAAGCGAGCGTCGCGTCGCTTAGCTGTGACTGTGAACCTCCTCGGACATATTTGCTTTATTGTAAATCTGAAATAAAAATCATTTGTAATAAACAAATGAATTTTTTTTCAGATTCTTGTTATTTTGTCAAAGTTTTAAAAAACCCTTTTAGCCCTAATACCCTCAGGTCCTTAATACTTTTGCAGACGGTTCCACATCAATTAGGTTTTTTGACCGTAACTAAAACCAGAATTTTGGTCGATCACTACAGATAGTATGAGTATATAGGTCAACCACAATCGGCAGGAACGTTCAAATTGATTTGTGGTAGTCGGAGGTCAAACCTAACACAATAAGTAGGTCAGAATCACAGATTTATTAGTTTCATGTTATCATGATTGTTGTCTATAGGTATTGGTCTATTCTCATATAATGGGGAAAGATTTTTTGTTATTTTGTTTGTACTGGTGGACTGATTTTGATGAAACTTGGTATGAGGATACATTGATTCATTAGTAATAAATAACACATGCTACTTTTCATCCCGATATTCTTAAGAAATCAGGAGTTACGCGGGTGAAACCTCGGAGCGCTGCCAGTCACTACATAGTATAAAACAAAGTCGCTTTCTCTGTCCCTATATCCCTTTGTATGCTTAAATCTTTAAAACTACGCAACGGATTTTGATGCGCTTTTTTTAATGGATAGAGTGATTCAAGAGGAAGGTTTATACATGCATAATATAGCCGTGCGAAGCCGGGGCGGGTCACTAGTAAAATATAAGACAAACTTTTTGATTCAAACAATCTTTGAATTAATAACAAATATTAATGTCAGAAACTTATTTACAAGTCAAATTATAATAATACGAAAATATACGCAACGCGTGAATCTGCGAGACGAGACAGAAACTTTACGAGGTTTGAATAAGATAACACTTTGATCCAATGACGGTGGTGATAAGACAAAGGTTTGGAACCGATTTGAATATGAAATCGAATGGATTCCGAGGATACGGAAGAAATGTTGGTAGATTTCTACCGCTTTATTTGCAAATCAAACAGATGAATGAATTCTTTTTAGCGGCGAGTACTTTATGAGGAAAGGCTACCGAGACGCTCTCTCCATACAAACGTTATCGACTGTTTCCTCCCTGGATAATGACACTATAGCAAATTATTTTTGTAGCATAAAACTTATAACTGCCATGACCTTAGTATAATGTAAAAAAAAAATTGTTTATTTAACTCTTTTCTATGATAATTAGAAAATGAAAAAACCAAGATATAGGGGCATAGTCAGAGTGCCGGTACCCTTTCCTTTTAAGTAGGTAGTAGTAGATAGATACTGATGGCGAATGATGACTATCCGTCATCGCATAAAATAAATAAAAATAAATAAATATTGCAGGACATTCCACACATCGCCATCTAGCCCCAAGCTAAGTAACCAGACTTGTGTTGTGGGTGCTAGACAATGGATAATATACTACTTAAGTATATACTTTTCTTTTGTAAATATATACTTCACTACATAGTATAAAATAAAGTCAATTTTCGCCGTCCCTATGTCCCTTTGTATGCTTAGATCTTTAAAACTACGCAACGGATTTTGATGCGGTTTTTAATCGATAGAGTGATTCAAGAGGAAGGTTTATATGTAGGTATAATACATGCATAATATAGCCGTGCGAAGCCGGAGCGGGTCGCTCGTATATTAATAAAAATGAAAAGACTGGTACATATAGGTAAGTAGATGTGTAGAGAAATTAAACTGTACTTAATAACGACAAAGAGTTAACTATAATATTAATAATAATTAATTAATAATTATAGTTAAATCATCTGTTATAAGTCACTAAATAGGTTATAAAACGAGCTCGAGTTTTCTACCCACTTGTTAAATCAGAACTGTTACCCGTCTAAATCAATACCTAGCTGCGAACACCTGCTCTCGTTTAGAAACAGTTTTACGGGATAACTTAAGCCATACACATTTTTCTACTCAACTTTAAAAGCTGTGCAGCAGCGTAAGGTTTCAAAGATAATCTAGTAGAGCTCAGTAAAAAGATTTTTCACACGGTGGCTCCAGGTTACTTACTTAAAGTACAGTAGTACAATACTTACTACAATCAGACATTTATACTTTAAATATTATATACTAGCTGTTGCCCGCGACTTCGTACGTGTGGTAGTTTTGTTTTTTATACTAAAACCTTCCTCTTCAATCAATCTATCTAATTAAAAACCGCATCAAAATCCGTTGCGTAGTTTTAAAGATTTAAGCATACATAGCGATATAGGGACATAGGGACAGAGAAAGCGACTTTGTTTTGTACTATGTAGTGATATTTTGTACTAACTTTTTCCCGCGACTTCGTACGGGTGATAGTTATGTTTTTTATGGTAAAACCTTCCTTTCTAATCTCTCTACATATTAAAAAACCGCATCAAAATCCGTTGCGTAGTTTTAAGCATACTTAAGGACAGACAGCGGGAAGCGACTTTGTTTTCTACTAGTGATAGTGATTAAAGTTTCGTTCCTACCTATACTATTAATTTTAAACATAATTGTCTACAGATATTTTACGTTTATAAATACAAATCGAGTGTGAGCATCGTGCCGGAGCCCAGTGAAGTAACACTGAATCTTTACGTAGTAGGTAATGTAGTTGAACTAACCGCTTCATAGCTGACCTTCGCCGATGTCTACTCACCATGAATTGTGCCGATACACCACGACTAACACGATAGAACACCAGCTGTTTGGAAATAATTATAATAATATTTGGCCTTTGTATTTTATAGTGCAGACAGAGATAATCGCCGGTTTGGTCCAATACTTGTTATTGTAAAGGGCCTCTATGTGTTGGCTTCGGCTCCGCGCACGCCTTCCAATGGTCCGGGGCTCCATAGCCCCGTGATATGGGACACGTAACAGACAATATTTAGCCATTAAATCTAATCCAGAAGAATTATACAGCGCACTGCCAGCAACTTCAATCCATGCTATACAAGGCGCTATAGTGCCTAAGACATGGATTAGTTGTAGAAGGCTGGTCTACCACCTTTACCAACCTTTCCGATTAATCGACCGTGTGCAGAAGAAATAACTCGTCAATATGTTTGGAGACAACAAGCCGCGGGTTTCATCAAGATGTTTTTCTTCACCGTAAGAGCAATTTTAATCAGCGCATATACATTTTGCACGACGGCAACGGCCCGGAATCAAACCCACAACTTTCGGAATTCAATTCGATGTATCTACCACTAGGATAACAACGCCCTGTTTGGCAAATGACACAAGTTTAAAAGATTGCAGTGTTTGACTTGAGAAGCAAAGAGAATAAATAATTAGAGTCATCCGTGTTAGCATCACACATAATATTTCACTCAAATTTTATCCTAATATCTACTCTCGACTCTCGGCCAAGAATCAACAAGTTTTATGATACAAGCCTGTTAATACTCTTAGTGCCACACAAAGAACTGCGTCATTTTCCCTTCCATATTATTTTTGAAGACTAAGAAACTCCAATTATTATTTTCTTTCAGAGAGTTAGGATGTTCCAAATCAAATAGAATACTAACAGTGTGTATATCAAATGTACAAAAAAAAACGGAACAGATGGAACCTTAAAAAGATCCAATAAACCTTAGGTATGTGAAATCCACAATTGAAATACATTGGTAAGAAATATATTCCACAAATCGTCTGGAACCCTTAGCTGGAACCTCACCATTATTCAAGGCAGTAGGCATCGTCTAACAAGACAGTCGAGAGTGGTTGAGGCAACTTGCCCTTTATAGAGTATAACTGACAGGGGTCTGTAACGACATTACAGTTCAAACGGCCACGACAAAATAAAGTTAGACGCGATTTCGCTGTCTATTCGGTGGAATAAGTGAATTTACACCGTTAGAAATTAACTTTAAAGTAGTTAGTTGATGCCTTTTGAAGTTCTAAAGCTTGTTATCGGTGTATAAAATAATGACTATCTAGTTAGAACTCTTTTACATTCATCTGTTTTTTTCTGTACCTCGAAACATCGACATCATTAATATCTTATTTGATCGAAGCCTCAAAAGGTAAAAAATGTACCCTTATAAGATCACTTTCTTCTGTCTGTATGTCTGTCACCATCGATTTTCTCAGGAAAGGGTGAACCTAGTTGAAATTCATACCAGATACTGAGATCTATGGTCCATAGTTGAATTATTATGGATGTACGAAATGCCACGTAATTTTAAAATAAGTATATCACCACATATTCGCCTGGTGTTTTAGTTAAGTTCAATCGTTCTAGTAATAAAGTGACAATAATAGAAGCTGCAAACTGAAGCTCACAAGAAGTAATTACAACAATGTATACACTTACACACCTCTCATATAGCTACACTACTATCTATAGTGTCTCGGTGTAAGTGAATATGACCGTGAACGATGAGAGCTCTTTGTCATCGGAGGCCTTATTGTCTAGTAGGTAGGTAAGTACATATATTGTCTATTTTAGGAGAAATGGGTAAATCTCGCTGCACACGTGACGGGATTGTTCCCGCGCCAGACGGAACGTGACAATTTCTTGACAGCGAGCGTTTTCCCTAAGAGGAAAGGGTACCAGGGGCTCTCTCCATTCAAACTATTACAAACGTAGTCGACTGTTTTCTCCCTGGATAATGATACTAGAGCAAATATTTTTGGTGCATAAAACTTATAAACCAAGCCCCTATTTATTGTCTTTTTAATTTTTTAATTGTTTTAATCTTAATTTCTATGATAATTAGAAAATTAAAAAAAAAAATATATAGGGGCATAGTCATGGCATTTATACGTTTTATGGCACAAAAATATTTGTGCTAGTGTCATTATCCAGAGAGGAAACAGTCGACTACGTTTGTATGGAGAGACCGCAGGTACCCTTTCACCTTACATAGATAATAAAATATGTACTTACCTACCTATTACCTACCTACCTACCACAATTTTTTGACAGCGTTTCATATAAAAATATCACATATTTTTATATGAAACACTGTCAAGAAATTGTCACGTTCCGTCCGGCACCGGAAAGTCACGTTACGTATGTTTAAAGCCCACGAACACTTTGTGAAGAATGCACGTCACGTCCTTTTCCCGTCCGAGGTTTTATCCTTTTACATAATGTAGCGACCTTAAGGCAGTTGATTTACACAAATGTTTCACGTTAATTTCATGAGGGTCACGTTGAATTTTTTAATCTCAAATGTTAAAAAGTAGGTTACCTTTAAATAAATAAAATGTCTCAACTTGAGTAAATTCCTATTAAATTCCGATTTGAATTTATATGATATTGCAGAGATATTGGTAATAGAACTCCGGCAGTCGGACCACGACCAATAAACGGTAAAGAATACCCTTTAGTAGGAATGAGGTCATCTCTAATTTTAGCTTGATTGTTATCAACTTTCTCTTCAGGGTGCATTTAGCTTTCACCAAGTTTATGAAATGGATTAACTCGACGTGATAGATAAATATTTAAAAAGTATTTTTAGGTTAGAAGTTACCGCTATCACTACATAGTATAAAACAAAGTCGCTTTTTCTGTCCCTATTTCCCTTTGTATGCTTAGATCTTTAAAACTACGCAACGGATTTTGATGCGGTTTTTTTTAATAGGTAGAGTGATTCAAGAGAAAGGTTTATATGTATAATACATGCATAATATAGCCGTGCGAAGCCGGGGCGGGTCGCTAGTTTAAGATATTATAAACTTAAGATCGGTCGTATTTTATAAAGTCTGCCATCGTAAAATATGAAATATCATAACCTATTAAGTATATTTAAAAGTGAAATATTATGATAACAAATATTACTTTGTTATTCCAAATTATAAACATAGTAGGTCTAGGTACTAATGTTTGTGGAGTGTGTAGTCTGCGAAGTTTAGATCGATAAGCATTGTAAATTAGATCTGAACAGTGTTGGGCATAATCTGATTCAAATCGAATTAGTTAAGGAATCTCCCAAAGGGATCATTTAATTTTGTGTTGTTTTAAGATTATGTGTTATATAAATAGTTGAATTCATTCCCAATTTATCAGAATTAAAAGCACAACTAAACAAAATTCTTCTTAAACTACTTATCACTACATAGTATAAAACAAAATCGCTTTCTTTGTCCCTATGTCCCTATACCCCTTTGTATGCTTAAATCTTTAAAACTACGCAACGGATTTCGATGCGGCTTTTTTTTATAAATAGAGTGATTCAAGAGGAAGGTTTATATGTATAATACATGCCTAATATAGCCGTGCGAAGCCGGGGCGGGTCGCTAGTTGTTGAATAAAGTCTCAATATATCAGAATTAAAAGCTCAACTAAACTAAAATTCTTCTAAAACTTTTTTTTTACACGATAATAAACATTCATTCTATAAACACGGGTCGCGATCGCGTAACTACTTGTTATTTAAAAAAAAATTACCCGTCATTTTAATCGTACACTGATCGTGATTCCCCGACCCCTGTTTGTGTGTGTGTCTTCCCGTGACCATGATCAGTGCTACTTTATCGAAACGTCCGGTCAATATTGAAAATAAGTAGTTTAGACGTTATGAGGGCACAGACAAACATACAAACACACACCGCGGTCAAAAACATAACCCTCATTTTGTCGTAGTCAGGTGATTAATGAATTGTTTTAATGGGACACGTGCAACGTTTTTTAGCGAATTTTTCTTGTATAAAATGGCTTTGGGAAGGATTGATGATTATTTTTTATTGTATACAGGGTTATTGGAAATTATACTAGCAAGCCGTTGAGGGCTACTTCAGTGCACCTAAACAAACAACATTTGTTCTACTTGTTCTTTTTTTGAAATATTGAGGTTAGGTTTACCTGAAAATCAGCTGTTCCTTACACGGAGAATTCATTGACCTTAAAATTTTACTTTTTTTTTTAAGTTTCATGTACGGTTATTGGTCTAAATGACCTTTGTTTTAAAAAATCAGCTGTTTTTCGAATTTACATAACCTCAAAATTTTCATTTTTTTTACGAATTTCCAAAAGTCGTAGAACAAAAGTTGTTTGTTATGGTGCACAGAAGTAGCCCTCAACGGCTTGCTAGTATAATTTCCAATAACCCTGTATAGCTAGACTATAGACTTCCACTCGTGACTACTATAAACAATAACAGAAGCAATACTGGCAATACATATCAACACATCGTATTATTTCATGTATCCGCAACAACTGACAGTCAGACATCAATCTACAAAACGTTTTATCTATACAGAAATAATGTTATTGGAAATAGTTTTTGATGATTATAATATATAGGATAGCACGATATTATATTTATTGTACCTACCTGATCAAGAAGAACGACATGTCAAGTATTCGATGGGTAATATTCCTTTAAAAAAAGTTATATAGGTACTTAAGTTGCCCACGAAAAATAAATGTTATTCTTACAAAGGGTCCTCTAAAATTACATAGCAAAACAATAAAAACGGTGGCTGGCATTTATAGCCCTAGAAAATGTCGGCTGAAAAATGTTCATTGTGTTCTTATATTTAATGTAATGGAAAAATTTATGTTCCAAAAACTGGGATTAATTTCGAGTGTCCTTGAATCTTTGTGCTTATCTACAAATTATTTACTATAACATGCTATAGCATCATCTCTAATACAGTAAAAAAAAATGTTAAAATACTACATTTACTATGCTTAAAATTATAATTTTAGATTTAAAAAAAAATTGCTATAATTGTTATTTGATAAGTATATACCTACCTAGTTTTGAAATTATTTTCGAAATGCAAGTAAATTATCTGAATAGTTGGTCCAGGGTAAGTTTATGGGGCGAGCAATAAAATTATCGAATTTAACAATCGAATTTGATTATAGAACTACAAAATATAAATGAATACCTACTGAGTATTCAAAAACAAACTGTTAAATATTAAATGATAATTTTCCTGCAGGGATTCTCGATCAACAGGTTTTGTTTGCAGAGTGCCGATCCGGGACCATTGTCGGGTTTAACTCGGATCAATAGTCGTATACTATATTACTTCATTTTACTTTGTTATATTTATAATTGATCTATAAAATTAATGATTGTGACTGACTGACTGCCATATGAACGCAAATCTCAAACCGATGGGATGTATCCCAGTATTGAAAATATAAAATTGGATCCATGGAAATACAAAATTGAAAAAGTGGGACAAGCGTTTTTTCTAAATTAGGGTGAGCGCACACCTAGCCGCACCGCACGCGCCGCAGTCGCCGCAGCGCAGGAAATCCCCAAGGCCGATGCTGATGACGTCACCAGCCGGAGCCGCGCGCATACAAACTGTGCTGCGGCGCGTGCGGTGCGGGTAGGTGCGCTCACCATTATATTCCATTATTTTTCTTACGGCAAAAAAAACGCAGTTGTGTTATTTGAGAATCTGCTTCCACTATAATATTTATGACGGCCATGGGTACAGCCGGGTTAAAAAAAAATCTCCCTCTATTCAAAGGAAAACTAGCGGTATTTTTGTCGCTAGCAATGGAAATAGTGGGATACACCCAACCTATAGACGGATCAAGCTAAAAAAAATTTAAACGTACTTAGGTTAAGCATCCGTTAAGAAATCTTTTGGAAATTCAACCCCGACGTAAACAAAGTTGACGTAAAAGCTAGCTTTTTATAGTAAGGACAGTAAATTTTAACTGCGGAATGAAGACTTATAAAATCCGATGTTTCCGATGATAAAAGCCATCCCGCATCTACCTTTATCCGAGGATTCTATCCGAGGAACCTACTAAGACTAAAGTGTAGTGTCCTGGAAGTGCTACTAACATAGTTTTAAGTTATCTATTAACACTTTCAATTTATACTATAAAATATGTATGTTAGTCTATAAGGTATGTATCTATGGGCCTTCGTAGCCTGAAATAAATGATTTATTATTATTATTATACTCAAGTTGCACCACAAGTAGGTAGGTGGTTACCTACCTACTTGTGGTGCAACTTGAGATGACGTAAAAGCTAGCTTTTTATAGTAAGGACAGTAAATTTTAACTGCGGAATGAAGACTTATAAAATCCGATGTTTCCGATGATAAAAGCCATCCCGCATCTACCTTTATCCGAGGATTCTATCCGAGGAACCTACTAAGACTAAAGTGTAGTGTCCTGGAAGTGCTACTAACATAGTTTTAAGTTATCTATTAACACTTTCAATTTATACTATAAAATATGTATGTTAGTCTATAAGGTATGTATCTATGGGCCTTCGTAGCCTGAAATAAATGATTTATTATTATTATTATACTCAAGTTGCACCACAAGTAGGTAGGTGGTTACCTACCTACTTGTGGTGCAATGACCATAAACCAAACGCTAGCCAGACAAAATTTAATAATATTGGGCGTCCATTTTCCTGCCCTCACAAGGATTAATATTGAAGTAATATAACGAAAGCGCCAGCACAATGCCATAAGTAATATTGCAATAAAATCCAGGGTTCGTTTTCTCCGGTCGTATGTCCATAAATTTCACTCAAGCAATATTCTGTGCTCTGTAACGACGATACATTTTCAGATCACGTTTCTAGACGAATATGACGGTCATGTGATTCCATTAACTTTTTGTGTGAACTAAATACATATAGGGGTTCAAAGTGAAAGCGATTTATTGATATACCTACCTACTTGTTGAAGCCCGGATGCGAACTCATGTAAATTAATTTAATGAAAATCCTCTTTTATTTAATCTTAAATTAAATAATAAAAACCTAAAGTAATTAAAAAGTCTACCTACTTACATTTCATTAAAATTAAATTCCAAATTGGGGTCTCTAGGATGTTTGCCCTAAAGGCTGACCTCGTTGGATGGCGTATCCGCTGTCTGAGATACTAGTCAGCCTTTTGGTCACCCGAAGCTAAAACTAGTAAATTATAAATTAAATTAAATTCGAATAATAGTTATAGTATATCAATAATAATAACTAACTACCTACTAAAGCTAATCTCTGCCGGAATTCAATAAGTAGGTATGTTGATTTTATTACCATCCTCCTCCTAGAATCCAATTCAGCCCTTCGTCTCAAGCCAAAGATTTTTGTATTAGTAGGTAATTGAAATTCTTTCGAGTAGCACTAAAAATAGAACGTTATTATGTAGTTAAATAGAATAGAAACGGTTATTTATAAACAATCCTAACTAGTAGTTCGCACCTCAGTTCCTAACAGTACTGAGACCTCACGAGTTTTTTTCAGCTTTTATTATATTTCAGCGTAAAGTACTAAAATGTATAATATGACGACGAAAGACTCCAAATACGACAGGTCTATCTTATTTGAATGATAGGTGCCTAGTATCGCTATTATCTGACATTGGATGATTTAGAGAATCCAAACACGATAGGCATAACTTGTTGTTGTTGTTGTTAACTTGTTGTTGTTGTTAAGTTCTAAAAGCATAGGTCCAGCTCAATCATCACACCCTGGACATCCGTTGACTCTTTATTTTTACTCAAGACATTTTTAATGTGTCCAACATAATATCCAGAAGATAGTAATTCCTTTCCTTCCTTCCATAAGTATCTACTTATCATAATATTACGTAAGAGGAAACGAGAAGACAAGCTCGAGAACGAGAATATATTAGAGAAGTTTGAGACCAATATGTCCTGTAATAAGTCCCTAAACTAAAATATAACAAATCAATAAAAATTATAAAAAAATTAGTCACAAATTTAATAATTATCAGAGTCTCTAGATCGGCTAAAACCGAAAATTCCTACTATTTGATACTATCCACCACTATTATTGTAAAACAGCCCATGATTATTGAATAAATAATTATAGGAAATGAAGCAAAGATAGTTCGGACGATTTGGGGTAAAGTAATAAATTTATATAAATTTAAATAAATTTGGATTAAGAATATTGTAAATAGTAAGCGTGTTACATTGTGATGCTACACCTTCATTATTTTTCTTTTGCAATCACAATATAACACGCTTACTATTTAAGTATAATATTCTTATTCCAAATTTATTAAATTTTATTTTCTACTTTAGTTGGATTTTTTTATCAAAGCGTGTTTTTTTTAGTTTTTTAAACTATTAATTTATTTTATACTTTTTGGTCTTTGATAACGAAATATGTTAGATTAGACCCTGGTTACCATTGAAAGACAAACTACTCGTCAAGACGATTCTAACGAGCCTGAACTCGACGGGGTTGTGTCGTTTTATTGTGAAGTTCCTATGACCACCTTCCAGTTCCATCATCAGACCCTGGTTACCATTGAGAGACAAACTACTCGTCATGACGATTCTAACGAGCCCAAACTCGATGAGGTTGTGCCGTTTCATTGCGAAGTTCCTATAACCACCTTCCAGTTCCATCATCAGACCCTGGTTACCATTGAAAGACAAACTACTCGTCAATACGATTCTAACGAGCCCAAACTCAATGGGGCTGTGTCGTTTCATTGCGAAGTTCCTATGACCACCTTCCAGTTCCATCATCAGACCCTGGTTACCATTGAAAGACAAACTACTCGTCAAAACGATTCTAACGAGCCCAAACTCGATGGGGTTGTGTCTTTTCATTGCGAAGTTCCTATGACCACCTTCCAGTTCTATCATCAGACCCTGGTTACCATTGAAAGACAAACTACTCGTCAATACGATTCTAACGAGCCCAAATTCGATGGGGTTGTGTCGTTGCATTGCGAAGTTCCTATGACCACCTTCCAGTTCCATCATCAGACCCTGGTTACCACTGAAAGACAAACTACTCGTCAAGACGATTCTAACGAGCCCAAACTCGATGAGGTTGTGTCGTTTTATTGCGAAGTTCCTATGACCACCTTCCAGTTCCATCATCAGACCCTGGTTACCATTGAAAGACAAACTACTCGTCAAGGCAATTCTTGACGAGTAGTTTTAATGAATGAACTATGAAGTATGGATAATGAGATAACTCCTGCTCTTTCATCAGATCAGCTCTATCATCAGATCAGTTCCATGGTACCATATTATTGTCATCGAAGTTACGCCCTTTCATTTGATACCCCACTCGGATATATTTGCCCTATAGTTTGTGTGCCATATAGTTAGATCCCCTTTTGGACCCCTATCTCCGTAACCCCCTGACCGATCCTGCTCATGTTCGAACTTAAAAAATCTATGGACCTCAACTACTTGTATACCAAAAATCATGAAGATCAGAGCAACGGTACTCAAGTTATCGTCGAACAAACATACAAACATACGAGCGACCGACCCTTCTCAACACTAGACCTCTCTCGCTTCGCTCGTTCGGTCAATTACTAATTCTGGAAAATAGTGAGCGCTATTTAACGACCGTTTTTTAATGGGGTGAAAAACGTTCTTAATAATAATTTAATTCATTATTCAATGAAATATCTTTGGTATAGTTATCACGTTTTTTAACTTCTGTTATTATTATTTTTAAACTCATCGTACCTACCTAAATAATACGTAAATAATCATCTAGTCACAAACTGATGTGATGACGCCAAATACACCATTCAACACATTTTTATTTCGATTATGGATGATGTGCCTAAAATCTCGCTCAAAATAAACGTTTCTTGAACAATGGATCATCAACAAATCGAAAGAAAACACGGAACTCACAAAGTGCGAAGCAACAAGTTGAAAATAAATGTTCGCTGCCGACACTAACCTCTTAGATAAGCAAGTAGGTATTTCAACTGTATATAGCTAGCTACGAATAAGTACTTAATAATTGAATATAGAGATATCAGAAAGTGATATCTTCTGTCTGTATACATGACAAATCCTGACTCAGAGTGGTGTCGTATAATGATGTTGAGGTCCTAATATCTCGACAACATCTCTGAGTAATGCAGAAAGTAGAGCTTCTTCACTAAAAAGTAGAGCAAACATTACAAATTTTATTTACTTACTTATTATTAAAACTTTGCTCAATGTAAATTTGAAGATAATCTAATCCCTTTTGAAAACAGATTACCTAGTTGCCCCTTGCCTCTATCTACAAAATAAACAAATATTCTAACAAAACATATTGATCAAATCGAATGTTGACAGAGCGTCGCGCCGCGTCGCACATCGAAAGGTCCGTGAAAACATCAAGAGATGCATCAGAAAGTTTGTAGTGTAGATTGAAGGGCGGGCGCGGGTCCGGGAGAGGCTGCCGCCCGCCCAGTGGCAGCTCGACCGCCGAACCGAGCGCACGCCGCGCCGCGCACACCTCGCAACCCGCCGGTACGCGACACTAACACACGCATGCAACCCCCCCCCCCTCGCCCTCCAAACGACCCCTCTAGCCAACCCCCCCCACCTCAGTCAACTTCCCCCCCCCTTCCCGCCATTCCGGGCCTGACGTCCCGACCCTGCGCCCTGCGACCTCCAGGTGGATACTCATTGTGCTGATTTGTTCCCAAAACTTTAATTAAAATGAAATGATGGTGTGGTGGGCAATTAAAATATATGCTAAGTTTTTACAATTAGCAACGAAAATGTAACGTTCTTTTCAATTTTGCGTCTCTACACCATACCTAATTTTTCAACTTTTGCGCCCCTGCGCAACAGACATACGTTACATTTCAATTCTTAACTGGGTCACTTAACATGAACTAAACTTTTTTTCTAACCCGTCACGCAGATATAACTTGACCTTATTACTTAATGGTCTGTCTAATACGCAATAAGCATCCATCATATCTCCATCTGATGGGTTCCTGAACTAAGTTTTCACATTGTTTTCTTCGTAAACTGTCTCATTAGCTTGTGGATTAATTGCCTGTTTTACAAAAGTTCACCCGAGGACTTTACGATTTCATCGAAGTTCACAGACTGTAACAATATTTACTTAAGATACTTGGCGTTAATTGCTTCTCTAAGATCTAAACCATTAAGTTTAATGGAGAAAACCGTTAATAAAACCCGCCGTAAATGGATATAACTACATCTATTAATCTCTGATCGACACTTAAAGAGCTCTGACACCATTAGTGGGGAATAAAAGTGTTACAGCTTTCATCTGCTCAACCCGGGCAAACTACATTTCAGTATAAATGACTCTCCTTTACATAACAAACTTTACTCCATGATTAAATTGAAAATATATTCTTTTAACTTAAACATATTTTGAATATGGATTGATATGGATGAAACTGGATTTCGCGATCTCCAGAAGCTAGTAGCCGAACTCACTGATAAACTTGGATTAATTGAAGTCAAACTAAACGATCAAACAGTGATTATGTGCAAGCAAGTGGAGGTGATTAATCAACTAAAATTAAAAATTGAAGAGGGTAAGCAACCAACCGCCCCAAAAACGGTACCTACACAAACATCAGCTGTGAATCAAGTAAGTGTAGTTGCGCCACCAGCGCCGCAGCGCTCGATCAGGCTAGCAAAGCAAATTGCCACAGCAAACATCACGGCAAAGTCAAGCGCTGCAGCGGATAAGAAAAAACGCACTACCACCGTGAGAGCGAGACAGTCTAACATCGGCGCGTCCCCTAGGTGCGACGGAGCGCAAACATGCAACGACACTGGAACTCGCGCGCCAACAGCTGATAACCAGATTGTGGCCACTACACCGGCGATAATGACAAAACAACCAACTCAAGCTGTAGATTGCGAGACTGACGAGACGGGTGACCAAATTCTTAATGACTGGACGGAAGTCCGCAAACGTAAAAAACTACGGGTCGTGACGGGGTCCGGACAAAAATTCGACGAGCTCCAAGTTGCGGAACGAGTAAGACATATTCAAGCGTGGTCTTTTAAACCGGACACTACCGAGGCTAGCGTTTTAAACCATCTAAACATAATAGCTAGCAGCAAACTATACACAGTTGAAAAACGTGCAATAAGGACAGAGTCACACGCTGTATTTATAATTGGCTTCCCGGATAGTTTTTACGAAAAACTATGCAAGCCAAGTTCGTGGCCACAAGGCATAAAAATATCAGACTGGTTTCTCAAGCGTCCCCGTCACAACGGGCGGGGTGCAGTCAGCGAGAGCGATCCCGACCAGCCGAACGTCAACATCGGAATGCGATAAGATAACGATCTGTCATCAGAATATTCGTTCAATTAATAAAAAAACAGGTAGACTCGAAATATTGTTAGGAAGTGAACTGAAATGCGATGTTCTTGCGATTACGGAACATCATCAATCGGACAGTAATCTTAAGTGTTGTACTATTGACGGTTATAATTTAGTGTCGAGTTATTGTCGCAAGTATCATGAGGACGGAGGGTCATGTATTTATGTAAAAGATTGCATTAGGTGCGTCGAAAATGTAGGTGTTGCGGCACTTTCGACCGAATTATATTGCGAGGTATCGGCGATAGATTTGATTGATTATAGTCTAAGCATAATATGTATATATAGGACAAATCAAGTCAGTGTGCACGAGTTCCTGGTTCACTTCGAAAGATTGCTCGATAACATAGCTTGTTTATGTGGTACTTATGTAGTAGTCGGCGATTGCAATATCGATTGGATCGTAAGAAATTCTGAACGTAAAAAACTGTTTGATTTACTGGCCACCCATGGGATGACTAACTTGGTTGACTTTCCTACTAGGAAGTGTAAGACCACAGCCACATCGTTAGATCACGTTTACACAAATTCACCGTGCAGTCCACTAGGAACACAACCGGTTGTGACGAATCTCAGCGATCACATGGCAGTCCGAGCGGTATTTACTGCTGCCCGCCGTACTCAAGTAAACCGCACCCGTCTGGTCAGGGATATGTCAGATATAAACAAACATAATTTCATAGTTGCTCTAGACAGTGTCGACTGGCCTCAAATTTTCAATAATAACCAGTGCGCGGAGTCTTTTTCCCTCGCGTTGATAAAGATTATTTGTGGTAAATATGAAACCTGTTTTCCCTTGAAGAGAGTAAATAATCGCAGACGTGGCTCAGCATGGATAACATCTGAGATCGACAATTTAAAATATTTTATTTTAGATCTAATTAAATTAAGTTATTCGTTTCCTGACATTATTTCAATTAATTTATTGATAGATAATTTAAATAAACAAATTGATAGTTTAATAAATAAATCAAAATCTAATTCTTACTCAAATATGATTGATAATAGTAAAAATAAGTCAAAGGCGATGTGGAAAATTGTAAATAAAGAGCGAGGGAAGGATAACTCCCCACGTCTCAATTTTGCTGACATTATAGTAGACACAAACGGCGCAACTTTTGATAAAGTCAAGGATGCAATCGATGCTATCAACTTGCGATTTTTAAACGCTGCCAAGACCTGCGGAGCACCTTGCGCCGACATAACTAAGGTAGATTGCGCACTAACCGCATCTAAGACCCCTATAATTAAAGATTTTAAGGTTCGACATTTTACTAATGATGAAGTATACAAAATAATAACTTCGCGAATTCCCTCCAAAGTATCTAAGGATATCTATGGCTTGAGCACTGAGCTTCTGCGAGTAGCGATAGTTCCATTGCTGCCGGCGTTAACCCACTTGTACAATCTATGTATAGACGAAGGCAAGTACCCACACCCGCTGAAGACAAGTAAAATAACTCCAGTCTTCAAGGGGAAGGGGAAGCGTGAGGATATGGATGGATACAGACCTGTATCCATTATACCAGTGCTAGCTAAAATTTTAGAAAACGGACTTAGTACGAGAATCATTAACTTTCTCTCTGAAACAACTTCCCTTTCCCCCCGTCAACACGCGTATCGCGCAGGTAGGTCCACTACAACAATTGTGCGAGAACTGATACGGCTAATACTGGACGCCCGGGAGTATAGACAACACGTAGCTGTACTGTGCTGCGACCTTTCCAAAGCTTTTGACGTCGCTGACCACTCAGTTCTCGCGAGAAAGCTAGACCACTATGGTATCCGGGGTAAAGCATTATCGTTGCTTACGGATATGATGCGCAACCGATCCCAGGTTGTAGTAGGGCATGATGAAAAATCGGAGTCTCTAACACCCTCAATGGGAGTAGCACAGGGTTCATCCGTATCCAACATTATGTTTAGCCTTCTCCTTAATGACCTACCGGACGCGATAACAGCAGCGGAGGTGCTAATGTACGCTGACGATGTCGCAGCTGTTGTTACCGCTAAATCTGGGGAGGAGTTGGAGAGAAGGTTAAATGAGACAATCGCACAATTAGCAGGGTGGTTTTGTGCTAACGGACTAGGTCTCAACCCCAAAAAAACACATTTTATACACTTCAACCTATCTGGCCGGAGCATGACCCCTTTATCGGTTACACTCAATGGATCCGAGATCAAACAAGCAGATAGTACAGTGTTTCTAGGCTTCGAAATTGACCGCGGTCTGACGTGGAATCACCATATCGACAAACTTTGCGGTAAACTGGGAAGTGCTTGTTTCGCGCTTGGTCGTTTGGCTCGCGTGGTACCGATCGAGATGGCGCGAAACTGTTACTTTGCAACAGTTCACTCACTGCTGCAATACGGCGCTGAGTTCTGGGGCCACGCTGCCGACTGGGAGCGTGCCTTTAGAATGCAGAAGCGGGCTATAAGGTCAATGGTGCGGATCCGAAAAGACGTATCGGCAAGACCTCATTTTAAAGAGCTGGGTGTTCTGACGTTGCCCTGTATCATTATTATGCAACTAGCGATATATGTAAGGAATAGCCCAACGGAATTCAACAAGAATAGCGATAAACACTCCTACCACACACGTAACGCTTCAAAACTAGCCGATGTGCAGAGAACTCTTTCTAAGTCGTCCAAGTTATCTCATGTGATGGGCCCCATTATTTATAACAAACTGCCAATAGCAATTACCGAAGCAAACAGTCATAACATATTTAAAAATAGACTGAAGAGTTGGTTGATCGAGCAATCTTTCTACAGTGTTGAGGAATACTTGACTCATAATCTACCAAACGAATTTATTTATTGATTAATTTGACATCATAATGTACAATTATTTATTATTTAATTTAGGTTATCGACCATGAGCTACTGATGAGTAGCACATGGCTACTTATATTTTTTTACCATGCAACTTATGAATTACAATGTATTTATGTTACACAATATTTGACCTGTAAATTGTATTCTTTTACCAATAAAATACTATTGACTATTGACTATTGACTAATATGATGACGTACCTAATATCTACTTAATGCGATTAACTTTAAATTAAATTCATGCACGATACGTATAAATTATATAAAATGCAAACGATAAGTAGGTATGTTAAAATTTAGGTACATTTTATAGGTAGACTCCTTTTTGTTTCTTTGATCTTTTTATTACGACTGGTAAAGCGGAACTTCCGAAACAATCAACAGACTCAAACAGCATAAATTATAACGGATAAACTTAGAAGGGAAACCGCAGCACCCACAACTTTCTGTAAAGATTGTTCTAGAAGCCGTTTATTAAACGTGATCGTTTCAACGGTATTTTGTTTACAATAAAGCTTATGAACGTCAGTTTTATTGTTCATGAAAACGAATGTAAACTGAAATTTATTTCTTTTAACTTGCGTTTCGTAACACTTCATAAAAACCGAGGTTATCATCGCCCTGCTTTGTTAGTGGGCACACCTATCCTTTCTAATCAAAAAGATTGACGTAAAAGTTTCTTAAAATTACGTTTCACAACCTGTTCACCTTGTTAGAGCGCAGTACCTTCTTTAGTGCGACATTTTCTCATTTTCGTGCGAGATGGACTTAAATTAAGGTGAAAGGGTACCTGCGCGCTCTCCATACAAACGTATTCGACTGTTTCCTTCCTGGATAATGACACTAGCACAAATATTTTTGTGCCATAAAACCTATAACTGCCATGACTATGCCCCTATGTCTTGGTTTTTTTCATTTTCTAATTATCATAGAAATGAAGATTAAAAAAATAAAAATAGGCGCATGGTCATGGCAGTTATAGTTTTATGCATCAAAAATATTTGCTCTAGTGTCATTATCCAGGGAGAAAACAGTCGACTACGTTTGTAAGTTTGTATGGAAAGAGCCCCCGGTACCCTTTACTCTTAGGCCCTGAAATACGATTTTTTAGGTTCATAAGTCTCCTTAGTCGTAGGTACTACGACTGTATACTATAGAATCTAACCTAATTAAAATACTTCAAATGTCACTGGTACTGAATAATAGAAACTACTCGTATAACTGTATTATAAATGGTTAATAATGCATGCTTGAACGGTAATGTCTGTTTGTCTTGGATTGAGTATTTGTGAGATTTATACGATGCGCAATGATTATATGACCTTAATACATTGACGATTTCACAATGTTAGCTAATAATTTTGCACAACGGTCATTTTAGTCTATTTTTTTTTCTTACTTCCCATTTTTATGATGCTGATGAAAATACATTACTATAATGGTATTAATATCGTCCCTTTCCAATTTAACAAGTACAGAGATGCCATGTTTTTATTTTGTGAAGACGAAATTATTCTGAAAGGTTCACTGAATAATTCATGTGTAGGCGCCTACCTTTTTATCTGCCGACCTATCATGTCAGTCTCAATTTGCTCCTTTTCTAAAAACATACCTTGTTTTTGTCTTTTGTGTGAACTTCAACTGATTCATAATAATCAGAACCCTTGCAGACTGAACTACAGATGTTTAGTTGGTCGATTTTCAGGTATCAGTATGAAGCAGCCGATAATTGGTTAAATTAACTTTCGAAAGTGAACTGTTGTGCCCCACATTCTCTTTTTTCCGTTTCGATCGCCTTTTGTTAACCACCTAGTTGAGTAGTTTGACTACGAGGAATTATTATTTATGGACAAACTAGTTTGACCAGAAAGTTTGATCAGCAGGAACGTACCCTCCTATCTAGAGTCTGAAAAAAAAAGTATAGCCTTAAAACATCCCTCAAAAAATGCTAAAAAAATAAGCTTAAATTAAAAGCAAATTTTGAGAAGTTTCAGAGATTAGCACGTTCCACAAATTCTTAACCTTTCTTTATTATATTGTTAGCATAAATATATCACTTACCTTTAATGTTGAAAGTCAGTGATTTCATCTAAAGTATTTATGTATTTGATAACTCTATATGTAACAAAAGCTAATGCGCACTAATGCGCCAGCGCCGTAGTATTTCTGATTGCGCATGCGGTAGGACCAACATAAACATAGTTTACTTTTAGAGCCAGGTGTGGAAGCTACCTACTTGTAAACAGTATAGTAAACAAAGTCAATCAATACTATAGTGTTTATAAAATTATAATCATTAAAATTATTTCAAGAATTAAAAGAATGTCAGTTACGATACATGATAGTAAAATAAAATAAATAATATATAAAGATTCCTTTAAAGAATATGAGTTTTTTCTCTGGACACGGTCACAGTTAAATAAAATAAATTAATTTATGGTATTGAATGAAATTGAAATTGGTATAAGTTCTGGGCAAACCTACTTCGTAATAAATATACCAGGCACTACAGCGCCCTGAAATATTCAAAGCTGTATTAATAATCTAGATATAAAGGCCAATAATATTGTTAAAGAATATTAGCAAATTAATCTATTAATTATTTAGTAAGACTATTGTATGTCTTATTGCTATTATGCCTATATGTTTTCTAGAATTTCATAAAACTTATTGAATACCTTTCAAAATTGTTTCTTTCATTGTTTTTTCTTTAAAATTGTTTGATCCTTCTTGGAATCATAAACGTAACGACAAATGCCGTGAGAATTCACCCTTCATGCAAACCCTGTGTAGAACACGTGCGTTTTTAAATGATTTCTTGTTAAAGTTTATTTTTACGTACTAAATAATACTAAGTAAAAATAAAATTGCCAAATTATTGTTTGATTCTTTAAGTTAGTTTAGCAAAAATACCTACTTTTACTTCATTAATGAACAGTCGTCTCAAGATAACAATAACTTTGACGATGAGATATTCAGCATTCCTTGAAGGCTATTACAATAATTATCTCCCACTCTAAAGAGGGTTCCTTCAATTACCCACATTAATCTCCTTTACGGAATTCTATATTTATTTCTATACAAATATACAATATAGCCGCGAATTTTATCTAAAAAAAGACTCGTATTTGTATTCCTTTATTGAATATGTTTCTTTATATTTGATTTTCGATTCATAACGTGTTATATTTAGATGACATTGTTATGTTGACTGTGTCTTTAAACAGTGATTTGAGGAAAGGAAAGGACTGAACCTTGATAATAGCCGAAAATTCACCTGTAAGATTCACTTAACAAATTCACTTGCATGATTATTATAAGGGTTAGGTATAGTATATTTTAGGTACGCTAGCTGAAAATGTTACATCATTAGATAAAATAAATTGTGTAACATGACAAGCTTTTTAACGGTTAACGAGGCAACTTGAAGGGATGTCGATATTGCCCCTCTACACAAGTACTTTCTTACAATAGCGTATGAAATGATATGGACTTTCTAGACCCAACCCGTATTCTCGAGGGAAATTTCATCTATATACAATAACATTTCGATATAACAGACTATTATTACGTCGTTGCCGGGAGTTTTACTTGAATGTATGTTTTTATACGAATAACAGTTTTGTAGTAATGTACCTAAAAAGTACCCTCAAGATCAATTCATCTTTATTCTTCTAATAGATTGATATTATCCTCAACTTACATTATCCAGCTAATATAAGCATTGTTATACTAGCTGGATGACTGCAAAATCCTTATAAGATACCTATTGTGTAGTCTATTTTTAAATTCCTTAAAATGAAATTGTTCTTTCACAATATAAATTTCAAATATTATAGTTAACATCAGTGTTATTAGTTTTAATGAGACTCTTGTTACGACAATGTTAGTGACTAAAATTACTTTAAATTTTCTAAGGAATGAGCAGTTTTGTGGAACAAAATATTATAGTATACTCATGCAAATTGTTTTAGCAAAATAATTTGGTATTTCACTTGGCTTGGATAGTTAACACATCATTACTTGCTATTATGTATTTGATTCCCACCCTTACCGAACACGTTTTGATTCCAACACAATATTTTTCAATAAAAATATTACTGAGATGTTCAGTAATCTGAATAATACATTTTCATTCATGTCAACACCGATATTGCCACATACACGTACAGTGTGAATTGAAGTGATCGACACAGCTACGAATAAATATTAGGATACGAAAATTTCAACAGATTTTCGCAGTTCTAGAAATATCTCCGCATCTAATCGTAAGTCAAGGGGATTGTTGTTGTTAGTTTGCTTTTAGATAAAATACTAGTCGACAAAGTTTGTGTTTCTAACAAATATTTACTAAGGATAGGTGAGTAAGTATAATAGCAACCACTACATCACTAGAGAACTTAAAATTACATTATTTCTATAGTTGAAATCTTAGTCAATTGTGAGACGCAAACAGAATTAACATTTTGCATACAAATGAAGCTAGTGTTTTGGATAGAGTTTCAGAATAGAGTTAAAGTGTTCATAATTAATATAATTCAGCAACAATAGATAATTTGTCGCTAAATATAATAATGAGACTAAATAGAGGTTTTACCATTGATAAATCATGATAACAATTGTTAAAGTAATTTGAAAACATGAAATCGAATCGCTTCATCCAATTATTGACAATCGGCCTCGCAAATTGAATCAATCGAGGAATTGTCTTTTAATTCGATTCCCAAATTGAATTCGGCTTTAAAAAATATAAATACGAAAGAGAAAA
The DNA here is from genome assembly GCA_907269075.1 of Idaea aversata. Classification (NCBI taxonomy): domain Eukaryota; kingdom Metazoa; phylum Arthropoda; class Insecta; order Lepidoptera; family Geometridae; genus Idaea; species Idaea aversata. Next base: position 11,040,611 of record OU026091.1, read on the forward strand.
TGGTGAAAAATACTTATTGCTGTGAACGAACGTTACACTCACAATAATCTCATCAAAGAATGTTAGTAACGTAAGTAAACGGTAGCATTTATATAAATCCATTTTGAATACGAGTCAGTCACGCAAATAATAAAAAATGTTGTTATTCGGCTATATGATTTCCTACCCTAACATCCGTTTTCAGTGATTTCTCTACATTTTATTTTTATCTTCCAAGGATATCAGGAAATCTCAAAACCAATTTTTATGATGTACAATTTTTTTTGGCTATATCAGCAAACTGCCTTCATTAAATAATAATAATAAAGCCCGTTTATTTCCAATCTACAACTAGTACATGTATTTTTGATAAGAAATTTTACTAAACATTAATTAATATCCTATATTTTTATTTCGTTATTCATATTTCACTATCTTTATTTCCATTGATCGGAACCCCTTCTCGGGTATAGGCCTCCTCAAGCTTAATCCAAACCTCTCTGTCTTCTGCTTTCGATTTCCATTCGCTTCCTGCAACAGCTTTTATGTCGTCTATCCACCTTTTTTTAGGGCGCCCTCTTCTTCTTTTTCCATGTGGTCCTTTCCATTCTGTTATCTTTAATGTCCATCTCTTGTCTGAGTATCTCGCTATATGTCCTGTCCATCGCCACTTTTGCTTTAGAGCATAATGTAACGCGTCTATAATTTTCGTTTTCCGTCTTATGTGTTGGCTTTATACCATGTGTAATCTCCTTATTTTTAGTATGCTCCTTTCCATTGCCTTCTGACATGCCACTAATTTGGTTTTTATTTTTGTGTTATACTGACATACGGATGCCAGACATGGAAGTATAACTGCCTTCATTATTCAATAAGTACTAATATTATGAAATTAAATGCTTAACGGATGGATGCCAAACGTCAATGATGAGTTGACCCGTTGGTTTGGAGTATCAGTGATGATTTTAAATGCAGTGAGGCGTCTCCCTTCATACTTCTGCCAGTCACGTTTCTGTTACCTCCTCGCTGTAATTTGCTCAGCTAATTAGGGTGGCTAAGTTTGAGAATTGGCGAGTCTCCGCCTGCGATTTTTACGTGTTTAAGTAGCGCCATAGTACCCGTAACCATAGTTTCCCATTATCTTACTATCTAGACCACTATACCATCGCAATAGCTCAAGTACTTAATTCATAGCTTCTCCTGTAATTTATTTTTCAATAGAGGTTGTTCTTGGCTGCAATAAAATAAGACTGAGATAAGACTGGGAAAAGAATGGGATGGAGACAGTTTTACCATCTAAAATTTAAAATATGGCAGAAAAATTATCTTCATAATTCTAGGAATATCTTATAACACTGGTTTGAATATTAAATTAAACGTACGCACATAAAAGACGGGAATAACTGAGCTTTGAGTTATGGCTGTGAAATCACTCTGAAATTGGGCTGTCACAATTTTTGTCAAAGCACCGTATTAACTTCATGTCGAACCTCTTCAACTCAACGAACGTCTAATAGATAAACTTCAAACATTTTTGTTTGGAAATAACTTATCAAGAATGACATATTTCATTGACTACAATTTTGAAACTAAGTAACTATGTTTTTATGTCTAAAGATTTTCAAGTGAAAAGGTTATAAGGTAGGTTGTAATTAGTTTAACTTTTTGTCTTATGGAGTCTTAGGGAGGAGGTTCTAAACTCATTGCGTATTTCTTTTTATATTCAACAAAAACCAGTTCAACCGTTTCAGTAAAATCTAAAATTATCCCCCTTTAAAACGGATATAATTTTACATAACTTTTTGATAGAAGTCATTGTTTGTTACTTCACAATTTATTTTGTGTTTGACTTTACGGACGTGTAATTTGGGACTTCTAAGAAGATTAATTAAATGAGCTCAGCAACTTTTCTTAAATTGTTCTTTATTTAGCCGCTTTATCTTCTAATAAAGGAAAGATATTAAAGGTTTTTGTTCGCAAAATTTGAGTCAAAACGTTTAATATACGAATAAGGATAAGTCTTTGACTTATTATACCTATATAATTTACTTGATAAACACTATTTTGAGTTAGTTTTAAGTAACCTACAGCTATTTTGTTGGTTTCGGTCGAATTTATGTATTTTATCAGTAACTTATTATAATGTAAGTAATGATTTATATTCTAATACTAAAAAATACTATATTATATTGGACCAGACAATAACAGCCGAAAGTTCTCATGTCGTCCACGTAAATATCCGTAAAAATGCTAATGCGAACTTTTCATTTTAAAATAGGCACCTTTCTAATATTTTAAGTACCTACTTTGATCAATAATAACAGCGTATGAACAAAATCGTATCCACAGGTTCTTAGAATTTTTACGACTCAACCACTCCCTACTGAGTAGAGTCTCATGTAGCCATTGTAATCGGGTTTCAATCCGCGTTTCATGATCCATAATGTCGGCTTCAGTATATTGCCTCTGAAAGCCTAGGGTAGAAACAGATTAGGGACTTTTCTCTGTCAGCAGACCGTGCCCATTTGATGAAAGATTTACATTTTTTTCACGTGCATGAACGGTCTATCAACCAACAGAAAATCTGTAGTCTTACTTACTCAGACTCAGAAAACAACGCTTACTCAGACCTATCGGAAATCTTGAATCTTTCCTTTCTCTACATTTTATATGCAAATACTTTTTACATCAGGCAGTTCGCCGATAGATTCTCAAAGTTTGAAGCTGCTTTTGTTGGAAGGATAGTTATAAGTTTCAGTTACTTTCTTACTTTTATTTACTTTACCTATTGTATGTTGATAAAAGCTATTATATACGTGCGATATCACTATCACTACATAGTATAAAATAAAGTCACTTTTCACAGTCCCTATGTCCCTATTTCCCTTTGTATGTCTTTAAAACTAACGCAACGGATTTTGATGGGGTTTTTTTTAATAGATAGAGTGATTCAAGAGGAAGGTTTATATTTATAATACATGCATAATATAGCCGTGCGAAGCCGAAGCGGGTCGCTAGTTGAAAATAAAGTAATATACAAATAATTTAGAATTAAATAATTGTTGTGGTGATGTGATACCCGTATGTTTCAATTATAAATTAAAGTAACTAATCTGTGGAATGTTAATTAATTAATCTAGTTGAACAATATTGTATAAACACTCATTCAATTTCAATTAGTAAATCAAAATATAATCTCCTGAGCATACCTCTATAGTTACCTTTTGATTATCTAATACGAGTATATTGAGCCTACGCGTCTGCGCCCTTCGTTCCGCTGCAACTGCACAGCCAGGGCCTCCGGGAGGGGAGGTCGTGAAATCAGGTCAAAGCCAGGCCTTGGCCCGTACCTGTTGATATCATAACGTGAACCAGAGTACACTTACCCTTGTTTTATTGGAAATTCACAAATATATTGTGCACTGTGTTCATAATGATGACAGACCTCTTAGTTCTAAGAGAACTCTTAGCTTTTATTTCATGATATTTTGTATCACATGCTGATACGAATATTTTTAGTATTACCTTTTTTGTTAAAAAATCAGTAATTAAGTTGAATTAACCTTCACTTTGTCAGTTGTTATGAAAAAGACGTAATTTTAATATTGCTTCTGCTTATTAGTTTGAAATCGTGAATCTAGTTAAAAGAGACTTGACATAAAGCTGATACCGCCCGCGCCGCGTCGCATAAAGCCGAATGCTTTCAATACCAGTACATTAAGATTAGCTCTTATTAGATTCAGCGGTGGATTGTTTTCTTTCAACTTTTCACTTGGTTTAATAAAAAATATTATAATGGAATTGTTTTAAGCTTCTGTTTTTATATTTTGTTGTTGGTATATTATTCAATAACTTGCTCGTGTACAAACTTGTATTTATATCTGATAGATTATAATTTAATTGGATATTTTAAATCTAAACTTAAATATAATAAAGTGTTACTATTCATTTCTAAAGGTTTAAAGTGGCCACTTTTGACGAATCGTATTATTTACTTATCTTGTGTGTCTAATCTATTATAAGATTGAAATTGAATCGCGTCGCAACTATCGCGATTTTTCGACTATCGTGACTCTACAAACCCCTTGAATAACATATAAAATTAAAACGATTATTCACACATAAAATAAAATCCAGTCCTTATTACGATTCGTCTTCATTAATTAAACAAAATATAAATGATTATAAATAAAATTTATAAACCTTTTCATACTTATTTTCTCTGAAAATGTAGAAAATATGGTATTCGTCTGAAAGATTACTTAAAAATACAATTTACCTGTCAGCACAAACATTAATCTCGAAAAAGAAAACAATGAACTCATACCAAAGGAGTAGCTTTGTAAACAATTATTAAATAAAATACTGTACGTAATAAAGTGTACAAAACATTTAAATAACTTCATACTTCTTCATCTTAAAAGTGTTTATAAAGAAGATATTTTTGTGCCGATTGCACGAAAAAAAACCAAAAATGTTTTGTCACACAACATACAAAATGTGTTAATTGAGTTCAATAGATACAACCAACAATCATTTCAAAAGCTTCGAAGCTTTTATGGGAGCTTTGAAGTGATACTCACGTTGATTGTTACGAGTATTATAGAGGTAGCTGAAGGTATAATAATTTGTTTTATGCTCTTTTTAAATCGAACAAGAGTCCAATTTTTTTAATTTTCTAAATATTAATAGAGCATTGCTCGTTTTGTGTTTAGTTAACTACATTATCATCTACTATGCACCCGTCTTCTCGGTTTTTGTTTTACTCTCTGTTGAGCGAAAAACGTCTCTCATTCAATTTAAGCAATGAATAAATTGTTGAACTCGTCTCGAGCGAGGCACTTTGTTGTAATTCTCTAATAGAAACGTTCATTACACGCGAGTGCTCCCTTACCATGAGCCTTCTATTATTAAACAATTTTATCTTATCCTAGAGAATATTTTCTTATCTCACGTGGGATGGCGAAGTCTCATCAAATTTATTTTTATCATACACTTATCGCCCGAAGTATTCATTTTAGACACAAACGGGAATCGCATAAATAAAGATTATTTTCAGCGCTTTGATTCAGAAAGCTTTAAATTCAAGAGCTTTTATTTTTGTGCAATCGCTTCAAAGTAGAACGACTTGAGACATGTTTTTCTCTTTTTATTTTCCGCATTAGGAGTTCTGTAAAAAGGCTGATGATTGAAATTGTATAAGTGAACAGGCAATTAATGATAGCTATTTGGGCTTAAAAAAATCCTGTGAAAATAGGTGAAATATTTCTGCTGATTTCGAACTGCATAATATACACATTTACACAACCGGAATATGTTTCTAAGTGCCCGGTAGAGTACATTGATAGTTGTATTGGTTCAAGCATGATGCGGCGCGGTTCAATGGCCATGATCGGTGGCGGGGAGCCACTGATCGTCGTGGAGGAAAGTGGGGCGGAGGACACGGACTCGTCTCCGCGGTCAGCGGCGCCAGCGCGCGGCTTCTCCGTCGACCAGGAGTCGCCGCCTGATCCTTACCATCTATCACCCTGGAGAGACACGCGCAAGCACTCGCTGCCCACGCCCTCCTGCACATCTGGCCCCACCGCCAGTCAGGTAATTTCTTAGTTAACCAAGTCTTTATCTAGTTTTCATCACAAGTTGTTACATAATTATTATGTCAACAGGTTCGACGACTTTCTGAAAGGGGAGAGGGTGCTGCAAAGGAGGCTCGCGAAGCAGCTTTTCTAGCCACACTTAGCCAAGCTCCTCCACAGACTGGCGGGAGAAGGTATAATAATATTTTACAAAAATCTACATGTAAATCCTTTTTCCAATTTTACCACAACTATAAGCAAATAATATTGTTGCAGACATTCCGTAGTAACAATATCACGAGTACCTCAGGCTCTATTCGGCCGCGGTCGCCGAGAATCTATTGCAGCTTTTCCGGCCTTGGCTCGTCGCAGAGATTCAATGACAAAAAAATGTAAGAATCTACCTAGGAATCTGTAGTTTAAATGTTTTGCTAAGTGAAATTGAAATTACACAATTACAGGTCCACCAGCAACTGACTCGCTCGGCAGCACCCACAATCTACAGCTGGATATAATGGACGACATCGTGCAAGCTCGCAAAGTAAGAATGCGCCTATGGAATACGTCCAACGAGCGAGTGTGCGAAGTGCAGCCACTCGATGAACGCTCACCGATCAGCGGCTCGATCAGGTACACGAATCGCGGGCGCAGACACTCTGATTTCGTCGGTTCTCCTCTACCGCCTATTCCAGCACGACGACGCGCCTCGGAGATGCCGCCCCCACCACCAATCCCTCCCCGCAGCGGTGCCGGCGTCGTTTGCACTGACACAGATCTCCATCACATGCTGAACGCTCTCACATCTTCAGCTACAGAGATAGATCGCTGCGGCAAGCCCGAGCCGCGTGTCACACGACGTCTCGCTGACATGCGCTCGAGCAGCTTCGACGCATCATCGCTGCTGCGGGACAAGCCCACCGACTCCGGAACCACATGGTTCACGAAACGCCATCAAACGCTCGCAACGAAAAATAAAACGGCTGAACCAAAAAAGAACAAAGTAACATTCGCGATCGATTCCAAACAAGCGCCTGGAGACACAGCAGCCGTAGTATGGGATAAGCCCTCTGGATCGGTGGTCGACGCCAGCGCACTTGGGAGTGCTATCGAGGTTTTCCTTAGAAAGAGTAGTAATGCTGGAGAGATCGGGCTACCATCATCCGGAGCGGGCGCTGTCGCCGCGAATCAGAAGCCGATGAAATCTAATGAGCCGCCACCGATACCGCCCGGGCCGAGCCGCGCTCCCGTCCGCGCTGGTGACCGCTGGTACTCCAACCGGCCTGAGGAAGAGGCTGAGGGGTGCGACGCGACGCTCTGCTCCTCGCTGAAAGACCTTTTCGTGTAGACGCATTCGGCGTATTGTATTTAAACTTGTAAATTATTACCTTAGATGTGCATTACCGATCGTGAGGGCCCTGATCGGATGTACTTATTGTACTTTATGAATCTTTCAATGTGATAGACTAGCGAGCCTTCGCCGGTCGCAGTAGCGCGCGTCGTTGCGACCGACGTTCACTCTGCGTTAATTATTTTTAGAATAAATTCTATTTTCATTGTAAATTTTTTGATATTAGCGATCAGAGTATTGACTTATTGTTAGATAGATAAATTATATTTGTGATGATCGGGCGCGCGTTTTCCACGCTTAGTGCGGTCTCCCACCGCGCGCCTGTCCCCTGCCCGTCTCGTTTAAAAATCTGTGTCTTGTAATCCAGTGTTAAAATTAACGATTAATAAATTTATCATAATAAATATAGCAGACATTGTGGAAAAGACGTTGGGAGAAACGTACGCTTAATAGAGAGGACGGTGCTCCGTGTCGTCTTCATCAATAAAAGTTTTTATCGATGTTATAGTGGTATTTATTTTCTTTTCCAAACGAAATAAACGTTCCCTCGACTAAAGTATGTTTGATTTTGTGTGAGTTAACCTAATTAGGGTTTGTTCTGAGTCATTACCTCCGCGCGAACCGTTACAAAACAGCGCGTAATTCCGGAGTTTTCAACCAACCAATTTCAGTTAACGGCGTCCATTTAAGAGTCACAGTTATCTCATTATCATTAACCTAAAAGAAAACAAACTGAATTATACGATTAAGTACAGTTAGCAAATTAGTTTTTTTTATCTACGTTTCATAATCTATCTAAAAGACTGTGAGAAGGTTTAAGACTTATAAGTATAATCTGAATCAATTTGTTGAAACTAGACAAGTTTTTCAATTACTTGGATCCGAAGGCAAACTAAACGAAGAGCACTTATAGCTGCCGTGCCCGTTCCGTTCCGACATTCGATCCGTCCCTAATGGAACGCGAACAAGTTTTCCTTTTCTTTTCTAGAAAACTTTGAGCGAGTAAGCTTCATACTAGATACCTAGCTAATCTAGCTTTTAGCTAGTAGAATTCAATTTGTTCACTTTTAAGAGATTAAATGGTTGCAATAGCGCAACTCTATACTTTCAAATAAATTGTTTTTCAGACAATGAAGCAAATACTTATTCAAAAGTCAAAAATGTTTATTTCTTTGGATGCTTAATACATTAAAATTTGTATATAGACCACATAAAATCGTCTTAAAAACTAAGTTAGGATGTGTGCCTCTGGAACGCGCTCACCAATAAGAAGAAGGCACAAGAAACTCATGAGGGTTTTTTTTTCATGTGATCACGCTCACAAAGGTCAATATTACAAATATTTGAAAGTATTATTTGAAATGGAGCAACTAAAGTCACGTCCATGGGTTCTTATGATTAAGGTAAGACGAAGTAGGTATCATAGTACGCCTTACTGCACAATCTATGCATTATAAAAGTTTTGAACCTGTTAATGGGCATGTCATAAACATCTTTAGGTAATTTATTATAATAGAGCACACATGTAGTTACCTACTATTAAACGACCTGTTTATTTTCCGGAGCCTACTACCGGGCACGGTCAGTTCACCCTGATTTCTTAAGTTGAAATTATGAATATCGCTGTTTTTACGGAAAATATTAGGATTTAAGCGTAAGCGGAAGAACTAAGTCTATTAAACAATGCTTCCACATACGGGCCTCACCGAAGCTTAGGATCTAATGTTATACCTAGGAAGACAGCCTTACTGACTAATTCAACTTCCTCATCATTAATCTTTACAACAGTGTTTACTTGTTTTACATTTGTAAGTGTGAACCGAATTAATTTAGTTTTGGATCCATTCAGTAATAAATTATTGGAATTGAACCAATCAACTATTCTAGAGAGAGCATTGTTCACATCGTCAACGTTGGCCTGACGCCTTTTAACCTTGAACACCAAGGAGGTGTCATCTGCGAACAACACTATCCCATGGTTGTCCCTTACAAGGTAAGGTAAGTCATTTATATAAACTAAGAACAGGAAAGGTTCTAATGTGGATCCTTGAGGAACCCATTGCTATCGCAGATCCGGGGGGATCGTTTCCCGTTAACATCAACACTCTGGACCCTACCGCTCAGATAATATATTGATATATTGACCTGTTTTTAAATATTTTTTTCTATTTTTATGAAATGTAAATATTTTAATTAAGCCAGGATTATTATCGGCAGGTACCTTATTATGGCTATGTAGGATAAAAAAAAAACGAAAAATGTTTATGACTAGTAAAATCGACAAAGTGTGTTAAAGACGAGGTTTTATGGGCTGTTCCCTGAAGAGGTAATAAAGAAGAGAACACAATAGTTATTTCACCCTAGAATAAGATCTTTTTAGATATGCCAGATTCGCTTTATTTCTTAGTAATTCTTAGTAAAACCAAGTGTTATGTATGCGTTTTTGTTTATTTGCCTTTGGGTACAAGATTATGAAAATCTTGAGTCAAAAATTCAACATGGCATAAGTAGAAGTCGGATCCCCACCAAACCAAGGTCATCAGTTAGTCCACCATCGACTTAACACCCTGTATAAAGGAACAGATGTGCCCCGCGGTTTCAATCGTGAAGTTCCGATCCCGTGGGAATATCGAAAATGAAAAAAGTTTCCTATGTCCGTCTCGTTTTTCTAACCTACTTCCCCACCAATTTTCAGCTAAATCGGTTTAGCCGTTCTCGAGTATAATAAATGAATATGATAAATTATGATATGATAAAAATCACTACATCACTACATAATATAAAACAAAGTCGCTTTCTCTGTCCCTATATCCCTTGGTATGCTTAAATCTTTAAAACTACGCAACGGATTTTAATGCGGTTTTTTGACGTGACAACGTTTTATAAATTGGTTTGCCGGGTGACACTTCAAGAAACTGCGTTACGCTCCGCTGACGTTATGCGCTCACAATGAGAGCGAGTGAGAGGCACGCGGGCATGGTTAGCCCGCCTAAGAGCGAGAGAGACAGACATAAAAAGTGAAAGGCACGCGTCCCTTCCACTCGAGCACAGTTGTTGTCACGTAAAACTTTCGCCCGTATACCGACTTTACAGGCAACCAGTTTTTAATAGATAGAGTGATTCAAGAGGAAGGTTTATATGTATAATACATGCATAATATAGCCGTGCGCAGCCGGGGCGGGTCGCTAGTTAGATACTACAACAATGTTTAAAAGTTCGAGTTGGTATTAAACGTGACCTAAACCACAATTTATTTACCTAGAATACCTACTTATCTATATTGAGCACATATTTACTGGTATTTAGATTTCCAGCAGATGCGAACCAACCTGAGAGTTCACTGAGCACAATAATTATTTCACGGTTGACATTCAAATTAACTTCCATAGAGTTGTTCAAACAATTAAATACCTTAGCAGGGGTTTATAATAAGCGTGTTATATAGATAATTCGGTTTAACAATTTTAACTCGACCTTTTTTCATTCTTCTCCTCTGGCCCTTGGTCACTTAGGGGTTAACTTTATAATTTTTTTAATTAATTACTTTTTTTACAAAAATCCAATCAGGTTTTACTTGTGTATGCATAGTTTAACTACGTTTCAAAAATTAAAAATCACCCCCCTATTTATAAATAAATATAAATAATAAATTTATTTACCTACCAAAAAACCTTACGATAATTATTATTATTACATCACAGATACATACACTAGGCTAAGCCTGCCCTGTGTAACATTTAATAAGTTGTATTTTTTAGTTAAAATAAATAATAAGATTACCCGTTAAATGCATTACTTAGCTAGAATTTAACTAAATTTGTTTAAACACGATGTCATGCAAGCCGCCCTTATTTTCATGCAAGAATAAGACAAGTTTTTATATTATTACGGAACCCTAAAAATGGGAAATATTCGGACCATTAAATACTTACAAACAAATAAATCTCCTTGTCACGTGATGCGTGGGCCTAAACAAGAATAAATCGCTCGAATACTATCAATAAAGACGTGATTTTTCGATTCCTTACACAGTTTGATTTATTTCCTTACAGAGGATGGCAAAGTCGGAAGAGGAAAAGGCACGGTTTTATGGTTTTCTTAATATAATAATCATAAGAGCGATAATTGTTTGACAAATATAAATACACAACACATGAACGAAACATACAACATTACAAAATACAACAAGTTGTAAAGTAATAGATAGATAGATAACTTTATTTGTACAACGCACAAAGAAACAAAACACGACATACACAAAGTAAAGTAATAGCTAGAAAGTATAAATTGCACAAATGGGCGGCCTTGTCGCTGAAAGCGATTTCTTCCAGGCAACCTTTGGATGGTAAAGAACTGATTCAGCTTTAATGGTAGGTTATGAATTTACTCAAGCAGGATACAAAACATAACTTGTAATAGGTGATAATAATATGTATTTACATAATTATAGCTTAAAAATAATAAATTATACACAGAATACATACCAATATATAATTATATACATAGATACTATTAGATACATACAAACATAAATAATACAGGAATACATACGGATATTAGAAAGTACTGAGGTAGTGATCAGTTACCATAGATTTAAAAAGGGGTAAGGATTTAGCAGAACGAATAGGTTGTGGCAGGGAATTCCAGATGATCACAAGGTGTAAAAAGATTTTTGTAGAAAGTGGAGTTGAGGGGAGGAGTTTGAAGAAGAAGGGATTCTGTTGAACGGAGTTGTCGTGAATGGGCGTCACTCAGGTAATATGTTTCCCTAGGTATTAGGGTGCCTAACAGGCTGGCTGCATCGCCTCTTCTGTCTCCTCAACGATCTGTTGGGCAAAGTAGCAGCTAAGTAGTCAAATATAAAATTAATTTCCTTTTTATTTTATGTTTTTTTAAGGCAATTATACTTTTTGTAATCTCATTTACCGTAAACCTTTACCGTAATGTATTACTTCTCAGCTGATAATTTAGACGATGTGATCGAAATGTAGCACGCTTTCCAGAGTTTGTTTTACAGAGTAAGGGATTCATACCAATTCACTAAAGCCTTATGTAAATATCTCCAAAGAAAATGTTCATTTAAAAAAGTAGCCCGCCTTCGTGAACGTCATCAGCACAAACAATAAAACTCAATTTCACACCACCAAGTTTTATAGGAGTGCTTGAGTCTCACTCACGAAGGGTAGGTTTTATCGGAGGCAAAGTGTCGCTTCTAATAAATTTCGTATTTTCATTCCCTCACCTGGCCGAGCCCGAGCACTTACCGTAAATTCGTGATACGAATCTTTCGTAAACGATTCCGTTTATGGATCCACTTTGCTTTAATTTTTTAGGAAGATAGGTAGTAAGTACGTATGTCATATTTCTTGAATACTGGTTGTACGTAGGTTTTCATAATAATATTTGTCTTTACATCTAATCTAAATAATTGTACAGCGCCAGCAATTTTCTTTAATCTATGTTTTTCATTAGATAAAGTAAGCTTGCCCAATACCATCCTCTCAGCTTAGACAACCGTCTCCAAAGAAAAGATGTCGTCAATACGTCAGAAGCCAACTAAGCATTTATAACTTATATATAAACCGCCTATTTTTGTAATCTTTTCGTTTACTTTGTTTTTATTTATTCATCAAGCCTATTGTTTCCCACAGCTGAGCTAAGGCCTTCCCCATTGCAATCAACAAATCATTTATTTACATTAAATAGAGTACCTAATAATAAGATGTCAAAATTAAAAAAAAGTACTGGCTATTTAACCTCATTTGAGAAATGTCCCTCAGTGTGTCCCGATCTTTTTGGCCACTCTACTGAACTTTGTTCCTATTATTTTTAGTGTGTTGTGCAAACTTTATCTATCTATCTAGTTAATGAACATATAATACAATACTGTGAAACCGATATCTAATGAGTTTTTTTGGCACGTTCCATAATGATTTCAATTGTAAATATTTTAAGAAATCTGTGAATCTGGTTCGTTCTGAATAATTTACGAGTTTTTCTTTTTATGGCCTTTCCTCAGAAATTCGTTTGTGAATTGGAAAAAAGATAAATTCAGTTAATTTAATAGAGCTAGGCGAAAATGGGACTAATAAAGTAAGTACCTACACCAATACAAAAAATTTACAGACCCATTAATTCGCGCATTTTATTTTTTTGATACCCTGTAGGTTATTTAAAATGCAGATAGCATTTTATTACAATAATAGCTAAGCCCCGCGATTTTGCTCGCGTGAATATCGATTTTGAAAGAAGCATATATATTGAATTACTGTATATAAATAGCCGAGGATCTGAATTAATGCTTTTTATCCCAAAATTCCAACGGGATCAGGACTTAGGTACATGTGGAAAATCGCAAGGTGAGATTAGTCTTCCGATAAATTTTGGAATAAAAAATATCTCATAAATTTTTTTGAAATGTTTTCAAAAGATATTTCATCAAGAAGTAATAAAAACACAACCTTTCGCTTTTCAAATATTAGAAAATCATTTCTTTTTGCTTTTGTTTGATTTTAATTACTAGATAATATGACCGACTTGACTTGCTTGACATTATTTTATATTAACTTTTGACATTTTGACATTACTTTTTGCTTAATTTACCTATTTAATAAAAAAATATTGGATTTTTATTATATTTTAAAGTCTGTGCCTATTTTACGACTTTACGTGCGCGCCCCCTCCTAACTTTAACCTGAAGAAATAAAACCATAACTATAATATCCACTGTTTAGGTTGGGTTTAATAGTAGATTATGCATCAAGGGCATAAAGCAATGTCTTATGTTGTGGGTGGCATATTGAACCCCGAGTGTAACGAGGGACTCTCGGGTTAACTCCTGAGCGAAGCGAGGGAACTCCCTCGCTTCGCTCAGAAGTAGAGTCCTGAGTGAAGCGAGGGGTTCAAGCCGCCCAAGACGAAGACATGCTTTATCCCGAGGTGCATACTCTACTTTTTATACCGTCAGGCCAATATTTATTTTTTTAATTCTTGTGGAGGCCCCTATTTGAAAAAAAATCACTTTAAAAAAAATGGGGCAATTGCAATAAGTTGGTAGTATGATGGTAAATATTTGCTAGGTATTAATATGCAAAACCTATTTGCTTAGACCTAACGTAACAATCAAAATAAAAACATAAATCGTGGTCTGCTAGATTTTTTATTTTTGTGATTTTTGTGGAGGACTCTCGTTTCGGAGGCCAAGATCCACTTTGGGTCGCTGAGCCAGCGGAGTAAGTAAGTAAGTAATCAAATGACTTATTATAAATAAAACCTATTTGCTCAGACCTTCAAAATTAAAACCAAGAGTTTTCACACGAATTTCAACGTCCCAAATTCAAATCACTTTATTCCCTTGGAAGTTTCATACAACATTATCTCCCTTGGGAATAAAATCTTGCTTTAAGTTGAGGTTAATAGGGCTTTAATCCGTGATTAATTGCTGCAGGTGTGAAAAGATCTTTATTTCTCTTAACACTAAGAATCATCAAATATTATGCCTAAGTAATATTTCGCGCGAGCAAACATAAGTTAAAAAGTATAAAAAATATAGGGTAATTTAATAATAATTCATTTTGGTTTAATTCTACTCAACACCTAATTATTACTTTCAATTGTCATAAGTAAGTAAACAAGATAATAATAGGACGAACAAAACCTTCCTAACAATTTGATTTTAATTGAATTGTTCGAACCACTCAATTGAGACAAAGAGACAAAACTTCTCTTATTAACATAAATAGGCCAGGAGAAGATAATATTTAGAAGTACCTATAAATGATCTAGTCAAATCTAGTGTTTACTATAGATTTTTTGAATTTCTAGACATAACTAGACTAGACAACTAGTTAACGTTACGAAAACGTGAAACGAAAAACCGTAAGAGAAATAGAGAATGAAGGATACCCATAATTAACCCCCTTTTTTATTTGTAGAGTTCCGTACCTTATAAGGTATAATAGGAAATTATAAAATCACTCTCTTGTCCGTCTGTTTTTATGTAAACACTAAACAGCTACAGCGACTTCTCTACGATGACGTCCTACAGTTACGAGGTTCTACCTCTACGACGTGTAAGGGTGTTTGTTGTTTTTTTCTTTTAAATTTTTAGTATCGTTTTCCATATTGCCAGTGTCATGGAATCTTTCTTCTAGTTTAAGTATTTCTTCTTTCTTTAATTCACCTTTTTAGGGTTCCGTACCCAAAGGGTAAAAACGGGACAATATTACTAAGAGTTCGATGTCCGTCTGTCTATCCGTCCGTCTGTCCCCAGGCTTTATCTCATTAACCAAAATATCTAGACAGTTAAAATTTTCACAGATGATGTATTTCTGTTGCCGCTATAACAACAAACTAAAAATAGAAAAATAGGAAATATTTTTTGAGAATGTTTTAGAAATTTTAGGTTATTTTCATGTTTACTGTATTTTTTTCCATTTGAAATAAGTAATACCTTTTCTGAAAATAGTAAGTGTTTTTATACTTTTGGTTACTTTCGAGTCATTGATAATAAATGCAATCACCGACAGGATAAAGCTCTATGCTGAGGTTTCGTTGAAATTGTCGCTGGCTTAAGCGAGATGTGGAACAAAGTAGTTGAATTATAGAAAGAAGAAATTTAAAAAGAAGAGAGACTACTCGACACTGGCCAAATGCAAAGCAACTCATAAAATTTAATGGAAAAAACGCGGCCAAGTGGGAGTCGGATTCGCGCGCGAAGGATTCCATTATATTCTGTTTTTATTTTGTACTAGCTTTTGCCCGCGACTTCGACCACGTAGAAGTCGAAAATAGACCAAGAAATCACGTTATCCCATACAAACTCCCCCCCCCCTTTTCACCCCCTTAGGGGTAGAATTTCGGAAAATACATCACCCCCTTAGGGGCAGAATTTTCGGCGTACATCATACAAAGAACACACCCTCCAAGTTTCAGGTCTCTACGATCAGCGGTTTAGGCTGTGCGTTGATCTGTCAGTCAGTCAGGTCAAAAGGATTTTATATGTATAGAAGAAGATTTGATGTTATAGTGGCAACAGAAATACATCATCAGTGAAAATTTCAACTGTCCAGCTATCACGGTTCATAAGATATAGCCTGGTGGCAGACAGACAGACAGACGGACGGACGAACGGACGGACAGACAGTGAAATCTTAGTAATAAATAAATAATAAATATAAATAAATCATTTATTTCAGGCTACAAAGGCCCATAGATACATACCTTATAGACTAACATACATATTTTATAACAATAATTGAATGTGTTAATAGATAGCTTAGAACTATGTTGGTAGCACTTCCATGACACTACACTTTTGTCCTAGTGTGTTCTTGTGGAATTTGTCCGCGGAAGCGACGGAACACCACGTCCTTGGGCCAGAAGCTTTCATCCATAACGCGAGGCAGATAGCAGTTCGGTATTCGCACCACGAACGCCTTGAAATCCCTTTTACCCTTTGGGTATGGAACCCTAAAAAGGTGAATTAAAGAAAGAAGAAATACTTAAACTAGAGGAAAGGTTACTTGACACTGGCAATATGGAAAGCGATGCCAAAAATTGAAAAGAAAAAACAACCAACACCCCTACACGTCGTAGAGCCTCGTAACTGTAGCACCTCATCGTAGAACGCAGAGAAGTCGCCGTAGCGTGTCGTAGCCGTAGGCTATCTACGTAGATCTGGTAAACTGTTTACATACCGTAGTAGGTACCCGGTGGACCGTAGATAAGTGACGTCATTAATATTATTACCTATCTCACCCAACTGTAGGAAACCCACTAAGCATATCACAACGATATATTAAAATCAATTTCAAAGGGATAGATAATCTCTTTATAATAAACTAACGACCCGCCCCGACTTCGCACGGCTTGCAAGTATTGTACCTACATATAAACCTTTCTCTTGAATCACTCTATCCATTAAAAACGCATCAAAATCCGTTGCGTAGTTTTAAAGATCTAAGCATACAAAGGGACATAGGGACATAGGGACGGCGAAAAATGACTTTATTTTATACTATGTAGTGATATTCTATAATTCTACTGTACGTGTTTATGTCACTGAACTCCTCCTAAACGGCTGGACCGATTTGAATGATTTTTTTATGCATTTAAGTGGCACCCTAGATGGTTTAGATGTATAAATCAGCCAGGCTTTTTTTTGTAATGGCAAAACAACTTTTGCGGGGCAGCTACTAAATCTATATTTCACAAAAGACGACCTCTATGGCGAAATAGGCGAACACCTGCTTGCAATGCTGAAGTTTGCGGGTTCGATTCCCGCCTCAAACAAATATTTATGTATAGATATTTTTATGTTTCGGTATGTATAATAACTACTACTTAATAATTTGCTATTAATTTATATTTTAGGCATTCTGCTTGGAAAAAAGACATCAAAAGGAAAGTGTCAAAATAAAAAGAAAATACCTAGGTATACCTCCCTAATTGAATTTAACAAATTGTGGCAGATTTGTGCCACGGGGAAGTGAGACAAAAACCAAAGGAATCCCTCGGGAAATCTGGCCATAAAATAATAATCAAAGTAAAATACTTAAGTATTTTTGGCGAAAAAAGTAATTTGTATTGTAAACAATTATAATATTTTTATTATTTTATGAGGAATTGCGTAAGTATTAGAGGTACCTACCTCTACTCAAGTCTGCAACGTCTAAAAGATTTTTCTGATTTGGTTCATGTATAGTAACAGACTCAGTTCTGTTATAACATTACACATTACTAACCTAGGATAGTCTTATTGTCTGTTCGTTAATTTTAAAAAACTTTTTGAAGTGAAAACTTCTTTAGCGGCGTTGAGCACTTTTTCTGTAATGGGTATAAAATCTTAAACTCGCGTCAGGACACGTGATCTGATCGAAAAAGCGTAAGACGGATGGAGAGTAGACAGCTATCCCCTCTCTACGGGGCGCGGCGAAAATGTACTGTTTTTAATTTGGCTGTGAGTGTATTAAGACGTACATATGGTATTTTTTAACGGACGACTATTGACGGACGACAAATGTCGGACGACTATTGACGGACGACTATTTGTCGGACGACTATTGACGGACGACAAATGTCGGACGACTATTTGTCGGACGACTATTGACGGACGACAAATGTCGGACGACAATTTGTTGGAAGACAAATGTCGGACGACTATTTGTTGGACGACAAATGTCGGACGACTATTTGTCGTCCGACTATTTTTTTTTTTTATTTTAGTTTTTTTTTTTAGTTTTCGTGGATAGTTATTTTTTTCCTAAGTGAGGGTTTTAACAGTTTAAAACAACACAATCAGGGTTTTTAAGAGTTTTTTGTCATCTAATTTATTAATATTAAATTAACTTCACAACAAAGAAGTTCGACGATGTAACTTTATTCGAGCAACAAGTTGAATCTCAAGTTTATATTTTGGTTTATAAAAATAAATAATTGATCGAACGAGGGAAGCGAAAGATGTCTAGTGTGAGACGCTTGGTCGTTCGTATGTTTGTTTGTAAAACTTTTTTAGCAACAAGCCTTTTTTTTCAATAGGATTTTACATATGCTACATTATTCTACAATATTCTACAAGTACAAGAAAAATCTAGTGTATTTGTTATCTGAACAAATGTTTGTGAATGTTCTGTTGGCAACAAGGCTTTATTTTTCAACATGATTTTTACTTATACCAATATTATACAAGTGCAAAAAATGTCTAGTGTATTTGTTATCTGAACAAATGTTTGTGAATGTTCTGTTGGCAACAAGACTTTATTTTTCAACATGATTTTTACTTATACCAATATTATAGGTACAAGTGCCAAAAAAATCAAGTGTATTGGTTAGCTGAATAAATGGTTGTGCATGTTCTGTTGGCAACAAGGCTTTATTTTCCAATAGGATTTTACTTATACCAATATTTTACAAGTGCAAAAAAAATCAAGTGGGTATATCAAGTGTGTTATCTGAACAAATGTTTGTGCATGTTCTGTTTGCAGAGGATTGCAATAAACTCCTCGATGGACAGCCGCTGACGTACGAGTGGCAACGGTACATGGAGCTAGTAAACTTTACTGAGTAAAATGATGCGATGATACAACAAATTGAATAAGTACTAGACAGATTACCGATAAATGATACAAATGACTTAGGTAGGTACTATTAAATTACGGTGAAACGTTAGTGACTACGTCAATTCACGGCATAAACAGAAAAACGATTTCTTGAAGCAAGAAATAGTCCTCACCCTAGAGAATGATTTCTTGATTTTATTAAAAATACTGCTTATTATTTTCAAGAATATTTACTTAAACCAAGAAATTATTCTCTGTTGTAAGGGGAGGAATTATTCTTGCTTCAAGAAACTTTATTTTCTAAGTTTGAGAACCAGTAATAGACTTAGTAACAGAATTTAGTACAAAGGAATGGAATATCTTGGAGTATTTTTGAAAAGTATCTACATAATACGAAGTTTTAAATGGTATCTAAATAAAACTTTGTTGAGTTATATTGTGAACTATACTGGAAAAGTTTCTGCAAAAGATAAGTAATAGGCATGAGTAAAGTTATTGAAATAAGTTACGAAGTATTTTAGGAGTTAATAAAATACGTGTATTTTTTACCAAGTTTTAGGCCCGTATTAATAAATCGCTCTCAATATCGATCTTGAGTGCGTATCAGTCGAGTGAGTCTTGAGATTTGGTCACTATCTTAAGTTAGGCGTTAATTAATAGATAAAACTCAAGTTTTAACCAGGCTGATATCGCTCTTGAGATTTGAGACTGATCTTGAGAGCGACTTTGAATATAACACTTTGTTCTTACCTTGAATGATATTATGTTCTTACCCTATGGTAGGAAGTGTCGTCATATTTTGCTGTCAACTTGTTTTTAATGTGAAAATATTTTAAAAAATTTAAGATTTGTATGGCCCGCAATCAGACTTGAGTTCATGAAACTACATTTTGAGACATATCTTGAGTGCTGAGTTTGATTTATTAATACGGTATGACTCAAGTGATACGTCGCTCTTTAATCGCGTCTTAAGATAGGTTTATTAATCAGCGCAACAACTCAAGAGCAAACTCAAGATTGAAATCGATATTGAGTTCGGTTTATTAATACGGACCTAAGTGACGTTATCTTCTCTGCATATTATACACGAAAAATATTTTTGTAGTGTACATTTTTTTTCTGCTGAATATATGTCGGCAGTGGAGTACATTAACGCAAAAAAAAAAAAACAAAGCTTAATGTGAAAAACTTCCTGCAATTTCTAAATTATTGGGTATCTCAGTATTGATACACACAGTGACACGTAGGTTTACCTTCATTTAGAGCGCGCTATTAAACTCGCTGGCGCTAGTATTGTGTCCATGGACTTCGTCGTTTTGTTAGATACACTTAAATGGTTATAGCTCTGAGTTTTTGAGTTAGCTCCAAAATAAAAAAAACAATATTTTTTATTTTAATGTACTTAAAACATACCGAAATTTGTGCGCTACATAAATACTTTTCCTGTATATAAATGTGTTAGTTGTCAAACTCCTCTATGATTTTTTTATGTATATTTTGGCAAAACAACGTTTGCCGGGATAGGTAGTCTCTTTATAAACATCATTAAATTTAAGTACTTTTTTGTATAATTCTACGACTTATCCAGAACTAATAATGCAATGTTCACAGCAACCATCCAGTTAGGAGTGCTCTACAAATGTCTTGAATAACTTGAAACCGATTGAAACTCGATGAGTACATAGAGTACCTACCTATCCGACAGACCCGACTTACAGTAATATTTGCAATACAAATATATTATTTTATCATAGCAATTCTCGATTCTCTTAATAGCTTTTTGCTGTCTTTGACATTCTTGATTAAGTCATTTAATTTAATTGCTTTACATTATTTGCTTAATTTCATATCATTTATTGCTTTGATTACGTCATCGGTTCTTTAGTTGATGAATGATATTCCCAGTGTCTCCCAAACAGAAACAGAAAATGGGAATTTTTGTGGTATATTTCCCCAAAATCGTAATCAGAGTTTTACAGAGATTGCCGATTGTGGTCAGTACAACTTGCATTTGTCAGAAGTATTTCTAAACCGAAGAATGCTTTCCCCCGATTAAGTTTAATTTCGAGTTTCTAACTGGTTAGTTTTTACGTAAAACTATTTTATTTTAGCGGGCATCCGATATCGTTTCTCTTTAATTTCTTTTATCACTTTCAATTTATATTATAAAATATGTATGTTAGTATTTAAGGTATGTATCTATGGGCCTTCGTAGCCTGAAATAAATGATTTATTATTTATTTATTTATTTTAATTATTTTCTATACGTCTTAGTTAAAGTTGGAAGCTGAAATAGGAAGATATCAAGAAACAGTTTTTTAATTTTTCTTTTTTAGACTTACAAAATTTAAATTAAATTTGAATTTAAAGTAGTTGGAAATAAAACAAAGTATAATAATTCAATCGTATCCTTTTAATGAACAAATGGTTTAACTCTACTACTTAAGCGAAATTTTCGGGCGTTTCGGAGAATTTGTCTCGAGATTTTATTGGGTAGAGCGGGTTTCCGTTGCCATAATGAAATTCAGGCTGATCTACTTCATAGGCCATTATATTCCGATCAAAGATTACGGTCCAAACTTTTGTTTATACACGGTAAGCTGGGATAAAGTTCGAGATTTATTTGCATTTTGTAACAACAAAATTAGGTTGCTTGGTAGTAAGTATTAGAGTGTATTGGTTTATTTTATTACTAGCTGCGCCCCGTGGTTTCACCCGCGTAAGTCCCGATCCCGTGGAAATATCGATTAAAATGTAGCCTATGTGTTAATCCAGGTCTCCAGATATCTAGATACCGAGTTTCATTGCAATCGGTCCAGTAGTTTTTGCGTGAAGGAGTAACAAACATACTTACAAACACACGCACACACACAAACTTTCACATTTATAATATTAGTAGGATTATTACTAGCTGTAGCCCGCGATTATTATATATCAAAACCTTCCTCTGGATTCACTATCTAAATAAAAAAACCGCATCAAAATCTGTTGCGTAGTTTTAAAGATCTAAGGACAGACAGCGGGAAGCGACATTGTTTTATACTATGTAGTGATAATAAGACTGAAATTTTTGGATTCCTCATATCATCACAAAAAATGGAGACAGAGGAATGTCCCACTCATTTCACCGGGTTAAAATAATTTTACATTTATTATTTAGAGCTTTTTGTGCGGTTGGACCACAGGATGAATTCGTATATTTTGTACCTACACACAGTAAACGTATTATTACCAAAAAATTGTAAAACAGTTAAACATTAATATAAATCAACGTATTATAAGACGACTAAATAATACTAATTATATTCAAGTGTGAAGTTGAAGAAAGTGTGAAAAACTTTCATATGCAAATTAATAAGGTTATTAACTAACCTTATTAATTTGCATATGGAAGAACCTAGCTTTTGAAACACAGAGGAAAACTAAAGCAAAAGATAGACGCATAATTCTTGTTTTGTAAAATTCTGGTAGACAAAATGATTTGTATTAAGAGAAGAAAAAGAAAAAAAACGTAGCCGATAGTTTAGCATTAATCGCCCAAGATAGTGAACGATTACGTCAATTATGAATTACTAGCTGCGCCCCGCGGTGTCACTCGAGTAAGTCCCGATCCCGTTGGATTATCAAAATAAAAAGTAGCCTATAGCCGTCCTCGATAAATGGACTATCCAACACAAAAAGAATATTTCAATTCGAACCAGTAGCTCCAGTAGCTTCAAACAAACAAACAAGTTTTATAATATAGTAGTATAGATTAGCAACAGAGTCTGTAGTCTGCAAGGGCCTTAAAAGTTTCTTAGTCTCGTCTCGTCGACTCTGTGATTAAGACCCTCACAATTACGTTATTACACGCGCTCCGAGGCATTCAATTCACTTTCTCTAGCCACGTCTTTCTATATGGTTTCTCATATATTTGTCTAGGCCCTAGACATAAGACATCTTTCTGGGTACCTAATTATATGCATAGACTAGCATTTGCCTGCGACTTCGTCCGCATAAAAGTCGAAAATGGTTTTAACAGGATCAAGTCGTCCCATACAAACTTTGCCCCCCTTTTTCGCCCCTTAAGGAGTAGAATTTCGGAAAATCCTTTCTTATCTGATGCCTACGTCATACAAAGAACACACTCTCCAAGTTTCAGGTTTCTACGATCAGCGGTTTAGGCTGTGCGTTTATCCGTCAGTCAGTGAGTCATTCAGGACAAAGCATTTTATATGTATAGAAGAAGATTAGAAGATGAAATATCCCTACCTAACTAAGTCTTGCTAACTAAATAAATTTAAAAAGCTAAACTGACTATGAATGTAGCCAGATCGAATGAGAATTTAAATTACTTCTGTCATTTGTTCAATGAAATTCGGTGTTTTTTTTATCTGGCTAAGCTAACCATAGATAGCTCCAAAGTTAATAGGTAATCTATACTAATATTATAAAGCTGAAGAGTTTGTTTGTTTGATCGCGCTAATCTCAGGAACTACTGGTTCGAATTGAAAATAACTTTTTTTGTTGGATAGCCCATTTATAAGGATATAGACTACTTTTTAACCGACTTCAAAAAAAGGAGGAGGTTCTCAATTCGGTTGTATGTATTTTTTTAATGTGATATTTCCACGGGATCGGGATTTACGCGGGTGAAACCGCGGGGCGCAGCTAGTAGTAGATATAATACCTACCTCAGTTCAACAAACACTAGCTATTATTAAATTCCTTGACTATATACTCGAGCTCTAATTACTTAATTCCTGTGAAGGAAGTTCAGCTTAAGTGCTGTAAGTCTCACAAAGTTTTGCCTTTTGTCAAATTTATAACTATCAAAGCCCGTGTATAAGTGTGTGAACCCTATATGTGCCCAAAGTGCTCGATAAATTGACTGTTAAGTTGTGTGTGTTAGAAGGGATCTAAAGGGTGGACATTGTGGAGTGCTTATAAAAATGGTTGTCTGTAAAGTCGGTTAACGGACCATAATTTTACGTGATAACGTCATAAGACAACGATGAACAATTGAGGGTCTTTTGTTATTCCGTTTCTTTAAAAAAAATTGTTTTATTTTCTTGTTTTTCTTTATTTGTCGTCTATTCGTCACTCTTTACACCATAACACAAGCCCAGATTAGCGATATTGTTATTAAATACTCTGTTTCCTAATTCACCATGACGCGTCTGGTCATATTACCATGACGCATGACGTCATACAAATTTACCGTGACCCTTTTGTGTGAATGCACCAATTTACTAGATGTTAAAAAGTTTATTGATTAAAAGGTTTATCTTCGCTCCACTGCCGCCCGTATCGTTACCAAGACCACGTTTTGCAAAGTACCAAGACTTAACTCTAAAATTCTGTAATGACGGGCATAGAATTTAAATTAAAAGGGTTAAGCCCAAATTTTGTTCTGTACCTTTTTAAATCTCGAATCCAACCAAAGGCCCCAAAATCTCAGTAATTTCAATTCAGTATTAATTAGAGATTTTTCTAAATCCGTCATCAACCTCTAAGTAATCATTGTTCTGCGTAATCAGACACGAATACTTAATTAAACAGAAAGCAAGGGACTGGGTCGAGCTAACAAGAGCCTCATTATTAGGTACCTATTTAAATTGCTTTCATCTTTTAGGTAGGTTTGGTATAATTACGATGCAAAGTCCGCGTCTGTGGTCTTTCCTTAATTTCTTCTTCACACAGAGCAACAAGTTACACATTTCGTTGGATGAATTCTCAAACACGAATGATGGTCAAGACACGGTCAAGCAGAGAGTGGAGCTTGAAATCCGTAACCACGACATTCCCTCGACAAGCCCAATCTGGCTTGAAACAAGCAACTTCGTCTAGACATAAATAAATAAATATTACAGGACATTCCACACATCGCCATCTAGCCCCAAGCTAAGTAAATAGACTTATTTTATGGGTGCTAGACAACTGATATACTACTTATACAATTTTCTCTTATCTATACTAATATTATAAAGCTGAAGAGTTTGTTTGTTTGTTTGAACGCGCTAATCTCAAGAACTACTGGTTCAAATTGAAAAACTATTTTTGTGTTGAATAGTTCATTTATCGTGGAAAGCTATAGGCTACCTACTTTTTATTTTGATATTCCCACGGGATCAGGACTAACACAGGTGAAACCGCGGGGCGCAGCTAGTCTAAGCATAAATACTTGTCTGAGGCGGGAATCAAACCCTATGTTTGGCAGTCCGGCATGGTGACCATTGTGCCAACTGGGTCCTCCCATGAATAAAACGATGCATGAAACTGCACAGCCATTGATTTGTCTCGCATAACGTTCCCTTAGTTCCATGCTTGAGGCTTGAGATTATTAATGATCGTGATGGAACTCTTCTAAGGCGCTATAAACATAAATTAATTAAATTTCAAATTTTCCAGCGTTGTTTACCTTTTCTAATTCAGTGGGTAAGATGAAATTACGTGACAAAACTTTTCAGCGTTAACGTGTTGCCCCGTAATCCTATAGTGCTAAAGGTTAAATAAGCTGATCAATATTACTTAAACTGACATTGCAAAAGACGTAAAGTATGGATGGACAAAGAAATGTTTGGGATCTGAACTGATTTTAATAAAACTTGGATTCAGAATTCTTACGAATGTTAGGTATTAACGTATTTCGTAGCTTTCTCGTGATTTTTGTTATTTTCAATGTTTTGTGTGTTGTTCAAATAAAGATTTTGTGTTTATGCTTTTGTTAAACTATTATTACCTAGGTATCTATTTTTATCCCAATATTCCTACGAGATTGGGACTTACTCGGGGCGCTGCGGATCCCCTGTTCGACGGGTTCAACTCATGGACGCACGTGGCTAAAATTATAGCTATTTCACCTTACACTGTTTAGGAAAAGGAAAGGCTCAGTAAAGAGCAGTATAAAGATATTACGCATACAACAATTTCAGCATCAGAACACTACCACACACTACATTACATAAACACGTTCGGGCCCGCTTCGGTCGTTTCCGCCGCGCGACTCGGCGCGACACATCACACACACAGTGACAACAAGCTTACGGAACTGCGCGAGTGTAAACACCGCGTGCTCGGCTTGCGATCGGTGCGGTGGTGAGCGCCGCCGTGCGAATGTGTACAATCAACGGTCAAAAGTCCACCGCCATCGTAACGTTTACAATCCTGTGCAGCACTATTTGAACATTATGTAACCTGTGGATCGAACCCACATCGGTTGGTGTAGCGGGTGGCGGTTTATACCACTCGGCCAACTAAAGACAGCTAACATGTTGAAAATAAAAAACTTGAGAGGTGTCAAGGGACACCCGGATGGAACGAAGTTCCTTTCGATGAATTAGTGAATAAATTGTAATTTTTTTTAATAATCGTCGCGACACCACACTGTTCAATGCAAAATAGAAAGACGAAACGAAAATAACTGGCTTGCTTTCTATGCAAAAAGTGTCGTTACAACTTTTAGTCTTAATTTTTTCCGTCTAGCCTCCTTTCGCAACGCGCGCGCGTGTCACACTGAGTACCTTTAATTATTAGACAGATAAAAACGAGACAAAACCGTCTCCATGGTCTTATCAATTTTTGAAGTGAAAACTTCTTTAGGCGCATTGAGCACTTTTTTACCAGAGAAGAAAAATCATGAAAGTCGCGCCATCGTTCATTTCATAAAAATCGGTGTAACTGTCGCGCATGACGCGAATAGCCATAAAACAATTGGTATGTATCAACACTGTAATATTAAATTATATTTTTGTAGTGTGGCAACACCACGCTTGGCTTTGACTAATTTTATATTCATGTTGGTACTGTGGTAGAAACATGGCGGGAAAAAAGATGGCGGCCGAGCTCACAAGTTGGAACAGGTGAGGTAAAAGCACATGGTCGCGAGACAAGTTAGAAGCTACGAGCTTCTAGGAGGTTCATCTGGAAGACCTCGGTGAGTGTTTACTTTGTAATACCTTATGTCGACATAAACGTGCATGATGAGTGGAAAGATGAGTAGACTGTTACCGTTAGGTATGTTCTTTCCTTTACCGGTAGTCCAATCTTGCAGTGCACAGCACACTTGGTGGTCAAGGACATTGGACAGGGAAGTCTGGAACTCCCATGTATTGTAGTGTGGTCCGGAAACACACTGGCACGGTCGACTGAGCTGGAGCAACCGTGGCGAGGCTATGGGGATGGTGGAGGCCTCCGGGGGGCCATAGGCCCCCTGTCCGACTAAGTGACTAATATGCAAACACGTTCATAGTCACCAGGGACACACCCTGTTTAGATCGGAGCAAGTCGACCGATGCCCAGCTAGATAATAGAGGTGCATACCCATAATTAAAGTACAACATGTACATGTGAAAAACAACTGTATAGCAAAGAGAATGGCAAAGCACTTAGTAAAACCAATAACGCATAGGAGTGGCACAGCCACACGAGAGAGGCTGGACCTCACTCTAAAAGTATACACATGAATAACAAGAGCTTGATAAATGGGTCGACTCATCTCTCTACTCTCATGGCAAATATGTATATTCTATTCTTATGTGGCTTTCATATATGTGATACCAACATTTAGTAGTTGGTTTACTGTATCGCATGTAGAAGGCGCCACATTTTGGTGGAGATGCTGGGATTCGAACCCGGGACCCTTCACAAGCAAAGCGAAGCAGCTAAATAGGTACTATATACATATTTCAAATATATGAGTTACGAAAGTTCATCATTTTTGCTATAAAAATTAACATTGTAGTCCCTTACAATGTCATTTCAATTTTCAGATGATTTTTAACTAACTTTAGTTAATTTTAGAAAGAAGTTTTAGAGAAAAGTCATGTTTATTCGAATATCATTGCTTTCTACTTCCGATCGTGTAAACTACCCATAACTCAGCTTTATCCGGGGCGAAAACCGTGCCGGAACCGGCCCGTCTACGAGGAGCCTAAGCGCATGACATTATTTTAACTTAGGTTGGCAGCACTGGTGTAAGTCATCTATCAAACAAAATGTCTATGGTTTAGTGCTGCACCGTCGTGGCACAAAAGTGATTGATGTTTGAAAATCGATTCGATATTCGATCTCGATTCGATTCGAGAACACCTTAACAACCATAAAATTTAAGTGTAAAATGAAGATGTGCTTAGATTCGTTGAGTTATCGAAACATAATACCTATTCCATGTGGAAATGTGATCAATCTAATGTTATGAAAGTATCTAGTAAGTAAGAAACTCGAAGAAACTAGTAAGTAATTAGTAGTAAGAAGAAAAAGAAGTGCTTTTTATTTTCATGTTACCATAAAGATCTTATTTATTTACTTAATTTTAATTCATTTGATCGGTTCGATTTATTTGGTATTTCAGTGAAATTCGTAATAATCGGTAAAAATAAAAGCAAAAATATTTGATACGATTTTAGCAATCGACTTCCGTGTTCTGCGTGCAACACTACGGGCTACAGTTCCCACCATTTTTGTCGGTCATTCTTTCTTTTGTCTATGGTTTTTTTCTCGTGGTCAACTTGTGAATGCCGTTGGTAATGCAAAAGTTTGTTGTGCGAATAAACCTAGTTAAAACAGTGAAAATACGTTTTACAGTGATAAATCGTGTAAGTTTACGTGTTGGCGTGTGAAAATCCAACAAGGATCGAACTTTATCAGGTGATATTCACTCTTCACGTAACACACTCGGCGTCTCACCACGTGTTCAAAGAATCTGCCTTGTGTTCAGATTTCGAAAGGATCTATTTGTTGTTGTCTGTATAGGAAAACACAAAAAAGGGTGAGTCCTGCACAATTGTAGAAGTACAAATCGAATAGGTTCTGTACATTGTAGTTTTCTGGACGCGCATCTATAGTTAGTTTTCTTTTCTCATGGTTTCAGAATCAAAATGGAAGAAATACTTACTAACTTGATAGACGTAAGAAAAATTAGGCTACGAGATTATTTTGAAAAAATTAAAACCGAATATGAATCAGGAG
Organism: Idaea aversata; assembly: GCA_907269075.1. Classification (NCBI taxonomy): domain Eukaryota; kingdom Metazoa; phylum Arthropoda; class Insecta; order Lepidoptera; family Geometridae; genus Idaea; species Idaea aversata. The sequence goes on from OU026091.1 coordinate 11,069,521, forward strand.
AAATGCAGCTGTCCACGGCTTCGCATACACTAACAAAATTAAAGGGCCTAATTAGCAAACTGCAGGAACAGATACAGCACTATACCACCTCGTCAACCAATCCTCAGTTAGGCATAGTCACTGAAGCCATGGACGTGCAGCTCAAAGCAGAAGATTTTCTTTCAGACATCGAGTCTGCGGTAGAAGTGACTGTAGTCACTGCACAAAAGTCACCTACCGACCACACCCCTGGTCACCAATTAGGAATTAGACTCCCCAAATTAGAACTTCCAAAATTTAATGGCGACAGTCTAAAATGGTTTGAGTTTTGGGACCGTTTCCAATCTAATATAGATAACCAACCGATGGCTGATGCTGACAAACTGACATATTTGATTAGTAGTCTAGAGGGCAAGGCACTAGAAGCAGAGGCTGGCTTGGCAATCACCAACCACAACTATACCATCGCCACCGAGGCATTAAAATCTCGTTATGGATCCAACGATACCTTGATAGATGCACACTATATAGCGCTGATGAAGTTAGAAAAAGCCGAGTATACAGCAGCAAGTTGTAGACAGGTTCTAGATGAAATAGAAAGGCATTTAAGAGTCTTAGAAAAATTAGGCGAAGATGTTAACGGCAATCACTTGCGTGGCACTATCTTAAGTAAGTTTTCTGAACAAGTGCTCCACCAATATCACATGATGCCTCGACAGGACAACACCACCGTGAATGTTAGACAGAGTTTATTAAACATTATAATGGCCATGGAAAGGGCCCAGTCAACGCCGACAGCATTGGCCACCCGACAAGAAAGGGGGATTACGACGGAGGCCCTTCATACAAGATCCGAGTTGAAACGTGAACAGACGGCAAGGAGTATGACTAGCAGCACAACGAGTAGGCCATTCTTAAAGCGAAAGACAGACAATCTCTCAAACAATCCACCTAGGAAACGGAGCAGACTGCCATGTATATTTTGCAAACTAAGCAATCATAGTAGTGTGGAATGCAAAAAATATAAGGATGTACAATCTCGACAAAAGCAGTTAGGGGAGAGATGTCATAAATGTTTAAAGAGGAATCATAAAACTGAAGAATGCCGTCGAAAAATAACATGCTTCCGCTGTGGTGAAGGACATCTCCAACTGCTCTGTCCAAAACCGAAGGGTAAAATGATTACATCAAATGATAAAAATGCTACAACCGAATGTTATATGACAAATAACCTTACCTTTTTACAGACGGCAGTGGCAGTTGCCAGAAACCCCCACAACACAAACAAAAGCCATAAATGCAGACTTGTATTGGACAGTGGTTCACAGCGTAGCTACCTTAGTACTAAGTCCGCATCCAAATTACAACTTACTCCTGATAATGAAGACCGACTCTTAGTGTATACCTTTGGAGCAACAGATCCAAAGGAGATGTCAAGCCCATCTGTGGATATTGTCTTGGAAACCAAACGTGGCATCAAAAAACAAGTAAGAGTCAATATTGTACCACATATTACCGAGAGATTACCAGTAGCTAAATTTGATTATTCCATCGTTGATCTAGTGGCCGATGATGGCTCTACTGGAGAAAATGTAGACCTTTTGATAGGGAATGATTATTTCATAGGCTTCTTACGAGATACAAAACAGGAGATTGGTAATAATTTGTATTTGGTAGATTCCGACTTCGGTTGGCTGTTATCAGGTAACTTTGGACAAAATCATATTGCGGAACAGGAAAATATATTAACTGTGACTACTTACTGCCACTGTCACAATTCAAGCTGCCCTTATTTTACCGAACCTGACCTACCCCTCAGAAGCATTGACATAAAATTCTTGTGGTCACTTGAGTGCATTGGTATTAGCGATTCCCCTAAGGCTACAAGACAGGATGAAGCAGTCAAACACTTTAATGATACTGTAACATATAACAATGGGCGTTATGAAATAACATGGCCATGGATTGAATACCCACCTCAACTTCCGGTTAATTTTGGCATGGCATTGGGAAGACTCAAAAGTCTAATCAACAGGCTAGATAAAACAACGCTACAAGAATATAATAATATTCTCAAGGAACAATTAGATGGGAATATTATTGAAATAGTGGAACCACATAGCAATGACATGGGTCATCCTGTACACTACTTACCTCACCATATTGTAAAAAATGAAGGAAAGCGCGGACGTATCGTCTATGACGCTTCAGCAAAGGCAACGGGTAAGAAGAGCCTGAATGAATGTCTGTACAGTGGACCATCTATGCTAGAGGACCTCATAGTTCTTCTTCTGAGATTCCGAATGAGGAATATAGCTATCGTAGCCGATGTAGAGAAGGCCTTCCTTCAATTGGGACTCCAAGAAAAGGACCGTGATGTAACGAGATTCCTATGGGTAAGAGATATAACGAAGGATTTAACGCAAGAAAACCTGTTGTATCTTCGTTTCCGTCGTATGCCTTTTGGAGTGATTTCAAGCCCATTTCTTCTCACAGCAACTATTAGATATCACATGACACAGACTGATGTAACTTTATTGAAAGATGTAGCCAATAATTGTTATGTAGACAATTTAGTGACAGGAGCAAACTCGATCCGAGAAGCTCAAGAAGTATATGAGAGAACAAGGGATACCTTTGGACAAATCTCCATGAATATAAGAGACTGGCTCTCAAACGAAAAGAAATTCCTTGATCATATACCTACAGAGCAACAAGCAAAACATGAAGGCACAGTTAAAGTTCTCGGATTAACATGGAACGTAGAAAGAGATACGTTAAAACTAAAATTGACGGATCAACACTTTAACAAAAATGCACCGGCTGATACAAAAAGGAAGGTACTTCGTACTTTAGCCCGGATCTATGACCCATGTGGCTTTATTTGTCCACTAACACTGCCATTGAAGATCCTGTTCCGGAACATCTGTGAACAAAAGTATAAATGGGATGCTACCTTACCAGATGAATTGATACAGTCTGTGCAAGAAATCTTGAAGGTTATAGAGACAGCGGCACACATAGAGCTGCCAAGATGTGTAACAAATACTATTCCAGAATCTGAGACAACATACCAGTTGAACTGTTTCTCCGATGCTTCGAAGACTGGATATGCTGCAGTCATATACTTGACTTCACGAAGTCAACAGAAAACAACAGTCTCATTCCTAATGGGAAAGTCGAGGATAGCCAAAGATGAAGGTAAAAATGAACTTCATATTCCTAAATTAGAACTACTCGGCCTTCTAATAGCAAGCAGGCTTTTAAAATATGTAAGAGAGAGCCTATCCCTACCGATAAGCAAGGAGACATTGTGGACAGATAGCTTGGTTGTAATTGGATGGATGAATTCCAACAGACTACTGCCACCCTTTGTATCTAATAGAGTAGAAGAAATAAAGAGAAACCAGATGCAATCCGAAATATACTACATTAATACAAAGATGAACCCAGCTGATGTTGCAACCAGACCCGACAGGTGGAGTCAAGCTAAAGATCTCTGGTTTAACGGCCCGACATTCCTAAAAGAAGACGAATCAATGTGGCCTGCAGATAGGTATTACATGAACCACATAACAGCTCTTTCCATAGGGGAGGGCCTGGACCACAGCGGTAGCAAAAATACATCAGAAGCAGACAGTGGTCCAGGAAATCAGCAGGGACTGTTGGAATTAAATAATAGCCAACAAATGGAAATTGACGACCCTAAAGACAACCCAACCACTGAACCAGTGAATGAAAATCACGAAGGTATGGAAATTGACTCAGCACAGCAGAGTCTAGCATTACCAAAGTCAGCGACTGACACTCTGGCAAAAATCAAAGAACTGCAAAAAACACCATTTTACAGATGAAATTGCAGGGAAGAAGACACATCTAATCAGAAACCTCGGTGTATTCCTAGACGTAGATGGAGTGTTGAGATGCCACGGACGAATGGTAAATACCACATGGACTTACGACATGAAACATCCAATATTATTACCCAGAGATTGCGAGCTTACAAATAAGATTATCAAGGATACTCATGAAAGTAACTACCATGTTGGTGCCACTCATACACTCAGCCTCATTAGAGAAAGGTATTGGATTCCACAAGGGAAACGTCAGGTAGAGCGAGTGATATCAAGGTGTCAGCAATGTACTAAACATGGAGGTGGCCCTTATCGTCTGCCAGCAGCACCTGACCTACCAGCAGAAAGGGTGAACTATAGCACACCATTTACCTACTGTGGGGTCGATTATTTTGGACCTCTATATGTCAACACGCCAAATGGAAAACAGAAGAGATGGGTAGCTGTATTTACTTGTCTCGCTATACGAGCTATCCATTTAGAAATAGTAAACGATTTGACAGCAGAAGAATGTCTCCTGGCGCTTAGACGATTTGCTGCCACCAGAAATACACCTAAACGGATGTATTCCGACAACGCGACATGTTTCAAACTAACATCTGAAGTGGTCAGCAAACCCTACTGCATTGAGAGGAAAATTGAGTGGAGATTCATACCGCAGCTTGCTCCATGGCACGGTGGGTTTTACGAGCGACTGATCGGTATAATAAAACATTCTTTAAAACGCACTCTCGAAAAGCACCTACTTGGAGACAGCAAACTGCTGACAGTGCTGAAAGAAGTAGAAGCCGTCATCAACACAAGACCACTTACCAAGGTTGGAACTGAAGTGATCCACATATTAAGACCAAATGATTTTCTGAGTCTAGGAAATTGCCTGACCTTGACCCCAGCTACCGATAACGTTAATTTCGCAGACAATTCTAAACTTAAAACCAATTTAATCGAGAGCTGGAAAAGAGGATTGACAATTATAGCGGAATTCAAGAAAATATTCGTGGCACAGTATCTGACGAGCCTACGTGAGAGGTACCAAAACTCTCCTAAGCAGCCGAGAGTCGTATCTGACTGTAAACCAAAAATAGGAGATATCGTACAAGTGAAGTCAGACTTAAAAAACCGTGAAACATGGAAGGTCGGGAAGATAGAGGAACTCATAAAGAGTGCAGATGGCAAACACAGAGTTGCTAAGGTCAAAGTGGGAGACTCTATAATGACACGGTCGGTTGGTCACCTCTATCCTCTTGAAACTGAGTCGGATAACCCAACACAACCCGGATCAATTGAGGAAGCGAGGAGCCCGCTCCCAGATCCCCCAGTTGAGTACTTAGATCTGGACGATACCTCAAGTCAAGCAAATAGCATGCAACCACTTCTGCCTACCAATCTAGAATCTGAAAATGGTGACAATGAGGTAGCCACAACAAGTGAGGTAGCCACAACAAACGAGGTAGCCACAACAAATGAGGTAGAGCCAGTGCAAGAATCTATGATGAACACTGGAACATCACAGGCTACTGTCGACCCCGACGTTCTGCAACCGGGGACCAGAAGTAAGAGGGACGCTGCTATTCGGGCCAGAGAGAAAATACTGGAATGGACGCGTCAACTCTTCACACTACTGCAATAACACTCTCTTTCCGCTTGTGGCAGTGTCGCGCATGACGCGAATAGCCATAAAACAATTGGTATGTATCAACACTGTAATATTAAATTATATTTTTGTAGTGTGGCAACACCACGCTTGGCTTTGACTAATTTTATATTCATGTTGGTACTGTGGTAGAAACATGGCGGGAAAAAAGATGGCGGCCGAGCTCACAAGTTGGAACAGGTGAGGTAAAAGCACATGGTCGCGAGACAAGTTAGAAGCTACGAGCTTCTAGGAGGTTCATCTGGAAGACCTCGGTGAGTGTTTACTTTGTAATACCTTATGTCGACATAAACGTGCATGATGAGTGGAAAGATGAGTAGACTGTTACCGTTAGGTATGTTCTTTCCTTTACCGGTAGTCCAATCTTGCAGTGCACAGCACACTTGGTGGTCAAGGACATTGGACAGGGAAGTCTGGAACTCCCATGTATTGTAGTGTGGTCCGGAAACACACTGGCACGGTCGACTGAGCTGGAGCAACCGTGGCGAGGCTATGGGGATGGTGGAGGCCTCCGGGGGGCCATAGGCCCCCTGTCCGACTAAGTGACTAATATGCAAACACGTTCATAGTCACCAGGGACACACCCTGTTTAGATCGGAGCAAGTCGACCGATGCCCAGCTAGATAATAGAGGTGCATACCCATAATTAAAGTACAACATGTACATGTGAAAAACAACTGTATAGCAAAGAGAATGGCAAAGCACTTAGTAAAACCAATAACGCATAGGAGTGGCACAGCCACACGAGAGAGGCTGGACCTCACTCTAAAAGTATACACATGAATAACAAGAGCTTGATAAATGGGTCGACTCATCTCTCTACTCTCATGGCAAATATGTATATTCTATTCTTATGTGGCTTTCATATATGTGATACCAACATTTAGTAGTTGGTTTACTGTATCGCATGTAGAAGGCGCCACAGTAACAGTGTTTAGGTGTTGCGAATAAATCAAACAAACATAGCATGGTTGCTCACATCCCCGCCCCGTCGTCGCGCGTTCCTCTACTTTCAAATTCTATGACTCAAACCTACCAGTACGTACGTTTTACCTGTTTTGTAAGTTCGAAATTTGAAAAAAAAAACCTAAAATAGAGGGAACATCATAGAGCTCAGTAAAAATTCTCGATGTTCTGTCTATTCTACAGGCATTAATTATTATCTATGTCAAAAGTTGGATAGGCATTCTAATTTTAAATGGGTGATGAATTATATTTTGATTTCCTATATACACAGAATACATAATAGTTACTATGTACTAATAGTTACTAATCGGCCCTTTATAATCTTCTTATATATAAAAATGAATCGCAAAATGTGTTGGTAAGCGCATAACTCAACAACGCCTGGACCAATTTGGCCAATTCTTTTTTTAGAATATTCCATAAGGTACGAGGATGGTTCTTACGGAGAGAAAAATTAAAAAATTGCCTGAAAATGTCTAAAAACAACACTTTTCTATACTCCATACCATACAAACGATTCGTAATAATACAAGTCAATAAGAACTTTAATACTATAACATAAAGTTCAAGTTTTAATGGAGAGGTGCCGGGGAGGCAAAACAATTGAGTGACGTATAAATATTGATGTCAATCGTGTCGCGGTGTTAGTTGCCAAACTACACCTAAACGGCTGAACCGATTTGTATAATTTTTAACCCCCGACGCAAAACCCGTCGTTTTGCGACGGGTTTTGCGTCGACGACGGGGTGTTATAAGTTTGACGTGTCTGTGTGTGTGTGTGTGTGTCTGTCTGTGGCATCGTAGCTCCCGAACGGCTTTTGATTTAGTTTTTTTTTATATGGCAAAACAACGTTTGCCGGGACAGCTAGTATGTAATAAAAAAAATAAAAAAACAACATACAGACGAATTGAGAACCTCCTCCTTTTTTGAAGTCGGTTAAAACTTATTACACAAAACGGACTTATTTTTATGCTAATTCAAAAGTCCGAAACCATACGAAATAAATCCATAATGATCCATATATCGATGGTTTCCGCAACAAAGGGCGTATCTCCATTTTGCATACTTTTGGCAATGAGCAAAAAACAAAATAAAAAAAAATATTTCTTAAATATCTTTTTTGTTTTTATACTTATAAAAAAAAGTGCTAGGAAGAAATTTCTTAGTTTTTTGCGGGCTTTGGCCTCGCTTAATTAGGGAACTGTACGAGTCTTAGTTTAGAAGTTAGCTAGGGCGTAAATCCCTGAAAATGAAAAAAATTGGTAGTTACACCCCACAAATATACAGTCTGGCAAAAAGTACCTACAGTAAAAGCCATATAAGCCTAAACCATTTGTAGTATAAACCTTTTTTGTTTCAGAATTTGTAAATACGCCGTATTATTTATACTAATAAATGACTAAACTAGCAAAATATTAACCTGATAGGAGTATATTTTACTTAGATGCGAGCCCCAACTCACAAAAATTAACTCCGCTTCGCAACGTGGAACATGGGCTAGCCGGACGCGCGAGGGAGCTGGCTGACGTACTTTCCAGGCGAAAAGTGGCCGTTACGTTTCTGTAGGAGACTCGATGGAAAGGCAGCAGATCCCGGCACATTAGGAGCGGCTAAAAGCTGATCTACATGGGTCCTGGTGGAGAGAACAGGGTGGCTATGGTGCTCGCTGAGGGGTTGCATGACTGTATCTTGGAGATAAAACGCTCTAGCAACCGACATATGGCCGTGAAGGTGCTTATTGAGGGGGTTGTAACCTACTTGGTAAGCGATGCTGATAAAGTATTGTTTTGCAACAAACTCGGCGAGGTCCTTGGGGCCATCTTGTTGTCACAGGGGATCGTTTTGGGTGGTGATCTGAACGGTCATGTGGGCGAGATGAGCGTGTTCATGGAAGCTACAGCAGTTGAAATGCGGAAGGGGAAGAAATCCTATGTACGTGTGCCCCTGCCGACCTGGCCCTCGTGAACACTTACTTCAAAAAGAAGCCCGACTACTTGATCACCTAAAGGAGTGAGAGGCACGCTACCCAAATCGATTTCTATCACTAGGAAACATCATATCGGCAACGTGGCTAACTGCAAAGTCATTCCTGGTGAGAGTCTCACTGATCAACACCGTCTTCTTGTCATGGATCTCTGTGTGAAACCCAAACATAAACAACCTGTGCGGTGTTGTCGCCAAATCAGATGGTGGACAAGTTCGCTGGTGTCGACAAATAATCGATGTCGTCGGACGATCGATATCGACGAACCAGTCCTGGACCACTACGATAAGATTAATTTAGGCATCGATCACCGGTGCGGCGAAGGCAGTGTTTGGGATGTCTTAAGATGGATGCAAATATGACAAGGAAACTTGATTTTCCTGTCATATTGATTGCCTTGGACATAGTCCAGAGGGAGACTAAATTGAAGAAAGCCCTCTTCAAAAAGTTGCAAGCGTAGTAGTAAAGTAGCCAGAGCCAGACAGGACTACTTACAGTCATTGTACGATAAGTTGGAAACGTCTGAGGGACAGAAGCTTATTTATAAGTTGGCACATTCGAGGGTAAAAGCCCGTCCCGATGGTAATCTGCTTTGCGAGGACATCGCGGTGAAAAAGAGATGGCTCTCTTATTTCCACGAGCTGCTGAATAAGGAGCACGAAGAGTTGAAGCCCTATCGAAGTATGAAATGCGATGGGTTCTCGTAGTGTGGGTATCTTAACCAACCTATGTAACCGCATACTCTAAACTGGTGAGTTCCCTATGTTTTACCCCAGTTTTCAAAGGCAAGGGATCGGTGCAGGAGTGTGGGAGTTATCGAGGTATATGGGTCATGTCCCACACCATGAAGCTCTACGATAGATAGTCGGACAGTCGATTCTTGGATTCGACAAAAGTGCACTGTGTCTAGGTGTCCATATAGTTAACACCCCGGTCACGGACCCCGTTCCGCCGTTTTCTATTCTTATAAAGATTTGCAGAAAGCCTTTGTCTGTGTTCCTTCGTCATCGATCGTCCGACGACATCGATTACGACGTCAAGTCACGCATTTCAGAGGCTTGGGCCAAGTGTCGTGAGGACTGGTGTCATTTGCGACCCCAAAATTCCGCTTAAACTAAAGAGACAGGTTTATGCCGGTTAAACTAAACGGTTTTGTACGGTAGTAAGACGTGACCAGTGTTTGAGCGGCATAAACAGAAGCTGCGTGTCACGTAGATGAAGATGTTGCGCTGGATTTGTGGAGTGACGCGACAGGATCACGTCAGGAACTCTCGCATCCGAGGCAGCTTACATGTCCGAGACATTGCAGATACATTGCAAGAATGTTGCCTACGCTCGCTGGTACGGTCACGTCTTGCGAAAACCAGCTAGTTCCGTGGAGAACAAAGAGATTGGGAAGAGCCAAGAAGTGCTGGCTTGGCATCGTAGTGGTGATATGTGTGCAGATTTGGTGTAGATTAATATGACAAAGTTATTTTATCTTGACCGGCACGGCGTTGACCGCGTACTGATTTCGTTTACACTGTAAACAAACAAGCGAGGACATGTGCTATACTTGCGGTAAGATCACAAGCATTATCCAATCACATAAAGGTATAGTTAAGTCTCTGTTCTTTTAATATACTTTAGTTATGCAAGAACAAGACAGCTAGGATCACTTGTAAGTTTAGAAATTTAGCACCACCTGTGGGAAAAAATACTATTTTTTTTCGAAGTAGACTAATACATTACGGCGCAAAACAGATTATTAAATTGTATTTTGAATTTTATCTAATTATACATCCTAATATTAGCATATTTATTATTTATGCCAAAGCCTACTTAATATAACATAGGTGAGATACAACCTATATTCTTTTAGGTTTATTTTTTTTGCAGGGCGTAAAACACATATTGATTTAATTATGTGTATTTACCCCGTTTGTCGTTCAAAAAGTAAAAACACAGTGTAGTTACATCAAATTGATTTCCCAATATAAAAATAATATTGTTTTATGACCCCTTTTCAATGTTTAGCCAATAGAAAAATGTAGGTCGTAACATCTTTTTTTTTCATCGTAGCGCCATTTTAAAAATAGGGATCGATAGAGCGTTACAAACTGAGTAAAACTGCATAAAAAACTCAATATGGCCAAAATGGCTTTTACGCCCTTTGTTGCGGAAACCATCGATATTATATGTATTAGTGTAGACGTCGGAAGTGAACCAGTAAATTGCTGTTTTATTCATTTGAATCGGACATTTTGTTTTGAAGTTATCACGAGTTTACGACCGGACGCGTTCTATCCGCGTCTCGCCTACTGGAACGGGAGTTACGCGGGTGAAACCGCGGAGCGCTGCTAGTTAGGTATGAAGACAATCTGCGACCCGTTCGCGCCACGCGACACGCCGACCACCAGGCACGAGCGCCTACCCTCCCAAAATCAGGAACAATTTTTAACCGACTTCAAAAAAAGAGGAGGTTCTCAATTCGTCGCGTATATATTTTTTTTATGTATGTTCGCGGATTACTCGAGAACGCCTGGACCGATTTGGAAAATTGTTTTTTATCAAACAAAAACTGATTTTTAGAAAGTTAGGGTACAAAACTAGTGTACCACTTTGTGTCAAAAATAATTAGTGAAAGAATAGATTTTATCGCGGGCCTTGGGCGCGGCGACCGGATCAAGAAATTCCGTAACGAAAATAAAACCTAACTCCCCCGACAAATGACGGTTATTTACGGACGACTACTGACGGACGATTATTAACGGACGACTATTGACGGACGAATATTGACGGACGACTATTGACGGACGACAAATGTTGGACGACAAATGTCGGACGACAAAAACGGACGATAATTAACGGATGACTATTGACGGATGACAAATGACGGACGACAAATGTCGGACGACCAAAAACGGACGACAAAAATGGACGACAAATGACGGACGACACATGACGGACGACAAATGACGGACGACAAATAACGGACGACAAATGTCGGACGACAAAAAATGGACGATAAATAACGGACGACTATTGACGGACGACAAATGACGGACGACAAAAAACGGACTACAAAAACGGACGATAAATTACGGACGACTATTGACATGCAATATTGATGCACGATGCAATAGCTTTACCGCGGCAGTCCGAGTGCCACACGTTTTTTTTTAATAATATGTATTATTTTTTGGCAAATAATCGTCGCGACACCACACTGTTCAATGCGAAATAGAAAGACGAAACGAAAATAACTGGCTTGCTTTCTATGCAAAAAGTGTCGTTACAGCTTTTGGTTTTTAAGACGTTTCAAAGTGATCTATGTATATATACATAAGCATCGAAATAGTTGCATCTAGTCACCATAACACAAGCCTAGTTGCGCCTAGTCACCATAACACAAGCCTAGTTGCGTCTAGTCACCATAACACAAGCCTAGTTGGGTCTACTCACCATAACACAAGCCTAGTTGGGTCTAGTCACCATAACACAAGCCTAATTGCGTCTAGTCACTATAACACAAGCCTAGTTGGGTCTAGTCACCATAACACAAGCCTAATCGTGTCTAGTCACCATAACACAAGCCTATTTGAATTAAAAAATGCGAAATAGAAATGAAAATATCTGGCTTGCTTTCTATAAGAGAGAGAGAGACAGACAGAGAAACATGCGCACGCCGCCGCGCCGCACGGCTTACAATAGCTTACTATAGCAAAAAGTGTCGTTGCAAATTTTCGTGAGATTTTTTTCCGTTTCACAACGCGCGATATGGAACTACGTTCCAAAAAATTTTTACGTTGACGTTTTTTGTTTTTATGTATATTTTGGTTATTATACCTATTATAGCAAATATAAATTACACAACTAAAAAAAATAGACAACAGGGTACATAGTCGGTACATACTCGACACTCGTACTTGTGACTTTATTTTATACTATGTAGTAATAGTGAAAAAGAGAACCCTCAAACGGTACAAGAGTTACGCAACTTGTACGTAAATATTGCGGTAGGTAATTAGCGCTGTGCAATTTGAATTTGGCGCGAACGATATGACCTTCACGGTATGACACGAGCCGAAATTACACGTGAAATTCACCAGCTAGGTAGGTAGGTACTCGTTCGTCGTCGGTTCGTCGTATAAACTGTTTTTATTGGATGCGAGATTCAGATAATAGTTCACTATTGGTTGGCAAAATCACTGTCACTTGTCTTCATTGGTCCCCGTGCGACTTTGACAAACATTACGACTATTTGTCGATAGCATCACACACACATTGAATGCTAAATCGTTACGTATACATTGCTGGTAAAGCCAGTTATACAAAAGTATTCGTGAAGCTATAGCGCGCATTGGATTACATCTCCCCCCGCTACCCGCGTGACGGGGTGTTACTCTAGAGGTGAAAGGTAACGATGTTTTGAACAAAATACGGGCTGGGAAATTTTATAAACAGACCTTTCGAATTTAGAAAAATACAAAAAATCTGCAATATGAATCCTTTGAAAGTTAAGTTATTTAAACTAATTGATAAATTTACTACATGATGTAGGTTTCTTATTTGATATTATATTTCTCCCGGCGTAGCTATTTTACCCGTGAAATGCGCATTATTTTTACTGAAAATACTGAAGTTTTGATGGCTATAATTTCCAAATTAAATATAATTTGTCTATTTCGTCGCCTACATGGGCTAGATAAAGACTTGTTATGTAGATTTAACTTTTGTTTTTTCGAATGCCATAAAGAATAAATGGATAACACTCTAAATTCATTTGTATGGAAACACGATCGACCAGCAGCACCTATGCCTTTGATACGTAGAAAAAACTTCTTGCTCTTACTTACAGAAGAAAGTTTTACCTCGGATTGTAACTAACAAGTTACAGAGAGTTAGTAGTAACTTTTTAGATATTTTTTTTATATAATTAGATGCTTAAATAAAGATGTTGACAATTGCAGTGATATTTATTACCTGCATTTAAAATAACAAGTACCTAATTGCCTACACAGACAGCCACTTCCTTTTATATACCTACTTATTTACTTTAGATACATAAAGGATATTACACTCATTGTTGTAGTTCCGGAAGAAAGATCCTGCTGAAATTACGACGGATATGCAAATTGAAGCAATTCTCGACTGTGGCAAATTGTTACCTAAAGCAAATTGTTTATGACGACTAGGTACCTATTCAGTGCATTTTGCGGACTTTTTGAACCGAACTGTTTAATTTAAGAGGAAAGGGTAACGGACGCCCTTTCCATACAAACATAGTCGACTGTTTCCTCCCTGGATAATGACACTAAAGCAAATAATTTTGTTGCTTATAACTTATAACTGCCATGACCAATGCCCCTATGTCAAGGCAGAGATAAGCAATATTTATCTTAGCTGGTAGTTGTCTAGAAAGAAGATTTTATTTTCATGCAGAATTAAATATTAAAAACCCTATTTAAACAAATTAGCTGAATGCAAAACAACAATAATATCAAAAATCTAAATGTTTAGTTTTAGTTACTAGATATTGTGACCGACTTCACTTGCTTGACATTATTTTCTTTTAGACATTTTGACATTTTATTTAATTTTTTATTTATTTTTATTATACAATCTAAATAAGCTTCCCTAGGTAGTGTGCCCAAAAGGCTGACTGCATTGCCTCTTTGGATGACAATGCCGATGCGTTGGCCAAAATTTTACTAAATTTATCACATTTAAGGGCGTAGGTACCTACCGATTAGATATAGATTTTCCCCTTCGATTGGCCGCCCTATTGCGAATGCTCACCGAACTGTTCGATTTAAAAGCGCAGACGATCACTTATTTTTTATTTAGGTAACTTCGCTATAAAAAGGGGGCCGCTAATTTCCGCTGAGAGGCGCGGTCAATCAACGTCGTCGGTCGTCGCAATGCTTTTGGTAAAAAAAAAATTAAAGAGTTGTTTGTTTGGGGTTTATAACACCAAATAAAATGGTTGATTACTTGCTATAATTGAAGTTTAATCAACCTATTTAAACAAAAAATATCTAGAGTTTTCTTAGGTTTTCAAAATTTGAATTCATATTAAAAATATATTAAAGGAGTGGTTCTTACATTATCATTATTAAAAAAAACATTCCTTCAACGTGAAGTTACGTTAAGCCCCACTTATACACAATAATACATAATTCCAAAAAATTTGAACGTCACAGACATTAATTATTATTATCTACATTCAATTTTTAATGAAAACCTATATAACTAGTTTTATTATAATAGCTAGATAAAAAGCACATAGACTCAAATACTTAAATAGGTTATTAAATTGTGTTTTCTACAAAGACAAAAAAAACAAGAAATATCTTTACCTTATTAATTTTCTTGGAATGAAAGTTACTAGGCTCACTAATGAAATAACGAAAGAACAATGAAATTCAATTTTCGGTCGGGGAAATAACTTTTTCTACCTTTTTAATGAAACTTTTCCTACCTTTTATTTGAATTTTAATAGTAATTGTACTTGGGTAGGTAATATAATTTATATAATAAAGTTGAGGACAGAACTACGATTAAAATACCTACGCTTTCTTAAATGAAAAGTTACTTCATTTCCGCTCAAAAAGTAACCCAAATACCTAATTCGAAGACAACTAGAAGTACTCGTGGGTACCGAAGTAGCTATATGTTCTTTTCTTACGTTACCTAGTAACCGTATGACTCTTTCAGGAGGCCTGCCTGAAGATTAGCCTGTTACTTAACCTAACGACTGCAACCAGATATTGCAACCGGAGGCGGCTCAAGCCTTTTAAAGCACGAAGCGGCTAGAGAAAACGTTTTTGCGACACTGTTAATCATAAGGGTTTGTCGGCGTAGAGTTTTGTAGTCATAATAACCGCGAAAAATGCACATGCACGACTGAACACAATCAGGCTACAGCATCGAAATACAAACAAATATTTCGATACTACCATGTTTTTTCGTCTTTCTTTTGTGGAAATTAAAATTTCGATGTTGTTTCAAACACCATTTACACTCTAATAGCAAAAAAAAATAACCATGATAGTTAATAGTACATTGCGATACAAGTGTGGAAAGTTGATCATTCCATAGAGGCGGTTTATGACGCGCGAGCGGAGCGCGAGCGGAACGCGAGCGTGGCAAAAGCCGAGATGGAATGATCAATTCACACGTGTATCGTACGACGTTTTTTATCACAGTTGCGAATAAAAAAAAAGACTTGTTAAAATTTTAATAATAAAAAGTTTTTAAGAATTTTAGGTTATGTTTACTATTTTTTGTTAATTACACTCCCGAAAGGCTAGGCAAAAGACTTTTAACCTATACAGCGTCTGACATACAATATTCTTTTTTCGTTTTTTTCATTTGTTTTTGCGTCGGCGATTAAAAACAGAATATATTAGTTCCGGGTTTCATTAAAAACAGAATATATAAAAAAAATATATTTATGTACCTAAAGAAAAAACAAAATAAAAACAAAACTCAATTTTTAATTATTTTCAAAGACGTCATCACGTAATATTATCGTTCGCAGACTTTAGAGAGAACCTTTTGAAAAGAAGAAAAAAGGTACCAACAAAGAGTTTTAAGCCAGCAAGGCTTAAAAACTCTTTGGATGGTACCTTTTTCTATACATCAAAACAGTATAACCCAGATAAAGGAGATCATTCATGTTTCTAACAAAAAATACCCACAAAAAAAAATGCCGGCCAGTAATAAAAATTATTTGTATCTTGTAGAAAATAACATTTTAAACAATGTTTACTAAGGCAACAAAGAGCTACGATCAAAAATCGTTGAGTTATTTTACATTAAAAACCCAAAAAATGCATTTTATAGGGATCCGTTTGACCACTTTTAAGATCCCACTATAACTTCTGAAAGGGTTATTGGATATACCTATGTATATAAATATAATAAAAACAGACAAAACTTATCCATTTACTACTTATTTTTATTTTTTTTTCTGTAGTAATATCTTAGAAGTGGTCAAACGGATCTCTACAAAATGCATTTTTTTGGGTTTTCAATGTAAAATAACTCAACGATGGTTCATCGTAGCTCTTTGTTTCCTTATTAAACATTATTTAAAATGTTATTCTCTACAAGATAGAAACATTTTTTTTTGTGGCCGGCACGTTAATTTTTGGGTACGATTTGAACGATGTCCTTAAGAATGTTTCATCTACTATATGTCATTAGCAGTAAGATACGTATTTGACATATCGGGATGACGTATTATTTTCCAACACTAGTTGGATTTTTTTTTATCGCACGCGTGTATTACGTTGCATTATGAGCCTAAAAGCGGTTTAATAAGATCCACTTTATGAGCAACTGTGATAAAAAAATACTTATAAGCTTTAGTTCTAGATTATCTAGTAATTTATCGACTACCTACCGTTTGATCCAGCAAAAAGAACAAAGTAAAAAATGTCGATGAAGCCTATAATTTCCATAAATAGAGACCACATAATAATGAAAAACCGGTCAAGTGAGAGTCGGACTCGCGCAGTGAAGGTTTCGTACATGCTTTGTAAAATAAAAATGTTGTCCCTATTTTGCAACGGTTAAGTATAATAATACGGTTAACGCCAATGAAACTTAGCCGCTGAATGTATGGGATGGACGATTTAGGGGACAATTTTCATGAATCCCTTTTAATTTTCAAAATATTTCAGATTATTAATTTTTTTTTCATTGGTCTTTCCGCCAAATAGCTTGAATCCTTTTGTCAAAACTGAGTTTTAGTATTGGCAAAAGGATCGACAAAAATGTAGCAAGATCTAGCATTTTTTTTAACATAATAATATGGACCATAGACCTACCTTTTAGGATCGATTAGATATTTACAACTCGCTAGTCTCTCACACCCGTTCTAAACAAAAAAGTCTTAACAGACAGACAGACGGGGAATCAAGGGTCCTACTTTTTCGTCATAAGGGGCACGGAACCATAAAATAATATCCAACGCTGAATTAATTGCATGACTAAAATTGACCTATAAAAGTTCCCCAAATAGGATAAAGCCTACCCTTTACCATCAAAAGACCAAACTTTCAAAGGAACTTGAATTTTGAAACTAGTTGATTTACGAGTTTGATATTGAAAGCAGATTACTTACTCAATTTCCAATTCCACTATTATCGAGTTTATTATGCTAAATAACAATTAAATAACGAAAACTGAAATTAATTAAATAAACTACCTACTTTACTTAAACTAAATTAAAAGTCCAAATGGACTTAAGAAGTGTAAGGAAGGACCCTAGGACGTGTGTTTATTATGTCAATAGTGATCTACTTAACTAACAAAGCTAGTTAAAGAATTTAAGCCTATATTTATTATTAGCTGCGCTCCATGGTTTCACCCGTGTTAATCCATGATCAGATTCAGGGTCCAGACAAAAAGAAGCCATAATATGTCCTTCCATAATATGTATTGTCCATTTCCAAGGTCTATAGCAAAATTTATCAAAATTGGTTCGGCTTGAAAGCGTAATTAACAGATAGACGGACAGACAGGACAGTGTTGCACCATTTATACAATGAGTATTGTGGCAGGGATTATTAGAACCCTAAAATAAATTTTGTAAACAGGTTATTTCTAAGGATCCAATGTATCCTTATACCAGTTTTCACCAAAATATGTAGTTTCAATTATTCTATAAAAAAAAACTACTTTTTTTTCTTTGCTTATAAGTAGGTGTAGATAGTCGAATTAAATACTTACTTGTTTTTGAAGTCGGTTAAAAAGTCTATCTGTTGATAGGAACTTCAAACTGCAAAACTTTAGGTCTCGTAATTAAATTAAACTCTATCTAATAAGTACGTCGTTGGCCTCGGAGCGACGAGAGAAAAGTTTTTAATTTTCTTAAGAATCCGGAAAGTTGAGATTGTTTTCCTCGATCAAAGTGTTTCGATGAAGCCATGAACAGTGAAGAGTGGGGAGAGGCACCAGGTGCAGGCAGACTTAAGATTTTTTTACACAATTTGAAGGAAAAGACATGAACCAGTAATCTTCTATCTACCTTCAAGATTAACCATTAGGTTATTATTAAATTTGAAGGAGTACAACTTCAAACTTAGTTAATCAATCGGCAGATTAGAAGTCCGTGGTCTGTTTTTATAATAATAGGCGTGGTATCCAAGCCTGTACCTACAGCAACAGGTTCGGTCCAGATACGATCGATAATCAGATGCTGGAGCATGCGCAGTGCAGTCCACCTCCGCCATGAAATCGCTGATCCTGCTCTCGCTATCTCTACTCGCCCCAGGTTAGTTTTTATAACAAAAACAATTACATTTTATATTCCCTACATTCCAAAGTGTCCGTACATTTCATCAGTGATGTTAATTTTGTAATGGTTTAGTTAATATTAGTGTCTAAAGCTTCTGAGCGAATGTCAACAGTGATATCGTCTTATACGCATGCTCAGTCTGTTGTCTTTGCGCATTGGGGATGTTATCTTTCTAGCGCCTTTTTAAAATGATCAGAAAATTTTGTTATTTTCTTAATTCCTACATTCCTATTTAGGTATAGGTACTTGTTAACCTATCGTATACCTATCCAATTACCTACTTAATTATTGTTTTATACTGGTTTTATAGAAGTATCATTAGATATCCGCTTGCAAAGATATAGTAGCTATACTTACAAACCTTTGTTCATGTTAAAAATTGATGACAATAATTTACATCTAGCTACTTAGTTTAAGTAGTTAGGTAGATATTTTACTTAATTTTTATTTAGCTTTTTCAAAAATTACACGAGAATTGCAAACTATACGGCTTGATTTGCAAATAGAAACTCCCAACAACAAGAGTATTCTAATTGCATGCATTCTACCTATTTTTTATTTATTTATATTATTTAGGATATTTGTATGCGAAATAAGCCTCTTGCTGGCCTAGACACTACATATAATGCAAAAAATCTAACTATAGAATATCTCAAAGCAGCTAACACAAAACAAATAAGCACTCTTCTCTTATACCTACTTAGGTACATATCTCATGCCTAAGAATTGATTAACTTAGCTGCTAAAAAAATTTATATAAAGTAGGTAGTTACCTCAATTGGGTGACCGCATCCATATATTAAATTACCTACTTACCAAAATATGATATAGATAGTTAGGTATCTATAAGTATTTTAGACGGTGGAATCAAGGTATGATCTCCGTTAAGAATCGTCAGGGCCTGATCTCGCAATCATTTTTACGTTCCAGAGGGCGAGTCAGACCTTCTCCGGGACTCTGTCCACGTGACATCAGCCGCGGCCAGACCCAACAACGAACTCTGGTGCTACCGGTGTCTGGCAGAGGTGCCTGATGACACTTGCGCTGACATCAAACAGAACAACACAGTGTGGATGCACAGGTGCCATAATGACAGGAGAGTTTGTATGGTAAGCTTAAAATGTGTGCCATCAGCCGTACCCAGACTCAACAATGAACTCTGGTGCTAAAGGTGCCTAAAGACCGCTGCGTTAACATCAAACAGAACAACACAGGGTTGGTGCACAGATGCCATAATCACAAGGGAGTTGGTATGGTAAGCTTATAATGTGTGACATCAGCCGTACCCAGACCCAACAACGAACTCTAGTGCTACCGGCCTAGCTCCATGGCTACCGGTGTCTGGCAGAGGTGACTGATGACACTTGCGCTGACATCAAACAGAACAACACAGTGTGGATGCACAGGTGCCATAATGACAGGAGAGTTTGTATGGTAAGCTTATAATATGTGCCATCAGCCGTGCCCAGACCCAACAACGAACTCTGGTGCTACCGTTGCCTGAAGACCGCTGCGTTAACATCAAACAGAACAACACAGTGTTGGTGCACAGGTGCCATAATGACAGGAGATTTTGTATGGTAAGCTTATAATGTGTGCCATTAGCCGTGGCCAGACCTTACAACGAACTCTTCGCACAGCTAGATCAAAACTGTTGTAACTCAAAAATGTCGCATTTTGAGTTAACAGCATATTCGGATTTCTGATACGATTACCTACACGGCAATAAAACCGAAGTAATTCAGTTTACTTTAGTGTCCAAGAGATGGCGAGACGAATCAGTTTTGTCTGCAACTAGGGTGTTGTATTTTGAGTTGCGACAACTGAGTGAGTAAACTATTGAAAATCTTACAAAGTATTTTGACTTAATACAGTTTTGCTGGTTTTAATACACTTTGTTTTGTGATGTATTTTGAGTTAAGTCAGTTTTCTTACTTATTGCTTAACTGATTTGAATTTTTATTTCATTTTACTACAGTTTCAATGAGCATTTTTTAAATTAGTCATTTTCTCATTATCTAAAGCTTAATTTATTACCTGATTAATATCATAATGGTTTATTTTCTAATACATTTCAAAATCTTTTTACAAAATGTTGCTATCGTGCATAGTTTTCATAATATCAGTTTTTTGCCATTTCCCAAAAATCATGTTTTTTGAGTTAAGACGCACACCTAAATCGAAACTGTTGTTCGATTTAGGTGTGCGTCTTGTGCTACCGGTGTCTAGCGAAGGTGCCTGAAAACCGCTGCGCTAACATTAAAAACAGAACAACACAGTGAGGATGCACGGTGCCATAACGACAGTAGAATAATGGTAAGCCTATAATGTGCGACATCAGCCGTGCCCAGACCTCACAACGAACAACCGATGTTGAATTGGTGTTCACTAGAAGAGTAAGTACATACTAACAAAATTTCATAAAATCATCTAAGTATAATTCCAGATTCTACTTAACATACAAATTTTCGAATTCAATAAGCTCTAATCAATTTTTAACTTTCTCGATGCCTTTCATAAAAACGGCTGAATGGATCTGAAAAATATTCAAAAACATTCAATTAAGGATTCTAGAGGCTTACCAAAGGATTTTCCTGGACTTAAACAGGATTAGGAAAAAACAAACGCTGCTTGATTATTAATTTTTAAAGGTTCAAATTGTTTGACTAAACAAGACGTGATGTAGAAGATGTTTTATTTAACTAAGTCTGAATTGGTAAGGGCCTAAGTATTTTTACGTCAGTAGGTAGGTAGACCTACCGTAGGTACCTGTCCAGCACGTAGAATTTCCTAGGTGGCCCTAGAACATAATTTTTTTAACACGTCACAGAACATAAGTATATTCGACGACAAAAAAGATCGACAAAGTGATTAACGGTTAGGGTAGGTACATTTAAATTCAGTTTACAAATATAATGACAGACAGACTAACTATTACAGCATGATTACAGCCAACCTTACATAAGCTTTTATATACAAATCTATCTGTTGCCCGTGACTTCGTACGCGTTGTGGTTTATGTTTTATATACAAAAATCTTCCTCTTGAATCACTCTATAAAAACCGCATCAAAATCCGTTGCGTAGTTTTAAAGATCTAAGCATACATAAGGACTGACAGACAGACAGTGGGAAGCGACTTTGTTTTATACTATGTAGTGATGATACATAATGGACTAATCTTATCATTGACTAGTGCATTAAACCATAAGTTTTCGGAGATTGTTACACGCATCCTTACCTACTTCGCACAGGGTGAAGAAACAAAGGGTAGGTTTTTACGACGGACGTAGTGAAAACAACCACCAAGTATTATTATATTAGTGTACCTACCGTCAAAATTCCAAAAACCTACTGTGACAGGCACACGTTCTCTGCCTGGCATTTGGTTAATGTCACAAAGAGGCCCTTACCATGGTGAGACGATGCCGATGGCTAGAGCTTGTAGCAGAGTGTCTAGCCATAGATTGGACCATCGTGTATAGGTGTTATTAAGTCTAGCCTAGACGTCCTTGAGTTATATTTCACAGAAATCGATTGTGGTATTTGTCATGATCAATACTACTACAATGTTGTAATTATCGGGTAAGTAAGCCGTTGAATATTTTAAACAGCCTCAGTGCGGCTCGCGTAGCACCTAACAGGGTAAATATTATTGTGTTGGCACCTCAACATAAAAATTATAAACACGTAAGTATCTACAAATGTCATCCACTAACTCCCCACCTGTCATAGTCAGTATTCTGACTAAATATTATAATTATTACTCAACAATCTACTCCACCTACTGTCACCCTGCCTACACCCTTTAATGAAAGGTTATTAGACTTTAATTGACCCATATTACCATCATACTCAGTTCCCTCTGTTAACCATAAGGTTGCAATTAACTTTGACTTTAATGAGGACGGTAAGGGTGACCATAAACTCTAATCATACCTATTAGAATAACAGTCATTTATTCACTCAAAATATTAAAATAAAAATTAAAAATAAAAGCTCACATACACAACATATATAAAAAACTAGCTGAGCCCCGCAGTTTCACCCGCGTAATAATTTTCTACGAAATTTCCTTAATTTTTTCTTTCATAAGAACCTACTCCTGACAATAACAAACACAACAAAAAAAGAATTGGCTAAATTGGTCCAGGCGTTGTTGAGTTATGCGCTTACCAACACATTTTGCGATTCATTTTTATATATAAGAAGATAACCGTCTAGAGCGTCTCCACGCGGCATCGTCCCAACCTTGTAAGAGGATCAGGTAGTATGGAGTCTCTCATTCACTATCGTTGTTAGGAAGAATTTTATGTATTATTCGTAATGAAAAGCACAGTGTTTACCTCGGGTGAAAGACTCATTAAGTCCCTCGAACTATTAGCGCCCTCGCTACGCTCGGGCGCCAAACTCCGTCTCGGGACTTGTAATGAGTGACTTTCACACCTAGGGTAACAATGTACTATTAAAGACTCACGTATGTGTTTTGTACCAGGTAAAGCGCTTCTCCTACACAACATCGAACGAAAACTCAACAACAGCACTGAAAATGTGGGCACTAGAACGGAACTGTACAAAGCACTGCGAGCCCGGCTGCATTGTTATCGGCGAACGCACGAAGCTCTACGCTTGCACTTCGTGCTGCAACACGTCGCTATGCAACCTCGGCTCGGATTCCGACCAAACGGCTCCAGGGTACCATCACTGGTATATTCTGGCCTTAGTGACAGCGTTAGCTTCATTGTATTCATGATATTAGATACCTTAGATAGAGATACGAAACTAATGAGCAATTTACGAAGGTTTTATTCTGGTATTCTGGCTATTCTCGATCCACTATGTGAATTAATAGAGCAGTTAGGTACTTTAGTATCTTCATTATTCTGAACATTTAAATTCCAATTTGCTTGAAATCTGACTTGCTTTCTAGTAGTAGACAGAAATAATAAATTAATATTTAGAGACACAAGCACGCTTTGCACATTTCTAAAGATATTTTCCATGCTGAGAACATAATTACATTCTGGTTGAATAATTATGCCATAGGAACCATTAAGTAAGTTGTTAAAATGTCCCTTGTCAGAAAAGGTTCTTAATCCTATTCCACGTTCTTAACTTTAACTTAACTTTAATTTTAATCTGTGCAGTCGATTTGAGGAGAACAAACAAACCGGCAATTAGCTTATTATTACTGATGATTATAAAAGCACTCTATGATTAAGGAGCGTAATTTTACTCGAACTGGATTCTTTCCGATATGCTACTGTTTATCCTGAAATAGTTCTAGTAGGTAGGTACAATATAATAATAGGTACCTACCTACTACCACATGAGTAATTCTTTACTCATGTGCTATAACTACTCCTTACTACTTAACTACCTACTTCAGACATAGGTACTTAAGACAATGGGCGTTCTCCTTTTAATATTCTTAATTATTGTTTTAGCTATGTTTTCAAACAATAAAAATAAAAATAAAAATAGTAATTTCTAAGGTTTTCGCGACTTGAAGTCATAATTAAAAAAATGCGATTACATAAGTACCTACTTATATCCGTTACCTAAAATAAATATAATTATGAATAAATGTTATGTTCATTTCATACTTAGGTTGTGTATTAGACTAAGACGTAGAGTAAGTAAACCCTACATAAATTAATATTAGTAGCTAGCTACTATCGAATTTTATCGGAACCAATAAAAATTAGAATAGAAATAACAAAATATTCATCTAATTTTATCGTCATAAAATAGGTACTTGTAACTTACTCAGATACCTACCCAAATAAAGTTTCTGAACAATCTGCAATCATCATTTTTATTAAACGGTTTTATTTAGCTCACCCCGTTTGTTTTATTCTTGGGTCAAATTTTTTTTGTTAGTACCTCGTTACTCAAGTAATTTAACTAACCCACTTTTTCTTTATTAATATACTTATAACTAAACGCCTGACACTTTATTTACGAAACACGCAGCAAACAAGGAGCTAAATTGAAATAGGCAGTCCCAAGTAATCAGATCTTCACTACGCCCCGTTCTCGAGATACAGAGGTGGCTCTGCTGCATTATATTGTTACTCCAGAAATATACCCAAAGCTAGATCTATAAAACGCGAAACCGACTAATTCTCTTTCAGACTAAACATCCCTCCCTAGACGACCCAGTTGGCACAATGGTCACCATGCCGGACTGCCAAACACAGGGTCGCGGTTCGATTCCCGCCTCAGACAAGTATTTATGCTTAGATATTTGTCTGTGGTCTGGTTGTTTCTATGTATTTTAAGTACTTATATATTTACGAAAGAAAAGTATTTTATGTCTAGCACTCGTAACACAAGTTTAGTAACTTAGCTTGGGGCCAGATGGCGATGTGTGGAATGTCCTGCAATATTAATTTGAAAAAAAAAAACAGGTTTTCAAAAACATGAAATTCCATGGTGGCTCTGTCTGAAAAACGCAGCGCAGTCTTAACCATACATCTACCTAACGATTCTATGATAGAATGTCTAGTTTGGTAAAAAGTCCCTGTTGTTAAACTTTATAAGGAAATATTGGTACCTATCTACTCTATGCAACACAATAGGTGAACAAAAAAAACAAAATTACTTACTAAAACGATAATAATCTCTGACAAAAACTAATAGCAAAGTAGGTACCTATCACAAAAACTAGTAGATATTAAGGTACTAATAGGTAGGCAACACATACGTAGGTATTTGTTAATGTTGTTAGCTAATTTATGTATGAGTGTCTGCATCGTCAAGGTCGAGTAGTGGTTATAAAATGAAGGATAATAAATTATGAAACAGACTATAAAGTTAATTTACTTTATTATGAATAAACAATGCACAGAAATAAATGCAATTCCTAGGTTGCTTCCTAAAAAATAGCAATA
The DNA here is from genome assembly GCA_907269075.1 of Idaea aversata. Classification (NCBI taxonomy): domain Eukaryota; kingdom Metazoa; phylum Arthropoda; class Insecta; order Lepidoptera; family Geometridae; genus Idaea; species Idaea aversata. The sequence continues at coordinate 11,095,145 of OU026091.1, forward strand.
TTTTCAATAACATAATTGGAATGACCCATAGCTTATTCTTGAAACTGGGAAGGTATTAATCGGGAGGACATAAGAGTTTTAACTTAAAATATTGCAATAATTATTAATTATTTAGATAGTAAAATTATTAGAGCTGGCCGCAGTCAGAGATGACAACCTTTTTGGAGGTCTTGCCGGACTGAGAACCGAAGCCTTCGACCTGCTTCACAATATCCATGCCCTCGACGACGTTCCCGAAGACAACGTGCCGCCCGTCCAACCATGAGGTCTTCACGGTTGTTACAAAGAACTGGGACCCGTTGGTGTTGGGGCCAGCGTTGGCCATTGACAGCACACCGGGGCCAGTGTGCTTGAGAACGAAGTTCTCATCAGCGAACTTCTCGCCGTAGATGGACTTGCCCCCGGTGCCATTGTGGTTTGTGAAGTCACCCCCTTGCAACATGAAGTTGGGGATCACTCGGTGGAAGGTGGAGCCCTTGTAACCGAAGCCCTTCTCGCCGGTGCACAGCGCACGGAAGTTCTCGCATGTTTTAGGGGTCACATCTGTTCTCAGCTGTAACAAGAGAATACAACTCTTAAGGTATTTAGATCTTAATACAGATCTAAAGGTATATCAGTGGCAAATGGTGTCACAGAACTTAATAAACGAGATAATTTAACGTGTTATAAAGCTGGGATTCCTCTGATCTAAACATAAAACTATAAATATAAATGTGTGGGTGTGTCACTGTCACTATGTAGGCAAGAAATAGAAATTTTTGAGATGACTAATAATACCTACCTAACCTGTAAATCTGCATTTAGCGTTTAAACTATGAAATTTACAGGGCACAATCGACTTGAATGTAAACATAAACATATCCAATGGCAATTTCCACTACAATCTAAGGCCTAATAACCAACGACCTTCACAATAAGTTACTTTTATCTTAGATGATAGCTTGTTATTAGACATAAATACTATACCTATAGGTACCTACACATTATGTATCACTGATATGATATTCTATATACCTACCTATTTAGACCGCATGCTGATTCAACAATTTTGCGAATAGATCATCACTGGCAGATATGACTTCATACATGAACTTCTTATTCGAAAGGATAATTGCACATTTTAAAATCCAGAATGGAAACAATGGTGTGAAGGTTCGAGAAAAGCGTGGTCTCCCAGCATCTTACATGTCCATCACGCCGGCCGGATCGTCCGCCCGGCTAGAATGACATGTATTTTCATAATTTTCACTTACCTCAACAACAATCCTTCCAAGATTATTGCCATCAGCGGCTACGTCGAAGAAAACTCGTGGTAAAGCCATTTTACTCCTCCTTTTCAACAACGATCAGATATATCGGCCGTTTTTAATTCACCACACAATGACGGTGCGTCTATCGCCAATGCCGGGCGGAAATGGAAAAAGGTGACGGAACGAATGAATGAATAATCATAGACAAAAATGACAATTTTACATGTACGTCACTTCCCTCACCAAATTGCATTCATTCAAAATAAGGGTGTGTACACTAAAAAAAAGGTGGTACATTATTTTTTATTTGTGATAAAAATACATAATAAATATTTTTATTAAATTAATAAAAAATATTCGCATATTTGTAGTAACTTCGTATTTGTGTAGAATATTTTGTTTGATAAATACATAATTGTAAGTGAAACGATTCTTTGGTAAGACTAACTACATTTTTGGAGTTATATTAAAACTGAAACTTACTACATAACAAATCGTCTTATTCTAGACGAGTTCAATTTTTTTGTCATTTTACTTTTTTACACGGCATAATGCTAAAAATAAGTTAGCGGCTTTGTAAAATCAACTGCAACGATTGAATTAAGATTGAAAGTTTATTGGTGTAAGCACGGGGTGTAAGTGTAATGTAAGTGACATTACACTTTCACCAATATACTTTCATATTTATTTTACGTCCTTTGAGTCCTAAATTAATACATAGATAAACCAATAATCAGACATCTATAAATATTTGTACGATTCTATCGTGCTTGTGTGCATGTAGCTTAATGACTACCATAGACGAAATGAATAACGTACTTACATACATGTTAAAAAACAAAGTAGGTCCCTAATAGTTTTATTTGGTCCTACCACGAAATGAGGCTGTCGTTTTTCCTTTACCCTTCGAATTAAAAAAAAACTTGTCTTGTCTATTACAATGACATTGACGTAAAAAGGATTATGACGTTTAAATGTTGACACTCTTAAAAAATTCCCTAATTTTATGGGAAATTAAAACTCGACTCGTACTTAGCGAAGTTTCAGTAATCATGATATTATCATAATAATATTACTCAAACACTCCCTAACATTCCATTTTCGGGGCCAAGAGTTCGGTCACAAAGCTGACTGGACAAAAAAATGGGTGTTTGTCGGTTTACGGACGATAACTATTATTTCACGTGATAACGTCACAAGAACCCTTTCTATCGTTGACATTATTGACTTCAATACGTTGCTATTCCGTGCTTCGGAAGGCACGTTATGCCGTTGGTCCTGGTGCTTCCTCTAGTAGCAGTCGTTAGGTCAAGTTAGAGGCCTTAAGGCGATCTGAAAACTCTGACAATAGGTGAGCTACACCACTATACGAGAAGAAGAAGAATACGTTGCTATGGTTACTTGTCAATAACGTTTCTATGGTTACTTGTCAATAAAGCATGACGTCACACTTTTTTGAGAGTGCAGGTGTTCACCAATTTATGAGACGATATCACGTCATAAAACACTCCATTGCCTTTCAAATCAAGGCAAGATTTATAAACTCTAAATTTATTTTTAAATGCGGACTTTTCTTTCTAAACTACGGTAACACTAGCTACTGCCTGTCAAACTTTCCTTGACTTGACAGTTGACTGTCGAATAGTATTTAAATTCTCTTTGGTCGAATAGTGCAAGAATATTGTTAGAAAAAAAGATAAAGCTGAAATAGCGAAAATCTAAAAATAAAATTAGAAACAATCTTCAAATAACTAACTTAAAATTTCACTAAGTAAGTACTTTTACTTTAGTTTGTACTGAGTGACAAACTACTTTCAATAATGATTCTAGTTGTTTCACAGTGAAAAATTATATATTTCAGCTAGGTAAAAATGAGCCTGGAGTCGATCAAATACACACGGGGAAATTTAGAAATACTAGACCAATTACTTTTGCCGTTACAAACGAGATACGTTAAAGTTTTGGGTGTTGAAGATGGTTGGAAAGTTATTAATAAAATGCAGGTATGTGTGATAAATTAAACGAATTGTACGCACCTGTCAATAAGTCCAGTCCACGCGGATAATCATGACCTCTGGTGGAAAATAGAAGGGGTATGCGCAGAACTCAATTATCATATAAATATCGAGTTTTGCGCACACCCCCTCCACTTACCATAGAGGTCATCATTCACCGCGCGGGGTATACTTACAATGAATACTGAGAACTCTATCCTATAAGTCTGGCTGTATGTCTGATATTTAAACAGCTGAACCCACAGATAATAGGGTGACTGAACCCCTAGAATAATACAGACTACTTTTTATCCTAAAACTCAGGAACTGGACTTACCATCACTAAACTTAGAAATAATATTGTGCGTTTACTGGGGAGTTCTCGATCCGGTGGGAATATCGGGATAAAAGTAGATTATGTATTTTACTGGAATTGCTACAGTAGTTTTTGGTGATACACAAACATTCACATTTACAATATTATAGTAGTATGTTGTTCCATGATATTTATACTTATACAAGTACACATATGGGCTGTTTTCCGCAATTAGGCCCTTTTTGTGTGGGAGTTGAATAGGCTTGCCCAGCACCTACTACCCTCTCAGCATAGTCGACCAAGTCCAGAGGAGAGAACTTGTCAATACTTCTGGAGCCAACTAAACCGTGGGTTTCATCACGATGTTTTCCTTCACCGTAGGCCAACCACGGGACCCTTAATCATGAAATGGCAGTATACTTCATACATCATGAAATGGCAATATACTTCATGCACTTTCATGATATAAATTATCTTTTCTCAAACACTTGGAAATATTGTCATCATTTTCGAAAAAAAAAACTTCAAAGAAAGTCAAATTCATTGCAGAAGCGTTAGTACGCCTGTCTCGTAATAATAAATTCCTCACCAACGGCTCAGCCTTCAAAGTCATACTCAACCTGCAACTTCTTATTTCCCATATCTTATGTTTTCAGGTCAGAGGAGCCCCCGCTATAGCCATAGTTGGCTGTTTATCATTAGCAGTCGAGCTACTGAAGGACAACACATCTGACAAAAAGATCATGAGGCAAGAGGTCAGATAACAAAACCTCATTTCAATTGAATTGATAACAAAATGTAACTAACACTAATAATTTACCGTAGTGTTGTACTAGTTGCTTGTCTGTGTGTGTGTATTGAGAATTGAATTGATTGAATTGAATAGGTTCCGAAGCTACTGGACCGATTTTGATGAAACTTGGTATGAGGATACATTGATTAAATTAAGAATGATATAAGCTACTTTTTATCCCAATATTTCCACGGGTTCGGGAGTTATGCAGGTGGATCCGCGGAGTTTTGCTAGTGTAGTATGAAATTAACTTAACTTAATATAGTTAACATGCACAACGAAAACTAAAAGCATTTAAGACCATAAACATGATTAATAAACTGTAAAAGTGTAAAACTGATTTAATTATATCAGCGTTGTGGTTATTGAAATTGAATTCAATTTTAGATTACCTGTTAAATGCATTTACGTAGATTTTAGCTATATTTGTTTAAGCAGAATGTAGTACTTGTACTATCGTCAGATTTAAATTACAGTTTTCTTTCAAATTTTCAATTATAATAAAATTTTCTATGCAGATTGATCTCGCGCACATTATACCATATGTGCAGGACATTATACCATATGCGCAGTACATTATACCATATGCGCAGTACATTATACAATACTAGCTGCGCCCCGCGGTTTCACTCGCGTAAGTCCGATCTTTCTCACCGTTTAAACCTTCCCTGGACTACGACAAACATTTCAAAACCGAAATCATCTAAATCGGTTCGTGCGTTCTGGAGTTATAGCGTCAGGAAGGAAAACCCGACTTATTTTTATATAATAGATATGTTGCATGTAGTGTGTACTTACCTGCACCAACTATTTTTACTACATTAAACCTTAAAGTTCCATTTATTTTATGTGTTTTGTTATGAAATTAATCGTTTAACATTACAGATTGAAGGTAAACTAAACTATTTGGTATCTGCAAGACCGACAGCTGTCAACATAAAGCTAGCAGCTGACGAGCTCATACAACTTTCTAACACACTGAGTGCTGATGATAATATTACTCCCGAGGAATTTAAAGAAAGGTTTGCATAACGATCCTAAATTTTTTCCTTTTGAATACATTTTGGAATTGTCTATCTTCTATCTCTACCTTTATTTTAACTTTTCAAGTAAATTATGTGTTAAAATATACGTATACTTAGCAGGATTTGAATTTCAACTTGTATAAACAAGAAAATTGCACACCCATTGCACAGCTCCAAAAATGCTATTATTAGAATGTTTCCAATTCAAGCAAGATTTTTAGGTTCTGCTGGAGTTTAGTTTCAACTCATGAATCAATCAGACAAACATTAATAATAAGCCCTTTATTCTAATTATTTAGGTTAAATATAAGGTATGACAATGTTGAGGTTTTTCTATATAATATCACATAATTTAGAGTGCCTCTTGGCATAGGCCTCCTCTAGTATTTTCCATTGGGTTCTCTCTCGCTATATAATTCTGAACAGTGGTTCCAGTGGTTTCCAGAATTATTAGAATGAAATAATTCCAGTAATTTTTTAACTTTGCAGTGGGTCTGCAATTCTTTTGCAGACTGCACAAGGCAACACTCCATAGCTGAGTGACAGTGCCATGTGTAAGCAAAGCCATACATTCAAATCCTGCTAACTGAATGCCTATATCCAATATAATTTTATGTATTACATGTTGCATGCCTTCTTGGTTTTCTTCCATGATTGTGACACTAATCTTATTAATAGATTCATCAGCAGTATTGAGAGCATGTTACTGAAAGACATTGAGGACAATAAGGCTATAGGGCGATATGGTTCCGAAGCTATATTGAAGAGTGTGATCGGTGATGGTTCGGTGAGGGTTGTCACTCACTGTAACACGGGCTCGTTGGCTACCGCGGGGTATGGAACTGCATTGGGAGTTATAAGGTCACTACATGAAACAAAGAGGCTAGGTGAGATCATGTTCTGGCTATTGGCTTCTTTCATAGCCTTCCCTATAGTATTACAGCCTAGATTCCGCCTGTAGAACAGATGCGCGCAACATATACTTCCTTTAGTTCAAAATCGAATTCAACTTGTTTATAGCCATTAATCCATGAGGTCCCAAAGTGAATAATTCAGCTGGTGCGATTCTGCAAACGAACCACGTGGTTACAGCCGAATTGAACGAGATTGATGTCATGATTACGTGCGTCACTTTATCTTGATTTAGCTAGATGATAAACAACCTAGCTATGACATGTAGACACAGACAAGTTCAATACAATTTTTAACTCAAGCAGGTACTTAAATGTTGTGGTAATCTGTTATTCTACATGCGGAATCTAATAGAAGCTAATCTGTGATTATTACCTAACAAAATTATTAAAAAGCTTGTGCCTGTACTGTACTGTATATTTTTTATAAGTTTTGTACTAATTTCATGAACTAAGATTAGTGAATAGCTCATGTTTTTAATTTTAGAATATTAGCATACTTTAGGCAACCCCTCTCACTGATAGTAACACATATGCATCACCATTAGTTTATATATACCAACTTAATAAGCCAGGCTAACTTAGAAAACTTTGCGATTTCTGGACTGGACTGACTTTATAATAGTGATCTTAATAAGCCAGGCTAACTTACAAAACACTGCATATGCTTTAAAATAGTGGTTTCAAAAAATATTAGCTTTAAAATATTGCTTATTTATTTTCAGAGCATGTTTACTGTACTGAAACGAGACCTTACAATCAAGGAGCGAGGCTGACGGCCTACGAGTTGGTGCATGAGAAAATACCTGCTACATTGATTGTAGATAGCATGGTGTCAGCACTTATGAACAGTAGGAAGATTAATGCCGTTGTTGTTGGTGCTGATAGAGTAAGTCATTTAATTGGAAATAATAGGGACTATATAGACCTCAGTATCTGGTATGAATTTCAACTTGCTAGGTCCACCTGTTTCTGAGAATATCGGTGGTGATAAGACAGACGGACAAGAAAGTAACACATCTAAGACTGTCTGTTTTAATTTGCGATCTTCAAAGTTTATTACAAAACATTTAAGTATTAAATAACAGAAAATTAAAAAAAAAAATTTACTTTATATATATATATACTAGCTGCCCTACGCGGTTTCACCCGCGTAACTCCCGATCCCGTGGGAATATCGGGATGCAAGCTATCCTATCTCTCAAGTTGGATCGAACTGCACATGGTGTGTGAATTTTATTATAATCGGTTAAGTGGTTTAGGAGTCCATTGAGGACAAACATTGTGACACGAGATTTATATATATTAAGATTAATATAAATATTGTCAGACGTTACACGCAACGCCATCTAGCGCCAAACTAAAAACTTCACCTCTTAACCAGGGTGCCTGACAACATAGACTTACACTTTTCTTTTGTAAATACACACTATTATACGTAGAAAAACACCCAGACCACAGGCTGATTCACAAACCTTCGGAAGGCAACGGAAACGAAAAATGTTTTGCTGATCTTTCACTCCCGCGACTTTTTACGTGTTGCCATCCTTGTCTTTTCAATTTTTTTTTGGTTCGGTAGCCTTCCGATGGTTTGTGAATGAGCCTGCAGGAACTATCAACCTTCAGTATCAGAGGTAGGTCTTTAATTTTATTTATTTACTTTAAAGGTAGCTGCAAATGGCGACACGGCAAACAAAATAGGAACATACCAAATAGCAATAATTGCTAAATACCACGAGGTGCCATTCTATGTGGCTGCACCTCTGACTTCAATAGACATGTCTCTAACGTCTGGCGATAGAATCAAGATAGAAGTTCGACCCGATAGAGAAATGACTCATATCGGTGAACACAGAATCGCGGCACCTGGTAAGTTTACATTTTTGACCGTATGTAAGATACTAATACCTATACTGTCAAAAAAAAATTTGGTAGGGTTCCGTAAAAAAGCGGGGTAGATACCTCGACTTTCATGCCGTAGCTGTGGCAACGTATTGGACTGGATTTGGCATGTAAATAATTATAGTAATAAAAAATACAAAATTATAAAATTCTTAAATAAAAACATATACACGCAAAGAAGAAGATTCTGAAGGTCGGGGGTTCGAATCCCGGCCGGAAGTGCACTAATTATTTTTTCTCAAGAAAACTTAATGTGCGCTAATTGACATTGCTCTTACGGTGAAAACATCGTGATGAAACCCGCGGCTTAGTTGGCTCCAGAAGTATTAACAATTTCTCTCCTCTGGACATGGTCGACTAAGCTAAGAGGGTAGTAGGTGCTGGGCAAGCCTACTCCATTCTCACGCAAAAAAGGACCCAATTAAAAAGAGTCAAATTGCGTATACCCGTATACAAGTAGGGTTCCGTACCCAAGGGTTAAAAATGGAGGTCATTTTATTAAGACTCCACTGTCGGCACAGTGTCATCTACCCGTTGAACCCGTTTATCCATTCAATACAGAACACCTGTATACAGGATTACCTATTGGTAATTATACTAGCAAGCCGTTGAGGGCACTTCTGTGCACCTAAACAAACAACTTTTGTTCTACGGCTTTTGGAAATTCTTTATGAGTTTTATGCAACAAAAATATTTGTGCTAGTCTCATTATCCAGGGAGGAAACAGTCGACTACGTTTGTATGGAGAGAGCGCAGGTACTGGACCGCCCGAAACCCTTGCCCTGAATCGCAAACATTACTAAATTACATTTTCGTTTGTTTCAGGTATAAATTGTTGGAATCCTTCATTCGATGTGACTCCAGCAGCATTGATAACAGGCATTATTACTGAAAAAGGAGTTTACCCACCAGATAGTCTCAAACAACTCTTCTAAATAGCTTTATATACCTACTCTTGCCTGTTTGTCTGCTGTGGGCTAAACAGATTTTGATAAAATTGGAATTTGTAGACCCTTGTGATTCTCACGTTATTGGGACTTCCAAGCATATTTAGATAAGTGTATTGAAAATGTTGCTGCTCAAATAATTATTTTTGTAAGTATCTATATATTGTTAGAAAGCTTGTTACATAATATGATTATGAAACATTAAATAAAGTTTCTAAAGGAAAAAATCGTTTTATTTTTAGATATAAATTCTGTAGTCAAATAAGTCTTGAGTGTAGTAGATTACCCATGGAAGCACAATCCTCATTCGATATTACTGAGGCACCTTTTTTTTAAATACAGGTAACAAATATGTAATTAATATTGGGTATAGTTTGGTGTATATATATTCAGTGGCAAATCAGTGGTCTGGCCATCCTGACGAACACCGATCTAAGATATTAAAAATAGCATCGGACAGGTGTACAATCCATGGTCAAAAGTCTTATGTTTACAATCCTGTGCAGCACTTTTTGAACATTATAACAACGTAACCCGTGGATCGAACCCACGTCAGTTGGTGTAGCGGGTGGCGGCTTATCTCCGCTAGGAGTAAAAGTGTTCCGTGCTTATACCTCTCGGCCAACTAAAGACATAGCTAACATGTTGAAAATAATAATGTGTTTAACGTCTATTAGAAGAAAGTCGTAACTCCAAATACTTGTTGATAGTATTATTGTAGCAAACTGATTATTTACTTATGACCCATACGGTACATATAATAATATGGTAATCTGTGCTTTTATTGACTTATGCCTACTCTGAAGAAGGGAAGATTCCTTATTCAGAGTATGCCTATCAAATTAGGGTACCTACTAAAAGATCTGTACGAAGTTGAAATAATACCACATGAGTAAAGAATAATACTCCCGCATTGAATAGCGGAAATAGCCAACCTTATGAAATTAATTCAACTAGTGTTGTCCGCAATCCGAGTTCTTGAGGCTTGTCATAGACAAAAGTTTATATTCACAAAAGTATGTACTCTGTGGTTGTATGTATCGTTCCGAAATCGTTCCCAATCTCTTCGGTCTTTTGCGTTCAAGAAATCTAGGGTCCCGTATTAAAAAATATTGTTTACACCTTATGTATTTGTAATTCTATAAATTAAAGTGACTAAAGAAATATTGTATAATATCAATATTGAATATGTTCTACGTCGGTAGATTTATTAGATTGTTCTTCTCTTCACATCGTCAAGCCTAGTTTTGGGAAAGATTTTCAAATATTTTAATGATAAACATATAAACAATAATAAAAAAGTTCACGGAACCCTGCAACTGACATTATTTTACCGACCGAACCCGAGTTGTTTTTTTTACTCTGTGCTAATCCAATATGTCGTGAATATGTCAGAAAGTCGGAGAACCCACTTTTTATTTATTTAGTAAAAACTCTATTCTATTGATAATGTGTTGTGAATTACGACTAAACAAATTGTTATTATTATCATTTAAGTGTTTTAAATAAGTTAGTAACGACGCGTTGTGTTAGTAATTTGTTGGTGAAGTTAATTGATCGTTTTCGTTTCAATGACACAACGGTCCTTGTTCGCGAGTTATTATTTCATCGTTTTCTTCGTTTGGTATGAGCAATCCCACGAAGATTTAGTTCATTGAAAGTTTACAAATGATTTTAAAGTGTAAAGTCCGCAGTTAATATTTATTGTAATGTAAATAAAAAATATTGTTTGCACGCGCATGCGTTCGCGTTAAAAACAGACAAAGGTTTTGTGTGGTTTGAAAATCAGCTGTATTTTTAAGTGCAATGACTTAGTGCTAGTGATTCATAAGTTTGTGTGATTTCCCTCAACGATGTTCAGTGAAATTGGATACATAGTTTTTTTACTACTCGCCCTGCCATACATTGAAAGTGGTAAGTCGTCTTGCTAACAAAACATACTCTATAATAATTATATTGCCAACGAAGTCGTCCACTTCACGTCCACTGAATAAATAAAAAACAAGGGATGATTTAACCCATGAGTTGTAAATAATACTCCATTTACACCTAACAATAACTATGATAATTTGACCAAAACATATCTAGATACATATAAGGTAGGTACCTATCTATAAAATAAATCACACAACAAAAACTTACAAACAATATCCTCTAACCATTATGCTGTGCTTTATACCTACTATGTTACAAAGTATGACTGTATCAAGCCCGTTTAGTTGCATTTATTTACCTACCATCATCTTATCAATGCTATAATATTATAGCATGTACAAAGTACCTATTAAATATAAAAAATGTGCGCATAAAACACTAGATTTCATCCTAAACAAATTTTCTAACCATGGTTGGACCTAAAAAACATTACATGAAAGTTGAAAGCAAATTCAAGATAGTGCAATAGAGCAGCCTATCTATACCCGACAATAGGTTAATTAAGGGCTAAATGATAATGGTGGTCACTATATTATAGTTATGACATTCCCATATACTGGCAATTACCATAAAATTTTATGACTTACTAATTGTGCCTTGAATTTCACGATTCTCTGGAAATCTATACATATAAAATGCATTGTCCTGAATGACTGACTGACGAATCAACGCACAGCCTAAACCGCTGATCGTAGAGACCTGAAACTTGGAGGGTGTGTACTTTGTATGACGTAGGCATCTGATAAGAAAGGATTTTTCGAAATTCTACCCCTTAGGTACCTATACCATGCCACATAGACATCGGCCGGTCTCTATGTGGTATGGTCCATAGAATCCCGAACATTACAAAAATTCCTGCCCCAGGAACGCTTCCAGTACAATCTCAGTGTGCTCAGTATTATACACACAGTGGTCTACTGCTGTGCAAATTTTCATCTTAATCCGTTAAACCATTTCACCATAAAGAAGAAACATACAAATAGTATGGGCTAATAAGATAAGACAAGATAGGGATACATAAAGAATCTCTATATAATTATTATATAATTTATGGTTATTTAGTGCTGAGTAGTTTAGGTTCTTATTAATTTTTGTTTTATTTATGACATCATTTTTAGGTACAATTGTCTAACACAAGGTCAATGGACCTATGCTACTCAATCTATACTAATATTATAAAGCTGAAGAGTTTCGTTTGTTTGAACGCGCTAATCTCAGAAACTATACTGGTTCAATTTTTTTTTTGTGTCCCTTGTTACTATTTTGTCCTTTTATCGAGAAAGACTATAGGCTACTTTTCATTTTGATATTCCCACGGGATCGGGAGTTACGTGGGTGAAACCGCGGAGAGCAGCTAGTTTTAAAATAACTATAATGTAATTCTTATCTCTAAAAATGATTGTTAAAAATATATTTAAGTTACACATCTGTGCTTACGAAACTGTAAAAAATGTTGAAAAGAATGCCATTCAACTATAATAGTCTCATTATTTTAGAACAAATGTGTAATAAAGAAATTTTACACAATACAATTATTGCATAAAGTGGAATAAATAACCACACTGTACAAATAAAATTGTCTAACTAAAAACTTGTTGCTATTACTGTATAAGTCGTCTTGATTTGCTTATTGTCTCAAAGAACATATCTTTATTTAACTTTCTTCAGCTTAAATAAAAAATATTATTTAACTCTCTTTAGATTCTCAATGTTTATCTAAGGCCATATTTTTATATTAAGTCCATTGTGCATTTAATACACTTCACATCTTGAAAATATTTTTAAAAAAATCTCTGTTTGTTTACACTTGTCATTCATCAAGATACTCATCACTCTAGGATCCTATAAACGCAAAGGTTTATAAGTATTTGTAACTGAGTGTGTGTTAATATGTTTGTTACTTTTTAGTGCAAGAACTACTGTTCGAATTTCAATTAAACTTGGTATTTTAATAGATAGAGCCCTGAAAGATCTAAGGTTTTTTTATTCCTTGTTTCTAAATGATCGGGAATTACGCGGGTAAATAAAAAAGCGGGGTACGAGTTAGTCCCACTTGCCACTAATGTTACGCAACTCCTGAACCGATTGTGATGAAAATTAGTATGTAAATATAGCTAAAGCCCTAAAATAACACATATTATTATGCTACTTATTTATTATCCATAGTTCTATTTCTATGGTGTTGGACTTTCTAGTGCGCAATGAGTTGTCCCCTTTCAAACAAAAAAAAGAATTTTCCAAATCGGTCCGGGCGTTTTCGAGTAATCGGCGAACATACATGAAAAAAATATACGCGACGAATTGAGAACCTCCTCCTTTTTTGAAGTCGGTTAAAAATGCTACGCACTGACTAATAAATAATGTATACGTACGCACAGCCTAAGTCCTAACCGCTAGATTTAGGCTAAGCCTAGAAACTTCTTGTGAACACTAAGAAGGGAATTCCCAGGTGGATATTATCAATCAACTTTACATTAGTGAACCTGTACTAGATGGCTATAGTTTCTTTCTATTGGCTCACAAGAGGATTGCTCCGATTTCGAAATCTAATTGTAAATAACATAGGTAAGTACGTCGTCGGCAGCATAATTGCATACCCACCGTAGAGTTCTAAAATTACTATTATTGGAATGTTTTTATTCTAATAATTTTAAAGACTTTAAACTAAGCAGGTGCCTAGAATCTTGCTTGTGTTAAAAACATTCTTATAACAGCCGTTTTGGAGCTCTACGGTGGGTCTGCAATTATGCAGCCGACTGTACCTATCCGTCTGGTAATAGTATCTACTTTCGAGTTTGGCTATACTTATGCCGTCGATAATCGCCTACGCGAAAAACCAGTTCTGAATTGTGACTGGCATAAACCAAACCCACTTACCTACATTTCTAGACTTGTGATGAATGAGACTAGGATTACTTTACGCCTCTAAAACATTAATTAATCTTGTAATTGTAATGGTCAAATAAAAGCCAATAAATAATATTAGAAAGGTACCATAAATAAAAACCTTCTATATAATTAGGTTGTTATCGGGCGCAGATAAACGCTACATTTTTTTAGTTGTTGGCTTTTTTGTAAGTTCACTGGTTAAGTACGGAAGATAAATAAAAATCTATTTTTTTAAATTATACCTTAGGTAATTTAGTTTTGTGACAAATCTAACTTGATTGATTACTTATTAGTAAAAATTAAAGGCCTGATTTTCTGACAAATGTACAAACACGTTACATGAAATCGGATATATTTGACTAACTAGCTGCGCCCCGCGGTTTCACCCGCGTAAGTCAAAATCCCGGAGGAATATCGAAATAAAAGTTTGCCTATATGTTAATCCAGGTTTCTAGCTATCTACATACAGAGTTTCATTGCAATCGGTTCAGTTGTTTTTGCGTGAAGGAGTAACAAACATATGTGTGTTTACAACACATATGTTGTTGTTGCTAACACACAAACTTTCACATCACTATCACTATCATCACTACATAGTATAAAACAAAGTCGCTTTCTCTGGCCCTATGTCCATATGTCCCTATACTATATCCCTTTGTTTGCTTAACGGATTTTGATGCGGTTTTTTTATATAGATAGAGTAATTCAAGAGGAAGGTTTATATGTATAATACATGCATAATATAGCCGTGCGAAACCAGGGCGGGTCGCTAGTTTATAATATTAGTAGGATTTAAAAAACGTTGTCAAAAAACATTCAGCTCTAATTTATTGACTTTTGCCTTAGTACTGATTGTTTTTGACATGTTATTTAACAAAGAAATTTGCAGAAGTTTTAAAATCTCAAAACGCAGCCAGTTGTTTAAATCGTGATAACGAAACGTTTTTATTTATTCTAACTCGAGGATTTTATCTGTGTCGTACCTATGGTCTATTTGGAATTTTCTATAGGTGGCAAAATTGTCAATTTAGGTGTGCTAAACAGGCAACGGAGAGGATATAGCCACTTTGGAAATCTATTTGCATCCTCTAGGCCGCTGATGTTCCGTTCAATCTGAGCAAGGGGACTAGAGCTATCATCACAACACGTTTATTATTATTGAAATTACACCGGTTACTTTCCATTGTAGCCTAAATGTTCGAATATGAACCAAGTTCTCAATTTCTACTAGTTATTTTAGATAGATTTTATGTGTACTTATCCTAAATGGGTACCCACATAAAACCAGATCATAGTCATAGATAGGCAGGTATATTCTTTTCTGTATATTCTTGTTTAATTTTCTTAAGAATACACTGTTTGAAAACATTACTGCCTTTTAAACATGGTTTCAAATATCTCATTGGCACAATTCGTAACAGTATCTTACATTCAGAATCTCACCACCTTGGAGTCGCTCGCACGTTTCTCAGAAATTGTATTAAGCCGTGTTTGCGTAAAGAAAGTCGCTAGGGTTTCTTCGTTCCTATCTACCTTGTTACATTTCTTTATGTCATTTACATCCTTTCCCTCGACTACTACATAACGGATGAAAACGAGACGCGAGAGGAAATAGCCTCCATTCATGCGCGTCTCTTCCTTTATCTGATGTCTCCAAGAACAATGATTGTAGTCCGATGATAGTGAATGTTTTATTGCATCTATTAAGTGATGTTTCGCTTATGTCTTCGGATATCGGAATTTACCCAGTTTCCATCTACACTAATCTTAAAAAGAGGAAAGATTTTTTGTTTGTTTGTAAGTAATAGGCTCCGAAACTACACGATCGATTTTGATGAAACTTGGTATGGGGATACATTGATTCATTGGAAGTAACATAGGCTAGTTTCGCGGGTGTTACGCGGGTGAAATCGCGGAGCGCTGCTAGTCTTCGTATGAAAGGAAAATCGGGCCAAATGCGATTCGGACTCGCACACGAAGGGTTTCCCGACCATTCTATTCTGTTTTTAGTATTAGTTGTTAGAGCGGCAACAGAAATACATAATCTGTGAACGTTTTAACTGTCTAGCTATCACGTTCCATGAGATACAGCCTGGTGACAGATAGACGGACGGAACCTTAGAAGTTTCAAATAATAGCGTAGGTAGACGAATCCTCAATGACAAGGACCAGTAAATTGTTATTGAGGTAGGTAGCTAGTTAATAATTAGGTACCAAAATAAGATATATTTTACCTCACAATAAACAACATTATACAACTGACAAACTTCAAGAGTTTGAAACAATAGAGTAGCTTTAACATTATTAAATTAGGATTCATTGTTTCAACAACGGCAACTCACTTGCGCAGAAATATTCGTTTGTTCTTGATTTAGGTAAATATGTAACATGTAATTTTCTCAGGTAGAAGCTACCTTTAATATTAACATACACGTACCATATTTCATAATTACCGATGTGCTATTCTACTAGAAAAGTTACTGTGTTTGTTTGTACATGATATCTTCACTACTTAATTGTTGATTCTTCTAATAGCCGAACAGCCCTCACGATTACTTTCCATCAGCGATATCCCAATCGACCTTTATTTTTAGGATTCCATACCTCAAAATATAAAAAAGGAACACTTATAAGATCACTTTTTTGTCTGTCTTGTCTGTCTGTTTTTGTATGAATGTTGCAGGACATTCCACACATCGCCATCTTGCCCCAAGCTAAGTCACAAGACTTGTGTTATGGGTGCTAGACAACGGATATACTACTTATATATACTTTTCTAAATATATACTCATAAAACATAGAAACAACCTGACCACAGATCAATATCTAAGCATAAATACTTGTCTGAGGCAGGAATCGAACCCGCAACCCTGTGTTTGGCAGTAATTGGCAGTCCGGCATGGTGACCATTGTGCCAACTGGTTCGTCAAATAAATATATATATGAAATATGAAATTGACATAGACTGACAAAAAGTCACGTGATCTTGCGTTAGGAAAAAAAATTGTGGACAAGTTGCATCCTTTATTAATTTTACGCAAAAAAGCGAACGCTCGGCCGCTCGGCCGGCCGGCTCGGTGTTAGGTTTTATTTTCGTTACGGAATTTCTTGATTCGATCGCCGCGCTCAAAGCCCGCGATAAAAGCTATGCAATAGCTTAAAAATCTGTCGATTGGCGATATCGTTAATGTAAAGTAATCTTGTGTAAGGGGGCAGAAAGACCTCTATTATATCATTATCCTGTTTCAAGAATAGTATAATGTTGCAAGGGTGATTATGATCGCACAGTGTGTTGTATGATTAGCACATGAGAAGGTGAGGTTGACGCATCGCAGTGAGCGCTAGCTGTGACGAGCTCCGTTCGTTGAACCTGAGAGGTCACGACCAACGTGACGTGTTCGTTCACTGCAGAATGCAGATCGTCATTCACTCACCAATGGCTGGACGTTAGTTACCTCTCCCAATGGCATCAATTAAACGATCCCGTTGTCTGTAGTAACTATTGCGTCTATTGCCAAATCCATTCATAGTCAGATCTGGCTATCAAATCATTAAGGTGAAAGGGTACCTGCGCTCTCTCCATACAAACGTAGTCGACTGTTTCCTCCCTGGATAATGACACTAGCACAAATATTTTTGTGCCATAAAACCTATAACTGCCATGACTATATGCCCCTATATATATTTTTTTCATTTTCTAATTATCATAGAAATTTAACGTAAAAAATATAAATAAAATAATAAAAAAATAGGGGCCTGGTCAATGGTCATGGCAGTTATAAGTTTTATGCACCAAAAATATTTGCTCTAGTAGATATATGTGGTATGTATGTGTGTGATATGTGTTTGATATGTGTATTGTATGTATTGTGTTGAGAAATAAATGATTAAATTATTTATTTGTTTAGAAAACAGTCGACTACGTTTGTATGGAGAGAGTGCTACCTGCACTCTCTCCATACAAACGTAGTCCCTTTCACCTTAATGAATTATCAAAACCTACCGTTCGTCGATTAAATCGTTTCGAGTTTAAAGACGTAATCAAACAAATACCTACCTACAGCCAATAATAGTCTAGAACTTCGGACTCTATACAGCTTTTTCGATCGTTTTATTTCGATGACAAACATCCGTTTCCAGCAACTTTGTGTTTACAATAACATGGAAACAAATAAAACGTTTTCATGTTGTATATTTGTATGACTACAAACTGTACAATTTGCCTTCAGTGTAAATTCGCTTAGTAAATTTCAAAAATGAACTAGCGACCCGCCCCGGCTTCGCACGGCTATATTATGCATGTATAAACCTTCCTCTTGAATCACTCTATCTATTACAAAAAACCGCATCAAAATCCGTTGCGTAGTTTTAAAGATTTAAGCATACAAGGGGAAATAGGGACAGAAAAAGCGACTTTGTTTTATACTAAGTAGTGATTACTAAAAATAATTTGTAACTACATATATATTTATCCTGGATAGTTTACGACATTATACCAAACTGTTCGAAATATTTTCGAAATTTGCGAGAACTAGTCTTCGCTTCCCTTGAAATGTTGAATCTTGCCACGTACAGCGGGTTGACGCTATTTTTAACCGACTTCAAAAAAGGTGGAGGTTCTCAATTCGGTTGTATGTATGTTTTTTTTGTAAAAACTGTTGAAATTAACAAAAAGTTTTTAAATATTCTCACGAGGGTTTTTCACCCATCCTTTTGTTCTAAAGGGAAGTACCTACGACCTCTGTTAATTCAATGTCATTGGACACATTTTAATTTATGGTTGTTCAATTGTATAATGAATGGTGGCTGATTGAAATCACATTTTTTAGGGTTCCGTATCCAAAAGGTAAAAAACGGGACCCTATTATGTCTGTCACCAGGCTGTATCTCATGAACCGTGATAGCTAGACAGTTGATATTTTCACAGATTGCGTATACCGCTATAACAACAAATACTACTGAGTCTTAGTGGGGCTCCCATACAACATGGTACGGAACCCTTCGTGCGCGAGTCCTACTCACACTTGGCCGGTTTTTAGGGTTCCGTAGCCAAATGCCAAAAAACGGAACCCTTATAGATTCGTCATGTCTGTCTGTCTGCCGTATGTCACAGCCACTTTTTTCCGAAACTATAAGAACTATACTGTTGAAACTTGGTAAGTAGGTGTATTCTGTAAACCGCATATTAAGATTTTCATACAAAAATTAAAAAAAAAACAATAAATTTTAGGGTTCCCCATACTTAGAACTGAAATTCAAAAAAATTTTTTTCATCAAACCCATACGTGTGGTTTATCTATTGATAGGTCTTTTTAAAAATGATATTGAGGTTTCTAATATCATTTTTTTCTAAACTGAATAGTTTACGCGAGAGACCCTTCCAAAGTGGTAAAAAGTGTGTCCCCACTTTTTACCACTTTGTAACTTCTAAAATAATTCCAATGAAATTACATTACACGTAGGCCCTATGATGGTGGATTGAATATAAAAAGACAGTTTGGTTCAAAAGTAACATTAAGATCTTAACTAACATCCGCACGTCATAAATGACCCATAAATCATGATTGTGACGATAAAACCAGTATAAAAATATATTCAAACAGATAATGCTTTGTAAGTAACCCTTCTGAAGTTACGAAGCAACGTTCAAAGAAACTCTTTTAAATATCGCCTTGCATAGTTCAGAATTTTACGAGGTAAGCAAACATAACAATTATTCATATATTTTAAAGATTGTTTAGAATTCTAAAGAACAGAAACCTGTTAAAAATGCTCGGTGTTTTTTTAATCTGCGGCCGATCATACTAGGCCTAACAAATATCTATAATATACTTATCACTACATAGTATAAAATAAAGTCACTTTTCGCCGTCTCTATTTCCCTTTGTATGCTTAGATCTTTAAAACTACGCAACGGATTTTGATGCGGTTTTTTTAATAGATAGAGTGATTCAAGAGAAAGGTTTATATGTATAATACATGCATAATATAGCCGTGCGAAGCCGGAGCGGGTCGCGGTCGAAAAACAAATAAAGAGTACTTAAAGATTTTTCTTGTTTGTAACGAATAGGTTCCTAAACTACTGGGCCGATTTTGATGAAACTTGGTATGAGGATACATTGATTAATTAGGAGTAACGTAGGCAACTTTTTATTCCGATATTACCACAGGATCGGAAATTACGAGGGTGAAACCGCGGAACGCTGCTAGGCTATACTACGGACCCCTTCACCACGGTTACCCATCCAACTGCAGAAAGATTCCATGCCATATTCTGCTATCCAAAGATTTTGGGTTGTTTCTTTAAATTCGGAAAGTTTAACACTGCCGATACAAAAAGTTAAAGTAATCGTTAGGAGAATAAAATGGCGATTTAGTACGAAACTGGCTCGTTAAATGTTTATGGGTGAAGTGAGCTGTTGCTGTAATCCGGCGACGAACGGTTCATTGAGTGTGATTTGGTAAATCTATTCTTTCGAACATAGTTATACTCAGACAAAGTAGGAATATCTACCTACTTTTTTGACGTGATAACGTCTATTAAATTGATGAACACTGACGGCACTCACAAAAAAGTGTGACGTCATCGCGTTCCGCTCACGTTCCCGGAATGCTCACGTTCCCGGAATGCTCACGTTCCATAGGAACCAATGTTTCGTATAATGATTATATTGTTTAATAATAATATCGCTCATCTGGGCTTGTGTTATGGTGACGAGTGACGAGACTTATATTGGAAAAATAAAAGGAAAAACTAAAAAAATCTCATCTATAAACCTATAATTATTTTTTAAATTACGCTGGCAACACAAAAAGAAGTTGGTGCAGCGTACGTAGATGTACTTTTCCATCAAAAATGTCTAGCTAGACCTTTGGAAATTGATATGCAATTTCATTGCAGCTTACGTGTTGGTGTCAAGACAAAGCACATTTCCTTTATAAACAACATTTTCTTGGAGAGTCTAGCCTATTCATAATGTAGTAGATAACATGTTTTACAATATTAATAGCTCAGAAGAAAGTACCTGAATTCTAGTTCTAAATAAATCTATAACCATTTATTTATAGCAGAGCGCTACATTTATCAATGTAAGTAGTTATTAACTAGTGGCCGTTGAATAAATTAGGTCAAGTAAGTACTAATTTAATTCTCCTAAACACAATTTATTTGTTGAAAAGTTTACACGTTCCCGGCGTTACCTTTCTATCTAGGAAAAACAAAGAATTCGCAAGAATTATCTTTCCCGACTTCCGTGTTTCCGAATCAACTTGGGACTTTCCGTACGAAGGGTGAATAAATTTCTAGGCACGCGACTTTTATCATAGACCATTCACTGAATACTTGAAGAAATAAACGTGGAAATTTACCTAATCTAAGTCTTAATTTGTTGTAAAAAATGATTTGTTGAGTTTTAGAGTAATACTAATACTTACGTGTTTTATTACCACCTGCGGGTACCCCTAATTCCTTATAAGATCACTTTCTTGTCTTGTCTGTCTGTCTGTACAATGTGTCACCACCGATTTTCTCAGAAAGGGGTGATCCTAGCAAGTTGAAATTCATACCAGATACTGAGGTCTATAGTCCAGATACAGATAGTCAGTATCTGGTATGAATTTCAACTTGCTAGGTTCGCCCGTTCCTGAGAAAATCTGTCGGTTCCTGGTTCCGTACCTCAAAAGGTAAACAAAGGAACCCCTATAAGATCACTTTCTTGTCCGTCTGTCTGTCTGTCCTTGTGTCGCCACATATTTTCTCAGGAACGGGTGGACCTAGCAAGTTGAAGTTCATATCAGACACTAAAGTAGTTCCTATTAGATGTGTAAAAATCAAGGTCCTGAGCCAACACAATAAAAATATATGGGCAAATTTACATTTTCGCAAAAACTTGTACCAAAATTAATCTTAATTTTCAACTTTATTATATTTCGGAATTTTACCTTTACTTGTGCTATAAGACCTTGCTTTTTGCAAAATTGACAATTCCCAGTCAACCGAAAGTACCCCATAGGTTTTGGGTCGAAAACCTATAATGGTAGTTCCCGTTGACCTAGAAACACGAAATTTGGAAAAAAACAAGGCCTTACAGCACAATTAAAGGGAAAATTCCAAAAAAAATAAAAATGTTGAAAATTTAAGGGTGTCCCCATACATACATAGTTGGACCAATTTTATTAAACTTGACCCTTACATTGTATGGGCGCCCAAACGAATTAGGGATCAATGTAAATTAGTAACTACTAACTACCATACCACTGCAAGGGCAGAGAAAGAGAGTTGAAACTAATTTATAGAACCCTCGGCGCGCGAGTACCTTGATAGGTTTTTATTAATTAAGGTTGGTCCAAAAAAATCCAAAAGTCTGATTACCTGTAGTGTGATGATTTTAAACACTTTAATTTTGTTGTTTTCTTAAATTATTTATTATATTATTAATTTTAATTTCTGTAGGTATATGTTATTTAATTAGGTTAGTCAAAACTTTTTTTAATTATGGTTTGTCCAAATAATAATAACAAAGGTTGCCTGGAAGACATTTGAGCGACAAGGCCGCCCTTTGTAACACTTATACTTAAAATATGTTTCTTTTTAAATATTTAATGCAATTTAAAAATGGTCTTTATAATAAAGAATTTTTATCTATCTATCTAAAGCCTGATTGCCTGTGATGATTGTAAAACACTTAAAAAATTAAAAAAAATTACATTAAAAACTGTTTTTCTCTTGACTGTACTAACCTGTCAAAAAGAGTAAGGGGATCGGACCGGCATGATAAAGTTTATAGTGGATCAGAACGGAATTAAAAATTAATAATAACCAGCAGGGGATCAGGTCAGGGGATCAGACCGGAATAAATCAATTTTTTTACTCTTTATTATTGTGTAAGACCTTCTGGTATAAAAACGCCATAATTAGTTATTCTTAATTCACATAACAGTTCAATCTTCATTTAAAGGTATTTTGGTTTAGCTATTCCTTAATGGAAATTCCCATTCCCAAACTGCTCCGAAAGTGGATCTAAACTTTGAGACGCGCTAAACATTAAGGTAGGCATTTAACTCTTTAAGTAAACATGCTAAGTAACGAATAAAAATTTTAAGCGAGAGGTAAGTAAATCCCAAGTAGGTTTGAACTATGAGGTATCCAAAATGTTACACATGAGCATAATATACTCAAGGACTTAATATCTAAACTTAGTTTAAGCTGGAAGACTTTGTAGCAAAGTTACACTTATGTCAGAGGTACTCTACCTACTAAGTATTCTCCTTAACACTTTTAGTACTTTGTATGATGCGTAATTCTAGCACCTGTAAGCTGATTATCATTGATTTTAACAATTCTTTGTGTGAAGAATGCATTAATAATTTTCTTAGATACTAGCTTTTAGCCGGGACTTCGTCCACGTAGGTTTCAATTTTCTAAAAATCCTTTTTCAGCGAATGCCTACGTCGTAATATCTGTATGCCTTTTTGTGGCTCAATCCGTCTTACTTTAAGATGTGCTTTGATAGATCGGTGCGAGATAGTTGTTTCATCCGCGTAAGTCCCAATCCCGTTTAAATATCGGGATAAAAAATAACCTATATTACTTCCAATTAATCAATGTATCCTCATGCCAAATTTCATTAAAATTGGTCCAGTAGTTATGGAACCCATTTATCATCATGACGTAGTATAAAACAAAGTCGCTTCCCGCTTTCTGTCTGTCCCTATGTATGCTTAGATCATCAAAACTACGTAACGGATTTAGATGCAGTTTTTTTTAAAAGATAGAGTTGATTCAAGAGGAAGGTTTAGTTTAAAAAACAAAATTACCACGCGTATGAAGTCGCGGGCAACAGCTAGTTACGAATAACTAAATAAATAACAAAAAAAAATTAACTCTTTAAGATTAGTGTAGGTGTAGAAAATAGGTATAATGAATGATTCACTCAAGACAAGTTAAGGCGTTGCGCTTTACTCAAGACAAGTTAAGGCGTTGCGCTTTGATCCTTGTACCAGACGTAAATGAACCAGACTATGTTAGAGATGCTAGACGTTGACTTGTGTATCAATCAATAAGGAAAAAGAGCAATTTAGCTACGACTTTCATTATAATTTTGTCAATTTATTTATTTGCTAAAAATAAGAGTAAATAAGTTTTTATTCATATTTATGTAGCGAACATTGAACTCTCTGTGAGTAACGTTATTTGTCTAATTAGACCATGTAGGTATCTTCTTTGTTAGCTACTTTAACTTTGCATGCCTTAAATAAACGTAGTATTATAGGTATATAATTACCTAAACTGAATAATATTTTGAGTTGAATAAAATCTCTCATATTTATGTACTTTCATAATATGAAGGGTCTGGACGGGTTTGACCTCAATTTAGATGTGTCATTTTTAGGGTTCCGTATCCAAAGGGTAAAAACGAGACACTTTTACTTAGATTCGACTGTTCGTCTCTGTCACCAGGCTGTGTCTCATGAATCGTGATAGTGATAGAGAGTTGAAATTTTCACAGATATAATACATTTGTGAGATATTTGTGTTGCCGCAATAACAAATAAAATCGCCTAAAAATAAAAATAAACACATAACCCAAAATTCTTAAAAACATTGTCAAAAATATGTAACTTTTTTCTGTTTATAGTATTTGTTGTTATAGCGACAACATAAATACATCATCTATGAAAATTTTAACTCTCTAGCTACCATGGTTCATGAAATACAGCCTGGTTACAGACAGACGGACGGATGGACAGCGAAGTCTTAGTAATACGGTCCCGTTTTTACTCTTTTGGGTACGGAACCCTTTGAGGGCGAGTTCGACTCCCACTTGGCCGGTTTTTATCTCAAAATATACCCGGCACTTTTACCGAGCGTATCCGAATAATATATCGAGTAAGGTGAAATGAGATTAACCTGAAATACGTATTTTTGTTTTCTTTATTTCGATAAAATAATTAGGATTTTACTTAGGGTACGTTGAGACACGCAAAAACCGTTACACATTCTTGAAGCAGGTAATACACAGACTCATTATGAGTTTGAGTCATATTGACTGGGTCGAGGCGAAACCTGAATCTTTACAAAAAAAAACCGGCCAAGTGCGAGTCGGACTCGCGCACGAAGGGTTCTGTACCATGGTTAGCCCCACTTAATTTGTATTTCTAATTTTAGCATTTATTGTTATAGCGGCAACAGAAATTCATAATCTGTGAAAATATCAACTGTCTAGCTATCGCGGTTCATGATATACAGCCTGGTGACAGATAGGCAGACGGACAGTAGAGTCTTAGTAATAGAGTCCCGTTTTAGGGTTTTTGTTGCCGCTATAACAACAAATAAGTACTAAAAACAAAAAAAGGTAAATATTTGAGTATATTAATAATTTAATTTTTGAGTATATTTTTAAGAATTGTTAGGCAATGTTTTTTTGTTAATTACTTTTACTCCCAAAATCCCAAAAGGGCAGGCAAAATACTTTTAACCTATACAGCCTTGCGTGACATAAAATATTTTTTTACCCTTTGGGTACGGAACCCTAAAAAATCTGTTACTTACGCAGGGTTATTTAGCTTGAGGCAACGCACTAAATCGTTACAGCCTTGGAGGCCGTATCGCTTGGCTAAGCATGACGTGGCAAACCCGAAGCCCAGCGCCAATATCTTAAATCTATTGTGCTGTGTTACAATCTCGACCTTACAGGCGTTAATATTGCTTTAATGATGTATGTTCAGTATCTACACATACAGTATGGGTCATAAGTAAATTATCAGTTTGCTACAATAATGATCAACAAGTATTGGACTTACGACCTTCTTCTAATAGACGTTACACACAAACATAAATACTTGAATTAAAAGTACTCAGTGTGATTATTATTTTCAACATGTTAGCTATGTCTTTGGTTGACCGAGAGATATAAGCCGCCACCCGCTAAACCAACCGACATGGGTTCGATTCACAGGTTACGTTGTTATAATGTTCAAATAGTGCTGCACAGGATTGTAAACGTTACGGTGGGCAGATACTTTTGACCGTGGATTGTACAGTATCTACACGTACCTGGTTTCGGAATAATGTCCTGCTTAGGGATAAATGTTGTAGGATTTTTTTTACACAGCGCCATCTGGCCCTAAACTAAGCTACTGGGCTTGTGTTATGGTTGATAAACAACTGATAGAATACCTAAATACTTTTCTTTTTTTTATATACATACAGAACCAATTGTTTCACGTAACCATGTGTGATTGCTGCTTGTTTAGCATTATTAAATCTTGACAGTGTTTGTTAGACAAAATAAAGGCAACAGGTATTATTTCTCAATTAAGGAATGGAAGTTGTTCCAAGATGGGCAGACATTATTTATTTACTCGGCCAATTTAATTTACCGGCCATTTGGAATGAAAGTCGATGTATATGCCACTAGGCCAACCCCACTCTGAGTTATTTAATAACTAGCTGCGCCTTGCAGTTTCACGCGCGTAAGTCTCGATCCCGTGGGAATATCAAAATAAAAAGTAAAAGGAATTTTTAAATTCGAATTAGTAGTTCCTGAGATTAGCGCGTTCAGACAAACAAACTCTTTAGCTTTATAATATTAGTATTAATTAGGTAGATAGGTACTTACTTATAATATCAAAAAAACATAAATTTCAAAAAATTGGTATGCTGAAAGGCTGAAGGAAATTTTGGTATTTTGGTAGTTTGGTAATTTTGGTAACATGACACTCAAGTAAATGTCAATTTAATCGCCACTTAAGAAAGTGGCGATTAAATTGACATTTACTTAAGTGTCATGTTTAAAAGGATAGGAGCTCCTTAAATATTTAGAGGAATCTTAAACTTTTGAGTATTCGGGCGTAAATCACTACATATTATTAAACAAAGTTAAAACATAAATAAGTAATAATTTGTTACGTTTTCCTTCCGTAAGTTTTTGTGATAAGTTAATTTCCCTGTTTATAACAAACCTTATTCCTCATAGCGATTAATTAAATTATGTTAGAATTTCGATTCAATTTTTCCTGGTAGGTACTTACTTATATCGGGATGAATTTATAAATGGATTAATTATAAATCGGATGTAATTAAAAAGTTTCAAAGAAGATGTGAAAATTGATAGCATTAATATTAAAAATCAACTGAACTGTGTATAAACTTCATTATGAATTCGTTTTATTTAATCGTCATTGGATTTTACATTTATCTGTGGACACACAGACAAATCTATAGACCTATTAAATGCTTATTTGTAAACAAGCGCTTATTTTTAAAGCTGTAGCATTAAAAGTTTTAGCATTCTTCAAAACTCCGAAGTATAATAAAGCACGTATAGATAGTTAATTTAAATTCTAAATGTTATTTTAGATATATTTGTATTAAATCAGCGTTGATGGTATTGGTCGGTCAGCGACCCTGGGCCGTGATTCTGTAAGCCAACTAGACGTGTCTCACGTGTGACACGGTCAAAATATTTTCATGATACTTCTTAAATTACAAAAAAAATTGAAACTATCCGACAAACTTAGTCCATTTTGTCTATTTTGTTACCATTCATATTTTTATAAATAAACTAGCGACCCGCCCCGGCATCGCACGAGTGCAATGCTGATACTAAATATGACATAGAATGTCTACT
Source organism: Idaea aversata (assembly GCA_907269075.1). NCBI lineage: Eukaryota > Metazoa > Arthropoda > Insecta > Lepidoptera > Geometridae > Idaea > Idaea aversata. Next base: position 11,122,738 of record OU026091.1, read on the forward strand.
ACATACTATCGGTGTTTATCTATTATATTACGCATGAATTATACTTTTAAACCTAACTTTTGAATCACTCTATCCATTAAAAAACACCATCAAAATCCGTTGCGTAGTTTTGAAGATTTAAGCATACATAGGGACAGACAGACGGGAAGTTTTATACTATGTAGTGACGCTATTCAGAAGTCGTATTTCGCAATCGACATCAAATAGTCTTACGGAATCACGTCCCCTTTTGGTTCGTCGGACGTCTAGGGCGGACGCGACGACGCCCAGTCGGGCGGGATTCTCATCTCACTACGTACCTACATAACTACTAGTTAGGCATCAAACAAACGTAAACAAACGTCTGCATAGATGATAAGTCGCTCGTTACAGACAATGAATAACTTGCCCTATCTCTAAAGCACTTTTTAGATATTCTGCACCATTTCAACGAAAACAAATGGCTAGACTTAGGTTAATTTTTTTTGAGTTGTTTGCTAGTCGCGCTCGCTGATGTTGCATAGATATTTTGCTGTTAAAAATGGTAAAAATATGCTGTAGATATTCGTTTTTAAATATTTCAAATTACCTTCAATAAATATGACATAAAATAAATATATAAAAATAAATAAATAAATAAGACGACCCAGTTGGCACAATGGTCACCATGCCGGACTGCCAAACTGAGGGTTGCGGGTTCGATTCCCGCCACAGTCAAGTATTTATGCTTAGATATTTGTCTGTGGTCTGGTTGTTTCTATGTATTATAAGTATATATTTACAAAAGAAAAGTATATATAAGTAGTATATCCGTTGTCTAGCACCCATAACACAAGTCTAGTTACTTAGCTTTGGGCTAGATGGCGATGTGTGGGATGTCCTGCAATATTTATTTATATATTTAAATCTAGGTACAATAATAATTCAAAGCTTTAGGGTAATTTTCCCTTTTACCTAAAGAATACCTTCCATCTATATTTTAAAACTTACAAGCTGGCGTGAACAATGTCTTCAATCGAGTTCACAAAACTATTCTTGTCTTGCACAATAGCAGAAAGGAAGTCTATAAGTTATTTTTATCTTTGAAGATAGAGGAAGCGTAATTGGGTCACTAGAGTAGACCTCTTTAGAATTTTCGTCTCCCGTCTTAATAACTAAGAACATTGGAGTTTTATGTTAACTCCAGTCTAGAAGCTTTCTTTGTTTGCCAAATATTGGTTTTGCGTACAATTTGGATTTTCAGCACGTTTTTCAGTAAGTGTGAAGTTCGTTACTTTTGGGAAACTAGTTGGCTGTAGGTAGAACTTCAAATGCTTACTAGCTTTTCCCCGTTGGTCGGCTATAGCCCTTGCAAATTCTCATTTAAAGTGATCAAACAAAAGGATTATAAGACAGTCGCACGTAGTATCTGTCTTTTCATTTAAAATAGGTATCTATTCCCAGTTTCCTTTAACGTAGGGAGTGAGCATTTAATCGTTTAGTAAGTGTTTCGGCGCAGATACAAAGTGTAGGATACTGTAGGATGTAAGCTTGGAGTAACTCTGTGTCCAACGAAGGCAATTAGTGACATGCCACGTCGTCAGCCTCCCTAACACCTCTCCAACTATAGCTATTCTCTAACTTCTTGTTACTTGTATATTTCACAAAGAGTTTTAATAGCAAACATTTAACGAGTTAGTGTGATAGAGTGGAGTTGGCTTAGTGATAGATACCTCGACTTTCATTCTGAAGGTCGTGGGTTCAAATACCGGCCGGCCGTGCACCAATGAATTTTTCTTAAGAAATGTGCGCTAATTGACATTGCTCTTACGGTGAAGGAAAACATGATGAAACCCGCGACTTAGTTGACTCCAGAAGTATTGTCAAGTTCTCTCTCTGGACGGACAGGGTCGACTAAGCTGAGAGGGTAGTAGGTGCTGCGCAAGCCTACTCCATCCTCACGCAAAAAGGACCCAATTAAAAAGGATCTAATTGCGGAAACATCCCGTATACAAGTACAAGTACAAGAATTACTGTGATTATACGCAGGCACTTAAATCTATTTGCGTTGAGCCTAACCGATATTCATTGCTCTATTTGTTTGAGTGCCCTGTTAACTCTGTACAAAACAGAGTTCAGCTATTTGAAATAATTGCATTTTTCCTTCGTTGTAAGCAAACGGCAGATGTTTGGATTGGTTAGTGTCAAATTAATTGAACGAAGAGCAATACAAATTGGCTTCGCTCTGTTGTCCAATGTCCGTACACAGTATATCAATTAGATCGTATTGCGCTGTTAGTTCCAATCACTATTTATTTTGACCATTGATTAATTAGGTATATATAATACGAGCTTTTACCCGCGACTTCGCCTGTGCAGGCTTTGAATTTACCTAAATTTGTATGCCGAATATCAGCCCGATGCATCCATTGTGTCGCGATGACGATGTGTGCAATATCCTGCAATATTTATTTATTTATTGTGATTTGTGTCGCGATGACGATGTGTGTAATGTTATTGTGGTTTGGCTGTGCGTTGATAAATCAGTTCTTTGAATTTTATAATAGGTAGGTTTAATATTTTAGCTGATACAAGCAACGTCTTGTTCTACAGTTTTCATAACTGTCCTGAAAAAAATGATGTTTTATTCAGTATTACAATTTCGCAGTCGTAACGAACAAATGATGTAGACAAACTATACTGGCTAAGTTATTGAATATAAATAGGGTCTGTGTTTATTACACGCATGAAAGAAATACCTTTACACTTTTAAATTAATAACATACTATTATTTACATAGCTATCCCACTTCTACCACAGAATATATATGTACAAGTACCTACTTCTACGTTTCAATTATTTTAATAACTAGCTGCGCCTCGCGGTTTCACCCGCGTAATAATTGTTCTGCGCGATAGAACGTGATCAATGGAAGAAAGGTAGAGAGGCCTTTGTCGTGCAGTGGTACAATGTAGGATCTTAACAATAAATAATAATAACTTTCTTAATTTTTTTCCTTCATATGAACCTTCTCCTGTCAATAACAAACATAACAAAAAAATAATTTGCAAAATTAGTCCAGCATCACGCGTGATGCTATGACAAAGGGAAGTAGGGATTCATTTTTACCCGACTACGGCGAAGCCAAAAGGGAGGGTTATGTATTTTACCTGTATGTATACATGTATGTAATTATAATTATAGATATAGATGGATATGTGTAGTGACTGAAAGTAAGTGTTCTGTAAACGAAACTTTTAAATCTACTTATTGGATTTATTAATGGCAGTTAGATTTGTAAAAGTTTGTTTAAGTAATCTCGAAATCCAATTTAGGCTCACCCATTAAGCCTATAAGCTAATTGATAAAGTTAAAATTGAGAGCTTCCACTGACCCTCTATCCTATCCTACTTAATATAACAAATGCGAAAGTCTGTGAGTGTGTATGTTTGTTGGCAAAAACCACTGAACTGATTACGATGAGACTGTGTAGGTGTGTAGATAACTGAATCCCTGGAAAAAACACATACTATACCTACTACTTTTTTACTGATAAGTATTTACAGTAGAGAAGCCAAGTTGAAAAATCGTGATTTCCGTAGGACTGGATAGTTTTATAACGACAACAGGTGTCGTTGGAATCAGCGTGGCTTACTGATTACGAAAATGTATGTTGTCGCTTTCTAAAGTTGTGGGGGCTCCATCTATGACGTCACAAAGATGGCGCCCGCCGGACAGGTTTAGATTTTGTCGATTATTGCGATAACCATTTATTCGATTTAAACAAACTAGGTAGCAAATGATAGGTAATAAAATTTGTAACAAAACATGCGAAGTCACATTTATTGTAGGTATTATATTTGAATAAATATTTAAAGAAAAGTAAGTTTTCATGGGATTATTTTTTTAACGCAATGCGTTTGGTATGCATTATACCCAATTAATATTGACATTAGATTGATACTTGAGCAGTAAATAATTAGGTACATTATCGTAGTATTTCTCAAACTTAAAAATTTTCGAATTGCTGTAAAAATAAAGAAGTTTGATGCACTACGCTAGTAAGTGTGTTTTGAAAAAAAACTCTTAAAAATTACTTTTTTTTAATATTGTTTAAAATATAATACTTATAATAAATGTGACTTCACATGTTTTGTTGGAAATTTTATCACCTCTCATTTGATACCCACTTTACTCAAATCGGATAATTGGTTATCGCAGTAACCAACCAAATCTAAACCATCTTTGTGACGTCATAGAGGGCATCCCCACCATTTTAGAAAGCAACAGCATGCATTTTAATAATCAATAAGCCACGCTGATTCCAACGATACCTGTTGTTACTCTCTAAAGTGGTGGGGGTGCCATCTATGACGTCACAAAGATGACGCCTAAACCAACAACCGACAAAATCTAAACCTAACTTTTGTGGCGTCATGTATGGCACCCTCACCACTTTGGAAAGCGGCAACAGGTATCGTTGTAATCAGCGTGGCTTACTAATTATCAAAATGTATGTTGTCACTTTCTAAAGTGGAGGGGGTGCCATCTATGACGTCACAAAGATGGTGCCTGACAGGTTTAGGTTTTGTAGGTTATGCGTTAACCATTTATCCGATTTAAGCAAATTAGGTATCAAATGAGAGGTAGTGAAATTTCTAACAATCTAAGCGAAATCATTTTTAATTTAGGTATTGTATTTTAAACAATAGTTAAAAAAGTAATTTTTCAAGAGTTGTTTTTCTAAACACATTACGTTTAGTAGGCAATATACCCAATTAATATTTCAATTAGATTAAGACTTGGACAGTAAGTAATTAGGGACAATATTAAAGAATTTGCTACATTTTGAATTGTTCAAATTGGTTTAAAAATAACGAACTTATGATGATAATACAAACCTGCGCACGCTCATTTTCGCCCGAGTTTGATGCTCTGCGCTAGTTACCTACTACATAAGTGTCAGAAATAATAAGTATTAAATTAAAAAATCTTGCCATTTGCCTTTGATATACTTAAATTATTATTATCATTATTATTTATGCTCGAAAAAAAAAATAAAGAAAATATAAAGTGTATAAATTGCAGAAATAGCGGTAGCGTCATCTACAAATAAAAGTTTTTAATCATAAGTAACAATCTTTTTAATTCTTTGTCATATCCTTTTTTACCGCCCTAAATTTTAGAATGTCGGTTCATGTGCCATCTTTGTGACGTCATAGATGGCACCCCCACCACTTCAGAGAGTAACAACAGGTATCGTTGGAATCAGCGTGGCTTATTGATTATTAAAATGCATGCTGTTGCTTTCTAAAATGGTGGGGATGCCCTCTATGACGTCACAAAGATGGTTTAGATTTGGTTGGTTACTGCGATAACCAATTATCCGATTTGAGTAAAGTGGGTATCAAATGAGAGGTGATAAAATTTCCAACAAAACATGTGAAGTCACATTTATTATAAGTATACAATATTTAAAAAAAGTAATTTTTAAGAGTTTTTTTTCAAAACACACTTACTAGCGTAGTGCATCAAACTTCTTTATTTTTACAGCAATTCGAAAATTTTTAAGTTTGAGAAATACTACGATAATGTACCTAATTATTTACTGCTCAAGTATCAATCTAATGTCAATATTAATTGGGTATAATGCATACCAAACGCATTGCGTTAAAAAAATAATCCCATGAAAACTTAATTTGCTTTAAATATTTATTCAAATATAATACCTATAATAAATGTGACTTCGCATGTTTTGTTACAAATTTTATTACCTATCATTTGCTACCTAGTTTGTTTAAATCGGATAAATGGTTATCGCAATAATCGACAAAATCTAAACCTGTCCGGCGGGCGCCATCTTTGTGACGTCATAGATGGAGCCCCCACAACTTTAGAAAGCGACAACATACATTTTCGTAATCAGTAAGCCACGCTGATTCCAACGACACCTGTTGTCGTTATAAAACTATCCAGTCCTACGAACTTCGTAAATAAGCGACTTTTTGTCAATTGGCCTCCCTACTATTATACTTCATTACATTATACATCACTACAAGTATAAAATAAAGTCACTTTTCGCCGTCCCTATGTCCCTTTGTATGCTTAGATCCTTAAAACTACGCAACGGATTTTGATGCGTTTTTTTTAATAGATAGAGTGATTCAAGAGGAAGGTTTATATGTATAATACATGCACAATATAGCCGTGCGAAGCCGGAGCGGGTCGCTAGTCATAATATAAAGAGATTTTTTTTGTTTGTAACAAATAGGCTCCGTAATTATTGGACCGATTTTGAGGCTATTTTTTAAGGTTCTGTACCTCAAAAGGTAAAAAAAGGAACCCTTATAAGATCACGTTCTTGTCCGTCTGTTTTAATCCGATTTTCCACGGAATCGGGAGTTACGTGGGTGAAACCCCACAGCGCTGCTTGTTCCAAATCAAATCGTATGCCACAATTAATCGTAACGTAATATTATAAACCCGCAAGTATCTTTATTTGTTTGTTTGTTTCCTCTTCCGCGTCAAACGACTGGACCTATTTGGATGAAAGGACTTTGCATCCCGTAATTTCCACAGGATCGGAAACGAAATCGCAGGGCGCAGCTAGTCCTTCTTCCTACTAATATTATAAATGTAAAAAAATTATATGTATGTTACTCCTTCACGCAAAAACTACTGAACCGATTGTATTTAGATAGCTGGAGACCTGGATTAACACATAGGCTACTTTTTATCCCAATACTCCCACGGGATCGGGACTTACACGGGTGAAACCGCGGGACGCAGCTAGTACTATATATTTAGGTAAATTAATCAACTCAGTTAAACCCTTGACCACTTGTAAGCTCCGTTTCATCGTTTAATAAACGTTAATATAGTTAATACCCACTTACAAGCTAGATACCACTAAATACACATCAGCTCCTGTGTAATTTATAAAGTGCCTTACCTTCTTAAATTGTCCAAGCCTTGGTTGGGTTCAGACTTTACCAATACAAATATGAGTTGTAAACTGTGTTTATTACCAAGGGCGTAGCTACCGCCGCGTAATACTAAGGGCGTAGTTATACGGGGCCCCCGGGCCACGGGGGCCGCCGACGTGCGTAACCAAATATTAATAAAAACTTCCCAAACATGAACACCTGTCAGACCTGTCACTATTGTCCATAGAGGCAGACACTTTAGAAAAACTTAAGTCATCATCAGCTTTATAATATGATTTAATTTAATAAATCTGTTTGCTGAAAAAAAGGCAAGGAGTGTGTATAATTTATATTGTTTGTAAAAAAATTGGAAAAAGTGACAGATAGATAATTATGCTCTAGTTAAGCCTTCGAATTAGAGGCAGGGGAGGCTGAAAACGTTGTGCAGGACCAGAAATGGCACTGCTCAACAATAAAGCTGACGCCTCTCCTTTTATCTAATTACTCTTGTGTGATAGGAGGAGTAGGCATTATTACTGATAAGGTTAATTTAGACTATAAAGTTTTTTTTTCATTTCATTTTTTCATGATGAATATTGATGAATGTTTCTTTTAATTTTATGCAAACATTTTGTTTTTCTTTTGTGAGAAATCTTTACCCTTCATAAGGGCCCCCAAACCTTTTTTTATACGGGGCCCGGCCAAGGCACTACGCCACTATTTATTACATGTTTATTACTAATAAACAGTATATTAAAGTGCCTTCGTATGTTTAAATTCAACCACGTCATAGTCACTAAATTTTATGGATTTCTTCGGATATTTCATATAACACTGTACGTGTGTAATATATAAATTATTTTACCTAAATTGGATATTTATTTTTATCCTTTGGCGAAATACGAAAACAAGATCTGAAGTCTAACTTAGCTGTATCTCAACCTTGAGAGTTTCTTTATGTATTTACTTTGGGACAATTATTAATCCATTACCTAATTTTGTTTGTCTCGCAAATAACTGTTTTTAGTTACTTTAGCTAACTCCTTTCGCGTTCAATTAGTTTAACATCGATTGGGAAACAAATTGTTGAGTTAGTAGCGAAGTTCTGAGCCCCTAGTGTATCCAGTAATTCTTTAATCTCTTATGTAGCCATTCTTGCTTACTTCCACTTCCTCGATGTTTGCGTCACTGTTTCAGGTATTAGGCACTACTGGAGCGTTTCTTGTCCAAAGGGTATTTAGATGTAATAACATGTTATGTTTCGTACAAGAAATTGTTGTCTGAATTCTTATTTCGTTCATGGTTTTTTAGGGTTCCGTATCCAAAGGGTAAAAACGGATCCCTTTTACTAAAACTCCACCACTCTTTCTATCACCACTCGTAAACCGTGATAGCTATAGACAGTTGATCTTTTCACAGATTATGTATTTCTATTTCCGCTATAAAAACAGAATATAATGGTACGGAACTCTTCGTGAGCGAGTCCGACTCGCACTTGGCTGGTTCTGACGTGATAACGTCTTATAAATCGATGAACACTGGCATTCACAAAAAAGTGTGACGTCATCGCTCACGTTCCGTTATTGACAAGGTAACCATAGCAACGTATTATCGTTGCTGTGGTTACCATCAATGTTTTCTTATGACGTCACGTAAAATTATGGTCCGTAAACCGATTTTACAGGCAACCGGCATTGTGTTAAGTGTTTTATTACTTAAACTAGCGACCCGCCTCGGCTTCGCATGGCTATATTATGCATGTATTATACATATAAACCTTCCTCTTGAAACACTCTATCTAGTAAAATAAACAGTTGAGTAGCATTAAAATCAGTTGGGTAGTTTTAAAGATCTAAGCATACATAGGGACAGACAGCTGAAAGTAACTTTGTTTTATTCTATGAATTGATGTTTGCTTTAGATCTGATAGAATTTATTTTTTTGGAAAAAGAAAGAATGGCGTTTGGTGTCCGGTTCGCAAGCATTAGCGTCTTTGTTAAATCGCTGTCAGGGTAGGGAGTTCCTGGCCCACTGACCTGGTGACCCACACCTCCCAAACCAGAACCCACTGTACTAGTTATATGGAACGACATATAAACGTGAATGTGTAAATATTCCACTCGAATGACCGACCGCAAACTGTTACTGTTGAATCACTGCTGATGAATGATTTATTTTATGTTCTTTGTTAGGAACTGAGATTTTAAGTGGGCGCTTCTGGCTTAAACACTTCTGAAGTTTATAGTTTTACTACCTACTTTGTTTAATGTGGTAAGTTTAATTGTAAACTTTTGCTACTATATTTTGGTACTAGCTGCGCTACGTGGTTTGACCCGCGTAAGTCCTGATCCCGTGGGAATATTAAAATGTAAAATAGCCTATAGCCTTCCTCGATTAATGGACTATCCAACACAAAAATATTTTTTCAATTCGAACCAGTAGTTCCTGAGATTAGTGCGTTCAAACAAACAAACTCTTCAGCTTTATAATATAGATTTCTAATAAACTAGCTGTGCCCCGCAGTTTTACCCGCGTAAGTCCCGATCCCGTGGGAATATCGGGATAAAAAGTAGCCTGTAAATACAGGTCTCTTGCTATCTACTTATTCTACATACTAAGGTCCGTATTAATAAACCGAACTCAATATCGATTTCAATCTTGAGTTTGCTCTTGAGTTGTTGCGCTGATTAATAAACCTATCTTAAGACGCGATTAAAGAGCGACGTATCACTTGAGTCATACTGTATTAATAAATCAAACTCAGCTCTCAAGATATGTCTCAAGATGTAGTTTCGTGAACTCAAGTCTGATTGCGGGTCATACAAATGTTACATTTTGTAAAATATTTTCACATTAAAACAAGTTGACAGCAAAATATGACGACACTAGCTACCATAGGGTAAGGACATATCATTCAAGGTAAGAACAAAGCGTTACTGTCATTCAAGGTCGCTCCCAAGATCAGTCTCAAATCTCAAGAGCGATATCAGCCTGAGTTTTATCTATTAATTAACGCCTAACTTAAGATCTCAAGACTCACTCGATTGATACGCACTCAAGATCGATATTGAGAGCGATTTATTAATACGGGCCTTAGTTTTATTGTAATCGGTTTAGTACATACTAAGTTTTATTGTAGTGGTTTAGTATCGGTTGGTGACGACCTCTGTGGCGCGTCGGGCGAACACCCGACTGCGACGCAGAAGGTTGCGGGTTCGATTCCCGCCGGGAACAAGTATTTATGCTGACCATAAATTCTTGTTTCTGGTTCTGGGTGTTTCCTATATGTATAATATGTATATATTTACAAAAAAAAAAAAGTATATATGTAGTTTATCCGTTATCTGGCACCCATAACACAAGCATTAAGTTGCTTAGCTTGGGGCTGGATGGCGATGTGTAATATGTCCTGAAATATTTATTTATTATTTATTTATTTATTTTATTTATTATTTATTAGTAGTTTTTTGCGTGGAGGAGTAACAAACATACCAACACACAAACTTTCATACTTATCTAACTATTTGTTTGGTCCATTTATCGAGGAAGGCTATAAGGTTACTTATTATTTTAATGTTCCCACGAGATCGGGACTTACGCGGGTGAAACCGCCGAGCGCAGCTAGTAATTCATGAAGACACTGGACAGTATCTTCTGGTTCCTTATAAGAAAATGTAAAAGAAAGATCGTCATTTTTATTTATGTTCTGTCCGATGTTATGGATACTTTCTGATTTATTACCGGAACAGCATTCGGTAGCATTACGACTGCTGATACTGCATTTCTTGGAAATGTAGAGCTAACGAGAATCTATGGGCTATTTATTTATTTGACCGAGCTTTCTACGTGCCCGAGCGTCTCGACGTGCTACTACTTCCATTCCAGGAGACAACCTGAATAATAAATAAAAGATGAATAAATATTGCAGGACATTCCACACATCGCCATCTAGCATCAAGCTAAGTAACTAGGCTTGTGTTATGGGTGCTAGACAACGGATATACTACTTATATACTTTTCTTTTGTAAACATATACTTAAAAAGATAGAAACCACCAGACCACAGACAAATATCTATGCATAGATACTTGTCAACCCACCCATCCACTTCTTTAATCCTAGTCCATCCAAAAATTGCCTGGAAGAGATCGCTTTTAGCGATAAGTCCGCCCATTGTGCCATATTGTTTAGTTTATATTGTTTTTTAGCAGAAGTTTATGTAAGAATTAAGGTTTAATATGGTACAATAAAGAGTTTATCTATCAATCTATCTATTTTGTCTGAGGCGAGAATCGAACCCGCAACCCTGTGTTTATCAGTCCGCTTAATAAATATGTCATAATAATAAAGCGCACAACATAATAACGGAAAGTAAAAATCAATATGTTGATCTGTATATTGTTTTAGGATGTTTATACATACTATATGTAAACTACGTGCAGATGCTAACTATAAAAAAATCGACCAAGTGCAAGTCGGACTCGCGCACGAAGGGTTCCGTACCATTATATTTTGTTTTTAGTATTTGTTGTTTAGCGGCAACAGAAAAACATACAACATCATCTGTAAAATTTTCAACTGTCTAGCTATCACGGTTTATGAGATACAGCCTGGTGACAGACAAACAGACAGACGGATAGTGGATTCTTAGTAAAAGGGTCCCGTTTTTACCTTTTGCTTACGGAACTCTAAAACGCATATGACCCGAACATATGTTGCGCACAAGTGTTCGGAGATAGCCCGTATGGCTTTCTAAAAATGTATTTTGCTGTGTAACCTGACACATCATACGTGTATTTAGAGAGAGTTGATTTAATCCTAGTAGAATTTTAATCTAGTTTAGAAAAAAATACGATGGAGCTTGTTTTATATAGAAGCGGTCACGCTCGCATACTAATAAAGGGCAGAAATAGCTAACGGAAAACCAGTAAAACAACGCCTCTTCCTTTTATGTTATAGCTCACATATACCTTTTGTGGCTACTGACTCTGCTGTGTGTGGTTATTCGATCTACCTATGTTACCAAATTGCTTGGTTTTTTTTTCTAATTTAAACTATGATTATCCCTGTATGAGTTTAAAGACAATTTATTTCATTGAAATGGTCTGAAACTACAATGACCTAAAAAAAAAATGTATCCCCCCCCTAGTATCCCACTGCTGGGAAAAGGTCTCCCCCATCTCCCTCCATCGGTCGCGGTCCTGGGCCACCTCCGGCCAAGCTGGCTCGAGGCGGTCGAGGGCGTCTCGCCAACGCTTTCGTGGCCGACCTCGACGTCGCGGAGCACCCGGAGGTGTCCAGCTTGTTGCTGTTTTAGCCCATTTATCCCCGTCCATACATGGCCCGCCCAATCCCATTTCAACCTCGCTGATTTGAAACCCACATCTGTGATTTTGGTCTTTTCTCGCAGAATGGTATTGCGTATGCGATCTGGGGCCTTATTCTGCTATTTTGCATAAATGGATTTACCATTGTCATTATATCGAGACTCTATTGATATTATATCGAGATTATGACTTTAATTGATATTCTGCTAAGTTTTATTAACATCGCAATAGAATCACTATGGAGTCTCAATGGAATGGTAATAGATACGTCGCTAGTGTTGCCTAGCAATATGGTATATATTTCTAAGCGATATACCGTTTTGACAACTATCGAGATTCCATTGAGCCACGATTCTAGAGCAAAATACCAAAGTGAGTCAGTAGTGTGTCAGTGGTGTTTCAAAAGAATAGTTAACATTAGGAGAATACCAATTTGACATGTAATGTCATATTTTTTACATTAAATGTCTATTACGATTCTATCGACACACTATTGAAACACAATTTTGTTAGCAGACTTAGGCCCCAGTTCTTTATAATGACTTAAATAAACAATATTTATGTAAAACATTTAAAAATCAAGATATTTAGGTACATAATGCATTATACGATATCTAAATGTACCTACCTAAATGTATCGGATTGAGGAAATCATGCAACGCTGTTTTACAGTTCTTGAACACGCTTTAAAACTAGAACTGAGAACCAACATTTGTTGCGTTTAACATGTGAACTAAATAGGATGACGAGATTTACGAATGTTACACTCATTGATAGTCCTAACAATAGATCTATTCAACTAAATTTTGGTACAGTTAACCATTAACTAGCACTTTGTTGAATGTAAATAGTCCGTAGCGACGACCACGATGACAAAGTACATATCACAAAGCATTGAAATTTCAACGAGTCTTCTACTCCTACCAGTGAAAATTTCTCCGTAAAAGTAATTCACAACAAAAACAAAATCCCGCCCTAAAAACTTTTTTGTTTTCTATTACTTAGAGCGATAATTAACTTTCCTTCAATCTTTGTTCCTGATGTTGTTTGTTTCCGAAGTACGCGTATAATTTTATTAAGGGTCACAGATGAAGCCGTACCTTCTTAAGTAGTTTAAAGTGACGCCTACGCGTTGATATGAAACTGATTTATGTTTATCTTTAATCTGTGTCATCTGCTTTATCACGGCTCGGCTCGTGCTAGCTGAGGGTGGCTGAGGGGTTCCTTTTGTAAGAACAACTTTTTTCGCTTCCTTATTTATATTTACGAAGGATACTTTCTTACTTCAGCGGAAGTCTATATTACAAAAGTTTCTTGTATTCTACCATGAAGATTATACAGGATAGACAGTATAACCGTATTACAGAAGTAATCTCAAGCGTAAATTCTGTCTTGATTCTTGACAACTTCCCAAAAGCTGACAAAAATCTTCTTAAGCCTCGATTCACACTTTGAATTATTCCATAACTAGCGACCCGCTCCGGATTCGCACGGCTATATTATGCATATATTATACATATAAACCTTCCTCTTGAATCACTTTATCTATTAAAAAAACCGCATCAAAAATCCGTTGCGTAGTTTTGAAGATTTAAGCATACATAGGGAATAGGGATATAGGGACAGAGAAAGCGAGTTTGTTTTATACTATGCTATGTAGTGATGATGCAAACCTTAGCTGCTTATTAGTCAAACCTACGAATATTTGGTCAAGTGTATTCTTATAACCAAAGCCTAACCCAATCTAATATACCTCGCAATCTCACATACCTTGAATAAGGACTCAATCTAACAAAGTTTTTAATGTTAACCTTTCTTTGTTTCAGCATCACGTCGTAAGTTAAGTGAATATATCGAACATTACGAGGGTTTAGACTACGATACTGATACAGTTCACGAACAACACATACGAGCACGAAGATCGACAGACTCGCCAGACTTGAGGCTCAGTTTTAGAGCTCATGGCCGGAGATTCAACCTTCGTATGCGGAGGGATCTCTCTGCCTTCAGCGAAGATTTTAAAGTAAGTAACACTATGTGCAGAACTGAAATAAATCAAACAACTAAAAAAAAACACGTTTATTGGTTTACGGGCGATAATTTTACGTGATAGGTATTTAAGAAGAAAGGGTACCGGGGGCTCTCTCCATACAAACTATTACAAACGTAGTCGACTGTTTTCTCCCTGGATAATGACACTAGAGCAAATATTTTTGGTGCATAAAACTTATAACTGCCATGACCACGCCCCTATTTTTTTTTGCTTTATTTTTATTTTTTAAATCTTAATTTCTATGATAATTAGAAAATGAAAAAATAGGTTTTATGGCACAAAAATATTTGTGCTAGTGCCATTATCCAGGGAGGAAACAGTCGACTACGTTTGTATGGAGAGAGCGCAGGTACCCTTGCACCTTAACGTCATTTTTTCCCTCTATATAAGTCTTCTATTCGTCACTCGTCACCATAACACAAGCCCAGATGAACGATATTATTATTAAATACTCTGTTTCCTAACGGGAACGGACGCGTCATGGTCATGACGCATGACGTCACATAATATTACCCTGACACTTTTCCGTGAATGCAGGTGTTTCATCAATTTATTTCACGTTATCACGTCAAAAACTCAAGTTATATTGACTATTTTACTATGTCCAAAATTTGGCAACTTAAATTGTATAGTAACTGATTTAATTTAGTATTGCGCCTACGCCTTTGAGCAAGCTCAATGTACTCACATACTCAAGTACAATGTAAAAGGATCTATTTAAACCTAAAAAACTAAGTAAACCAAAAGTTTAGAGCAGAAAAGTTTGAAGTGGGTCGTCGAAAATGATGATTAAAATCACGCAGATTTTACGCGTGCGAACTTAGTTGACAGGATTAAACTTTCCGTCCAGTTTTTCCTTTCATTATTAAATTAAAAGAGAAACACTAAATTAAATTTAGTCGTTGCTTTTAGAATTTTAATTTATACAAAAGCTTTAAATAAAAGTGCAAGAGCAGATTAAATAAATAAATAAACATTGCAGCACATTTCACACATCGCCATCTAGCCCCAAGCTAAGTGACTAGACTTGTGTTATGGGTGCTAGACAACAGATATACTACTTATATACTTTTCGTTTGTAAATATATACTGATAATACAAAGAAACAACCAGACCACAGATAAATATCTAAGCATAAATACTTGTCTGAGGCGGGAATCGAAGCCGCATTGTGCCAACTGGGTCGTCTTTGATTGACTATGTTTCGTTTATGGCTGTGTTTTTTTTTCTTAGGTTGAAGGCTCACAAGGTCAACTACATGACGTCGACACATCACACATATACCGCGGAGAGTTGACAGGTAAGCTGAAAGATTGATTTATTGCAAGAAAACCATTATAAGGTTAGTTTGTAAAGAAAGTCGTGAATACTTTTTGACAAGTCAGCGCGAAGTTTGTGGTAGTAACTAGTAAGTTGGTGAGTGACGAAACTGTGGAGTGACAGCCGCAACTCGCGCTCGCTGCCTATTGTATACACCGGGACTCGGTAGCCAAGAACACCGACGTTATCTACACCCGTGATAGAAGCATTGTTCTCTTTCACCTCGAGGGAAAATTTAATAAGTCCCCTCTCGGAGTATGTCGGTCGACCAAGGTTGTGTTTCTCTAATAAAACAAAAGCCGAACACCGTCTCTCGTTACGGCTTCGCCCACACCCGAACTTCCTCCCGTTTTGGACATTAATAATTCCTCAAGAGCACTAGAACATATTTCTTTTTGCAATTACTGGTGAGCGGGACGGCGTCAAAGTCCCAGCTAATTGGGAGCTTTCGGCGCGCACTCGACTTTTAATGTCTGCGGCCCGTTCTCGACGGTTACCTACCCGATGGACGCTATGTAAATAATTATCCTCTCAAAATTTTCCTTCGCATTCCTTTCCCTGTAAATATGCAAAACGGAGGTTCACGGAATTCGTTTGCTGTCAGTTACAGAAAATAGATTCTGTAAACGAATTCCTGTTGATGAAATTGCGACATCTTATTATACCTAGCAGTTACGGAACGATCCAATTGTTGACATCGTTGAGTTAGAGAATCAAACATTACCGGTTGCGAAAATAAAGACGGAAACGTTTGTTTGTCTTCATGTAGTTACGAGTAGAAATCGTTGTTAATTGTGGATCTACTTCAATGTGTCAGAAATGCGTGTCGTCAAAACTGTTCCGAATGTGGTTGTGTTCTAGCTGGGCCGATGCGGTTGTTATGATCGTGAAAGTTTGGTACATTGTAAATGGATAAAGTTGAACGGAGGGCCGGCAGTCATCGATCGCAGTTCGTCGCCCTACTTACTGCGGTCTCCGATGCACTTATCCGCCGAGTTGCAACCGCGTTTTGCATAGAAAACCTCATGGGAACCTTCCACGCTTGACTGCTTCTGCTATGTGTATTTTTTATGTCATCAATATAGTTATTAAATTACTTAATCAACTTTAAAATACTTGTTATTTAATTGTATCGCATCACGTACTTATTTCGTTGCAAAGGCTATGTAGGTCATTGCCGTTTCTTTCGTCAGCAACACGGTTAATCTTATAATTTGTTTTAAAAGAACAAGTAAACAATATATTTAATTTTCCTCCACAAAATCAATGATTAAATGAAATCTACATCCAAGCTTCGCAAAATGTTGGCGAGATTTTCCGCCACCGCGCACCGCCACTCTTAAATACTGAAAACATTTTCAGAGTCCTGCGGTTTTCGTTGAAACATTACTCGTCTTTTGCTTACTTCTCCGTTAACTCATAATTCCCTCTCATGTCAAAATACTTTTGCAGACATTTTGATGTGAGCAAAGTTTATAGACTTTGCTCCGTTACACATACTTGTAATATTAAAACAACGACTTAAGTAAATACAGGTATGTAATGCCTTTGGTATTGTTGTAGGAAAATCCGTTTATGTAATTTATAAATATTTGTTTTTCTCGTGTTATCTTCCGAAGAAGCATCTGTTTCACCTTTTCCAATACCTATTCGCTCCTGAAACGGTTTGCCATCAATTTTATTGAGAGTATTATTTCCTCGCTGTTGCCATTCTTGGAATGGTGACCTCGTCAGTTCAATACATCATTGTCTTAACCGAATTGGTGTGAACCAACCGGTCGAACCATTGTTGTATTGTATCAATTGATACTAATTTGTCTCATGTTTTAATTGTATTTATTTTAAGTTCATCATCTGATCTTATGGCGAACAATAAAGTTTTTATTTACAATTTGAACTGACACACGTTTAATGTTCATAAAGATTCAATGAATATGTCTTTACAAAATTCTCATATCGAGTTACATGCAGTTTACGTACAATTTATACCCTTATGTTAGTAGAGCATGCAATTGATCGATCCGTGATATATACCTGCCTTGTGGACAATGGTAACCAATACAGCATACTATGTCTTTAATAGGGCTGCTATTGTTTTGAAATTCTACGTCATTCAAATTGAATTGCAATTACCTCGTGCTTGTTCCGAGTTGTTCCGGTTTACACTTGGTTTAATCAGTTTTGAGCGGTTTATTGTCTACCAATTTAACAGTTGGCAGCCCTATACCTCGTTCCTAATTGCACGTTCGATGCCACAGGCTCTGCACTATTCTATTAAGCATGTCCCCTGGCCACAAATGAAATGACTCATTCGGGAAACTAAGCACTGTTATTAATTTACCTGTTTGGTGTGACGCAACGGTATGTGGTGTTTAATTCGATGTATAATTCGAATGTTCAGTTATTGGTTTCAATTTTAGACATGATATTCATTTCATTTTGTTTGTGACTCACTGGCTTAGATCTTGGGCATTACAAGACTTTAGTATTGCGTAAGTTGATTTGTAATTTTCAGAATTTACTAAATCATAGCAAATCAGTTATTGATACGGTACTAGATTTTTAATAATATTGCAATTGTGTTTTTGTGTCATTGTTTATCTGGTATGATGTTGTATGAAATTCTGTTTAATTCAAACGTTGGGATAATAATAACAAATATAAAAGATATCGTTGGCCGTTGTACAAAAGAGCCGGAAGAATGAAGAGCGCACTATCTGCCTTCATACGGATATGGGAAACCAACGGGGTTAACCCCAACACTAACGTGATTGTATCACAGAGACCTCGATAAAAAAATGGAATCATACCGACTACCTACTACGATTCTTTCATTATTTACTAGCTGTCCCGGCAAACGTTGTTTTGCCATTATTCTTAGACCTTACGAATATACACAGAAAAATTCATACAAATCGGTTCAGCCGTTTAAATTGGAATGGTTTCGGTGGAATTTGGCAACTAACACCGCGACACGAGAATTTAAAATACAATTACTAAGCAAATACCTTATTATTGTCTATACATATAATAAATCTGTAGACATAAAAAAATCTGTAATTGTAAAATATCCAGAAAAAAAATACAGAGGTCGTCTTAGGTCCGTATTAATAAACCGAACTCAATATCGATTTCAATCTTGAGTTTGCTCTTGAGTTGTTGCGCTGATTAATAAACCTATCTTAAGACGTGATTAAAGAGCGACGTATCACTTGAGTCATACCGTATTAATAAATCAAACTCAGCTCTCAAAATATGTCTCAAGATGTAGTTTCGTGAACTCAAGTCTGATTGCGGGTCATACAAATCTTACATTTTGTTAAATATTTTCACAAAACAAGTTGACAGCAAAATATGACGACACTACCTACCATAGGGTAAGAACATATCATTTAAGGTAAGAACAAAGCGTTACTGTCATTCAAGATCAGTCTCAAATCTCAAGAGCGATATCAGCCTGGTTAAAACTTGAGTTTTATCTATTAATTAACGCCTAACTTAAGATAGTGACCACATCTCAAGACTCACTCGATTGATACGCACTCAAGATCGATATTGAGAGCGATTTATTAATACGGGCCTTAGAATCGTTAGCTGAACACGATAGGGTAGTTTTTAGAATTTTTGTTTGTCTGTTTGTTTGAACCAGGTAATCTCATAAACTAGAGAACAGATTTCAATGAGGTCCACACCAATATGTTTAGAAAATACCAGATTAACATTTAGGGTATTTTTCAATTTAACTTTAATACAATAATTATGATATTTGATAAAAAAACATTAAAAAATGGGAAATCGAAATATTTTTCCGTGTAAAACGTAATCAAACGTCAAAAAGGAACAGTACGCTTAGCACTACTTTTTTACGTATTCGATCAAACATACTTTATTGAGTATTTACTATGAAACTTCCTAAAAATCAACTTACTAGATCCACCCGTCTATGAGAATATCGGTAGTGACACACCGACAGACAGACGGACAAGAGAGTGACCTTATAAGGGTTCCTTATTTTCGAGTGCTTCAACAAGTCATACTAGGCGTACAGGTACATGCTTCCGCTCAAGATGACAGTTGTCATAAAACCAAATAGTTTGCATATATCTACTACCTACGTGAAACTGAAAATGAGGTTAGTACAAAGAGGTCCTTTACCAAAGACCTCCTCGATGTTACACTTATATCGCGCTCAACTAATTTATTTAAGTCGCGGACACCTTAGAAAATAAAAACAAAATAAAAAAACCGGCCAAGTGCGAGTCGTACTCGCGCGCCGAGGGTTCCGTACATTAGTTTTTATACACCTTGATTTTTATACACCTAATAGGGACCATAGACTTCAGTAATTTCAACTTGCTAAGTCCAACCGTTCCTGAGATAATCGGTGGTGACACACGGACCGACAGACAGACAGACAAGAAAGTGATATTATAAGGGTTCCTTTGTTACCTTTTGAGGTACGAAACCCTAAAAAGAATTTTCCAAATCGGTTCAAGCGTTTTCGAGTAAGTAATCGGCGAAAATACATAAAAAAATATACGCGACGAATTGAGAACCTCCTCCTTTTTTGAAGTTAATAATAGATAAGGTATGTTTGTAAAAATCAATTTTTAGGGTTCCGTAGCCAAATGGCAAAAAACGGAACCCTTATAGATTCGTCATGTCTGTCTGTCTGCCGTATGTCACAGCTACTTTTTTATTTTGTTTTCCCCAAAATTACGTAGCTACCTAATAAAGAAAATCTGGGCAATTTGGTCTAGAATTTAGAAAATTGCAAAAAGGGTCTGGACATTCAGGATGGGAGCGTGGCATTGTTATGTTTTTTGCGCTGTGATTTTAGACCCGATGGATAAATAATGCCCTTACGCTTTATAGGTTTTGTATGAGGGCATTTTTTGTTCATTTAGGTGGGTACGGGTCTCAAAGTGAACCGCACACTTTTGAAAAATCATAGGACATCATTTTTCTTTAAATATTCCATTTCCCAGACGCTTTAGTAGTTGGAGGTTGGCTTAGAGGTTTTAGATCCGCGGCGTGCCCTCGTCGCGGTGGTCGGAAGTGATCTGTCGCTGCCGGCCGTCGTACGCTCTATGGTCGACAGCGACGAGTCATGGCAGGCGATGAGGGTCTATTGTGAGGCCGTGATGTCGACAAAGGAGGAAGCCGAGCGAGTGAGGGAGGTGATGTCCTCCGACCCTGCCCGGTCCCGACGCAATAGGAGGAGGGTCAGAAATGACCATCTCCCACCGTAAGCGGCCCATGGTGACGGACTCGGGGGAGTTCGTCGCCAGAACATAGGCCCGAGATGGCGGCGGCGTGTCCTGCGCCGCCTCTCGAGACGGTTTTTTCCCTGTGAGGGGTTTTTTTTTGTCGCGGAAGGGTCTTTAGACCAGTCACCCCAGGGGGAAGTAGTTGTATGTGCAAACAGTTCCTACTTCCTCCTGGATTACGGTGAAGAGAAGGACACCGAGGAGTTTTAGTGGGTAAACCTCTGGCCGCCTACCATCTCAGGCCAGCAGGGAGCCCCACACATCCCCGCCGCTCCCCCCGGAGCGGTGGGAAGGTGCATAAGGCGCAAAGAGGTTTTAGATGGGAACCACACTTTTGGCATAAACAAAATGTCCTTTTGTAGTTTGGCATAAACGTTTTAGCATAATAAAATAACCCTAGGCATACCGTAATTTTACACAATTATTATTGGCATAAAGTCACCGCGCACTTTTGGAAAATCATGGAACATCACGTTTCTTCAAAAACCCTGTATCAAATACGCTTTAGAAGTTTGGTGTGAAGGCATTATTTGTTTTCTTCGATGTCCTCTATCGATAGGTATAGGTCTCTAAGGGCATCGTGCACTTTTGTAAAATCATAGGACATCACGTTCCTTCAAATACCCCGTTTCCGAGACGTTTTAGATGTTTGGTGTGAAAGCAATTTTTGTTCAACGTAATGCCCGCTATCAATAGGTAAGGACGTTATTTTATGTATAAGTATCTGTTCTGTCCAATGGCCTTTCATATTTAATCATTAATAATATTTGAAATAAAAAACAAAATTTTATTTGCACCAAAATAGATTATTATTTGCATGATTATATTGTTGTGTATTATGTCTATTTGAGTGAAATAAATAAATATAAATATTACTTACCTAATCAATCAAAAAATATAGCTTAAAAACAATGTATCTATTTTGTTATTATAACTTACACCGAACGTTAAATAGTATCTATGCGGGAAAATGCTAGGCATTCTATATAAACCAAAACCACATCGCAAACGAAGTCGCGGGCAACAGCTAGTTGTCAATAAACTTATAGTTACAATTTACAAATTAATGGATCATACATAATTGGACGAAAATACATTGACAGCTTAATCCCCAGTTGATAAAAAACTAGTTTAAAGTTTTCAACAAGAATTACGTTTAAACACAAAATTGTAAACCGACAACAAAGATATTGACCGACAACAACGATTTTACCACACCAAACCAAACTTCTTAACCGATTTTAATAAAATTTCAGTAAGACAGAAAAAAAGAAAAAAAAAAACGACTTTTCAAATAAGAAATATAAATAATTTCCTAATTGGTTGATAAATGACAAATAGAGTTTTAAGGTAACAAACATAAAAACAACTGAATTGAAAATCTCCTTTCTGCGTTGGTTAATAAAGGGAAAGTAATCATACCTACCGGGAAATATGCTCTAATCAGAATACTATTATTAGAATTAGTTTACAAATGACTTTTCCCTACGGACTACGTAATTTCCTAGGATAAAAAGTAATTTTCATTCTGATGTCCTGTTGATCGTATTTCTTTTGTATCAATTATTCCATGGTTATCATAGATAAAAGTTCTAGAAATTGAGTTCTCATTGATGCCATAATACATCAACTTGCTCTAGGTCCACCCGTTCCTGCGAAAATCGGTGGTGACACACGACAGACAGACGGACAAGAAAGTGATCTTATAAGGGTTCTTTTTTTTACCTTTTAAGGTACGGAATCCTAAAAACACAAAGATACTAAATAACACAAAGACCTAATGAAAGTATTGAGGTGCAATTTTTGTATTGTGTGCTAATGGAGAGTCCAGGTGTGCATTCATAATATGCACTTATTCATTTTGTATCTCTATACATATATAACGTTTGCTATACAAATATGGAAAAATCATAACTTCGGTATAAAAAGATTGAAGAAAAAAAAGGGTAAGGGGATCCAATTTGTTGTCAAGCTGCTCAGAATTGTCGTTTTATAATTCTTGTGTTAACATATTGTACTGTACGCCACCTGTGGCACGATAACAAACCCTGGTTTATCCCTCAACATCTTTGTCTACATCTAACTAAACCATACTCGGGTACTGTCTCATACAAACAATGTCTACGAACTTTTCTGAAAGCAAAAGTTTCAATGTAACTGACGAAGTTTCTGTTTGATTCAATTTAACTTTTCTTTTTTATTGATGATTTAGATCGAAGTTGGTCAGGAAACGGTGGCTCGTTATCGATGTTCGGCTCACGTTGCGCAGGATATAACGTACCTAATAGTACCTATACTATATTATAAATACTCTGAATCGGTTCAAAGCACTCTGGTCTTTACCTCATTAAGTCTATCCGTCACGTAGACACAGCATAATAATAATCCTACTAATATTATAAATGTGAAAGTTTGTGTGTGTGTGTGTGTATGTATGTCACTCCTTCTATCATAAACTACTGGACCGATTGCAATAATAAATAATAAAAATTGCAGGACATTTCACACCTCTCTATCTAGCTCCAAGTTAAGTAACTAGACTTGTGTTGAGGGTGCTAGACAACGGATATACTTTTCTTTTGTAAATCCTACTAATATTATAAATGTGAAAGTTTGTGTGTGTGTGTATGTATGTATCTTTGTTACTTTTTCACGCAAAAACTACTAGACCGATTGCGATGAAACTCGGTATCTAGATAGCTGAAGACATGGATTAGCACATAGGCCACTTTTTATCCCGATATTCCCACGGGATCGTGACTTACGCTGGTGAAACCGTGGGGCGCAGCTAGTCTAAGCATAAATACTTGTCTGAGGCGGAAATCGAACCCGCTACCCTGCGTTTGGCAGTCCGGCATGGTGATCATTATGCCAACTGGGTCGTCAAAGCATGTATGTATATGTACAATTTGTACATATCATTGTCTATGGCGGCATCTATTTCAAAATTTAATTAAATGACTACGACTGTTAATATTGGTAATTAGTAGGTATCGATTTCTAGTTTATTTGGAACGTAATGAATGTAGAGCGTTTTATTGAAATTCACGTTCATTTAGGTCACAAATTCTATAGTATGATGAGGTTTCAAATATTCAGCTCTAAAATGGAATTATGTCGTGGAACTCTATTTTTAAACACAATGAATACTTTTGGTATATAAATAAAGTATCTGCTTTCTTTTTGAAATAAGATTTAGCTTAAATCTATACAATACTAGCTGTCCAGGCAAACGTTGTTTGCCATTTAAAAAAAAAATGTTATTCGATTCTCAGACCTAACGAATATACAATACACAAAACATTTCATACATAAATCGGTTCAACCGTTTAGGTGGACATAAGTAACGAGTTATTCCGGTCTGATCCCTTGAGCTGATCCCCTGCTGGTTATTATTTTTTTTTAATTCCGTTCTGATCCACTATAAACTTTATCATGTCTGTCGGTCCGATCCCCTCACTCTTTTTGACAGGTAAGTACTGTCAAGAGAAAAACGAAAAGAAAAGTTTTTAATGTAATTGTTTTAAATTTATTTATGTGTTTAAAATCATAACTAACACCGCGACACGAGAATTTTATAAATAAGTAGGTATAGGGTTAGGTACTGTTAGTTAGGTACAGTTGGCTTCATAATTGCAGACCCACCGTAGAGCTCCAAAACGGCTGTTATAAGAATGTTTTCGAATACAAGCAAGCTTGTAACGCACCTACTTTAGTTGAAGTTTAAAGTATTTTAACTCATGAATTTATCAAACAAAAATTACTAGAAAAAACATTCCAATAATAGTATTTAAGAACTCTACGGTTGGTCTGCAATTATGCTGCCGACCGTACCTCTGTAACTTTGTCTTTGCCTTAGTAAATGATTATTGTTTTGTTAACAGACGATCCAAGTTCGACCGTGTTCGGCTCGGTGACGGAAGGCGTGTTCGAAGGGAAGATAGTCGCTCACGATGGCTCGTATTACGTAGAGCACGCGAGGCGATACTTCCCGCCAAACAGCACGAGGACTCGCGTACACTCCATCATTTACAAGGAGGGTGACGTCAACGATCCATACGCCAATAGAAGACACGGTAAGTTAACATGATACGAGCTTTAAATGTTGTTTTATGCGCCTCTTGTGCGTGTTGTGCTGTGTATCTACTATGAATACAGTATGCGTCATAAGTCCACTATCAGTTTCCTACAATAATACTATTGACAAGTATTGGATTTACGACTTTCTTCTAATAGACGTTACACACATACATTTTTTTTTAAACTCCTTTTCTTATACTGCAATGAGGACATTCTGCGGTAGATTGACAATTATGTATCTTTTCTGGCATGACAAGTCGTCGCCGATCTTGATCCTATACGATCCAGTCGCATGTAAATAACCAATCTTCTCATAGACGTTACACACAAACATAAATACTTGAATTAAAAGTACTCAGTGTGATTATTATTTTCAACATGTTAGCTATGTCTTTAGGTGGCCGAGTGGTATAAGCCGAAACCCGTTACAACAACCGACGACGTGGGTTCGATCCACAGGTTAAGTTATAATGTTCAAATAGTGCTGCACAGGATTGTAAACGTTACGGTGACGGTGGACTTTTGAGCGTCGATTGTACAATTACCACAGTTCAGTCATGTTGATTCACTTATTTCTCAGAAACGCTTCGACTAATAATATTCCTGGAATCACTTATCCTTGTGGACATTTTGATGAATTGGTCCATTTCTGTCAAAAGGAACCAGTTATCTAAATTAATTATTTAAGTGGACGGTTTATTTCATGAAAATCTCAAATACCTAAATAGTTAAATTCCTAATTGGCGTACGAATGTTATCGTAAATAAATCAACCGTCAAATACGTATTGCAGTAACGTGATGTATTAGTCACACAGTTCACTTGCACGTTTATCAGAATCACGTTGCATTATCTACATCTTAGCACGGTCTACAACATTCAGAAAGGTAGAAGCATGTGTCGAATGAAACAATTAAAAGTATTTTAATCCCATTACATCGTACGGTACCTACAATTAAGTTGAGTTCGCAAACGTGCAATAACTAAATTAACGGGTAGAACTGTTCAACTCGCCACCCGCAGTTTGTAGACAGTCTGTCGCTAGTCGCTTGTTGTCGGTATAATACAGGGTGTATGAACTAGTAGTACTGCAGGGAGAAGCAACTGGCACGGAAGTTTCGCCACACTGTCGCACACCAAATGGATTACATACCATAGGTACACTACGCAAGGACGTTTAACAAAGTTTAATCCTATTTGCTCGCTGCACTGCCACCGGCTGATTGCAACACCCGATGACCGCCTATAACGGAAAATAGATCTAATTTATTGCCAATTATTCGTTCCATTGTTGATTTACGAATCAATTCCAATCCTTACAGTTGTACCTATTGTAACTGAATTATTTGCCTTCCAAACACGTTCCGCTGGCTGTGATGTCATCGAACAAGTCAAAATAACTAGTTACATATTCATTCGTCCGTATCTGTAGCAGTTTGTAGGCTGCGCTGGAATGGTAATTTCGCGTCAACAACACCCGCCCAGGCAGGCTCGAGCCGAGTTTGCATTTTTGTCGTTTCAACTGTAGATGCAATTTTGCGCAGTTGTATAACAACGACCTACCTGAATATGCGAGGTTCCGTCGAATCGCATAAATACGATCCGCTTTCCACGTTCCACTGTTATGAACAGAGGGTGTGTGTAACTATATGTCTATAGAGTAGTACGCGCTACTATGGGTGTCGTCGGACAGCTGTAAACAACATGGGGGTTGATAAACAACTATCTATCTACACATTATAATAATTTATGTAGCGCTACGGGTACTTATAACAATTTCTAATGGACAAGCGACCCGCCCCGGCTCCGCACGGGTATATTATGCATGTATTATATACAAGTTGCGCTCCGCGGTTTCACCCGCGTAAGTCCCAATCCCGTGGGAATATCAAAATAATAAAAAGCAACTAGCCTTCCTCGATGAATGGACTATCAAACACAAAAATATTTTTTCAATTCGAACCAGTAGTTCCTGAGATTAGCGCGTTCAAACAAACAAACTCTTCAGCTTTATAATATTAGTATAGATATAAACCTTCCTCTTGAATCACTATACCTTTTAAAAATCGCATAAAAATCCTTTGCGTAGTTTTAAAGATCGAAGCATACAAAGGGACAGACAGCGAGAAGCGACTTTGTTTTATACTATGTAGTGATTTACCAAGAATAAGTACCATTCAACAATAATCAAATATTTACATACTAAAAATATCTTTGATTTATTAAAAGTGAATACTTCTGCGTAGATTTATAGATATTGTTCCTTGTACGATAAATATTTAAAAATAAATTCCAGAAACCGATACCGAATAAATTGCTTCGATTGAAAATCTTATAATTAATCTGATCTCGTGAATTCCTTTTCATTTCTGAAAATAACGTTTGATCGGAAAATAAATGTATTGAGTAAGCAGGAAGGGTCGCGTTTGTTGCTACATTTGTTTTCATTACGAGTTATTGAACAGTCGCAACCAATCCCTTTTCTAAGCGGTCTCTCTATACAGCTTTTATTTGAATATGAAAGACAACAATCAACTCAATAAAATGACCTCTTGACTGGTCCATAACTGAATGAATAACTTAACTGCCTTAGAAATTATCACTCTGTCTACTTGCATTCGATGACGCGTTCTAATTTCCTGGCATAGAATAGGACTAGCTCATCCCCTACCGTGGGTTTTGTAGAAGACAAGGTATTTGTGAACCTTCGCTCCTAGAGTCCTCCGCATGATAGCGGGTAAACTAGATAGTTTGAAAGTATTAGGCTGATACCAACCCTTCCGTGGTAGAAAGGGTTGGTTAGCCAGGTGGCTGACCGTCATAATGCCCAATCATATAGCAATAGTATAGAAGATAAAGGAAGAAGCTAATGTACTGCACCTGACAAAAACTGTAATAACACAGAAAGAACACTGTTATTGAAAATACGAAAGCTTGAATGTCGATTCTACGTATGTTTTGGCACGTTCATGGTAAAACTACTGAACCTATTTTGATGTTGATTACTGAGTTAGCTAGACTAATGGAATAACACATAGGCTACTCTATCCTGATATTCTTCCAAGCACAACTACTAAAACATTAAGCAGTTGAAGCTCTACCGTATTTTTCTTTTTATTCTAACAGTACGGCTTACGCTTTTAACTCTAAGTGGTAAAGGATGGTGCAGTCCAACCAACGTTAAATTAAGTGAAGCGTCGACAGTGCGTCGTCGCAAACGTTAATCCATTTTGTGTCTCGATTTTTATCTTTACTCTATAAGGACTGCTGCAACTGTGTTTATTTACGTTATAGCCCCATTGTGTCTTTACATTGTGCAATACGACCGAACATTTGGTGTACAATAAAATAGCTCTAACGTACTCTTTGTTGACTCTTTGTATTATATTTTCGTAATATTAATATAATGGCCAAGCGAGAGAAGCGTCTCTACTTTCTAGTTCAAGTCCGTCAAAATTTACTTTACTCTTACATATATTTTTTTAATTTAATATTCCTCTACAAGTCATATTTTACAACCGATCTGGACGAAATTTTCACGATGTTTTTTTCGTCCGGGATTTTTGATGAAAAATGTTCAGTAGCCCTCTACTGGATATCTCCTCTTCACGAGAACCAACTTCGATGATTTTTTCTTGATTTGAAAGGCAGTAACTTCAAGTAAGCCTAAATCTAAAATAAATCTAAAATCTAAATCAATCTAAAGTCTAAAATAAAATTTTGGTAAAGTTCTGCTTAGGATCTTTGGAGTGATGAGCAGATCTTTAAAATGTAGAAAAATGCTTGCAATGGAATCGACCCTATAACTACTAGGTAATTAGTTAACTACTGCAATCACCTTCTCACACGAAAACTCCTCAAAGTTAATGCTCGCGAGGTCTACTGTTCACAGAGCTACTAGTTTTAATATCAAAAGTAACGTTACGCCCGGCCCATCTTCCTTTAATGTAAAAGTATGTGAAATTCTGATACAGAGCGACCTAAGAACTGGACTTTACTCAAAACAGTAATATAAACAGAATTTATTTGTAAGAATAATGTTGGAAAGTTTAGTTAGTTTATGAAACCTGCATAATATAGGTACCATATTTCAAGCGAATAAATTGGCCACTCGGCGAATAAACCCAGCACACTGAAACTAGAGTTTGTTGGTATTAAAGTTGCAGTAAATTTCATTGCATAGGTGAAAAATAGGTTTGTTTTGTAAAAAAAACTGGGAATTTCAGCGGCTCTTTTTGCAATTTAATTAATTTAAACATTTGTTTTTACGTTTGACACGTTTGTGTATAGTACCTATAGGTACTTAGCACGGCTATAAAATAATCGTAACTCCACTTTACACGTAAGATGTCGGTTAAAATCTATATGGCCTACCCATACCACCCAAAAGACATTATTTGTACAAAATACAAACTCAATATGCGGGCGTTTGTAAGTTTGGTAAAACCAGCAAAATATAAACTACATAAATCTCAAGTGAGATATTATACTTGCGCATTCCACCAGAGATCATCATTCGCCGCGTGAACTGTAACCTGCTATGAAACTAAAGGATACACAGCAGATGAGAATGTGCGGAGTAGGTTAGTTAGAAATTGCTGAGAATTACGATGGTCAGGAACAGAGCAATGTTGTAGAATATGGATCATCATGGATTTCCAAAAAACAAATCATTTTCATTTTTTATCTAGCCTATTTTGTCCCACTGATGGGAAATGCTCTCCCCCAATTCAGTTCCATATAACAAAATTCACCCGCGTAAGTCCCTATCCCGTAAAATAAAAATAAAAAGTAGCCTTCCCTGATAAATGGACTCAAAAATATTTTTTCAATTCAAACCGTAGTTTCTGAGCCAAACAAACTCTTCAGCTCCTGTTAACCAAACAAACTCTTCATCTTTATAATATACTAGCGACCGGCTTCGCACGGGTAGATTATGCATGTATTATACATATAAACCTTCCTCTTGAATCACTCTATCTATTAAAAAAACCACATCAAAATCCGTTGCGTAGTTTTTGAAGATTTAAGCATACAAAGGGATATAGGGACAGAGAAAGCGACTTTGTTTTATACTATGTAGTGATGTAGTGACTAGCTGTCCCGGGAAACATTGTTTTGCCATATACAAAAAAAGGAAAAAATAGATGTTGTTCGATTCTCAAACCTAACGAATATACACAAAAAAATCATACAAATCAGTTCAGCCGTTTAGGTGAAGTTTGGCAACTAACACCGCGATTTTTATAGAGAAATAGTTGTAGATAGATATAGACATATAGTTGTTAAATTAATAAATTAGTTATTCGAAATTAGGCGAGACGTTAATTCTGTAGGTAGTAAGTATTAGTCCGGAGAACTAATTACCCCAAACCCAAGGTACCTACTGTCTAACTTCTACGAACGTGATGTTATTTAGCTTCTGAATTTACTAAGATATTACACGAAAACCTGAAAGGTCTACATCTCAGATAGGTACCTACTTACCTAAATTATGTAGGTCTTGTTGATCACAAATTTAATTTATCAAGACATAAGGTTTTACTTTAGTAGCTTGTAAGTAACATAATATATTGGATTTCGTAGACTTCTGAAATACTTTTCGAGTATTTGATGGAGCAGTGAAATAAGATTTTGTTTGTACAGCTGTAAGCACGTTTTCAATATAGTTGACTAAACTCAATTCAAGGATGAACAGAACAAATATATCAGTTAATTTTCCAATGATATCTAAAAGTTTATTTCTATTAACTTACAACTACTAGACTCTAAAAATCGTTTATGACCGTACCATCTGAACCAAACTATCGAAGTTCTTAAAAGCAACCATTAACTCGGAACGACCGTGGCAATTAAAGTTATTAATGTATTTGCTGGTTATGATATAAAATGATTGTTTGCACATTAAACATTGCCGCAAATAGCGTTCGAGTTAAACGATGCGAATATGATATTTGTATAGCCTGAAGGCATTAACGCCAGCCGGTAATTTCCGTTATCTCGTGGACGAGGCGCATTCGCTTACTATCGCTCGCTACTCCTATACGTGCGCGAACAAAGCTGGTGAAACTTATATAAAACTAGCGACCCGCCCCGGCTTCGCACGGCTGTATTATGCATGCATGTACATATAAACCTTCCTCTTGAATTTTTTTTTTTAATCGTATGGCATTTGATGCCTTTTAAACTTCGAAGCTCGTTTAGCACCACCCAGGGGACACGTGCAGGGCTATGGTTAGGTAACTCCTGCGGACGCGAGCTTTAGATCGTCCCCCCTCCTCTTGAATGCACTCTATCTATTAAAAAAAAACCGCATCAAAATCCGTTGCGTTGTTTTAAAGATCTAAGCATACAAAGGGAATAGGGACGGCGAAAAGTGACTTTATTTTATACTATGTAGCGATACTCACTGAAACCGCGGGGTGCAGCATCATTACATTTTTACATAGTATAAAACAAAGTCGCTTCCCCTGTCCCCATGTATGCTCAGATCTTTAAAACTACGCAACGGATTTTGATGCAGTTTTTAATAGATAGAGTAATTCAAGAGGAAGGTTTTGGTACATAAAACAAAACTACCACGCATATGAAGTCGCGGGCAATATACTATATTTCAGTAATCAAACAAATAACGTTTCTACTGGACCACCAGAAATAGGTAAAAATATTATTTGCCGTATGAAAGTTATCGAATTTGGATTGGATCAGCTTAATAAAGTTTATCGTTTCCTTAGATAACAATATATTTTATTATTTCGTTTGTTATATCTATAGTACCTATATGTAGGTAGGTACAATAAAATAATGTTAAAGGAAGATATAGGTTATATTTTGGAGAAGCTAAGTTTAAATTCCTTTGTTTACCATCAACGAAACCTTGATGTACAATCAACGTTCAAAAGTCCACCGGCACCGTAACGTTTACAATCCTGTGCAGCACTATTTGAACATTATAACAACGTAGCCTGTGGATCAAACCCACGTCGGTTGTTGTAGCGGGTGGCGGCTTATACCACTCGGCCAACTAAAGACATATCTAACATGTTGAAATTATAATCACACTGAGTACATTTAATTCAAGTATTTATGTTTGTGTGTAACGTCTATTAGAAGAAGGCCGTAAGTCCAATACTTGTTGATAGTATTATGGTCGCAAACTGATAGTGTACTTATGACGCATACTGTACGTTATTGTTGTATATTCTACCCAATAATTATGTGTCGTAAAACAGTGTGGGTAGGTAGATAAATACCCTTACAATATATTATTTGACGAAAATTATACCTACCTTATAAATAGAGCGGTTTTAGCTTAGTTCCAATGGATTTTCCTTCCCTATGGAAACTTTACGTGCAACAATTGACATTGCTCTTACGGTGAAAGAAAACATCGTGATGAAACCTGCTTGTTTAGCTCTAAATGCATTGATAAGTTCTGTGAACATAGTCGACTAGGCTGGTAGTGTAGGCCATTTTCATGCAAAAAGGTCCAAAAATAACTGTTAAAATCTCATCTGTCAAAATCTCATCTGTCGCGAGAACGGCTGAAAATGCTCACCCACAAAAGTGCCCAACGCGCCATAAGAAGTTTTCACTTCAAAAAGAGGTCTATTTGTGGAAAAACAGCCCGTATACAAGTACCTACCTTATAAATAAATAAAACTTTCAATGTATATTCTGACGTTCGTACGTAGCACGGGGAGCTTCGTTAAAATGCAGAGCGCCGGATGCGAAACGCCAATGTGCACTAACACGACACGCGCGGGCTGAAAAAAATCTCTATTCACCAGTTTTTAATTTTAAAAACCAAGCTTTCGTTTTATATTCTGCTTTTCATGCGTCATTATGTGTCCCGGATTGAATGTTCGTGCTTAGATTAAGGGAAACTCTAAACGGGAAATACTGATATATTTTGCCGCAAATACATTGGTTGAAAGCTTCACTACATAGTATAAAACAAATCTTTAAAACTACGCAACGGATTTTGATGCGGATTTTTTTAACACGCTTTTATTAGTTTCACCTGTATGTTTGCTTGTTTGTATGTAACCGACTCCTTTGGGCACGATTTTGCCCCACTTAGAATGATCAGATTTAATTCAAACTTTGCACACTTGTCAAAGACCGATGACAATGCAATATTATATATAACTAAAAAAATAGAAAATAAAATTTAATTTTGGATTTAGAATATTGTAAATAGTAAGCGTGTTACATTGTGATTGCAAAAGAAAAATAATGAAGGTGTAGCATAACAATGTAACACGCTTACTATTTACAATATTCTAAATCCAAAATTAAATTTTATTTTCTATTTTTTTAGTTGGATTTTTTTATTAAATCGATAGAGTGATCCAAGAGGAAGGTTTACGTATATAAAACAAAATACCACGCGTACGAAGTCGCGGGCAACAGCTAGTTTTCAATAAACACGTCCAGTCTTTTGCAATACCCGGCAATAATTTAAGCCACATCTTTTTAAAATTCTATTTTTTTTAATATTTCTCTACAATCATTCTGTAGTTTAATTATGTGCATACCTTTCTCGCACGCAATGTGATTTTTTTGCAGATCTATTGCGACATTTTGCGAGATCTTGCATAAATTATGACCCAACAGGTATGGGAAATGTGTTCCAACATATTTCCGTGAAAGTATTGCTCGTTTACAGGCTCCTTCAGTAAACGTTTCATGTAGCACTTATGTTTCAGACGCAATCTTAATGGATTACTCAGGTTTACCGTACTGTGACCGTACTTCGGTCTTTTTGTATTTTTTTTTGACAAAAGCAACTTAATTAATCTGTAACTGAAGAAAGTGTTAAAAGGAATTATGAACGAATATTAAGTCGCCAAATTGGTCTTGTCATCCGCAGATGCTGGTACGGTACTTTAGTAATGATCTTATAATGTTCTTCAAACAACTAGGTGCCTAACTAATAAAATATTATGGTTTTTTGCGTACTAAATATTTGATAACGATTCTAAAATAATCTAAAAAAACGAAATCTAAGCAATATCCTGCACTCTCGAGGTCCAACTCTGTTCATCACTCCGAAGATCCTCATCAGATCTTCATCCAATTTTTATGGGGCCATCTGTGGGTTATCTCTTTTCAAACAAAAAAAGGATAGTGTTTAGACTATATTTTACGAGTAAATATATGTCTAAATCTAAGATTTAAATCCACATCTCGGACTATTCTTAAACCTCGTTTTGGAATAAGGGGGTTACAGTTTATCTTACGGTTTTTCGTTTCACATATTTTTTTCCATAACGCGTAACATTTTTTCTGGGCCCTACATGCTAACCCGCGATAAGGAACTTCGTTACAATATACGCGACAAATTGAGAATATCTGATTTTTTTGAAGTCTGTTAAAAACACAGACCTTTTCCTATATTTCGTACACATCCGTTCATCCTATATTTCTTTTTGCGGAAACTCCCGAGACTGGAAACGAAATACTTTAAATTTATTACGAATACATTTTAAAATATCCACCATTAATTTTAAAATATTGAATGTTACATTGTCGTTCGTGTAGGCCATCGACCACTACCAATAGACTCCTAATGAAGGGTCTGTAATGTTCACCACGCATAGTAGTTTTAGCTTCTATATCAAAGGGTCCTTTCGAATACAACTTTAGTGGGAACCAAGGAGTGGTGCAGTCGATTACTCGCAGTTTTTTATTATTTTTTGCTGTTGTCGTCGCGAGAATCGGTTCAGAAATGGCGTATTGTTCTATAAAATGGTGTGGGAAAAATAAAAAAACATCCAGCTACCAGAAAGATGGGATAACTTTCCACCGGTAAGTGATTTAAACTTTCATTTTGACTGTCCCAACTGCAAAAGATATCTTGGTAAAAATTGTTCGTCAAATAAAACGGGCTCGCGTTGAAGTCTTTTTGTAGTAAAACCAACACTTTTTTGCGTGTAACAAAACAAAAACTAACCATATTTTGGTGCGAAAATTCAGTTTTAGTACGGACACTAGCGCCTCCACTCAACTGCACAAATAAGTTGGTTTTAAAACAATTTTATTTTTTTGATGCGGTATACAGGCAAACTAATTGGTAAGGAACAAATTTGTTTGAAATATCGATACAGCGCCCTCACTCAATAGAAAACGAATTGTGCTATTTTATCAAAAATATTAAGCACGTGTAAGTAGTGGTGGGGTATAAATGAAAAAAATAATATCGATTCGATAAAACTTAGAACTGACATGTTTTGTATTTTACATTAATGAATTTATTTGTCAAAAAGTATTTTAACTGACTTAAAAAAGAAAGGGTTTGCGTATATTTATTCGTCGATTACTCGAAGACAGCTTGAAGATAAGGTGGGTTCATGAATAAAATTAAACGATGTAAGTCGGCTCAGTGGTTAATTATTTATATTTATTTAAAAATAATACATTCGTTGCAGTTTTTTTTTCTATAATTTTATAATACAAACATCGATAAAATCTATGGTATCGATATTTAGTAATTACTTATTACCAACACTATGACATCGGCAGTTACGCCCCCCGCTACCTCATGATTTGGTGAACTACGTCCTGAACAAAAACGAAGCGATGTTGTATCTATTCGGTTATATGATCGATGGTGTAGGCAGACTGCTATTTGAAGTGCTTATTTTATTTAACGCAAAAATATGGGTGTTATCCTATGGGTTATCGTTTTTTATGTGGGAGTACCATACGTGATACCGCAGCCCCTAAACAGATGATAGGCTTGGAAATGTATGACTATATTAGACCGGCTTGTTCAAAATTGATTTAGTAAGTTACTCCTATAGAGATGAATAGAAGAAAGGTAGAAAGGCTTTTGCCCTGCAGTTTTAGTGTAGAGTCTTAATATTAATTAATTTAATTAGTTGCTTACCCGTTGTCCTAAGTGAATGACAAACGCGGCAATGCGACGTGATATACAGGTTGATTTTTTTAAATGGGTCTTCATAATCATTTCCTAAGCTTGAGATATCGAAAAATGCTGAAAGGAGTTGCGTGTCTGATTTGGACTAGAATTAAAACTTTATCATTAGATAAAACTCCTTGTAACCTTTTTCGTTATCTCTTATAGTATAGGATGTGACCCTTAAATCGCACGCGTTGCGTTGCCCCGTTTGTTGTTCACCTGGGACAACGCCTTACTTTGAAAGTTACTCTTAAATCAAGGGTTTTAACTTGTCATTATGCCTAACAGCTTATTTTTTAATCGTACATAATACTACATGTGTGCGACATTAATTCATTGGTACATCTAATCCGTATTATAAATCTGAGTAAATCACGTATTCGTATTCGGGACACGTACGGGCCGTGTGTATTTGCTATTGTTATTATGTCTGTGATATAAGGTCGTTTATCTCAGGTCACGTCGGCGGCTGCGGCATCACTGACGAGGTGGTGCAGTGGATGGAGAGGATACAGAACTCTGGAGTCGAAGAGGAGCCGGCGGCGTCGTCTTCGCAGGCCACTCCCACGCATGGGTACCATGTGCCGGCATCACAATCACCGCATCCTAATAGCTTGAGGGATGAACCACCGAGGTAAAGAATTTATACCTATAGGGTTAATATCTCGTAACTGGAAGATGTCTGCATATTAGGGGGCTCCTTAAGTCACGAGTGTATCTTCTAAACAAGCGTTCATCGTCAAATGCTGACCTATACAGTTTGAATTTTTTACAGGGCCTTTGCTTTGTCATACTATGTTCGTTTACAAAAATTTATCTCTATCAGCAACACTGTTCATTAGTATAAAAATAAGGACGATTAGGTAATGCCTTTTTCATAAATCTAATGATGCTAATGATGATGTTTCAGTTTTTGTTGGAATTGGGCGCGCAACTCTGTTCACCATTTTGCGCTGTCTATTATAGTTTAGGTTATAGCTCTGAAGGCCCATGTATAAAATTCACCCTGTATAAAACAAAATTACCACGCGTCCGAAGTCGCGGGCAACTGCTTTAAAAAAATATAATAATGCAATAGAATCGTAAGACACAAGTTATATCAACTTAGTGCTTTACAGTGAATGCAATCTAAATGTTAATAATTGTCTCCGTCGTTCCAGACAATGGGACTTCCTCCACCACAACAAGTACTCTCGCGCTGCGAACACTGGCGAGCACACGCGTAGTCGTCGCGCCACTACCACAGACAGCAGAGCCAACACGTGCTCCCTGTTCATACAGACGGATCCTTTAATATGGAGGCATCTTAGACAAGGATTTCCAGATGTAAGTAACCCTAACATAAGTAGGAAGACCGAAGCTAGTCCTGTTCCTTATCTGCAGGCCGATTCACAAACGAAAGGCATCGAAATGAAAAAAATATAGCTGCTCTTTCACTCCCGCGACTTTTGACGTCTTGCCATCCTTGTCGTTTCGGTAGCCTTCAGATGTTTGTGAATGAGCCTGCTGAACGTTTAACATAACCGTTAACTTCCCACCCCACCAAATTTTCTGAAGGAGAGGCTTCCACCAGGATCTGCAGTGGTCTTCGTGGATGTCGATCAAACGACTCCAGGCTCAAGTAGGTTGCTGTGGTCAAAATATGTGTAAAAGAATATGGGGTTTCGCTTCGAATAAGCATTGTGACAGTGGGGCCACAAACGGAGCACCTTCTTGCACAATGTCCAATGTGCCCTAACACCTGCATTTTGGACGGCCTTTACCAGGCCAATGATGCTGACGTTGCTGTTACAAGCCATTAATTAGACAAAATTTAATTAAGCTTAATATCTGACACTATAAGAAGAATCGGAACATGTCGCGTTAGTGAACCGAGATATAGGCAATCTAATTTGTGTACCATCTATCGCTTACCATTTACTGTAGGTATATGCCTTACTTTCTCAACTTATCTATGAACTAGTCGCGCTCCGCGGTAACACCCGCGTAACTCCCGATTTTATGGGAATATTGGGATACAAAGAACACTCCCAATGAATCAGTGTATCCCATACCAAGTTTTATCAAAATCGATCCAGTAGTTTCGGAGCCTATTTAATTCAAACAAACAATCTATAAATCTTTCCTCTTTATAATATTAGTATAGAAGTATAAAAGAGCTATTTATTAAATGGTATTAATATAAAACCATTTCGGAGAGCAAGGACCTCGTCTCATAGGGATGAATCAAGGCGCCACGGGTGTCTAATTCGTAATCGCTTTTCTTTATTGTTAGTTAAAATTACATCGTTATCTAAAACTCGAAGAATGTTTACATTTAAATTACGATTATGGAAAGCCCAGAAACTTGATAAACGAGATAGCAAAAATGATATTATGGTTCAAGTTCAAACTTGAATAATATTGTTTTATTTGTTATTAAATAAGATTGTTTACTTAAAAATCTGTTTATATTTTCATAAACATGATGAGGAAAAACAACGGTTAAATATGTTATTATTAACACAAAGCACAACACAAGCATTAAGTTGCTTAGCTTGGGGCTGGTTGGCGATGTGTAATATGTCCTGAAATATTTATTTATTTATTTTTATTTATTTATTATTAGTTCAAGTCATTAATTTCACTTAGATAATAACACTGTGTTTGAAAGAATAACTTACTTATTCTTCAAAAAAGTATGTTGAAAAGAAAACACTTTTAATGGAGAGAAATGTGAAAGTGTCCGCAGCATTTAATTAAATAAGTACTCTTATACATTACTGTAGCAATATCGCGGCTCATTTATTTGGTTAAATTACTGAAGAAAACACAGACACTAAATTACTTACATTGTAAATAACATTGTCGCGTATTGTCTTATAATTAAGTATATGACTTTAAACCGCAGGTTACGGGTTTTCTCTTCATTCGTAAATTCATGAAATTCCTTCTTTTTTTCTGTTTCACTTATTTATAACACAAAAAAACCCATGTACAGAAAATCATATTTGTAAACCCAGCCGTTTTAGGCTGTGTATATAACTTTCAATAGGTATTTATTTACAATTTTTTGGACAGTTAAGCAAGTAGACCTTTTGCATAGCGGGAGGTCGTGAGTTCAAATTTCGTCGCGGTACAATATTTGGTACTATAAATTAAATAAAAACCGGCCAAGTAGGAGTTGGACTCGCGCAAGAATGGTTCCGTACCATTATATTCTGTTTTTTTGTAGTATTAGCGGTAACAGAAATACATTATCTGTGAAAATTTATTATAACTGTCTAGTTATCACGGTTAATTAGATACAGCCTGGTCACAGACAGTCAGACAGACGGAGAGTCTTAGTGAAAGGGTCCCGTTTTTACCCTTTGGGTACGGAACCCTAAAAACCGAGAGCACGCAGTGTTATTAACTTACAATGTTTTTTGGGCGGTTAAAAGTGAAACAAAACTTAATCCATCGGGTCACTATATTTTTGCACTACTGCACTGCACAAGAATAAGTGAAACTAAGCAAATTATCGGAGTTTACGTGCATACATAGTTTGGTTTAGTCTTAGAGTAAGGCATTCTGGATTGTAGGTCGAGTGCTCTACAAACGGGACGCCGGACGTTCCGAAAACGTTGAAACTTGCACTTCAATTAATAAAGACAGACTCAATTACGTTTAACTGTATTCTAAAGATAGATTTGAGAGGTTGTAGTGATTGGAATAAATAAATACTAGGCAAATACAGTAGAAATCTACTCTATTTTGCTGCAGTTCCTTTCTCCAATTTGTTAATGCTGTATGCTTTAAGAGGCAGGATATATTGTTCTTATCTTGTTGGTTTTTTGGATAAGCATTAAAGACGTGACTTTAGTTGCTCCATTTCAAATAATACTTTTAAATATTGCCCTTTGTGAACGTGACCACATAAATAAAAAACCCCCATGAGTTTCTTCTTGCTGATTCGATGCCCGCCTCAGACAAATATTTATGCTTAGATATTTGTCTGTGGTCTGGTTGTTTCTATGTATTATAAGTATATATTTAACAAAAAAAAGTACATAAGTAGTATGTCCGTTGTCTATCACCCATAACACAAGTCTAGTTTTTCACTAGTCTAGTCTAGATGGCGATGTGTGGAATATTCTGCAATAGTTATTTATTGAAGTGTTAAAAAGGGCAATCTCTTCCAGGCAAGTTTTTGATGTGCAAGACTTTTGCTTCGGACGGAATTCGGTCACTAGCCGAATACAAATTGGTTACATCCCGAACAATTTTACCATTCATTTTCTTTCCACAGCACGACCAAGACAGCAAAAAGAACGAGGTGGACATGAAGACCCGCGAGGAGATCCTTTCACTGATATCTCACCACGTGACAGCTGTCAACTACATCTACAGGGACACCAAGTTCGATGGCAGATTGGAACATAGGAACATCAAGTTTGAAGTGCAAAGAATTAAGGTAAAAAAAACATACATACAACCGAATTGAGAATCTCCTCCTTTTTTTGAAGTCGGTTAAAAATATAAAAAAACTTTTGCCCGGAAGTTGCAGAGAAAGGAGTGGCGCTAAAATAGGCGTGAGCCAATGAGGTCGGCTTTCTTTGCAACCTTTGCAAATAAACAGTCGCTGCAACTAACTTCACGTTTCAAAATGCGAACGGGACATTAGTTTTAGCAATTTTGCGACTTAGCTTTCCAGCGTAGTTAAGAAAGAAAGAAAAGAAAGAAAATAAACTTTATTTTGTAATTACACTACACGCTCAAAAGGCGAAAGGTGAAAGGGCACCTGCGCTCGCTCCATACAAACGTAGTCGACTGTTTACTCCCTGGATAATGACACTAGCTCAAACATTTTTGTGCCATAAAACCTATGACTGACTATGCCCCTATTTTTTCATTTTCTAATTATAGCAATTAAGAAAGATTAAGAATAAAAAAAATAGGGGCAATGGCCATGGCAGTTATAAGTTTTATGCACCAAAAATATTTGCTCTAGTGTCATTATCCAGGGAGGAAACAGTCGACTACGTTTGTAATAGTTTATATGGAAAGAGCCCCTGGTACCCTTTCCTCTTAAAACTTATACCAAAAGCTTATTTAAGAAAAAAATGTCTTAGATAAGTGAACGCACTGCGCTAAATGCGGTCCTATGATTGATCAATTTTGTGCTGCTCTCTTCAGTCGAGCGAATCAGCGTCTTATCTGCGGCTCTATGCGTTCGCGCGCACTATGCAATCTCATAGGGTTGATTTTGAATACGGGTGTTAATATTACTACTGTGGTAACACATAGTTGGAGCGGGCGATGACATTTTTTAGTGGGAACATAATACTTACTGTTGTTTTTATAAACAGATCGACGACGATTCGCTGTGTAAAAACCATCATTACACGAGCGAAACGAACCAGTTCTGTATGGAGAACATAGACGTGTCCAACTTCTTGAATCTGCACTCGTTGGGCAACCACGAAGACTTCTGTCTTGCTTATGTGTTCACTTATAGAGATTTCACTGGAGGTACTCTAGGTAAGTTATCTATACATTTGAAATGCTTTGTCCTGACTGACTGACGGATCAACGCACAGCCTAAACCGCTGATCGTAGAGACCTGAAACTTGGAAGGTGTGTTCTTTGTATGACGTAGGCATCCGATAAGAAACGATTTTGGAAACAGCAAACCCTACGCAGGCGAAGTCGCGGGCAACAGCTATTCTATCTATACATATAAAATCCTTTGTCCTGACTGACTGACGGATCAACGCACAGCCTAAACCGCTAATCGTAGAGACCTGAAACTTGGAGGGTGTGTTTTTTGTAAAACATAGGCATATCCGATAAGAAAGGATTTTCCGAAATTCTACCCCTTTGGTGGTGAAAAGGGGGAGGCTAAGTTTGTACGGGACAACGTTATTCCTTGGTCCAAACCTATTAGAACCATTTTCGACTTGTACGGGGACGAAGTCGCGGGTAAAAGCTAGTAGACTACTAATCCCGTGGGGGTAGAGACTTTGGGAGCTTGGGGCCTTAGTGCCCATTTATATTTTAAGGACCTAGCGGGGCGTCTTAATGCGGCGTCGGGTTACGGAAGGGCTGGCGGCTTTTTCACTCAAAGGGTAAGCCTGGCTATCCAGAGGGGGAATGCCGCCAGCCTTTTGGGGACGATGCCACGTGAAGACGCTCTGGACGGAGTATATTTGTGAATTAAAAAAAAATACTTACTGATTTTGCCCTTTACATCTAGTTTGGACAATTTATATAGTGCCAGTAACTTTAAACCATGCTATTCACTGTAGTGCCTTAGACATGTATTAGAAAGAGAAGGCTTGCTCAGAACCTATACCTCGCAGCGTCTAGACTATACCTCCCTCGCTGTGTCTAGGGAAAAGAACTCGTCAATGAGTCTTAGAGTCGACTAAGCCGCGGGTTTCATCACGATATTTTCCTTCACCGTAAGAGAACTGTTAATAGCGCACATAAAATCTTAAGAAAAATCCATTGCACTGTTGGCCGGCAGCTTAAACCTCTAACTCCGGAATGAAAGTCGATGTATTTACCACTAGAATAACCTCGCTTTTTATAGATGGTTAATTATATATTAACCCAACAAACAACTTGTTGTTGTGTTTGTA
Source organism: Idaea aversata (assembly GCA_907269075.1). Classification (NCBI taxonomy): domain Eukaryota; kingdom Metazoa; phylum Arthropoda; class Insecta; order Lepidoptera; family Geometridae; genus Idaea; species Idaea aversata. Next base: position 11,165,202 of record OU026091.1, read on the forward strand.
TGTGTTATTATAAAAAAGTTATAGTAAAGTTACCTATATTTACATTTACGAAATTCTCCAGTGCGGCTGACCGGTTTGCCGGGCGATTTAGCGATGTAATGTGAAATGAATAGGCCTAACTGCGTGGACGTAACTGTATCTCACCTATTAAACTCTTGAGGCACGCACGCCGTGTTACAAAATATTGAAGGCTAAATGTTTTAAATAAAAAAAGTTTTAAAGAATGACAGCAAGGCAATACTTAAGCATAAACACAAGTAGAAAATTAATTTTTGTTCAAAGTTTTGCATTCGATGATTAACTTATTTCTTTTTAGGTCTTGCCTGGGTAGCGAGTGCAAGTGGCGCCTCTGGCGGAATATGTGAGAAATACAAGACGTACAGTGAAACGATAGGTGGAATATACCAAAGTACGAAGCGATCACTGAACACTGGCATCATAACGTTCGTCAATTACAACAGTCGGGTGCCGCCTAAAGTAAGCCAGTTGACTCTGGCACATGAGATTGGACATAATTTTGGCTCACCGGTAAGTGTTCAATGATCAACCCACCCAGTTGGCACAATGGTCACCAGATTCGATTTCCGCCGCAGACAAGTATTTATGCTTAGATGTTTGTCTGTGGTCTGGTTGTTTCAGTATTATAAGTATATATTTACAAAGGAAAAGTATATAAGTAGTATATCCGTTGTCTAGCACATATAACACAAGTCTAGTTACTTAGCTTGGGGCTAGATGGCGATGTGTGCAATGTCCTGCAATATTTATTTATTTTATCAAGCTGTTGAAAGTACTACTTACTTACTTCCTAGAAAGCGCTACAACCCTTTGTGGGTCTTCGCGTCCTCCATAATCTTAAACCATTTCATAACAAGCTATCCTACTCCAAGATTTAAGCTTGCCCTTTTACCACAGGTCTTCCAGCTTCCTCCACAGATACCACTCTCCACTCCTTCTAGTTATAAATTGTTCGCAAATAACTTAATAAAACTGGATATTTAAACGTACCCACCTAGACTTGCAGGACGTGTTCCATTATTAAATAACTAGCCATCATTTAATATCAGAACAGTGAATTATATATTTCCAAAAATTTATAGCATTTCTAAAAATTAACTTACCAGAATTCGAATTTATACAATTGTGCGTCTGGAGACCAATGAGGCCTGTCGCTTACAACTTACTATAATATAAACAACGTGTTTCCAGCACGACTATCCATCAGAATGCAGACCGGGCGGTCAAGAAGGCAACTTCATAATGTTCGCGTCGGCGACATCGGGCGATCGTCCGAACAACAGCCGGTTCTCATCCTGCTCCGTCGGCAACATCAGCGCCGTTTTGGACGCTGTTAGAGACGGAAGGAAGAGGAACTGTCTTACCACGAGCGAGGGAGCCTTCTGCGGGAACAAGATCGTCGAGGTCGGGGAGGAGTGTGATTGTGGTACGTTTCGTATTTAATACTTTTTACGATCTTTGGGTAAAGCTCAAGAAATGACGTTTCAAAAATCCGCCATAACATAATTGTACTGGACCGGAATAAAAATATTTGCCGTATATCAAACGAACTCAGGCCGAGAACTTGGGCCGGGATAGGAACTTGCCGAAACCTGCAGACTGCACCTTCATAGAAGAATAGTCTTCCATAACATCGAACCGTGATATAGGTGGAAACAGGTTAGGAGGGACCCATCAATAGGACATCATGGGCTAAAAATTGACGTAGGAGCAAAACTTGGTGCAGTCTTTCGTTGGACATAATCTTCCCTGACACATAGAGCAAACTCTTTTATTTCAAGACTCAGCATACTTGGCGTTTTCCGTCTCAGAATGTTGTTATTGCATTCTATTTAAGGGTATATTTATCTAACTAGCGGATATATTGTTTCAGGTTACGACGACAACGAATGCAAAGACCACTGTTGCTACCCACGTCAAGTGAGCTCGTACGAACGCGAACGTAACTACACAGCCAAGAGCTGCACGCGTAAGGCTAACACGCAATGTTCGCCTTCACAAGGACCTTGTTGCAACGCTAAAACTTGCCAGGTCTGTTATATCCACTATATTTACGTGCATATTTACACACAATTTAAAGGAATCATCGTGAGGAAACCGACGTACCTTAAAACTCCCCATTGTTTGAAGGCATGGATCATTGGTTAATCAGGAGTAGGCACCCGTAGAGTTCTACTGTCAAACCCCTTTTGAGTGGAGGGAGGCTCACACGGTCTGTAGCATTTTATGTTCTAAACAGCGTCCATAGAGGCGCAGCACTTAGATACGTGGCTTGTAAAGCTGAAGCGGGAGCGACAGCGCCGGCTACGAATGTCGCAAACTAATTGTGTGCCTGGGGATGTTAAGGGCAGACCAGTGCCTTGGTGACGCAATTCGCACTTATGATGCCATTGTTAAAGACGGACTTTCTCCAAAGGTCTCAATCTGTAATTGGGAAGGACATATTCATGTGATAAATCTAATATTAGTATTAGGTCTCATTGCTACCAGTATAGAACTTTAGCAGGTAGGTCCGAATTTACCTGTTCTTTGTTCTAAATATTTATCATTATTTTCAGTTTGTTCCCGCTTCAAGGAATCAAACTTGTAGGGAAGCGACGGAGTGTAGTCACGCGTCGTTTTGTTCTGGAATGGCGGCCGAATGTCCTGAACCGAGGGCTATGCCGAATCATACTATTTGTAATAATGGTGCGTATATATCTTATTAATATTATAATGTAAAAGTCTCTGTGTGTAAATACCGCTGTAGATTATATTTGACATGAAGGTAGAAAGCTGGAGCATTACAAATCAGCTACTTTTTATGCTTGAATTCTCACGAGACGCAAACTAGAAATTCAATCATTTTCTCTGAATTCGTACAAATCACAATATCCAGATCGATATAGCGCGATCTCGGCACCTCTCAACAAATGGTATTCGCAAAATTGAGAACTTGCGATGTCCGAACTTTCACCGATCTGCGAACTTTTAAGACGTTTCTATATTGTGATCTGGTACAAACTTTATGATTCCAAATGATTTTTTTTACTTCCCTTTTTACCGGAGGATACATTATGTAACGTAACCGGATTGTCAATGTTATGCCGTATCTTTGTCGATCTTCACTTGCCGTTAAAAGATAAAGTTTTCATATAAATGTATATGTGCCCACCAGGTACCCAGCTATGCATAGCGGGCGAGTGTAGCGGATCGATGTGCCTCGCGTGGAACATGACCGAGTGTTTCATGTCGTCGGCGCCGACCCGCGTTGCTGACGGCGTGACCGCGGTCGCTGACCGACGCGCACTCTGCCAGCTCGCTTGTCTCACCGCTCCAGATACTTGTCAGAGTACCGCGGACTTTGCTAAGAGGTATCCTTTCAATTATATTTAATATGGACTGGTTAGAAACACACCTGTACTCTGACCAGTGCTGCACTTGCATACCTAATGCGAGCATTTGAAACCTAAGCACACCGATACTGTGCGAATCAATAAATATTTATGTCCAGGTTTCTTTTTTATTTGATTCTGGTCTGGGTGTATGTTTAACAAATAAAGTCTATGTCTAATCTATCTGTTGTCTAGTTATCATAATACAAACCTAGGCGATTAGCTTGGAGCTAGATGGCACTGTGTGCAAAGTCTTGCAATATTAAATTAGACACAAGCAAAGCAAATGACCAGCTAATTTTAGAGCCGCTATCTGATTCGCACTGTAACAATATTTAATCCCATCGTGTGCTAAACTATATCTTAAATGATTTCAGAGTGGGCCTTCCGCCTGGCGGTATCAGTTTGCGACCAGGATCGCCATGTGATAACTTCCAGGTAACTATTCTGTCTTTTCCAAAGTCCCCGAATAAGCCTCTCCCGGCTTTTTTAAACCGAATTAGTAACATTTTGACGACCCAGTTGGTACAATGGTCATCATGCCGGACTGACAAACACAGGGTTGCGGGTTCGATTCCCGCCTCAGACAAGTATTTATGCTTAGATATTTGTCAGTGGTCTGGTTGTTTCTATGTATTATAAGTATTTTACAAAAGAAAAGTATATCCGTTGTCTAGCACCCATAACACAAGTCTAGTTACTTAACTTGGGCTAGATGGCGAGGTGTGGAATTTTCTGCAATATTTATTTATTTTGAATATGTAAACAGGGTTACTGCGACGTATTCTTGAAGTGCCGCGCTGTCGACGCCGAAGGGCCGCTCGTTCGTCTCAAGAACCTTCTCCTGAACAAGGCCACACTAGAATCGGTACAGGCGTGGGTGATCCGCCAGTGGTGGGTTGTACTGCTGGCGGGTGTGGCTCTCATCGTCTGCATGGGGGGGTTTATAAAGTGTTGCGCCGTTCATACGCCTTCATCTAACCCTAAGAGACCTCCGGCCAGGTAAGCTTGGGATTCATCAACGCTGTTTTACACATGATTTATCTATTACAATGTGCTGAATGAAACTGCCAACTAAGATATAGTTCACACTAGTTTGGTTGGCAGGGAGTAGTGTTTAAGATCTAGCCATGTTTAATATATTTATGTACTTACGTGATAATTTTTGGTTTTTAATTCCAAAGCCGGTAAAACAGTGAATGGTTTATTTCATCCAGCGTTTCATAGATACCAAATTCATTTTCTAACTGTTTATTGTTTCATTGATAATCGAATGTCCGATCACAGGGAAAACTAGTAGAAAAAACACATAAAAATTGATTGAATTGACATTATCTATCAGGCATGGAATTCAGTCATCGATTCTTTATGGAAATATTAAAATTCATGCATGAAGAATGCATGCATGGTTTTATCACGGCGGATGTCTTACAGATTTTTTGAGTGTGGCCAGTTGTGTAACCCTGTAACTTTTCCCCAGACGTATATCGGAGACGCTACGCCGTCCCATGAATACTCTGAGGCGTATGCGCAACGCGGCCGGGTCGGGGAACGGCGCCGGCGCGGGGGCAGCGCGCTCGCCAGCCCGGGGGGCTCGGCCTCCGCGACCTGGCCATCGGCGGGCTAGGAACCACAAGTACCAGGCGCCGCAGGCTTACCCGCACAGGGATTTGGGTATGTATGAAATATAATATTATATTGGTATTTATAGGGCTATGGAACAAAAGTTATTTATAGAAAATAACCAGAGAATACGCAAATATAGCCATTAAAAAATCAGAGACGAGACTTCGTACAGTTTTGACCGCCGCTTGAAAGATTAAATACATCTTTTGCTATTGATGAACAAAGACATTATTCATTTTAATCATGACTGCAGCCACAGTTTGATATATGGATGGTCTAATTAAACAGTAATTCAACGTCAAAGTATCCTTGCTTGTTATTATGGTGTGTAAAAAAAAGATAACTGACATGTTCACTTAGTGACATAAGTTCCAAATATTTAAATAGATAATAAAAAAAAGATACAATTTTTTTTTACAAATGATAAGTCGGCTTTTGGCCTTTATCACACCCGCCTGATGGTTAGTTGACGATGCGGTTTCTCTAAGAATAAAAACCAGGGTTCCATACGATGTGTATGGGAACCCCACCAATTTTTTTTCTGTTTTCAGTATTAATTGTTGTTATAGCGGCAACAGAAATACGTAATCTGTAAAAATTTCAACTCTCTAGCTATAACGGTTCATGACATACAGCCTGGTGACAGACAGACGGACAGTGAAGTCTTAGTAATGCGTAACCCTAAAAACAATATAGTTAAGTACCTAAAATAATATTGTATAATCTTCCAGCGACAGCGCCACCTGGGCCCAGCGGTCGCCGTGAACCGTACGCCGGCGCCTACCCGCAGCAGTCGTACGAGATGCGTCCTCCGCACAAGGTGTGACAATACGAGTACTGCGGGCTCGAAGTCGTCGCCGTACCATTGTTGCTGGGTTACGTCTTGAGACCTACAACACATGATTAAATACATTGAAACATGTGCATCGAGCCGCAACATGTTGAATATACTGTTTATGAGACTATGGATTACATCTTAACAGATGTTATATAGAACAACAGATGCACGCAATTATACAGAAATTATGTTCTCGTTGACACTTGCGCTGGTATGGCGAATCTAGCGATGTGACATTTATCAAAACATACATAGACTGATAAACACATTACCACTCCTTTGTGTCGCGCAGTCGGTTAAAAAAAGTTGTGAAATCCTCTCAGAGATGCTAGAGAATGTCTTTGTAAATATTCTTGAAAATAATGAGCAGTATTATTAGTTTAAGAATATTGCTTTTAAATTAATAATACTGCTTATTATTTTAAGTTTTTTTTTACTAAAAACCTAGAAATTATTCTCTAGCGTCTTCTTCGGATTATTTCTTGATTCAAAGAAACTTTTTTCATGCATTTTGTGTAAATGCTCAAGTTCTAAATTGTATTAAACTCGTCCGTAATTATAGACTTGGTCGACACTGATTGCTATTGGTCGCGTCACTTTATTTTGCGTTAGCTACCATATAAACGATCGTATCGATCTTTATATGTTAGCTATTACACGTAGATACTGACAAGTTCAATATGATTTTGAACGCAAGTATGTTGCGCGCATCTGTTATTCTATAAGCGGCATGTATTCAGGGGTTAATCCATGCCTGAAACATTTTCAAGGAAAGTTACGAATATTTTCGGAGGGTTGCGTTTATGATACGAATGGTTGCATTATTATACGGATGGTTGCATTATTAAATACGGTTAGTTGCGTTTGTTAATGGGTGGTTGTGCTTATTATACAGAAGGTTGAATAGGTATATATTTAAAAAAAGGAAGTGGAATACATAAGGATTTTTTTCTTAAAATTAATTCTTATTATTAATAATTAACATTCTAACCTACTTTGAATTTTGTAATCGCATTTCTTGAGCAATTGATAATACTGCTATTTAAAAAGAAGTGTTTATTGCCAATAATATATTTAAAATACATGTTATCATGAGATTAGCTTAATACTCATTTTATATTCTAAAATTATCCGTATAATAAAGCAATAAACGCAAAACCAAAAGTACATTAAATGTTGATAAATAAAGCTACAATTTGAATTAAGTCGAAACAAAATGGGAGGTGACCCTGTTATTTTCCGTGCTGTGATTAAAAAGTACTAGATCTGTGTAACTATAAATACTGTTTATATGTTAGTATTCATTATAGAAGTGTAGTATTGCATCTCAGCAATGTTACATTGTCTTAATGGGACAAGCCTCATGTTTTGTAATCGACTTATTCATAATGAAAATTATCTACAATTTTTTACAAACGGTTGTATTTGGAATCTCAAGCCAATTCGTTTGCTCAATGTCCCATGCATGAGCTCAAAGTAGCGACGGCCATCAAACAAATTATTTTTATACAATAAGAAACATTCGGATATGGCGAAGCTACAGTAAAGCACTGTTCGGCTGATAATGGCTCCAATTCTGTGTATATTTTTGTATATACTATCGTGAATAGAATATATACATATTATGCTAGTAGATATGTCTAAAACGAATTCTCGATGACGTCGATCACCGCCAGTTTTATTGAAATATCCATAACTAATTTTTTATATAAAATAAAGTTATTTTAAAGTGTTGTAATGTTAACGTAAGCGATGTCGAGGTGCCATTATACCAATTTGTATTACTATCAAAGGTTTATACTACAGTGAATTAGAGAGGTAATTGAATTATCCTTAGCAAATTAACGCCTCAATAGAGTTGTAAAGCATGCAATACACTGCAGATCTGCAACCTCTGTCTATATTGCAGAACGACCAAAGTCACCTTGGTAGATTGGACATTTTTCTCTGCAATGTTGTAACCGCTAAATTGATAAAGCTATAGGAAAAAGTTCAGCCTTCTTATACAAGATTACTTTCTATTAGCAATATCGCTAATCGACAGATTTTTTTGTATGAAATTGACGTAAGATGAAACTTGTCTACCAATTTTTTATTCTGTAACGCAAGATCACGCGACTTTTCGTAGGCCAATGTCAATTTCACACAAAAAAAAATAATCTGTGGATTGGCGATACCAATAATGAAAAGTAATCTTGTTTATGAAGGCAGATATTCTCTAAAATTTTACTGTAATATAATCTTTGATTACTGTTCCTTTTAATAGTGTACTCCTTGGACTTTCGTTTCACGTTACTTGGGATAAAACATTAGAAATTTTTTCGATTAGTCATGGGCTCAAATTATGTAAGTATGTATCTCTAAATTCGCATTTAGTCTTCCTATGGCAATTAAAGTACTTGTCGATTTGTTTAATTTCTTATTTATCCTATTTTTAAGTAGAATATTATAAAAATTAAACATTATTGCCAAATGATCAAATGTTATTAGACTGAAAAACTTTCAACATGCTATGATGTAAAATTGTAAGTTATATGCATTTTTTTATTTATAGCTATACTAGCTGCGCGATGTGGTTTCACCCGCGTAAGTCCCGATCCGATATAGAGATAAAAAAAAATAAGTTAAAAAAGTAAAACCCGACTACGTAAAAAATGTAGTTAAAAAAACAAACTAGGTATCTACATAAAAATCGCACTCTAAAAAGTAACAAACAAGAAAAATACAGAGAGCTAATTCTGTAGGCAATCTCAAAGTGTCGTGTCTCGTGTCGTTCAGTGGATAGCCGTCGTCGGATGCCACCTTGCAATGCAACAGTACTAAGGGATTCCTAAAGGTAGTGCAAGGTGGCATCCGACGACGGCTATCCACTGAACGACACGACACTTTGAGATTGCCTACAGAATTTGTTTTGTTAAATTATAATGAGTAGTTTTGAAGTTAGGTGGGAACAGATGAACATACATACGGGTCAAAAACATAACCCTCTCTTTTAGCTTCGCCGTAGTCGAGTAAAAAGTATTCTAAATTGTTATCCATGCTGTGAACTACCCTTGTATAAATTTTCATCAACATCGGTCGAGTAGTTTAACCGCGAAGTTGGAACAAATTGCATTTATAATATTAGTTGGGATGATTATTATGAGTTATAATTAATTAAAAAGTATTTAATGAAATGGCTCAAAAAAGACATGATATTTTATACTAACTGGTAAAACAATTTGCATATCACAATTTTTTCTTGTACCTATTCTCTATTCTCATTCGTGTTGTTTTATCTCACAGTTGAATTGATCTCTTGATAGTTTATGAGATTTTACGTTTATTATCTATCTTTTTTTAAAATTAAGTAGTTAGTTTCCGTCGTGCAATCCAAAGAGCATGATGTATTTTTTATTATTTCTATACATTATTAGGTAAAGTTAAGGATACCATGTTAATGCCATTTAATTAGTGAATGTCGAAACAATACGCAAGTTCTTATAATGTACTATAATGTTGTATATTTGTATATGTAAAGAGAATTAATGTTTCGTTTGTAGTGTGACTTGACCAAACTCCGTAAGCTACAGGTGGATTGTCTCTCATGTCCATCTCAATATACAGTACTTACCTACTACTCAATGGCATTATTTCTCCTATATATAAGCTAGTATTACAGTAATAGATTATTTAATGACAATGTGAATATTTTTAATTAACAAGATGAATGTTACGACATGTGATTTCAAAATAATAAAAAAATAAATAAATTTTACATGATTTTTGTGTTTTAATTTTATTGTGTAAGTGCTTTGATTAATGCATGATGCCATGACAGGTCGCAGGATTAGGTAGGCTTATTTTACTTTCAGTAGGCATTTAAAATTGCCTACCTAAAGTACGTAAAACATCCTTCTATGTATACTTATAATAATAGAGTAAAAGTTAAGGGGCCTAAACACCAATTTAAAGTTTTTATGCACTAGTCTCAATCTTGTAAATTTTTCCACTTCATCTTTTGTTCCGTAGAGGAACTGTATATTCGTTCGATTATTTTTTATCTTTAATTGAGGGTAGGTCTTGAAAGAAAGCACAACTTGTGGGTAGATTTCATTTATGTATGGATGCCGTTTAAATTACGAACGTACCTACCACGATCACCAGTCTTCGTCTCGCTACCTTCGAGCGTGCACTCTATCGAGCTCCGTTGTAATACCGGTCTCGTTTTGTTTCGATTCTTCGTAATATTGGACTGTGTATCGAGTTCAATATATTCCTGTGGACATTTTGTGCGGATCTGAAAGTGACTAGCCTTCGGTCTTGTCTGAGGTGGAAATTGAATACCAGCGCCCTATGGATTTCATTAACAAGGATCGATAACGGACACGTCTCCATCGACCAGAACCCTTGGAACATCTTTCAGAAAAATTGACAGTCTGTAGGTAGGTACCTACATGGAAGGAAAATCAAGAAAGCTAGTCTTCTTCACTATCACTACATAGTATAAAACAAAGTCGCTTTCTCTGTCCCTATATCCCTTTGTACGCTTAAATCTTTAAAACTACGCAACGGATTTTAATGCGGTTTTTTTTAATAGATAGAGTGATTCAAGAGGAAGGTTTATATGTATAATACATGCCTAATATAGCCGTGCGAAGCCGGGGCGGGTCGCTAGTATCTTCATATGAGAAAAACACTAGTAGGTACTTGTGTAAAAATCATGTTTGTATGACCGCTACACAATGCGAAACTAAATTAAATAAGCTAGTCTAAAATATAAACTACATTTCGTATTTTTATAAATGTATATTGTAGATATATACAAGGTACAAAAGTATCGCATAACATTATGTGCAAGCATGAGTGAGTCAAAACAAAATATTTTGCACTATTCATAAAATTATAAAATGCTTACAGACTAAGGAAAGGTCTAGCCGTTTATAAAATGTACTTAATTCTAATGTAACATTACATTGTTCCAGAAAGGAATGTCCCTTGGAATCTATCAATTGATTTTGGAGTACAGAAGGTAATGTACCTTTATAGCAAAGTACAATTCGCGTCAAACTTTATGACGACTTTGAAGTAGGTTGCGAGTGCTTAGCAGGTACAGACTACAATCTCGCGGTCTAAGCGCGGTGCCGCATGTGCCTAACTTCATTGCCGCCATCAAGATAGCACTTACTACATCTGGGAGATCTTACGCCTGTATACACAAACAGTAAGTTGTTCTTGAATAAGTGAACAACTGCGCTAAATGTGGCCTGATTGGTGATGGTATGATTGGTCAATTTTGTGCTGCTCTCGTCTCTAGTATATAATTTGCAGCTCTATGGGTTCGCGCGCACTATGCTATCTCATAGGGTTGATTGTGAATACAGATGTTAGATAGCTACAGAAGGAAGGCTAATAAATTCGTGGCCTCAAAGATGTGATTTGAATTTAGGAGGTAAACTATTCTCAAATAGCCGTCACTGTGGAGTTACCTTTTATCAGCCGCCTTAAATATTATTGTTTGTCTTCTTTTGTATTTGTAATTATATTATTTATGACTGCAAATTACCGAAAACTACTAAGGCATTTATATTAAGGGTTTTAATATACTTCGTTTATACTATTGCTAAAACTTAAAGGTATTTCATAATAATTTATACTTATAACGAATACAAAGTCAAGATATTTGTTACTCGGAGTTCCTGAGTTTCATTTTTCAGTCGGCTAAATAATAAAATCTGTAGAGTACATAAACAATAATGATGCCTCTAAATAACTTATTCAAGTTCATACGTACTAATTATAATCTTAAAAATATGAGGGTAAATAACAACTATTTATCTACTATTACGGAATAGGCGAATACATTTGCTCCTGTTTGTAAACTTCATGGTACGCATTACGTATCAAAACGTAAGGGAAGCAAGACTCTAGAAGATCCATGGTGAGGAACGGCGATTCCTGAACTATTAAATCGAGGAGAAGATATACAGATTCTCTATTCTTAATCGCTTCTTTATCCGTCTCCTGTCCTAGCCGCAGTAATGATGACGAGGCTAACGCCAAAAACTCCTTCATACGATCCTCAATATCACCCTGGCCACAGATCGTAAACAGTGCCCCAAATATGTGATTAATAGCAGGGGCCATGCAATGGATGTTGTTAGCGTGACCTTCCAGTGAAGGGCGATAGAACGAACCTTCACTTCGCGCTAGCCTCGGCAACGAGACCGCAACAAATACCATCAGCAGACAAACAACTAAATGTTCCTCTTCCTCTAATTCTGCTTTATGTTGCCGTAGCGCAGAAGCTAAGGTAGGATCGACTTTGCAAGATAAACCAGCCGCTGAACACATTTCTGATATTACCCGCATCGGGTCACCGCTCGGCAGTTGTTGTTGGAAATCTTTGATAGAGCTGATTAAAAACGGAATCCTTCGCTCTAAAACATCCAGAAGTGATTCCTGAGCTATTTGTCGGAAGCTCAAAATCACGCCGATTATTGTCATTCGCTGCAGAACGTTGTCCACTTGTTGTAGCCTCTTAAACTGTTCTCGCATTATCTCAGGTTTGTCAAAGTTTGTTCTCAACATCTGAAGGACTTCCTTATTCTGGACGACTAATTTCTTAAGCTCCTGCACTTGGCTCGCGATATGCCACATTAGTGTTTCGCTTAGCAGTTTCATGCCGTAAGGACCGATCAGTTCCGCTAATGCTCTCAGTTCATTGATATCAGAATACTCTTCAGCATTGAATGGGATTGCACCCTCTGCAGTCAAACTAACGAATGCTTTTTGGTTCATAGAGAAGCAAATACTACCAGCGCTAACTCTTCTTAACAGGATTTCTGAATACCATTGCGTGTACAAAGATGCTATGGTTTTTTCACCATGGCTGTCTGTATTCTGAGTTTGTTGCAACAAGCAGTTGTTGAATACTCTTGTGATGTCAATGTGCACGTAGTTTTCCACCGTTTGTAACACATTCATGTATGCTCGAACGCTAACCAATAATTCGGAGGGTTTTGCAATTTCACTGGTGTCCTGATTAAACATGACCATACCAACTAAAGCTTTAGAGAATCTAGTTTCCAGATGTTGGTGTAAATATTCTCTAGGAGCAAATGTGTATTCCCAAACATTTACTGTAGCACAATAATTGATGGCGAAACATAACTCTGTAAGTGCCATATGTAGTTTATCCATAGTTGTCAGTTCTTCCCTAGTTTTTCTGTAACTTTCAGCTCCAGGCTTGACAATTTCAATCGTGTTTTTCTTGCTCTTATCCTTTTTCTTTCTGTTTGCAAGGTGGGCTATTGTTTGTGCACAATGCTTGGGCAACAACTTGTCACTCATTGTACACTGTTCATCGCAAATTGTTGTTATTATGTTCTTCGCTTCTTTAGCCATCTCATCTAAAAATATATTCACAACAGAAAGACTTCTCTCCCTGATGTGATGTCTTTCTTCAGGGCACAAATCATGAGTGCAGTTTTGGAAATGACTGCAAATCAGAGGGAATGCAATAATGTAACGATTTTGTGCTGGAAATTCTAAGCACATGTGGAACTGATTTTCAAAAATCTTGTTGTAAAAACAGAATATAGAAAGATCAGATGTCTCCACTAAGATTTCGTCAAGATTGTCTACCATCTTTGTATGGAAAATCATTTTATCAATAAATTGGGCAAGTTCTCTTTGATCAACAATACTCAAGGGTGTTTTGGCAACAGAAGTATAAGCCTGCAGTCTGAACCAGTCTAAACGGAATGCTCGGAAATCGAATGTCTGATTGTCTTCCACTTGTTTAACATTCAAGCCAGCTGCTGTATTGCATAATGATGAAAGAATTATGCTCTCATCTTCAGGGCAAACTTGTAAGTTTTGGATCATCAGATTCAAAGCGACAGCATCAAAACCTGACAAGTACTGTACATAATATCTTTGCATGACTTGACTGTACTTTCGTACCAGTGCTCTTAACTCTTCCATGTGGAAAAGTAACTCAGGAAGTTGACGATCCACTAAATCTTCTGTGGCTTTTCCTTTAACTTTTTGTGGAGGATTATCATTATGACGCAGAAGCCAAAACACTTCATCACGTGCATAACACAAGCCAATAAATATTAGCAAAGCCTTAGGGCCCAACAAGCCTGGTTGATCAGTCAAAATGAGGCCCAATTCCTTGAGAGCAGTCCTCAAGAACTTTCGTCTTTCCCTGTGTTTATAGCCAGCTTTCTGCACAGCATGATGATAACAGTCTTTAACCTCAGATATTCTTTTTCCATAGCCCTTGATACCATCGAAGAAGCTCTGGATGTATGTATGGATGTAGATAACTTCATCTCTAAACAAAGCAAGCACCCATCCAGACTCTAATGCACTGACCCACATTTTGTTTGCATGGTCTTGTTGGAGCATTTGGTGACAAATGGCAAAACCAAATATTACCCATCTCTCTAAAGACTCAAGAGAAATATACTCACAAGACATAGTCTGCGTTTCTGAAGGTTTCAGCAGTTGAGCTGGATTGCTCACTAAGCTTAACTTTTGTTCTGATCTCCAGTGTTCAGCTGTCAAGTTTCTTGCAGGATATACATGCCATAAAGAGTTCAGGGCACTAGCTAAAAGTTTCTGGTGTGGCATAAACTCTTCTGACAATTTTTTCAATGGTGCATCATAGTCGACAATGAGTTGTCCCAAACGAGGAAAACTTTGGTCGATCTGATTATGGACCATCTCATGAGCAGCGTTAAACAAGCCCAGTACAGCTTTACGGTCTTCAACTCTAGATAGTAAAATCATAAGGGAAACATAAGTTGTAACTAGGTCTAAATAGTTTTTAGTCAACTCATAATTCAATGTTAAATCAAGAGTGACTTGGCAAGCGTCCATGATGTTTAAAAGTTCACAAACATTGTCCTTAAAATCTAAAAGGTCTACAAAAGTGAAATAGTACAGGGATAAAGACTTGATTATTTCATTTCTTATATTCGTAATTGCTTGTAGGCCTTTTACATCTATGTTAGGGAATCTCCTGACAATATGTTTGATGGAGGATTCCAGGGTCTTATCTGATAGGAAAGCCGGTTTTGACTTGGCATCTCCGCAAGCTTTCTTGATGTTGTAGATTCTTGTCAACATTCCAATGCCCCTTTCGTTCAATATGACGAGTTTTTCAGCCAGCTTCTGCTGGCTGGGGTGAACTGACCTCGACAAGGTTGACATGTTTCTGAAACAATCGTTATGGTTGGTTAGCAGTGGGTTTCTGTCCTCCACGCAAAGTAGGTACGTCCGTAAATACGAGGATATGACTGCATCCGTTCGTGACTAATTTGTACAATCAGGACATCGTTTTATTGTATTCTGAGTAATGTTAACCAGTACACCAACAGATAACATAAAGATAACTAATAAATATGAAAGAAACTATGCAATATGTATGATCAACGATGTAAAATAGAGAAATCTTTACCTGGAAAATGGATGAATTCACTCAACGCATTTACAACAACGAATCAATTTTAACCACTCATTCTGTACAAATAGTAATAAATCATTTAGTAGTAGTTCATTTTAGGCTGTGGAATAAATTACTAGGTTTAATTTTTTATCAAAATCCAAGAAAAGGGAGTGCCAGACCAACGCCGTCGTCCATTTGTTGACATTTAATTTTTTTTCTAATTTTTTTTCTTTGTTGTGGCAGCCTTGACAAAAATGATACAAGATTTTAGTAAAAAACAGATTTTTGGCATAAAAATACAAGAAGTACGTCAACAATACGTCAAGCAAAAGTCGCCGTGAATAGCGAGCACCGTTTGACACATTGATTTGCCGTCAAAGTCAAATCAACGTGTTTTTGCAAATGGCGGCGTTTCAGTCAGCCATTTTTTGCTTTGAATATTGTCTTGTCCGAGTCAAAAAATCAATTTTGTGTTTTTAAAAATAATGTGAATATTCTCTGACGGTTTATAACAACTGTTTGTAGAAACGTATTTCAATTGCATACATCAACTGCGAATAAAACAGCAATCATGCCGCGTATTATGATAAAAGGCGGCGTTTGGCGCAACACCGAGGTTTGTTCTTATCAAAATTATTGTATCTATCTAAATTATTTACTTATAAATACGTCGAGTTTTGTCTGGAACCCGGGCTCCCGAGAGGATTGCAACCAGGAACATCCCTCGGATGACGATGACGTCGAGTTTTGTCTGGACCCTGGGCTCCCGAGAGGATTGTAAGCGGGAACATCCCTTGGATGATGATGACGTCGAGTTTTGTCTGTTGTGATTCCAGGATGAAATTCTCAAAGCGGCTGTTATGAAATATGGAAAAAACCAGTGGTCGCGTATAGCATCGTTGCTCCATAGAAAATCAGCTAAGCAATGCAAGGCCCGATGGTACGAATGGTTAGACCCGAGTATCAAGAAGACAGAATGGTCTCGAGAAGAAGACGAGAAGCTACTACACCTTGCAAAGTTGATGCCGACTCAGTGGAGAACTATTGCTCCTATCATTGGACGTACTGCTGCACAATGTTTGGAAAGATACGAATACCTATTGTAAGTGCAAAACATAATATTACTTAGCAAAAATTTATAAAAATACGCACATCAGAACAACTTTGTAGAACAAAATTGAAGCCGAAACTTCTACTATAATCTTCTTACTCTCAATCGAAAAGAATACCTAAACATATAAGAAACATCAATTCTAGATTTGTAATTGTTGCTTTGCAGCCTTTTTTACATACTATCTATGGCTTATTGTTTTTTGTTTTAAAAACTTATTTGTAAAAGGGTTTTTTATTCCAATATGACCTTTCTCAACCTAAAAGTAATAGTAAATTATATTTCATTAAATTCTCAGATTGAAAATTAGCAATTTCTTAGATTCAAATACATAACAGATAACTTTTGTCAATTATTTGCTAAAAATTTGTCTTGTCTTAAAGGGACCAGGCCCAGAAAAAAGAAGAAGGAGAGGATATGGGTGATGATCCTCGGAAATTGAAGCCTGGTGAAATTGATCCCAATCCAGAGACCAAACCTGCCAGGCCTGACCCTAAAGACATGGATGAAGATGGTATGAATGATCCTTAGAAATCGTCTTTTTAACATTCTTATAATTTTCATAACGGTAGGCTATATTGTGAAGCTAGAAATAAATTATCCAAAGCACTCATCTTGTTACTAGCGGTGCCCCCAGTTTTATTCTGTCTAAGTCAGCTTCCATATCCCATGATATAGAGTTAAAAAGTACCCAATGTCCAAATAAACAACTGAACTAACCATGATGAAACTGTGTGAACATAATATACACAAATGATACATAAGAGTAACCTAATTAAGAGTGAGTGCCTGTTATTGTCAACAAAGTAGCACATTATCTTACCAACTCTTGAAAAAGTCAGTATGAAGGAAGTTCTCACTGTCACTCAACTTTTGTTTAGAACTGGAGATGCTGTCTGAAGCTCGAGCCCGTTTGGCGAACACACAAGGCAAGAAGGCTAAGAGGAAGGCGCGAGAGAAGCAGTTGGAAGAGGCGCGTCGTCTCGCTGCATTACAGAAACGCAGGGAGCTGAGTGCTGCCGGCATTGCTGTTCCATACAAGTTAGTTTTTTAAGACCTGCAAACACTGATTACACTAGATTTCTTCATGTTTTTGCCCAAATGTTGTGTATTACATGTAATTTATTAGATAATTTGTGACCCTTTCTGTGATATTTCCTCATGAACATCTTTCAACCTAATCTAATAAAATTGCTGATTCAGCAGAGAACCTCAATGAAGGTCTCATCTACTCAGCAGATGCTTCCACAGAAATAAAAAACTCTGACTATCTAAAGTTAAGTAGGCTTCCTTATTCCAACCAGAAGTCCAATTCTCGTCAAAAAATATTCAAATTATAGTGCAATATCATTCCAATTGCATTTTGATTACAAAAAACCCTCAAAGTCAGCTTTTGGTATTCTCAAGAATATTTTTTGTAATTGTTGTTTGTTTTTTTTTCCAGGCGTAAAAAGAAACGTGGTGTAGACTACAATGCAGAGATACCGTTTGAGAAGAAACCATCATCAGGCTTCTATGACACATCAACGGAGGTTGTTGATCCCATGGCACCTGACTTCTCAAGATTAAGACAACAGCATCTCGATGGTGAACTGCAGTCAGAGAAGGAAGAGGTAACTTGTTATTCACAATAGAAAGTATACAACCTGCTACTTTTTATCTTGTATTAAATTCCTCCAAGTGCATCAACTCTTAAAGAATTATTTAAAAGGAAAGTTACCTTGATAGTAGACATCTGTCAAAATGTACAATATGCTATGGTCATAATGTTTTCGCAATCTCAATGGTCGTGACAGAATACGACACTGTGAAAATGTGCAATAAGGCTTCAAGACTTATACGGGCAAGAGTTTAGTTAATTTAACTAATTAACGTTTGATTTTCTAGAGAGAAAGGCGTAAAGATAAACAGAAATTAAAACAACGCAAAGAAAACGACGTTCCACAAGCGATGTTGCAAGGTGATCAACCCGCTAAGAAGAGAAGCAAACTTGTGTTGCCAGAACCGCAAGTTACAGACCAGGTAAATGACATATAACATTTCAGAAGCTTTTCAGAGTCTTTAAATAGATGGGATAATAAAAAAAACGTTTCTCGTTAAAATTACCTACTCAAAATGTTACTAAAAGTGTTTTGTCATTTTGTATGCTACAACTTTAAAACAATAATCTAATAACTATAACCTTAATAAGGCTTTTAAATATCTCAATACAATCCCCAAAACTACCACTTATTTGTGAATCGCCTATCTCTCTACTCTAGTACAAATTATCCAAACTGTATTAGTAATTTTACTTTTTGCTGCTGATGGTCTGACATTACAAAGTACACGAATATATTAACAGGAGCTCCAACAAGTAGTAAAGCTCGGTCGGGCGTCTGAAGCAGCGCGTGAGTCTGCCGGCGCGGGCGGCGCGAGTGCTAACGGAGCGACGGACGCCTTGTTGGCGGAGTATGCGCTCGCGCCCACCACGCCAGCAACCCTACGCACACCGCAAACACATCAGGACAGGTACAACCTACTAATATTATAAATCACTAAATAGTATAAAATAAAGTCACTTTTCGCCGTCCCTATGTCCCTATGTATGCTTAAATCTTTGAAACTACGCAACGGATTTTGATGCGGTTTTTTTTTATTAGATAGAGTGATTAAAGTGGAAGGCGTTAATACATACATAATACATTTGTGCGAAACCGGGGCGCGTCGCTAGTGTGCTATATTTATGACTATTACACCCATACGCGTATAGGTCGGGGTCCTGGAATAACCCGACTATTGAAATATTATGTACTAATAACATTATACCCAGACTAACATGGGTGAAAAAGCGGTGCGTAGCTAGTAGCAAATATAAAAGATACTACAATGAGACTTCAATTCTGTGCAAGTTTTGCAACAGAGTAAAAATATTATTCCAAAACAATATTTTTTCCTTTTAGAATCCTAATGGAAGCGCAGAACGTAATGGCTCTAACACACGTGGATACACCTCTGAAAGGCGGTCTGAACACTCCGCTTCACCAATCCGACTTCTCAGGAGCGTTGCCACAGTCACAAGCCGTCGCCACACCTAACACTGTACTCGCTACACCTTTTAGGTAAGACTGAAGACATAACAATAACATTCAGAAATATAACAAAGTTCCTATTTTGGAATATTTTACAAAATGCCTAATTTTATCTATTCCCAAAACTTGTGCTATCAAAATTAAAATTCTTTTTTCATTTGGAATCACACAATTTGCATGACATCACTTTGAGGTGTCTTAAAAATTAAGTTAGGATGAGTGCCTTTGGAATGCGCCCACCAATGAGAACATGGCACAAGAAACTCATGGGGACCAGATAGCCATATACATGATATTATACATGTTGTGGTTCCTAAATATAGTAAAAATACGTAAAATATTTTAAAAAAATACCGCGTTTTTGTTAACATTTGATTTTACTATCTAAAAAGTTTCATACCAGGAGCCTTAAATTAAATCGAAGATGGAAGATGGCTGCTCCCACGGCATAAAATCAAAAACAATAATTTAACTGAATATTTAAACATTACTAATCAAAATCTCGAACCAACATCATCGCTACAAATGTCATATAAGTATTATTTAATATATTTATTGTTTTATCATAATAGGTCGGCACGCAGTGAAGTGTCAACACCAGGTAGTTTCAACACTCCTGGCCACGGCACAGGACAGACCCCATTGGCTGTAAGTTTGAATAAATTCTCTATCTTCGACATTTCCTACCAATTTCGTTGGTAAGTTTCAACACATACAGGTTAATTTTAATAGATTGTTTCCCGTTTATACAGACTCCTGGATTGAGAGACAAATTAAGCATAAATCCAGAGGATAGACTGAGTGTTGGTGACACACCACAGTTGGCACACCAGGCTCAGAAACAGGTAAAAATTGTTCATAAACTATTCTTTTTTATATTTTTGTTACTAAAGATATTTAGGCTTGTAACAGTGCCAAAATATCGAAATCCACAAAAACAAAGACTTATCCCCTACATTTACTAAGTTTACTACCACATATTTGTTTTTGTAGATTTCGATATTTCTGTGGCACTGTTGTATGGTAAAATTCCTGTTGTTAATGACTTTTTGACTACATATACATATTGTCCTTTTTTATTTAATCTGAGTTGATATAAAGGTCAAACAGACAATGCACAGCTGAAAATATTAAATCTAGAAACATATTTTTTTTAAATGAGCACTAATATGAATTATGCTCCAGTCTCCTCGCGACCATGACTATCGTAACATAGTCGAAACGTCGAAGTAAGAGAAATAAAAAAATACGCGATTTAAGACGCGGGAAAATAATTACTATGAATACAAATCGTGTGAGTTTAAAAAGTTTAATATGAATTATTTTGGTGTACTAAAACTGCTTCCCTTCCAGTTAAAAGCATCAGTCCGAAGCGCTCTCCAATCACTTCCAACACCCCGCAACGATTACGAGATCGTGGTACCGACACAGGAGAACGATGACCCGTCTGAGGGGTCATCGAGACCCCTGGCCGTTGAAGACCAGGCCGATGCGGATGCTAGGTTCGCTAGAGAACAGGAGGAACTACGTAAGCTTTGGAGCTGAGACAAGTCTTTGTCTCTAAAGCTTAGTTTGCATTAAGCTAGTATTTTAGTCTAGTAGTGAGTAATTTAGTAGCACTTTACTCCAGTACAGTTTACAAGTAAGTGGTTTATTAATAAACAGCCTACAATCAAAACAACGATGTGGCAGCAACTTATAAACTAGACTAATTCGACAGGTTCAGATTTGTTTGCCAATAAAAATAGAATAAAATGGAACAACTTGACTTAATTACTTACTAACCTAATCAACAAAATTTTTGGTATTCAGGCACGTCTAGCTACTAAATTATTCACTATTACACTAGTATAATAGGTTAATGCGAACTAGGCTTAATACCTAATCCACTGAAAATGTTTATTTCCTTATGTTATGTATGTAGGATTTTTCGGTAATCTCTTATGATCATTGGTCCCAGGTCTGGCCGCCCTCCGCCTCCGTTCCCAAGCCATCCAACGCGGCTGCGCGCGTCCTTGTGAAGTGAACGCGACTGTGGTCCGCGGCGGCGGCACACCGCTCAACCCGCTACAACAAGCTGAGGAGTTATTGAAGGCTGAGATGGTTACGATGCTACATTACGACTCTCTTAGAGATCCACCACCGGGTAAGAAACTACCGATGTAGATAGATAACTTTATTTATTTATTGTATTTAATAAATAAATAAATAAACACAGAAAGAAACAGAACACGATATAAACTAAGTAAAGTAGCTATAGAAAGTTTATGTATAACACAGCAAATGTAGCACTGTTGTGAGAGGGTAAGAGATGTGAAAGGGTGTTTTCTATAGCTTTCGATAAGTTAAGTTTTTTTTAAATCTTAAGTTAAAAAAAAATATACAAATATATTTATTAAAACTCATTTTACATAATAACTGCGGTTTCACCCGCGTAAGTCCATATCCCTGAAATGGTTATTTTTTTTCGCGAATATATTTGTATGTTTGTTTGTAATATTCTTATCTTCCATAATGAATTTCTTTAATTAAGGTATCGTTAGATTCGTCTCGTTAGTCCAATCCAAGTGTTTTATTTAAATTAAAAAAAAAGATGCAGCTAGATTTCGTTGTTATAAGTGAAACATTTCTTTATGATATTTATTTTTTCCTTTTTTCGCCAAATAACCTGCTTGGTTCTTTAGGGGTAGACAAGAAACGCGCAGTACAACTCCAAGCGTCACACCTCGCGTACCTAGAACAGCATCCGTACGAGGAGTTCACAGAGAATGAGCTCGAAGCAGCTAAGAAAGAGATGAAGAAGGAAATGGAAGTCGTCAAGGCGGGCATGGGGCATGGGGAGCTCAGTATGGACGCGTATACGCAAGTCTGGGAGGAGTGTTTGGCTCAGGTGAAAATAATAAATAAATATTGCAGGACATTCCACACATCGCCATCTAGCCCCAAGCTAAGTTACTAGACTTGGGTTATACTACGGATATACTATGGGTATACTACTTTTCTTTCGTAAATATATACTTATATTATAATACATAGAAACAACTAGACCTCAGACAAATATCTAAGCATAAATACTTGTCTAAATTGTCATTAAATCACATTCCACCCATATTTAGCGGCGGTAGGTCATACAGTTTTTGCGAATTTTTTCACTAACGGGCCGCTAAATATGGGTGGAATGTGATTTAATGCGTCGGAAAGATTTTCAAATGTAGGGATTTGAAAATCTTTCCGACGAACTATTCCGGAATCCCGGACCTTAGAATATTTAAATCTCGAATGAACAAAGAATTTCTCACTCATTTCTTAAATTTCTAGGTACTGTTCTTGCCCGGACAAAACAGATACACTCGCGCTAATCTAGCGAGCAAGAAAGACAGACTGGAATCGGCAGAAAAAAGACTGGAACAAAATAGAAACCACATGGCTAAAGAGGCGAAGAAATGTTCGAAAATGGAAAAGAAACTGCGAGTATTGACTGGTAAGTAACTTCTAAATAAAGATAACCCAATAATATGTCGCATTTCAGTGAGCTTTTTAACCTCCAAATAAAAAGATAGGTGATATTGTAGGTTTAATCTATTTAAACTTAGTTTTTAACCCCTGACGCAAAAACGACGGGGTGAAGTTTGATGTGTCTGTCTGTAGCATCGTAACTCCCAAACGGATGAACCGATGTTGATTTTCTTGCTTTTGTTTGAAAGGTGAATTAGTCGGGTGTGTTCTTAGCTTTGTTTGATCGAAATCAGTTCAGCCATCTATAAGTTATGGGGAATAAAAGTCGGAGGTTAAATTTAAGTTTTTTTATTATCTTTCAACTTGTTTTTATCAAACTTGTAAACTACTTGTACTTGTATACGGGCTGTTTTCTACAATTAGACTCTTTTAAATTGGGTCCTTTTTACGTAAGGATGGAGTAGGCTTGCCCAGCACCTACTACTCTCTCAGCTTAGTCGACCATGTCCAGAGGAGAGAACTTGTCAATACTTCTGGAGCCAACTAAGCCGCGGCTTTCATCACGATGTTTTACTTCACTTCACCGTAAGAGCAATGTCAATAAGCGCACATAAATTTTTCTTAACAAAAATCCATCGGCGCACAGCCGGCCGGGATTCGAACCCACGACCTTCAGAATGGACGTCGAGGTATCTACCACTAAGCCAACACCGCTCTTTGTAAACTATAGCACTTTCTTTGCAGGTGGCTACCAAAGTCGAGCTGCGTCACTGATCAAGCAGTTCCAAGAGCTCCAAGATCAGATAGAGCAATCTAATCTAGAGCTATCCACTTTCAAGTTCTTAGCTGAACAAGAAAAGGCGGCCATTCCACGAAGAATAGAGGTAAATTAGCTATATTATTTTACTGGTTTGCCGCTGGTTTACTCAACTTTTTCTTTCTAGACTTCGAACCTAATCTTCGAATCAGCTTAGTACCTACAAAACTGATTTTTATTGCGGTTTCACCCGCGTAATAATTTTCTACGCAATTATCTTAATTTTTTCTTTCATAAGAACCTTCTCTCCTGACAATAACAAACACAACAAAAAAAGAATTACTTACAACAAAAAAAAATTGCTTCACCGGTTCATCGGTTCAAGATTTGCGCTTAGGAACACATTCAGCGATTCATTTTTTTATTATAGAGTAATGCCTATTTGTGACGTCATCAGCTAAACTGATTTTAATGCAATCCTTCATGTAAATCTCCCCTGAGCGTTTTGATTTATTTCTTATTAGTTCAGCAATGGAATCAGTTGCCTGCTTCTGTCTTTTCTGACGGGTACAATTTAGGGGTCATGTCTTTAAGTCACAAGTGAAATGGTTTTCTCTAAGTAAACAAGCGTGCTAGGAGGCAAAGTTTGGGGTGTATCCCACTATTTCCATTGCTCTTTCGCATTGCTTTCATATCTCTTTAGAATTTTATTTATCAGTCAGATTGTCATAAATATTAAAGTGGAAACAGATTCTTAAATAACACAACTGCGTTTTTTGCCGCAATTAGAATAATAGGATATAGTTTCGAAAAAACGCTTGTCCCTATTTTTTAAGGGTTCCGTAGCCAAATGGCAAAAAACGGAACTCTTACAGATTCGTCATGTCTGTCTGTCTGCTGTATGCCACAGACACTTTTTTCCATTTTGTATATCCATGGAAATAGTGTTATACACCCAAAGTTGAATAGAACGTGTTTCCTTGGTCCATTTTAGACTTCTACGCATTTCAATATGTCTTAAATAACTAATTTTAATTACAGTCATTAACGGAAGACGTGACACGACAAACGGACCGCGAAAAAGTCTTACAGAAACGTTATTCGGACCTTCAATCAGAGCTGGAAGACCTGCAGAAAGCGAGGCAGAGCAAGGAAGTAGAAGACAAGACTACTGAAGAAGAACCCTAATAAACTAGCAGAGTCCCGAGGTCTTAAGGAAATATCGGATTAAAAAGTTGTCTATTTTACTTCCAGAGATTCAATGGTTCCTCATACTAAGTTTCATAACAATCAGTTTAGTAGTTTTTGCGTGAAGACGTAACAAACTAACAAACTTTCTCATTGTTAAAAAAAGTAAAATTTGAAAGTATGTTTGTTTTCGCGACCTATTTAAGCCAAAATTAGTCGGTTATAACTTCCCATAATATCGAATAAGAAATGCGGAAGAATCGAGGGTGTAAGCTGGTATGTATAAGAATAAATCTATAGAAATTAATATTTAAAACATTCTCGTATGTAAAACATTTTGTTTGTATAAGTTTTAATTACTTCGTAGGCTGAGACTATTCAATAAATAGATAGTGAATTATAAATTTGTTTGATTTATTAAACCTTCTGATAAAAGGCACAATTACTCCTTTGTTTGATCTTTATTCTATCTATAGCACACATGTCTCTGTAGTTTTATATCCAAAGACCTTGGAAAATACAGATTATATCTACAGAAACTGTGAGCAAACTTTTATTGTATAATTTTAAATTTTTTGTTTTCGCGCAAAGGTTTTTAGCACACTTGTTTTGTATTATTTCTTCATTTTATTCAACTTCGTCAGGTTATATCTAATAGCCGCCAAAGCTTAAAGGCAACACACAATTAAAAAGTTGAATCTAGCTTGTGTTGATTTAATTTTCAAATTAAAAACCGTTTTACTATCAAAGTTTTTTTATTTACATTCACAAAGACATGATCGTATGTAAATTGCATCACTATTAAATCATCGTTTATACAAAACTAAATAATGCATATTTGTAACAAATTACCACTTACTAATATTATCACAGTATGGAGACGGTGTATGCCCGTTGTCTCTGTTCCCATTCAATGGGGAAAGCAGAACTCCATAAATTATATACAGTTTATTCCTGTTGTTCCCATTAACGGTATACTCTTAAATGTGAAAAGCGGAACTCAATAAAATGATTAAATTTTATTTCTGTTGTCCCCATTGACGCTTTTTCCTTATGGAGGATAACGTGAAGTTATAAAATGTCCTTCCCATTGGAATATGAAACGAGTCGGGGTGGTGGTCCAACTATGGAACGTGGAATATATTATGTTTACAACGGGTGAAGCGCTAACTTAATGTTATGTTTACAACCTACGTATGTTTGTAAGTATTAAATTAACGGGTGCAACGAACCACGAAAAAAACATTCATTGAATTGCAACCGACAACGAATACAACACCACTTTTTCTTCTGTATAAAGTAGTCACTGGTCTGTAAAAAGTACTAGGCCATCAGAAGGTAGTAGAAGGTATAAATCCCACTTATTACATTCTCTCTCTCCAATTTTTTACATTTAATATCGTTTTTTTTGTGAAATACTTTCTACTGAGTTCTGATAGCCTAGTACTTACGGACCAATTACTATCAAACAATTTACACAGCTTAGCTTGTTGCAATGAACCACGAAAGTGTTCCCCGTCACACTTTAATAGGATGTTTGTACTAGGCTATCAGAACTCAATAGAAGGTATCCCACAAAAAACTATAACTATCTGATATCTAATGTGTGGGCGTGGTAAGGCTTTATAAACTGAGCTCGGCCGCGGCCCCCTGATTCACAAATCGTCAGAATGCAACCGAAACGAAAAACAATTATGCTGCTCTTTCACTCCCGCGGCTTTTGTCGTGTTGCTATCCTTGTCTTTTCAGTTTTATTCGTTTCAGTTCTCCACATTAAAGCTAAGTCGCGGTGTCAGTCCGCAATTTTCATTATCAACCTTAACTGGTATGAAATAAAGGTTGTTATTGCGTTTACCGAGAATAACGCCATCTATGGTAAATTTGTTGAATTCGTTCATCAATTGAATCTAGTTTGTAGGTTGATTACAAAATGTCGTAAATTGTCAACGGTAAAATGAACTTTATCTTGACGCACCAAAAATTTGCTCTAGTGTCATTATCCAGGGAGAAAACAGTCGACTACGTTTGTAATAGTTTGTATGGAAAAAGCCCCCGGTACCCTTTCCTCTTAAGTGTTATGTAAAAAATGCCTTTTACCATTAATACCCTAGGCACGGAGAGGCCTTGGATTTTAATAAAAACATTTTAAAGTTATAAGGTTTAGTTGATCATGGGATCGTTATGCTATTCAGGCATTCAGCATGTAATTCAGACAGTCTTTTGGACGCCCTAGCCAAGGACACTTATTCATTTTTGAAACATTTCTCGTTGGGAAGACCACACGGCCAAAAAATACCGAAAACCTAAATAAAAAAAGTCCTGAAAACTTGCATAGAAAACAGACACATAGACGGACTAGAAACTGATCTTTTAGGGTTCCTTCTTTTACCTTTTGAGGTACGGAACCCTAAAAAGTTTAGTAACTCAACTGCTATCATCTGAATCACTATTAATTATCCTATTAGAGTTTTTATTCATCCGTCTTATGACAGGACTATCGCCGTTTGTAATATCGTGTTTATTCGGTGAAGGCGATCGAAATTTAGCTTTCTTTCTCCGTCTCTTTTTCTCTAGAATCATTTCAGCTACTTCCAATTCGGATATCTCGTTCGCTTGTGTGAGACCAATGTGAGAATCAACGCAGAAACTGTCCTGTAAATAACAACAATGATTTAATTAATTATTTCCTTAGTATCCAGTCTACTACCAATCTACCATCCCATCACAGTAGTCCAAGTAGTTTTCTCCTGTAGTTTATCAATAGTTCTATCCAAACTGAAGGTTGTCTTTGGCTGCATTTTAAAGTACAGACAGGGATAATCGCCGGTTTGGTGTCCACATCATATTTTGCAATTAAACTTCTTATCAGAAAGAGCCTCTACGTGTTGGCTTCGGCTCCACGCACGCCTTCCTAAGGTCCGAAGATCCATAGCCAGACAGAGATTTAACTAAGTAGGTAAGTAAAATACACTAGCTTCGTCACGCGGTTATAAAGTACCCTACTTGTACTCCAAGACACACCAAGTTTCATCGTAATCGACTCAGTACTTTTGCGGAATGAGGAAACAAACTACACAAACTTTGTTTGACCAAGGATTTGTAAATTGCCTGATATAGGAATATGCAAAGTTTTGTTTAATCAAACTCTTTCGTTTTAAGCCTTATGAGTAATTACCTAGAAGTAGTAATAGTTTAGTAAACAATTTACCATTTCATAAGCATCATCGTCAGCAACAAATTGTGAGAATACATCAGCTTTGTTGTACTTTTGCGGCAGTTCAGGTATTTTGAAACCATTTTTCTTGACTGGACTCCTGAAAAAATAATAAGGGTACTTACATTTATTATGAAATAAAAATTAGAAGATTGTGGCTACAGCTTTTACCTATTTAAAACACGTTGAGCCAGATATTTTAAGCTAAGGAAAAGGAGCCAAAAGACAAAATTAAAAATTAAACTACTTGGTATGCCAAGAAGTGTAATTTCTTCTTTTGTCGCGTCTTTAGCTTAACGTCGCCTGAGAGTTTTGAAGCAACGATACAATTAATAAATATCGCAGGCCATTGAACAGTATCAAGCAGAATGCGACTAAACTAGATTTATGAGAAATTGGATTTTATTGTCTAAGGACCTAGGACCATCTAGCTTTTTTCAAACTGCTACAAACTAACCTCACAGACTCCAAATATACAGCATGTATATCTTTAGCGGTATGTGTGACGTCATCATCATCATCGCATATAAACTGTACAATGCTCCCCGCGCTGTCATCGCTCAGTTCGTCGCCGCTGTCCGAGTCGTCGTCCGAGAGGGACGCTTCCAGGTCTATTAGAGGATTATGCTTGCGTCTCTTCTGCAAAGTAACAATATTTTTAAAATAGCTACAATCAGTAAACAGGCATTTCGAGGCTGACTGTGTAAATGATGGCGCGATGCCGCAAGGGAATGGAATTAGTTGGCTACGTCTGGCTTTCCTGATGTGTACTACAATTTGGGGTCTTCAATTCGCCATTGAATAGGTATCTTCTAGGAGACTACATCTTAGGCCATTTTGACACTTATCATCAAGCAGGTGTAATAGTGGTCAAACGTTGACCTATCATATGTAAAAACAAACGATGGCGCGATGATCTCAATGCATTTGAAAACTAAGGAATAGATAGCTTCAAATTCGCCAGTAAAGCTACTTGGCGCGTAGGTCAGTCGGCAAGCATGGTGAGCAGAAAGTCGCGAGGTAGATGTTAGTTGGAACTTTACTGTACCAAGTAAATAATGATACCGTGGGAATTTTCAAAAATACCTTTTCAGTGCACATTTACCACGACACATCCTTATGTGTCGTCGTAAGTGTGGGATTCTTTATTCCCTGTGATCGGAATTAAAATACGAGTAAAATCACGAGGCGCAGCTGCATATAGATAGAAATTAAACAATTGTTTACTTACTTTTCTAACTTTATGATTTGTCGTAGATCTATGTGTGTTGATTTTTTGAACTTTTTTCTTCGGACTTGGACTCCGATCGCTCATGAAATCGTCGTCGCTGCTATCAAATTGTATCCCATTTTTTAATAAAGGTTCTTCAAGACAGTTTTCCTTATTATTTTCTAAATTAGGAGTAAGTTTCTTTTTATTGTCGGTTTTATTTAGTTCATTGCTTGTCGGTTTTTGAGGTGATTTTTCCGGACTTTTCTTAAAAATGCTATTGAATTTGTTCCTAAGTGTTAACGCCATATTTTTCTTTCTAAATTGTTGTAACTTTTCTATTGGACTAGATTTAATATCTTCATCGCTTTTATTTAGTTTCTCTTGAATCTGTGGATTTTTATTCTCCTTCTGTGATAAGAATGGTGATACAGTACAGTGGTAATTTGTTTGATTATTTGTGAAATTTTTAGCTTTATTTTTATTAGAAGTTATAGCAGCTAGTACTTTTTGTTGTATCGTTAAAGGCTTTTCAGTATTCTGTTCTAGTTTTTGTTTTTTATTGAAATAAGGCGAAGCATTAATTGGTGGGTCAGTATCATCGAATTTTCTCTTGTTGTTAGTGACATTGAGGTCAAATTGATTAGTGTTTCTATTTGTTACATTTGAATCTATTTGACTGAATTCTAGATTCTTATCTAGTTCGTATATTTCAGTGTCTTCTGATTCGCTGTCACTGTCTAATATTATTAGACTTTCAGCTTTTTTAAGGCTATTATTCTTGGAAATATTTAGATTGGCAGTCTTTTTCCTATCAGTTTGTGACATAAGTATTGGAGATCCGCTTCTATCTTTACTTTTGTCAACACTTGAATCTTTAACAACGGACCTGTCATTTTTATTAATCATGTCAACTAATTGTGTTATCGTAAACATACTTTTATTTGTAGTGTCTGCGACACAATTTATTGTTTTATTTTCTTCATCATCTGCTATCAAAACCACATTATTATTCTCAGACTCCGTGAGTTTAAGTTTTTTTCTCGCATTAGAATTGGGCGTTGAACTAATTGGACTTGATTTCTTTACTTGTTGATCTAGTTTTCGAACTTGACTGTATAAAATCGGAGATTTAGGTATCTCTTTAGGTTTTAGTACGCCGGACAGAATAGAAGGACTTACTGGGTTTTCAATATATGGTTTGATATTAAGATCTTTTTTAAGATCTTCACTCTTTTTAGGTGTTTTTGGTTCAAATTCTACTGTATTTTTTAGAGGAGTTTCAATAACACTATCATCTGAATCAGCAAATATGTCTTCTATGCTATCAAGTCCGAAGAATTCTAGTGTTTCCTTAGGTTGTTCTGTATCTTTAACTATTCTTTCATCTTGTATTTCGTTTTCTATAACTTCCTCAGGGCTGCTACTAGCAAATATATCTTCAATATTACCTAAATCAAAGTTGTTTTCACTTGATTTTACTGTTTCTATTATTATATCATCTTTTGGAGAGTCAATGTCATCTAGAGCATCAAAATCAAATTCTAGATCAAAATTATTGGTGCAATTTACGTTTTCTATAGATTTATTGATTCTAACATCACAATCAGGGAAGCTTTGACTTTCAATTCCTTTCATACATTTATTAATTGCGTCAGAATTAATCTCATCAATCAAATCTAAATTTGGATATACTGGTTCCTTTAGATACTTCAATAATACAGCATTATTTGTTTCACTGGTCTTTCTAAATAGTTTACATTCACAAATATTTTCGCATATGTAACAAGATGTCTTTGTATTACTATTATCAACGTTTAAATCTACTAAGAGGTTGATAATTCTAGTAGGAACGCTGCCATCGGTAGGTATTCCAAGATCGTTTACTAATTTCGTATAATTTTTAGTGCTTGCCGTGCAAAATAGGGATCTGATATCGCCGTTATTTTTGGCAGGAGATTTTGCGGTAATTTTTTGTTTCTTTTTTGTTTGTTTAGCTTTTATAGGTGTAGTTTTTATTGGTGATGCCATGCTTTTTTGACTGGATAGGCTGAGTGGTGGGTTGAACACTGAAAGATAAATAAATACACATAATATTATGAACTTTTTATGTAAAATAGTAAAGGAACAAGCAGATGGTCTTAAAATACATATATTTTTTTGCTCAGTCACGCTACTACCGATTTCAATACTTGGCAATACTCTGTTAATCTAGATTTCAATGAAATTGATTTTTTTCTACTAGATGTGGAAAAAAGATATATATATTTAAAGTCACTTGTTTTTCATTTTCTTCATCAGCATCTGATGCCATGACACATTTAGGAACTTCAAGAACCTAAACTACTTGCAAACAGGTAATTTTTATTCAAAGTTTTGCCAAATATTCTTTAACAATGGTAAAATGCAATAGCCATACTTGCCTAAGAGGGCTAATGAGGGTATGTGAAGCTCCCTCCGGCCTGAGGATGGCAGGCACCCAAAGATTAATTCACTGAAACCCCATAAGTGTTCCTTTAAGAGGAAAGGGTACCGGGGGCTCTCGACATACAAACGTAGTCGACGGTTTCCTCCCTGGATAATGACACTAGCACAAATATTTTTGTTGCATAAAACCTATAACTGCCATGACTATGTCATTGTCTGCCCCTATGTCTTGGTTTTTTTTCATTTTCTAATTATCATAGAAATTAAGATTTAAAAACAAAAAAAAAAGATAAAAAAAACAAAGCATACAATATGCATACAGCATGGTCAATATGGTCATGGCAGTTATAAATTTTATGCAACAAAAATATTTCTCAAGTGTCATTTTCCAGAGAGGAAACAGTCGACTACGTTTGTATGGAGAGAGCGCCCGGTACCCTTTCCTCTTAACCGTCAAGATTCGACAACGGAGTACAGGTAACCTTCGTAACCTTTATGTTTCCATCGTCGACGACTTGAAGTCCTACTTAACTAGCTCTCCACTTCAGAAAAAAACCCACAAAGTGGGGAGTTCCTCAAGAGGCGACACGAGGCAAAAACCTAAGAAAATACTATGTTATCATAACACACCTGGACTGATCGCCCGCTGCGTAGATTCTAATCGTTTCTCATCACATTTCTGTAGTACATCAGTTAATATAACCGTGTCCCTTGAATGTCCCACGTTCACTGTGTTCTGTAATGTCCTCTGCCATTCTAGCCAAGTTGATAAGTCTAACTGTTCTTCATTCATTGGTTCTGTAACTTGGGCTTTGAATTTATCTGAAAACAAAACGAGTTGTATTTTGTAAAAACTAAGTTACTTACACTTTTTTATACGGGCTGTTTTCTGCAATTAGACTATTTTTAATTGGTCTTATGTGCGTGAGGATGGAGTAGGCTATCGTATCTTATCTTGTATATCGAGGGCTGACAAATAGCCAGCAACACTTCGACCCATTGGGATCTTTTATGTTTACCCCTACCTTAATGTTTCTTACTCTTTGAAGAAGTGGTCGATTAACGCGGTGATCCCACTCAGAGGAAGAAACCTATATTCCTCCGGTTTGGGATACGCATTCCCAAGGAGGCTCAAGCGCTTCGCTGCTAAGACATCGCATTCACACAGTACGTGCTCCCTGATATCACCGCAGGCTCTGCAGTCATTATTAGAAGTTACCTTCATTTTAAAAAGCATGTCATTGGTTCCGTAGTGTCCTGTCAAGGCACCAACCACAGCTCGTGCTTTGCTTCTACCGTTGTTCAATATAAATTTAGAAGCCCCTCTGGTGCTGCTGCCTATTAATTTCTTCGAATGTAGTAGCCCTTGACTGATTTCCCACTCTTGTGAGTGTTTCTTATCAGCGTTATGAGTGCTGCATGTTTGTAAGCACTTGACGCAAATACTTTACATTATTCTTTGGCATGTTTTCAGACAGCGCAGTTTGTTTTAATAAATTTGTTTAATGCTGCAAAGTATTGACACTGGCTAATGGCAAGCAGCCCGAAGTCATTATAGAAAGAAAAAACCATACCTTTACTCATAGTCCAATACTGCATACAACTCCTAAACAAATTCCTCTCTCTATACCCATCTGGATAGATCGCTCTGAACTCAGCTTCAGTTATCAGTACATTACTGTCCAACTCGGTGGATTGACGGTTAGACTTGTTGGATGGACTTGAACTTGATGACGTTTTACTTAGTAACATTGTACGTAGGTCTTTTTGGCCCTGTTATCGACAAATATAAATAAATTTTAATATTTTTTCTTTGTTTGTGATCTGAAACTACTGGATTTTGTTAAAACTTGATATGCATTAAATGCTTAAAAGTAATGTAAGCTACTTTTTATCCTGATATTCCCACTGGATCGGGACTTACGCGACACATGCGCGTTTGACGACCCAGTTGGCACGATGGTCTCCATGCCGGACTGCCAAACACAGGGTTGCGGGTTCGATTCCCGCCTTAGACAAGCATTTATGCTTAGATATTTGTCTGTGGTCTGGTTGTTTCTATGTATTATAAGTATATATTTACAAAAGAAAAAGTATATAAGTGGTATATCCGTTGTCTAGCACCCATAACACAAGTCTAGTTACTTAGCTTGGGGCTAGATGGCGATGTGTGAAATGACCTGCAATATTTATTATCATCACTACATAGTATAAAATAAAGTCACTTTTCGCCGTCCCTATATCCCTATGTCTCTTTGTATGCTTAGATCTTTAAAACTACGCAACGGATTTTGATGCGGTTTTTTTTAATAGATTAATAGATTCAAGAGGAAGGTTTTTATGTATATAATATAGCCGTGCGAAGCCGGAGCGGGTCACTAGTTATTTATATTTACATTTTATTTCCTTTAAGCTGATTTTATATGAGTTAGGATGTCGTTTATCTAGGGGCCTATATCATAACTCTCCTGATACTTGTGTCTGTAAATAGGTACCTAACCTCTAGAAACAGCCGAATATTATAAAGATTTTTTTGTTTGTTTGTAATTAATAGGCTCCGAAACTACTGGACTGATTTTGTTGAAACTTGGTATACAAGACTACATTGAATCCTAGGGAGTAACATATTATACTATTTTATACATAACTAGCGACCCGTTCCGGCTTCGCACGGCTATCTTATGCATGTATTATACATATAAACCTTCCTCTTGAATCACTCTATCTATTAAAAAAAACCGCATCAAAATCCGTTGCGTAGTTTTAAAGATTTAAGCATACAAAGGGAAATAGGGACATAGAGACGGCGAAAAGTACTATGTATTGATATAATATTTACATAGTAACTATTTTATACATAGTATAATATTTAGAAAAAAATTATTATTCAATAAATTATTCTTATGCTATATTTTTTAAATTACGTGCGTGAAACCACGGACCGCTGCTGGTAAGAAAGAAAGAAATTACCTTTTTATTACTAGTTTTATTAGTAGATTCCTTTTCATCTTTCTTAGCGACAGTGATATACATCTTGCGGCACTCTGGCGTGTGTCCGTGCGGCATCATGCGTGGGTTTAGTTTATACAAGTTGTTGTCCACCTCTCTCGATTGTAGCACGCGTTTGTTTAGGCCGTCACGTTGTCTCATACATTCTACTAAAGTCTGGAATAAATGTTTATTAAAATAACAAGCTGGATAAGCTCCAGGTGCTATGCGATGTCGCGTCGTGCGTTGGCGAGACGACCTCGACCTCCTTGAGCCAGCTTGGCCGGAGGTGACCGATGGAGAGAGATGGGGGAGACCTTTGTCCAGCAGTGAGATAGATAGATAACTTTATTTGTACAACACAGAAAGAAGCAGATCACGATAAACACAAAGTAAAGTAATAGCTAGAAAGTATAAGTTGTACAAATGGGCGGCCTTATCGCTGAAAGCGATTTCTTCCAGGCAACCTTTGGATGGAAAAGAACTTTCATGGTAGGTATGGTAGGTTGTGAATAACTTAACTTATAATAGGTGATGATATAAAATATTTACATAATTATGGTTTTTAAATATTAAATTACATACAAATAAGTACATAGATACATGAACAGTGAGATATTAGAGGTTAGATAAAAAATGTTTATTGCCATGTTCACATAATAATAAAATTACAATTTCAATAGAGGTAAGTACTGAAATTTATAATTTTATTAACTTTTAAGAATACAAATACCTATCTAAAAAATCAAGATTAGTTTTTTGAAATATTTGAAAAAAGACACAAACTTATTACATAAAAATAATAAACAGAAATTAAAAACAAATTCATTAAATAAACCTCTGTTATAAAATTACTTGAGTTCTTAATAAACATAGTCGATATAAATTGTAACTCTCTATCTTTACAAAAAGGGTCGTAAGAGACAGACGGGTGATCCCATAAGGGTTCCGTTTTTTTTCTTAAAGTACGCAACCGTAATAGTTAAAAAAATACCTGATGTTCCTTTCCCTCTGTAACCAAGATAAACACTTGACCGCCGCGTTCTCGTCCTGTACGACCACATCTAAAAAAAAAACAAATAAAAATCAATAAAAAAAAGAAATAAAAAAATATTACTGTTACAAAAACACAATAACAATTTTATTTTACTTTATAGACCAAGATCCCTCCCTAACACCGAACTTTCGTGGTTTTATAAAAGTTGAGAATTACTCAGCACATGCCAACACAATTATGAGCGATGTGCAATTATGAAGTTCAGACCATAGTGGCTTGGAGAGTTATCAGGTAGCAAAACCAAGAATCGAACTTGTTGATTTTGCAAAAAAAGAAATCGCCTATAGTTTTGTAGCGATCGATAATGTTGCTAATAATATTAGCAATTATAATTTAATCAATTTATTAAAATGTTATCTTAAAATTATACAGGGCGTTTGGTAACTATACTAGGAAGCCGTTGAGGGCTACTTCTGTGTACCTTAACGATCAACTTTTGCTCTACGACTTTTGTCAGAA
This sequence comes from Idaea aversata, assembly GCA_907269075.1. Classification (NCBI taxonomy): domain Eukaryota; kingdom Metazoa; phylum Arthropoda; class Insecta; order Lepidoptera; family Geometridae; genus Idaea; species Idaea aversata. The sequence goes on from OU026091.1 coordinate 11,201,435, forward strand.
TTAGGTTCTGACAAAAGTCCAGATCCCAAAAAAAATGTATTAGGTTTTGCGATATCCCGCCCGCGCTTTACCATACGTACTATGATTGATTCTGCGACCTATGTCGAGTTGAGTATTGTTTGATCTGATAGATTTAATTTATTATTTTTGTATGGATTTTTTTGTATTTCCAAAAGACGTAGAACAAAAGTTAAGGTCGTTATGGTGCACAGAAGTAGCCCTCAACGGCTTGCTAGTATAGTTACCAATAACCCTGTATGCCTAGCATGAAGACATCAACTCTCAAAATATGATAGATAAAGTCGCCATGTTGAATTTTTGTTATAAATTGCGATAAAAATTATGATAAAAATTCAACATGGCTTTATCTATCATATTTTGAGAGTTGATGTAGTTATATCGCTTTATCGTATCGTGTTTTGGTCTTCATGCTAGGCAGGCAGTATAAGCAAAATTATTAAAATAAAGTACCTTTGAACCAATCTAACGGGTGATCTAGTTGAGATATCGAAGCAGAGTATGAGGTCGACGGAGCCAACATCCAAGCCCTCTTCAGCGACGCAGGTTGCCACCAGCGTGTTGCATGCACCCTCGCGGAAACTACGCATCACGCGGAGCTGCTGTTTCTGTGATACTACTGTTTTACCGTCTTTGCCTGGAAAACGACATTATGTTTAACGAGTACATATTTAACTCATTGGCATGATTTGAACCCACAATCGTTGGTTTGAAGTCAACGTACAGCTTCATCTATTTTGTCAAATAAGTACTAAGATATAATAGGTAAAAGGGGATTTCATTTTTTTTGTAAGAATACTGTGCTACCATTCCTTATTACAGTTCTTGCAATTGACGAGTGCGCTCGGCCTTTGTTAGTGTGAGCGACCAATCTGTATATGTGTCGCTCGCTAGTCTCGCTACTGACCGCTCTCCGTCGTGTCGGGTACACACACTAACAGACATGTTTGTGTATTTACGATTACAACTACAAACAAAGGCCGAGCGCACTCGTGAATTGCAAGAACTGTACCTATTTTTTAATACAATTTATATAAAAACACAGTCATATTAGTAACAGCATTTATAACTCGAGAACGGCAGGACCAATTGCGATGAAACTTAGTAAGTTTTCTAAAATCCTAAAATACGGCTTTATGATACTCTCGCGAGTGAAACCGCAGTTAAATATAAGTTGAATCAACCTACCAGAAGCTCCTTGACCGACGAACATTTGCGGCACAATGAGCGGTCGACACTGCAGCAGCAAACAATGAACCAAATTCACACTTTCGCGGTATTCACAAAACACTACAAAAAAAAAACAAAAAACAGTAAAATAAAATGTGGTAAAAAAATAAAAGTAAAAGTGGAAAAATTCAGTAATATATATTGTCCTGCACGGCTTGACACATGTGCCTACTCCGTGTTGGTGAATGTCCCATGTCTTTTTAAAACCGTAGCGAGTTCTAGGAACTATTGGTTTCCTGACGATGTTTTTCACAGCAAGTATTTAAAGTACTAAATATAATTGTTACCTATAGCTCTTGTATCTTGATTATTCCGCTTTGCTGTGCGAAAATGGTCCAACATAATGCTTTTTAGTTTATCAAACTTGGGGTGTCCAAAACATAAATTATCTGGAATCTAAAAAAAAAACAATGGTTTTCAGTAAAGTCGTTTTACAGAACTCTTTTGTATCGTTGACATTACCGTTTTGCATAAGTTCTTCAATACGTTGCTATGGTTACTTGTCAATAACGTTTCTATGATCAAAATTATCCTGCACAAGGAACCTCAAGAACCGGCCAATACAACGTACTGTCCACTCTCATGTCTTCATTTTTTTGCAGAATTGCGTCCTAATGTCAGCAGTCAGCCATACAAAAGAAGTTGAACGTTTCTATGGTTACTTGTCAATCACGTTTCTATGGTTACTTGTCAATAACGCATGACGTCACACATTTTTGAGAGTGCAGGTGTTCAACAATTTATAAGACGTTATCGCGTCAAAAAAATTAATACCTTAGTTTAAAATTATTGCTGTTTATTAAATAATGGCGGAGCAGCAAGTCAGGTTATAAAAATGTTAAGCCCTTTTAACTAATACCGTAGTTTATTAATCCTTATTTATTATTTAAAAGGCAATAATACGTTTTGATTCCATCTGCCATTCGTAAAACAATGAATCCATCTAAATTTTACCTCTTTTAATTTTATATGGACTGTGCTTTCTGTTCCGGTAAATTAAGTGAATGGGTGCTGGACAAGCATACTTCATCTAATACATATCTCAGTGTCTACAGCGCAGCGCCCCATGGATACCATGGAAATCATCTAGATATAGGCCAATATTTTTAACACCCCCTATCTATTATTTTATATACGCTGTCTATTATATATATTCTTACTATGTTTCTTTCTATTTGTGATTGTCTGTAATTGTCTTTCTGTTTTTTATTTCATCTGTCTATTTTATGAAACTAAGCTGTAGACTTTCCTAACAAATAAAATAAAAATCACTACATAGTATAAAATAAAGTCACTTTTCGCCGTCCCTATGTCCCTTTGTATGCTTAGATCTTTAAAACTACGCAACGGATTTTGATGCGGTTTTTTTTAATAGATAGAGTGATTCAAGAGGAAGGTTTATATGTATAATACATGCATAATATATCCGTGCGAAGACGGAGCTGGTCGCTAGTAAATAAATAAAATAATGATCTTGGATTACTCACTTCTGGTACAGTTCCATCAGGTAAAATACTCCTGTCAAGTGACAAAGGATTGACGCCGAGATCGTCTCTCAATCTTTCAAGCAACGCCGTCAATCTATCATCGGACTGTATCCAAGATTTCTCCGGGTGTTCATCGAAGAAGTTAAGGAATACTCGAGAACCGTGCCTTATTAACAGCTCTAAGCCGTGGTACAGTGCGATTAGTAGTGTGAAGTCTTTCATTATGTAATTGTGTTGGGGATGTCTGTTTACAAAAATTGTAGGTAAATCTATACATATAAAAAAGTTGTGTTAGTTACACCATTTATAACTCGAGAACGGCTGAACCGATTTGGCTAAAAATTGGTGGGGAGGTAGATTCGAACCAGGAGACGGACATAGGATTTTTTGATATTCCCACGAGATCGGGGCTTACGCTGGGCAGTTAGTTTTAAAAAAAATAGATGTGCAAACAGAAAGTAGCGCGGCGAGTTTCTACCCAAACAATTAAGACTTCAGTGTAAAAATTAAACCAGTACATACATAGGCAGTTGAGTTTGGAAGTACAACACGATAAATCAATGACTCTTTACTAACTTCTGTATACCTACTAAGCAACATGCGAAGATGTCGCTAAGCCCGACCCAACGCAGCACCAGGCCTAAGGCTAAGGCGTAAAGAAGAATATTGCAAATTGGTGCAGGAGTAAGGAAGTAGTAAAATTTCGTCACAGCTTAGCCCACATACAAAAGTAGGCAAGCGTAACACTTATAATTAAAAAAATGCTACTTTACCTTGATCCCCTATCTTTGGCTTGATATTCCTTATACAACATTACGATTCTACCTTTGGATAGATTGCCTAGATTATGTGGCAGTATGTTAAATTGCTTTAATCCTCTTGCGTAGAAATCTAAAATCTGTGAAAAAAAACACAATTTGTTTAAGAACATACCTACCTATATAGTTTACAGGATGGTGGCTTCCCATACCGAAGAATAAAATGGTAAAAACGAAGAATATTTTTCAACTTATACTTATCTAATAAGTTTTCTGAGCAATTCTGCGCCCTGAATAGAATTAATTTAAAGTTGCCAGCGCTCTGTATAAATCATATAAGTGAGATTTAAACTTATAATTACAGATTGCGAAAACGTTAACAAGCGACAAACTTAACTAAGAACTAACACTATCATCACTCTTTACCTAATTGAGCATATAACAAGTAACTAACCAGACAAGTTTATTTGTTTATGTAGTACGAAAGAAAAGTAAGAAAAGCCTCGGTCTGTCACCGCACGCAATTGCAATGCCCGGCAGGGTTCATTTGTGAACTTATTGCAACATTTATTGTACCTACCATATGAATGCAAATAAATGAACAGATTGTTTATAACTTTACCTCAATATAATGCTGCCTCAACTGTGTCAATTCAGGTCCAAGTTGCACAAGAACTGTGTTAATACTACGAGAATGACTGTAAGGTGCTACGTCTATGCAATTCTCTGTTCGCAGTTCTAGGTGAGCTATGTGAAGACTTTTAACTACCTATAAATAAAAAAGATCATTAATTAAAAACTTAAATAATGTATTTTTCTCTGTGCATATAATCCCAATCCAACTTCCTTCCTTCTTTAATACTTATCCTTTTTTACTAATATTATAAATGTAAAAGTTTGTATGTATATTTGTTGGATCAAGTACAAAAGCTATGTCTAACAAAAATTTCTTGTAGAGTTCACAACAACAATAAGCGCAGATTCATCCTAGGTTGCATTAAAAATGAATAGCTGAAATAACAAGTATTAAGTAGACGGTGGATCGATGACATTAAAGCCATAGCAGATGCCACATGGACAAGACTAGCCTCTGATAGAGAGAAATGGCGTCCATTGAAGGAGACCTTTACCAATTAATGGCATACAGACAGGGAGTCTGAAAATAATGAAGTCAAAATGAAAGTATCGAAATTAGATAAAGTGTACCCTAAACTTAGAATAAATTAATATAATCATAGCTTATTTTAATTAAAAATATCTGTCTGAATAAAGGCTATTATTATTATCATAAGTAGATACTTACACTAACAACATCATCAACTTTACTCCCCGGAGTAGCAGACAACGCCAGCATCCTGTACGTTCTACAACCCATCTCATCCAATGTACCCACAATCTGACAATAAGCATAGTTCCCTCGAGCTCGATGAGCCTCGTCCATAACCAAACATCTGATCTTATTGGCTGGACAAATACCAGATTTGATGTCATTGTAGATTACTTGGGGGGTTGCAAAGAATACTCGTTTGGTTTGCCAATGGCTCTTACGTGTGTTGACTTGCATGTGCCCTGTAATGTTTTATAAATCATGTAGTCTTTGTCCGTTGGTTAATAGATAAATCATTTTTTGAAATCTAGAAACATGACATTTATGTGCGGTAATTGACATATTGCTCTTACAGTGAAGAAAAACATCATGATGAACCTGCGACATATTGACAAGTTCTTTCCTCTGAATACGGACGGCTATGCTGAGAGGAGAGTAGCTGCTGGGCAAGACTACCCCATCTAGGACCCACCTAAAGAGGTCAAATCAAGCGCATCACTGCTTGATTTGACAACTTTATGTGGATCCTTATTTTAGTTTTATACATTACACCTCATCTTTACAATGCTAGTTTGGTTTGTCTGTTTTGTTTCCTGAATTTCGCCTGTGTCTTGTCTATCTATGGTTTGATTTGATTAATAGGCTAGATCTGGTTCTATAGAAATTTAATTTTAGTTTTACTTAATGTTACCTGTCATCTCGATAGTATCATCCGGTGGTATAGCGACAATGTTGTAACAAGCATCGATTTGTTGTGCAACTAGGGGTCGAGTTGGGGCCGTGAACACTATCTTACCGAGAGGGTACCATCGGTAGAAATTATACATTATGACTGCAGCTATGAAAGTTTTACCAAGCCCTGTGGGTAGGCTTACCTGAAATAATTCGAAAGTACGTACATTAGTTACCCATTCAGGATTTTATCTATACTAAAATATATTAAAACTGAAGAGTTTATTTCTTTGAACTTGGTAATCTCAGGAACTACTGGTTGAAATAAATAAATGTGTTGAATAGTCTATTTATTTAAGATCACTAACATTGGAAATTATTGTGTTTGCATGATAATTTTCCTATGAAGTTAGGTACTTTTAACTTACCAAAGTGTTTTTTAAAATAGCTGCTCTTATAATGTTGAATTGGTAATCTCTGACTGAGTAGTTTGTGGGGTATATCCATGTCTCTCCTGATAGTTTGTCATAGCCACTGATTTCTTCATCACAGCATAGAGCACTGAAAAACAAAACAATATAAACAGAAACGAATATGTACAGTAGCTGAGTAACACTTTCTCAGTGTAATTTTATTACAATATGGAATGTAGAAGCAGATGGGTAGGAGCTTTGGGTGGTTTTATAGATTGAATAACCCAAACTTTTCACCATGATTTTCTTGCGGGAAAATTAAACCGATTTTCGTGATCTTACCTGACATTTAGGGCACTGTTGTTTGCAGAGTCATTCACGTTATTCTCAACATTCTTCTGTTTAAAGGATGTGTTGTCGAAGTTAGCCAAGAACGTAGAATCATCAAATATCTCGTCATCTTCAAAGAAACTTTGTTTCGCGTTCGATGTAGAAGCAGTGTTCATCTCCAAAGCATGATATTGTTAAATGGACATTCGTGTATATTGTTGATAGTTTATTTGTGTGTTATTATCTAAGGCTTTTCATAACTATTCAGATTGCAATCAACCTTTGTATAAACTTAAACACCAAGACCAAACCAAGACAAGAAAATATTACAAACAATTCAACGCAACAATGGAGGCGAGGTGGCGAGGTAAACTTTGACTTTGTCAGTTTTCCAAGATATGACGTACCTGTTTAGTAATTTATCTACCAAAAAAACCGTCATTTTATCTTTGCACCACGAAATAATTCCCCTCTTTTGGAACAAAGTTCTAACAAATTAGAGGACCACATTCATGGTGCAGATTAAAGTTCCGTTCAGAAATAACGATAAAATCCTTCTTAAAATCTGATAAAATCAGCTGATGTTTATTGTTTTCGAACGAAATTTTTAATGTCATTCGGTTTCGATTGAATGTTTTTGTTTTGATTTTTGAAAGTCTTCTTGTGATTCACTTCACCGGCTTTCAGAAATTATTCCCGTATTTATTATTGTGTTATTCAAATTTAATTATTACACAATGGAACTAGAAGATGGATTAGATGATTTACTAGCAGAAATAAGTGAACCAACGTCGCCTAAGGTGCCGAAACACGACGATGAAGTTAAAGCAAGTAAGTTTTCTTTACAATTATGCGCCCCGCGGTTTCACCCGCATAAATCCTGATCCTGTGGGAATATCAAAATAAAAAGTAGCCTATAGCCTTCCTCGATAAATGGACTTTCCAACACAAAAAGAATTTTTCAATTCGAACCAGTAGTTCCTGAGATTACCGTTCAAACAAACTCTTCAGCTTTAAAATATTATTATAGCTATGCAATACATGGCGTTTAGTACCTTCTTAGAGAGAGGCACAGCATAATAAATTATGTTGTAAGTAGGTAGGTACGTCGTTAGTACCAAAATCTTTCAAGATACCGATTCCATCTCAAAAGTTGAAATTTTTTATTCTAACCTACTTATTCACTAAACTGACTTAAAAAATCCTTATTTTTATTTAAATCAGGTACTTCAAAAGATGCTGTTACAAAACCTGCATCATCAAAGACACATTGTGTTTTAGTCAATCAGAAACAGGTAAGTAATAAATCTGTCTGCATAACTGCTTATTTGTAATTATATAATATGTAAATTATATACTTACCTACCTTAAACTTTTTATTTTTTAAGTGAAGTAGCCTGCACTTGGCATACTAATTATAATATTTTTTCTTCACTACATAGTATAAAACAAAGTCGCTTTCTCTGTCCCTATATCCCTTTGTATGCTTAAATCTTTAAAACTACGCAACGGATTTTGATGCGGTTTTTTTTAATAGATAGAGTGATTCAAGAGGAAGGTTTATATGTATAATATTAATACATGCATAATATAGCCGTGCAAAACCGGGGCGGGTCGCTAGTAATAAATAAATCAAGAAATAAAATGTTAATATATCGCCCAAATACTTATCTTAAATGGCGATTAAATTGACATTTAAGTGTATGCTTCAATAGGATACGAGTATCTTAAATATTTGAGAGTCATTTGAGTAGTAAAAATTATCTTCCAGAAAGGGAATCCTGTTTTAAAATACATCAAAAGCGTTCCCTGGGAGTATGATGACATAATTCCCGATTATGAAGTCGGTAAGACTATTTGCCTGCTGTTCCTGTCATTGCGGTATCACAATATGAATCCGGATTACATACACAACAGGTTGAAGGAGCTGGGAAAGAAGTATGAGCTGCGAGTGCTGCTGGTACAGGTTAGTTGTTGACACATTGGAAAGCGACTTTGTTTTATACTATGTTTAGTATAAAACAAAGTCGCTTTCCGCTGTCTTTCTGTCCTTAAGTAGATATGCTTAGATCTTTTAAACTACGCAACGGATTTTTTTTAATTAGATAGATGCTCAAATACTGAGAGGCTACTTATCCTAAGTGGCGAATTAATTGACATTTAAGTGTCATTATTTCAATAGGATAGGAGCGTCTTATATATTAAGGGGACTCCTAAACATTTTGAGTATTCGGCGGAGAGTGATTTAAGAAGAAGGTTTTAGTACCTATATAAAACAAAACTACCACGCTTCGCAAGTCGCGGGTAACAGCTAGTAGAGTAATAAATAAGTAAATATTGCACACAGCGCCATCTGGCCCTAAGCTAAGCAACTAGTCCAGTGTAATGGTGACCAAACAGATATAATACTTGTAATATATTTTTGTATATGCATACATAATATACATACAGAAACACTTATCTGTACCTACATAAATATTTGTTTGTGGTGAGAATCAAATCTGCGACTTTTGCGAGCAGGACGGTGTTCGTCCGCCGCGCCACAGGTCATAATGTCTTGTTTTTATTTTATTATAACTAGTTGCGCCCCGCGGTTTTAAACGCCTAAATTTCGATCCCGTAAATCTGTTACTTTTCACGCCTAAACCGCTAAAGTAATTTTGATAAAATTTAGTGTAGATATAGGTGGGATCTTGGAAAAGGACATAGGGTAGGTACTTTTTATCTCGGACTTACGCGGGTGAAACCGGTCAAAAGATGTCAGGTGAAAAGGGATTCAAATTGGGCCAGTCTTTTAACCATGAAGAACATAACAAACTAATAAATAAACAAACTTTTCAATTTATAATATTTGTTAGGATTAGAAACCTACGCTTACGCGACGCATACATCTGTACTTTTTAATAAAAACAATAATTGTTTTAGGTAGACTTAAAAGATCCTCACATACCATTGAAGAATCTAACGCGGATATGTCTCTTGACAGATCTAACTCTAATGCTCGCTTGGAACCCTGAAGAGGCGGCTAAAGTTATAGAAAACTATAAAATATACGAAAACAAACCACCTGATAGGATCATGGAGAAAATTGAAAATGATCCTCATCAAAAGGTAGGTGATCAAATTTAATTAGGGCTTTTTTTAAAGATCTCGAAAAAAAATCGAAAGTTTCTTCAATATTGGTTCAACAATAGTTTAAAAGAAGTTGACTATGAAGAATGTACTAGACGTAACTCGAAAAGCTTCTATTTAAGCTGTAATTTTTAGAATAGATACAATTTTATTTTAATTTTGCTTTTATTTTGGTGTCATTAATACCTTCTATTATTAAGAAAATCAAGTGTAGTTGCTTTAGTAACATTAGAAACCCTCCCCTTATTCCAAAACGAGGTTTAAGGATAGTCCGAGATGTGGATTTAAACCTTAGATTTAGACACAGATTTACTCGTGAACTATAGTCTAAACACTATCCCTATTGATTATATAAGGATAATCTCGGACTATCCGTTTTGGAATAAGGCCCTAAGTTATCAAGGTAGATACTTGAGTAGTTAAGTTTAATTTCATTTTAGATTGTAAACGCACTAACATCAATCAAACCAGTAAACAAAACGGACGCACTAACGCTAATCACCACTTTCGGAACACTAGAGAACATAATCAAAGCAACAGAAACCAGACTGGCTGAATGTCCAGGATTTGGCGCTACCAAAGCGAGAAAACTCTACAAAGCTCTACACGAACCTTTCTTGAAAGGAAGACAAAAAGTTCAAAAGAAAAACGAAGAATTTGAAGGTGATATCAGTTTAGAAGACGTTGAGAATATTGAAAAAGAAATCGAAACAAAAGTTTGATTTTTTGTGGTACCTAAAGAATGTACTAACGCGTTGATTTCAAGCTCATTCCGTCTAACAACATACTAGAAATAGGATTAAGGTTCTACAGTTTCCAGTCTTAAAGCATGTATTAAAAAGTTAGCAAACCTACCTACCTCCTTAATCATCTTTACTATAGTAACAAACTCCATTATTTTTATTAAATATTGTTATCTAAAACGAGTTACAATTTTTGTTTTATTTTACCAGCCACAATATCCCATTACGAAATACAAGGACTTCGGGTTTAGAAGTCTATGTATTTTTTGTGGCCGCGTCCTGGCTAGCGTCTTGAGTGCGTAGAACCAAGTTCAAAATAAAACGAACAAGGCGCAGCGTTAAACCGGCTTCGAGCGTGGTTGGACGCGCGTCTATTCTACCGGCGAAAATAAACACATAGAAAAGTGTTGGCGGGAATTTAAACTAAAATTATTCGGATATTTTTTTTAAAGAAATATTGAACTGTAATTCAGATTTTTGTAAACTTTGCCTTCTTTTTGAAGTGACTTAGCTACGTGTTTGGATGTTTATTGGAAGGATTAAATTGTATTGAAAAATACAAAAGTGTGAATCAAAAGGTGTGAACAGTTTGTTTTTGTTGAAGTCCTGCTGGTTTATGGATTTGGATTGCCTTTTTTGGGGTAAGTGTGAAACTTTTTGTTTAGAATTTTTTTAAATAGATAGGTAAGTTAGTAACTGAATATTCTTATTCTTGCGCAAAGTAACTTTGATATTTAGTCTTCCCGTTTTAAAAAGTACTTACTACCTATGTTATTTAAAATTGATGTTCTGAGGTGAGTATTACTAATATTTCTTACAAAAATATCCTTATAAAAAATAGACTAAGTCGGTAAGTGCATAAAAAAATTCTGAAGTGAGTACCTATTACTAATATTCCTTACAAAAAATATTGTATTAAAAATAGAATAAGTAGGTAAAGTAGGTACATTTTTTTATTGTAATAAGAATTAGCGCTCTACGCTTTACCCACGTAAGTACCGATCCCGTGTGAGTACCAGGATAAAAAGAGGCTTTGTTACTTCTAAGGATTCAATGTATCCTCATACCAATTTTTATCAAAATCGGTACAGTAGTTTTAAAGCCCAGTATAAAAAAAAAAACAAATATTCTCTCTGTAGCATATTGTGTACCTACGTACTTTAACTTTATCCCGTTAAACTTCAAGTTTTCTAATAACCAGTATTCATATCATCTTCTTCATGTTGTCATAACATATTATAACGTTTTATTTCAACACTTAATTTTTATATCCCTATATTTTCACAACTAAACCTGCCGTAATTACTATTTGCGTCAACGCGTGTACGGCAATTGCGTACCATAGACAAAAAATAATGATATGTTTCTATTTAAAAAGTAGCTGTGTTGTTTCATTTAAAAGTACCAATTTATGCTGCGACTAAGAACAGGTGAACTGCGGCACGTGCCTAACAGGTGGGTTTGGTACCTTTTTTATTATATTCGTCTTTATTTATTACGAGTATTTTGATAAATGGTAATAAGTGTTGTCTTTGGGCCGTAGTTTGCTGACCACTGACCACTTATTAAATTGTTCAAATGTTTTTCGAATTTGAAGCTCAAATTGTATGTTTGTTATTACTGGCAGCATCTCGCATTTCATTTGTTCTTTAATTCTGTATAAATATTCGTCTTTTACTTCTAGTTATCCATTAAAATTGGCTCAGCCGTATATATCCATCTAGAAAACTTCGCTGAATGATTTTTGTATCTCGTCTTTCAAGATTTCTTTCTTAGTTTGATATCAGTTGAATGTTTTGCTCCTAATGCTTCAAAACGGTGATTAACCATCATTGAACAGATGTTATGCGTACCTACCTATTTTCTGCACGCAAATCTCCGTTCTTCACTGAAAGGACCCGACAATGTTTGCCCACAGAAGCATTACAAATCCAATTGCGGACGAGCGACCGTTATCTAAATATCCATGTATCCATAATTCAGTCCATCGTGTCCAATCCTACAATTTATCGAACAGTTATTTATGTACACTGCATTTATTTCATGCCACACTCTGTCGCATTTACATGCCCAATTTAACTTGTAAGTTCGTTGTATCAACTTTTTAATTTCTTGTTAATATCAATTACAAGTTTTGATTATAAACTGTTTTCCCCGCTGTTTTATCTGCGTTGATCTCGACCTCGTGAGAGTTTTCCTAAAAGCTTCCTTAGTCACATATACCTACTCAGCGATATTGGTTGTAAATGAAATTGTCAATTTTTGAAACTAGAGCTAGGTATTGCTCTTAGTTATTTTGCTAATTCTTTAGCCAATATGTTACTCAATATCTATTTCCCTTTTTGCATATCTATTTTCTGTATTAGGTTATCTCTAAAAGCGGTGCCTTTCATGTTTCCGGTTCAAACGTTTAACGTTGCTGCTAAATTCAGGCCTCGCTCTAAAGATAGGTACCGCAAGTCTTCACAAATTCTTGAATTTTACACCTAATAGCAAGTTTATGCTTTACGATGTTGTTGTGGATGTCGTATATTTACTAAGATACTTGTTTTTGGTTTCTAATTTTACGTAATTAATTCTTTTTACACGTATAACTGTATTTTTACTAGACACCTATGTACTTTCTTCATACTAAACAAGTTTAGAAAACTGATTTGTTGCGTATGTAAATCGTGAGATAATTGTATTAGTCGCTGTGATATCTCGGATATCCAGAAGAATCGTGTGACGAGACAACTCTGTCTGTCGTTGATCGTGATTGCTTTCATCGCGATATGGTCCACATCACGACCGACTAATCTCAACTCAACAAATCTACTATTGAATGTCTGAGACCATACAATAGACCGCGGGAACACTCGGCAAAACTATCATAAACATGCGAATTAGAACCATTTCGATTGCTTCTTGTTCTACGTGTTTTCTGATCTCTTTTACACCTATTGTAATGTTTTCTTCACTTGTATTCAATTAGTTGATTGTTAATTTAATTCACGCGTTACATTTGTAGGTACGCACTACGCAGGTGCGTTACATACATTTTTGCCTGATAACATCTTTCTTCTGATGTGTTAATTATTTGCTGTTAGCTTAAAAATCAAGTTACTGACTTTTGCCTGGTAAATTAAGTTCCCTCAAGGTACAGCCACTCTGTTTATGTTTTTGCCTTTCAAAATAATTCTTCGACTGGACAATCGCTGGACAGCTTTTGTTGTTAGACATTGATGGATTATGGTTATTTAAAGCCAGTGTTGTCGCCATACGTTACGATAAGCTTAATGTGGTTGGTTTTGATAGATTTACTTGCACGTACATAACCAATTTCCATGCTATTTATTCATGCTACTTAGTCGTGGTTTATATTTTAATTCAATTGCCTCTCGACTAATCTCTGAGTTCTATGTTACATTATGGTTCGTTGGTGGTCCGGTCGATAGATTTATGGCATATTGTGTATTGGAAAACCGATTGCTTTGCCTATTAATTGCCTTCCTGAGATTGATTTCAGGTCATTGACGAATGTTGGTAGTTTGATTGTTACGAAATATCAACAGATACTTCCTTGCAAATCTTGCAATGCTTAATATTTGATATATGCCAGTCTATAATTTGATAAAACGGATTAATTATAGCATGCATGTTATATTTGAGGTAACCTCTAAACCTTGAATGAAACTCTAGTCATGCCTTATCTGTCAGCAATTTGATTATGTTGTTTTCTGCCTCGGTAATTCCAAAATAGGGCAAAGCTTGTTGTGAATTAATGATAGTGATAATAATGCGAGACACGACTGTTTGACTCGTGCCGTTGCGCGGTCGGCGACTCTACCCGTCGCACGCGCAGCCTCCGCTTTTGCTCCTTTTGTGTTACGTGTAATCAACTTGAATGTTTCGATGTGTGTGTGGCTTTCAACACTGAGCACACGTGTGCTGGAAGAAATCTCAGCATTACTGGTCATACACTATATGCACCTACATATAGCTTAGCTGCGTCCACTAATATGTATATAGTTAAACAGATTTCGATTTAATTTAGACGGGAATACTTACTGCCTTTATGATTATTGAATTGGGTTCAATAAAATCAAGATCACGATTCAATTCATTTTTTGTTGACTATTTAAATTGCCTATCTAAAAGGTAGGCAATATTACTGTTTATTGGTATAATATTGTAAGTAGGTATCTATTATGATTATGAAATTGGTCCTTACTTCAATACAGAATGCTAATTCTATTTTTATAGGTATATCAAGGTACAAATATACATCTGTCGTATACATGTGTTTATAAAAACTAGATCTGTATCAATTTGTCCCGTTCCTGAGCAACGCTTCTGTGTGGAAATAGTTTTGGCTTCTCTCTTTTCGCTTGAGGCTTGATCACGTCCGCAATCTAAAAGATAATAATCCTAAAGAATGTTCATACATTTTGGTACTTACCTTTATATGACATACATTCTTGATTCACTGTCTCTGACAAACAAACATTCTAAATATATTAGGATAGAACCCGCGATTCCGCCCGCGTAATTATACCTGACTAATATTCCGGGAACCACACTAGATCACTGATCCACATTGTTGGGGAAAAAGACACCGACCTGACACCAACAAACTAGACGTTCGCAATTATTATTAAATTAAACTGCGTCCCGCGGTTTCACCCGAGTTACCCCTTTCTACCCTATAGGGGCCGAATATCCAAATAATAGCGGGCGCCTTCGTCCAAAAACAAACCCAAGCGAAGTTTCAGACAATGTGCACTCTTAAATTTAACTGTTACAACCTTTACATACTTAAAGAACTTACTGTAGCTCTGTTTTCTCTCTGATATGAAACTTACATCTCTAAGAGCTTATTATTTGTCATGTTTTAGGCTTTCTAGTTTTACTACCTACTCTTCCTACACTCGAAAAACAGTGACCTTTCATTCCAGTAAAAAAATTAAAGATTAAACTCTATGACGACATCAAGTAATGTCGAATGTCGCCTTGAACTTTGAAGGCATTCCTCTCATTACATCGAAAGTCGAAGCTTTTAAGGTTATCGGTTTAAGATTATTTTAACTATGAGCACTTGAGATGAACCCCGTTTTTATTTGAATTTTTATTCCCATGCCTGGAACCACTTGAGCGATTTCGAAGTTGTTTTTTGCATACTTACTCTTTTAGAATTCTCAGTAACACTTGCGGTGGTGATAAGGATTTTATTTTAACCCTTATAAGCTCTACGCCCCGAGTTTAGCCGATTCCATGAAAAAAATCCTAAAATGAACTAAAATCTATTCTTTAGATTCTGTACCATGTGCTCATCTTGGCTACAGACAAAAGAATACCTATGTTTCTAGCTAGGCTCAGCTTAGTACTATACTGTGCGTTGTGCGTTTTTCAACGGAGAGACAATTTTTAGACCTCTAAAAACCTTATTGGAAATACAAAGGTAAGTACTATACGATACACCTTTTAAGTATCCAATCCAAACGAACAATTTTATAGTAACCAATAATTCTACTTGAAGATCGACATCAAATTACAGTGTTTTGGTAAAAGGTTCATGAATCGTCATCGTCACTAAACGTACATCGATTGGTTGTTTGGTAAATTACTAACATGTTATTATGTTTTTAAGAACGTCATCGCGTCAGTGACATAATTTCGTCGTCATTCAATATTAACTTGTCAGTTTTGTTGTTATTGGGCGACAAAAAAGCTAAAAGCTTTTGGTATTTTAACTGTTTGTTTTGATGATTGGCATCTCTATAACAAAAAAAGAATAAAGTAAGACCAAATATTGACCCTTGAGGGACTCCTTAAAATACCTGCATTATTTTTATTTATTAAACGTAGATTTTTTACTTACAATTCTACATAAAAACTAATAGGTAGCACTAAAAGGTGCCTAGGTTCTACTACGTTTAAACTTTCTCTAGAAGAAGAATATCAAAAGCGTAGCTATAATCTAAAAGATTTAAAAGAGAGCGAGCTCTAGCAATGGAATGTCAGTATGATAGATAATTTCGGCGATTATCTTAAACTATCATTAGGTAGCTAGTTATTGTTATTACGAGACTCTTGTTCTTGTGCAACACGCAAACATTCCTTTTTCGTATCAGCCACTTAAAATAGCTTACAAAAGCACTTCTTTTCTTTGTCTTCAGTTTTGAGAAAACAAATTATTTTCAAGTATTCGCGTTTTTATATTTTACTGACAATTTTGATTCTTAACTGGAGTATTGCTTGGATTGGTACCTTCTATTTGAAAGTTAGAGATGCAATGGTAACAGATAGTCATTGTTTTAAAAGAACGCATAGTACACTATTTATTAAAGGAACAAAGAACACCTTTATAACCTATATCTATCTTATTCTTTTTTCAAACATGCTGCCAGTCTCAATATACTTTTTTTATATTCTGACTTCACCGAACAGGTTCCTCTCGATATTAATTTTTGGTGCAGGGATTATGCACGGTGTTGATGGGGTTTTTCAACCGTTCGTAAAACGATTGATCAATTACTTTAATTGGGACTACGATAGAGAAAGCTTATGCGATTAACTTTTATCAAAATTGAATTAAGTTAATTCGACTGTTAAGTAGGAGATAACTTTTGGGTAAAAAAAAACCTTTACTATCGAACGCTTTTAGGGGATAGACTACAAAATTATAAACGATTTAATAAATAACTAGCGACCCGCCCCGGCTTCACACGGCTGTATTATGCATGTATTATATCTAAAAACCTTCCTATTAAATCACTCTATCTATTAAAAAAACCGCATCAAAATCCGTTGCGTAGTTTTAAAGATTTAAGCATACATAAGGATATAGGGACAGAGAAAGCGATTTTGTTTTATACTATGTAGTGATGTAGTGATAGTGATAGTGACTATATAATAATTTAGTGTGTGTGATTACTGATTATACTTAAATAGATATGCTGAAAAGTTCGACACTCACAAGATTGTAGATGTAATTGTATAACAGCCTCAATAAAAGACCTATAATTTACTTTTTCTTTAAATAAAATAATAGTTTTAAAACACACGCGATTTACAAAAGTGTGATATGGGAAATATCGCAGTAGGTCACTTCAACTGCAAGTTTTATGGGGGAACCGCGAACATGTGTTATTTTTTTTACACAAACATTTGTAATTCCATTTCTTGCGATTGCATCGTAAAAACATTGGATGGATGGAATGCAGGAATGAACCACTATTTTTGTTAAATTATCGCCTGGTGAAATAAATCGGAAGTGTAAGTAACTGGCCATTGAAATCTTACTGAAATAGATCGGTGGTTTACTTAGAAACGGCACGTGTTTTCAGCACGTACGCGCATGGGTATTACAAAATTTATGCTATAGGTAGGTATATAGATGCATTAACAAGTGTAAACACAGATGGTTTTTTATACAAACAATATTAAAATGTGTTTTTTTATAAACGATGACATAAATTTTATAAAATAGATAGGTACCGAGGTACGTTGGTTGGTATTCTGCAGTATTTTTTTAATAAATTGGATGCAAAAGGTATCAATTATTCGAAAGCAAAATAGCTGAATTATTCGCTCTGTTATCATTCTAAATACGATTATATCAAACCTTACAAAATAATAATATCCTGATAATAAAAAACATTGCAACAGATTGCGGTATTCCCAGAATTTGCTACACATGCGCTTGCGACCAAGCCAGAAGGCAATAACCTTATTCTACTAATTAATTTTTTGTTCATTTGTTAAATTACGAAAAACTTGTTTGACATAATATTTTTAGCGTAACAGCATGTAAATAGACACAAATAATTCATATGCGAAAGATTGATGTCTCTTCAAGATCAAACAATTTGACAGATTTTAATGAAATTTTGGACATGGCTGCTCCACTCAAAAAAAAAAAAAAATGATTCTTAATACTAATTAAGAATCAAGATTTTTTTATTGTCCAAGTGATGTAGATAGGAGGTAGGTACATTGAGATGTTAATTAAAAATAATAGTTAGGTAACAATCGCTTAATTACCCATTACAGGCATACAATATGCTAGGAAAATTATCTATTACTAGCTGCGGCCCGCGGTTTTACCTCCGTTAGTATCTCTTTAAAATGACTGATTACCTACACACACAGAACATTAACTACAAACTTTAACACCCCATTTTACTAATTTAGAGGTCGAATTATCAAAAATCTTACTTAGTATTCTAACGTCCTAACATTTAAACACCCATGCGAAGTTTATTCCTAAGCTCTTGCATTCATAGCTTTTTTAATGCTATCTCTTTTACGTATATCTATAGATTGATGCGATTGAAACCGCGGAGTGCAGCTTGTTCGCCATAAATGAATGGTAAAAGAACCGCAACTTATTGTTGGTTACCTATGATTCTAAGTTATTTTAAAGTATCGTATTTGTTCAAGTATATGTAACTAAACCTCTATTTTGTGAGGAATGTGTCGTCTTTTTATTGCTCTCGGTCATTAGGGCTCATCGTCCGCAGTGGTCAGGAGTTTTTGTGATACTTGAGTCTTGGGTTTCTTCCTGATGCATTCTTTTGTAAATCGATGTGTTCTTGTCGTCAGATGCTTGAATTGTTCTTATTCCCTGCGTTATTTACTAACTACTGATAATGAAAATAAATAAATAATCAATAATAATGCTGAATATTGCACCATCGAGCCCCGAGCTAATCAACTGAGCTTGTGTAATGGTGACCAGACAACGAATATAATAATACTTTTCTTTTGTAAATACAAACTTAATACATACAGAACCATCCAGATCCAAAAGATATCCCTATCTAATATATTAAATCCCATGTCATACTCCTCTGAAAGCTTGACCGAATTTTATGAAATTTTATATGCATATTCAGTAGGTCTGAGAATCGGCTAACTACTATCTATTTTTATTTTGTTTCCGTTAGTTTTTTTTTTTGTGAATGGCAAAACAACGTTTGCCGGGACAGCTAGTAATATGTCTATAAGTATTTGTTGAACCTGCAATCTTCTGCGCCACAGAG
The DNA here is from genome assembly GCA_907269075.1 of Idaea aversata. Lineage (NCBI taxonomy): Eukaryota > Metazoa > Arthropoda > Insecta > Lepidoptera > Geometridae > Idaea > Idaea aversata. The sequence continues at coordinate 11,220,571 of OU026091.1, forward strand.
TTCGTCCACTAATGAAACTAATGAACAAAATCTACCAAGTCAAATTAGACGTTAAAGTACCAAATTACGTAATTAGCTCGGTTCATGAGCATTGCAGAGTTAAAAAGGTCCAATAAACAGTGGGTTATTGTTCTAACTGTCAGTCATAACAATAGTTCGCAGTGAAAGGTATCCGCTGATAGTTAATTGCGCCATTAAATATGAAAACTCGCCTTATTAACCTCGATGTTTCAATTACAATAATGTGAAATCAGTCTCCGAGTCTCCGCCTATGATTGTCTGCTCTGTGAACGTCTAGCGTTGATATCTCAGATGTTATCTTAATATTATAATTGTAGGGCAGTAAGGGAACACTTACTTGGGAATATTGCAAGCTATAGTAGGCACCTACTTATGAGGGCTTTCCTTTGTTGAAAAAGGTAACTCACACACCATTTCTTTTGATTATACTTTCTGAACGATCTCAGCTATTTTCTAATTTATGTTGACGCATTTCGAATTCTTAATACGAAGTGAGTTCCAAATCGAACGATATTGCACGATTCGACCTCTATTAAAAAATACACCTATAATCAGCTTAGATTAACAAAAAAATTCTATAAATGTTTACAATATAGTCTTATTTATGGAAATTAGATTTTGTAAATTTTCCAAAAAACGCACAGTTTGAGGTGGTCGTCGACGGAAAGAACTTTATTTAGTGCAAAGATATTGCCACAATACAAGCTGTAATGTAATGCCAATGATATCTATCTTAGAACTAGGTACTTTGTGTAAAATACTAAGAATTATTGAATTTTTTTACTAAAACTCGGCTAATTTTGCAGTTTTCGCACCATCTCGCATCTCACTTATTTCTATTGAATACGAGAGGGACCTACTTCTAAGAACTAGTAGCTCCTTTAATTAGGTTCTCTTCTATACAATTTAGTAGGTACATTTGGAAATAATCGTTTACCTTTTATCGTTTTTCAATTTACTATTTCCTTTCAGATTGGGGCCGCGATATGTGTGAATACCGTAAATCGTTTTATCGAAATGGCGCCAAGTGATTTGTAATGGCGGTTGCAATGGCGGCGTCTGCGCAGAGCTACCACGACGGCGAACTTCGACCTCAGCACTCGAGAGACGGATCAAGAGACTCGGGTATATTTCACACAACGAAGGGACTATGGAACGCCCCCGGGCTGAACAATTGCTTTCTCAACAGCGCTGTTCAGGTAAGTCATCACATTGACTAATAATTACCAGATATAAACAAACACCGCCCATACAAAATAGCGTTCGTGCATTTTAGTAACACTATCCGTTAGAAATTGAATGAACCCTCAAACTTTTGACTATTTTTCAAAACAAGTCACAGTCAAGTTGTAATAAATAAAAAATTAGAGACCTTTGTAAAAAAATATTAATTAGAAGCGATTTTTTCTCAGTTTAAAAAAATCCATCTTGTAATATTTTTTAACAGAAGCTGAACAATATAATATGTGCTCAGAAAAAAAAAATGGTAACAAATTATAAATGTTGAGGATATAAACTGTATAAATAGCGGTAACACTATCTAGAAATAAGGATTTTTATGTGTAACTTTTTTTTGGTCAAGAGTAACAGTCTACCTATATGTTATTTTTAGTCTGGTCTTTGTTTAATCTGAAAATTCTTCGAACCTTCAATATTCCTTTAGCCACCGTTCTTGTGTGCTTATATGGATGTAGTAACACAAACACCACGTGTTTGTTGATTGATGTGGGCGGTTACCAAATACATAACATGCCAATATCGATAGTCGATAGGCACCGGAGATGAGATAATCGCGAAATTTTAATACGTTTACGTCATAGTAATTTTTAGCAATGATTTCTTGGTGAAAGCTTTGTTATTGGGGTTCACGTTTCTGAATTTCGAAAGAAGTTACAAATATTTTGTTAGATAAAATACTTTATATAACTTTCTCGACCTTATGACTTGGCTTTTAGAAGACTTTTTTTATACCTAATACGTTTTTAAGCTGACATAAATAATATCGAGAGATAAATTCTGAGATAATCGTGAGGCATTAGTTGGCCGTCATCGTAAGCGACAGACATGGGCGTCGAGTATTATTTAAATTTCAACGAGTAAGCGGGGAGCTTAATTCCATCAAATCCCTATTTTTATTTTAATCGAATTTTAAGCATTATGTACATATTTACTTTAATAAGACTACTTAACATAGAATAGTTGAAATAAAAACTATTCCCAATACTCCATTGAAGCTAAAAAGTCTTTTCATAATATGCACGCAAACTGTGCACTTCGCAATAAGAGCACCGGTTGTAAAAGGTGAACTTTGCACAATTAGCACTTCGCAAAATAAGCATTCTCAAAATGAGCACTTCGCAGAACGAGCACTTTTAGACTACCAACCAAAATATTATCCCATGCCCCTTTAGTCTTAACAAATCTGATGGTAGGTCAATCTCTATGAATGGTATTGATGAAAATTTTTACTACCCAGCCGCGGTAATCTTTAGGACTTCAAATAGAAATGTTAGGAAACATTTCCACCGTCAAAGTACACAGAAATGGTCAACCTAGCAAGACAATAAGTTTGGTGACATACGCATAACGGTGTGTACTCATTTACTGAGAGTTCTTCAATCATCGTTGCCATTGAAATTTCCACTCTATTCTGATAGTTTAACGTTGATATCTGATTGGCTGATGATGATGACACCGAAGATATTAGCATTAGGGGTCGTGTGTTGATGTGACTTCAAGTGTTGGAAGTTGGTAGTACGAGATTGGAACCCGTTTCATGTTTACTTCGAAGGCTTGGCCGCCCATTTGTGCAATTTATACTTTCTAGCTATTACTTTTTGTATATCGTGTTTTATGTTCCTTCCTGTATTGTACAAATGAAGTTATCTTACCATCTATCTTGGCGGGATTTTAAATGGTGGCTGGTATGTTTTAAATGGTATGGTGACTATTGAAGATCTAAAAGCTTTCTTACTTGGACGTTTAAATAGCACACATTTTTTCAGCCCGTGTCATTATTAAATCTTACCAAGTTGTTAATCTAAATGCCACGGTTAAGTGTAGGTTTACCCTGTTACACTTTGGTAAAGAAATAATAATTATAAGCTACGACGACAAACTCGAGGGACAAAGCTCGTTAATCTCGATAAAGTCCAAAAAAAGTGTTAGGTTGACTTAAACTTAAGTGCTGCACAAAGCACTCAAAGATAAAGAAATTTTATAGGATGGAATATTTTTGTTTTGCTCCACAAAACAACCTTTTTGATATTCATATTGTAGTTTCAAACGCTGGTATTTTTGAAAGTGGACTATTATTGAATACTTAAAGCTCTATTAGCTATTCTAGAGACGTTATCAAACTAAATATCATGAATAATTTATAAAATACGATTACTATCTAGTGTGTTTTGATGGTACATTGATTTCGAGTGTGAAAAGTCGACTTTATCGTCACTTGCGGGTTGAATTCATCATCATCATATCAGCCCATACACGTCCACTGCTGGACACAGGCCTCCCCCATACGACGCCATAAATTAAATAGCCATATCTGTATGCGAAATTTTAGCCCAATCTCTCCATTCGTTTGAGCTGTAAGTTAATACGAGTATATCAGTCACTCAATCCGGACTTTAAATTTTATATAAAACAGTTAATACCTTTCCCCTAAAATATGTGATAGATTTGAGCACAACTATAGTGTATAAATTCATAGTAATTTATACTCTACAATAGGTTCCATTTTATTTTTGTTTTGGTGCATTTCTGCAAAAATTGGGTACGCCAGTCACCAAAGAGTACACCATAGACGAGCTGCTGAACATTGAACCTTGTCATCTTCTTCTGCATAAGTAGCCAGAAATAGTCACTGTGGCCGAAATCAGCCAAGGAGAAGGAATGTGGGGTTGGCACAACATGTCATTCTTCTTCACTCCACCCCGTCCGCGTTAACTCCCTTATCCTCCCTAACGCAATCCCTCCCTTCAAGTCCTATGTACACAATTATGTTCCTATAATTCGATATATTGGACGGAAACAACTCTTTGAGTTGGTAAATATTATTCATTTTCAGTACTAAAGGTTCGTATCAAATTATAATCATGCACTATGTGTATGATGTATGTTATTTTACATTACGGCATGTTATCCATCATGGAGAAAATTGCGTAATCATCACGTCTCGTCACGATGTCGCCTTCATTCCCTCGACGCTAAGTTTTTCCTTTTTCACACATTCCTGGCTCGTGCCACTAGAAATGAATGTTCATGGTTTATTTATTTAGATATGGCTTTAAAGAATTCTAAGGAATGCAAATATTTTATCACAATTGCAGATTAATAATGGTTCGCTAATCGGAGCGTGGAGAAAAGTAAATATTTTGTTATGTTTTGCTAGTTCAAAATTACACAAATTTGAGTATTTGTCGTTGCCTCTCTTACTTTAAATTCTTATTAGTTAGGTATTTTCATCATCATCATCATCATCATCATCAGCTGGTGTCAGTCCACTGCTCTCCCAAGATACGCCACTGAGCTCGATCTTTGGCTCTTCTTAGTCTCCTATTTTAGTTTATATTTACTAGCAGCGCTCCGCAGATTCACCCAGGTAACTCCTGATCTCAATGAATCAATGTATTCTCATACCAGGTTTCATCAAAATTGGTCCAGTAGTTCCGGAGCATATCTAATTCAAACAAACAATAAAATATTTCCTCTTTATAATACATATTAAGTAAGTATGGATAGAGACTTATAGATAACTAGCTGCGCTCCGCGGTTTCACCCGCGTAACTTCCAATCCCGTGGGAATATCGGGATAAATAAAGATGTAAGCTATCCTATCTCTCAAGTTGGATCGAACTGCACATGGTGTGCGAATTTTATTATAATCGGTTAAGTGGTTTAGGAGTCCATTGAGGACAAACATTGTGACACGAGATTTATATATATTAAGATTTTATGTTTTATTGCTTTTGTTTGTTTATATTATATTATGGTCATAGTGCATGAACTGTTTATAAATCTATCTACGTTACCTATCTAGTTTTATTTCCAATGAAACGCCATCATTTTACTTACAACAAACATTGTTAAAAACTTTCTTCTCTCAATCTCTTTTTTAAATTTAACTAAGTACGTAAAAAAATCAAATCTCCCAATAATTATACATATCATGGTCGACTATAAAAAAACCTAAATATTATGGCTTCATCAAACTACTGTCTTCGCGTAGTAAAGGTTGGTATTTTAATGGATGTACCACCACCTCCATAGCTTCGCCTTCGTCATTACCCGTCGACCGCACTCGTTCGTCTTTTTTATTTTATTTTTATTATTATACTGTAATTACTTCGGTGTAAATTGGAACGGATTTATCATGGGTTGGAATGTATGTATGAATAATTACAGGTATTTTTCATATAGAAAAGTGATTTGATTGTAAAGAATTTAAATATTTTTGAACTTTTGACTAATGTAGGCTTATATTATATGCCTACATTAGTGTATGCATGGGAAATGGGAAATTTAAACGTAATAAATAACAAAAGATCGAAGTAGGTAATGATAATTCACGAGGCTTTTGCATAAGTAATGTCTATGAGCTTATGAAAATAGTTTTTCTAATTTAAAAAAAACGTGTGGCACTCGGACTCTTGCGAGCTTCGTACAGTCGTACCATATACATACAAGTTAAACGAACGCTCGTCCGAGCTACATGGTAGGCCTAGGCGGAGTGGGGGGTGTTAGGTTTTATTTTCGTTAGGTACGGAATTTCTTGATTCGGTCGCCGCGCTCAAAGCCCGCGATAAAAGCTATGCAATAGCTTAAAAAATCAATAGCATTCAAAAAAACAATTCATGTGCAACATCATATAAACAATACATACTTAGACCCTTTTGTTCCCTTTCCTTCAGAAGTAACAATAAAGGAATCGTTTGATTCAGTTTTTCTTTCATCACGTCTCGTGTAGTTTATTCAGTTAAACAGTACTATACTGACTGTAAACATTGAGTTTCAACAGCGTCACAACCAGGCCGTATAGTCATAACAAAATCTTTTATAGAGTCGTTCGGTATTGCAAGGAAAAATGCTATGAAGTTTGGTTACTGCTAACAAGTGCTATACTGAAAGTTTACGTGGGTTGTTTACCTACAAATGCGAAGAAATATATTTTTGACATAAAACTTTTAAACGTGTATTAAAAAACCGGCCAAGTGCGAGTCGGACTCGCGCAGGAAGGGTTCCGTACCATGTTGTAGTTGTTATACCTAGCAGCAACAGAAATACATAATCTGTGAAAATTTCAACTCTCAAGCTATCACGGTTCATGCGATACACCCTGGTGACAGACAGACAGTGAAGTCATATTAATAGGGTCCAGGTTTTACCCTTTGGGTACGGAACCCTGAAAAACGCAGATAACTATTAGAACTCTACGTTAGAATCTATACATAGTTCCATACACGTCGACTTCATTAAAGGAAACGATAACAATCGTAAACAATAACGTAAAGTTAAGCCTAACCTTATCTTGTTTGCACTTCCAAGTACCTACACCGGGTTATAAGGGACCGGTTCTTTATCAAAAACTTAACGCGGTTAACCACACTCAAAGGGCTTATCTCAAGAAAGTGCACGTAGTAGTACGCGAGATATTTTTAATTAAGAACCGGAAGATCAACGACCGACAAAGATTCAATTAGGAACTCTTAAAACTGATAAACAATGAAGCAATTTTATTTCAAGGCAAGATTAATAGGGCTATTACGTGCTCCAATTAGACATGATATACCTATGATGGGAACGTGTATGGCTATTAAAAACCGCCAGATTTACCAAACAAAGTTCACACGAACCGTTTTGGGCGGTTTTGTTAATATTTCGTATTAATAACAATACAATTTGAAGAACATATACAAAAGCGATTGTTATTCTACTATGAATGTTAACAAGCCAGAATTATGGAATCGTGATGATAGACGATTAAGAACATCGCAATTATCGCCATGCCTCAAAACCTGTAGAGAATATTAATGTATATAGTAATTTGAATTGTTTAGAAATGAGAAATGTTATATTGTGTAATTGTCTTACATATTGTATGGTAGATAGTTATTAGATTGGTAATAGTCTTGTGGTGCTAAATTTTATATGTATAAGCTTAGACGTAGGTATATACTTTATATAGATAGATAGATGGATGAACTCTTTATTGTATACACACCACAAAATACTTTTTTTACACTATTAGGTATAAGTTTCTAGAAATCTTGTCCTATTTGGGCATATGAATTAATTAGCTATAAGTAATTGAGAAAAAAATCCTAATCGAATCTCAAGGTATCTAAGGATAGGTAAAGGTATCTAAACCTACTTAATAAAAATAGATAATTTGTGCAGAATTTCATATTTCCAAACTCCGACCGAATATTTTTCATAAATATAAAATTCTACGTCCTGACTGACTGACTGATGTACTAATGGACATCTCAAACCAAAGGACGAATCGGGCTCAAATTTGGCATACAGATAACTGCATGTTATTATGTGGTAAAGGATTTTGGAAAATTCAACTCCTATGCGGACCTAGTTTTTCATAAATCTTTGAATCACTGCTTGCTAGTTGCAACTCAACTACTACCTACTGTTTCTAATCAAACATTCTCTTGTTCAACCACTTTAACATCAAGTAATTCTATTTTAAGCGAAGTAACAGTAGTGTATGACGATAATAGTCGAACAGATATGGAATACGGAGCTATATATATAAACAATACTCTTTGCACAGGTGCACGTGCGCTTTGCTTACACAAGTCATTTAACTATGAGGTGTCCCGTATGTAACCGTGGCTCTTAGTTTGTCTATGATAATTTGCTTGCGTAGCTTTAAAACTCATCCGACATCGTCGCAATTCATCGATTATGTTAAGTAGGCATAAAAAAAAACAAATGACTTTAGTGAGCACACTAAACAAAATTTTGCGTCTCTACCTTTTGCGTGAGTTAAGAAAACTGTGTTGCAAAAGCAGATAAATTAAGTTTTTGTTCCTTCGAACCTTTAATTATCAACAAAAAAGTAACAAGTAGGAGCATGTAGTTGCATATACATATATAATATATGTTTAGTGTACTAGTATGATCGTTGTCATGGGCCAGGAGCTGCCTACTTTACCCCGGTATCTTAAGACTTTGCATGGGGAAGGGACAGAAGCTAGTCTGTGAGACTAGCTGTGTCCATGCCAGGTGTTATTGAGTGTTATTTGATTACATGTAAACTTGTATGATTGATGTCATGGGCCAAGGGCTGACTTATCTTACCCAGTGTCTTAATATTCTGGGTACACAGACCAGCTCCTCTCCATCCATCACAATTGTTGTGTTTTTTAATGACATGTAAAATGTGTTTGGGTTTATAGACCACTACATAAGTTTTATACAAGTCGCTCAATTTTCTTATAACCACAGCAATACTTATTAGCATTTTAATAAAATACTAACTTTAAATGACAAATTCCATTTAAATAACAGTGCGCTTGAGCGTCCTGCTAGCATCTCTTACAAAAATAGATTCATTTATTAAATGACCTCTTCGTGTATATTTTGTTATGATTAATGTTCTATTGTAACTTAACCATTCATTATTTCGGAGGCTGACCAGGCGTATCGATAACAGCGGAATAATAAGTGTTATTTTTATTTATTGCTCTACCACTTAGAATATGAAGTAATTCAAAATTTTAGTTGCTTTACTAGTATTTGCACAAAATAAATTACGTCTAACAATTTTAAATATTCGTTATTACGTATCTGTTAAAAAATTGCTTTTAGAAGTTATTCAACCTGAATAAGATGTTTTATTAAAAAAATATGTGTTATTGATGATTTTTTCTACTGGTATTTTAAATTATTTCAAGTAGCTTAATGTTCGTGTGTTTAAAAATAACTTTCTATCTCTTAGATCTACATAGATACAATTTGTAATCCGAAGCGTGAGTTCGTCGCGCCTACCGTCTGACACTAATCTGTCTCCAGGCTGAATAGTAATTTGGAATGACCAGTGGACATGGATTACATAATAAATATCTCCGTGATTTATTTATGTAAAAATTCTGTGGGAATAGTTTGGTCGTTTTAACTTTAACTGAGTTTACAGATAGAATTTTAAAAAGCACAAATTAGAAGCGTGCGTAATAAAATGTGATAGAATTATAGGAATAGGTTAAAAACCCCTTATTCATTAACATTTAATAAGCCTTCTATAGTAAAGTGTTTTGGCACTTTCGCACACCTGTCATCTGTAAAAGTGCAAAAGTGCTAAAACACATTTGAACTAAAGAAAGCTTATTGAATAATGGGTAAATAGGTAGTGATTCTATGACTTATATTACGTGTACAATAATACAAAATAAGTTGTGCTTTTCGATCATCTATAACGTTAAAAGTTAAAGTCATCTTGTTAAAAGTCCGTAGAAGTTTTTTTTAACAAAACTTGAAATATATAGGTACTACAATTTTATTTTTAACTCCTCGTACTAATTGATGATGTCTGTTCCTTCAACACCTGTCTCTATCAAGACAATAATTCACAATAAATATTTATTGAGTCTTTTGTATAAATTAATGTTGAAAATGTCAGAGAATTCTTAATTATCTTAACATTCTCCTAGGTATTATAGTATTAGGTGGGGTTTCATGTGTGGTCTTTCTTATTGTGTTATTTTATTACGCTAGTAAAATGATAATAATTACGTTATAAATATTACTTTCAAGACGTTAAACTAGTTGTATATAATGTATCACTCTTATGATTTCTTTTTGATGAATTTTCTCTCTCCTCTCTCTCTCCTTCTTCAGCAGCATGTATTAGCCAACTGCAGGGCATATGCTTTTCCAACGTATCTCCACAACGTCCTATTACCTGTCTTTCTGGACCACGCTGCCCCAGCATGAGCTCTTATGACGTTGGACCATCGGCTTGTGGTTTGCCCACACTTCTCTACTTACCGTATATTCGTCGTTTCTATATTTACTCACGAATGTCCTTATCAATCTCGTTTTATTGTATTAAAGTTATTAAGAGCTGTTTCAATATACAGGGGCTTTAATTCTCGAATTGTTTTTATTATTTGCACACCTGCGTTTGACATTCCGTCGCGCGTTTGGATCGCAACTCGGACTATTTCCGACATTAACTTTTTACTGATAATGACAACGGATCAATATTGATGCGTTCAGAGAAAGAAAACAGTTTACCGATTCCCTTGAACAGATTTTTACTTCGACTTTAGAATTGTTTTGCCTGGTCTTTGTGTTTGCTTGCCCATCTAACCCAAACACTGTGAAATTATTTAACGATTTTTTTCCGTGCCGCTTCGCCGAATTCAAATGTGGAGTACAACATGTAAAATTATTAGAAGTAGCGTTTGCATACAAAATATTTATTATGTTTAATAGGCTTGTATTTCATTGTGTTATTTCTTGAATGAAATGTAGGTAAAGCTAGTCTGAAATTTCCAAATTAATTAGTAATCACTGTCATAGACAAAAATCTATCTATTTTATTTGACTTTTTTGAAAACCTTGGTTCACTGACTGGTTTACTCTTTTAAATGATATTTTTTCTTGAATGAAATATGAGGTTGGTCAGAAATTTTCTGAATAATCAGTAATCATTGTCATAGATAAAAATCTATCTATTTTCTTTGCGTTTTTTGATAACCTTGGTTCGTCGGCTGGTTTTACTCTTTTAAATGATATACGAAGTAGAGGTCCCGTATCGAAGCGGTAATCTCGTTATGATTTTACTGACTTTACTAGAACAATAAGAGGCGCGATGTGGGCGAAGACGGTAGCGTCACGGGTCGCCGCCTCCGGAAGGAACCATCGTGGGAACCTTCCATGGGACCCTTCCACCTGCAACGTCTACCTATTCTTAATTAGTGCACCCCGTACATCTTGACGTGATAAATATACAGCTATCAATCTAATTACCATGGGCTATTTCTGTTTTTGAAGCTATCATTTCGTTGATTGTAAATTCGTGTTTTTTAATTGCTATGGGCTCTACAGGCTGTTTTATAAGTTTAAAAGGTGAGCTGTAACTTAGTTTTTTGACTTTTGTGTGTGATTAAAGATTTGATGAAGGCTATCAATGTTTGGCGTTGTTCTTAAGGTAATAATAACTCGAGATTATTTTAAAAAAATTACATTTTTTTTTCTAAAATAGTTTTTACTAATAAATTACCTTACCTACTTAGACCTAGTTACTATAGTATTTACACATAAACACTTATTTATTTTTATTCTCTAAACTCCTATTCCGCATTCTATAACTAATCACAACACCTATACCAGTAAATGAAGCTGCAATCAAGAATCCATACTTCACTCCTAAATATTGATTGACTAAACCTGATATCAAAGGAGTCACCACTCCTGAAAGAGACTTAATACTATTCGCTGCACCTATAACTGTTCCTCTCCGATCATCAGGAGCTCTATTAGTTACCATTTCTAACGTAACTATTCTACCTACAGAAGTAGCTATAACTAGAGGTACTAAAATAATTATAAATAAATAAATATTTGGTGCTAGAGCAAGACTCACTAGAGACAAAGTAACACCAGTAAATACATGAAAATTACGTTCTGTGAAATCATTGTCGTTCTTATAAATATGGTTAATGTATCCTATGAAAAAATTGCACAATGACCCTGTGATCGCATGTATTGAGATCATATACCCCATGTTCTTTGGTGACATGTTATGTTGAGTCTGAATGAACAATCCAAAATTTCCAAAGTACATCATCATGCTTAGTGTTATAAGGAGTTTGTATACAAATATGTCTCCAAAAACCGCCCAGTCAATCTTGTAGAATTCGTCTATTGATTCTTTAAACGGTGCCTTTATTGAGTCTAATAATTTTGGGGCTATAGTGATGACATCTGTAGGAGTTTTAGTGTCTTCTTTCTTTTCAGTTTTTATGTCCGGTAGAGATTTAATTAAAGCTGAAAACAAATTGAAAACACCTATTCAATATTTATTATCTTGTTATACTTAAGCCAAGCCTTTTAATATGTCTCAGGCACTACAGAGCGTCTTATATGGCATTTATTAAAAGTGCTATATGAATCAAATTATGAGACGTAAAATATCCACTTAATTGTATATTATTTCTTTTTGCTACTTACCAAGGTTAATTGCAAATAGGATTCCCATTATAGTAGTTAAAATAGTAAACCCATTATTGGGGTAGGCTTCGATTATATGACCTCCAAGTATAGGACCTAAGGTCATACCAAGCCCTGATAGTGCAGCCTGTCTTCCATACAATACTGCTTGGTTATTTGAATCTTTTACATAATCTGGAGTTATGGCTTTTGTTAACAATTGCGTTTGTTTTGTTAATCCTGCAACAAAAGTTAATGGTCAAACAAATGAAACACCTCCGATTGATTGGTGAAATTGCACACAACAGACTGACATAACTTGAACCATTATCATGCAATTTTTGATTTCAATGTCATTCATTTTAGAGTAACGCCCGCCTCAAACTTTCTCAGAAAACCAGACATTATCCTCTTTTAAATTAGGTGTTAAAAACTATTTAGAAAAACTTACCTAAAATAATCCTTAGTAGTAGAAATATAAAAATAGACGATGTCATTCCTAATATTGTATAACAAACACCGCATATGCATAGACACAGCAGAAAAATTGGTTTTCTTCCTCTGAGATCACTTAAACTACCCTGGAAAATAATTGTTGGGATTAAATTTTACTATCACATGTATTAGGGGGTTATACTATTATAACCCTGGTTATATTTTACAATTAAGTACATCTTAATTTAGTATTAGAAGAGGAAAGAGTTTTAGTTATTTTGTTTGTAACGAATAGGCTCAGAAAATACTAGACCAATTTTGATGAAACTTGGTACGGAGATCCATTAAGTCCTTGGGAAAACTATAGGCAAATTTTTATTCCCATATTCCCACGGGAACGGGACTTATTGCGACAGCGGACCGCTGCTAGCTCAAACTAGCAATTTCTTTCTATATAAAGGGTTTGTCGTGCCCAAACAATCCCTCTAACTCCCATACGAGTATATACTTATAGTTTTCTTTTAAAAATCTATTGCTGTCTTGCGTAAAATTCAATAGTTAAGGTAGTAAGATTTTAGTCCCTTTTACAGTAGGTAGCTTGTTTTATCAGTCCGTTATCTTTATCAGTTAGTACTTACTATCACTGGTGCGGAGATCAGTTGTGATGCTGAGTACAATGTTCCCATAAAGCCAATAGTTAAATGACTAGCTCCCAATGTTATGGCATAATTGCTCAATAGAGGCATTATTAGACCAACGGAGAACATGTCCTGAAATTGAAGCGTTTAGTTTTTGAATGTGACTCATTTAATAACACTACAGTTAGTTACTAGGTACATGCTGGGAAAAAAACAGCTGGGCTGTTTGACCGTGAAGATGATCAAACAAAGAAAAAAACTTCCATTTATAGTTTTGTGGTCACATTGACAAATACATTATTTAAAATAATCAAGATTTTGCGTCATGAGTTCTCGTTTTGTTTCATTTTATCGTTTGTTAGAAATATTCTATTACAATTTAATTTAAAGACAAAAATCTCTTGTTATTTCTTAGCTTATTCTATGTTGTTACTTACCAATAAACTGACAGCTAAGAGTACATGATACGGGGACATTTCCAACATTGTTAGCACTAATTTTAATTCACTATATACATTTTTGAATAACATTGCTCAATATTGTGATATTTTACGTCCACTCCACTCAACACATATGATTGACTGCCTCGATAAATAAGCGCCAAGAGTAGATAGATTACTTTTTTGAATATAATATTTGTTATCACTACTGACACGCGTTTGTCGGTAAACGATGTATGTAACACTAAAATTGAAATAACCTACTAGTTGTAGTACAATTGCTCAGTAAATTATAGTCTCTTGTCTGCAAATGGTAGGATTCCGGTTGCGATAACAGTGACTATTTAGTTTCTACGTGTGTATAAGTGATTAGTTTTTATTGATTTTAATATCTGTTCTATCATTTAATGTCTGGAGGATTTGCAAGTCATGATGCTTAGTAGTATTTTAATCTTTAAGTACTCTCTGTGCGTAATTGTTCTTTATCGATAGAATTGATTTTATCTAGGAGTTATCTATCATACATAGTAACATTTTCACATAGTTTAATGCATTTTGTTCTTCAAAATGGAAAAGGACATAATAATAGAGCGTTTCCAAATGTAGTGTTTTATCTAAATCGTTTTAAATTACTTTTATTCAAACAGTATCTTGCTCTAATAACTTTATTCCTTCATCGTGTGTGTCCCAAATATCAAGAAATATAATATTATCTAAGTTAATATTCGTCTTCCTATATTTTCGTGCAACGGAAACAATCACGAAATAATTAGACATGTTGACGTTTTATTCTTATCATTAGACGTTGTAATGAATTGTGAGAAAGTTATAAAGTAATCACGATTGTCATTTGGTTTTGTGCTGCTGTAGGAAGTCTTCGTTTCGTGTGAAATGAAACGCCTAGATTTAACGAGTTAGAAGTCTGGAGTGTGTCTAACTAGATGTAACGAGTTAAATAATAATCGAGTTATAATAATAGCATTAATATTAGCTACTTATATAAACTAACATATATGTATTTAAATAGATACTTAGAGAAATAGTTTATTTGAACGCTATCGTTCGATTAACAACACGCACATAGGTACATTTAACAAAGAAAAAGGCAATACATGTCAAAAATAAGCGTGTGCTGCAGTCCGACAGTCACAGTTCAGTGTTTTTTTAGTCGTACAAATCTGATTTAAATTCTGCATGGGCATTATTAATGATGAAGATGAGCTTAATACACACTAATACACAGCCTAAAATATTCAGATAATAACATACTTATGGGTTTTTATTAGTGGAACATTAATAAGAAACGTCTTGTAGTTCCACATAACTTATCTACCCTATTTTGTTACCAAATATGAGTATCGACCTCTTGCTTGCCCTCTGTCAAGGCACATTAGTCGGTCTGTTGCCTACTTGGACACACTTATCCCTCAATGGAATCAGCGTACGACGACACGCATCATTGCTCACTGACCACAATTTAGTTTCAGGGTAGAAATTGGGTCGGAGAGCAGAAAAAGTGGCTAATTAGTTTCCTTTATATTTTACGTTCAACTCCTTCGAAGAGCCTTATTTTTAACCGACTTAAAAAAAGGAGGAGGTTCTCAATTAGTCGTGTTTTTTTTTTAGGTTAATTAAACAGTGTTGAGTGTTTTGTTCTCTTAATTAATTCGAAGATAGTTTAAGTGGTTTGTTTTCCATCTTGAAACTTATCCTTACTGACCTAAAAATCATTTTAGCTAGACTCTACTTTTGTCTGATATCTTAAAAAGAAAAATTAGCATAGGTAACTACGATCTATTGTAATAATGCTTGCCTAATTAATTTTGTGCATAAATTAATATGACAAGCGTGGGTGATGTTCACAATGGTGGTTCTGTGGTACCTAACTATAGCATGACCGTTGGTTTGACAGACTTGAGTTACTATGCGCAGTGAACCGAGACCAACCCGCGACCTGATGAGTCACCCTTCCTGACTGTCTTCAAGGATTCAAGGGTATGACTAACATCAGAAAAAAACTTCATTGTTCGAAATTCGTTTGTGTTTCTTCTCGTAATTTGTATCAGGACAATTCACTATGGGGTCAGAGTTTTTATTGCGTTGGAGTTGACTTTGGGTAGTAAAAGAGAGGATTATTCGTGACTCGTATTCAGTCTTGCCGATTATGCTTTGTTGCGAAGTTTATTGACCATTGAAATGGAAGCTAGACTGCCAATTTCAATCAGATAATCCGCCATATATATATATAAGACGTCATATTTCTGAAACACAAAGAAATAAAATTAGCCCATAACAGGGAAAGAAGGACCTTATCCCGGAGTTTGTTAAGATAGATAGATAGATAGATAGATAGATAGATAAACACTTTATTGTACCATAAAAACAAAACACAAAATTAATTCTAACAAAGTACTTACATGATATTAAAATAAAAATAAATTTAGTAAAGTTAGTTAGTTAGTTAGTAAGTTTAGTTTTATTTAAGTATGATATTAGGTAAGTCATAGGATGCCAAATACGTACAAATATATTAGATTTTTTGTATATAAGTAGAGACTTTATCGCGTGTAGCTTGCAATACGCGTGTTTGACTTACTTTAAGTAGAGTATTATCTTAATCTCATAAGAAAAGCGAGGGTTCTGTTAGGTCCGAATCAAGACGTGTGGGAAACGCGCCGAGGCGTATCCACTACACGGCTGGTAGAACTATCTAATTACGTCTCCGCAGTCAAAGGTTGCTCGCACACCTACTCCTTGAATGAAACTAATAATGAGGAAGCTTCGCTTTCAGGAACCCTAAGTATACCTAAAAGGATGTGCCAGGAATTGTAAGAATGCAATGTGTAATTTCATTGTTTCTTACACACATTTTCTCATACTAATTATGGTCAAGATATTGGCTACTGCTTCGATGTGATGTATAATTTAAATATCATTTCATGCCTGTTAAAAGTATAGGAAATTCATGTGTTCGCGGATCTGTAGTAGGTAATTTAAATTGATAACTCATAAAAAGAATAAAAGCATGTGAGACGCTTGTAATATTAATTATATTTTTTGAATTTATAGCTGCAATATTCAAGTTAATAATGTACTGCGTCGCGCCATCCCAGACATAAAACGAAATGTATCAACTCACCTATTTTTTATTTAAATACTTGCCCACATTTTGTATACATTGATGCTATTTTTACAGTAAACACCATCCTAGGCTTTTTAAAAATTGAAAGTTAAAAGTATACTTATGATTGTGGGATCGTGGTTTAGAGGTGCTTCCCGCTACTCCAGCTCCGCACCTATTTGTGGTTAAGCATTACGTTAGTCAATAAAGCAGAATCTATCTATAATAATTTGACGACCCAGTTGGCACAATGGTCACCACGCCGGACTGCCAACACAGGGTTGCGGGTTCGATTCCCGCCTCAGACAAGTATTTATGCTTAGATATTTCTCTGAGGTCTGGTTGTTTCTATGTATTATAAGTATATATTTACAAAAGAAAAGTATATAAGTAGTATATCCGTTGTCTAGTTTCCATAACACAAGTCTAGTTACTTAGCTTGGGGCTAGATGGCGATGTGTGGAATGTCCTGCAATATTTATTTATTTATATTTATAATATTTAATAGCATTTTAAGCCATAGACACAAATAATCAAGCTACTACGTCTACTATAAATAAGCTTATAGTAGGAAACGCCAAGTTCCGCAAGTCAAAGTAACACGGCACAATCATTGCTTCCTGGTTTGGTTTCATTTTTTTTTCTATCGTATCTTTATAAAGCACACTACCCATATTTGTAACCATTTTCCATAGATAAACGATTGAATAGTTCCATATTTGTAGTGGTAAGTTGTTCCTAATATGAGTGCGTGGTTCCCGCGAGTCCCACGGGTCGAGGCGCCTGCGCAGCCACGCGCTAAACCAACGCGATCGTCGTGAGAAATTAAATAAGTCTTGCTTCGTGGATTTCTATTATTAGATGCACTTGTTATTGTTTTGTTGATTTATTTTATCAATTCGAGGTGAAAAGAATATGAAATTATATTGCTTAAAATAAAACAGCCCATCAAAAGTTCATTTAGGAAAAAAGTAAATTAAATAATATGTCTTTAGGATTCGCATTACCATATCATTCTGTAACATCGTGTTATTTAATTTCAAAATTTATTTCGTCAAATCTAAAATTAGTATTCTAACTAATGCAATCGCAAACTTTCACAATTCGCGAAATTCACTTATTGATTCTGCTGATCTAGATCATTTTGCTTCTTATTCGAGAAAACGACCAAAATGACCATGCTCCAGTTCGATTAAATAAGTCGTTGTTTCCTAAAAGAGTCAATAAATTAATCTTACAAAAGTTTTTACGATCACTTTAGTATTTTCAGTAGCTTTCGAACAATAGTTTCGAGATTCCTCAACGCCCACTCGTCTAGAATTGGCATAACGAAATTTTTTATTAGCTTTTATGTCGCCTTATAACATTTGTAAATGTAGAAATTGTGTTCCGTGACTTAAGAGCCGGTTTAAAAATATTATTTTAAAAAATATGATACCGTTTTATGTTATTGCTTGAGACGGTAACGATAATTATAGCCGTTAATATTAATAGTGTGCAAAATAGTTTTAGATAGATAGATATATAGATAGATAGATAACTTTATTTGTGCAACACAGAAAGAAACAGAACACGATAAACACAAAGTAAAGTAAAAGCTAGAAAGAACAAGTTGCACAAATGGGCGGCCTTATCGCTGAAAGCGATTTCTTCCAGGCAACCTTTGGATGGAAAAGAACTGATTTAGCTACCTGAACTGAAGAACTGTTTTACCTGCGTAAGTAAGGGAATATCAGGATGAAAAGCATAGAATACTCCCAATGAATCAATGTATCCTCATAGCAGGTTTCATCAAAATCAGTCCAGTAGTTTAGTCAATGCAAACAAACAATCAAATCTTTGGCCTTTATAATATTATTTTCAAACTTTTAATAATATAATATGGTAATTCTATCACATCTCTACGAAGCCTATCATTAAGTAGTTTAGTGTCTTTTGCATAATAATATTATAGTTTGGATTATAAATATTCTAATAAAATTTTAATCTCTTTGTTTGTAGTACTTATCCAATAGATGCTAACAGATATGGTGTCAGCATCAGTTTAAAAAGAAAACCGTTAAGTTCCAGAAAGTAATTGAATAATAAAGCCAACAGTCGTTATACGAAACTTCCTTTGTAATGTAACTCGAATTACGAATTACCTCGAAACAGTATAACAATAGGATCCTCAATTTTCCAACGCAATCATCATTTAGAAAGACGATAGTAAAATGCTAATAAGGTATTCAAGCTTCTATCGACTGGGCGTTAACCTGTCCCCGCTTGGTTGTAAAAATGATACTAAACTATATATAACCCTGGAAAACCATTCCTTAAGAGGAAAGGGTACCGGCGCTCTCTCCTTACAAACGTAGTCGACTGTTTCCTCACTAGATAATGACACTAGGGCAAATATTTTTGTTGCATAAAACCTAACTGCCATGACTATGCCCATGAAGCAGATAACTATGCCCCTATGTCCTGATTTTTTTCTGTTTCTAATTATCGTAGAAAATAAGAGTTAAAAAAACAAAATATAAAAAAACAATAAGGCATTGGGGCATGGTCATGGTAGTTATAAGTTTTATGCAACAAAAATATTTGCTCTAGTGTCATTATCCAGGGAGGAAACAGTCAACTACGTTTGCATGGAGAGAGCGCCGGTACCCTTTCCTCTTAACCATCAAAATTGACCTCTAAAGGTGAACAACGAGTTTATAAAAACAGGGCCATGTTATTTGGTCGTCTCAAAATCCATAAGCCACGCTTCTAACGAAACCGGTATATTGGGAGAAATCTAAGCTATATTACATCCAGTTATACTGGGTCTTGTATGTTAATTGATAGAAGATCCACAATAACACTGTGATATATCTGTTTTTAAGAGTAATTCAGGCCATTCGAGAGATTTTGTGATATTTTTTAAGATTTTTATGTGAATTTTTGATTTATTGTCTTGTTCTTAATGTTTTTTGATAAAGGACAAACATACAAAACTTTTTTTACTACGGGGAAAGTCTATTTAACAATCCAGGAAAATAAGACTTTTGCAACTTGTGTATGACGATGACGCCAACTAGTGTGGCAAATTCTCTAGTTCACGGCCTGGGTATTAGGTATAGGCATTGTGTTTTTAACCCTACCTACCATCTAAAACTCTAGTATTATTCAACTAATTACGTCGCCTCCAAGGGCATCTTTCAAAATACCATCATCGACATTTTACCCGAATAATTTGTGTATGAATTTGATCTCTATCGTTACGGTCATTGTTTTAAAAACATCGAGTGTTGCGGGTTTTGTGAATGGCGAGGTGGCGCATGGCGTGGGAACTTGCAATTTACTACACCCGCATGTTGGCAACACTAAAACACTCGCACACTAAAGACTTGTCTGCGGCAAGGCAATTTAATTTTTTCTCGGCCGCTCCCTTAGAGAAAGTAGATAGAGAGCTCGCAACGCATAAGAACCGTTGTTAATAGTCTAGATTGATTTCTGTGACTCTTTATATCTCCGCACACAAATTGGCAGACATGGCTATAGTATCTCTGCAAAAATATGGATTTTGTAGTTCCAACTTACATACACGATTCTTGGAAGCAAAATAAAAAAGAAAATACAATCGGACAATTTTATATGAACCTTTCGCGCGCGTCCGCGTAACGCACTTTTATACCTCAGTGTTTTTGTAAGTACCTACCTACAATTTACAACTGCTTTCGATTTGCCTTATGGACAATGGGTGATGTAAACTCTCTATAATATCTAGTAGGAATTCATACTCTAATCTAATGTCGCACCATAAATGGTTTCTGTCTAAGGTAGTCTGCGAGGGCACTAACACCACATAAGTCTCTTACCTATCTAACGTGGCGTTTTTAATTTATTTTATGTATGAACGTTTTAGTATTTTATGAGACATTTTAAGTACTAGGTACTCAGTTCTACAACTAAGAGAAAGATTTTGATTATCTTTGAGAATTTTCTGTCGCGATCAGGTGGTAATTAAAACTTTGTTTTACCTAAATTGGACGCAGCAGCAGCAGGACGCAATTGAAAATCTATTACCTTTTGACTCAGAAGTCTAAATATACCGGCTTACTAGTTGACACTTATAATAATATTTTGTTGCTTTTAAAATTAAAATAATGAAATGAGTACTAAATTATATATTTTATGTACTTATGTGCTTGCTTTGTATCAGTGAAGTTGTTCGGTTTTGAAAGTTACAGAAAATTCCCCTAACCAAGTTTGGAGATCGTTGCACCACAGGCAACGCCGGGAGTCCTAGGGTCGGCGTTGTTGGAGAGATCGCTTCCAGTGGTTTCCAACACCACTAGTTTTTGTTAT
Source organism: Idaea aversata (assembly GCA_907269075.1). Taxonomy (NCBI): domain Eukaryota; kingdom Metazoa; phylum Arthropoda; class Insecta; order Lepidoptera; family Geometridae; genus Idaea; species Idaea aversata. The sequence goes on from OU026091.1 coordinate 11,241,732, forward strand.
AGGCAGGATATTATGTTGCGACAGCAGGAGATGGACACAGACGAGACGTATCGTTACATTAAAACCAGGTTTTATATCACGAAGTACACCATTTTATTCTCGTATTAATATGCATTGACCGTGCTGCCCCCAAATAGCGGTGGCACTTTATTGCAACCCAAACATTTCGTTCTTAAACTTAAGAATATAAATAAAGCTCTACTTCACACTGTACATAAGGCTATTTCACACAACGTGAGCGCCACACAAGTTTTCTAGATAAGAACAATGGCGGCAAGTAATTGTCATTAGAAATTGTTTAATTAACGTAGATGATTCATGGATAGTTATTAAAAACGTACCTTTACCTATAATAGAAAATAACACTGTAACTACCAAAGTACCTACCTATCCCATTTAATTTAATTATTTTCCAAGTACTATACCTAGAAATCTTACTTAATAACTTCAAGCTGTTGTGTTTCTAATATACGTAAAATAATATTGCTTGTACGAAAAAATACAATTTTTAGAAACATTCGATTATAAACACGCTCCTATTTTTTGTTGTAGAGCAATCCCCTTTTATACAAAAACAAACACTGCTCAGATAATTTGATAAGGCGCGATATCGTCAGTAAGAAGCAATATGATGTACTTCTCCTGTTTCCTTATAACTACCTACACGATTTTTATTTTACCATAATATTTAAGTTTTTTTTTCGTATTCTTAAGGAATAGTTAACTACTCTGCTAAATAAGTTTAACCGAAAGTAAGTACCCACCTACCTATATTATTATGAGTTTGGCGACTTAAATATGTCTATGAAATTAATAATGACAAAATATAATAATGCCCATTGATAGAAAAATACCAAGGTTTAAAAATGACAACAATTCAAATTAACGAGGTATAACAATGAAAATTGCCAAACTAAGTAACTACCTAGGTATGTATTTTACTCTAAAATTTATTGATCATGAAAAAAAATGTACCTACACTTTATATTACGAATATCTATTGTATTGTCTATCTTTTAAGTATACCTAACTATACCTCTTTGCTAGCTCTTCGTTTAGATATATTTAACGGTAAAAGGTTTTTGAGTGAGCATTTCCTCTTAGCACAAACCAGTTTGGTTTTACTACGACCTACTATAGAACTAACATGAGTAAGTATCTACGTCTACACGTGTCTTACGAAAACATGTCTTCACAGCTCAATGATAAGGATCATTTTTCTCTTTCTAATTTTTTGTTTTGATTTTCAACTACGGGTCGAGGGACAGAGAAGACTATATTTTTAAATTAACCGGTTTTAAAGATTGTACCAATACGAAAAAGTTTAAAGTTTAATAATAAACCTTGTTAGGGAAACTAAGTACTTGGACTTGGCCCACGAAATTGCCGCCATGTGGGACGTTGATTCGACGAGTATTGTTCCGATAGTTGTATCGGCAAATGGATTGATAGCGAAGAGCCTTGATCAACACCTCAAGAGGCTCTCGCTGGATGGTTTGGTCAAGGGTCAGATTTGATCTGGAGAAGGCAGTCATCTTGGATACGACACGTATCGTCAGAATATTTATCTCTCTGCGGCCCTAACCGTCAGTAGCCTAATTATTTTTTTAAACTTGTAAATTCAATTTTATTTAGGTAGTATGTAAATGCTTAGATATTTTTTTTTTTGAAGTTTCTATATTGATAAATATATTTTGTATTCAGTTTGTTTTTGAATAATTGTAAAATAAATTGGGATACATTAAAAGCTTGTTAGATGTTAATAAAAAAGCTTTTAGGTCATTAAAAGTAGGTAACGTAATATTAGGTACTAGGTGTCTAGGTACTAATGGATCTTTAATATGAGGGGGTCAGCATTTACTCTTTGATTACCTGCAGTTCACACGCAAGTTTTTTTGCACAAACATGCGGATATTGTAAAATATATGCCTATAGATGGATAAAAGATTCTTTCAAACAAATATATAGAAAAACATTAGAAAAACCAGTAAAGTAAGAAACTTAATAAAATGCATCTAACATATTAGTTATTTTATTACTCATCGTATTTATTTCTAAATTTAGACGCTAAAAAGTCGTTGTGCCGTATTGTAAAGTATTCAATATTAATTTTCTATTAGCAGATATAAACCATTACTTATGTTAGAATTTGTTCTTTAATTTTATTGGTAATTATTTTGCGTTTTGTTTTTATGGTGCAATAAAGTGTTTATAATAATATATATCTAAAAAGGCACTACTAATAATAAAATCTATAACAAAAATTAAGATAAAAACAAAACTTACTTATTTATTATAAGACGAGCAACATCTGAGATGATCAGATTATGATCTTCGAAATAATTACCTAACCGATGTGCTCCCAAACCTCGATGTAATCTTCTTTTTATAAATTTAAATTGGTTCAGAGGGATGAAAGGGGAGCGTGAAATTGCTTTTGAATAGATTGAATGACGTAGATGGATATTTTTAACGAATAAAGAGTTAAATTTTAGACGATTTTTGGATTGAAACTCTAATCTCTACATCATTCAAATAAATCATTTAAATAAGGAGGTAGGTAGTTTAAAAATTTAAATTACTATGTTTATTAAAATGTTCATTAATTTTAAAGAATGTAAGCCACAATTAAACCAAGTTCGTCAAGTTATAAACAAGCTTTAAATATTACATACGTCGTTCAAGATTCAAGGTGCTCTCATTAACGCGATTCCTTCTACATACCTTGGTTTGTGGAATGTGGTTATATTTCTATGGCTTATCGTAAGACAGGGCTTCTGATTGCTTGATTTAATCACTGATTCAAGCTCATACTCATTGCGGGTAACGGAAAACATGTGTTATTCAGAGTAGCTGCTAACTAGTTTATGGAATTACAACTTCATTACGTCTAAGCAACTAGAGCCATGGTTTATAACCTGGAAGCTATTACCCCCACAGGGGTAAAACTGCAATTTTGCGAGGCTAATTAGCTGATAATAGAAAACAAAGATTTTATGATTTAATGCGGTTAGTCAGAAAGAGATTATTCCATTTTTGTGCAGTTATTTTATGTTCAAAAAAGCAATTCATATTTACAGTCGGCAACCAAAGTAACTTAGTAGAGTTTTAAAATTGCTTTTATTAGAATGTTTTCTACTCAAAGTGACTGGGGTTAATCTAATCAGTTTACCTAAGCAAGTCATAGGATCTGACAAGTTTATGTTAGGGTAGCTATATTTTGTAAGTCAGGTTCTACAAAATATAACTAATTTTGGGTGTTGAAGGATGCTCATAGTATTATTAAACGAAATTTTATTCAGATCTAATGTTCATACCCCAAATTAGCCCTTCCTCATGTCCCTCTTAATCACCCAAAACCCACAAAATTACTTGCTATAAGTCACCTAAAGTAAAATCGGGTTGTTAAAAGAATCTCACGTCATTATCCATTAAACGAGACAAGATTCAGGCGTGTATTTATAATTGGAACAAATTACTGGCATTACTGCTGCGGGTTCGGCTTGAAAGAGGTCACAAATATATACTTTTACCTACCTAGGTTCTTGCTTTACCGCATATTTTGTCAATAACAATATCTTGATTTACTTAAGTCACTTCTAGTTTTAAATACCTGTTCTGACCTGTTCTGCAGGTTCTATTTCATTTGTTCAGATTGCATATTTCTAGTGCTGTTTAACAGTTTCTATACTTAGATAAACCTATAGAAGAAGTTAAATCATTTGTAAAAACCGGCAAAGTGCGAGTCCGACTCCCGCACGAAGGGTTCCGAGTAATGTTGTACGTGAGCCCCAATTTCTTTTTCTGTTTTTATTTTAGTAGGTATTTGTTGTTATAGCGGTAACAGAAATACATATTCTGTGAACATTTCATCAGTCTAGCTAGTGAGATACAGCCCGGGGACAAACAGACAGACAGTGAAGTCTTAGTAATAGGGAACCGTTTTTAAGGGACCCTAAAAATTTAAAAAAATTGGTATTCATTTTTTATACGGTTTAAATGATTAAATGGGCAAATTTTTATAATATTTAAAACTTACCGTCTCTTATAAGTCTTTGACTTGCCTTTAAAGCTGTTTAAAAATTAACACGCAATGTAAGTTTTCATAAACATGCGAGTCACGTTCACAGTATGCAATTGTGTGTATGTTGGAGGTAGAGCATAAAACGTAATGTACTCACGACGCACGTGGCCAAGGTACAAAGGGAATAGGACACTTCATGCTTACCGCGTCTGACATTTCAGCGAGGCGTTAGGGCGTTACAGAATAGAGTACACTGAGAACATTATGAAGTAATTAAGAGGAAAGGGTACCGGGGGCTCTCTCCATACAAACTATTACAGACGTAGTCGAAGTCAGAAGGCCAGTCTGACCATCCAGTGAGGGATTCTGGGGATATTGCCTCGTGGTTATAGTTAGTTATTTATATTTTAAGTTTAAGATTTGTTTTAAGATTAGTTAGTACCTATTATTTAGTTTAAGATATGTAAAACAATATCTACATTGTCAGATTGAAATAAATTAAATATTACTAGAAGTTACCATTTACAGTAATTACTAGCTGCACCCCGCGATTTACCCGCATAAGTTCCGATCCCATGGGACAAAAAGTAGCCTATATGTTAATTCCGTTCTTTAGCTATCTACAGACCGAGTTTCATTGCAATCGGTTCAGTAGTTTTCGCGTAAAGGAGCTACAAACATTCGCACAAACTTTCAGATTTATAATAAGTATTAGTAAGATTTGCAACCTAACAGTTTTTTACGTATACCTGCTTACATATTTACTACGTAATTGCTAATAGAAGTTTCATAAGGTACTATAACATACAAACAAAATATAACAGTAAATAAGTATCTACATATATGTATAGATAATACAAACAGCAAGGTGCTTTTACTAAATAGTTTTATTATAATATTTTAAGACGTTATCCCGCTGCGTGCAATCGGCTCCCCAGTATTGGTTGATCCAACTTTTTATACAACCACCTGCCTCTCGCAGATAAAAACCTTTGCACAGAATTCAGGGCAGCTCGGCAGGTAGACGTATTATGTTTTTTTGAATTATAAGTATACTTAGTTGGTATTATTGAATTAAAGCTGTTTGCGTTATTGGAAATCACGTAGAGCTGGTCTGTGTTTAACGAAATTATTTTAAAATATTTAAACAATAGATATAGGCATAAGGTATACCCACAAAGGTACTTATACGTAACGTAACTTGCTACCTAAGTACGTAAATATTTTTTGGGATAATTGCTACCAAAAGTAAAATTTTTAGGTAACTACGGTAAAAAATTTCATAGATAAGTATACCTGCAAGTACTAAGCTAAGGCATGCCTTACTATTCTTACACTTTTTATTATAATCATCATCAGGACGCGCAATTACTCTTGACATCAATATAATGACTGTAATTATTTTGTTATTTTCCCTACATTCCCATGATCCCGCAGGCGTAAACAAAATGGCGGTCAATAGAACCTCTAAACTTCGTAGTAGAGTTTCCGTTCGTAGCCGCATGCGGCGCTAGTGGTCGGAAGTTGTTCACCTACCGGTATGTTTAGTTCCGATCTACGCCGCTGTTAACTACGGCGCTGTCGTCGCCCCTAGCGTACTCTAGACTCTACAGCTACACTCCCACGTTCGAACTCTCATTGTAAACACTGTTCGCGCACGCGTGTTTCTGTTTCTATTCCCATGGACATAGAAGGATTGTAAACAATATGAAAGTGCGTGCAAATGTTGTGCTTTGACAGGTGATAGTGTTTTAATAACTGGATTTCTTATCGAAAATGACTAAGGCGAAAATGACACGAAGCAGTGCTCTGTACCATAGCGCCAAGGTAAGCCCTCGAAACCTTTTCATGTTTATTTTTTGTTTGTCAATGAAATAATTGATATTTTGCCATTTGAAGTAATTTAAACATCATGTGTTAAGTAAATATCACAATTCAGTATAACTTTCTAACGTTTTAGCAAGTAAACGTGGTAATTTCAGTGACTTTTTCCAAAGAGATAGTTCTTAGTTCTTCCAAAGTTATTATTATGTAAATTTATCTGTATCTATGTCAGAGATTTCGTTATAACTGGTATAAGTTAAGCTATGCATACAAAAGTTCCCTCCTGAAGTAGAATCGTATAAGTAATTTGATCGTAGCCGGTTTTCTCGGACGTTGGGTCGTGAATCTCGATCCCTCCTCTCCCTGTTGCCTTCCCGCCGAAGCCTTCGTTTCTACTTCTTATTTTAAATACACGGCATACGTTAAAAACTCAAATACTGTTGAGTTTTTAACGTATGCCGTATTGTATTTTAAAAGAAATAGGTAAGTAGGTATATGATAAATATTTCCATACTTACCTACCTATATATATAATATGTAATTCACGCGTGATATTTTGTCTAACATTGCATTTCCTGTTTATGTAGGTACATAAAATACTGTTGAATAAGCAATGTTACATTTCAATAATGAACCCAAAATATAGCCGTTGAATATAATTTCTAAGTAAAGAAATGTAGCTAAGTGTGTACTTATTTATTCATCAAAATGTGAAATACTTTTAGTCAGTAAAAACTTTATACCCTAGAAAATTGTAAACAAAACTTAATTTTAACTAAGTAGGTACACTAATTCAAAAACAAAAGTCTTTTACTTTAAAAATAGGTACACTGTTCCACTACGCTTCGAGAGTAAAAGACATCAACGCGCTCCAGAGCGAGACGGCCATAAACATATCCCGTTTTTGTGTTAGCGAAAGCGAGACAAAAAGTCACTTATAGTCATTTTGTTTATAGCTATTTGTAAATTATATGCTGGGATTGTATACAGGTACATACGTCAGGTAGTGGCCATTGCACGGATGGACGCACTCCCCATTTTAATGCAAAGGGATGCTTCGTTATAGGGCACGGTTTGACCAAAATTTAAAACTTAGCCTTTTAAACTTTAGGGTCTTGGTCGTTTCGGATAGTGGGCTCTAATGATCCGTAAATTGAATTTGTCTTTTACTTCCAAATTTAAATTTGGGAACGATTTATTTAATAGGCAAAGCGCTAAGTAGTTTAACAAACTTCTTACTGTAAAATGGAATCCAGTTTTTGTTTTAGCATTTAATATTTAGCCCGTAGTTATCCATTGCAGACAAGCAGGACACCTATAATCATAATCGTATTATCTTTTGATTCCCTATTAGATTGCTGTTAATACCTCTATAATGAATGGATATTTTGGCGGTATAAAAACTCAATTGGCTCGTATCTGAGGTTGTGTTCTCAGAAATTGGGCACACTCTCAAAAGTGACCGGTTTTGGATCGGTCATTCGCTCGTGAGGTTGAGTTTTAAAACCTCTCTCCAGTTTTTTATATCTCAATTATTTCGCTAATTTTTCTCCATACTTTTTAAAGATTTCCGTATGAAAAACAGGATTTTGCAAAAAATAAACGTAGTCAGAAATGAAACTGCGACAGTATTTTCTTGACCATTAAGTCACTACGTTAATTATTGATTGTTGTTAAAGCAGGGCAAAATATAGCATTTAAATTATTATTCTCATAATTGCCGACTACAGTTTTTTTTGGCAGTAAGTAGGTGAAGTCGACTTACATACAAATATTATGTACGTGATTAACATTTGCAGTTTTTGCACTGTCAGCTCAGTTATACCTACCATTTTATAAATTATCTACAGGTTAAAATGGATATCGCGTTTCAAACCACTATTGGAAGAGAATCTGGTATAATTAGGAATCTGATATTTCGGTCATCTGGTATTTTGGGAATCTGGTATAATGGGAACAAAGGGATCAAACAATGTAACAAACATGTTAGTACCCTGTGAAAACATCGGTTTTTTGCATAAATACCTAACTATAAATACCTTACCTAACTGAATATCTTTTTACCTACTTAAAACATGCTTCAACGTTGTTAAACAGATCCGATCCCCGTATACAAGCATAATACGAGGAAATGACTATTGTGACAATAACGATATCCCGTTTCCTAACTCATATCATAATATCCTGCAAAATATATCTATAAATATAAAATTCAAAGTCCAGACTGACTAATAATATATATCAACGCACAGCCCAAACCAATGGACGCGGCTCAAGCTAAAATTTGACATACATATAGCTGTTGTAAACTATGTCTACCTTATACTTAGTTTTTTTATATCATTAGATTATAGAGATTACTGCTTTAAAGTTTTAAAAAGAAGAACTAAGAAGGTTCCATTGGAGCCCATAATATAATATCATAGGCTCTACTGGGATCAGTGGTGGATCTTACCAAACTCCCCGGGAGCTGTTCGATCCACTGGTGGAGCATAAAAAGAAAGATGCAAATATCCCAGACCAATGGTAGATTACAGTAAACTTCAGCGTGCTAATGGTGCTACTAAATCCACTAGTGGATCCTAATGGATAGAGGTGTTATAGGAATGGATTAAGTTTTTTGAGAAATAAAATTAAATATAAATAACTTTTGACTTCACTCTGCAATTACTCACATTATTTGCTCAGGTACTACTATTTAAATTATATAATCTAAATAGGATATTTAATTTTGAATGCAGAAAGGCATCAATGTTATGAATCAGTTAAACCAAAATTAGGATAAATGGGATTAAAGGTAGGTACTGTCCCCTCAGGCGGCCATTTTTGTTTTTGTACCCAGACCTAGAATATAGCAGAGAGCAAATCACACGGTTGCAAATATATCCTGAAACAAGGTCAAAATATATCTATTCTAAAAAAATATCACATCTGCCAAAATTTACAATATTTATCTTACATAGTGCCATATAAAAACTAGCAAATATGTTTGTATTCAAGCTCCAGCAAACCATGTCTAGGTACCTACTTATGACGTCATGGTACACTTGCTCGCAAGTTCAATCCAATCAAAATGACGTAAAGTACCTAGTTAGTTACCTATACTTTACCTAATTGCCTGCAAATTAGAGGCAACAACATCTTTGCAATTAGCTCCTTAATTAAGATTTAATAATGGTATTGAAGAAGCTATCATACTCGTATTAATAATGTAATGGTAGCTTCTCCAATACAATTATTGAATCTTTTAGTCTTTTGATGCCTTATTTAAGTTAATTGCAAATATGTTTTTTTATCTTTATTTATAATTTTATATATCTTTAACGTTAACAGATTTTTTTGTACGTCCATAAAGGATAAACTTCTGGGCACTGTGTTATGATAAGTAACACCTAACAATTATTACAGACGCGGAGTTTCATTATTTTTTAGTAGATTTTTTGTTTTTGATTCTTTAAATGTTACCTTTTTTATTTTTTTAAGTCTTTACTATACTGATTGATGTTTTAATTTATTAATAAAAATATGTTTTTATTGCTTGTAAAAGCTTAAGGAGATAATGATTAGTCATAGATAACGCAGTTGTTTTTTTATTAATTAATCAAAATGAAATTGACGAACGAACAAATTAGGCGTGGTGTCGTTTCCGTTCAGGAAATGCACCGCCTATATTTTGATTCAAATTCATTTCCGTTTTCTATTGCACGTTTACACGCAAAGATCGTTTTGGGCGAGTCAAAGCGTATTTACTAAGCTATTTTCCTTGTAAAAAATTACAATTTAAGGAAGATAGATAGTTCAATGTATTACTGTAGTTCATTGGATAATCTTCTATACTTACAATATATAAAATGCTTTGTCCTGAATGACTGACTGACGGATCAACGCGCAGCCTAACTAAACCGCTGATCGTAGAGACCTAAAACTTGGAGGATGTGTTCTTTGTATGACGTAGGCATCCGAAAAGAAAGGATTTTCCGAAATTCTACCCCTAAGGGGGTGAAAAAGGGGGGCAAAGTTTGTATGGGACAAATCCTATTCGAACCATTTTCGACTTCTACGCGGACGAAGTCGCAGGCAAAAGCTAGTCTAATAAATAAATAACTGAGTATCAGGTTGTCACCATAACTTGCCCCAAATTACTTTATACCTTTAAAAATATCAACCTACTTACGAGAGCGGTGTGGTGGTCCGGCTGTTGGTCCACGGAACTCCGAAAAGGTCCTTGGTCCAAGTATTTAAAAAGTGGGACGAGCCCCGAAAAAGATATTTGAATCGCAATCAAACAAAAGACGATCATAGTCAAAGTCAAAATTTCTTTATATGTATTGAAAACATGAGAGCATGAAATCGTATTAAAACGTCTTATAAACTAAGTTAGGATTAGGATGTGTGCCTTCGCAACCTACCAATGAGAAGAAACCTGAAAACACAAGAGACTCATAGGTCTAGTTTTTATGTTCATTGAAGAAAAAAGAATCATCTCAATCGGTTGAGCCGTCTTCGAATGATCGCGTAACATACACACAAAAAAAAAAAAACAACAACAACATACAGACGAATTGAGAACCTCCTAAGGTGGTTAAAAATAAAAGCTTTCTCCGATTTGAAAGAGGTTTAGATAAACAAAGCGGATTCAACGCCGATTAACAATAAAGTAAATCGTGTGAGCAGTGCACTTCCCACGCGAATCAGACTCCATCAAATCGTACTTTTTACTCTACATTATAAATTCAATACGTTAGACGCATCACTGCCTCCCCCCGCTTCAATGTAAAAACGTGTAGACTGACCCCTCTTATATACAAAGAGATAAATAGGTAACAGTTATATAGACAGAACATCTAACTAAAGCTTTTAATAAGCAAAACTTTGATGTCGTTTCGAATTTTAGTAAATCTTTAGTAGTGCTGATTTCTTTGGCGTACCTATATTTTAGCGAGTTATCTAAAAATATAAAATTTAATGCCCTGAGTGACCAAAGACGTATAAAATCCTGCTAAGAGAACCTTAAATACCAACAGAAACGGTAGCAAACTTTTTGAAACTTATGCTCTTCGATATGGCGGCTTTTGATAGTGTTGTGCTTATATTTTTAACGTTTGACACCCGTTTATAGGACAAAAACTTTAAAACTCGATTCCAATAATTTATGGTGAATCGATCGCAAAAGGTTTATACAAAACATAAATGGTAGAATAGGAATTCATGTGAGTTAAATCCTTGTTGACTGATATATCAACGCATAATACGCACAGCACAGTACAGATAGCTATTATGACGTAGGCTTGACGTAGGCATCGCTAAAGGTGATCGCAGATTGATCAGAGCCGTACGAATCGAATTTTTGCCGCTCACGGGAAAAGGTACCTTATTGTAATAGAGATAAGCTACTTACCTACATTTATATTTCCGATGACGTCATCAGAGTCGACCGCATCGTCAGAGACGGCCGACTCTGAAATATAAATGTACCTTATCTCTATTAATATAAGGTGCTTTTTCCCGTGGACGGCAAACATTTGATTCGTTCGGCTCTGATCGATCTGCGACCACCTTAAGGATGGATTCTGGAATATTCAAGCCCAACGCGAATAAAATCGCAAAAGTTAGTTAACTAAGAAATAAAATTACATTGATAAAACTTTAAACGTTCAGATATTCTCTCTAATACAATACCTATTATATTAATTGTCTTTGACTGTAACATACATGTAATTATGCTGAGCAAAGAAATCATTTAACACATGTAGTTTTATAGAAAATTTATTACCAGTTCTTGTAGAATTTTCCAGACGCGGACTAACATTATTTATTAGTGGATTTTTAATTAAGTAGTTGTGGTTGATTTATTTTAATGATTTTATCATAATCTGGTCAATCGAAAACATGGCATTAAATAAGAAGCTTTTCTAGGGCGAGATGTACCTACCATAACTTAGAATTAGACTTGTTATTTTGATTGTTTTGAATATTTAGTTGTGTTGTGTAAAAATGTATTGCGTGTCAAAGCTACGAAGTGAATTTACTTTAAGCTATACAGAGATATATTAAATATTTATTTAGAAAAAAAAATTGAATATAAATGATTTGCAACAACAATAATTAAAAAGAGAATACAAAGTAGGTGTAATATTTCATTTGAACTGATTTCACCTATTTCTTTTATGTTATCAAAATAGACATTTCTTAATGCAGCTGCAAATAAAGCAACACCGTTATCAGTAAAGTTAATAAAAGTCGTTGTTCTAGAAAACATGTTACGAAATCTTTATCTCTGACTCGAAAGACCCCACTTCCATTAGCGAGAAACTATCTGTTGTCACGAGCCTTTGTTGCTTTAGGTTAGGGCAACATACTACAGACCGACAGACGATCGGCCGACCGTTCACGTTTGAAGAAAGACGTCCACTTGTTATTTAGGCAGGTGCGCGGTTCCACTACCGTCTTGGTTTCAGGAAGTCGTGTCCCTCGAACGCCCTCGTTTATTTGGGGGTTTAGAGACGCGAACATTTAGGTATCTTCTAGGAAAACGTGCTACATCTTAGACTGTATCGGCATACTATTGCGTGTGATAGTGTGTAAACGCCCTACCTATGTATTCTTAAAAAAAACTCTTTCTTAATGTGAACGGTCGGCCGATATAAAGGGTGTAGAAATGTAGTCTGCATTCACCCTTAGGTTTTGTACACAACAGATTGCTTGTCTGTACTTTAAGTTAGCACAATTATTGTAAGTAACATATCCAGTGTAAGACCAGCCTTAGACCGACCGCTCTATTTGCTTTCGTCAAAGATGCCTTTGTAGATATTTGAAAAGTTACATTTAAAACTTCAACAAAACATGCTAATTCTTACGAAATACGCTGATAAAAAGTTGTACAAACAGTTTGATCTAAAATGATAAGAACGATTCTAACCTAACCTAAAGTTTTTATTTTCAAGTGCATTTCTAAGTTTTTTTAAGTACTTATTCGGCATTTCATTTCTAATACAAATATTTTCTAAGAAAAATGCATTTTACCTATCCGAAAAAATATTATAAAATGTGTCGAGAGTCTACCTAATTAATTATGCATAATGATAAATCTTGGACTTGCTTAACGTAATGATACTTTTTAGTTATACTCCATACACTGTTAGCCAGTTAGCGTGTCTTTACTAATTTGACTAAAACCACAAATTACGCGTAATTTTTACTACATCCGCTTAATTTTACGAAACCAGACCCAATAAATAAATAAATAAATATATTTTTATTTACTCAAGTTACAGAGACTCATATTATTAGTAAAATACTTATTCCTATGTTAGTAATTAAAATAAAATAAAAAATTAATATAAAAACCAATATTGTATAGGTAGGTAAATAAAGTGTTATGAATGAATGTCATATTTCTCGAAGAGACGTCCTTCTCTACTCATGTGACGCCGCCGCGCTGCTAGGAAAATAATATGTATTTTGCATCTAATGGAGTACTTGGGTAGGTGTTTACTTACTGGTTCTAATAAGAGTACTAAGACTAGGACATGACTGTTCAAGTCGACGAGCATTCCTTCTAACTGTACCGAAGTTACGTGACTTAGAAAAATCACCATTCATCAAGCGCTACCTGTTAGACCTAGGAACTAACTTGTCAATGAAATAACAACTTTATCTCTACTAATTAAGTTACACACGTCTGTTTTGCAAGTGTATAGTTTATGCTCACCTACTCAGTACACTGTTTATCCGCCGCTCTTTGCGCATATGTCGGTCTTCCGCTTTAGCAGTTTTTTAGTTCCGTCAAGCGGGATGTGCGAAGAACAGAACATCCTTGTTGTTGATACAATAGGTACTATTTAAGCTAATATCTACTCTTACAGCAGGTGCTCAGAAATCTTATTTAGTAAAAAAAAAATGTTGTGCTAAAAAAAGTGTCAGTCTCTACTCTAGATATTTCTTGTTTGTTATAATAAAATAAATGGTTGGTTTCCCTATAACCTATAGAACAGGTAATTAAAGATGCTGTGTTTTCTAGATGTGTTTGTTTATTAAAATAAAATTAATGGTACCGTGGTACCCATATAGTGCAGGTAAATAAAAATGCTGCGCTAAAATGGTGTGTTGCCTGCCTAGATATTTTTTGTTTGTTAAAATAAAATTATTTGGAACCCCTATAATGCAGGTACCTTTATTCTAAAATCCTAATGCGTCCTTGAATGTATTTTTGTACTTCTGTAGGATAGACAGAGGTCGCCCAAAATTATATTCATCAAAAAATAAACCAAAAGTTATAGAATACATCTGCACAAAGCTGGTTGCACACATCTGCGCTCAGACAATCGCGAAAAACTTGTGATCGACAGAACAGGTGATGCATAAGATATTTATGGTAAAACAATTTGAGAAAAAGCATAGGTATTCAATTAGTTAGTGGTACTATGTCACCGGGTTATCGCTGTTTTATTTTAAGTAAATAAGAAACGGTTGTTAAACTTACTTTGCATTTTATATTAGGTACCTGGAAATGCTACTTTATATCGACAGAACAAAGGCTTTAATTGAGTTTCGAGCTTTTGTAAATTGTTCTAAAAGTGTTTCATGAATTGAAATATCTAGAGGTAAATTTCAGATTAGATTAACATAGTTATTTATGCTCCAGTCGATTTTTAGGTATAAAAAAACTAGCTAGACAGTAGTATTTCAAGAATATTGTGACATTTACAAAAAAACAGGAAACATGTGGGCGTAGCTTAGTAGAGACATTTGCAATCGTAATAAATATGCACAGACATAAAACATGAATTTAAATAGGGTACCGTTATCAAAAGATCTGTTAATTTATTTCAATGCTAAATTAATTATTTTATTAAAAATAATTCAAACTATAGTTTCTTGATAATGAGATGTCATCGATGGATGTCGTGTATGATGCATGGTGATTTGCCGGTAAATAAATGTGTATTGCATAAATTGGTGGGAGTTTTTTGCGACGTCACATGTCGCCGCACCTGACGCAGACCTCGTGCCATGAAACCATGTGGTTAATTTTGACAGCTTGCATGAAATAAGTAGGTATCTAGGGACAAAAAAACAAAAAAAATATATCGCATAATTGGCGTCAATAGAATACATAGTTGTTAGAGACTCTACTTTTGAATTTTAGGTTAAATATTTTATTTCTATTAGTAATTCTTACTACATATTACTTTATTTCTAAATTATACTTTATGGCTCTGGTCCTTTTATAAGGAGAATGGGCTTGTATTTAAAAATAACTAACCGCCTGCATTCAACATGTGCTGTTTATAATTTAAATGTACAATAATTCTATAGAACACTATTACTGAATAGTAGTATTATAGACTAAAATATTACCGTACATATAAACATGGATCAGACCTTAGCTTTATCTAAGCAAACTTGTTGAAATAAATCCTTTTAAGTTTGTCCAAAAACACTGATTAATTTTTCGTAAAAATTACAATTACGTCACTGATCTGCCAAATGGGCGAAATGTAGGTACTCACTATAATCACTACGCAGATACGCGCTCGATTTCGAAAGAATAAAAACCCCCATTAGTTTCTTGTGTATATTCTTAATATTGGGTACGTTCAGAAGACACATGTGAACTTAGCTTTTAGGACGATTCAATGTGATGATTCCAACTAAATACATAAATTGTTTTGACTTAATCGAAAGTCTGTCGTCTTCATGATTTTGTATTATAGGTACCATTTTTGTTTAAGAGATTGTACGAATACTAACTTATTGTATCTTTTGTTCAAAGGTGTTGTGGCATCTGGACATATTCCGTCGCAGCTTCCGAGAGTTGACTGGTCACGCGTGTCTCGGACCATCCTGCATTTTTTGCGCGCTCAAGGTAAGTTTCACATCCCTGTTAATATCTCAATAATATTATAAATGCGAAAGTTTGTGTGTTAATATTTTTACTACCTCTAACTGTATAGATAGATAAGTGAAATAATACAAAGATCAGTTTTATTTCGATTAAACCGCTGGCCTCAGCTAGTATTTAAATTACTCCACCTGCATATTTTAAGCTCTAAATAAAGACAACATCTATCAACAAGACAGTAGAACAGTTATTTTAGATTTGTCAAAAGTCATCCGAATAGTCATGTTGGTTTGTCGGATACTTTATATTTACCACGTAAATTGTATCTAGCGTATAACTAGGTTAGATAAACTAGAACACAACGCACAAAGGTGTGCCCCCTGTTTATTTCGTAAGTTGTACAACCTATTCAACAAGAAAGCTTGCGTAATTACAGCCCTAAACAAGAGTAAGGTATGGTAAAAGTAGTAAAATATTTTCTCAAACTACAAAGGCAGGCATAGCCGTCTGGGGCCAAATTTCGTCGAAAACGCCGTAGATGCTGCTAAACAAAGAGAAAGAACAAAAGTATGACCTCGGCTGCTTGGCCGCCCGCGCCGCCGTCTCTTTCAAACGTGACCTTTGCAAACAATAGCTTGTCTGTTCCTATGTACCACAGAAATCCCGAGCTTTCGATACGTTCCATGAAATAAATAAACACTAGTCCCGATTCCGAAGTAGGCTAACTCGTTATTCCAGGTATCTAAAAGGCTTTATACCAAAATCTAAATGACGTATGGCGGTTTCTGCTTGAAGAAGTTATATACTAACACAAACCTTCGCATTTATAGTAGGACGGCGATAGCTGGCCTAATATTGGCCTTTATAATTTGCATTTTATCTACATAATCTAAATAATGCTAGCAACAAAAAATCCATGCTATTTAATGTGCTCTATAGTGCCTGGTAAAAAGATGGATTAGGTAGAATAGGGTACTGGCTGGATATATAAAATTATAAAACATCTGTTAAAATTTTGCTCAATCGTTTTCTAAGCCTAGATTTTCATATAGTAGGAATTGCGTAGAACGTGTTTCAGGCATAAAACAGCACTTTCTTAAACCAAAGCCAAGTGTACTGGACATCGAAGTTTAATCTACAAAACAGGACCGACTGGTTCAGTGGACACAACGCGCCTATAATAGACCAGGATTGTGATTCAGATATCAAGTAGAGTGCTATCGCCGCATTTATTTTAAACGCTTGTTGATACCAGAAAAAGGGAAAACGGGTCTTGATGTAAAGTTTTCGTTTAAAAAATATGCATATGTTCAAAAAACCGTTATTTAAAAGAAAGGACGATGCGCCTGCGCTGCACCGCCCGCTGCGCAGTTCCAGCTTCTATTTTCAAACAGTTCAGTTATCCTTGGCGCGCTTTTGGTCCAATAAAAAGCTTGCGCAAGTTCGTAGAACTTTTGCCCTGTGCTGTGATTGGTTGAGAGTGTTGCGTTCTGGCGCCAACTCAAGACCTCTACAATATAAGTACAAGCCACTACTACCATGTAACAGCAAATTGTTATTGATCTTAAAGTTTAATGATTTCTCTTCACTTTATAGTGTAGGTGATCAAAGTATACAAAGGCGTCATTTTATTTCTCTACTTTACTCCTACGTTTACAGCTTTTTATAATGTCGTACAATATTGAGTTTGATTTTTTAGTAATCTAATCGACGTGGGTGCAAATTGTAATTTTATGCTCAACATAATTAAAACTCGGTTCTTTCGTTATTTTCTAATGGAGTTGAAAATTTTGCGTTTCATCATTGTAGGTTTTATTATAGTAACACAAACGTGGGTGTCTTTAATTATGTTTTAATGGATTTTAATCATGTTGTTAAGAGTCGATTAATATAATTCAAGTTCATTTTCGATCATGGATCTTTTAACGAATATGAAACAGTAAGAAATTTTTGTAAAGAATAAAGCGTAATAGAGAAATTCTGCGCAATAATGCTAGATTAAATATTTAGAGTTCCGGAAGAATAGCGAAGAAATCGAGTGTGAAGTGAATAAAGGTGCCGATTGCAAGTAGAATAAATAGGTCTATCGAAATCAATAAACCATACACTTTCCGCTCACGATTTTGGTAAAGGTGTCTTTAAATATCGACTGATTTTATTCAACGAATAAAGTAAACTAAAGTTCCCAGTACATGTTCAAAAACGAGTCAATCTCAAACATCAATCATAAACCAATGCCAAATACCATATTGAAATGTCAAATCATACCCTGTTTGCCTCGAATAACCATGTCATCGTTTCAAACATTTTGCGCATCTTCTTAAACTATTCATTACGCGGTAATAAATATTAATTCTTAGGTCGCGATCGCGTTGTCTTCCTGTGAGCATGATCGGTTTAATTTGATTGAAACGTCCACGTAAAATCAGTTAGGTATACCGCGATCGCGTCCCGTGTTTATAGAATGAATATTTTGCACATCTATCTCGCTATTAGATACAACAGTTTGATTAAAGATTTACACGCATTCATCCTAATTATGTTATCCTAGTCGTTTGTTAGTTTGGGTGTGAGGGTTTGTTACTCCATCACGCGAAAACTACTGGACCGATTGCGATAAATCCCGCTATTTCTACGGGATTATGACTTACGCGTATACTTAGTTTTATAATTGAGATATTGTTTATGTAATGGGCGTTTTACGAACTCCGTTCAGCCTATAACCCTAGACATTAGCAATTCGTAAGAGGACAATTAATTAAATATATACAATATATTTATTCATTGAATGACTTAATAGAATCACGGTCACGACTGTCGGCTATCTAGATATTAACCGGTAGGTAATTAAAACTTTTACTTACGACTTAACCACTTTCGTGTAACGGTTGTCTTGAGATAACAAAGAATTTTAGCTTCATTGTTTTAATTTCTGCCGGTACCTAATGAGTTTGCGATGTTTCATAATCTTAAATACTGACTTATTTAAGAAGAGGACTTTTAAAGCCGAGAGCGGTGTTGGCCTCGTGGTAAATACCTCGACTTTCTTTCTGGAGATCGTGGGTTTACATCCCGGCTGCACCAATAGATTTTTTACACAAAATGTACGCTTATTAATATTGCTCTAAAGGAAAATATCGGTATGAAACCCGCGGCTTAGTTAGATCTAGGCGTATTGACGATTTCTTTCCCGGTATTACTCAGCTGAGGGTGGTATATGTTCTGAGCAAAGAGCGGTGTTGGCTTAGTGGTAGATATCTCGACTTTCATTCTGAAGGTCGTGAGTTCAAATCCCGGCGGGCCGTGCACCGATGATTTTTTTTTAAGAAAGATTTATATGCACTTATTAACTTGCTCTGAGGGTGAAGGAAAACATCGTGATGAAACCCGCGGCTTAGTTGGCTCAAGAAGTATTGACAAGTTCTCATCTCTCATCTGGACATGGTCAATTAAGCTGAGACCAGCACCTACTACCCAAGTGCTGGACATGCCTACTTCATCTTCAACCAAGAAGAACCCAAAAACGTGGTATTGCGGAAAACAGCCCGTATACAATTACAAGTAGGTTCTGGTCAAGCTTACTCCGTCATTACATATCCCAGGTCAGCGGACAGCGCCATAAAAAGTTATTGGGCCTGTATGAATCATCTAGACTAGATATATACCAAATTACCAACGTAACACAAGCTCCCTTTTTTTGACTTGTTTTAAAAACAACTGTATTATTTTGATAAATGTTATTACAAGCTGGCCTATGTCCAGCCATCTAGGCACGTTTCTCGAAACTATGTCACGGCAGTACGTGCCTGCAACCGCATGCAAACGGGCCTAGCCAATTACTAGAGTCATTACTACATTGTGTTATAGAGAATTGTAATGATAAATTGACTATTTTGTTTTCCTCGGACGTATAAAATAATGTGAAGGTTTAAGGGAAGTGTGCCAGAACAGTATTCTACAATTTAATTAATAAAAGTAGAGCGGGAAGTCATGGATTCGGATCCTGAAAATGGTCGTGCTTCAATGGACTTTTGTATAAGAAATATTTAATGAAATTTATTTTCTGAACCCATTAAAAAAAATAGACAGTAAAAAAAAGCACAAGAAAAAGTACAGCGTCGAGAAAAAAGGTTCTCTTCAGCACGTTGCTAGAGCTATAAGCCCTAGCGCTTATTTTCAGGTGTCATGCTACATGATGAGATCTGGACAAGCGATCTTGTGCGCAGATTAGAAATCTGTCGCACAAGATCGCGATTAGTGGAGGCGGAGTAGAGAGGCTTTGCCCTGCAGACACTATTGGCTCATAATAAATAAATATACGGTGAAGAAAAATATCGTGACATTGCAGATAAATTACAAGAGTGTCGCATACGCTGGTACGGCCACGTCTTGCGAAAACCGGCTAGTTACGTGGGGAACAAATGTCTTGCCATGGCGCCTCCGCCGGGTCGTGGCAGACTGGGTAGACCCAAGAAGTGCTGGCTTGACGTCGTAAAGGGTGATATGCGTGCAAATGGCCTTACAACCCAGGATGCCGAAGATCGTGCGAAGTGGAGGCGTAAAAGTAGGAAAGCGGACCCTGGGCTCCCGAGAGGGATGCAACCGGGAACATCGCTCGGATAATGAAAAATATCGTGACGAAACCGACACATACCCCAGAACTCTCAACAGTTCAAAGGCATTGAACATTACCCAATCTGGAGTAGGCGTCTTACTGCCTAACCCCTCTAAGAGGTAGACATTATTAGTGGCAAAACTTTTTAACAGTCACGCGACTGATCGTGTTTTAGTTTAAAAGTTTTGTAAGCATCTCCGAAACCTTGAATTAGCGCATCATCATAGCGTATCCCTTCACGCGTGACGCACAATATCTGAGTTAACCATGAGGCGTTATTGATTGGGCTGTAAACGTACGTGTACATTTGATACGTTCATGGGGGTAGATCACGCGAGAACGTGCCACGATTCTCGACTGTGATTGGATCCGTGCGGTACTGTTCTCATCAAATTTCTCTGTATTTTTATAGCAGCGCCTTACAGTTTCAACCGCGTAAGTTCCGATCCCGTGGGAATATCAGGATTTAAAGTAGCTTTGTTACTCTCAATTAATCAATGTAGTAACTATCATCAAATCAAGTTAGTTCATCAAATCTCCATTAGTTTCAGAGCCTATTCGTTGCAAACCATTAGGATAGCATTTATAGTATTTAATGAATATTTAAACGATACAAGTTAAAAAACATCAAATGAGACCATACATTCTATGATTTAAATTCCAATAAATTAGTTTAATAAACCGGATAATTTTCAAATTACCATGTAGGTAGTAAGTACTTAGGTACCTACTCTACGTAGTTACTTACAATAGCTGTTGGCAGTTAAATTTAAGGCCCTATTTATCCCATCGACACCGAATGGCTTTTCATTTTGATTGTACCATATATCTGTAGAGATAGCTAGTGGCGCACGCGCAGCTGCAGAACCGGTCTTGGCTTCTCGTTTACACCGCGCTCTGCCGTGTCATACTATATAATACTATAGGAAACGTGGGCTTAAGTCGCCATAAGAAATATAACGTCGGCAGAGGTGTATGGTGTAGGTGTCAGATGGTAGCTACTTAGTAATTTGAATAATGTTTCTTAGAAAATAAATTATTAGTTCATTTTAATCGTTGCTTTTGTGCAACAATACATTAAAACGCAGGGCTTGGATTCACCTATTTGTTTCCTGAATAATGCCTTTGAAGCAATCATCTTTACTCCATAGAACCTAGGATAGCTGTACACATTTTCAAACAACAAATAAAAAGTAAATCAGATAGGCATGTGTACCTAGGCATTGTCAAGTCCATATATTTATTAAATTTATACATTTTACGTCACAACAATAAAACAATGCCAAGAATCAATCCATCAATCATAAAAAGGCGCGCTATAATAGTAGACAGATACGTACTTGGTGAAGAAAGTTCGGGGCGTTTCTTAACATGAATTTAAACAACCAAACTGTAAGATCGAATATTGTTTAACCAGTTCATAAATGTCTAATATTATGCTTCAATACTATCTTAAATAACTGACTTGGCTTTACTTAAGATCTTCCAACTTTTTATGGTGGAAGGTTTGCGTAGAGAGACTTGGCCTTCATGTTATGTTTTTGATGGGTTAAAAATTGCTCCAGAGGCATTAATAAGGAAGTAGGTGTATATATTATGTGTATGGAGAAAACACGTTAACGTAAAATCAGACCAAATATGCCAATGATATCTTAAGTTCCTATTGATAAATCTTTTAATCCATAAACGCTTCAACAGATTAGCAAATCATTGTGCTAAACAAAGTATGAAACATTACGACATAGTTAACGCGAGACTAAAAGTGGAACTAAAGCGTTACATTGACATCTGAGTCTGGCGCTTGACCGCGATATTGTACGTTTTCTTTGAACAAACTAGATACTTGCAGTCTATTCGCTGAAAAAAGGGTTAAAGGTTACCAGCTGAAGTTGTTTAACTGTAACGCAAGTAACAAATCGGTCTATTTATCGTTACTTGTATAATTTTATCCGTATGTAGCTTTAGTACATTACTCCTTGATCGACGTCAACTTAATATACCTAACCTACTTAACATAAATAACAAATCTCAGTCGTTTTGCTGTGCTAGGTTAAGTACTAAATGTTTTTAAAGTGCAAAAAAAATATCAAATATTTCTATTTACTAAACACAATCCAATAGACAGGTTGCTTGTGGACCTTGTGGTCCCCACACTAGGCCAATCCTTTGCCAAGTTTTCTTATACGTCGTTTAATTGTTATAAGTGGTTTTAAAGTTTTAGACCATGGACAAACTTTCATGACTAGTCGTGCCAAAAAGCCATTTAGAGCTAGAGCTTATTATAAGGAAATTACGTCTTAGTGGTAGGCATGTCTAAGCGCTTTTTATACCTATCTCAGTGTGCTAGTAAACTGAGTTTTTGTGCGAAATTGAATGCACGTTTACTTGTGTCATGTTATGAACAGCGCATCCTGTCCATTGTCAGGTGCATCGATGGTTCACCGTTGAGATTGCTTGTTATGTTTCAACATTATAAATACTTTGACCACCTTCAATAACCATCGTGAGAAACTATCACCTATGTTTCAGTAGAAATTAACCTATATAAGTAAACTTACTTGAGAATTCCTGGTATTATAATTTAACAATGGATGTATACAAGTTGGGTATTGCTTAAAGAGTAGGTACTTACTTAAAAATATCGACTGTAGGCACGTAGAACTTGCTTGACCCCAAAATCGTACTCTATATTTAGTAATGCAATCACACCTACAAAACCATAACTATGCCAGTAAATATCAGCAATTACAGGAAACAAGCTTGTAAGTTGTTTTAAATGAGCTCCCTCCTACTTGTTCAGTGGGTAGAAGCCTTGATAACTGCCCACCAGAGCTATCTAAGGCGACAATAATGTTTTAATGATAATTGTCATTTTAGGTTATTGACCTGTTACTAAAAAAAAAGAAGATAGAAATCTTACCTTATCTTTATTTTATAAAATAGTGGCGAAATTTTAAGATAAAAACTTATCTATTTGGATTGCCAACATAAAATAGAATAGGTATTTAAACCAGATAATGTAAAGTTAAAGATATCTACATAAAAACAAACACTGTAATTGAATGGATAGCTAAAATCTTTTAAATGCATTTAGATCTTAACAAAACTGTTCGTTTCTTATCAGCAGAACGCGCTTCCTGCCGTTAAAGACATTGACCTCTTAACGATTTGGGCGCACATCCAATTTAAACAAGCAATTTTAACTGTAAGACAAAAACAGTTTAAGCTATTATAGTAAAGCGATATCAAAGTGCCATAAAGGGCAAACCACGGAAGCAAAGTAATATGTCACCGCCTACGCTAGTTGGTGACAAAGAAACGAATATGGCGCCTGGCGATGGCGCCCCCGCGCCCGCCTTCCGCAGAATAGGTTTCAATGTGAACTTGTTGAGTGAACTTTATGGTTTACCTCAGATTCTATTGTCTGGACATAAGTTATTAATTCTTTGATAATTAGCCTAAGCCATAGTATCATATCAGGTTTCTGGCTGTCCAGTATATGGGCGTTTTGGCACTGCATTTCCCTTGGCGATTTTTTATTGACTCTATGACGAAAATGGTGTTGAACGTTCCAGAACGATTGTTGGTTTAGTTAGACCCTTATTTGCCGATGTTGTACAAAGATAGACGTGGATTAGAACGCTTTGACCTCATTTTTTGTGGCCAACTCTACCTGGTTATTGCAAAGCTTTGTTTCCAAAGGAATGACGTCAGCTTTAGTAACTAGAACTGAGCTTAAGGCGCTATCTATAGTTATGTAAGGTACTTTGTTCATTTGCCTCTACGTTTTGAACAATCTTCGTGATCACTAGGTGACTCAATAATGACTATATTTCTGAGATCTCTCTGTACTTACAGTTATCTTGTCCTTAATACTAACTGCATTAAGGCTGTTGTTACAGGCTACTGTTCCATGAAGATTATCATATTATTTCTATTACCTAATATAAGTGTCTATGTCCATTTGAGCGAATCATTTACATATTTTGTACGAAAACATCACGACCTCAACGACAATAGAAGATCGAAGACGCCCTTTTAATTAAAACCTAACATAGCCACTTTCTATTTTTTTAATCATGATTGTATTACTTTGAGTCGAGAGGACGTCATAGGGTATTGTTTGTAATTTGTAATTTATTGTGACCAGCGGTTTAGGACGCTTCTAATGCTACCTCATTTGTCATATTATAATAAGTGAGTAGTTTAAAAGATAGGTATACAGGATCAGATGAATATACCCACCCACATCAGATATACATACTTCTCAAAAACATACTTCCCCTTTTGCCTTCGTCGTAGTCGGATAAAAAGTAAGTAAAGTGTGAAATGCTAGATTAGATATCTACTATCCTGAAATGATATAGTGGGAGTCATCGTTAACATAATACTTTTGCTCCTTTACATGATAATTAGTATTTTCTATGTTTAGTAGCATAATCAGCGTTAAACGATCATTCAAATGATATAAACTACAACATAAACGGTAATCATTAAATATTGAACTGCCTGAATAAGACGGTGCTCTGTCAAAGTTCACGGTTGTAAGCGTGGGATGAATTATAAACGCAATTAAATGTCAGATTTATACGTATAGGTATGGACTACCTATTACAAAATCACATTTTTAACTGCTGTAACTAATTGGTAAATGCTCAGTGCATTTAGAATTTTGATAAAGCCTTAACTATAACTTGTGCCGTAAAGATTTAAGTCTAAACTAAAATTTTAAACTTCTTCAAAGATATCGTTAAATAACTTTTTTTTAACAATATAATCTAATTTATCGTAGTGATTTTTATTCTCTAGTAGGTAATTTAATTGTAAGACATTAGTTAATTGATTGTTGGCATGTAATTGTACCTAAGCCTTTCATTTTCACAAAAATACAAGAATTTTATAATTCTTAAGACCTGCTGTATGCTATACATACTCTTAATTGGAATTGACTTGACTATGGCCTACGGCGAAGCCAAAAGGGAGGGTTATGTTTTTGGCCTAAAGTATGTAGGTATGTACTATGTGGCTGAAGCATCTTGATCGTCCGCTGGTTAGGCTGTCATAATATTCTAAGTAATTCTTATAATATGACGTCATAAGTAATTAAATATGGCGCCCTCTATTCTTACACAAATAATAGAGAAATAGAATCTCTGAAATTACGAGAACTACGATTCTGAAACTACGATTCTCATGGGGGTTCCTTTTCGGAGGTAGAGGAGTACCTAATAAGAAAAGTTTTTGGTAAATTCGGCCTATAATGGGGTAAAAAAGGCCGAAAAAGTTTGTAGTAACTATTATGTATTCTGTATTCAATCAATATTACTTTTAAAGAGACACTAACGCGGGTAACGCGCGGCGCTACTTGTAGAATATAAAGTTATGAATTAAAAAAAAGTCGCGGAAGATGTTGGGTATCAAAATGAAAAGGCTTGATTATCACATGTCAAAATTATTTATTACTTACTAGCGACCCGCCCCGGCTTCGCACGGCTATATTATGCATGTATTATACTTATAAACCTTCCTCTTGAATCACTCTATCTATTAAAAAAAACCCCATCAAAATCCGTTGCGTAGTTTTAAAGATTTAAGCAGTCAAAGGGAAATAGGGACAGAAAAAGCGACTTTGTTTTATACTATGTAGTGATACTTATTATTTTTGCCGTTTTTCATTGATGGATTGGACCAAGAGGGCATGCGAACGATTGCTCTAATATGTTCAGCAGCGGACGCCCTGTGGCTGATAATATAATGATGATGTTTAGGTCATTGAGAATTGACAGCAATATAATATTGGCAAATGTGAAGGAATTCCATTTAATATATTCAAAATGACATTCATTACATCTATTGTTAAACTGTACGTTCAATTTTACTCCTTATTTTTAAGCTTCTAAGGCTTATAATAATAATGGTCAATTCGTTAAGCATATCATACATCGTTTGCAGATGTCATTATCGTCTGTCATATGAATACAATCGATTTCTACACCGAATGCTTTACGGTTAGCGAATTATTGTTGTTTGTACTTTAAGTAGTAAATAAACCTATTTACTTGCTCGTTGATAATGACGATTTTAATTCCATCACATATGTTGAAGGAAAGAATAATTAAAATTTGCGAAAAAAAAATTGCTTGTTTGCAAGGGTGTTGGGTTCTCGAAGTTCCTATATGTGTAATGCTATGAAGGAAATGAAAAACACGTGACTTTCAATGCTTATATCCGAAATCCTACTAATATTATAAACTAGCTGTCCCGGCAAACGTTGTTTTGCCATATAAAAAAATGTGATAAATGATGAACCGCTCGACCGATTTTGTGCAAACTTCACATAAACCATCTACTAAATAGTCCGAACAAAGCTTAAACATTTGGTTTGGATATTCTTGAGTTATAAAATTACAACGAAAAGTGGCATTGATTTCTATATAATACAGTAAATAAAAAAAAGGGTCTGTTGGACTTCGAAAAAGTAATAGAACAAAAATATATCTGTCTGTCTGTTTGTTTGTTATATAATCTACAATTAAAAACGCCTAAACCAAGTGAAATCTGGGGAAAGTCGTGGTATACTTTACATCAAAATCCAATTAGTAGGTGCTGAGTAATCAACAAAAAAACTGCAGCCGCTCGAGAAAACCCCCCGGTCGAACGCCTTACAACAAAGACGAACGTCACAGAATACATAATAGTGTATATCCCGATATTCCCACGGGATCAGGACTTATGCGGGTTTGAATATGGAATCATTCGTATATTTAATTTCACCCGCGTAAGTCCCGATCTCGTTTGAATATCGAAAAAAAATAAAAAATTTCGTACGTATATTTAATTTCATCCGCATAAATCCCGATCTCGTTTTAATATCGAAAAAAAAATAAAAAAATTATCCTATGTCCTTCTCCTGGTTCTAAGCTACCTCTCCATCAATTTTCAGCCAAATCGGTTCAGCCGTTCTCGAGTTATAAATAGTGTAACTAACACGACTTTCTTTTATATATGTATATAAAGTTTGTGAAATAAACAAACAAACAGACGGACAGACATGAATTTGGAAAACTTTATTTTGCTCTACCACTTTTTCAAAGTCCCATACCATTTTTTTTTTATTTGCTTCAAAGTACCTACCTACTACATACTCTTTGTCCTCTCTTCCCTTTCCATAGATACAGTGTGTAGAGAAAACCCAAATAATTCGTCTTAGGAAGTAACCCTCAGACCTTACAAAAAATTGAAACTTTGTAAACCACAATTCTATTTTATTTTGCGTATATCTAAATGAATAAGTATTTTAAAAAGTAGATATACTAAAAGTATTGTCTATTTTACAAATATGGTTAGTGTGAAAATGTTGTCAATCGATTTAGCAAACGAAGGTTCTGCAATATAACCCTCGATAATACAGCCTTCAACCCGCAGTGAGTGGACAGACACTATAGTCAACCTAAGGAATTTTAATTCATTGTTTCAAGTACACTATTAACTATCGCAGCTCTATCCAGCGTCATAACTACTGGATTCACTTATTTTATGCTAATTTCAAATCGTTAGCTGAGCTCAAATTCCAGGTTTAAACAAGCATTTTCTCTTTTTTCTTTATTGCTTTTTCTAGGAAGGCAAATGGTTATTTATCAGCCCATGCAGCCTCGTTACAAACTTCGTCGATATTGGTTGGCCATTTTTCAATATTTTTATCTTGTAGTAAACTATCATTTATGGAGGCATCTAGAACTTGTTATTTTTAAGGTAAGGGTTTTTTAAAGTGTATTTTCGATTTTTCATTATATCGTTAAACTGACGTAAATCTATGTATTTAGGTACATAAAAGAAAAAAGATAGTCAGGAAAACTTTGAAACTACCACAACTACGAGTCTGAAACTTATCTTGGGGGTTCCCTTTAGGTCGTAGGGGCACTAAGAAAGGATTCTTGGAAATTCGACTTCTATAGGGGTAAAAAGAGCTGATAAAGTTTGTAGTTAATAGTCACTAACTAACTTTTAAAGAAACACTGACGCGGGTAAAGTTGGGTATGTTATTTAAATTTATTACTATTTAATATGATTTTTAATTAGTTGTCAGATAGTAGATAACCTGTAAAAGTTTATTAATACTAAAAGAAACTACGAATTACGCAACGAGTTCAACGGAAACTGTAAAATTAACAACTCAACTGTCGCTGTACAATAATGAGTTGAATAAATAAATCAATTGAAGTGCCACGTTTGGGCGCCAAAACAGGTTGTAAGTGAAATGGACAAGTGTAAGTGTAAGTAGGTCGCAAACTGTTGATGTGAGAGTGCCATTAACCAGTCTGAGTTAGGATTCTGTAAACCTACGTATAGTAAGTAGGCAGGTTTAAATTGTAAGAAAAAGCTTTACATGTTCAACTCCCGAATCAGTAGTCATTGTTATAATATGTCGACATTTTAATATTTCGCCATTTTTCTATTTCGTCATTATTATAAATCTATAATTTTATACTTCGACTTTTTTATGTTTGGAAAATCGGCATTTTTATACCTCGTCATTCTTCAATAAAGACATTTTCGCCGAACTATTTTTTTATGACGTTTAAAGAAAAAGTATTTTTATCTAAGATTACAATTTAACAAACACACAAACTTTACTTCTTTATAATATTAGTATAGGTAGATTATAAGTCACTACATATTATAAAATAAAGTCCTCCGCCGCGTATGTTCACCATAAACTCATTTTTTTACCATTATATATATTTATTCACATCATACACACATTTTATTTTATTTTCAGTGTGTTTTCACCAATAGATATAGTGATTCTTTAGGGAAGGTTTTAGTATATAAGTTATACATGTACTGTACGAGTATAACTTCTAAACGACTGCACCAAATTGGATAATTTTAAATTTTTTGTATTCTTTATTGTCAGTACAAGGTTTGTATAAAAGAAAATTAAAAAAAAAACGAATACGGTGTAAACCCCGGTGCGCAGCTAGTAGGTATATTATAAAGTTCAATGATTATAAACTTAAACCTGAGCTTTAGCCTTACCAAGTTTATTATAAAAAACGAAGGCGTTTGATCAAATAAGGAACTTACTATTGAGATGAAATCTTTTACTTATATGAATTTATTAAACATCAATATATTTGAACTCCTTAATTCATATTTTATTACCGTGTGAACTTCCAAACACAGTGGCTATTGTATTCGGCGAATGTTTGTTTTTTTCTTAGAACACAAAAGATGTCGTCAATTTACTATTTAAAAAGCCAAGAGCAAATCTTTATTTTGAATCACGTTTTATGTGACTGTGTGGTGTTTCACAGATTTGCTTCGCTCGAATTGAAAACGTTTGCGACAACTGTTTCACTTTGAAATAAAAGCTTTGTTTCTCTAAGAATGAAAACTTACAAAAATTTGAAAAAATTCAAACAGTTAACTAATAAAAGCTTTTTCTGTAGGGACTAGGGACCAAAAAGACATTGTTTCTCTTAGAATTAAAACTTACAAAAGATTGAACCCAATGAAAGCTTTTACTGTGACCTGCAGTCACACTGTAGAAACTTTTCTACTTTAGAGCTTTCAGGCCTTGTATCAAAATCTTTAGCATAACTTATTTCATTCATTTAGGAAAATAATTATATTTCAATATTATATTCAACATGTTAACTTATGAATGCTTTTATTGAATAGGAACCTGCCCCACAGTAGAAACTTACCTTAGTGACTTTATGGTGTTGTATCAAAATGTTTCATTCATATAGGAAAATAACTATTTTAAAATCGAATAGATATAGTTATTGATTGCAATTCATACAGCATTCTTGTATATGAGTCATACCCTTAAGAATATTACCGCCATCGAAGCTCTTGATTTAAATTCCCGTGTATAATTGTAAAACTGTTAACTTCAAAGGAATGTGAATATCTGAATTCCACACCATCCATTATAGTTTCACATTCAATTTTTCCCATTTGCTTCTTTTTAACTTACTTACATTATAGTTTTTAAAATCTGCAGATAAGAAACTGTTGATTTAATTTTATAGGAAAATATAGTTCGCTAAACAAAGGCACTTACACAATATAATATTTTCACTACTAAATAACGATAAAAAAAATACCGAAATATCAGAAAAAAAACGCTCCACACAATAAAACTCATTACTCTTTGGACTACATACAATTAGCGATTTAGTTCTAATAAATAATTAAATAAATCATCATAACGTAATTATCATTAAAGTTGTTGCAACTTGCAAATTGCATAGCAAATATATTCTTGACATTTATCGACATAGATTGCGATGGCCTTCAATCTGATGGTATAATTGGTAATCATTTCTTGTTGCTCTTAAGACGTCCAAGTAGGTACCTACTTATATAAAATAGAGATAGATTGGAACTGGGTTGTTAAGGCAACTGTAATATGATAAACTAGCTTTTACACGTGACTTGAATTGTAATTAAATTTTCCGAAATCCTTTTTTAACCTCTTACCCCTTTTAGGCGGGAGAGAGAGATCCCTATTCGGTGTTGCCAACTAGCATAACTCTATTTGACAGTGACATAATGTATGTGTCGGCCAGGATCAGAGGCCCTCTGTGTGGCCATAGTGACATAATGGCCACCACAATGCCTCTACTTAATAGCTATCTGAAGGAAATTAATAGATACAGCAAAATTGCCAAATCTCGATTTCAAGTCAAAAATGTATGGAATAAATCTAGGTTTAGTCATCAAGATTTGCAATTTTGCTGTAGGTGGTCATTAATTTCGTTCCGATAGCTTATAAAGGCTAAGAAAGGATCGTCGGCTCAAATCCCGCCATTGGAATGATGTAAAACTTTATCAATTTCTTAAAAATATTAAGTAACTAATACCTAACAAGATATCTAACAGTAGCCAGGAACCCCTTAACATTACTGATTCAGGTGGGTTCTTCACACGCACTGAAAATTATTTCTGGGCTTCGGCTTACTATTAAATAAATTTTACCCCTCGCCGCTGGCAATCATAGATTTTTGTAAACAAAAAATAGAAAGTAAGCACAAAGTAGTTAGAACAAAGCGTTAAAAGACTTGCTCTATCTGTGTAGAGAAGGTGTAATTTTACAATAATAATTCGATTGTTATTCCGTTTAGTATGATATAATGTTACAAACAAACCCATATTACATATACCGTAGTATATTTGCAACTAAAGCTATTTTATTTCGCAGTGTTATGCTTTTAAAGTAGTAAACACACCATATTGTAGTAAAAGTTTCACGTTACATGATCACGTAGTTTAAGTAACTGTTAGTCTACATTTAATTCATGGAAATAGCTTTGAAATCTCGTTAAATTGGTTTATTCTATCAGTCTAGCTTACAATCTAGAGACAGAATCAACCGGTCGGTGATCTAAGCTTTAGATAGCGAGGCCAGTTCACTCGAGGTTTAATTACTTATAGTTCACTGGCCATTCTAACTATGATAGGTATAAGATCTTTGTGTTACTATGTTACCTACATATAGCTTAGTCAAATTGTTTAATTGTATATTATTGATTTCTTTAGTAAATAATACAAATTGTATTGAGTTTAGTGTAAAAGTATGAACAAAAATTAAAATGAAAGGTGTTGAAATAATACAGTCAAATACAAAACTTTAATGTAAGATTGATTTGTACTATTTACTACGATAGGTAGAGTCTCAACTTATAGATAGAGAACTTTAATATCTTTGCCATAATAAGTATAGGAGATACGTAACCGGACTCCCGCGCAAGCCTCGCTATTCTCTGTCTCACTCACGCTCACATGTTACCGTATATTGCGTCGAAGCCTTCGCGCACATTTTCTTGCGCCTGCGCAGCCTGTCACTGCGCATACAACTACTAGTAAACGTTGTCTCACAACCGCGTGTAGACGTTTGCGTCTGTGAAAATACTATTGCTTTTGAAAAACTTTAAGTTCACGAACGAAGACTACCGTTGTGTGTAGTTAAAAGGCGCACGCGCATATGTCGCCATAACAATAGTGCTTCATTAACCGAATATTGTGGATTGTTTACTCAAGTGAAGTGCAAGTGGCAAAGGTCATTATCTTTTAATTTGTGTTCTAATCAAGTGAACGGTGTTCGTGTGTTCGTATTGGAAGTAGTTTCGAAGAATTGGTTAGTTGCTAACCTTGTGGGAGACAGCTACGAGATGGCTGCGGGCTGGATATACAACTGTTAATTTATTTAAATGTCTGCGACATCGAAATGCCAATCGAAAATTTCACGGTCACATTCGTATAATAATAACTATATGGCAATATGTTGATAGGAAAGTAATAACTCGGCAGCGTACCTAAACGCATATAAAATTGCAACATTTTTCATAGAATAACTTACGCAGCTAGTTTTAGAATCGTGTCTAATCTATATGTAATTTCTTTGCGATAAAGTTGGCGATTATTCTATTGGAATTGAACAGGTGGTGTAATAAATTACAGGAGTCCCTGTTGTGCACCCACACTAAGCAAACAGCGACATAATAAGGCATAGATATCTATATTTGCCAAACAGACTACCTACGCGCGCAAAGATGTCAAATGCTCTCGTTGTCCTCGCAAATAATTGTGAATTCCTCCCACTTCTACCTAAAACAGTTCTAACTCGATACCGTTTCACAATTTTCGCTCCGAAACCTCTTTCCCTCAAAGATTTCATCAAAACAACTCTTGATATCGAGGGTAAACACATACCAATCTTCGTTTCAACTTTTTAAACCTGTTTCTAGGTTATATTTATTTTACTGGACGCGAGAAATTACTATTTTTCACCGAATGATTATTTTTACAACTCATAAGACTCGGTTAGAAAATTGATTGTTAGTCCGCTATTTTACTTTAATCAAAGTTGTTAGTTTTTTAAATTTCTCTTTCGAAGAAATATTATTTTGAAATTCTCTTGAGTCTCAATAACTTTTTAATGCTGAGTACTAATAAAGTACCATGCTTATTAGCATATAGAATGTATGCAGATAAATTAAGGTTTATCGAGCACTTACACAATATAATAAGTTCATCGCATCGTAATTCAATCAGAGGTTGTGAGTAGAACGAATTGATTATGGTCTCCGATAGTGGCGGAGATTCGTTTTAATTCTTCATGTGTAGCTTAGGAAACAGGGTTCATCAAACTTTAGTATTATTATACCTTCGTTATATGTTATATCGTGATTTTCTTTTTAATTTAGCTATGCTATTCTACCACATTTACTTTGCATCTCCTCTTCTATAAAACATCTAACTGTAACGTAAAATAGTTTCACTTCAATCGCCTCAGGAAACACCTCTATAAATTAATCTCTTTCTGATATAAAACTTATTTAGTTAAGCTTTTAGACAAATGACTCTATCAATCACTTATTGGATCATAAATGTAGTATTTAACTACCAGTTGTACGGAAAACAAGATTGCTTCCATTCTAAAATCATCTAAAATTTTATTATTCATTAATCAGAAATATTTAGGTGGTCGAGTTTTGAGATATCTACATTGATTTTAGATTAATATGTATCTGTTTCGAATGAAAATTTACGATTGATAACAATTAAATCTATCAGATTATAACCATTTTAATATCCTAAATTAATTTATTTTTACTCGATTTCTTTAAGCAAATGGTCCGTATCACTTTAAAATTTGTTTATATTGCTCAGATTTACGATTCGTAACTTCATCTAAAGTACGAAATTAATAATTTCTCTATTATTGTATGATTCTCATTAATATAACGAATGAATTGCAATTCACTAGAATGTAATTTGACTGTATATTGCTTGGGTACCTTGAATACATATCAGTTTGTATACTGTCTAAACAATAGCAGTAGGTACCTATCTCAATTGCTTTGCAGAATTGAAGTTCCTATTACGATCGAGTTCCTTATATCGAAGTTAACTGACTTCTCTGTCGGCCGATGGGCAGTCAACATGAACGCAGAAGTTCTCTAGTTTTAACTTGCAATGTACCTATGTATGTATGTTTGTTCGGGTCAAATCTTGTAACTTAATTTTGATCCACTTCCCGGTTACCAATTGAGCAGTTTTTTTGTTTGCCTTTGCGCGTCCCCATGTTTTATTAGTTCCTTAGCAACACCCGCTAGACTATTAAAATTAAACCATCTGTGTAAATTACACGAGTAATTTTGTCAGCCATTTTACAAATTGCTTTTGTAAGTAATTAAGTAGGTACCTAACTAACTAAATAGGTAAAGTACCTACGAATCTCTTATACTGTGTGGTGTTTCTATCATACTATCATTTTGTTTTAAATAGGCTTACGTTCATAAAATGCCTTTTTAACACCCCTCGTATTATATTCTGCTTATTTTACAACATGAGTAATTAAGAAACTCAAGTCGCACACTGTCATCTAATCGGGTAAAACCACAAGCTTGTTAAAGCTAACTTCTAAGAAATTCGTGAGGTTACAAGTTACAAGGCTCCTGGCGCAACTCACTATGAGTAAGCCAATGTTAAATGAAGTGATATGCTCGCAGATCCGCCTCATGAATGGCCTAAAACGGCGAAATGTCGAAACTCATATAGAAATGGGCGTAATATCAGTTTTAAAAATCTGAAAACAATGGTTTTTCGTTGATTATCGTGTGCAATAGACTGAGACATTCGATGTGCAAGGTTTTGATAATTATCTAATCTTTTTGTCGTAATCTAAGGTCGTAATAGAGAACGGTATCAATAAGAGATCCGCGGCAAGTACCTTTATTATTTTTCACAATATGGGAAAATGCACTTTATATGCGTTACTGCATCATCCCGCCACTTTAGAAAGAAAGAAAGAAATAAAACTTTATTTTCTGAACACAAAAAAAAATAGACACGTAAAAAAAATCACAAGAAAAAAAGTAGAACAGCGCCCAGAAAAAAGGTTGAGGGGGCGAGGGTAAGTTAGGCTTCCTCCGGCCTAGGGATGGACAGCCGGAGATATTAATAAAAACTTGGTGTGCTGTCAATTCAGGTTCGATGAAATGTAGGAGTATTAAACCTATTGCCAAATGCAATAGGTTTAATACTCCTACAGACTTCCATGTCCATAAAAAGCCCGTTTGCTATCAAACAAGCATTTAACACTTCCTTACATAATGGATATATTTAAAAACCCGTTTAATATATAACTAATTAGTTTGTAATATAAAATAACATTTTCTCACAGTAATACATAAGTAGGTTCTCGGTTCGTACTGTAACTGGATCGGTGCAATGTCTTATGAGAGCCTCTCACGGTTCGTGTCGCTTGATTGAAGTTTCATTCATAAATACATACAAATATTACTGTTCGTATACTTCATATCTTATATTTATTAACACTAACTTCATCCCGTAGTTTCATCTACATATGCTCCGGCAGAATATTGAGATAAAAACAACTACGCTACTGCTTGTAGCTGTTTGTTTGAGTAATGTGTCAGTGCTTTAAAATTATTAGCTTTAGCACTAGCCCAAGGCCCTTTTCACTTAAAATTTATTAGACACTGATTTATATTGTAGGTACTAGGTTTATTTGCATTTTAACCACCTTGACCGTGTTCTATTCCAACATGAATTGTGCTGATACGAAAACCTACTGGTATTTCAATGGCATAACATTAAAATGCAATCCAGTGATCAAATATTTTAAAAAATCTTACGTGTTTCTTTATGAAATAACGCTCTCTATTTCACATAATATACAAATCTAGGTAGAGTAGAGATCAAACTCATTCATAAAACCAGAATGCAGAAATCTCAGGTAGACAGAATATCTAGAACACGATTATTCAGAGACGTGGGCGCCAATTTCGATACGTATTTTTCCTTATGGGGCGGACGTAACGGGTCCAATTCTTGGAACACAAGACCAATTTAAAAAGTTTAAATTTTAAATAGGTATCGATCTACAGTTATGGTAACGATTAATGTTAACAGGTAGGTAATACTAGAATGAATCACACTAAACGCTTAAAAGTCAATATAATTATCGCGTTAATTAACATTTCCGTATTTAGATGCGACACGACTATTGAGAAATTGTTTCGAAATGAAATTCTAATTTGTAAACGATGACAGACGGTACAATTTTACAAGTGTTTGAACTTAAAATTAGTTGTTTTTTCACACGTCTCTTTAGAAATGCTATGACGTATTTCAAGAACAGCTTCTTCAAAGCTGACCTCATAAAGGAAACTGACCACATTTCGACATACTTACAGACTGACTCACGTGAAAGTTCATTCATATGGTAAACATTGTTGCGTCGATCGAGCGTAAAAACTTCTATGCAGTTTTGTTTTCTTTGACCATCGAACATATGAAAGGGTCGTTACTGGTTCATCACCTTATCCCTTATGCTCTTGGAGATTCTTTAGAGTTGAATCACCGAAATTCTCAGCAGATGATGGAGCGAGATTAAATAATTCAGATTTATACATTAGTTACACCTTAATAGTTGATGATGATACCTAACGATGGTCTTTATTAATAGGTTTTGACATAATATCTTTTGCTAGAGTCATCAGTGAGATAATATTATTTTTCTTTTTTAATATTGTTTAAATTAGCCCTGAAAACTGCGTCGGCATATTTTATGCGCTATTTTTTTTTAAATTCTAATTGTAGCACATCTGCGAACCACGTTCAGCACGTGTTATTCAAACATAATCCGTCATAAACTTTTGTAACTTTAAAGTTTTTGAACTTATCTTTAATAGAAATATAAACAAAGGCTCTATCTATACGGTTATAAAACTTTGAGATAACAATATGGTTTAGTGTTTACGATAGAAAGAGAGGTCGGAGAACCCACGTGGGTTAAGTTAACAATAGATTACAAAAACCGTGTGTATACCTGGGTGAGGTAAAGCCTCCTGCCCCCGCGTCTCGGTCTCAACCTCTACTTAGTTTGTTCGAAAGCCTCTACCGAGTCGACCGTATTATTGTTTCGACGAATGCGTTTCTTTTTTCTTTAAGTAATTAAAAGTTTATTTTTAATAACTACGTGTGATGTGAACTTAGGAGTGCCTAATTAGTGAAGTTATACAAAGCAACAGGTGCTTTTTATTGTGGCCACCTGTTCAATACGCACCTCGCGCTGTTTTCGCGCCGTTTCGTAGTTTTATTATTCCGTCCATACTTTGTAACAAAATAGCAAAAAAATTAACTACGAATAGACATATCTTAACGTTCAAGTGCACGGAAGAATTTAAATTAAAAGTTTCTCAATAATACGTGTTCAGTTTACATATTGCCATATACGTAGAATTGTTGGACTTATGTTTATGTATAACCAGTACGCAGCCATTGTCTTCGATCACGACCGGCATGGAAAATGTATTGAAATAAGAACCAATTGAATTGAGTCGATCGGTTGATTAGATCAAGCGATGCGGACGAGATGATTAAGTTTCGGTATAAGCGTAAGGAGAGCAGCGATGGAGGGAGCAAGACTGGGACGGCCATCCAGAAGCAGAAGATCGAGGGTCTTCGGGAGCTCTTACCACCCAAAGATATGTTGTTAACTGGGTCTTTGGCTGGTGTGAGGCATAACACGTTGCCTCGCTCCCGCCCGCCTTCCGTTACCAAACATGAATCTCCTGAAACGCAGCTGCACAATACTCTCATATCACTGCTAAAAGTAAGTTGTAGTCACTTAAAACTTGTCAGTTCAACTCAAATTGACTTCAGCTAAGTAATTCTGCATTGCATATTCATTTATCCGTTAGCTAGACGGACCCGGATCAGTGCCTATAAAAGACATCAACGCGCTCATTTCCTTTGTTAACATATTGGGTATCACGTATTCTGTAAATGTGTTGTTTACTAATTAAATTGCTTAACAAATTGACGATGTATAAAATTGTACAAATGTAAAGATTGACGATGTATAATATAATTGTACAAATGTAAAGAACAGCAGTAGGTATAAGAACAATATAGATTCACTTAATATTGGGTTGGGTTCTTGCAAATATTAGGTTGAAACTGTAAAGCTGGTTTTAATCAAAAATCTGTTTGCCAAATTATCTAAAGTTCTAGGATAGTTTCAAAACCTAGAGATTTTTCAAGTAGTTAAAAAAAGAAGATGGTGTAAATGATAAAATTTTCCATGTATAACTGCGTCATTTTTTTTTTACAAAAATCGCTAATAGACCTTTTTTGGCGCTTACTTAGTTTTCCATATAACCGGCGAACATGTTTACCTACACATGGTACTATTGTAATGACCGTAGAGTTGAAAATTGCATAACAATAATAACAATACTTATTGTGAAACCTGCGCGTCTAACAATACCCCAGCAACAGTGACAGTTGTTAAGCTCTTCAAAAGGAAATTATTCTTTCAATGCGTGAGGCAGGTAGTTTTGTATGCGCGTACGCACAGCCTTCTCCGGCTCACCGTGCGCGTCCTGAATTATAGTTGTGACTAGTGATTGGGTTACAAAACGTTTATTAAACTTATAAGATAAGGTCCCAGTGCATGCCTCTGTCTTCATAGCAAATTTAAAAGGAAAACTAGTGGATCTATACTGTGTTATGTACCTATTTACTTAATTGTAGCTATGAACAATTTGATAAAAGAAAGCACGTGAATCAGTGTGCACTCTGGGAAAGGATCCCACACTTATACCTAGCGTTACAATAGTTAATACTTACTCATGTTCACACGACGACGTGTTCTTGCAAATATGTATCTGGTTTATGCAGTTCCGGGTAAAGATATCAACTTCTATATTTGATTTTTTCCTTATTATTCCACCTCTGTATGGACCTTGAATAAAATTCTGCATAAAATAACTTGTGGGTAAATGAGCAAATATGGCCAAAGACGAAAGACATAAGATCGCGAAATGCCCCTTATAATGAAGTTAATGTTTTTTATTTAATTGCATTCACACCGTTCTAGATAAGGTATTTTTTTGGTAATAAGAAAAATATTGTAAAGGTATATTTTTCATGTAAGAATAGTAGGTATAGGTACCAACTACCAATGTTAAAAGCTTCGTGATCGCGTGCATAACGGAAGACACGACGCAAGCTGCGTCCGCCCCTGCACCGGAAAACGCATCAATTTTATTAAACCTTTCCTTAATAACCAAAATGTTTATATCTTGACTATAAATTGTAGACAACCAAATCCTCCTTATGTAATGGAGTTCTTATCCAGCTGAGGAGAGTAGCCAATAAAAGCAACGTAATTTGTCTCCAATGTGAGCAAATCTCCATATTACGCAATTTAGTCTACTGGAAGCACCGAAATTCATGAGTTCTATGACGTATACCTACCAATAATTGTCTTATTGATCCTAATCCACTTGCTGCTCAACTAATAAAATCCATAGAAAAGGCTGGATGTTGTTTTCAATATGAAGGAAGCATTGGCAATGGCCACTGCGCCTTAAATCACACCCTACTCGCAACAAGGTTCAAAAAAATAATCTTGACGATTTATATTTTAAGAGCTTTAAGATTAACACTTTAACGGTAAACGAAATAACATAAAACATCGAAATACAAGTTTGTTCGTCAAACGCTCGCTCAGTCAGGTCACGGTTGCTTCTGACCTATACCTCAACTCGTATTCGTGCTATACTGGTTCTCTAAGAACTGGTTAAACAATATTCGATCTTACAGTTTGGTTGTTTAAATTCATGTTAAGAAATCGCCCCGAACTTTCTTCACCAATACGTATCTGCCTACTATTATAGCGCGCCTTTTTACGATTGATGGATTGATTTGTGGCATTGTTTTATTGTTGTGACGTAAATTTTATAGTAAGAAAATAATTAGCAATCTTGTGGTGCTGGTAACTAGTAAGATACATAGTTAAAAACTATTTAAGTAACAAACTGATTCCTAAGCTCATATATGTATTTATAAATTATCTAGGTTGAATACCTACCTAGTATAGCTTACCTACTCAAATTTAAGTAAATATCAAAAATTTTGTTGATCCGTATTTTAATCAAAGTTTATCTTGTCAACAGGAACTGTTCACTCAGCTACAATGGTCTGCAGAACGCGCCCCAGCCGCGGATGCTCTCCGGCGGGCTCTCGGCGGTGGCGGTGCGAGGTTCCAGCTCGGTTGTATGGCCGACGCAAGCGAGTGCTTCGAGCACTTGTTGCTGAGAGTCCACGCTCATCTAGCAGCCGGATCGGGAGATAGGAGAGACGATGACGCCTGTAGAGCCCCGCACTGCGTGCCACATAGGAAGTTCGCTATGACGTTATTCGAACAGTCCGTGTGCGGTGCATGCCAAGCTACTTCCGAACCTTTACCTTTTACACAGGTAGGATTTGGTCGACTTTTAAGGATTTCATTTACTTACTATAGAAGTGACTATAGAAGGTACTTATTTAGAAATTATTAAATGCAACTTCAATGTTTCCAGATGGTCCATTACGTGTCAGCGACGGCTTTGACGGCGCAGGCGGCTCTCTGCGAGCACGGAGACAGTTTTGGATTGCTGCTCAGGAAGGCGGGTGGCATGGGCGATATAAGAGATTGTCCGGTAAGTGTTTCATCTTTATCATTTCTGAATACATAATTAATGTTTATCTAGTGATTCAGTTAAACATATCTGAATATTGGTGGAAAATAATGTGAACATTTATTTGTTTTAGAATGCCTGTGGAGCAAAAATCCAAATATGTCGGACGTTAGTGAATCGACCCGAGGTAATATCTATCGGCATGGTGTGGGACTCGGAGCGTCCCCCGGCGGAACAGGTGGCGGGCGTATACGCTGCGCTCGGCACTGAGCTGCGCCCTGCTGAGGGATTCCACGCGTGCCTCGACCGTAGCTGGGCGGAGCGCGCCTCCTTACGGCTCGTCGGACTCGTCACATACTACGGCAAGCACTACTCTACTTTCTTCTACCATACGAAGCTACGGCTCTGGATCTACTTCGACGACGCAGACGTCAAGGAAGTCGGCCCCGAGTGGTCACAAGTAGTCGACAAGTGTGTCCGCGGCCGCTTCCAGCCGCTGCTCGTGCTGTACGCGGCTGCCGACGGCACGCCGTGCGACACGCGGCACGCGCCTCGAGATGTCGTACCGTACGGGACACGTCGCGCCGTGACACCCGCGCCGCCGGCCCCTGCTGCGCCGCCGCCGGGTGCCGTGCGCCGCGCGCTCACACCATCGCCGGATTGTGCAGCGACACGCCGGGCGCCGCTCGCCCGCTCGCTCAGCACCGGCTCGGGCTCGGAAGGTGAAGTAGGCGGACGCGCTCGCCGAGACTCCGGTAACTGGAGCGGCGACCGTAACAGCGCCTCGTCCGGCTCGTCGACGGCCGACAGCCCGTACCTGTACGCGCGCGTGCGACATCCACCGAGCCTGCCTCCGAGCCCGACTCGCAAGGGCGAGCTCTCGAGCGGGGGCTCCTGCGACGCCGGCTACGATTCGTACTCGCTCTCCTCGACCGACAGTCTGTCCCTGCAACAGGGCCTGCGACATAACTTGCAGCTCGCGCAGATCCCTCTGTTCGCGGAGGTGGACCGGCTCGTAGAGAGCTCGCGTCACCCGGAGCTCGCTGGCGACCTCGACACGGCCCTGATGCTATGCGAGACGGCGGCAGCCCGCGCCCGCGCCGCCATCGACGCGCCTTACAACAACCCGCACACGATAGCGTACGCGCGCATGAAGCACAACATGTGCGTAACGCGTGTGCGGTACCTGCAGCGGCGCGCGGCCGCCTCCCGCCCACCGCCCGATGTGCAACTCGCTGCGCAGGCTCGCCCGCCAAAGACCACCGACTCGTTCGCGGTGCCGATCGAGATCTACGCGACGCTCCCGAAGAAGAAGGGTGGTTCGAAGAAATCGCCGAAGGTAAGTTAAATAAAATGCACTTCCAAGCTAGTTTTGCTGCTTTCTTGTGAAATGTTCTATTGTTTATTAATTACATGTCCTATAGATCTAAAACAAAAATATATTTCTATTTCAAAGGTCGAAGAGGATGTAGAGCCGGTGGCTGTGACGGGACGCGAGCGACCACCGCGGCATAAGTCGCGGGATGAAGACCGAGGTCGCGATAAACGATCGCGGAGCGAAGACCGAGGCCGCGTACGCAAGGATGCTCCCCTCGTTGTCGCTATCGAAAAGAAGGAAGAACCGATAGACGATAAGAAGGCTGGCAAGAAGCAGCACAAGATTCGTCGGAAACTACTCATGGGTGGTCTCATCCGACGCAAGAACCGCTCTATGCCGGACCTGACGGAGGGCGCCGATGGAGCCACCGAGCCGCCCCCCGAGAAGCGAGGCGCCTCCATCGATGACGCGGACGTCGGGCGACACTCGGGCGAAGATCGCACCCACCTCAGCGGGTACCTGTCCGAGGGCCACCTCGAGTACTCGACGACTACAGCGAGTGGTACCAACCCGAACCTTGAGCGCAGCAAGCTTATGAGGAAGAGCTTCCATGGCAGCGCCGGCAAGATGCTGACGGCGGCGAAGGTCCCGCCTCCTCCGCCGCTGCGGACTACATCGCAACTCACCGCCGGCAAATACGGAGCGGAACCAGAGCCACGACACCAGCCCGACGAGGACGGCGGCTTCTCCGAACCGCACTCCATGCCGTTCCTACATTCGTACCGGGAAGGTATGTATAGTCTTCGTATTTGCACATCTTCTTCGTCGTCTTCTTTGTCTTCTTGTCAGTCTAACTAAAGCCTATTTTCTTTTTCCATTTTTAGGTGATGCCGCACACTACGACAGTTTCGACAACTCTGACTCGCAGAATTTCCACACGGTCGTGACAAAGGCAATGATCCACCAGGAGCAGAGCCCGGTGAAGCGCGAGACTGCACCGTGCGCTGCGCCCGCACATCACGTCCACAATCTAAATGGAGTGCTCGATACCGGTGTCGACGAGGTGGACTGCGCACCGCGCCCCGACCCGCCCACACTCGACCTGCCACCGTACCCGAGCCCGATGAACTCCGTCTCACACTCGCGCCAGCCCAGCGAGGAGTTCCCGCCGCCCCCTTCGCCCATTAACATGACCTCCATCGTCGATGAAATTCATAGATTGGAGCATATGAACGACGCGTCTCAGAGGCATCCCCATCTGCCCGCTCCGTATGATGCACTGGAAATGCACCCCGATGCGTTCAACGCGCATCTTAACAATTTAAATGAAAAACTGCAGGCGCAGCTAACGAAACTCAAACGATCGGGGTCGCTCGAGGGCCAGCTCTCGAGCCCGAACGATAGCGAGAAACAGCAGGAGCACTACCCGAGCGTTCGTAACATGGCGTCGAGATTCGAAAAGACAGCAAACATGTTCACTAACACGGATCGATCGAACGTCGCTTTAGTCGGCATGGGGAGCAATAGAAATGTCCTTAATTTATCGACTCAGCCCAACCTGTACTTGAGACGAACGTCATC
The DNA here is from genome assembly GCA_907269075.1 of Idaea aversata. Classification (NCBI taxonomy): domain Eukaryota; kingdom Metazoa; phylum Arthropoda; class Insecta; order Lepidoptera; family Geometridae; genus Idaea; species Idaea aversata. The sequence goes on from OU026091.1 coordinate 11,285,448, forward strand.
GTCTTCGATAGATCCTAATCAGATCGAGGAAGAACCCTCTGACCAGAAATCTTCAAACAACGGTTATGGCGACCGAACGAAACCTAAAAAGAAGTCAGTCTCTTTTTGCGATCAAGTGATTCTGGTGTCGACGGCTGAAGATCAAGAGGACGACAGCTACATTCCGAACCCGATCCTAGAAAGAGTCCTGAAATCTGCCATGATCAAGCCGGAAATGTCAACTATGCCTCTGCAGTCGGAGAAACCATCCCTCCATAGAACGGACTCGTTCGACAGCCAGTCGTCGCGTTCGACGATATCGTCCCTATCCCAGCACTCTGCTGCCAACACAGATGGTTCTCACAACGACTACGTTCACGTCTCACCGAACACCTACCAATCGTCATATCAAGCGGCACAGGCTCGTATTCAACAACAATATAATGCGCAAAAGAGTAACCCGGTGTATGGCAGTAACTGTCAACAGCAAGCCAACGTGCCCAACAATCAGATATACCAGTCTGTACCGACGAGCGTACCGCATTCCACTACCCCAATACCTTACAACCAGCCGCCTGCAGTCTACACGTGCCAAAGCAACTCGAGCCCACCGAACTTTACAGAGAACACAGCTAATAGACTGACACCGACAGCGCAGACGCAGGCGATGAAACAGAACTTACCGCGAACCGTTCCTAACACGTACCCGCACCCACCGAGTCAGCTTCATCAAATGAACCAATCAAACGCTTACTACCACACTTTACAGAATAACAACCGACAATACAACAATCAGTACAATCAACATACTCCATCTCCTTATCAGAGCGTGCCGGCGAACTCGCCTTCTTACATGAGCTACCCCAACCCACCGACAAGCTACGGTAACTCAGAGTATTCTAGTCGATACCCGGCGCCTTCGCCCTACCATCGAGTGCCGCCACCACACGGCGACATACCTTCAGATAACTACCCCAACACCTATCAAAAACTGCCACAGAACAACTATTACGATACAAACTCCAATCAACCTCGAATCCAGGACACGAGACCTTATCCTAACTCTTATCAACAGCAACAACAGAGACCTCTTTACAATCAGAATGCAAATATGGATAACTTGAACGCCGCTGATCAGAATATGGCATACCAGTATTCCCAAACTGGCTATAATCCATACCAGCACATTCCCGCGCCGAAACAAATTCAAAAGAAATCTGTATCGTTTGAGCCGGGAACGAAAGGTGGCACTGATTCGCCAATACCACCACAAATTACCCCATATTCTGCTGTAGATAATTCGAACCTACACGGTAGTGCACCCAAATTACCGTGCAGCTTGTGCCGTAAAAAATTAGTTAATCCCCCGTTGATGTATTGTCCAGATTGTGATTTCTACATGTCTAGATTTAAGCCGAAATCATAGCATTAATTAAAAACTTTATATTAAGTAGAGTTATATTGAGCCAATAATGTTTAAAAAAATGTACAAAATTATCTTTGCCTTATGACTAGGTCGTCGTTACACTGTAATTATTTTCTTTGTTAGAACAATAGGATCCGATCTCAATCGTAATTTGAATATAAATTAAATGTCTTATTTGTTTACTTACAGAGATTATTATTTTACTTAGGTAATACGATAGCATGATAGTAATTCTAGCGTAGTGTTTGTAAAATATTTTGATAAAAGTCTATTTATATACGTTATTTTTGTATGCTTGAATCTGAATACAGAATGAGCTCAATTTGCCCAACCTTTATATGTAAATTAAAGGGACATGAAGTACTTAATTAAAGTAGTTTCATTTGTAAGCACCTAATACAAAGTAGGTAACCTAAATTCTGCCTTTATAGGTGTAGCCACTAGCTGTGCCCCGCGGATTTACCTCAGTAAGTCCCGATCACATGAGAATATAAAATGCCTTGTCCTGAATGACTGATGGATCAACGCACAGCCTAAACCGCTGATCGTAGAGATCTGAAACTTGGAGGGTGTGTTCTTTGTATGACGTAGCCATCCAATAAGAAAGGATTTCCCGAAATTCAACCCTAAGGGGGTGAAAAAGGGGGGGGGGCAAAGTTTGTATGGGACCACGCGATTCCTTGGTCCATTTTCAACTTCTACGCCGCGGACGAAGTCGCGGGCAAAAGCTAGCATGGATATAAAATAAGCTTACAGTAATTTCCAAGATTTAATGTATTCTCATACAAAGTTTCATTAAAATCGATTCTGGAGAATTATGAACATTTTTACATACTTACTACATTCAAAAATCAATACTAAACCTAGCTCCATATATTATTCGTAGTATAGACAGATAAGGAAGATAGGATAGACAGGAAAGTCTTCCTCCTACCTGCTGATTTTTGTTTGGTTGGAATCCGACTCCTGGCTGTGGAGCTATGCCACTTTTAAGTTGATCTCAGTTGATACATTCAGAAATAGACAACATTTGTAAATTGTGTCTTTCAATGTTGTCAATGACACAAGTGATAATGGCAATGACTACAAGGTGTCAATGTTGTCCGACATCTTGTAGTCATTGTCATCATCAATTGTGACTTCATACTTCATTTCTTCCATCAGGATAATGCCATCATCATCAGCTGAGGTACCCCTATTTTGAATAATTTCATTGTCTTCATTTTCTGGAATAATGCAAATTATGTACTGAGCATTTATTCCTATCATGTTGTTTATAGTTTTTAAGCACAAAGTGAGGACTATTTTTTTTTTAAATTATTTTTCATTGCAATCTGTCCTTAAGACATTGGGCAACTGGTTAGGCGGGTTTGTGAGTTTGTCATGCATGGTGTCCGTCCAGTGAAGAACCCATATTAGTTTCACTCCAGGTCTCTTTGAGGTGTTCGTTTAAATCGATTGAAACTTGTGTTATCTTGCATTAGCTCATTTGCCAGTATATAGCCAATAAAAAATTTACCAGTCTATTTGGGTGCTATTCTATCGCACCCAAATAGACTGGTAAATTTTTTATTGGCCTTTTTTTATAAGATTTTAGGGCAATTTGTATTTCTTTTTGTATGGTTGAGATTTTAAGGTGATGGTGGAGTCGTTCCTTTGTGATGTACCAAGGAGCATTTGTAATCATTCTCAACATTTTAGATTGGAATCTTTGCAGGATTTCCAGGTTTGAATTACTAGCTGTTCCCCAGAGCTGGATGCCCTATGTCCAAATTGGTTTTAGGATGCATTTGTAGAGGAGTAATTTATTCTCCATCGATAGTTTTGACATATTTGCTGTATGTCAGATAAACAATGACTGGACAGTGTAGGCTCATAATAAAAAAAGTGAGGATAAATGTTACCTGCCATATCTCTTTCCTGTTTGACTCCTGTCTCCTGTATGTCTGACTCTTCAAATGTGATCTCGAAAGTTTCAGTAGAACTTCGAGTCAAGGAGAACAGTGGGTACTCCGTAATCAACTGAAAATACAAACTTTATAGTTAGTACAAAGTCATCTTCTTCTGCATAGGTTGCCAGAAATAGTCACTGTGGCTGAAATCAGTCAAGGAGACATCATCATCACATGTAGTTGTGTTAAGTGCCAGTGGCATCGTTTGAACTTACTGTATCTATATTGTGCTGGTTCTTGATCCACCTGTCCAGCGTGTCGTTGGCTTCCTGCGCAGTGTCAATTAACCAGTGACACCGGCGCAGTGCAGATAGGTATACGCCACATACGCAGTACGGCCGCCCCTCGACGACCAGCTGTTTACACAAACATACTGTACTACTGGCAGTCACTTGTACTGCCGTGTTTCACTATCAAGTAGTGTGTGTGTATGCTAGAATTTGAAAGTAAATGAAAGGTACTACACTACAGTATGAGACACAGGTTGAAGTTTACCGTGCTGGTTACTCGTTCGTGTACGTTTCCTCTAGCACCGTGTTTGCAAGACGGTACGGAAGACGGTTTTGTGGTCCCTCGCTAGACATACTCTACACGCTGACAGAGACTTTGACTCAAAAAGTGAATCTATGAATCTATAACACCAGTGAATCTATAATATATAAACAAAGACTGTAGAAATTAGAATAAAACACCGGAAATTTTTTATTGATTTTGAAAACTTGAAAACCAAAACAAAAACACAATGTTGCCTACACTACTTTACATAAAATGTACTAAATTACTGTCAGTCAAAACAAGCTAAAAAAACATTTGTCTCTAAAGTCGGTGTAAAAGGCTTTTACACACGTTACGATTTGGTCGTCCCGACCAAATTGACACAACCAAATTGGGTACCTATCGATACACACGCTACGATTTGGTCGGATACTATTCAGAGAGTACATTGATACACATCGTGGTCATTAAGTAGTTTCTGGGGTTTCATTCCTCAGGGGGAAAAACGGGACCCTATTACTAAGACTTCACTGTCAGTTCATCAGTCCGTCCGTCTATCAGTTCCATCCGTCCGTAAATCCGTCCGTCCGTCTGTCTGCCTGCCTTTCTGTCCGTCTGTCATCCGGTTGTATCTCATGAATCGTGATGAATAGAGAGTTAAAATTTTCACAGATTATGTATTTCATTAGTGTCGTTTTACCAACAACAACTAAAAAAAAGAAAAAAAAGGGTGCGTGTACTTATGTACGCGCGTGAGAAGTTATACTTCTTTGGCATTTAAAAAAAAAAAAAAAAAAAAAAAAAAAAAAAAAAAAAAAAAAACTCGTCACCGTGATACGGAAAATTCACATGTTGAAGTTGTCCGCAAACCGCAAGATGACAGCTGTCATAAAACCATGTTTTTTTTCCTTTGTCCAGTCAGCTCTGTGACCGAACATTCTTGGCCTTCCTTCCAACAGTTGCCAGTGTCAGGTTTTTCATTCTTCTTTAGTGTCAAGTATAATCTCATTCTTCCATATTGTGTTCATTGTGTTGTTTTTATTTATTTATTTTTGGTTATTTTTTTTTTGTTTAAAATTAGGGAAACGATACGTATAACATTATCGAACTAGGAAGCTATGCACAAAAACCATGTTAAAGTTGTCCGCAAACCGCAAGACGACAGCTGTCATAAAACCAAATAGCTACCTACGTGAAACTGAAAATGAGGTTAGTTCAAATAGGTACTACTACATAATTATTTTAATTTTTTTTTTTTTTTTTTTTTTCTGGTTGCATCTGCAATCAGTCCTAGGACTATGAGCGGATGTGTTCCGAGCGTCCGTCTGGCATGAGAGCGAGTCCTCCATCGAGGTTATCTGCTCATAGGATATCTTTGCGCTTAAGTCGCCTGTTGTAGGTCTCGTTCATCAGCTGCCGGGCTAGGCTATTCGGATGGTTAACGAGTCGGCTTTGATATTTTTTTGCAGTCGCCTTTATTTCCTCCGTCACCGTATTAACGGCCAAGTGTTCGTGGATTTCCGTGTTTCTTATGAACCATGGAGCATTGGCAATCGTTTTTAATATTTTATTTTGTTGGCGTTGTAGGATAGCAATATTGGAGTCGCTAGCAGTGCCCCACAGTTGCATGCCGTACGTCCAAACTGGCTTTATGACCATCTTGTATAGGAGGAGCTTATTATCAAGAGATAGCCTTGAGTTGCGATCCAGCATCCAGTGCAAGTTTCTGTGCCTTATGTTGATTTCTTCCTTTTTGGCTTCGATGTGTTGCTTCCAGGTTAGCCTACGATCAAAGTGAAGTCCAAGATATTTGACGCTATCTTTGTGAGGTAGAGTGCTGCCGCCAAGCTGGACCGGTGGGCAGTTTTCTTGCCTAAGTGTAAACGTCACTTGGACAGATTTGTTTGCGCTGGCTTTTATTTTCCATTTTTGCAGCCAGTCGTGGATTTCGTCGAGTCCCTTCTGTAGTTTTCTCGACGCAATCTCAGGAACCATATGGCTTGCTAGTATGGCAGTATCATCTGCGAATGTTGCCGTAGTGACGTCTTGTGTGATAGGGAGATCTGCCGTGTATATGGTATACAGCACCGGACCGAGCACAGACCCCTGAGGAACTCCGGCATGGATTTCATACAGGGGTGACTTTGCGTCGCTTTCTTTGACGTAGTAGTATCTATCGGTAAGATAGGACTTCAGCAGCAAGTAGTAAGAATGCGGAAGGCTCTGTTTCAATTTACACAGCAGGCCGTTGTGCCACACTTTGTCAAAAGCCTGTTGGACGTCGAGGAAGGCCGATGAGCAGTATTCCTTTTGTTCCAAGGTCTTTCTTAGGTGTTTATAGACTCTATGCGCTAGAAGCCACTCATTGGGAAGCAAGCTCCAAATAGAGGTAACCCCACAGAACGACAAAGAAACCACAAACCAGACTGAAAAAGGAAAAAAAACTAGCACACGGCCTCCTGTATGGCAAAGAGTCCCTAGCCAAACCAAAAAAAGAAAATTGACCACACCATCACCCGATATCTCACCTGATAAAATAGAAACAAACAATAGATACCAAGAATTGCCCGTCGATCTGACTGATGAATCGTCAGACGCCATAAAACCCGTGAAACAAAACAAACCACCCCCAATAATCCTATATGGAGTTGAGGACCTTAATAAACTTACGGACCTACTCAATACAGTTGCAGAAAGAGACAAATTCACATTTAAAAACGTCAATCGAAACCAACTAAGAATAAGTTGTGATAATGTTGAAGTATACAAAAAAATTATCACAGTTGTGCGAGAAAATGGACTCATTGGACACACATTCAACATTAAACAAGATCGCCACTTCCGAATTGTCATAAGGAATCTGCACCCGTCGACACCTCTTGAAATAATAAAGGAAGAAATTGAGAGAACAGGAAACACAGTGTATGGCGAGATAATTAATGCCAAATATGGCCCAGAAAAAAAACCAACATCAACGTTCTTCGTAAACTTGCTGCCCAGCCCACAAAATAATCTAGCAAAGGAGCTTAAGTGCATATACAATCAAGTTGTGACTATAGAAGACCCTAGACGAAGGAAGAGTGTCGTCCAATGTCAAAGATGCCAACAATATGGGCATTCGAAAAATTATTGTATGCGACCCTACCGCTGCGTGAAATGCACCGAACCTCACAAGACATCAGATTGCCCTAAACGCGATCGAAACACACCAGCCCAATGTGTACTATGCAATGGCGCGCACCCCGCAAACTATAAGGGATGCCAGGTATACCGCGAAATTGCCGCTAGAAAAATAGCCAAAACCGGGCCCCACCCAGAAAGACATGCCCAGTCAACTTATGACCTGACAGGCGTCAAGAACCTACCCAAGCACACGACAGAATCGAGGAAAAACAGTATACAAGCCAAAACATACGCTGAAATAGCCCGGCATGATGCAACCTCCCCTAACCCTGGAAGTACAAGTGACTGTATAAAACCCACCCCGAGCATAGAAAGTATCCTCCTAGAACAATCCAAAAGGTTTGATCTTATCCTACAACAAATGAGTGCTCTGATGGGCCTCTTGACAACACTGGTGGGAAACTTAACTAAATAAATGGCATCCCTCCGCATAATGGCCTGGAACATAAATGGATTAACAACCAACAAGGAGATTGTCCAAATAATGCTCGCAGAACACAAACTGGACATCATGCTAATATCAGAGTCACACTGCACAGGCAAAAGCTCCTTAAAAATACCAGGTTGGGAGGTTTATCTAACTAATTATCCTGACGGAACTGCACACGCTGGTTCGGCATTGATAATACGCAGCAACATAAAACACCATGTACTGCCACCCTACAAAACAGACCACATTCAGGGCACCGCCGTCACTGTGGAAGATAAATGTGGACCTCTGACTATAGCAGCTGTGTATTGTCCTCCAAGGCACATTGTCACCTCCGCAATACTCAATAAGTTCTTCTGTACTCTGGGACCGCGTTTTATTGCCGGTGGAGACTGGAACGCGAAACATACAAGCTGGGGTTCAAGAATCACAACGACACGCGGGAGGCAGCTAAAGCTGAGCGTTGATGACAACCACCTGACGACCTTAACTACCTCCGAACCAACTAACTGGCCAAGGGACAAGAAAAAAAAGCCTGACCTATTAGACTTCTTCGTTGTGAAAGGCATGAGTAGGCACTACTTTAAAACAGAATCCTGTATGGATGGCCCCTCAGATCATACTCCTGTCATTCTGACCTCTAGTGCAACAATAATTGAAGTGGAAAGACCTGTCACGCTCTATAATCACCGAACAGACTGGGGCTCATTTAGGGAACTCCTTGACACGAAGATTAATCCTAGGATTAAACTAAAAACTGCTGAAGACCTAGATTATGCCATAAAATATTTCACAAACTCCATACAAGAAGCCTGCTGGAAGACTACTCCCTCAACGAACAAACCAGGCTACTCGTCTAATCTTAGTCTAGATGTAAAGAGCAAGATCTTGGAAAAGAGAAGGCTAAGACGAGTTTGGCATGCAAGTCGAGACCCAAGAGACAAGACAGCGCTTAACAAATGCATCGTAGAGCTCAAGGACCTGATCAGAAGTACTAACCACGAAACACTCCAAGTAAAACTTGAGTCACTGACAGCAAATAAGGATAGCAATTACTCCCTCTGGAAATTTACCAAGTCTCTTGATAGACCTAGCGTACATAAACCACCTATAAGGACTGAAAATAGAGAGTGGGCTAGAACCAGCCAAAGGAAGTGTGAAATATTTGCTGAATACCTCTCAAATGTCTTCACTCCCAACAATATAGGTGACAGATCCTCAGAGGAGCATGTCGAAGCCGTTCTGAATGAAGATTTTCAGTTGGACTTGCCTCCAAAACCGGTGACTCCCCAGGAAGTCCGGAATCTAATCAGGGGCCTAGATAACAGGAAGGCACCGGGTTATGATCTGATCACAAAGGAGGTTCTGAAAGAGCTACCTCAAAAAGCCATCGTTATGCTAACGGTTCTTACTAACGCGATGCTCAGAATCCAGTACTTCCCAGACTTGTGGAAAGTCTCTGAAATCATAATGATTCACAAAAACGGAAAGCCACCTCATGAAAAAACCTCCTACAGACCAATCAGCCTTCTACCCACGATGTCAAAGCTATTCGAAAAAGTGATCCTCTCTAGAATTTTGCCCATACTTAATGATCACAATATTATACCAGAGCATCAATTTGGATTTCGGGAGCGTCATGGAACAACTGAGCAAGCGCATAATTATTTTAATGTAATTATTTATTTAAATATTATGTGACTGGAAAAATATTTCTTAATGATGCCAAAGAAGTATAACTTCTCACGCGCGTACATACTCGTAAGTACACGCACCCAATTTTTTTTCCTATTTATAATATGATAATATTATGCTAAAAAAAAGGTTAAATTTAGTACCAAATCGCTAAATTTGCGCTAAATTGATATCACTAAAACCACAGACGACTCTTCGTATTTTTTTTTGGAAAATTAATGTTGCCATGATTTAGGGAAACTTGCAAGGAACTATAAAAATACGGGAAAAAATAACTGCTTAGTTTTAAATTTTTTCCCTTTTTTTTGTGAAAATGGTTGTCTGTAAAGTCTGTTTCCGGACGATAATTTTACGTGATAACGTCATAAGAAAACATTGATGGTAACCATGGCAACGATAAAACGTTGCTATAGTTACCTTGTCAATAACATGAGGCGTTCCAGTAGCGACGCGTGACGTCACACTTTTTTGAGATTACAGGTGTTCACCAATTTATAAAACGTTATTACGTCAAAAAATGGTTGTCTGTAAAGTCGGTTTACGGACGATAATTTTACGTGATAACGTCATAAGAAAACATTGATGGTAACCATGGCAACGATAAAACGTTGCTATAGTTACCTTGGCCTTGTCAATAACATGAGGCGTTCCAGTAACGACGTGTGACGTCACACTTTTTTGAGATTGCAGGTGTTCACCAATTTATAAAACTTGAAGTTGAATGAAAAACACTGGTTTCAAGAGGATGCTGGCCAAAGGATGGGCAGTACCAAAAGAGTGAATACTTTTAATAATAAAAAAAATGGTTGTCTGTAAAGTCGGTTTACGGACGATAATTTTATGTGATAACGTCATAAGAAAACATTGATGGTAACCATGGCAACGATAAAACGTTGCTATAGTTACCTTGTCAATAACATGAGGCGTTCCAGTAACGACGCGTGACGTCACACTTTTTTGAGATTGCAGGCGTTCACCAATTTATAAAACGTTATCACGTCAAAAATGGTTGTCTGTAAAGTCGGTTTACGGACGATAATTTTACGTGATAACGTCATAAGAAAACATTGATGGTAACCATGGCAACGATAAAACGTTGCTAAAGTTACCTTGTCAATAACATGAGGCGTTCCAGTAACGACGCGTGACGTCACACTTTTTTGAGATTGCAGGTGTTCACCAATTTATAAAACGTTATCACGTCAAAAAGTTTTATTTACGTTGAGGGAAAGAAGGAACCTCGGTAAGTAAACTGAGGTGAACCGCAGGCAAAAAAAAGTGGTCATGGTCCACCCTGCACTAACGTCTTTGAGGTTGGCAACATTATGCAATGGCAACATTTTTCTTATGTCAGTCAGTTTTCTAATGGCGACCGTCGTCGACGGCTGACGGACGGATCGTATCCCAAACTGTCACTATTTTTATAATTTAGGTGTAGGATTTGTGTTTACGTAAACATGACGGGAATTTTACCCACTTATCAACGTTTTGTGAATGGTGTACCAGTCCCGACCATATCCCGGCGTTCATTTCGCCTACGAGAGAAATATTTGATTGCTTCTGTACTTTTGACATTCGGGATCGTGTGGTTAGGTGCACTTTTCTATTTGCCAGAGTTCAAAAGTTCCAACAGTGTGAACGACAGTGTTTACAATGTTTACAAGCGTATACAGAAGGCTGGTCCTGAGCTGCTCATGCCACCACCGTTGGCGCAGAACGACGTGGGAGAATTCCCTGTGGTTGGAATAGTACGGCACCATCAAGAGGATGATGACCCTCATCTAGTCGAGGATAGGAACAGGTTGAGGGCTAAAATAGAGGAGGATATGGGTATGAAAGTGCTGGAGAGGCCGCAGTTTGATGTGGCACCTTCAGTTTCTTCGTCAAAAGGTCCGAGTAAGCCACCTGTGAACGCGTTAGAAGAGCCAGCAGTCGGTAACAACATTGGAAAGTCGTCGCCGTCCTCATCTGGAGCGAAGGGACAGAGCTCGGACAAGTATGAAGTTGTAGCGCTGGCACCCAATGCTGATCCTGATGTGAAACAGAAACTGGAGAAAGTTAAAGAGGTAAGAGTAGTTTGTTCAACTTTTTACCTGACTGCAAGGAAAGCGTTATGTTTTTCGCGCCTATCTTTGTAGGTTTGTATGTATGTATGTTTTTCAACTAGATAATTTTCTTTAATTTGTTGTTTATTTAGTTTTAGTAAATAAGGACTATGATATCTATTAGTTAATCTACATAGTTACCTAAAGTGCAAGTGAATGCTTACCCTACCCTTGAAAACAAGCCTTATGACTGCATAAGAGATTGACATTCACATAATAAGGTGAAAGTCAATCACCTTTACAATACATAATATTAACGCCAACTGAATAAATCTTTACTCAGTTGTGCCAAGGACACAAGAGGTTGTTAAAAACAACAACACTGGTTTAACAGTAATATCCTATTTTTCATTACTTTAAATATTTTTATTTAACCAATGAACGGGTCAGTCTATTTGACCTAGACATAGCTATTATGACGAAGACATTATCTAAAAAAAAGATTCAAATTCTGGACTAAGTTTGGAAATAAGCAATTAATGTTATAAATGATCTGTAATCTGCCATCAAACTATAACCAAATAAACAGTACCTATCATTAATTTCATTAAGCGCTAGACCCCAAATGGTCATACCACTAAGAGGTATCTTAATGTTACCTAATCTATACTAATATTATAAAGCTGAAGAGTTTGTTTGTTTGAACACTCTAATCTCAGGAACTACTGGTTCAAATTAAAAAAAAATCTTTTTGTGTTGGATAGTCCATTTGTCGAGGAAGGCTATAGGCTCCTTTTTATTTTGATATTATCACGGGATCGGGACTTACGCGGGTGAAACCGCGGAGCGCAGCTAGTCCATAATAATCGAGATGCAATTCAGTTCATCACTCCTAAGAGCCTATTCAAATCCTTTCTCACACTATTTTTATCGGAAAATATCCTAAATATCCAAAATGTATACATAAAAAGATCTCTTATCTTCACAATTGGTAGAGCCATCTTCTAGAATCTAGGGAAACTAGTTAACATACAAATTCCCAGAAATGGTAGGAATTGAGGACTCCTCCTTTTTTAAGTTGGCTAAAAATACAGTCCATGTTCACTCGTGCATTAACTGTATATTTACAATGTTTTATTCATACTGAACATAATTATACCATATTTCTGAAGGTCATAGATAGTCGAGATAGGTGTATTACAGGTAATAATTATCTAGCCTTCAGTACAATTCAAATACTAAGTCAGTAATTGAGTTCTATGTACTCAATTACTGATTTGGTACTTAAGTGTGGCAAGTTCTACCTTGTTTTTTAAAAATTTTAAGTTGGAGAGAACTAAACAAAACTCTACAACAATTTTACTAGCCAATAATCACTTTAATCCATTTTATTCATTGTTTATGGACTAATCTGACAGTACTAACTATAAATTTTAAATCTATAAATTCGTACCCCATGTACTATTTTAATACCTCAGTAAAAAAAATTGTACCTCCAAAGAAGGAATTTATAGCAAAATCTAGTATTGATGTCATAATGACAATTTTAAACCGAAGTACTAAATACCTTGTACAATTAAGGTAAAGTTTTTTGGTAAGTAATTATAATAATTATCACCCAATTAGTTATGTAATGTACACTATTGTACACCAGACATCTTAACTCACATATTGAAAGTGATTTTAGTCCGTTTGATTATAATGAATTAAATCTAGGTGACACATCTGTGTTATCTGTAATTATGCAAATTAAGTACATACTTACCTCTTCAACTATTCATTTCTAGAATATTTATTTTATTTCAAAAAAGTACATCGTTAATTATAATGTACGTAAATCTCTATGGAACCTACTCAATAGACATTTGGACAAACAAATTATTCTTCCACATGATGTCATAGAAGGGCACGGTTTTAGATTTTTCGACGCGATTTACAAAAATCAAGACTATATGCTAATTTAAGACTAGGCCCTTTACCTTTTTCTAACATTCCTAAAATCCATTGGGGTAAATCACGAGTACCTTCTTAAATCAAACTGACTGAATCCATTATTATGACTTATAGCTTTGGTCCTAAAAACTAAATTGCTTGCAATTTTTACTGGCTCTAAAATTCTTTAAAAGTAACACGTAGTACTTTTGGTAATATCACATAAAATCTTTACCGTTATATGCCTTAGAATAAAGAATGATATACCTACCTACAATGTTTCGAACTTAAAATTGACTTCAAGAAGGAAGTAATATACCTAATTAAAGCATAAAAGAAAGCTTTAAAAACAAAATAGCATCCAATATTGGCTCTAAAACTCTTCAAAAGTAACACGTATTACTTCGGCTTTGTCTCATCTTTACCGTTATATGCCTACAATGTTTCGAGGCGTAAGCGTAAAGACCAAGACCCTTCACAACGTTTATTTCACTTCTACAATTTGACGTACGGCCGTGCTCAGAAACAGTGCTAAGTGAAACTTTATAAGCAATCCTTCGTTTCGCTCTTGTGAGTGCACGTAAGCTAAAATGTGACTTAGGAACGTTTCTGAGTACTTGCGTACTTCTAGTCTGAATGTGAAACAGCTGTACTCCAGCCATACAAACTTAAAATAATTATTACACACGATTAAACATCGTTTTATGCACAGTTGGCTTTACTCGGCCAGGTTAGTAGGTGAGCCAATGACATTTGCTTACTTTCTTATTTTTACCTACGTGCCTGTGTATGCGCGATTATTTTTAGGTCAGAGAACATTTTTAAGATTCTAGTTACTAGTTATAATTCTCAGGCGCTCTCGTCTTAAAATTATATCTCGTACTTGGAATTAGTAGAGAAGCCAAGTTGAAAAATCGTGATTTCCGTAGGACTGGATAGTTTTATAACGACAACAGGTGTCGTTGGAATCAGCGTGGCTTACTGATTACGAAAATGTATGTTGTCGCTTTCTAAAGTTGTGGGGGCTCCATCTATGACGTCACAAAGATGGCGCCGGACAGGTTTAGATTTTGTCGATTATTGCGATAACCATTTATTCGATTTAAACAAACTAGGTAGCAAATGATAGGTAGTAAAATTTGTAACAAAACATGCGAAGTCACATTTATTGTAGGTATTATATTTGAATAAATATTTAAAAAAAAGTAAGTTTTCATGGGATTATTTTTTTAACGCAATGCGTTTGGTATGCATTATACCCAATTAATATTGAAATTAGATTGATACTTGAGCAATAAATAATTAGGTACATTATCGTAATATTTCTCAAACTTAAATTTTTTTGAATTGCTGTAAAAATAAAGAAGTTTGATGTACTACGCTAGTAGTTGTGTTTTGAAAAAAAACTCTTAAAAATTACTTTTTTTTAAATATTGTTTAAAATATAATACTTATAATAAAAGTGACTTCACATGTTTTGTTGGAAATTTTATCACCTCTTATTTGATACCCACTTTACTCAAATCGGATAATTGGTTATCGCAGTAACCAACAAAATCTAAACCATCTTTGTGACGTCATAGAGGGCATCCCCACTACTTTAGATAGCAACAACATGCATTTTAATAATCAGTAAGCCACGCTGATTCCAACGATACCTGTTGTTACTATCTAAAGCGGTGGGGGTGCCATCTATGACGTCACAAAGATGGCACATGAACCGACATTCTAAAATTTAGGGCGGTAAAAAAGGATATGACCACTACCACTACGCTACCGCTATTTCTACAATTTATACCCTTTATATAAAATTACTTTATTTTTCGAGCATAAATAATAATGATAATGATAATTTATATCAAAGGTGAAAATGGTAAGAATTTTTAATTTAATACTTCTTATTTCTGACACTTATGAGTCATGACACTGATTTTATAGGAAAAAAAGCTTAAACATTCGTATTTAATAAACAAGTGAAGCTGTTACAGCAAATCTACATCATCTACAGTATAATTGAATTGATTGAAACATTGGACACCGTTATGGCAAATATCTGCCATTCATTTTTGCTTCCGGTCAGCACATCCACAACGGGATGTTCTGCACCCTGTCTTGCAATTGCAAGAAATTCATTCCAAATTTTTAAGACTGATAGGTTCTTGCAAAGATGTAATTGGACGCAGTTGCCCATCTTTCCATCATCATCATGAGCCCATGTTTCTATACTGTGGTGTAGGTACAGTCGCTTGCATAAATGCAGCCCTCGGTAGAGTTCGAAAATTACTATTATTGGAATGTTTTCATTGTAATAATTTTTGTTTGATAAATTGATGAGTTAGAAGACTTTAAACTTCAACTAAAGCAGGTGTCTAGAATCTTGCTTGTGTTGAAAACATTCTTATACCAGCCGTTTTGGAGCTCTACGGTGGGTCTGCAATTATGCAGCCGACCGTACCTAGCGCCACGGTTAACTAGCGTATTGCATCGGCCTTGGGCGGAAAAGAGTGTACCCGCGGGTTTTTTCATTACAATTTCCGTATTTTGAAAGTAATTAAATAAAATTAAACTTTGGGATACACAACGAAATTGTGCTTAATTCTTTACTACCCAAATTCTGGTCTAATTGATATAATAACAGTGTATATTGGATACCAAACTTAATTGAGTTTAGAAAAAATCTCCTAAAAAGTTACTTTTTATCAAATATTTTTTTATATGTAATACCTATAATAAAAGTGACTTAGGATATTTTGCTTGAAATTTTATTACCTATTATTTGATACCTAGTTTGCTTACATAAATCGGATAAATGGATCGGATCGGTTGTTGCAATAAGTGACAAAATCTAAACCTATGAGGCGCCAACTTTGTGACGTCATAGATGGTGCCCCAACCACTTCAGAAAACGACAAAATGCGTATTAATTCAGTAATCCATGCTGATTCCAACGATACATATTGTCGCTTGCTAAAGTAGTGGGGGTGGGTTGGGCAGAGCGGTATGTAGTAGGTAACTAGCGCAGTGCATCAAACTCGGGCGAAAATGAGCGTGCGCAGGTTTGTATTTTCATCATAAGTTCGTTATTTTTACACCAATTTGAACAATTTAAAAGGTAGCAAATTCTTTAATATTGTCGCTAATTATTTACTGTCCAATTCTTAATCTAATTGGAATATTAATTGGGTATATTGCCTACTAAACGTAATGTGTTTATAAAAAAAAACCCTTGAAAAATTACTTTTTTAAATTTTTTTTAAAATACAATACCTAAATTGAAAATGATTTCGCTTAGATTGTTAGAAATTTCACTACCTCTCATTTGATACCTAATTTGCTTAAATCGGATAAATGGTTAACGCATAACCTACAAAACCTAAACCTGTCAGGCACCATTTTTGTGACGTCATAGATGGCACCCCCTCCACTTTAGAAAGTGACAACATACATTTTGATAATTAGTAAGCCACGCTGATTACAATGATACCTGTTGCTGCTTTCCAAAGTGGTGAGGGTGCCATACATGACGTCACAAAAGTTAGGTTTAGATTTTGTCGGTTGTTGGTTTAAGCGTCATCTTTGTGACGTCATAGATGGCACCCCCACCGCTTTAGATAGTAACAACAGGTATCGTTGGAATCAGCGTACTGATTATTAAAATGCATGTTGTTGCTATCTAAAGTAGTGGGGATGCCCTCTATGACGTCACAAAGACGGTTTAGATTTTGTTGGTTACTGCGATAACCAATTATCCAATTTGAGTAAAGTGGGTATCAAATGAGAGGTGATAAAATTTCCAACAAAACATGTGAAGTCACATTTATTATAAGTATTATATTTTAAACAATATTTAAAAAAAGTAATTTTTAAGAGTTTTTTTTTCAAAACACAACTACTAGCGTAGTGCATCAAACTTCTTTATTTTTACAGCAATTCGAAAAATTTAAAGTTTGAGAAATACTACGATAATGTACCTAATTATTTACTGCTCAAGTATCAATCTAATTTCAATATTAATTGGGTATAATGCATACCAAACGCAATGCGTTAAAAAACTATCCAATGAAAACTTACTTTTTTTTAAATATTTATTCAAATATAATACCTACAATAAATGTGACTCCACATGTTTTGTTACAAATTTTACTACCTATCATTTGCTACCTAGTTTGTTTAAATCGGATAAATGGTTATCGCAATAATCGACAAAATCTAAACCTGTCCGGCGCCATCTTTGTGACGTCATAGATGGAGCCCCCACAACTTTAGAAAGCGACAACATACATTTTCGTAATCAGTAAGCCACGCTGATTCCAACGACACCTGTTGTCGTTATAAAACTATCCAGTCCTACGAACTTCGTAAATAAGCGACTTTTTGTCAATTGGCCTCCCTACTAAATGTAAAAACCTTTAATAATGCAATTGCAGAAAATTTGTCTGTGTAGCCAAGCAGCTACTCAAGGTAAAGTTATATTAGAAGACTCATCGTCGTAAATATTCATTTCCTACTTTTTTTTTTTACGATTTTCTGTATGACTTCATAAACACGGCTTTGTAAACTATCTCTTAGCTAAGTAGGTAAATTCCTAACTCCAAAAAATGTCTCAAGCGCCTACAATGACAAAAAATTACCAGAACTACTTCATTTTCAAACGATTTTTTGTGTAATAATTTCTTTAAATCCTCGATAATTAGGTACTTAAATTTAATTTAATTTTCTATCTTAAATTTAACATGTAGAACACAGTAACATAAACGCTTCATATTTAATTATTCAACCCAAATTACGTACTAAAAATACAGTGAAAATAAGTAAAACTAACGTATGCGTGTGCCTTTGATGTGAAAATGTGAAAACAGCCGTTCTATTATATAAGTTCACTAGAAAGTTGTAGAACATTTTAAATTGTAAGAAAGAAGTAAATTACAAAAACAAAGAATGTTATAAAAATCTTCCAGGTATTATAGGTATTTTTATCTGAAATTCTTTTGTTATTCAAGACGAGTTGGGGACAAATACCCAATCAGCTTCGTATTATTTAGGGCGCGAATTGCGATGGCTCGGAGTAAATATTTGATCAGTCGCATTCTGACGACAGCCAGGCTTCATTTTATTTGTTTTAGTACTTCTTGGGATCGCAATGTGCGTGATGGATGAATGTCGTCATTAAATATTTATATTCCCTTTAGATATTGCTACATGCTCTATGCCCCCTCTTATGTTTCTAATCTACTTTTATCTACCTGCCCAATAAGCATAAATAACCCATTTGATTGTCCGAATAAAGTTATCTTGCATTAAAATTTCGTAGAATTTGATGTTGCATTCATTCGAATGCGTTAGCAAAAGCACAAATTAACCGTATGTTGCTGTCTTATAAGGTATTTTTCTCCTAGTTATTCATTATGAATATTAAATTATAATTCTTACGCCCGAATACTGAAAGGCTACTTATCTTAAGTGGCGATCTAATTGACATTTAACTGTCACGTTTATATACGATAGGCGCGTCTTAAATATTAAGAGGACCCCTAAACCTTTGAGTATTCAAGCGTTAAGATCTCATATTTTTTTCCTGAAAGAATCATTAAATAACACAGAGATTTTATATCAAAATTCAATAGAAAAAATATACAAATCACGTTAACTGATATTCTGTTGAATATCATATTCCCACGGATTTTATCGTTGACATAATTTGTACACCGTATGTGGGTGTAATAGAATTCATATTCATTCATCGGTCTTATTTAGACTAAATAACGTAATCTTTTTTGCAATATCTTGACAGATTTATATAGGTATCAAATGCCTAAATTCTATGCCAGACACCGGCACCGTGCGAAGAATCTATGCTTTCAGGCTGCTTTGTTGTGCAAGTCTTTGTCCGTATTTTAGCGTAAAAATTGTATATTACGAAAGGGCACGTAAGATACGTACTAAAAAAGGTTATTACAGTAATAATCTAATTATCGCGTGATAAAATAAGAGTGGATAAAAACCTAGAGATCCATTGTCTGGTGTTTTGTGACTAGGTAAATATCTGATTTATGTTATTTCATAAAACTATAGATCTATCATTACCAATGCAATAGTGTAGTTAACAATAATAAAAATATAAAATAAAATAAGCCTTTATTGCCGTTATCAGTTTCACTTAATAATTTTGTTAAACCTAACCCTATGTAGATAGATACGTCTTAATTGTATATTAATCTATTGCTTAATTTTATATTATAATATCGGAATTCGGTAGGTCTACAGCTTGTCTTTCGACAAAGGCCTTCTTTAAAGATTTCCACTCTGTTCTATCCTTTGCGACTCGGGTCCAACATGGTCCGGCTACTTTTGCGAGGTTATCTTCCCATCGCTTAAACTGCCTTCCCATGCTTCTGTTACTGCCTCTAGGATAGCATTCTTTGACAGATCTTGTTCATTTTCCTTCTCCTTCTTTTTGTAAAAACTATTTAAAATGCCTAGTGGAAAGCTTGCTTTAAGTTCAAATAGTCGAACATAGATAATTGTTTTATCATGAGTTAAGTTTTAAAACGTAAAGTTCATTTTCCCTCTTACCACTACAGTTAGTTCCGTACCCAGCACCCTTTTACTAAGACTCTACTGTCCGTCCGTCTGTCTGTCGCCAGGCTGTATGTCATGAACCGTGATAGCTAGACAATTTCTGTAACAACAAATACTAAAAACAGAACGCGCTCAGCGCGATTCAAACTCGCACTTGGCCAGTATTTTACTTACATCAGAGGCAGGGACGAAATCCCACCTTTCGATCTGAGCCGATGAATCTCTGGGATACGGACGGCCAGCTAGACGTAAAATATGACGGTACCTACCTACTGCAATGACCTAAGATTGTCGAGCGGTATGCTACTGATGTGCTCCAAGTTGTAACGGTATCTGAATCCGCGTCTCCGACCCGACATACATACCTACAACATTTACAATGTCGAGTAGAGTCACCAAGCGCCATTCGCTTTCCGATAATACTCATCGACACTTTCACGATCCTTATTGTTTGAGAGTTCTACTTTTAAAGCATTAGCCCAATAAAACAAGCTTGGACCGTGAATTATGTAGGTACAATCAACGGTCAAAAGTCTCTGCCCACTGTAATGTTTACAATTGTGTGCAGCACTATTTAAAAATTATAACAACGTAACCTGTGGATCGAACCCACGTTGGTTGGTGTAGCGGGTGGCGGCTTTGACCACTCGACCAACTAAAGACATAGCTAACATGTTGAAAATAATAATCACACTGAGTACTTTTAATTCAAGTATTCAAAATAAAAAAATAATTATACTTGTTTATAGTATTATTGTAGCATTCTGGTAGTGGACTTATGACGCATACTGTACTTTCGCTGCGAAATTCGTAATCTTTTGCATAATATTAGTCCAATCGATGATGATGATGATGATGATTTGGAATAGCTCTATTGGACACGCTCAAAGTAATGCATTTCGAACTAGTATGAAAAACTGAAAATAGAATAAATTGAATTCTTTTATTAGTGATAAATAACGTTGCGCAATATATTTAGAAACCTTCCTAAATATCAAATAACTCATGCCCGAGATAGTACTTTTACACAACTATTTTTGGAAGTACCGATCGATCTATATTTTACTAGCTGCGCTCCGCGGTTTCACCCGCGGAACTCCCAATCCCGTGGGAATATCGGGATAAATTAAGATTTAAACTATCCTATCTCTCAAGTTGGATCGAACTGCACATGGTGTGCGAATTTTATTATAATCGGTTAAGTGGTTTAGGAGTCCATTGAGGACAAACATTGTGACACGAGATTTATATATATTAAGATATACCTACCAACTTAAATAGATTTATACAGTACAAAACACGTGCCAGTGTATCTATAGGGAAAAATAAAATGAAGTGCAGATAAGTTAAAATCGAAATATTATTAGACGATATATGGTTAGAATTTATTGGAAAACTATGTAGGTACTTATGTATAGTTTTAATTGTTAGGTTTTCTAATACCTAAATTATTTCTTGCTAAAGTAAAGCCACAGCTTGCCATAAAACCTCGTGAAACTGGGCCTGAAATAAGTACCTATTTAGAATACATACATTGCTAGCGACCCGCTCCGGCTTCGCACGGCTATATTGTGCATGTATTATACATTTAGGTCCGTATTAATAAACCGAACTCAATATCGATTTCAATCTTGAGTTTGCTCTTGAGTTGTTGCGCTGATTAATAAACCTATCTTAAGACGCGATTAAAGAGCGACGTATCACTTGAGTCATACCGTATTAATAAATCAAACTCAGCTCTCAGGATATGTCTCAAGATGTAGTTTCGTGAACTCGAGTCTGATTGCGGGTCATACAAATCTTACATTTTTTTTTAAATATTTTCACATTATAAACAAGTTGACAGCAAAATATGACGACACTACCTACCATAGGGTAAGAACATATAATTCAAGGTAAGAACAAAGCGTTACTGTCATTCAAGATCAGTCTCAAATCTCAAGAGCGATATCAGCCTGGTTAAAACTCGAGTTTTATCTATTAATTAACGCCTAACTTAAGATAGTGACCACATCTCAAGACTCACTCGATTGATACGCACTCAAGATCGATATTGAGAGCGATTTATTAATACGGGCCTTAGTTAGGTATGTAGTAGCTAGGTAGATTTTACAAATTATTTAAAGTAACATAACGCAAATATTGTAAAAGGTTTTATACATACCTACACGTGGCGTTTTATTTTTAATGACATAATGTGATTTGTTATCATTTGCATTATGCGTAGAGATAAAATACTTATGTTACAATAGAGAACACATCGAAAGGTTTTCTTGGCATTTTATACGAATTCAGGAGGACATGGAAAAAAAGGAGTTTCTCTATCTGCCTATTTTCTCTTTTTTTGTATGTTACGCTTTATCCTTGCAGTTTTTGATTCGTTTTGCATGATTTTTTATTTGGAAGGTAGTAACTTCGAGTTTGTTTTCCATAAAACATTTGGTGGATCCACCAAATGGAGACCACGTACCGTAAAGCACAGCGCGGGACAGCCTCCGACTAGATGGACGGAAGACTTAATTAAGGTCGCGGGAAGTCGTTGGACGCAGAGAGCATGCGACCGATCGCTGTGGGAGTCTTTGGGGGAGGCCTATGTTCAGCAGTGGATGTCCTGTGGCTGATATGATGATAATGAATAAGGATCCCCGGAATATAGAGCTTTTGCATAGTGCAGTATTGCTTAGTTTTAAATTTGTGGTAGCAGAAGATGTGTTATTTACCATGAAAACTTAAACGTCTGTTCAGGGATCAATAAAAAGGATTTGATGTACTCTTTATTTTAGTAAAAAAGTAAATCTTACATCTCTATGATATTATGTGAATTATGTGTTACTTAGATAAGATAAACACGTTTTATGCCCATACATAACATGGCAGATTGGTTCACGGGCTCTTTGCTGTTTATGTTTCGAGATATCAGAAGCCTTACCACAAGTTATTGAACCACTCGATCAAACCGTATTAAGTATTAGCTGCGCTCCGCGGTTTTACCCGCGTAAGTCCCGATCCCGTGGGAATATTGGGATAAAAAGTAGCCTATGTGTTAATCCAGGTCCCCAGCTATCTACATACAGAGTTTCATCGCAATCGGTCCAGTGGTTTTAGCGTGAAGGAGTAACAAACATACATACACACGCACGCACACACACACACACAAACTTTCACATTTATAATATTAGTAGGATTAGTAGGATTTCCCTTGAATTGAAACTTAAAGATAATACTGCAATCGGCCAATACGCAAACGGAGATAGATAGCTTAAAACAGTGTCTTTGCCTCTGTTTTGCCGCCATTTGGTTGGGTTGGTTAATGACACATAATATTACAAGTTCTGTTACCTATCTCGTGGTAGAGCCTCAGATATGTTTGATCAATATTTAACTTTGTTTTGTTATACTCTTAAATAAATCTCTTTACCGATTAAAAATCAATAAAATAGATTCAGGGTAATGTAGTTTATATGGATAATGCATTATAAAACGTTACAGAAGGTTGCGGATTTGATTCCCGCATCAAACAAGTATTTACGTAAAGATATTTGTTTCTGATATCCAATGGGTGTATGTTATTAAAATGTCTGTATATTAAAAAATAAATAAATGAATATTGCAGGACATTCCACACATCGCCATCTAGCCCCAGGCTTAGTAACTGGACTTGTGATATGGGCGCTAGACAACGAATATACTACTATATACTTTTCTTTTGTTAATTTATACTTAAAAACAACTGACCATTCGTTTTATTTAATAGTAAGGTATATTTGACAAAAAAAATTGTATTCTGTTTGTTGTCTGGCCACAATAATACAAGTTGCATGGAGTAAAGCTAGATGGCGCTGTGTGAAATGTCAACGAAATTATTTATTGACCGAACGAGCGTAGCGAGTGAGGTCTAGTGTTGAGACGGTCGGTCGCTCGTATGTTTGTATGTTTATATGTTTATATGTTTGTATGTTTGTTCGACGATAACTTGAGTACCGTTGCTCTGATCTTCATGATTTTTGGTATACAAGTAGTTGAGGTCCATAGAATTTTTAAGTTCGATCATGAGCAAGATCGGTCAGGGGGTTACGGAGACAGGGGGTCCAAAAGGGGATCTACCTCTTTGGCACACAAACTATAGGGCAAATATACCCGAGTGGGGTATCAAATGAAAGGGCGTAACTTCGGTGACAATAATATGGTACCATGGAACTGCTCTGATGATAGAACTGAAAGGAATCTGCAGGAATTATCTCATTAGCCATACTTCATAGTTCATTCATTCAAACTACTCGTCAAGAATCGTCTTGACGAGGACTTGCTTTGTCTTTCAATGGTAACCAGGGTCTGATGATGGAACTGGAAGGTGGTCATAGGAACTTCGCAATGAAACGACACAACCCCATCGAGTTTGGGCTCGTTAGAATCGTCTTGACGAGTAGTTTGTCTTTCAATGGTAACCAGGGTCTGATGATGGAACTGGAAGGTGGTCATAGGAACTTCGCAATGAAACGACACAACCCCATCGAGTTTGGGCTCGTTAGAATCGTCTTGACGAGTAGTTTGTCTTTCAATGGTAACCAGGGTCTGATGATGGAACTGGAAGGTGGTCATAGGAACTTCGCAATGAAATGACACAACCCCATCGAGTTTGGGCTCGTTAGAATCGTCTTGACGAGTAGTTTGTCTTTCAATGGTAACCACTGGGCCAATGGGTTTGATCTAACATATTTCGTTATCAAAGACCAAAAAGTATAAAATAAATTGATAGTTTAGAAAAACTAAAAAAACCCGCTTTAATAAAAATAACCAACTAAAAAATAGAAAATAAAATTTAATAATATTGTAAATTGTAAGCGTGTTACATTGTGATTGCAAAAGAAAAATAATGAAGGTGTAGCATCACAACACAATGTAACACGCTTACTATTTACAATATTCTTAATCCAAATTTAACGGGTGTGATGGTTGAGCTGGATCTATGCTTTTAGAACTTAACAACAACAACAACAACAAGTTATGCCTGTCGTGTTTGGATTCTCTAAATCATCCAATGTCAGATATTAGCGATACTAGGCACCTATCATTCAAATAAGATATTAGGGTAGGGGGTTTAGGGTATTTTGAGTCTTTCGTCGTTATATTATACATTTTAGTAACTACTTTACGCTGAAATATAATAATCGCTGAAAAAAACTCGTGAGGTCTCAGTTCGGGGCGAACTACTAGTTTATTTATCTTTTTAAAAAACCAGTAATCATTATTGGTATTTCGTCGACAAAAGTTCTTTATTTACTTACCGACTAATTCATTTAACTTGATAAAAATATCCGTTCTATATCGAAAACGGCTAAAATATACGAATGAAAAAGTAATTTTTCCTTAGAATTTCGGGTATTATGATTTCCTTCCATCTTTAAATTACAGGTGGGAAGGAAAAAGATTTTTAACTTTAAGAGGATACGCAGGTTTTCTCTATACAAATGTTTTCCCGTATACACAGTAATTAGTTGTAAGAAAATGAGGTATAAATACCCTTTTTAACAAAAAACAGACAGACGGACAACAAAGTGATCTTATAAGGGAATTGTATGGAAAAAACGGCTGCTTGGTTACCGTCTTATCAAACCAATTCGAATCGGCTGGAACGATAATAAATATAGTAGGTAGCACAATTGTACACATAGAAATTGATTTACAACTTGTGTGGTTACAAGTTTGTGAATTCATTTTTAATTTAGGTAATACATTTTGACCCCGAAAGATAAAACTTTATTTTCACAAATAAATTAAAAATACCTAATTCATCATCATCTTAACAGCTACAGGACGTCCACTGCTGACACAGGCCCTCAAAAGACCCAGATCGATCGGTCGCATGCCCTCTGCGTCTACGGCTTCCCGCGACCTACCTGAATCACTACATAGTATAAAATAAAGTCACTTTTCGCCGACCCTATGTCCCTATGTATGCTTAGATCTTTAAAACTACGCAACGGATTTTGATGCGGGTTTTTTAATAGATAGAGTGATTCAAGAGGAAGGTTTTTAGATATAATATATGCATAATACAGCCGTGCGAAGCCGGGGCGGGTCGCTAGTAATATATAACCATAAAACATCTGGTAAATGACAAATGAATTTTAAAATGGTTCCTACACTAACCAATGCTTGTATCGCAGGAGACATACAAATTACAATAATAATAGAGACGCACTTAGCCGACTTTTGCAAAATTAAATACAGCTAAACCACACTTAAGAAAAATTTGCAATTAATCGCGTATTCACGGCTTTTTATTTATCGTATTTTATGAGTACTTTGCTTACTATTATAAACTTCGTTACTTCTGAAAGCACGATGCCGACTGTGGTACAATAATACCAAAAAAACTTTCTTCTCACCTTTAGGTTTTTTTGACCTAGCTAAGGTTTTATCAAGTGTGTTTAACTGTAGGTAAGTAGGTAAATATATATGTAGAAAACAAATATAACAATTTAGTTACAACAGTTTAGCAATTTAGTTTTTTTATTTTAATTTTCCTTAATGTATTTGATAAACATTAATTTTATTGTAATCTTAATATATATAAATCTCGTGTCACAATGTTTGTCCTCAATGGACTCCTAAACCACTTAACCGATTATAATAAAATTCGCACACCATGTGCAGTTCGATCCAACTTGAGAGATAGGATAGCTTACATCCCGATATTCCCACGGGATCGGGAGTTACGCGGGTGAAACCGCGGAGCGCAGCTAGTTATTCTAATATAAATTACGTGTCACGTTGTTTGTGCGCGATGGACTCCTAAACTACTTAACCGATTTTAATCAAATTTGCACACCGTGTGCAGTTTGATCCAACTTGAAAGATAGGATAGCTTACATCTTAATTTATCCCGATATTTCCACGGGATCGGGAGTTACGCGGGTGAAACCGCGGAGCGCAGCTAGTTATTCTAATATAAATTACGTGTCACGTTGTTTGTGCGCGATGGACTCCTAAACTACTTAACCGATTTTAATCAAATTTGCACACCGTGCGCAGTTTGATCCAACTTGAAAGATAGGATAGCTTACATCTTAATTTATCCCGATATTCCTACGGGATCGGGAGTTACGCGGGTGAAACCGCGGAGCGTACGTCGAAAGAATATATCATTATGTTACAGCAGTATGTAAAACTGTTTTCTGTAAACCGAGCCCACATGTTCGGTTCACCGCGTAATCTATGAAAGCCTTTGCGAAACTGATGCCCTCGGCGACTAAAGTTAGAGCAACACAAATAAAAACAAGACCGTGACAAAGTTTGACTTACGAAACTATATGGTCAATTACCTTCAGAAAAAGGAGGAAGTTCTCAATTCGTCGCGTATTTTTTTTTTGTATGTTCGCCGTTTATTTTATGTAATGTCTTGAAAAGGAAGGCTTATGTTTTAGTCCGTTTGTATGAGTGTATTTATGACTTAGTGTTAAGCACCTTTTTTGGAGTTTACTTCTTTAAAATCTAGTTCAATGTAAAGCCCCCGGTATGAGAATTTTATGGCTGGTAAATAATAACGCATTACGATTTAGCTAATCTAATCTCTTAAAATTTAAAGGTACCTTCTATCTTACAAAAAGATTGCATTAGCTACGGAGCTCCTTGCCTTTACTTTCTAATAATGAGGTTGGATTAACTACATCTGTTAGAGTCATGTCGAGTTAGACATGATCGCTCATAAAGAGAGTAAACTCCAGTCGCGCAAATTTTTGTGACGTGATAACGTCTTATTATTCGATGAACACCGGCATTCACAAAAAACTGTGCGTTACGTTACGTTATTGACAAGGTAACAAGTATTGAAGTATGCAAAATGGTAATGTGTGAGCTTCTCTTGACATGATAGGTAACCATAGCAACGTATTATTTCATCAATGTTTTCTTATGACGTTATCACGTAAAATTATCGTCTGTAAACCGACTTTACAGACAACCATTTTTTGCACAGCTTTGTTTAGGTAAGTACCTACATAATTTATAGTAGGTAGTTACCACTTCTTTGAAGAATTTCGTGTTTAAAACGTGACGGATTGTATCATTGCGAAATTAACGATCCACGACACAGTGTAATGATTTGAATTGGTTCCAGTCCCAGCTAATCATATAATAACTGGTCGGTCCTAATGCGAGCTGTAATTAGCAAAGCGGTGCCGCACCGGATCTCTTTCATTGACCCTAATATGTGTCCAAACAGAACTCCGTCATTGACTAGGTACCTTCTTTAGTTCTAAGGAGTTCCTTCCTAAGCATATTTTAGCGATATTGTTGCTTTTTAGGGTTCCGTAGCCAAATGGCAAAAAACGGAACCCTTATAGATTCGTCATTCTGTCTGCCGTATGTCACAGCCACTTTTTTCCGAAACTATAAAAACTATACTGTTGAAACTTGGTAAGTAGATGTATTCTGTGAACTGCATTAGGATTTTCACACAAAAATAGAAAAAAAACAATAAATTTTAGGGTTACCCATACTTAGAACTGAAACTCAAAAAAAAATTTTCATCAAACCCATACGTGTGGTATCTATGGATAGGTCTTCAAAAATAATATTGAGGTTTCTAATATATTTTTTTTCTAAACTGAATAGTTTACGCGAGAGACACTTACAAAGTGGTAAAAAGTGTGTGTCCCCCCCCCCTGTAACTTCTAAAATAAGAGAATGATGAAACTAAAAACAATATATGATATATATGACGGAGGAGGTGTTCCATGGACTTAAAGAATATCGGTGACATCAGCAAAGCTGACGTCACCAATCTCATCGTCCACTTGACGACTCTTCGGTTAGTAGTTTTTGTAAGTGGTTTTTGGTTAGAAATATTAATGACGTCAGTGAAGCCCCCGTCATCAGGTAGACCAATGTTCGATTAGGAGCTTCGTCTTCAAATAGTAGCTTCGGTGGTGCTGAGTAGAAACCGCAGGTTGTCGGGAGGTCCGCTCGGTCTGAAGTCTGGCGCTGAAATGGCTTTCCTATTGTTTTGCGGCTGTATTTATAGTGATTTTGTGTTTAAGTCAATTGAATGTTTTTCAAACACTAGAATCTTGTTTTTAGTAGTTAAATTCAATGTAAATCGATCTATCAATTAAATTCTTAACTGTTAATTATTGTAGTTTAAATTAACCGTTAGTTTCAAGACTTATTACAACGAAATGAAAACATGTTATTGCAAAACAACAATATTGTTTTGAATAATCAATAATTTCATGAATTCTAGATGAAAGTTAGTTTTACCAATCAAAGTTTAGGTCAATAATCATAATTGCGCCGATATATATATATATATTACCATGCAAACTTCCACCCAAAATTGGTTTGAACGAGATCTGGTAAGTAGTTTTTTATAATACGTCATAAACCGTAAACCGCCAATTACCTTCATTAGGATTCTTCATGTATTTTTTGTATGTGTTTTTAACAGACGTGATTTTTATGTGATGATAATGGTACGGAACCCTTCGTGCGCGAGTCCGACTCGCACTTGACCGGTTTTCACCCTCGAATAGTTAAGGTGAACTTGCTTGAAGCTAAATACAATCTTAACTTAAATCCTCTACATATAAAATGCTTTGTCCTGAACGACTGACTGACTGACGGATCCACGCACAGCCTAAACCGCTGATCGTAGAGACCTGAAACTTGGATGCCTACGTCATACAAGGACCACAGTCTTTGTATGACGTAGGCATCCGATAAGAAAGGATTTTCCGAAATTCTACCCCTTAGGGGGTGAAAAAGGAAGGCATAGTTTGTATGGGATAACGGGGTTTCTTGGTCCATTTTCGCGTTTTACGCAGACGAAGTCGCGGGCAAAAGCTAGTTATATATAAATTATCACAAGGTTGATATTATTTAATCACAGGTGGTTATGTTTGACACTTTGACAGTTAGTGAGAGCTTTAACAAAAAAAAATACCATGCTAGCGAACTTTCGAGTTTGAAGCGTATTATCATGATCACGGTGTATTTTTATTGTACCGAGATATTTCATAAGTTGGTGGTAAAATAAGTCTCAAATCTCAAATTGATATTATAAGTTTCCGTCAGCGACCGCAAACGGTGGTCCCATCCTTTGTCCAGTCGTTCTTAACGTGTCAATGAACCGACTTCAGACAGTTTTTTTTGACAGAGAAATGGGATATGTCGTTGTTGGAAATATGAGGATTGAGATTACATTTTTATGTTCACTGCTCAACGTCTGAGAATTTTAAGATGAACTTCTTACTTATTTCAGCAAAAATATTATATGCGTTTGGTCTATTATTAACATTTTCTGTAAGTGATCTGTGTAGAGAATTAAAGATAGATAAACACTTTTTTTTAAGTGCCATAGAAATAAAACATACTTAAGTACTTAACTAATTAAAAAACAATGTGTATGTTTGTTACTCCTTCACGCATAAACTACTGGACCGATTGCAATGAAACTCAGTATCTAGATATCTGGAGACCTGGACTAACACATAGGCTACTTTTTATCCCAATATTCCCACGGGATCGGGTCTTACGCGGGTGAAACCGCGGTGCGCAGCTAGTTTTTAAATATAGGTCAAAATGTACGGACTCGTAAACTAACAGTATTTGCTATAGTACATTACATATTGTGTAAGTATAATGGCGGGTGACAATGAAAGGTGATCAATCAAACTCGTCGGATATAGCTCCCGTTGATGTGATCTGATGGTTCGGCTAATGTGTTCTAGGGGCGGATCGCGACTCCATGATTCATATCCCACTACGTGTTACTGACACTGACCACTTCACTAGAGATTTATATCTTTTTTTTGGATTGGGATAGATACGGTCATTTTGTGCACCTACTTAGTGTTGTCTATCTATATACTTATCACTATCACTTCACTACATAGTAAAACAAAGTCACTTTCTCTGTCCCTATATCCCTATGTATGCTTAAATCTTTAAAACTACGCAACGGATTTTGATAACGTTTTTTTAATAGATGGAGTGATTCAAGAGGAAGGTTTAAATGTATAATACATGCATAATATACCCGTGCGAAGCCGGGGCGGGTCGCTAGTTTATTATAAAGGAAGAAAGGATAAAAAGGAAATATTAAAAAACCGGCCAAGTGCGAGTCGGACTCCGCCTGAAGGGTTCCGTACCATTATATTCTGTTTTTAGTATTTGTTGTTATAGCGACAACATAAATAAAACATAATCTGTGAAAATTTCAACTGTAGCTATCATGGTTCATGTTATACAGCCTAGTGACAGACAGTCAGACAAGACAGACTGTAGAGTCTTAGTAAAAAGGGTTCCGTTTTTATCCTTCAGGTACGGAATCATAAAAATAATTGACTTGGAAACAAGTTAAATAAAAAAATCGGAGTCTATAGAAGTTTAGCTTCATTAATGTCTGTTTGTAACCTGTGTAATTAAAAACTACTACCTACTGTTTCACTTTTGAATAACTCTATTTCCTAGGTGTTACATGAAAATCAATCAAATAAAACCTGTGGCTACTATCTCGAAATTTCCCAGGATTGAGATTAATAAAACCACGGGGCGTAACTGGTGATTAATAAGTTATCAATGGATTTTATGGCATGCTATGGTTTTGTGAGTTTACTCAATAAAAATACAATACAGACCTTTTCAATCTTTAATTGTACATTTAAGTAAAAAAAAAGTATGTAGTAGGTACTTGATCATAATCTGATGGCATTATATTAACGATGCCATATCAATGATCAACCTGACAAAAGATCAATGTGTAAGATATGGTTTAAACGAAATCACGCAGATAAGAATTCCTTGGAAATATAAGTAAGAAAATACGTGGGTGAATCTCATGAATAGACACGGTAACCAGACTGTAAGGAAGTCCGTGATTGAGAAACTTTATTTGAAACTGGTTTGCACCGCTACTTGCTTATTTACGGAAATGGGATTAGTGAACGAATCAATTGTTCAATTTATTGAATGGATAGAATAACAGAAAACGCAATAAAACAGAATTGTGTACGACTCGTGAAATTCTAACGTAAAATATTTACCGAGAGCTCAGGAAAGTGATTGTGCAAATTCTTCCCGAGGGAGATTTCTAGAGGTGTTTATTCTAAAATGTTTAACGGTTGCGATGCTTAGCGTACCGTTCAGTGCCAGTGCAGTCGGTACTCTCAGCTTATCTAGCTCGTTTGTCCTCCGGGAAGCTCTTTACTCCCGATACGGGCTCCTCAGCTCTGCCTTCAACGTTTCTTGCTCCCAAACGACAGCTTTACGACTATATCGCACGTCCGATACGACATAACGTTACATGTACGTATGTACTTACTCAACACGCTGTAAACTGAAATATTCATGGGTTCATTCGACACGTTGTACTATTAAGTAGGTGTCCTGGCATTATGCATGTAGGATTGTGTGTAGGTACACTATTTGTCTAGGGATCAATGCTCTCGAAGGTCTTCCCAACTTCGAGCATAGGGTTTGTTTTTTAAAATAACATTTTTGTTAAGTCTTGTTTGTCTAAGCAATATTCAGGGTTCGTGTTTGCTTTGGACGAACCATAACAATCGTGACTTTTAACGTTACTATAGTGAAGATGTACTCCTATATAATATACCCATTTATTTCTTACTAAAATTACGAATTACAAATTTTAATGTATATTAAATGTTTGTTATTATTTGTTACAGGTAAGATCATCAAACTTCTTGACTACAGCCATTCAACTCCAATCCGACTGCAATACTAAACTAAGTACTTTCATATTTATATATTACTTTTATAGCGCCATTGTGGCAATACGCGATTTCCACTATTTGCTTGTTCTGTTTTCTTGTACGCTTTTTACGAGCAACATAAAAAACATTTCAAAAAACGGTTGTGCCTTGTTGGAACTGCGGTACAATGGTGTCGAGGGCGAAGGATCCGGCCGGTTTCCCGTGAAATATGAAACTCTGCGATACCTAATTCCTCCGGCCATTTTCTGAATGGAAAAATTCACTCAGCCAGCAGCCGCAAGCGATTACTCCTCTTTAGGTAGTGACACGCGGAGGGGGCAGGACGCCAAACGAGACCACATAAATAATCGAGAGCTTACCAACTCGCCCGCCCGACCTCCACTCTTGAATATCAAAGAAACTCCCCACCAAATCTCTAAATGTAATTGCGTGTAAAGGATATTATTAACAGCTTATGGTATTTTACATTTCCTCGGGCTTGAAATAATAACTTTACGTTCAGTCTTTTAAGATTGATTGTGAGACCTCTGTTTTGAACGAGTTAAATTGGTTCGATTAACGGACGTAAATGAATGTAAAGCCCGGGCTGTTTATCCAACTAATTTATTTTTTATTTATCTATTTATTTTTTATCTATTTTTTGAAGGTTGCGGGTTCGATTCCCGCCGGGAACAAGTATTTATGCTGACCATAAATTCTTGTTTCTGGTTCTGGGTGTTTCCTATATGTATATATTTACAAAAAAAAAAAAAAAAAGTATATAAGTAGTTTATCCGTTATCTGGCACCCATAACACAAGCATTAAGTTGCTTAGCTTGGGGCTGGATGGCGATGTGTAATATGTCCTGAAATATTTATTTATATTTATTTATTTTATTTATTGTTTCAGTGAAATAGTAACCAATATCTTATACATATAATCTATCTATACATATAAAATGCATTGTCCTGAATGACTGACGGATCAACGCACAGTCTAAACCGCTGATCGCTGAAACTTGGAGGGGTGTGTTCTTTAATAAGAAGGGATTTGGGAAAATTCAACCGCTTACGCGGACAAAGTCGCGGGTGAATGCTAGTCAATAAAAATTGTTGTGTCGTATAAGGCAGACTGGGTTATCTCGTACTAACCTTATTTATGTCGGAGTAAAATATTTCACTACATTCTCTCAGCCTACATGTTTATATTCTCCGGGCGCGTCCTGAACGCCTAACTTCATTTAACACTAAATTGATTGTGTCTCCGAACACTACGTTCCCTATAATATTACTCGAGGCGTCACGGTCGTCTTCGGTATATTTTGATAAAACGAATAGTGTTGGCAGATGTTGCGAATATCGTGATAACGTATCCGAGACTTGGTCGAGTCCCACCACGGTGATTTAGCCATTGAACACTGGTTTCGGAGAAATCCTGATCTCGTTACGATAGTTTTGATACCCGAGCACCCCGAGGCCGGCCGCCGCCGCCGAAACTTATCGTTGGCAGATGGTAGGGACGATGCTGCCTCCGTGCGATGAATTAATTTGCCTCCTGCTATTATATAAACTACCTAGATCGCAGTAAAGATACTCTCGGCCTTTCATTCGCCCCTTTAATGTAACGAATCACGTTATTCAGGAAAATGATCTCAAATTTTCGGTTCATTTAAAATTATTATTATATGCAAATTCAACAAATGCGCTCGTTGAACCGACAGAACTTGAATTGTAGTCCTGTCTGCATTTCAATTTCAAAGGCTTTATCGTTGTTGGCGCGATAGCTATGATCTATCGAATACAATGTTGGTATCCAATGTGAAATGTAATGGTGGCTGTCTACCGAATTTACGATGACATACCAACAAAGAGACATCGGATTCTATTCAATACTAGGCCGTGAAGCATAATCTTAAATCCTTATAAATTGTTAGTTCACCCACCGCACCGCTACGATATTACATTTCTGATAGTTATGTGATAGACGAATGTGTATACTTTAGTAGATACTCGTATATGTGTAGGTATATGTACAAGTGTTCTAGTCGGAAGATGAAGTGAAAGTGAGTTGGTAATAATTCTCAAACACATGACGGTAACTAATATGTTTGTAACAGTAGACGTAGTAAATACAGTACTTACGTAACCAACCACGCTACAGAATTGCGGTCTTCATTTACAACTTACCGTCTGTTGCTGTTTTTATTTAGTTCTTTGTTTTTTGGTTGTTTCAAATATGTTAACTTAGCGTGTTCCTTTAAAAAGCTAGAGAATGCCAAATAGCACAGACTAAACGTCAGTAGTTCTACATGTGTTATGGGCTAAGATTTTCGGAAATATTCTACAGAATTCCGCGTGATACCCGCAAACCTATTGTAAAAAATAAATGCTAACAAATAGCGAAAAATCCTTTCTCGATACCTAATACATTTAGAAGTTATAGCCAAACCATTCTTTATTAGAATAAATTTGATACCCATATTGCAGAAAAAGAAGATTACAAAAAAAATCACCTTATATTATCCACCCCCTATATTTTTAGTCACATAACTAAGAACACTTGGACTAATGAGACGAATATAACGATACCTTAATTAAACAAATAGATCGAGTAGTTTTGAAGATATGAGGGAATAGCGAATATTACAAACATTCAAACATACAAAGATAGGAGCGAAAAACATAACTCTTTCCTTGCAGTCGGGTAATAAATAAATAAAGGAAGTGTTGCTTTAGCGTGTAATGGTAGACTAGTAGTCCATGATGAACGCCTGATGCCGCAATCGATCCATCATCCGCGCGGATTCCTCGGACAACGGATGCCGCACCAGCTTTTTGCTGACACCGCTCCATACGTCATGCGGTCGAATAAATCCCCGCTCTTTGCTTTACTTTACTTGATCCACGAAGCTCTGTAAATAAACTGTTTTATATTAGCTTACTCTTCGGATATTATGGCATTAGATGTGATCCAGATAAAATAAATAACGACTCGTTCATTATTATCGTATGTTAATTCTGTGATTTTATTATTTTAAGTGCGTCAGCTAGAGCACTAGAAATATTTTCAAGGAAAAATGCATCTTAAATAATTTGCATTCGCGACCTTTCCGTTTACCATGTAAAACTTGCAAAATTTTTATAAAAATATTTTCTAATTTTACACCTATTTTGAAATATTAATTCACTGAGATTGAGATAGATTGTATCGAATCGACTTTTTCATTTCCTGTAGATTGTTTATCGATGAGTCTTAAGAATTCATTCATCTCGAGTCTCGAACTGTCTTTGCATTGATAAGTGGAACTAATTAAATGCATTCTTACATAAAACATTACCCCCAGGAGCGCAGTGTCTCTTATTATCTTTATCGAATAAGTTTTGAGCTTTTCTAATTCGCTTTCCGAGTCGTCGGAGAGTAAGTACCATTTAATTTAAAATTGTTTTCCTTTTCAATTGGCAAAAAATAATTACGAGTAGACATCAGAGAAGAAGAAAATTTAATCGAGCTACATTTTTCAGTAATGTTTACTTTCAATGCTCAAGCACGTACATGGATACCGTTTTAGAATGACCAGATCTTTTTATGTGTACATAATATTTTTGATCAAGTTAATTTTTTCTGTCGTCTGTATGATGTCTGTAGTGTCCAGATTTACGTTAATAGGCCGGCGGCATGACATATTGTGGACGAAACATAATACCATCGGCAAAATCACTGTCCAAAGCGGTGATTGATGAATGGTAGAAGGATACCTACATCATAACATAACCTAACACGACCCCTGCATGCCAGAAACGAGCTCGTTATTCTTCTGCTCTCGGGACACCAGAAAATTGGATTTTATATTGTTCCACCTGTGTTTTTTTTGTACACGATCTCGTCACAACTTTTATGCGTGCCGTAAATGTCCTAGCTACTTAGCTAGGACATTTACGATCGCAAATAAAACCAGTGTTTCAGATGCTGAAATGTATCAGTTTTATTTCGAGTCCTGCGCTCTTGCATTATAAATAGGTACCTTTGACTATATAATGCCTGCAAAATAGTGAAGCACTGTTTCTAACAGATTGTGAACGTGCCACGTTAGTGATTATTACTGTGGCAGATATGCTGATGGCTCAATTAGTGAACGGGCGGTGTGGCGGCGCCTCGTCAGCCTGTGGGGTGAACGAATATTGCCTTCGCCGTTCCCTTGTAGTCCCAGATTGAATTCTTGGCAAACAAACCCGTCGGAACGCCTTAAGCGACTCTAGCGCCACTTTACCTATCTTCATATCGAGGACGTTACCGTCTCCTTCAACATTTATTAATAAAAAGTTTGAAGAATATTAAAATACCTTTTGTAAGATTCATGAGATAAACTGTTGCGGAAGTTCCGCTTTATTGTTGCACGAGTCGTCCCGGGCGCTAAGTTTATTGACCATAGCTAAGTTAGCTCCCACCCACCCGAGCCACTTTGACTAACTTCAACTCGGTAAAAGCTACGGCCAGAACAGCCTCTTTTTCTCATTTTATTGCTAAAGTTCTCATACGTGTCTTAACAAGTTAAAATGGTATTTTTTCAGTGTTTTACGTGGCTCCAGATATTTATGCGGAATATTCGGCAAAAGCTGTTAATTTGAATTTCAAATGTAGGTACGTAAAGTGCTTGCATAGTAGTGGAGAGTCGTCGCATCTGTTGGCAAAGTGCCTGTTTTATTTGTAATCGTAGCTCTCAACGTGACCCCGAGCCTGAGTCCCCCGTCTGTACCGATCCAACCTAGGCTTTCCAGTGCGGCTGTCCTGTACACAACGCTGTCTGCGGTACTATTTATTTGTCTAAATTTAGAACTGGTAATTTCAGATCCAGACAACAACCTTATTTATTTATGTTCACTTTGTATTTATAACGGAACATTCCTTTTCCAAGGACTTATTTCTTAAATTGATTTATTATCAATAGTCTCTTTCAGCTCACTTTTTAGTGAAAACAAATTCAATATCTTTCGTTTTCTTTCTTTAATTTAAATATTGGCTATTCTATCTTCGAAATCCGTAAGGAGCGAGCGATGATTGATTGAGTAAAAGTCAATGATGTAACAGTGCCTGGGTATAAGCAGGTACCTCCCTTCCTTATCTAAAAATTGCTTTACACTTTGAGCTATTTTTCCTTACAAAAATGTAAAACAATCGTAAGAATACAAAACAATTGTTTTTATTGATTTTTTGTGTTCCACTTCGCTCCGCTTCGGTGAGCAGCAGATAAGTTAGGCCTTAGTCACTGTTGGTTGTGTTTGACGTGGAGCCTATTTATTTATTGTTTCGATAAGAAAAGGCTGCAAACCGTTTCATAGGCTTTTAAGAAATGCAGGCATATTTTTAACACGCTTTTATTAGTTTCACCTGTGTGTTTGCTTGTATGTATGTAACCGACTCCTTTGGGCACGATTTTCCCCACTTAGAATGATCAGATTTAATTCAAACTTTGCACACTTGTCAAAGACCGATGACAATGCAATATTATGATACATGGTGCTGATCTGATGATGGAGCTGGAAGGTGGTCATAGGAACTCTGTAATAAAACGACGAAACCCTATCGAGTTTGGGCTCGTTAGAATCGTCTTGACGAGTAGTTTGGCTTTCAATGGTGACCAGGGTCTGATGATGGAACTGGAAGGTGGTCATAGGAACTTCGCAATGAAACGACACAACCCCGTCGAGTTTGGGCTCGTTAGAATCGTCTTGACGAGTAGTTTGTTTTTCAATGGTAACCAGGGTCTGATCTAACATATTACGGTAATAAAGACCAAAAAGTATAAAATAAATTAATAGTTTAAAAAAACTAAAAAAACACGCTTTAAAAAAATCCAACTAAAAAATAGAATCTAAAATTTAATAAATTTTGATTAAGAATGTTGTAAATAGTAAGCGTGTTACATTGTGATTGCAAAAGAAAAATAATGAAGGTGTAGCATCACAATGTGACACGCTTACTATTTACAACATTCTTAATCAAAATTTATTAAATTTTATTTTCTATTTTTTTAGTTGGATTTTTTTAAAGCGTGTTTTTTTAGTTTTTTTAATTATGTTTTCCTATTACAATTTTCAGAAATTCTGCGATGTTTGTAGTATTCGTTCAAAAATGTAATAAACATAACTAATTCAAAGTTTTCTAAATTGTTATGTTACACAACTAATCCAAAGACCTTTGTCACTGTAACCTCGATCCATTATAGTATAACCTTAAAGTTTCTTAGGGACCGTCGCGTCGTCGTCGTCGCCAACCTTAAGGGCGTGTTCAGATAACACGCGTCGACCACGCTACCACCACGCGCATCACACGCGTTGAACACGCTTTGAAATTTGTTCTATATATAATTTGAGTCTTATGACACATCAATAGATCTCAAATTGCATTTCTGCAAGCGGGCGCAGGGCGTGCGCATCACACGCGTTGACCACGCGTTGATCACGCTTTGAAATTTGTTCTATACAGGGTTATTGGAAATTAATTGACACGGCGTTAAGGGCTTCTTCTGTGCACCTTAACGATCAACTTTTGTTCTACGACTTTTGGAAATTCATTATAAAAAAAATTAAATCCAACAGTTCAAATAATACTCAACTCTACGTCTACGTCACAGAATCAATCATAGTAGGTATGGTACAACCCGATCGGGTCGCACGCAGTGCGCCCCGTGCCGATCGCGCGCGCGCACTTGCCGCATAGACATAGAAAATAACCAGACAGTACGAGAAACACTTAAATATTTTTTTTGGGATATGTATTAAGTTTCGACAAAAGTCGTAGAACAAAAGTTGTTTGTTAAGGTGCACAGAAGAAGCCCTTAATGCCGTGTCAATTAATTTCCAATAACCCTGTATATAATTTGAGTCTTATGACACATCAATAGATCTCAAATTGCATTTCTGCAAGAGGGCGCGGGGCGTGCGACAGGCGGGCGCGGGGCGGGCGCGTGGCGTTAGCGGGTGGACTTGGATAAATACAATTTGAGATCTATAGATATGTCATAAGACTCAAATTATATATAGAACAAACAACGCGTGTTCAACGCGTGGTCAATGCGTGTGATGCGCGTGGCGGGCGCGTGGTCGACGCGTGTCATCTGAACACGCCCTAAAGGTATTCGGCGAATGTCGTAGTGTCCCAGCCCTTTGGGAATGGTTACGTGCTCGCAAGCTACACACGAGGCCTGTCACTCGTTTCTACCTACACAATACCGTTTACGGACTCAACAAAGTTTCCCAACGATCAAAAGAATATTTGAGTTCGTGATTTAATTTTATAAATTCCGTTAACATAATAGCCTTTTTGGCTTTTAACGTTTTTGCTAGATCAGTTCTATAACGGATACGTAGACAATTTCTGTGGCTGAAGTAGATATTGAAATGTCTAACCTTTGTCAGAAAACAGTTATTCGTATATAACGCGTATGTGTGAAGTTTTTTGTGAATATCTAACTGGGTTTCGTGTATTGATAATTAAGTATAGACTAGTGTTAATTATTGACGAAACTGTAGTAACCTCGCCTCATTCTCTTTGTAGTCATAATTAATGAGTTGAGTATATGTTTATGTATAATTGATCATAATAAGTTATTGCAAAAGCTTCTTTGTTCCCCTGAAATAAAGAGTCCTGTAAAGGCATCTTTCACACCACATCACTGGAGTGCTGACAGCGACACGTTCTAATAGAAAATTTTCATATTCATAAGGACGTTGATAATTTGCATATAAAACGAGCAACTTCACTCTCACCCTCCGCAGTCCGACCCTGGTTCAACAACCCTGTTTTCCATTCTATCTCCTTGTAAGAAGTCGCGAAGATTTTAGTTTACATTTAAAACTACCTCATGTAGAGTTCCATTATGCTAATAGTATTTACACATGATTTGCCTACTACTCGAGCTGCCTTAATGCCTTAACGTGTTATGTTTAGCTGGCAATGAATAAATAAAGAGTGCAGTAAAACAAAATATATCTCGTTTCGAACGAAAATAAAATGATATCCACCGCGTTGCTAGAACTTAGATTACTCGATCTGAACTTTGATTCGTTTTCAGACATCAAAAGAATCCATTAAATGTTTCTCTATCTCATTTTTCCCAACGTTTTACTGATGATTCCTTCCTACGTAAACTTGTAAATCTAATTTGGCTGTTTGAATGAGATCCTACTGTGCCCCTATAATTGGTATCCACTTCTAAGAAGTAAGCTCAAACAATATTTTGTATTTTAATCTCGGGTTAAGATTATTATCTAAGGACTGACCTAGGCAAGTTTAAATTTTTAAACTCACACGATTTGTACCTATTTATAGTAGTTATTAAGACCCGGGAAAATAATTACTATGTAGCCAAGTTTGTGACTCAATGGCGAAAAATAGGATTTCAAGCAGAAAGAAGTCGAATTGATAAGAAATTGGAAAGTGAAACCTTGTTCACTTACCTTGGTAACTATAAATCGAAGCAATTTGATTTTTTCCTTTAAGAATAGCCTCCTTTTTCGTTGAAATCGATATCATAGTATGTAGTCATTATAAAAGATAATTGAGCGTGAGAAAGGCATCAAAAAGTTAGAAATATTAAACTTTCAACTGATATTATAGTTTATTCTGAAGTCTCATTTATCAATTGTTATTCTTTCTTAACTCTCAAATAATCAACTGTATTGATAAATCTCTTGTAGGTACATTACGATTTGAAAAATTTTAAATTACAAAGGAAATCTATTGTTTTGAAATGTAAATTTATCTTCAGAATTCCTTTTCGTTATGGCTGGCTACAGAAATGGGAGGCATTATTTATGAACGTTAAAAATGTATTTTCGAGGCCTTCGTCAATATTTATATGGCAGGCCATCGACCGAGTGAATGTTTTTCAACGATCTAAACACGATCACGATTTTCACCAACAACAGCTAAAATTAATATTTGCGATACTGTTACTCTCTAGTACCTTACCTATTTTATAAAACAAAATTAACATGAATTATGCTCAGTTTTTAAAAGTAGTTCAGTTTGTTGTAATTTAAAAGACTAGTCAACAAAATAAGATGCTCGTAAAAGCAACAAAATAAAGGAAAAAATGTTTACGAGTATGAGGAACAGTGACCGCCTATGACTCTGTCTGGAACACACTTGGATTGAAATTGAAATGAATTGTTTGCGGAGTCAAGCTCGCAACTGGATCATGTGGTTTGCAGCCAGGCCCGCGTAAATTGGATCCCGAATGAGATGTCTTTTTCAAACCGCCCTGCATGTTTGCCTACTAGAATCGGTATGCCTTGATAAAATAGATGCTCTACAAATTGGCATACCGTCTTTTTAACTTGTATTGTTACGTGGCTTTTGTGTGTACTTTTTTTAAGCTTCTCTAATTTACTGTAATTCCGTTCAATTTGACAGAAATTGATGTACCTACATTGATACTACTTTAGGATAGAGTCGAAGCCGGAGTTAATGTACACGAATCTTCAATAAAATATCCTAGTGCGATGACCATCACTAAGCTCGCGTGAAAATCCTATAGCACAAACAATTCGCTTGTGGCTATCGTGACTACTCGTGACTTTACGGCGATTTTGTCTTCAGATTATAACAACTACATAAATCTTCTTGTATTTATTATTATCGATACGAGAACAAAATCTTATAAATTCTAGTAGCCACCCAATGGTTATTTTATTTTTATGTAGTTAGGATCAAAAAGCAATAATACAAAAAAAATCTGGATTTTTTTTTCAGTCCGATGACAGGTTTTAAACGAGCATTGTTTGGAATTAAGATTTATTAAATAAGGCTTAATGAGTGTCGTTGTGTAATTGAATGCAGAGACGGTTGCGAGGGTTGAGGGTCGAGTGCACTCGGAGCTTGTTCCATCGCCGGCGAGCGCAGAATGGATGTGTACGTGCCCAACGCTAACTTAGCCAATCTAGTTTCGGCACGATGCCATTTGTGGCGGGTCATTAGCTGGCTCACAACGTCTAACATAATCTAGATTTTAAACCGGTAAGCTTTCTTATTTGACCTGAGTTTACCAGAAGCGTCATCGTGTTTTAGATGGATTTCCAGATAAATTTATACGCAAATTCTTGTTTCTAAAAAAAAAAAGGATTTTCCGTGTCTTGCTTACGCTATCTTTTTCACATAAATAACTACGAGCTAAACTAATGACCACATTATGTACCACCAACATGTTCAGAAAATGATAATAACTTATATTTATCTATTCGCTTTATAAGGTTGTCGCAGCACGTTTATAACCAAGTCCTAATGCCATTAATACGATCTAAAATCAAAATAATTACTGCCGGATATTATTACAATTTTCATACCATACAACTCGTAAGAACTGCCCCACGAGATCATCAAAAAACTTGAAAGGAACCTGATATTATCGATCGTTACTACAATTTCGGCATCTGAAAAATTTTCCAGACAAAAACTAACTTTTGCAGCGAATAACATATCAACAGGGCATTATGTCGGTTGACAATGCACATCTGACGTGCCGGGCCTTTTGATGGGACCTGGACCAGCAATTAGTTTTTTATACGCTACCATTTATCAGGCAACATGTTTCTCTTTATTGTACTACATAAATTCATATGGTCACTCTTCATTTTAGTATATTACTCTTACATGTCACTGTTCTGTTCTTATATCTCTCCTGAGTAAATTACGTCTGGAGAGAGCCTCGCATGAGGTAAATCAGCAATTTCTTTGAGTGTCGCAGAGTAGCATTAGGTTAACCCCGCTGGCTTTCAAGTAGCATTGCCTTTCGTCTCGCGTCGAGCCCGCATTGTAGTATTTTTTCTTTGGAAAATTGTTTGTCTTAGAAAACGTATTAGTGGGAATTTCAAAGTACTGCTTTTAACTCAGTTTGACTTCTGGTGATACTTACTCTTCCTGCTAGGTTTAGATACATTAAGTCATAGATTTTATTTCGACTTTTCAAGTTTAGAAATATAGAACGACACAGAGAAATCTATTGTAAATTACTCTTTGTTTTAAAAAAGGTTAACTTTGTAGGCACATTGTTTTCACACAATTTAATTTTATATTGTTTTGTTTCATTTGATTGTATTGTGTTTAATAGTATTGTTAAATCGCAGTAATGTATCAAGTCTGAAATGAATGGTGATTGTTTTACTATCACGTAAAGAATACAATAAACAGATGTTTGTTGTAGTTTTGAATAGATTATTTATTGTTAATATGAAACAAATTATGACAGTTTTGTTGTGGTGATATGATTCTTTTCATTTTTTTTTACTGCTTAGTCTTACGGGTATGTATTTGCTCTATCTCTAACTCTATCTAAAACTGTGAACTAAGTGTACAAAATAGAGTTTAATAAATTTAAATAATTCGAATAGTCACAGCAATCTAGCGAGAAATTTAAAAATGTTGAAGTTGGGCTTCGTTTAGTAACTCGTCTATTGGTGAGAATAGAAGTCGTGCGGAAAGTTGAAGATTCCGATCACGGGC
Organism: Idaea aversata; assembly: GCA_907269075.1. Taxonomy (NCBI): domain Eukaryota; kingdom Metazoa; phylum Arthropoda; class Insecta; order Lepidoptera; family Geometridae; genus Idaea; species Idaea aversata. The sequence continues at coordinate 11,329,377 of OU026091.1, forward strand.
GTAACGACTCGATGCAAGACGAGACGCAACTCGCAGCCTGCACTAGGAGACCGTACATTACTTCGAATATTAAACTACAGTCGTGCGACGTGCAGTTCATCCCACACTGTTGTAGCCATCGATCATATAACCGATGTTGTAGCTTACCGCAGAAGTGTCTGCTATACTTTTCGTACCGCATTCCGATTTGAAATATGACAAATCTAGTCCAGAAAGTTTGGCGTTGACTGTTTCGCTTAGACATGATACTACAAATTACAATGTAACTCTACTTACTCGTAAATGTTGAATGTATAAGAAGTCCTCGTCTTTACGAGGAGGAGGTTTTTTTTTCGTCTTTAATCTTAAATGTGTGGAGAATAAAGGTAAGTCTTTACTTACCTTTATTCTCCACACATTTAAGATTATGCTTTTTCGAAATATAAATCTTTAGAAAGAAAAATCTCGGAACATTTTCAGCAACGTCACCGGAGCCCAGTCCGCCTTTCTCATGTATTCGTGCTATTGCAGGCGTGATAGTGGCGAAGCACCCCTACGTTGAAGGCAAGCCGCTACGACAAATTGAGTTTTATGCCACCTAAATGTCGTCCCCACGTACATGACATTGAATTTTACGTTTCTTACACACTTAGACAAAAAACTACTTTGGAAACAATAAAAAGGATCACGCCCACAAGCAGATAATTTTCTGTATAGATTAATACAAATACGTCAACCGTTGAATACAAAACCTTTTGTCGTTGGTAGCGGATTAAGATCCCCTGATCTTTATGACTTTAAGTCGTAAAGTGGTTCAAAGGAACAAATAAAACAGTTATTTGAATTCTGAATGCACTCGTCAACTGTGCTACAACGTTTGATTTATTTCACACCAGTAAATCCCAGTCACAGCCAGTGTATGGCGATTGCGAAAGCCGAAATGTTCGAAGAAGTACTCGAAACTTTGCCAATATCTACCGCGCCTGTGGTTCTCTCTTCGTACAAGGAATTAACGAAAGATGGGGAAACGTTTCCGCCGTATTTCAAACTTTACAATAGCTTACCGTCTTCTTCGCACTAAGACATTATTCATTCATTAACGCCTTTCCCTGATGCTGCTGTTAAACTTTTAAAATGTTGTGTTTTATTAGCACTTTTTGACGTTTACGTTCATATTCCATCAGAATTAAAATATCCCTTTTTTTCTATAAGTAGGTATACGTTCGACCTTTCTATATTTTCCCTGGCCGAAATATCCCCTAAGCATCTGTTGTTCTACAATATTGAGAGCTTTCGCCTACATTATATTGACTTGCTGATAATAATATACCTAGTCTTATATTTACCTTACCCAAGTGCTAAATCACCGGGTTAAACCCTTGCGCCTCATTACACAAACCTAAGAGAGATTCATGCTTAAAATGTAGATAGATATTTAATAAAGTATCCAACAGAACATAATACTTGATTTACATATTGATCACAAAAGCTAATCTAAAAAACCGGCTAAGTGCGAGTCGGACTCGCGCTCGAAGGGTTCCGTACCATTATATTCTGTTTCTAGTATTTGTTATTAGAGCGGCAACATAAATACATCGTTTGCGAAAATTTCAACTGTCTAGCTATCACGGTTCATGAGATACAGCTTGTATTGGTGACAGACGGACAATGGAGGCTTAGTTAATTTAAAGGTCCCGTTTTGAGAAAATGAGAGGTACTTCCTTAGCAACACTGATATGTTAATAAATGTTCGTTTTAGTAGGTATAATTTAGCGAAATTCCACAAAGCATTTATTTTTCATCGATGCATCTTCAACGGTTCTTTAACATCTATGTTTTAATATTTTATCGCCATTAAATAGCAGTTATGCTAGGGTTATACGTAACGTAATTCGATGTTTATGACTTTGTACAATATTATGTTCTGGGGTTTATTGTTAGTTAAATCTAATATTACTTGAATATCCCTCTGTAGCGTATTTATTTAGTTTCCTACATTTGTTATGTTATTCCTCTCAAGAAGAGAATACTCAATTAAGATCACTACATACTACATAGTAATAAAACAAAGTCGCTTCCCGCTGTCTGTCCCTATGTATGTTTAAATCTTTAAAACTATGCAACGGATTTTGATGCGGTTTTTTTTTAATAGAGTGATCCAAGAGGAAGGTTTATATGTATAATAGATGCATAATATAGCCGTGCGAAGACGGGCGGGTCGTTAGTAATTAATAAAAGTACTAAATTCATAAGTAAACGTTATTTCGTACCGATGAAGTGTTTTCTAGCTAGTCTGGTCACAGAAGTAATAATCATGCAGAAGTCTACATATTATCAAGTTTATAGCAAATAGGAAACTTAAAATGAAATGTTGTTCTAGATTTCAACTACCATAATATTCAAAATATTTCAAGTTAAATGTGAATATTAAATCATATATACGATACAGTTTAACTCAACTAGTTACTGAGCATAGTGTAATAAATATTAAACTTTCTTTTTAATACAGTCCTGGGAAGGAAATCCCATATCCTCCAGGAAATACATTTTGCGCTAGTTACTATATCGTTGCAGAATGAAAGGAGTGTTTCTTCCGAAATGCACAGCTCCTTTAAAATGGAAGCCGGCTTAACACAGTCCCAACTAAGGTTTACACAAAAGATAAACTTGCAGCTTGCGCTTCGACTTCAAATTTTTATTATTAAATCTCATAGTGTAAGAAATATTTCATTTAACAAAATGCATGACTTAAATGTAACATAAATAAAAATAAAGCTTACGGTTGAGATTACTGTCGTAGTACCTTTTGTCTGGACGCGAATAATTTATCTTGGGACGTTTATTCTAAAATCCGCTTTTTTGCTAAAAAAGCTTAAAGTGCTTACGAACTTTTTTGCATAAGAAAATCTCATTACCTTCCCCTGAAGTATTACTTAAGGAAAACAATGCGTCAGCGTCACAGACTAGTTGTAATTTACGAACTCCGCAGGTGTTGCAGTAAAAATAACAATTTGTGGACCCCCTTTCCATTGACCGGGAGTAATAGCCCGGACTGTCGTCGTAACTTGTACCTCTATTACGCCATTGGAACGTTGCTAGAAATTCTTAGAATCGACAAAGAAACCTTAGGTGTAGGTATCCCTAGAAGTTACTTTCTTTTCAATGTGCAGGTTATCGTTTTCCTATATTTTCTCGCCATTTTGAAAGACCAGTAAAACACAAGCGGCACCTGTTTCGTACGGAACGTTGACTTTAATTTATGAACATTAAATTGAAAATCAATTACATGGCCATCAAACGGTCATGGTGTAAAGATAAGTATTGCTATACGATTGGGTCATAGAATGTGTACGTACTGTACACGGTACTATAAATTACTTTATTGAACACTGCGAAGTGCACCGCAAAAGCGGAAACGGTCCGGTGTTTGCGTTCCACGCCTACACGTACTTCCGTCTATGCCTGTCCCGAACAAATAGAGCGGTACCACTGCAGCCTTCTGAATGGGTATTTCATTGGTCGTGCTTACATGCAACCATTTATAAATTCAAATGAACACGTCTAAATGCATAACAGTGGTGATGCGGGAATATCCACACAAAACTCGATATTTTTGATATTAGACTGCCGCATCACTTAACGAAATGGATACTGGATAGGATACAGCCTTATAAAATATTTACTATTCTCATTTAATATGCTTTGTAACCATAAAAGGTACCCGGATATTGCGAACCATAGAGGTTAAGATGTATGGGATATGGTATTATCTATTATGTGGGGTTTCGGATATTTTTTCTATAAATCTTTGCTTCATTCAAGTCTGACTTTACAACTTTCGTTTTTCTTTATTTTTTTTCGAAAACATTTTCTTCATTCCTTTCCGATACCTTTTATCAGTTGGTATTCGACAAAATTGATGAAAGTTTTTGTTTCTATCTATTTACTTGAGAAAGGTTTATTAGAGATCAGTAACTGGATTGTTGCTGATATTTTTCTGCAAGTTTTCCTCTCTCGCTCCGATGCCGATGGTCTGTGTGAAGGTATAGAATGTGAAAATATTTCTTTTCGCACCTGCTCCTCTCTCACGATAAATGTTCACCTAAATGCCCTCCAGTCACATTTTCTTTTCTTTCATGAACTCTGCAACAATTCCTTCGAAGTACCTAAATGTTTAATATTGCTACCGCAGTAGGTAAGTATATGGTTCAAAATAGAGATACTTACCTTTAAATCGGTGTATATAGTTGCGTATTTTCCCATCGGTCGATGTCTACTTAAGGAATTAGCCATCCCGAGTTCAGTGATTTAGTAATGTCTGGGTGCGGCGAGCTGTCATATTGTCGCCGCTATAATGATAAATGTGGCCCTCGCGGCAACCTCTATCAAATATATTTTCCAATTCTTCGTCAGGAACGGAGAGGGGGCGTGTTCACCGTTCAGGGTGCTAAACAACAGACGAATTTGCATTGTTTCTCGAACAAACGAAACCGACTCAATATAGACAACCCTAATTTTTCATGAAATTTGCGGAGCCGAGGTTTACAGGTCGCTTTGCATTAATTAATTGCCTTTGCGTCGTCATGCTTTTTAATATTTCAGTTTCGGAATGATTTATTTTTCCCATGTCACATGGCTGGTTACCGAGCACCGAACCTTTTGGTTGGGCGCCTTTGTAATGGGTATAAAACACGAGTGCGCTCGAGGGTCCGACATTATTGGATATCGTTTGCAAGAGTTCCCATATTTGTCGACGGGCGAGTCGACCGACTGCCATATCTCGTTTTATTCTTACGATAGATGTAGAAACTTAAATATATATTTCAAAGTAGGGCACTGCCGACCTCTTTGCTAAAAGAGACCGGCAAAAAAGTCCTTCCATCGACTACGACAAGTAAATAACGACGTCGGCGATGGTCCATTAGAGGGTGTTTGTGACGGAGATGCGAGGGCTGGGACCAAGGATAACGTGTTCTGAACAAATCGAATTACGAGAAATACGCCCATTATGCAGATTTTCTCTAAATAAAAAGCCAAATGTTACCGTCCGTTCACGTTGTTATTAGTTGTCCGTTATAATACTTATTGTAAAATGTTTTATTAATATTTCGTATGATAAAACTTATCCTATGATGTTACGATGATGATACTTATATTATGATACGAAAAAATCTGTATTTAGATAAAACAAAATGTTACAATTGGTGGTAGGTGAGATTCAATCAGTGTCAAGATTTAGTGTGCGAAGAAGCGGCAGTTAAATGGATAGTTTGGCAGGCCGCAACGGCGGTAAGTCAGTGAAGATGCGAGAGTCGGAAGCGGTGTTATGGTGTGTCTGTGAAGGCTATAACAGTAAATCTGGAGAAGGCTCGGATTTACGTGAGGCCGTATATACCCGAGCCGCGAGCTCACTGCCTTCCACTTAATTACCGCCCGTAGAGATTAGTTCCCGCTGCGGCAATCTCTACACATATTGCTCTCGTGCCGTCCCTGAAATACGCCAATAATCAACCGCCTCTATAAGGCCAAAGAATCTTACGATCCTCCGCCTACGTTTCACTATTAAGATACTATGATCGGGCTAGACTTTGAAAAAAATACATTTCTTGCGAATTTAATAAAATGTCCCTTCCATATAAAAGAGCTATAAAAAGACCTTTTATGAGATATGGAAATTGAACTAACTAATTGGCTCTTTTGCCTATGATAAAAGTTATATTTTTTATACCTTATGCCTTTATATCTTTAGCTTTATTTATGTAATTTCTGAGGGTCATTGAAAAGGGTTTGTTATATTACTATTTATTATAATTTGCTGAATTCCGAAGTGAGTAAAAGCATATTATTCAATACATCACGATATCCGTCTCACAAGATCGCGATCAGTGGAAGGGAAGTAGAGAGGCCTTTGCCCTGCAGTGGGACACTACAGGCTCACTTATAATAATATTGACTAGAAGTGGGCCTTGGCCTAGTCTTTCAAAGCTTTTGTCATCCAACAAAACAATTTCCTAGATGTATAGGTACATACCCTGTTTGCTTTTCATGAATGCAACTGCATAGATTAAACGCTCTGAAGGCCAATTCTCGTAAATAATATTGTTCAAATTACATTACAATATCATTTCAATTGCATTTCAATCACAAATTATACCCGCAAAGTAGCTCAAAATACACTCAAAGTCAGCTTTTTGGTAAAAAAAAACTGACTTTGAGGGTATCTTTTGCAATCAAAATGCAATCGGAATGATATTGAATTGTAATTAAAACAATGTTATTTACGAGAATTGGCCTTCTGAAGGCCAATTTTCGTGAATAAAATTGATCAAATTACATTGCAATAACGTTCCGATTGCAATTCAATTACAAAAATATCCATATGGTATTCTTGAGAATACCAAAAGCTGACTTTGAGGGTATTTTAATTTACTTTAAGGGGATTTTTGCATGCTGTTGGTCTGTAAACGCCAAATGGATTCATCCAAACACCCAAGTATTAAGACCTACAATTTATAAAACTGTTTATTCATCTAGGTCACGTCGATTTACATAAAATACGCTTTGTAGTACGTCTGACAAAGAACGAAAGTTGGGACAATTATATCAACCTGCCACACTTTTTTCGCTGACGAGGTTATTTCAGTTCATTAATTTTTAACAGACTTTTAATGTGATGCGTCATCTTTTTATCTCAGACATTTAAAAGCTCTTACCACCCACTCTCTTAGAGGTAAGTGTGCAGATCAAAGGGCATTTGAGCAGGTACTTTAACCTCCTTAATTTGTAACAGGACGTTTCTTGATACCAGCGGCCCATAGTACGTTCGAACACGTTTTATTTCAAAATATTTAAATCATCTTTTTCGGAGGTATTCCTGAGAAAAGATCTTCATCTCATCAATACTCAGAATAAACATCTTCAACAATACAAATGACAATATTGATGTTAAGCTTACTTATCCAAGTCCCACTCTTAATTCTGTTTATAAACTCGTCAGGCACGCGTAATGATAACAAAATTGTTTCACCAATATGTGGACGACATTCGATTATCATTTATAAATCGGACCTAATTGTGGAACGTTAATCAATCACAGTAGGAGCGCCTTTGTGCGCACGCGCTCCTCTTTAATATTTTATTGTTTTTAATTTTATTTTTTTGTCAACTAATTTTATCGCTCTTTCGTAATTGTGATAAGTAAATAAAAAACTATATTCGTGTTTGAAACATGTTGTCGTTCAAACGCCTAGTGCTTTTCGCATTGTTGTTTTTGTTCACGACGTTTCTGCTCGTGCGAGTGTCTGATGTGGATGGTAGAGCATACGAGCATTCTGCAATCAGAATTGCTCGTGCTGCTCGCTGGCCTGTTGAATCTTCGCCTAACAACCTCAAATATCACCTGACGGACCTGAATACTATTCCAGAGAGGCAATATCATGTCAGAGAGGTGGGAATAATCTATAATATATCTGAAGTGTTAATCCTTTAATACCGCAAAAAAACTAAGAATCGCGTTAACATTTGCCTCTCGTTAAATTTAACATTTGAATCGAATCCAAATCTCTAAAGAAATCATTTCCATTAGTTTAATTTCCATGTCGTTACAAATCATAAAATGTTATCTTCCCTCGTTCTTTTTCAAAAGTGTAATTGGTAAAGTCGTCAGTTTTTCCAAGTCATTGGCGATTTTCTTTGAGAGTTCCGGGGCTTAATAATAATTAATGGGCTCGAAGAAAGTCCGATATCCTTTCATTAGAGTCCCGCCACACGAGTCGAGATTAAAACTTGCCCGTAACGAGAACTTCGAGAGGGCGAAATCTTTTAAAAAAGACTCAGTTCCCGGCACGCCTTTGAGATGTGAAATGTGGTGCTCGCTTTATGAGAAAAATACTTGTTTGCATGACTAGCCTCAATGTACACTGTAGTAAACTATTAATATTCTACGAAAGTAGATACTTATTTTACTAAAATGTTTTTAGGTGTGCCTTCACTACATAAGTAGTATAAAATAAAGTCACTTTTCGCCGTCCCTATGTCCCTTTGTATGCTTAGATCTTTAAAACTACGCAACGGATTTTGATCCGGTTTTTTTAATAGATAGAGTGATTCAAGAGGAAGGTTTATATGTATAATACATGCATAATATTGCCGTGCGAAGCCGGAGCGGGTTGCAAGTATTAGAATATTATACTTATCTACTTTATAGAGGTTATCTTACACATTCCCGGATAGTTTATGTTTTAGCAGAATCAATGGATCAAATAGCAAAAACCCAATTGACCTAAGTATCTTTTGTTTGTAGATGATGCGTCACGCGTGGAACAACTACAAGCTGTACGCCTGGGGTAAGAACGAGCTGAAGCCGATATCGAAGCGGGCACACTTGTCCAGCGTGTTTGGTGCTGGAGACCTGGGAGCTACCATCGTAGACGGACTCGACACGCTCTATCTTATGGGATTAATGGATGAGTTTGCTGAGGGCCGGAACTGGGTCGCTGAACATCTCAATATTAATGAAATCGTAAGTTATTTTTTTAACATTTGATGTGATAATAAGATGTGACGATGCTCTAAGATGTACAATTTGATCCTGTCCTTTGCGACGTCATAATTTTTAAGGTTCCGTACACAAAACGGGACCCTTTTACTAACTCCACTGTTCGTCTGTCTGTCTGTCACCAGGCTGTATCTCATGAACCGCGATAGCTAGATAGTTGAAATTTTTACAGAATATGTATTTCTGTTGCCGCTATAACAACAAATACCAACTAACCAGCTAAGTCCGACTCGCACTTGGCCGATTGTAATCATTTATCTTTACTTCTTTGTCATAAAAAGTTAGAACGATAAACAAAACCGTGTGATGAGAATATTATTTCTTGATTTATTATCAGAAATTCACATTATCTCTAATATTATCAAACGTTAGCTACCGCACCGTGATAAATTGCCGAATTAAGTGAAATATTTACTTGACTTCACGTGTGGGAGTAAGAAGTATGGGCTGACCTTTTCAATTGTGTTTATTTGCTAAGTATAGCATGGCCTTTTATTTTCAAATGAAAGTTGTTGTCACTTGACTGTATCCATTTCTTAAATGAGCGTAAAAGATACTTAATACCAAGAGATTATGCAAATGTCAATTTGGAAACATTTCGACTCTACATTGTTGTTATTGCAAATTTATCGTTACAACCGTTAAGTGCCGAATTTTGTCTAAAAGAGTATTCTCTTGTGAAATTCAAAGTCTTAACTAATTAGAAACGACATAAAGCACTAGAAGTTCTATTAGCCAAATAAAACGTTATCTTACATTATTCCAGTTCAATCACTTTTTAATTGCGTGCCGATACGATAGTTGAAAACCGTTTTAATTAATACTCTGTTGCCGCGGCTATTGGTGTTTTTAGGTTATGTCATGCGATGGACGAAAATTCAATTTATTTGAAACTGGTGCATGCAAATATGATTAATATTATCTGAACCGGCTTAAAATAGATATTCAGGGGCACAGTATGTTTTCAAACTATTAATTTAATAGGTATCGTTAAAACTGTTCGATATCATAAATCAAAATAGTCTATTGGCTGGTATTCCAATTTTATGAATTTCTATAATTTTCCAGTTAAGATCATTTTACGATTTGACACGTTGGATGCAAAACAACAGATTCATTTCCTTGACCGCTGACATTTTTAAAAATATTTTTCGTTTTAGGGCCATTTAGTTTGATTTTTTTTTAATACGGTATAACATTTAAGAGATTTAAAAATTTTAAAGATACGAAATATACTTAAACAAATAAAAGAAACATCGAAATGTGACAATATTAAGGGAAGAAAGAGCTAGTCCTTTTTGTATCGAAACGAACCTTCTGAGGAAATGGTACTGAGTAGTACCGACTCTCTCTCCATACAAACGTAGTCGACTGTTTCGTCCCTGGATAATGACACTAGGACACTACACACTTAAAACTTATAACTGCCATGAATATGTTCTTATGTCTTGGTTTTTTTCATTTTGTAATCATCATAGAAATTAAGATTAAAAAAACAAAAATAAATATAGTCATGGCAGTTATAAGTTTTAAGCAACAAAAATATTTGCTATAGTGTCATTATCCAAAGAGGAAACAGTCGACTACGTTTGTATGGAGAGAGCGCCGGTAACCCTTTCCTCTTAAATCTAGGTTATTTTTCACAAACAAACTTTGGTGCGTTTCTCAAGCTTTATAGCCACTGTATAAAGATTAGTATCTTCACCAGTTGCATTCAACGATTCAACGTTATTATTTATATACCCACCCACATGCCACATGCTATGATTTGTGGCACGAGGCTCGTTCTAAGCCAGTCATTGTTTTAAATTGGCCTGTAATTTACACGTACTGCTAATTGTTTTATTATTATCCGGTTAGATATTCCAAATATAGGCATTGATTGATATCTGCCTTTTGCAGTGATGTAGGTACCTACTTACCTATACATGTTGCCATGTCAATTAGGTATTTCCGAAATAAAAAAATTGTAACTTGGAAATACCATTTAGTAAAAAAAAAGATGGTAGGCTTGATTGACTTCCATATCTGGCGGAAGTGGGATTGTATGGAATTCGTTAACAACAAGTGTAATGTACAGTCGGCTGCATAATTGCAGCCCTCGGTAGAGTTCGGAAATTACTATTATTGGAATGTTTGCATTCTAATAATTTTTGTTTGATTAATTGATGAGTTAGAAGACTTTAAACTTCACCTAAAGCAGGTGTCTAGAATCTTGGTCGTGTTTAAAACATTTTTATAACAGCCGTTTTGGAGCTCTACGGTGGGTTTGCAATTATACAGCCGACCGTACCTATATCACTTCACTACATAGTATAAAACAAAGTCGCTTTCTCTGTCCCTATGTCCCTATATATCCCTTTGTATGCTTAAATCTTTAAAACTACGCAACGGATTTTGATGCGGTTTTTTTAATAGATAGAGTGATTAAAGAGGAAGGTTTTTAGATATGCATAATACAGTCGTGCGAAGCCGGGGCGGTTCGCTAGTAAACAATATACGCTATCAGACCTGACTGACCTATCCCATACACGTAATCTGTTATAATCATATCAATTACTTGTATAATCACCAAAACTTCACATGTGAAATTAATTAAATTTTCAATCGATATTAACTCTGCCAACGTGGACTATAAAACGTGGTTTATGAGTCACCATCGTATACTAATCTTTACGATGACGATAGACCTCCGCTATGATTAAAATTGCCATTATTGGACTAGTTTTATTAACCCATTAATAATTGAAGTTGCGTTTTCTAAGAGCCTGGTAGTTTAAACAGTCGTTGTTAACGTAATTGCAGTATGAATTTGCGATACGATCCCCGATTTAAATATTAAAGGCATTATAATTAATGTTAAACCAGTGACATAATATTAAATGTTTATTTTTATGACAATGCTTAAAGGTAAAAAAATATAAAAATATCGTAGGACATTCCACACATCGCCATCTAGCCCCAAGCTAAGTAACTAGACTTGTGTTATGGGTGCTAGACAACGGATATACTACTCACTTACTTTTCTTTTGTAAATATATACTTATGATACATAGAAACAACCAGACCACAGACTAAGCATAAATACATGTCTTAGGCGGGACTCGAACCCGCAACTCTGTGGACAGGTTGGCATGGTGACCATTGTGCCAACTGGGTCGTCAATCATCTATGGTGCTAACGCTGAGCTATAACACAAACCCCCATTAATCTTAAACTTTTAATAAACCTTAAGTTGATATGTGTTTTGTCACTTGCGCACTTTTACAGATGACAAGTGTGCGATAGTGACAAAACACATTTTAACTAACGAATGATTATTATTATTAAATGTTTATAAAGAAGGGCGTTATTATGTAGGTAAACGTTTTTCATTACAATCACGAATTTTCTTCGGACATTGCGTCCCCACAAATAAATAAAGGGATTGCCCACTCATTACAGGACATCTGCTTTCAGAAAAAGATCTCATTTAATTCGGTTCATTCGTTTCGGATACAAACATACAGACAAAGAGGTCGCACTTATTAGTTCTTGTTTGTAGTCTAGAATTGAGACGACCTTGAAATGAAATAAACCTAAAACATGAACTAAACATGTCAATGCTTCGATTTATGTGTTGAACAATTTATAAGACTCAAGTTCAAGATGCGATAACAGTATCTTTTCCTACAGGTAATATATTTCTCACATATATTACATAAAGATATAGGTAAAATAAAATTAAAAGCCTTATCAACAACGCTTGGAGTAGTAGATATCTTATGAATATAAAATTCAAGTCCTTACTGACTAATATATTAACGCCCAGCTATAACCGAATTGGATTGTGCTAACATTATTTTATATAGATAGCTATGAGATAGCTGTTATAACGTAGGCATTTTTGGATAAAATTTACTCCTAGCAGACGAAGTCGCGGATGAAAGCTAGTATGTTATAAAAACGTGTTCTGCAAGATAAAATGGGATAATCATATAATATACAATCTAATCTGAAGCTGTTTCCGTCTCCATTAACTTTGTGTGCCAAGCCAATTCATATGAATCTTTTTTCTATATTCAATTTCCAACATATTTCCAATAATATCTCGAATTAGTTATGCGAAACAAGCTAACCTGTGGCACTCTTAAGCTATTAAGTATGTCTAGAATTGAACACTTTACCGTTTTTTATTTTAATTTAGGTACGGTCGGTTGCATAATTGCAGACCCACCGTAGAGCTCCAAAACGTCTGTTATAAGAATGTTTTCAACACGAGCAAGATTCTAGACACCTGCTTTAGGAGAAGTTTAAAGTCTTCTGACTCATCAATTAATCAAACAAAAATTATTAGAATGCAAACATTCCAATAACACTAATTTTCGAACGATGGCTGCAATTATGCAGCCGACTGTACATAACTCAATATACTTACATATAAGTAAGCACCTACCTATAATCTTTAGATATTCTAGTTGTCGAAGAGTTGTCGTCATGATTAGAACATCGCAACGGTAAAGCAAAGGATTTATTTTCGAATCGTGTCATGGCGAATTATTGTGTACTTTCTATATTGTTAAACGTTTAAGTAATAATGTTTTCTCTGTTGTTATGGAAATCATAGTTATATGGATATTGAGTTGCCTATAAATTGTTACCAACCAGTGCCTTTATTCACTAAGGTTCAAGTCGTCGGGCGCGCGTGATTAGGACGAGATTTCCATACAAAAACCGCCCCCCGTCCGCCCCTAATCACGCGCGCCCAACGACTTGAACCTTAGTGAATATAGGCCCTGTGCGGACGTCACTGTTTCGTTTTGTCCTCTTTAGCCACGGGATCTACCTAAGGGCTTTTTGGGCTGCAGCCCAGGGCCCGGTGGATACAGAACAATCCGATCATAGGTTAGGAAGGTTAGAACCCTGGGAGTAGGGATGCAAAATCATTCATAAAAAATATCGATGTTTCCAAAAGTGGATAGGGAAAGGTGGAATTAGGTAGGTAGTCACATTAGCCCAGGGCTTTACAAATTCACGATCCGCCCCTTAACAGCCTAAACAACAGAAAAAGATTCATCAAAATCGGTTGATAAACAAAGAACATATGCTCGAACATCCATAAAAAAAACATACATACATCCGAATTGAGAACTTCCTCCTTTTTTTGAAGTCGGTTAAAAAATGTCAGTGACTTTAGCAAGATAACAATTGATGTTGCTCTTAACACTGTTAAAACATCTTACAAACATGATAAAGGCCATTGATGATAAAGTAATTTACGTTTTAATTCTAGGACTCTGAGCTATCAGTTTTCGAAACGACCATACGCTTCGTGGGTGGTCTGATCTCGTGCTACGCCCTCACCGGGGACACCATGTTCCGTGACAAGGCTGTTGAAGTTGCAGACGCTCTACTTCCAGCTTTCGATACACCTACTGGTCTGCCGTATGCGCTCATCAATCCTTATACTAAGGTAAGATCATCTATAAATAGCTATAAAATATTTATTTATTTTAATAATAAATAGGTCAGCGTTTAATCACTATTCCACACGATGGTAAGTGACGATGCTGTCTAAGGTATATCACGCTTTCCAAGAAGATACGCTCGTGCCTAAAAGACCGCCAAATAAACCGGGGCGTTCAAGAGAAACGAGTGAAGGCAGGAAGATGTGGTAGTGGAAAAAAACTTTTCCGACTTTTTTGAGGATGAATCGGGATAAAATTTGACATACAGATGATAGAACTTATAGCTATTATCCGCTAAGAAATGTTTGAAAAATACAAACCCAACGCGGACAAAGTCGTACAAAAGCTATTACTTAATAAAAACCCACCTTTCACTGACTAATTGACTGATGGATGACATTGACAATGCACAGCCTAAACCGCTAGATCAAATTTTTTTTTAATTTTGTACAGTTTTCCTCATGTATCGTAAGTGAGAACTGAACATAATCATGAATGAAGAAGAGAATAAAAAATAAAATAATAAACCAATATTTATGTTATTAATAAAACCGATTAAATCATAAAATAATTACCATTCAGAAGTCGCGTAATAAAGCTACTTAAATATCAAGTAGTATAGGATTGTATAATCTATCAGGCAATTTATCGTATTAAGATAATATAGTAAGTTCAATGTCAAATACAACCGTAGTAACCAATTGTATTTCAAAATTGCCCAAAATTTATCTGACCCTAGTTTAAGTTCAAATAGGTATAAATTATAATAAATGTACAATTTAAATGCATATGAACGTCCTTGACGTTAACAAAACCTGTATCGACAATAGGCAGTACGATAATAGCCATATCCGTAACTACAACGGTCTAATAGTTTTCATATATTCTGTATAATTCTATTCAACATACGATAAGGTTTAAAATGATATAACATCGTTCAGGTGCATTCCGCACTGATTACAATAGTACAGAATCATAATAGCGGTTTTGCAATGAGTCCGGCCTGTATTATCGCAAGCGATTAGGCAACTGTGCCAAAGGTGAAGCGGTTAGCGGAAAAACACTGACAGTTTGTGACTTTATGACCTAATTCAAATATATTTTTTATGAAGAAATAGATAATAATTTTATCTTATTCGGTATGAAAACAAATTAAATGAGATAATTGTGAAATTTAGGCAAATTATTGTATGATAACATCTATTACAATATGCCTATTGTTATTTGCCAAATTGTAACAGCGGGGCGGATACATTTTATATAGATAAGGTTGGTATTTAGGTAGCTTTATGTTTTCATAAACTATTTTGGTATTGAAAATAGTTTTAATATCGTGCAACTATATGATTACAAAAAAAAAAGGTAGGTTTTCGCGGTAATCCGTTTGACGTAGAGAACATGCGACCGATCGCTGTGGAAGTTTATGACCTAGGTTAGGTCCAGCAGTGGACGTCCTGTGGATGATATGATGTTGATGATATAGGTTTAGCGAACGCATTTGTTATTTTCTACTTATGATCTTCGTCGGTAGCTGTACGTTTTCCAATAAATAATATAAATAAAAACTGGGAACGCTCCTTGCGTAACTTAACGATGAAACTACGGGGGACTACTAACTACTAAGAATAATATTAAAAAAAATGTTGTCTGTAAAGTCGTTTCACTGACGATAATTTTAAGTGATAACGTCACAAGAAAACATTAATGGTAACAATACGTTGCTATGGTTACCTTGTCAATAACATGACGTTCCATGACGTTCCAATTAGATTTATAAGACGTTATCTATGACGTCAAAAAATACTTTATTAATCATTTATTTACCTACTTACTCTGTATTTTCAGGCGAGTCGTCAATACCACTGGGCTGGTCCGAACAGCATCCTCTCCGAGCTTGGCACCCTTCATCTTGAGTTCAGCTACCTCAGCGATATCACTGGAAACGATAGTGAGTAATGGAACAAAAGTTTTTAAGATATTTGTTACAGCAGATTGGTATAGGCAAACCGTCTCGGAAGGCTTCTAAAACAAAGTTGTTATATCTTTTGCAATTTTTGACATATTTATGTCCTTTTTAACCCCGGGGGGCAAATCTTATTTGACGTGTGTGTGTGTCTGTGGCATCGTAGCTCCCGAACAGATGAACCGGTTTTGATTTTGTTTCTTTTGTTTCAAAGGTGAATTAGTCAAGAGTGTTTTTAGCTATGTTTGATCGAAATCGGTTCAGCCGTCTGAAAGTTATGGGGGATAAAAGTCGGGGGTTTTTTAAGTTCTAAATTTTTATTAGTTTCGTTATCATTGAAGCCTGGGTGTTTATGCTATACTTTCAAGTTTGCCTTAAAGAAGTGAACCTTTAAACGCATAGCACCATATACGCAAAACACCAACTCGAGGTTTGTGATGTTTTGCGGATTAGTAGAAATAATTACGTAAAATACCAACAACGCACAATTCCACAAACGCAAAACACTACCTTGTTATTTTGGAGTGGATACGCAAAACACCGACTTATAATTTTTTTACTACCAAAGTAGAGAGGAAACGAAAACACCACTCTATAAATTCTGAATTGGATCCCCTGAAGCCATATTGTTTAGCAAGTATTAATGTTAGAATTACGTTATAATATGGTACATGGTATGGATAAAGAATTTATCTATCTATCAATATATTCCAAACACATGTTGCCTACGATTAACTTCTCTAACTTAGTTCAACAACTATTTGGGCACAATTGGGGTCTCTCGACCCTTTTACCCTTTTGTCTGAGAGATCAATTGATTTCCACTTCGTTACATATGTTTTAGTATTGAATATTGTTTTGTTACAAAATTGAAAACTAATTCAACCATCCTACTTCCTACTAATATTATAAACTAGCTGCGCCCCGCGGTTTCACCCGCGTAAGTCCGATCTTTCTCACCGTTTAAACCTTCCCTGGACTTCCACAAATAATTCAAGACCAAAATTAGCCAAATCGGTTCAGCCATTCTCGAGTTTTAGCGAGACTAACGAACAGCAATTGATTTTTATTTATATAGATAGATTTGAAAGTTTTGTGTATGTTTGTTACTCCTTCACGCAAAAACTACTGGGCCGATTGCGATGAAACTCAGTATCTAGATAGCTGGAGACCTGGATTAAGGTGAAAGGGTACCTGCGCTCTCTCTATACAAACGTAATCGACTGTTTCCTCCCTGGCTAATGACACTAGCACAATTTTTTTTGTGCTAGTAAGTAAGCTATAAAAATAAAAAAACCCAAAAAATAGGGGCATGGTCATGGCAGTTATAAGTTTTATGCACCAAAAAATTTGCTCTAGTGTCATTATCCAGGGAGAAAACAGTCGACTACGTTTGTAATAGTTTGTATGGAAGAGATCGCCGGTACCGTTTTCTCTTAACACATAAGTTTTATCACAAATTTTTTTGTGCTAGTAAGTAAGCTATAAAAATAAAAAAACCCAAAAAATAGGGGCATGGTCATGGCAGTTATAAGTTTTATGCACCGAAAATATTTGCTCTAGTGTCATTATCCAGGGAGAAAACAGTCGACTACGTTTGTAATAGTTTGTATGGAAGAGACCGCCGGTACCGTTTTCTCTTAACACATAAGCTTTTATCCCGATATTTCCACGGGATCAGGACTTACGCGGGTGAAATCGTGCGCAGCAGTAATCAATATATTTTAGTAAGAAAAACTATGATATTTTTATTGTTTGCAGTTTACAGAAAGAAGGTAGAAAAGATTCGTGAAGTGTTGAACAACATTGAGAAACCTGGAGATTTGTATCCCAATTTTATAAATCCACGCACTGGACAATGGGGGCAACGTAAGTTTATTTTAGTGTTTTATTTTATTTCCCAGTTGCTACCTCTAGTAGCAGTCGTTAGGTCAAGTTAGAGGCCTTAAGGCGATCTAAAAACTCAAACAATAGGTGAACCACACCACTATACGAGAAGAAGAAGAAATTATCTGCCAAGACAATCCAAGTAAAGCGTAAGGGCTCCGATAACTTTGACAGTGCGAGCCATATGGTCTCGTCTTTCCAACGTTTTACAAATATTTAACTATTTCACTAAAAATGGCATTGAAAGACATTTCGAATAGCTGTTAAAAGGGAATGCTAAAACAAAATAAACATACAGGATTTCCTGCCGATTTCCGATAAACTGAAACATTGGGACTAAAGCCACTTTTATCCCAATATTTCCATATTACTAAATGATATATTTCTAATTTGATTGTCTTCATATCTTTCAGGTCACATGTCTCTGGGAGCATTGGGCGACTCCTTCTATGAGTACTTACTGAAGGCATGGCTCATGTCCGGCATGGCGGACGAACAGGCCCGCGTCATGTTCGACACTGCCATGCAAGCTGCGTTGGACAAGATGCTGCGGGTCTCGCCTTCGGGCTTGGCTTACTTGGCGGAACTGAAGTACGGACGCGTTATCGAAGAGAAGATGGACCATTTGTCTTGCTTTGCTGGTGAGTAGGTACTTACTAAAGGTATGGCTCATGTCCGGCATGGCGGACGAACAAGCCCGCGTCATGTTCGACACTGCCATACAAGCTGCGTTAGACAAGATGCTGCGAGTCTCGCCTTCCGGACGCGTTATTGAAGAGAAGATGGACCATTTGTCTTGCTTTGCTGGTGAGTAGGTATTTACTGAAGACATGGCGAGCGAACCGCCATGCAATCTGCGCTGGTAGAAAATGCTGATGAACTGAAATAATGTCACGGATATGATCGCTTTAATCAAAAAGTAATATAATATCATGTCTTGAGTAACTGAGATAGAAATCATATTTCATAAATTACTAGCAGTGCTCTGCAGTTTCAGCCGCGTAACATCCGATCCCGTTGGAATATAGAGATAAAAAGTAGCCTATGTTACTCAATGAATCAATGTATCCTCATACTAAGTTTCATATAAATCGGTTCAGTAGTGTCGGAGCCTATTCAATTCAAAGAAACAAATAATCTATTAAGATTGATGTATATATATATTTGTGCGTGTTTTTGTACAGGCGGTATGTTCGCGCTGGCGTCGACGAGTCTGGACAACTCGCTATCGGAACGTTACATGGACGTCGCAGACAAGCTCACCCACACTTGCCACGAGAGCTACGTCAGATCTGAAACTAAACTAGGACCCGAAGCATTTAGGTATGTAACAACCAACGTACATTTTTTTTTTTTTTTTTTTTTTTTTTTTTTTTTTTTTAATAATAATAAATCTTTATTTATTGCCAACGAAACATATAGGGTAAAATATAACATGAAAAATAATACACTAAGGTTATGATTATGGCTAAGCATCATAGTATGAAGTCACAACTGTCCCCTAGCTAGGCTACGGATAGCAACCTGTATTAAGGGCGACAGTCCCGTTCCCTCGTAAATACCTTGGTATATTGGTGAGAATTTGGAATTAAATATTTACGTTGAGATGGCAATTTAATTACTTACTAACAAATAACAGAAAGAGAAAAGTAAATTATTTACAACAAAAATAATGGCCTGAGCTGGACATTGATTTATTACAACATATTATTAGGTTAAGATTATAGTTTGTATAAATTACATAAATAGGATGATTGTATATGTAGATAATTATTTTATATATAGGTACACAAATAATATAAGAATATTAGTAGAGCATATACAGTGGTGGTCATATAATTAAGAACGCTGATATAAAAGGAAGATTTTTTCAAACTAAGACGCAAAACTAATTGCATGTATTTTTTTTTATTTCTCTCGGTATCGTAAAACGTTTCCATAATACCACTGTATTTATTGATACACATGATTAGCTTAAAAATAAATAGACAAACTTTTTACACTACTTCTAAACATAGTATTCCTATTTACTGGCTGGTCACGTAATTAAGAACGCTAATAGTGTATACCTTTATTCAAATTTAAATAGAGAACACTCAGTCGATTTGTTACTGTTTGTATAATTTTGGCGCCATGTAGTGCTGGAAAGATTAAAAGTGATTGCTTCTTATGAAAAAACAATGGGAAAAAATAAAAGTTGTGATAAATCTACAAGGGAAGTAATAATAAAACTTCGCCGGAAGAATTGGTCTTATAAAAAGATAGCCGACCATTTGCAATGTTCAAAAACGATGGTTTTCCACGCTGTAAAGCATAATGCTACGTACATCGATCATCGATGGCTACGTATCAAACTACTTCGAATGTTCCACGTGTACCTAAACAGAGAAAAACGACTACTCGAGATGACCGAAACATCGTTCGTATGGCAAAACAAAATCCTTTTAAAGGGTCTAATGAGCTGAGAAAAAAATATTTTGGTGAAAACAACCCTTCAGCAATCTCAGCACGCACTATTCGAAGACGTTTGGTAGAAGAAAAATTGCACGGTAGGATAGCAAGAAAGGTACCCATGTTCAGGTTAGGGGCTCCGGTTTTCCGCACTCAGGCATAAGTCTGCCCATTGCGCGTGATCTACGGCTGTTACTCCAGCCAACCCAGCTCCGACCAGAAGCGCAGAATTCTCCTGGGGTCCTCGCACGCTTCTTGGAGTGTTGTTGGGTTGCCGAGTATGTCGTCCCTGTATGCAGCCAGGCTCTCGCACTCCAGGATTGCGTGAGCGATGGTTTCCTCTTCCGACAGACACGCTCTGCAGAGTGGGCTGTCGGTTATACCTAAGACATTAAGGTGTTTATTCAATGAGCAATGCCCGGTTATTGTGCCTACCATTGTGCGTAGGTCACGCTTTTTTAGACGGAGCAGTGTCCTTGCAAGTTTCGGCCTGGGTTGCGGTAGTGCCTCCCTTGATTGTCGACAACTTGTGGTTTGTGCCCATCGTCTGTCATGCTGCGCTTGAGTGCGCGTTCTTAACCATGCCCTTACCTGAGAGAAGGGAAGTGGTACCATTGGGTAAGGCCCCATAGATACGGAGTTAGATCCCCTTCTGGCGAGTTCGTCCGCAGCATCGTTGCCGCTGGAGCCGCTATGCCCTTTAATCCACTGAAGGCTTACCTTATGTGTCAGGGCTAGTTTTTGTAGTCCCAGGTGGCATTGAAGTATTAAGCCTGAGTCCATGGTTGTGCTTGTCAAAGCCTTTAGTACAGCTGCGCTGTCTGATAATATTTTGATTTCACTTTGTTCAACCTCCCTGGATTCGATTGCCTCGATTCCATTGATTATGCCTATGCACTCACATTGGAAGATTGACGCGTGCGGTCCCAGGGACATTGAAATATGTATGTTTAGCTCCGGAGAGTAGGTACCTGATCCCGTCCCGTGTTTTGTCTTGGATCCATCTGTGTACATTCTGAGCTCGTTTATGCCGGAGTAATCTTTAGGAGATTCCACCAGTGAGACTTCGTAATTTCGGTCAAAGATATGAGTTTTGGGGATGCGGTCCTTAGGCGCCTCTATGAGGGGTTCCCGCTCGATGGCGTCCTCGTAGATGCGCCTATGACCTACCTTAGCTCGTGTCCATAGTTCAGATGCGTGTAGTCTGGTCGCCGAGGCGGCCGCTTCTTGTTGTATGAACAGGTCAAGTGGGGTTAGGCAGAGCATCGCCTCCATCGCCGCTGTAGGCGTAGTGCGCATACAGCCTGTGATGGCACAGCAGGCTGCCCTTTGGAACTGTTCCAGTTTTTGTATGATTGTGGTTAGTTCGGTTCTGGGCCACCAAACCGTTGCACCATACGTTACCTGAGGTCTTATGACGGTTGTATAAAGCCAGTGTACGATTCTCGGGGAGAGACCCCATTTCTTCCCCAACATCCTTTTGCATTGCCAAAAGGCAATTATGGCCTTACCTGTTTTGTATTCTAGATGTTTGTTCCATAGCAGTTTATTGTCTAAAAAGACACCCAGATATTTGACTTCATTTGCTAGGGACAGTTGAGTTCCGAATAGTTCCGGAAGTCTTAGGTTGTCTATTCGGCGTTTATTAGTGAACAGTACCATCTCTGTTTTTCCCGGGTTTACCGTCAGGTTGTGGTTGTCGCACCATTTTTCGACAATTCTCATAGCATTGTCCATTAGGTTGGTTATTGTGTCCAGGAACTTACCACTAATCAGGATGGTGAGGTCGTCTGCATAACCTACAGTAAAGTACCTCTCCCTGTTGAGTTCATCTATGAGCTCGTTCACCACGAGGTTCCACAGAAGGGGGGAAAGAACCCCTCCCTGTGGACATCCTTTGGCTGCGATACCCCTAGATGTTGTATTTACCGTGATCTGTATGGCCCTTAATCGTAACATGTTCACGATCCAACCCGTTAGTGTTGGATGTACTTTGTGGTTTTGAAGGGCTCGTTCTATACTTACAAAAGTTGTTTTGTCGAAGGCTCCTTCGATGTCAATGAAGACACCTAAGGTAGAGGACTTGCTAGTTAATGAATCTTCTATGTACGATACTACCTCATGCAGTGCTGATTCAGTTGATTTGCCGGAGCAGTATGCATGCTGCTTCCTATGCAGAGGTTTACTTCGAAGTGATTTATCCCTTATCTCTCTTTCACATAACCTCTCCAAGGTCTTTAATAGAAAGGAGGTGAGGCTGATTGGTCGGAATGACTTAGGGTGAGTGTAGTCACTCTTACCTGGTTTTGGTATGAAAAGTACTTTCACCTCTCTCCAAGGTTTCGGTACATACCTGTATGCTATACAACCTGCGAAAATCCTCGTCAGGTGTGAGATTATCTCTTCCATACACCATTGCATCAGTCCGGGGAAGATTCCATCCAGTCCCGGTGATTTGTATGGCTGGAAGCTAGTTATGGCCCACCTTACCTTGTTTCCGGTCACTGTGGACTCTGCGGTAAGCCAGTCCGGCTCAATTATTGTCGTGACGTTATCATCCTCCCAGGTTTTGTCTGTTTGTAGTTGGCATCCTGGGAAGTGAGTTTTAAGCAGAACATTACACGTCTCGGTGTCGTTTTTCGTGTATGAGTTTTCTGCTGTTTTTAGTGATCCAATAGTCTTCTCCGTGTCTTGTGCCAAGAGGCGTTTAACCCTAAGTGCTTGGCTATTGGATTCGATGTTTGAGCAAAAGCGTTGCCATGCTTCCTTTTTCCTCAGGCGAATGCGCTTTTTGAAAGTAGCCTGGACTTGCCTATAGGCTTCCCAGTCTATTTCGGCTCTAGTGTTTTTGGCTCGGTTAAAGAGTTTCCTTACCTTACGTCGTAGGCAGTCGAGGTCTTTAGTCCACCATTGTTGCCCCGAGCAGGGTCGGTTTTCTGTTGTGGTTATTGGACAGGCTTGTTCATAGCTGTTATATAAAGCATTAGTAACATCTAACACGTGTTGCTCCAGTTCAGCTGTGCTGATGTACCTTGACGTAGAACAAACCTCTCCTAGTTTCTGGCCGACTAGGGCCTTGTATTTTTTGCGATCCGTGCGTCGTGGGTTGCGTTTCGCGATCGCCGGTGTAGCTGTCCAATCGAGGTCGAAAACGATTCTTCTGTGATCGGAACATGATGGTTCTTCAGACAGTCTCCAATTCTTAATGTGATTGGATACTAAGTCGGAAGCTAAGGTGATGTCAATAAGTGTTTGAGCTCTAGAGGTTACAAAGGTTGGCTCCGAGCCCACGTTCAGTATGTTGAGTTTTGTGGACAGAAGAAAGTTTACAAATAACTCACCCCTGGAATTATTGTCAGCGCTGCCCCAGATTTGGTGGTGCGCGTTGGAGTCTGCGCAGATGATGACCTCCAGGTTTTCATCTTCGCAGTGCCGTGTCAGCCTGACCAGCTCGTCAGTGGGTATTGCATCGTCGCCGTGCAGGTAGGCGGATGCAAGTATGACGTCGTTGTTCAGGGTGGTTGTGCTGTGAATATCATTAGTGTTCTTTAGCCTAACTGTCGTTAGGTCTCTGGAACAGAATTCATTTAGTAGTGTAGCGGGTACGTTTTTAGGTATGTAAATACAAGTACGAGGCTCGCTCACCGAAGTATCAAGGAGTAGCTTACCCCCAATGTTAGATAGACCACAGATCCTGCTGTTCCGTATCCACGGCTCCTGGATAACGGCTATGGTCGTCGTGTTAACCTCCAGATGTCTGCGTAGGGTAGCCGTCGCGAGTTTTTTATGCTGGAGGTTGTTTTGCACTATATGAATAGTGCGATTGGTTTTAGGAGGAGGATGAGCTGGGGCTGTGGGGGTCATCGTTGATGATCTCCATCTCCTCCTTCGTCAGTTCGTCGCAGCTCAGCAACTCACCACCAGACAGGGAGGTTTCCAGCCTTGCGGCGGTGCTCTCACCCTCCTTGGTGGGTGACTGTCTGGAGGTGGTGTGTTTCCCTCTCCCTTTCCCCTTCTTGTCAGGGGTGGGCGGTCTACTCGCTGCGATCATTGTCTTGCCGGATGGTCCTGCCGTGTTCCTCTGGGTGCCCTGGGCGTCTTCCTGAGGATTGGCGGTTTCGGCGTCTTCTGGTCCGATCCATTTGAGATAGATAGATCCCAGTGCATAGTAGAGGCGTCTGTCCTGGGCATTTATCTTCTCCTTGTCAGTCTCTGGTATGCCGAGTATGAGAAAAACCCCATCGTCACACTCTCTATCTGAGTAAACTTGCCATTGGTTGACATCATACTCCGGGTTCTGGTGCACGAGCAATGTCCTGATCCTGCCGATCGGTATTTTCTCGGGCACGTATAGGCCTGCTTTGATCCGTTTCGGTATCTCCGACTGTTTTCTGACGACTAGTCGGGTACCTGGAATCGGTGAGCTGACGGGGTCGATGATGGTGCGAAGCCAGTCGACGTCTGCTTGACTGTCGCACCACATCTTTAGGGTTCCATCGTTGTAATGGGGTTTACCCTTGAAGCGTGGAATGATCCCTCCGTGCCCCTCCGACACCTTGCGAGTAACGGCCGATTCTACACCGGCACGGATGACTTGCTGAATGCCCTCCGTCTCAGCCTCGGTGAGGTCGTGATATGGATCCGTCATGACTGCGACACGCAGTTCATCGGCTGCAATTTCAGCATACGTGGGACGCTTAGCGAGGCTGGTGTTGGCCTTCGCTCTCTTCGATTCCGTCTTCGGAGAGAAGGTTTCATCGGGGCGATTCCTCTTCGAGGAGCGGCTCTGCTGATCTACCTCTCCGGAGGACCTGGTGTTAGAGGCGGGCTGGTAGCGTCTCGGTGCTTTCCGCGTCTCTGCTTTTTTCGGTGAGGAGTGCGAGATGGGTCCAGTCTGTGAAGACGGTTTCTCAGCGAACTCCTTCCGAAGCTTGTGAGTAGGTGCGGGGTTTCGGGCGGCGGCTGCTCCCTCGTCACGGCTGCGGCTGCTTTGGACTGGGTGTCCTCCAGTCGTGGTCGGCTTTCGGCTTACGCCTTCAGTCGGCACACGACGGTTGCTACCGCTTTGAGCGCTGGGCTCTCCAGTGACAGGGGGTCTCCTTCCATGTCCCTTACCCCTGTTGCGCCACTTCTGTGAGCGGCCGGTGGCTGCATAGTGCTCTTTGATGCGAGCTTTGTCACGGGCCGTTTTTGCGGACGATTTGCCTTTTCTCACGACCTGGCTCCAGGAGTCAGTGTCGCGGCGGGCAGCGCGTTCCGCTGATGATATGACGTCCTTTAGGGCGTCGACATTAAATGCCTCGGATTTCTCCCCCGAGACGGAGGGTCCAAGGCCACTGGTAGAGGGTTGGTTGCAATTTTGAGATTCCATACTTAACAACATACAAAGATTCGTCTTCCGTGGCGCCACCACCCGCCATGGAGCCCGCAATAGGGGACGCTGGACGCCAAGCGCATCAACAGTCGTCAGGGCTACCACAGAAGATATAGGGTCCAGAAAAGACAACAGGGCGAGTACAGTGGCACGAGAGATGCCGCAGTCTGCAAAAACTACGACACCCGCGCCCCACCTCCTGCCCGCCGCACTTAACTGAAACCCTAACCAAAGTCACCCTCTTACGGGTGACACAGCCGATTGATCCTCATTGGCTAGATGAGGACCTCCCGTTTTCGGAGGAAATCCAGACCAAAGAGGCGTGTTGACGCACCACTGCAGTCTCAGCACTCCAGGACTCCTTCATCCCCCCTTACGGGTCTCCACGCACGGCACAAACACGTGGGTGACTTCCCCTTCCCTCCGCGCCCCTTCCCTCCCCTCCTGATCTGACCCTCACATATTTTAGTGTGAGTCACGCCTCAGAGCAAAGTCACATATGCCCTGCGAACAGACCAAGTTTTGCGCGGGTGGCCTCCCCTCCCCCGAAGCCCCCCCCCCCCCTTTGCCCCTCCTATACCCAACCCTCACATATTTGAGTGTGGGTTGTGCCACCGAGCACAGCCACTTATGTTCGGTGGACTAGACGTCAGGAGGTTTCAGTTACGTCTATTTCTGAGGGAATTAGACCGAAAACAGGTGGCACCACGTGAAGGATAACCTCTCAGACTTGCCTTAGGGATCGTCATGACTGTTGCACTCTCCCCTAAGACCGTTTCGCTTCCTCGGAAATCGGAAGGATCTCCGAGGAAGGCTTAAACTACAGGCTACGCCTACAGCTAAACAGTGCGAGGACGCGCAGCGTGTAAGCGGGGGGATATGCACAACCCTAAAAGCATTAGTTTAAACCTCACCTCACCCAACAAGGTACCCATGTTAAAACTTTGCCACAGGCAAGCCCGGCTTGCATTTGCGAGAAAGTATGAAAACTGGACTACGCGACAGTGGAAAAATGTACTTTTTTCTGACGAGACGAAAATAAATAGAGTATGTTCTGATGGAAAACGATATGTACGACGTCCCCCGAATACAGCATTTGACCCTAAGTACACGAAAATTACGTTAAAGCACGGTGGTGGAAATGTGAAAATTTGGGGGTGCTTTTCTGGACATGGTGTGGGACCTGTAAAGTTGATAGAAGGTAACATGGATCAGTTCCAATACAAAAATATACTGGAAGAAACAATGTTACCTTATGCTGAAGACGTTCTACCGGATTATTTGGACATTACAGCATGACAATGATCCAAAGCACACTGCACGCACCGTTTAGGAATTCCTTACAGCGCAATCAGTTTCTGTCTTAACTGACAGAACAGACTCGCCAGCTAACAGCCCAGATCTAAATCCAATAGAGAATCTGTGGTTCGAAGTAAAGAAAAAGGTTTCAAATACAAAGTGCGAAAATTTAAGAGCCGTACGACGTTTTTTTAGAAGAATGGAACTCTATTTCTCTTGCGAAATGTCAAAAATTAATAGAGTCAATGCCTCGCCGGTGTAAAGCAGTAATTTAAAGCCGTGGATATGCTATTGACTATTAATTTTAGTTAAAAATGTATTAAATTTCTTTTAAAATTTTCCTCACTACATATTATTGTGATTTTTTAAATGTAAGTGTCATACTAAACAATTTCCGGGCAGTTTAATAAATCGTTCTTAATTATTTGTCCAGCTTCAGTACTATTTGAATGTGTTACTTTGGTAAAATATATAAAATGTGTAAAAAATAGTTAGCGATTTTATTCTTTATTCCTAAGCTACGTTGCTCTATTCATGTGCGGCTATTTTATAACATAACTAGTTGCTTCTCAGAAGGTACAGATTTCTGTGTATGAGACGATTTAAATAAAAAACTTCTAGAACTTCAAATCGTTCTTAATTATATGACCACCACTGTATATATATACATACATCGTTTAGTACATAGAAATATGATATAAATAATTATAAATATATTTAATATGGGTGGGTACACAAATAATAAAAGCTATATACTATATTGTACGAATTATTACCATGATATAATTGGATGGTTAAGGATAGAATTTGACTACAATCAGTTAAGTAGGTTTATAGAATGAGTAAAAATTATTAGAAGTTTGAAAAGAAATTAAGTAAGAAAGACCATTATTTCCTCTGTTTCCTCATAGGATCTTCCCAAGAGCCATTTTGTTAATTGAATTTTACAACTTGCGCGAGGTAGGACATGATGAGATATTGCTTTGTTTATGTAGTTTGGGTCATAAGTCTGTTATCAGTTTGCTACAATAATACTATCAACAAGTATTGGACTTATGACCTTCTAATAGACGTTACACACAAACATAAATACTTTAATTAAAAGTACTCAGTGTGATTATTATTTTCAACATGTTAGCTATGTCTTTAGTTGGTCGAATGGTATAACCCGCCACCAGCTATGTTCAAATAGTGCTGCACAGGATTGTAAATGTTACGGTGGGCAGAGACTTTTGACCGTTGATTGTACTTAATTGAGTGACCGTGGAATGCAGCTAATAAAATTAGATCTTCATCTAAAAAAAAATATTTTCCCTTAGATTCCCTTGACGACCCAGTTGGCACAATGGTCACCATGCCGGACTGCCAAACACAGGGTTGCGGGTTCGATTCCCGTCACAGACAAGTATTTATGCTTAGATATTTGTCTGTGGTCTGGTTGTTTCTATGTATAAAAGTATATATTTACAAAAGACAAGTATATAAGTAGTATATCCGTTGTCTAGCACCCATAACACAAGTCTAGTTACTTAGCTTGGGGCTAGATGGCGATGTGTGGAGTGTCCTGCAATATTTTTTTTATTTTTTATTTTTAGATTTTCCGGTGCAGTGGAAGCTCGCGCCCAAAAGAGTAATGAGAAGGTTTACCTGTTGAGACCGGAGACTTTCGAGAGCTACTTCATCATGTGGAGACTTACTAAGGATAAGAAGTACCGCGATTGGGGGTGGGAAGCTGTTCAGGTACACTGTTTTACTAATTTAAGGTTATGTTTACTGGAAAATCAGCTATTTGGAAATAAAGTTTGAAATAATAGTTCAAATACTTACACAAATAAAATAATAGTTCAAATACTTACACAAATAAAATAATAGTTCAAATACTTACACAAATAAAATCTTAAAAGTTAAAATACTTTCCTACGAAACAGATGATCGAGGCAAAATAACCTCAAAAAATTGTAAAAAAAATTGAATTTGCAAAAGTTGGTACTGGACAACTAAAGTTAGGAATTTTTAAAGATAATATTTATTATTTGTTACGGCAGGCGCCACAGTACCTATAGTTCCCTAGTATTCTGTGTTTGTTACTCTTTCACGTAAAATATACTGTACCGATCGCGATAAAACTTAGTATGTCAATAGCTGGAGACCAGTAGGGCTATTCTCTATCCAGTGGCTGTTCGGTATAGCCACCGCCTTCAGTTACCAACTCGGCTCTAGTTGAAAACTATGGAACGTCTGAAATGCGATTCTCTAATGGGTGGATGTCAGCTTGAGTTGACGTTTCAGACCAGTTGCCATAGTGTAGGGTCCAATTGTTATCGACGTAATGCGACTAAGTTGAAAAACACCTTTGGTCTTCCCCGTACCACAATTTAAGAGAACATTTTTTCTGTCGGGTTATATTTCGTTTTTTGTAGAATATACTCTGTTGTCAACATTGATTTAGAAGGTAAGAAGTAAGAAGGTCCTAACGAAAAAGTGTTTTATTCCTAACCTAATCTCCTTGTTCCGTCATTTTATTTCGAAAAATAAATAAATATTGCAGGACATTCCACACATCGCTATCTAGCCCCAAGCTAAGTAACTAGACTTGTGTTAAGGGTGTTAGACAACGGATATAGGTACTACTTATGTTCCTACTTTTCTTTCGTAAAAATACTAAATAACTTATAGTCCACTTCACAAATGTAGCTCCTTGCCAACAATTGGAACTAAGGTTAAAACTTGTATTAAAAAAATGTGATTTATGTATTCGCTCCAATACTATTCCGGTAAACAAGTGAAAACGGATACAGTAATTAAATTAAATTGAATTTTAGGCTATTGTCTGGCGATTACAGTCTCTGTCTGAGGAACTTTTTTTGTAAACGGACTCTAAGCAACTGGTCCCGAGCAGTTGCTATGAAAAACCTCAGTTAGAAGTTTTGTAATGTCATTTGACGTTTTAAGTTTACAACTTAAGCCTTAGAGAATGCCTTTTTGAAAATATCGATACAAAAACACCTGTCAAAGTGTATGATGGTCACGTGATAGTGGCTATCATAACAACTGGGTGAAGATGACGTCATCTCAGTTAGAAACTTTCAATACAGAATGCAAAACATGGCTTTTGACAGTTCTGAAATGGAAACTTTTACCAGTTGGCGTTTTAGTATAGTTAGAAACTGGATAGAGAATAGGCCTGCAGGTGCCTTATTCTGCTATTTGGCCAACCATTGTCATTATATCGAGACTCTATAGATATTATATCGAGATTGTGACTTTATTTGGTATTCTGCTAAAGTTTTAATAACATCGCAATATAATCACTATGGAGTCTCAATGGTATGGTAATATTTACCTTGCAGGTGTTGCCTAGCAACATGGTATATGTTGCTAAGCAATATACCGTTTTGACAACTATCGAGATTCCATTAAGCCACGATTGTAGAGCAGAACACAAAAGTGAGTCAGTGGTGTGTCAGTGGTGTCTCGATAGAATAGTCAACGTTAGGAGAATACGAATTTGACATGTAATGTCATATTTTTGACATTGAATTTCTATTACGATTATATCGACACACTATTGAAATACAATTGTGTTAGCAGACTTAGGCCCCTGGATTAACACATAGGCTACTTTTTATCCCGATATTCCCACGAGATTGAGACCTACGCGGGTAAAACCACGAGGCGCAGTTAGTTAGTAAAAATAAAAATAAATATTTTAGGACACTTAACACAGCGCCGTCTAGCTCCAGGCTAAGCAACTAGGCTTGTGTTATGGTGGCCAGACAACGCATACAATACTTATATACTTTTCTTTTGTAAATATATACTTAACTAGCTGCGCCCGCGGTTGCACCCGCGTGAGTCCGATCTTTCTCACCGTTTAAACATTCCCTGGACTACCACAAACATTTCAAATCCGAAATCATCTAAATCGGTTCAGCCGTTCTCGAATTTTAGCGAGACAAACGAACAGCAATTGATTTTATATATATAGATACAGAAATGCCCAGACACCCAAATATATGTACATAAATATTTAGTTAGTCTAAAATATTAACATTGACCACTATAATTGTCCTAAGGCGTTGGAGAAAAACTGTCGTGTCGATGGCGGATACACTGGGCTGGTGAGCGTTTACCATCAGAACCCTCAAGGAGACGACGTACAGCAGAGCTTCTTCCTTGCTGAGACGTTGAAGGTAATTATATAACCAGATGTTGTGTAACTCATTAACTTTATGTCAACAGCTTATCTATCACCGCGTCATTTAATCTACAAGCAATATTCCTTACATAATTTTACCCACGTATAGGAAGTGAGCCCAAATACACTAGTCTCTTAAGAGCCTGGTATGGAGCCCGTGCTCTTTAGAGACTGGTGTACTGAGCTTCCATTACACCAAAGTATATACTTTTACTTGGAATAATATATATCAGGAATACATTTATTTTTCTCAAACCCTTTTAGCTTCAGTTTTTGTTTTTCCCCGGTCGGTGTTGCGCGTTGAAAGAATATATTAATTACATTTATTTTAATTACCTATGAATTTAAATAAAAATACTTTAAATTCATATACCAGCACAAGAATTTCTTACTTAAAAGGTAGCACCCACTGTAAGGAAAGGTCTCCTAAAAGCAAATTAACCAGCCTTTATACTGCATCTTCTGTCTATGCTTTAAGTTCAATTCCATTCTATGTGCGTTAAATTCGACCTTGTTTTCCATTACAGTATCTCTACCTAATATTCTCCGACGATAGTCTCGTATCCCTCAACGAATGGGTGTTCAACACTGAAGCACATCCTCTCCCCATCAAAGGCAAGAACCCGCTGTACAGAGCCGTCGAGAAACCACCCAAGAAACCTGATTCTAATGAAAACCAACTTATATAAGTTCAGATGAGTCGTTTATACTGTTGTGTTACTAAGAAGAAGCTAGTATTTTCTAGGTTGAATTCATAATTCTATTTATTTTATCGGATATATATCGCGTTTCTTAATTAATTTGTTAAAACCTGACGTTACGGGAACTTTGCAGATTCCATGGGTAACAAATTAATTAAAAAACGGGATTATATTCGTTAAAATAAATATAATGAAGAAAAAGCTAGCTAGAACTATATACTTGTGACTCGTACAGTCGGCCACAAAATTGTAGACCCACCGTAGAGTTCTATAATTACTATTATTGGAATGTTTTCATTCTAATAATGTTTATCTATTGAACACATGAGTTGAAAGATTTTAAACTTTAACTCAAACAGGATCTTTGAATGTTGCTTGAGTTGAAACATTATAATAATAGAAGTTTTGGAGCTCTACGGTGGGTCTCAAATTTTGTGGGCTGATTGTATACGTCCATTTAAACGCGTTCATACATTTAATAATATTAACACTTTGCATAATAATATTAGCAACCAGTAGACAAGCCGCACAAGTCTGACTAACACATATGGGCGCCACACCACTCACTGTGTTTGAAAAAAAATAATGTATTACATCGGATCAAAGACATTGGGACACCACGGAACAATTTAAACAGTTCCTTTAAACTGTCAGAGTGGTAATAAAGGTCTTCATATCAGCAATTATTCCATGCTATTCAGGCACCACATTTTATAAGACAACTTGCCTATTGACCTTTAATGGGGGCTTTTCATTGAAATTCCAATCGATGTCCTCCATTTTTTGGCTGACCTATGGAGACAAGGATACTTGAATTGTATATGGTAGCTGTCTCCATTATAGGGAAATGGGAATATTCAAATGGTCACGTGAAACTAAGAACATGGTCCCAAAGGGGAATATAGATCATATGGATTTGATTTCTTTAGAGTAGGGGATCCGTTGAGATTGAAAAAAAAATTACAAGTTCAACATGCGACGACGGATCCCCTGGAGCATAAGGTATCCGCGAGGCTATCCGATCTAATTTTAAATTAGCGCCCATTGCCTCCCCTAATCCAGGGGGCCCAATAGGCTTGAAAAGGTTATCGGCTGGGGGACTTTCGGGAGTAGGGGATCCGTTAGGGGAGCTGATGGACATAAACTGTTATGACCATTTGCCGCCAAGTTTTCACTTGTCGTTCTAGACTGAGTTACTTACAATAACAACGCGGATCAACGTTGTTAAAAACACCATACATTTTGGACGTCTCAAACGTTTACTTTGGCCAAATATAGTTCTAGCTTAAGGTATCGACTTTCTAACACCAAATACGGCACTACGCCACATAGTGTAGTACCAGAAGCTACACTGTACTTTTGTCTGCCGTACCGGCGGACAAAAGTAGAGACTCTTTGTTCGCCAATACGGCACTACGCGATTAAGACGGACTTAAGAAAATAATTACTATAAGAGCATATGTATTATTTTCATACCGCGAAGTTTCGACTATGTTGCATTAGCTGTGGTCACGTGGAAACTGGAGAATTGACAAGAGTCGACTACCCACACTTGGTTATATAAAAAAAAGAAAAAAAATGTTTGGTTAAAAAAAAGTGTAAGAAAAACAATCACCACTTTTTACTTCCTTAACAAAAATTGGAGATAAAGAGTCTATACATTTTAAAATAACCAATTACAATTGATTTAAAATTTTCATATCAACCAATCGCCCTCCGACCTCATTCACGCGAGGACGATTCATGTTTTTACCCTATCGTTTTTTTACGACTCGTGATTATTTTTGACAGCGGCAATGGTTTTTAATGACCGAGTTCACACTAATCACGAATTGCCAAAAATGATGGATACGTTTTAATTACCAAGTCGTTTTTCAAACACGAATTGTCAAAACAGCTTCAGCAACTTTTATTTGGTGTTTTATCAGACATCGTCATAAATCGATGTATCTTGTCCGGCATCATCATTTTTCTACTTTTCTAAATGATTTTCTAAGATATTTTTCTGAAAATAAACATGTATACGTTATATTTAGTAATAATAGTTGTTCTTAGCGATGTTTTTCTACTTCGTATGATTGATAATATTCTAAATCGTACATTAAGTTCAAAACAATAACAAATACGGAGAGAAAGGCGAAGTTATTCTGAATATCACCCTAATTCAATCCAACTGGTGCTTCTCAGTCAACCTAAATGATTGATGGTCCAGTTTGCGGCGGTATTGACTTTAATAGTCAATGTAGGCTTATTTTGAAAACCAAGAATCCATTGTTAATGGAATAATGGTTATATTATTTACTTTTGGCTAAAGGCTAGCGTACGTCGAAGGATGATAGAGCACCAAAGTCAAATTTTATTAAGTATCTATAGCAGGATATTACAATGATCTTTGCGGTTGATCGTGGTAGAAAAAAAAAAAAATATAAATCCTATATCACAATTAATCGTCTTAAAACACCAATTTTGAATAAGATATAGATTAATGAAGAATATTTTAATTATTTACTGTATTATTTGTGCGCCAAGTTATATCTAAATATTACTCCTTCAAGCATAAACATTTAAAATCCTTTTTTAGTTAAAATGTGTAAATGTCTGTATTACCTTTGGTAAATAATCGTAAAATACCGATTCAAATTACGTTGGCAAAAAAAAATTGCCGTCTCTCGGTGTGCGCTGCCCTTTTTAAAACGGATTGATGAAAATATTCGTATAATAAATTGCATACTCTTATGAATAAACATTTTGGCGTAAATTTTGATAAAAAAATACTGTAATCCTAGAACATTATAGTGCAAATATCATAAGGTATAGACAATCTAGCTAGAGCAAGTAGTTCGATACTATTGCTCAAGTCAATTAGGGAAATCAATATTTTAATTGAAGGTTATGTGTAAATAGATACAAAAATGGGCGCCGATAAGTGTTAAAAGACATACGCTCTTATTCATAAATATTTATAAGCCTTATTTAGTTAACATTTGTTTTGTCACTTTTGCACAACTATCATCTGTCAAAGTGCGAACGTGACAAAACATATTTGAACTAAAAAGGCTTATTTAATGTTCATAAATACGGGGTAAAAATAACAATACAATTTTGAAAAACATAAGAAAATATAAAAAAATCGTCGACTTTTTATATTTGCGGTTGCGCGCTACGCTTGACTCCAAAATAATTTAAAGGTACTTTTTAAATGCTTCATCTTTATTTAACACTATCCCCTTGAAAATATTCTTATCGGCGCCAAATTAATGTTGTGTTTAGTTTATTTTCTTGATAGTTATAGGTACCTATTTATTTATATTGATATTAGTTGAGGGTTCCGCATTTTTCTAACTACATATTTTCCAAATTTATTACAATGTAAATGTAAGTCAATACTTTAAAAATATAAAAGTATTGACCTTCGGGGCATTATAAACTTTAATGTTGCACAAATACCTATATTTTTTTTTATAATTTATGACCTGTACCAAGTGGTTTATATAGTCTATATCAAAAGCAGTGGGAAATTCGGTTATTGACCAAAAATACAGTACCGTTCTCCGTAGGCCGTACCTATAAAAATTAATAAATTAAATCTCTGATTTGTCATTGCCCCGCGCGCGAACTGTCTGCAATTTCATTGTACCGCGAAATATGTAAACTTCACTGTAGTAACTAATCGTCTAAACGTCTTTGGTCGAAATCAAGAACCTATTTATCAGCTACCAAGGGTTAAACTAATATTTTTCATACATATTTCCTATAGCAAAATAATAAAAAAATGTCAGCTTAAGCTTTTGTAGCTAATAAAGCTGATAAACGACAAAAAGCGATTAGTTAAATGAACAGAGAAAGATACTATTTAATCTTATTAAGCTAAGGTCGATGACCGAATTTACCACTGCTTTAGAAATTGATTATAACTAGTTGATTTAGGATAAGTCAAGTGCACACTCCATTAATTTAAATGTAGTATTATCAAGGTAAAGTTTTTATGTATATGTTACGGGTAAAGTTAGGTATATTTGTATCCATCTACATTAAATAATTTAAAAGTTTATGTGCAACAATGCCTGTAACATATAAGATAAGAACTTTTTTCAATATCTTGATAGTGCGTAATTTAATAGCATTGATTAAGAATGGTTTATAGATTGTTAATCATTAACGAAGAACCGTCATACAAAAATAAGCTTAAAATTCCCCTTATATTGCGCCTTTGCTATGGACCTACGTAGTTTAAAATTAGGTTTATTTCATTTTTTAAGTATTAATAATATTCAGTTTATGCAAAAGGAAATAATAAAGAAAAACTATCGGTTCTTATTATTAAATTCTTAAAGTTTTCTAATTTTTTATTACAACGCCATCTGTGTCTCGTTTTAAAACTTTGTAAGATTCATGAGTTTTCATAGGATTTGTAACAGATGGAGCGTTACTAAAATGGACGTACGCCGTTTTGTATGGGCGATGTTGATCTATACCATTCTTGATCTTTGCTAAATAGTGAATTTATTATGTTTTTATTTATTTATTAAAATAATGACTCTTGTCTTAGTGACGATGCGTGCATCAGATCTCGTATTTATAAACCTTACTTCACTTTTGTATTTAATTTTGTATCATAATTATGATTTAGCGGTCCTTATTATTATATTTTAAACAAAATAGCTATGTGTATGTGTACAAAGGCCTATCATCTTTGTGCTTAGAAAATGTAGTTTTTGTATCAAAAGGAGCAGATAATTAAGGAACTTATTCTAAACAATTTAGGGCCCATCTGTAAAAAAATGATTACACTTCTGTGCGGTCTCTTTTGTGAAGATTGTGATCTTTTTTTAATGCTACTGATGAAAAATGAATGTGCATAATATTTATCGAGATATTTGGAGGTCACTAACAAAAACCAAATGTGGATTAACTTCATAATAAATATAAGATCATGATAACGTATCAATGACGTTATAAATTGTAACGGATGAAAGGAAATGATGTAGCTTATCCTATACCTTTTAGATGGTACAAAGGTTAGGAAGCAAGGAAGGACGTTCTAACCTTCTAACACAGAGTTTAAATTAGCTACATCTGTCTACATGAGGTTATAAATACATGAGTTTTTAATGGCAAGAGTCAATGCGGGCCCTATTTTGTTTTTGAGTAACTGTAGTATATTTTGTATAATAAATAACACTAAATTTCTTCAATCTCTCTCACTAATCGTAGATAATACTATACTTCTAAATGTTCTTGTGACGTTACTAGCTGTTTAGCTTTATCGTTTGTGATGAATATTCAAAGTTACATAATATATTAATTTATTTTAATTTTCTGCACCTGTTAAGTGAAGCATTATCATTGATACAATAATCGTGAATGATTGTAAGACCTTCTTTATTAATATGCTGATATTTTTAACAATGCAAATTAGTTAATAATCAGCCGTATTTGTCACATACCCCGGTCAATTGCGATATTTCTCCAATCTTTTGAATAGGCGTCAAGTTCGTCTTTCTATAAATCATCAAGAAAATTTAAAACTGTTATTTGTAAAAGCTAGGGTAGCAGCCACTGAACTTCGGCGCGTCGATAAAAACTCAAATTGTAATTATCAATTTTACATGAAAAATTGTTATATCTAAAATAGATTTTTCTACTGCAAGGAATATTCATTTCAATTTTTTTTTTCAAATCTAAATATTAGTCCTTTAATATACTTTTTTACGATAAGATCTTATCCTACCAATTTGGATAAAAATATAAAAATTTTCATGCAATTTTTATTAGACGATGCGCGTCCATATTTTTTGGTAGCTACGCATGCCGTTGATTTTGCATTCGATTCCAAAACTTTCTGCTTCTTCTTTATCATACTTATTTTTTCGATAAATCCCTTAAAAAAAGTTTTATGACTAATTGATTTATTTTAATGCGAAAGCAAGTTTATTATTAGATACTAGACCCCAGTTTCAATAAAGAATTTTCATCTCGCATCATTAATAAAAGGGTTCTTAACAATCGACTTTTAAATTATAATTTTAATCATTAATTAACTAATATGACATTAGGAAAAAAATATACTTTGTAAATTATGTAAATAACAATAATCATAGTATTTAGAAATAGTTTTCAATGTGTAGGTTAATAATAATTTGTTATGTTGGGCAAGTGTGTCTGTCTGTGTGTATATGAAGTACCTAATTTTATCTTATTTATACATATATTTAGGTAATTATTGTATTTATGTGTAGAAAAATGTACTGCCAGGTTGTTCTTATTTTAATAAAATTCATATAATCATAATCCTTACCTTTTTTTTAAAAAGGAAATACAGCAAATGTCGGGTTAGTTTTTGTGCTGTAAACTTTTTATTTTTAGAGCGTTAGCCTGCACTCTGCATGTGATTCTTAGAAATAGTTTCTAAGAGCTTATTAAAAAATTGCACTGCGATAAGATTTGAACTTGTGACCTTTTGCTTACCAACTGTGCTATGCGGCTAACTACGCTGCAGGTGACACTCTGGCTATGCATTTGACTTTGTTATTTTACAAAATTGAGTTCAAATGTTGTTGCAGTGCAGTTTTTGGATATGCATTTTTCTTAGACAATATTTCTAGGATGTTTAACCTGCGACGGAACGGGGGACGGTATGTTCAGGGTGATTATGACTAGGTATTTGTTTGTGCACTCAAATGTTCCCATTTATCTTCAAAATAGTTGAACCGATTTAAAAGCGAATAAAGAATTTAGATACGGTTTTTTTTGGGAATTGTTGTGTCAAACTATCTTTTTTGACACGCTCTATCTTTTAATTTCATTAAAAACATTAATATTTGTTTCTCAAAAAGACTTTCTTTTAAAATTAATTTTCCATAGGTTTTTTAATGTGACTAACCATTCCATTGTAATATAAAATTGTAGATAATATATTTGTCGTAGCTTTTCAGATGAAAGATGTTACAACGGATGATTGCAATTATTTTGTACATGCATTGTTTATTTAGATTTCTCTTTGCTGAAAAATTGTACTTATGAAAAGTATAAATAATAAGTAGCAAATTTTTTTACTAATTCGAAAAACATATTTTAGCTATAATTTAATTTTTTTTTCTCACATGGGTCTTAATCGCATAGGTTTTTTTTTTTTTTTTATATATGATAGGTCAGCGTTTGACCACTATCACACCTGCCTGATGGTAGGTGACGATGCGGCCTAAGATGTAACACGCCTTCCTAGAAGATACCTATTCACTCGCGACTTGAAGACCCCCAAATTGTACACGTCAGGAAAGACAGACGCAGGCAACCGATTCCATTCCCTTGCAGTACGAATAATAAGCGCTTAGTGCGAACGTGTGGTATGTCCACCATGAATCGGTGCCGCACACCAGTCTGCCTGGTTTTTATTTTTTACTTCTCTTACCTCGACGTTTCGACTATGTTACAATAGTCATGGTCGCTAGGTCTCTTCGCGACCCTGACTATTGTAACATAAGACGCGATTAAGACCTGGGAAAATAATTACTACTTTTACAAAATATTGGGAAAAAGATGATTTTTCCAATATCCAATGTGACTTGTTTGAATTACTCCTGACAATTCGTTCCACTTATTTAGTGGTCGAACTACAGTACACATAGAGCGAGTTTTTTCGAATATCAAACACTACTAAACGGAGAAATTGTATAGAAAGATGAAGATTCCTCTAAAAATGACGTAATGCGAATACAAAAAAAACTCGCACTACAGTTTTCTATGTGCGTGTTCTCGCCAGACGTGCGTGTTAACGTCATTCTCATTTAGTTTAGGGGTTAAGAGGAAAGGGTACCGGGGGCTCTTTCCACACAAACTATTACAAACGTAGTCGACTGTTTTCTCCCTGGATAATGACACTAGCACAAAAAAAATTGTGCCATAAAACCTATAACTGCCATGACCATGCCCCTATTTTTTGTTCTTTTTTTTTTAATCTTAATTTCTATGATAATTAGAAAATTAAAAAAAAAATAGGGGCTTTGTCATAGGTTTTATGGGACATTTTTTTTGTGCTAGTGTCATTATCCA
Organism: Idaea aversata; assembly: GCA_907269075.1. NCBI lineage: Eukaryota > Metazoa > Arthropoda > Insecta > Lepidoptera > Geometridae > Idaea > Idaea aversata. The sequence continues at coordinate 11,369,285 of OU026091.1, forward strand.
GGGAGAAAGCAGTCGACTACGTTCTTATGGAGAGAGCGCAGGTACCCTTTCACTTTAATTCAGTTACACCTTGTTAGTATATTTTAATTTAACGATGCGTGTGCAAATGTATATTGTAGGTAAAATAATATGTTATCGGATTATAGGTACTGCCTGTTATACCTATTTATTGAGTACGTATGTATGATGTTAGCATTTTAAAATAATAATGTACATTTTTTCGTTTATAATAAAACATGTTTACAAAATTCATGTCGTTTTCTTGAATAATCTTTTTATCTTGAATTTGAGAGGATCTTGTTATGTAGATATGTATGATTTTAATAACCATTAAAATGGTAATAAAATTTACTCGTATAGTAAATTCTACTCGTGAAACCCTATAAATTGGCTATCTGTTTCTAGTTTTTAACCCCCGATGCAAAAACGACGGGGTTTATAAGTTTGACGTGTCTTTTGTTTGCAAGGTGAATAGTCGGAAGTGTTCTTAGCTATATTTAATCGAAATCGGTTTAGCTGTCTGAAAGTTATGCGGGGATAAGAGTCGGGGGTTTTTAAATTCTAAAATTATTTTTTTGGTTCTGATATGTAGGCATTCGCTAAGTAAGGATTTTAGCAATTCGATCTCTTAAGAGGAAAGGGTACCGGGGGCTTTCTCCATACAAACTATTACAAACGTAGTCGACTGTTTTCTCCCTGGACAATGACACTAGAGCAAATATTTTTAGAGCATAAACCTTATAATTGCCATGACCATGCAATTATATATTTTTTTTTTTTTAAATTTCTTAAATTTTAATTTCTAAGATAATTAGAAAATGAAAAAAACCAAAACATAGGGGCATAGTCATGGCAGTTATAGGTTTTATGGCACAAAAATATTTGTGCTAGTGTCATTATCCAGGGAGGAAACAGTCGACTACGTTTGTATGGAGAGAGCGCAGGTATACCCTTTCACCTTAAGGGGTAAAAAGGCTTCGTTGTCAGAGTTGTCACTATACCATTAACAGTTCCATGATGGAACTACTTGTGTTTTTTAATCACTAGCTCCATTTTTAACCGACTTCAAAAAAGGAGGGGGTTTCAATTCGGTTGTATGTATTTTTTTTTACCATTGCCACTCGAAACAGGGCATTTTATTCATCGATAACAGTGAATAAAACGCTCTTTTACTCACTGAGTGAATAAAAGCATTTTGAATTTGGAACATGCACGAATATACGAAATATGTACTTGTAAAAAAAACGTACTGAAAGAAGTGCTGAAAGTACGTACTGGCTGGCTAAATAGAGCTATTTCATATGTATTTCATAGAGCTTTAATATTAAGTTTAAAAAAAGTATTAGATTAAATTTAGATTTTTTTCTATCTGATAAAGTGGTTGTTTAATGTCATTGAAAAATCGAATAACATACATAATATAATAAAATGAGTTGTTCCAGTGACGAAAATGAGACACTGACAGACCTGAATCATTTCGAAATAAAGCAGCAATTATAGTAGATAATTTGTTGCCGCCAAAATCTCGGGAGCATGACAATGGGAGAATGACATGGAATAAAATTCAATTAAATGGAATAAAACTTAAAAATATATTACAATGAAAAATTTTCTTTTCTATCTGTTATCGTGGTTGTTTTAAGTCATTGAAACATCTAATAACATAAATTATATTAAAATGAGTTCTTCCAGTAACGAAATGAGACACAGGCCAATTCTCGTAAATAACATTGTTCAAATTACATTTCAATATCATTTCGATTGCATTTCAATCACAAAATATTACCCACAAAGTAGCTAAAAATATCCTCAAAGTTAGCTTTTTGTAAAAAAAATGACTTCAAGGGTATCTTTTGCAATCGAAATGCAATCGGAATCAGTTTTTTTTTACAAAAAGCTAACTTTAAGGGTTTTTTTAAGCTACTTTGAAGGTATTATTTGTGATCGAAATGCAATCGAAATGATATTGAAATGTAATTTGAACAACGTTAGTTACGAGAATTGGCCTTACAATCTCTTTAACCATTTCTAAATTTATTTTCTCGCAGTCAATGGTAAAAAGTAGAGTACACAACTCGTTAAAAAAATAATTTATCTCGGTCCTTGAATCCCTCGCTCCGCTCAGGATTCTAATCTAGAATCCCTCGCTAGAATCCTTCGCTGCTCTCGGGATCCAACTAAGTCCCTTGAATTAGATTACCTTTTTTTTCACTTGCTGTATAATCTACTATTATGGGTGTTCTAAAATAATAGAACTACCTAATGTTATTTTTTTTCACACTGGTTCCATTTTCAAAGAATCTGAAAATAATGGAATTAACCCTTAAATGCATGATTTTTTTTATTTGTAACAAAATTTTTTTTTCTACCTTTTACATAGTAAGGATACCGGGAAGGATATAAAAAAATATATATATATTATTTTATTATATAAAAATAGGTATGTTGCCGTTTGGAAACAGTATGCTTTTGAATATTCTTCAGTATTGGTTATGTCGTATCACTACATAGTATAAAATAAAGTCGCTTTATCTGTCCCTATATCCCTTTGTATGCTTAAATCTTTAAAACTACGCAACGGATTTTGTGAAATATTATTGTGATAGATACCTAGTTTTATTTGTCGAGGAATTTTAAGGCTATAGGCTATTTTACATTTCGATATTCCCACGGGAACGGGAGTTACGCGGGTGAAACCGCGGAGCGCTGCTAGTTAACCATATTTTAATAGAGTTTGTAGGTATGTATGAACTATAGTTTCATAAATATTTCCATTTTACAAGGTAACAACAGAAAAACACCAACTGTTTAGCAATCGTAAATAGGTTGACGCTATCCTTCGCGCTCGGCAATAAACGGGGCGTCGAAGGTAACAAGCCATAACCCGGCCTAAATGCCACGACGTGATTGTCTCTAGCTAACATTTGCAAGACCATCCAATTAGGGGACGCTAGGTGGCCTTGTCATGTATATTATAGGTATACGTATCTACCTGTCTGTCTTTTTATTGTATAGACTAGCTTATACCTACGACTTCGTCCGCGTATATAGGGTTTGAATATTCCAAAATCCTTTCTTGGCGGAAGTCTACGTTATGACTATAACAGCTATTTGTATGTCAAAGAATGATGGCATAGAAATACTTGAACGTATAGTACTCAAATAAAAAAAATATCAATGATTTTTTATTTTTTAAATTGCTAAGCCTGCACTGGGCTATCTGAAAATATTTTATTTCCTTTAAAAAAATATGATAACATTCTCAGTTTTTATAGATGAGGTTCTTTGTGCAATTATAGATGTGGGGAAAAAGATATAAGCATTTACATGACGACCCAGTTAGCACAATGGTCACCATGCCGGACTGCCAAACTAAGGGTTGCGGGTTCAATCCGCCTCAGATATGTATTTATGCTTAGATATTTGTCTGTGGTCTGGTTGTTTCTATGTATTATAAGTATTTACAAAAGAAAAGATATAAGTAGTAAGTATATCCGTTCTCTAGCATCCATAACACAAGTCTAGTTAACTTGGAGCTAGATGGCGATGGGTGGAATGTCCTGCAATATTTATTTATTTATTTACGTGTCTCGTCTAAATCGCGTGTTTTTCATTTTCTTCATCAGCATCTGACGCTATTATACACATTTGAATGGGAACTTCAAGTACCTGACCTCCTTGCAAACAAATAATTTTTGTTCTAAGTTTTGCCATTATTCTTTTCGCCCGACCCGTCGGGTTTGAGCTGTGCTCTGATGGTGCTCCGATACATTATGTATCAATTAGTCTGTTAGGGACTTTGAAACGAGAGTTCTTAGTTCAGCAGGGCCTCTAGTAACTTTGCCTTTTTGTAATTAGGTATAGTTTACCATAAATGCGACAGTATTTTCAGACACGAAATCGACATCAAAATTTTGCTAAGGGAAAATGCTCTGATGATTTACTAATATGTAGGTAACTTTATCTCCATTATCTGTGATAATTTCAAAGCCATGTTATAATATTAGTACAAAGAACTTTTTTATGAGTAGAGTACGTAATACAGAAGTTTGCATTTATAAAATTAAAAAAATATTTTTTCTAGATACAATGTTAGTAAGTAGGTACTTATTATTATTTACTTAGGTACCTAGTTGTAGGAAGAGTACATAAATAAATAGGTAAGGTCAATTTATACATATACATAGTATATATACCTACAAAACATCGTATCACATGTAGCACCTACATACGTGGATAAAGAAATTCAAAGTTAATAACAATAAACATGACCTTTTTGACAATGAATTTATCTGTTATTAGTGTTAATTGCTTGTTCTCGGTTACATCAATTAAATCTTCATTACAAGTGGCGTAACTGCTAAAACAAAACAAGTTAATTAAAACAATGTAATTTTTTTAACCGTGTCTTTAGAACATAATTTCCCAACTATTCAAGCTTAATGAAAAATTACAAATATTTTTATTATCTAAACGTTTCTTGCCTGTTCCGCGTAAAAAACAAAACAAATCATCTAACTTAATTTACACGTAGTAATCAAACCCGTTAAATTTACCTGAACAAATATTGTTTCAATTAGTACAAGACAATTTTCTTTATGGGGTCGGGACGCTCCCTAGCCCCATTTCACCATTCACCACCACAGCTGAAGGGTGGTGGGGCTAGGCGTGATTTCAGGACAGCTGAAATACAGCGACACTAGTGACGAGGCCTTCTTGCGAAACCACGCGAATACCACTACAATTTATTTTAACATTTTCACACTTTCAATGCTTTAGACCTAAAACATTATTAATAAATTAATTGATATTTGATTTTAAATTATAATGTGGTGATATTTAAAAGTGATCGTGTGTAGATTTAGCAATGGCGGGGTTGCCGATTCGATTCCTGCTGCTGACTACTGTTATCGCAGGTAAGTCTTAAAAGATCTAAACAATTTGAAAAAAGGTGGAAAGGGTTTGGTGAAGTACCTAGCAATTGACCATATGCCTCAAGAAAACTTTGTCCTACATCATATATCTAATATATATAAATCTCGTGTCACAATGTTTGTCCTCAATGGACTCCTAAACCACTTAACCGATTATAATAAAATTTGCACACCATGTGCAGTTCGATCCAACTTGAGAGATAGGATAGCTTACATCCCGATATTCCCACGGGATCGGGAGTTACGCGGGTGAAACCGCGGAGGGCAGCTAGTTATAATATATAACCTACTGCTAAGTAATTAAAGCTTTTTTTACTGACTTTAAAATTTTAACCGACTTCAAAAAAGTTTGATCTCAATTCGTCGCATATTATATTTTTTATGTATATGTTCACCGATTTACGACCGAATCTAAGATGTAGGTAATGTAATTGTTTCTATAAATACAGTCAATAAGTTAGGTATCCAGGCAGATTTTTCCACTTGAATTTATTCTGAAAATGGTTTTACAATAGTTGGTAATTTAAAAAAATCACTATGTAAACCTTCCTTGGTCAGTGTTTGTTTTTTAATAAACAACCATTACTGAACGCCTATCGAAAAAAAATGTACCCAATTAGTAACTGTACCAATTGTTAAGCATAAAAGTTCTTATTAACATTTACATTTTATTTTGTTTTGTTGAAAATATAGATTGCTAGCGACTCGCCCCGGCTTCGCACGGCTGTATTATGCAAGCATTATACATTTAAACCTTCCTCTTAAATCACTCTTATCTATTAAAAAAACTGCATCAAAATCCGTTGCGTAGTTTAAAAGACCTAAGCATACATAGGGACAGACAGAAAAAGCGACTTTGTTTTATACTATGTAGGTACAGATAATCTGACAATCTATGTGGCGCGGTGGGTGAATTCCCGCCTGCAACGCAGCAATTTCGGCGGGTTTGATTCCCGTACAAGAAACCTACTTAGAAGACTTGAGTATTATATCCGAAGCTAACACCTGCCTGGTTACCATACAACAAGCTTAGCTACTTAGCTTCTAGGGCAGGTATCTTCTAGTCGCTTGTGCTAGATCTTAGGCCGCATCGACACTTACCATTAGGTGTGATTAGTGGTCAAATGCTGATTTATCATTTGTATAAAACTTGGATAGGTAGAGCAATGATGTTACGAAGTTTATAGTATTTTATTGGCGCTGCGTATTAAGAGGAAAGGGTATATACCGGGTTCTTTCTCCATACAAACTATTACAAACGTAGTCGACTGTTTTCTCCTTGGATAATGACACTAGAGCAAATATTTTTGGTGCATAAAACTTATAACTGCCATGACCATGCCCCTATATATATTTGTTTTTTTTTATTTTTTTTTCAATTTTAATTTCTATGATAAGTAATTAAAAAATGAAAAAAACCAAAACATAGGGGCATAGTCATGGCAGTTATAGGTTTTATGGCACAAAAATATTTGTGCTAGTGTCATTATCCAGGGAGGAAACAGTCGACTACGTTTGTATGGAGAGAGCGCAGGTACCCTTTCACCTTAAAATTTAAAATACTTCAACTTCCTGACCAACGGGCGCACTGTTACTTTCAAAGAGGCAATGCAATGAGGCTTTTGGGCACCCTAACTAGGGAAACATATTTGGATTTTGATATTTTTTTGCTTATATTATTTACTTGTAGTAGGTATTTATTTGAATTAGTTTTTTATCATTTAATCCTTGTCCCCCTTATTCCAAAACGAGGTTTAAGGATAGTCCGAGATGTTTTAGACACAGATTTACTCGTGAACTATAGTCTAAACACTATCCCTATATAATCTATTAGGAACTATAGTCTAAGCACTATCCTTATCTTAATATATATAAATCTCGTGTCACAATGTTTGTCCTCAATGGACTCCTAAACCACTTAACCGATTATAATAAAATTCGCACACCATGTGCAGTTCGATCCAACTTGAGAGATAGGATAGCTTACATCCCGATATTCCCACGGGATCGGGAGTTACGCGGGTGAAACCGCGTAGGGCAGCTAGTAGATTATATAGGGATAGTGTTTAGACTATAGTTCACGAGTAAATCTGTATCTAAAACTAAGGTTTAAATCCACATCTCGGACTATCCTTAAACCTCGTTTTGGAATAAGGGGGTAATCCTAAGTCTGAAATAAACTTACATAAAGCATAATTTAACTAAAACAGCTTAGTTTATAATATGTATGGCTAAGTTTATGTACCTACATATATTAGGGTTAAAGAATACATCAGTCGGGCTCGTTGTTCCTCACTTCCGACTTTTTTACCGGTTCACGTCACGCTGACGTGAACTTAATTGAGCTTTTACAGTACGAAACAATAGTGCGCACTTTTTACATGATATTCGGTTTTGGTAAAAAAGATCGGATTTTTAAATTAAGTGTAGAAATAGTAGGTCGGTTGCATAATTTCAGACCAACCGTAGAGCTCCAAAACGGCTGTTATAAGAATGTTTTCAATACAAGCAAGATTCTAGACACCTGCTTTAGTTGAAGTATAAAGTGTTCTAACTCATCAATTTATCAATCAAAAATTATTAGAATAACACACACACACACATTACATTACATTATTACATTCCAATAATAGTAATTTTCAAACTCTACCGGGGGCTGCAATTATGCAGCCGACTGTACCATGATAATTATTTATTCGTATATGCTAAGTCCAAATATGCTACATCTTAGGCCGCATCGTCAATACCATCAGACAGGTGTGATCATGGTCAAACGCTGACCTATTAAATGTAAGTACTTAGGTGTAAAAAAAATGTTTTTTGAAATATTGCCTATATTTGTTACCCTACTGAAAGGATAATATATATAAGCCTTTTCTTGCTTTATGCTTGTTCGAAGTTCGTTTAGCACCACCCAGGGGACACTTGCAAGGTTTATTGTTATGTACTAACTCCTGCGGACGCGAGCCAGCGAGCCTTAGATCTTCCCTTAACGTGGTATTAGTACCATGATACATTTTACCGAAGATTATTAAATAGGTACCTACTTATGTTTGTAGTCGGTAGGTATATTCTCAATTTGTCAAAGTGTTTGTGAAGTTTTTAGGTATTGAATCACGATCTGGGAAGTATGCCTAATTGCCTACCCTTATTTTTAGCCAGTGGAAGATAAGCAAAACTACTCCTGAATACTAGCTCGCATAAAACTTGCTGGGCTGCTTGTAAAAAATCCTTCTACAAAGTATATTGATATAAAAAAAAAGAATCAAAATGTCGTTACATCTCATCCGATGGTTCTCATAATACAGCCTGCGGGTGTGAAAAGCGCGTCCCAGGAATTGAAAAGGGATGGCTATCTGCTCCTGAGGCCTTCATGGGTGCGAGCGTGGGAAATATGGGGTGCTGATGTTCCTTTGTAATTAGGAGCGCAGGACGCGGTAGGAGGTGAACAGGATCAGGTGAAGTTGAGAGGATATCTTTAACGTTTATGTGTGGGTGTGTAAAAGCTTTGCACATCACACATTCATGCGTACTGAAGTTTTTTGTTTTTTATTGGAAAAGGGTTTATCTACATACTTTGTACGTAAATCGTTGTGTATAATATATAGGTATACTTTGGAAAAAAAATTACGAAGTTATAATTTTCTTGAAAATGTTTAGCCACTCTAGATATTTAAAAATTAAATGATTATCCGTGTATCTAAATAAACATAAGTATAATTTTTAAATCGCGTGAGTTTATAAGGAGTGTACGATATAATGAACTAAGTACTAAGTACATATACTTAATAAAGACCTAATATTTATGATTTTATTTCACGACTGTGAAATCTTTAGGATTGATGAAAAAAGTTAGTTAAGTACAATTATACCTAGACTCGTAAAATTATCCACAAATACCCGAATATTTTTGACATTCAAACGACATTTTACTTTATGAGCTCGTAAAAGATAATATTCTAGGCTAGACAATTTTTCACCTTTTCACTGAAATAAATCAACAAAAAGTATATTTCTTGCATTTTATATTGGCAAAGAAAAGGTCAGTATCGTAAGTTCCACGGTCATCGGTCTAACGATTGCAGAGAAGCTATTTGTTATCGCAGGTAGTAAAGCACGCACGGGGTAGCCGCGCCCCGCGGCACGCCCTGGCATTTACCTGTAGACCGTAAAAAGGAGTATACCAACCAGGGTAACATAGATTGGTAAAGGCCTCGCCGCACCCTATACGACCCACTAACCTCTTTAATACATTAAAAAATCCTAGTAGTTTGTATAGATACGGCTCTTTGCTATAGGTTTTCAAGACTTATTAAAATTATCTGGTGATTTGTGTAGATGCTCTTTGCCATAGGCATAGGTTGTCAAATAGCGATTCGTGATTCATTACTCATCAGCAATCCTTTTATTTAGGCATGCATTTCATCACAAAACGTCTTCTTCTTTCAACAATGTGGGGTTGTCACAACGTGTCATCCCCTTCCTTCACCAGTCTACTCTATTCTTCTTTTGTGTTTTTATGTCAGTGCTTCAGTGTTTGTTACTTTCTGCGTTCGGTTTGTCTTGTGTCGCGTGTCCAAGTAAATTTTTTCTTTCTTTCTAATCCCCGTCAAGTCCGCGTTTACTTCCCTTTCCCCCACATCTTTGATCATCACTACATAGATAAACTATAGTCACTTTTCGCCGTCCCTATGTCCCTATGTCCCTTTGTATGCTTAGATCTTTAAAACTATGCAACGGATTTTGATACGGTTTTTTTTAAATAGATAGTGTGATTAACGAGGAAGGTTTTTAGATTTAATACATGCACAATACAGCCGCGCGAAGCCGGGGCGGGTCGCTAGTCTTAATACGATCGTTGCGTTTTAGTTTTGTCCAATTTCCAAAATGTCTTTCTATAAAATATGGTGTCGTTTTATTAAGATACGTCATAGTTGTTCATGACTTTACTTTATTTAATGTTTCTTGTGTAATTAAGACAGCATACGGCTTCTCTATCTTTACTCATAAAATTGTTCTTTCTTTTATGCCCTTGTCAAAGTTTTAGTTATTTTCTTCTGCAACTATGTTGGTCTTGATTTAATTCATCTCAAAAACTATTTTATTCCATAAAATAATTGCTGATCTATCGCCCGTTACCTTCAAACAGTTTTAATTAATTTCTGTGTGCCACTTTGATCTGTACGAATGTATCTACCTACCTAAGTAGAAAGGTGCTAGGGGTGCTTGCGTGAGGAGTCAACCCGTGACAAATGATGTCCATTGTGTTGTTTTATAGTCGAAGGGTTGATGATAACCTCATGACCCACTGTTTGCCCCTCGCTTTATAATAGGGAGTGACGTCACGGGTAAAGAGAACTATCTTATACTAGCGACCCGCCCCGGCTTCGCACGGCTGTATTATGCATGTGATATACATATAAAGCTTACTCTTGAATCACTCTATCTATTAAAAAAAAACCGCATCAAAATCCGTTGCGTAGTTTTAAAGATTTAAGCATACATAGGGATATAGGGACATAAGGACAGAGAAAGAGACTTTGTTTTATACTATGTAGTGATAGTGATTATTGTTAAATCATTTATCTTAGAAAATAATTCAATTATATATATTTACTTAATAGTAACTCTAAATTTATTAAATTTAAAGTAGGTTACTCAGTTTGTGATACTTAAATTAAAGTTTTATTAAATTTAATCAAAATATAAAATACTAGCAGCGCTCCGCAGTTTCACCCGTGTTACTCATAATCCCGTTGGAATATCGGGATAAAAGCCTATGTTATTCCCAATGAATCAATGTTTTCTCATACCAAGTCTCACCAAAATCGGTCCAGAGTTTCGGAGCCGATTCGTTACAAACAAAAAAAACTTTCCTCCTAATAATAATAGTATAGAAGTAGGTACAAAACTACCACAATAGAATCAAATAATGAAATTTTATTTTATAGGACTACACAAACAATCGTTACTACTTGTACATTATATATTCTGCACCGTTACTGGACGCTGAACAATCCCCTCTCCCTACCCAACAAAATCGAAGTTCAGTGTTTTAAAAAACGGCAAAACATCTTCAGGCTACGGTTACTGCTGGCCCTAAATTACATGTATTACCATAGGGCAAAGAGAACACATGCTTAACGGCTTTATATTCAGATGTATTCCTAAACTACTTTCCAAAAATAAATTTTCACCAATTGGTTAACTTATATTCGCTATAGTGTACCTATTTACCATAAAAAGCATTCGTTCAAACTATTTTACAAGGATAGATACTTATTTTGGGACTATATATGTCCGTACAATAAATGTTTATCAATAGAGTATTCTGCCCTCGTAATTAAGAACACAGTAGCTTCGAAAATGGAGTTTAAAAAAGGTGGTTTTAATGTTTTTGTAAAATTGTATTACTGTGAAAAACTATGTAAAAAATAAACAATATCAATACACATTAAAAATGCCATTTTTTTTCAAAATTATAGTTTCGAAGATACTGTGTTCTTTAATTACGAGGACAGAAGTGCAGTGTGCACTACTCGGTGGTACACTTTGAACGACTACTGTCTGGTGCGCGCGCGGTTGCAACGACGGGGCGGTGGCATCTTGCTTGCGGTGAATGCACTCCACTTTATCTGTGTGCATCGGTGTAACTGGTGCAAGGTGCAAATGTGGTGTAGATCACCTCCAGCGCGCGCTGTTCGCCTGGTGCGATGCCCGCGGGGCCCGGGCCCTCGCGCTGCCCACTTGGCAACCAGACAGACAAACAGACACGGCCCTGGCACACATACGGACTGACCACTCCGCCTACGGACATCCCGCACTGCCCGCACATTATCGTGCTGTTATAATTAACTGCATCATATTATATCTATCTACATGCTGAACCTTAATATCCTTTGATATGTATACAAAAGAAAAGGGTTTTGCTTCCTCTCAATAACAGTAAATATTTTAAAAGGCTAAATAAGCCTGTTTGTTAATAATAAGCTAATAAACCTGTGTTTACTTAAGTTATTTTTATCCACCACTTCTCTCAACCAATGTATTTCAACTAATAATGCATTTAGGTCTAGGTAAGCATCAAAAACATTATTTATATCTAACGAAAGTAAATGTGAATACCTCTCTGACACAGAAATTACATTTCATTAAATTTTATTGCTTTTTTAAGCTATTGCATATTAAGCTATTGCATATTAAGCTATTGCATATTAAGCTATTGCATAGCTTTTATCGCAGGCTTTGAGCGCGGCGACCGAATCAGGAAATTCCATAACGAAAATAAAACCTAACACCCCCCTCTCTGCCTACCATGTAGCTCGGCCGAGCGTTCGATTAACATGTATGTATATTATTTAGATTACTTTTTTTTTATCCAGTCTGATTTAGATTACAACTTACAAAAAAAACCAAACTGCGGAATCATAATCTCAATTGCAATACAAAAAAAACGAGATAGTTTGAAGAAATCCAAATGTAAGGTTATTTGTTGTCTACGGCTCTTTATCATGATTTTTCAACTACCTTTTAGACTTAAACTTTTACTAACTAACTAAAATAAAATGTAATTGGGATAATTTCAACGCCTAATTAAAGGTTCTTAATAGCTGGAAAAACATGTTCTAGTGTCGCAAACATTGGTCGCAAACCACAAAATAAAGCTAGATTATAGGGACAGTTTTGCGAAAAACATAAAGGAAAGTTAGTCCTGTAGTAATCCCCAGCTTACCACTCTTTCGTGCTCATGATGCACTGGTGTTTCGGTAACGCAGTTTCCATAACAACACCCACGCGTTGCCACTTCCTCCGCCCATCTCGAAAGGGCTTGCGCAAAGCGAACAGAATGCTTTCTTTACTTTATGTGGTCCTGGTAAAAGCGGATTGTGAACTTTCAGGAAGGGAATTGCGCGCAATCCCCTGGCGCATTCTTAGCCGCCTATAAAACTGGATCTATTTACGTTGGGAGTCTAGACTACAAATATTTCTGTACAAATGAGTTTAAATTTTGTGTTTGGTAAAATGAAGTAACTAACCCCACTCTAGTTTAGCGTCTAAATCTAAGTTTACTTTGAGCAAGTTGTTAAACCCTAATAAGGGCCACTTGCAAGCAGCAAGTTGTATTTATCTAGCTTTTGTCCATTACATTTTTTACACATTTTAAAACTCTATTTAAGGTTTCTGTCAAAAGTGTATGGAAAAAATGTAGGTTAAAAAAAATTTAAAATTGGCAATTTTGCTGCAAGTTGCTCAGCTTATTATAGTCGTAACCGTAACTCAGAGTAGAGAACAAATACTTAAATTGAGAAGTTCCCCAACAAAACGCACGTTTCATTGTCTCTCAATGGCCTTTTTGGTATTAGTTTCGAATTGCTCTATAGATAATGGGAAATTAATGTCTCCAAAAGACTGGCTAAAGTTTCTTGCAGACAAGAAATTTCAATTGTCTAGTTGTATTGCCAATTTTTTTGAAATATTCTTTAAAAAATATGGGGTCTTTTGGCAGATGTTAGAATTTTGTTTAAAAATCTAAAAATTTCGCTCAAAGTCGAAAAGTTAATTCTGTAGTCACAAACATCTTTCTATCCGTTTCTAACTTCAAGTTTCTAAGCATCTGGAATATCTTTTTATAAAGCCTCCATCATTAGACGTATCTCGGCCCAAGCGAGCAAGCCCTTATTCCACTTACTCAAAGAACTCTTACCAAATTATGTTGCCCTGATACTTATTCGATCTAATTACGCATAACATTACATTTTTTTTCATTTTGTTAAAAAAACTTGTTCTTTTTCTGTTGTTGATGATGATGACGTTGGACTTGCGTGCGTGCTGTAAGTAAATTGAATTGCATCGCAATATAAATTGCACTTGATCTGCTAAATAGGTAGATATGAATAAATGTTTATCGATAGGTGCAGTTGGGCACACAGTTTTCAAAGTAAATAAATATAATTTTACATGAAAACTAAACCAATAAGAATTCGTAATCGAAGAGTGAAGGTTAATATTGAATAATTCAGGATTGAGTATTGGATTGAGATAGAGGAATACTGCCATCTCACAGGTCCCGCCCCAAAACGCATCCCCTGCTTTTCCCGTTCACCTGCCGGAACCAATATACCGTACTCTATAGCTTCGAACGCTATTAATGGAGTATCGATTTCTGGTCGAAAGAACTTCTCTGCATCCATGATGCCTTGGTGTTTTCCGAACGGTTCGACATTATCGGCAATCGCCAATACAGTTCCAATAACTGAAGTTATCGACAATAGTGATTGGAGCGAGTGCGGTGCGAGCATCCACATACACTTTTTAGATAAAATTGAAATTTATCAAATATTTTACTTAAGTAGCAAGATTCAGGGATATTTCATTTAATTAGGCATACCTATCTAATTGATTTAATTTATTCTTAAACCACCCTGTTTGCTCATGGCTTTTGCCTATCCCCTTTTTAAGAGTTACGGCAACGTCTACCTTAAACATTCACAAATAAAGTTTACTTTCATTATAGTTTCATTTACGTGACCTACTAACATTTTGGGCGAGACGTTATAATTTGTTTAAATGTCATGGTGAGCCATGTAAAATTGATATGAAAATTGTGGATACTTGTGAGTTGTGGACTTGTGGTCCCTTAATTCCTTGAGGTTTTAATTTATAGTCTTGGTTCATTCCCCTCTGGTATCGGCCATTTTGGTCGTCGGGAGGCGGATCCGTAGTAGTCGTGCGCACAAATGCACCAGGCAAGCATACACAGTTAGAAGGTTACTTTGTTTTGATGATATACCTCAGGACGACTGTGCTTGTGAATGGGGCGAAGATTTCTGCTCTTTTATCTACTGCCCAGGAGGGAAATTTTAAGCAAAAATATAGGAGTGGCTGAATTTATTGATTGTTATTTACTGTTTTTACAAATTGCAAATAAACTTAAAAAAATTTATAATGCATTAAGTCAACTGAACTAAATGAAGAATCATAGTAAACTTTGCAAATATTAGGTTTCAAAGTTGCTGAGCGTTTCCTTGGCTACCCAACTGAACTTATTTAAATGATTTTTTCTATAGAAATTTTAGTAAGTCAATGAGAAATGTATGAAATATTTTTACATAGCGATACAAAATAAAGAAATACCTATACTTTTAGGTTGAAATCCGGTCCCACTGCTTAAATTCATATTTTCATGAATAATCTCGTTTGTACCCACGGAGGAAGTAACCTCTATGTTTGTACCGCCATCGCTCTGAAGCTAAATAAAAACTGGATGTAGGTCGTTGAGTTTGTGTTGCAGCGAGACCATTGGGCCAATGCCACAACTGATGTTGCAATAGTTATTCTAATGATAATCGTTAAATCACTTCGTTCATCTCTTTCCAACCCATTAATAAAAATGAAAGAAAAACTTTAGGTACAAGTTGAAGGGACTTCTTGCGTAAATTGCTCTCAGCCTATTGGTCGGGGAGACACGCGTCGCCACGCCCTGTGCGTACCCAAACCTTCAAATTTTGACTGTCCCTTAAGAAAGCCCTTTCGAACTCCTCACTCTTTCTGCTGTCCTAGTAATCTCTGTTGTATTATAAATAATTTAAAGGGCTAAAAGTACCAAAATTATTATTATAATCGCATTTATAAATAAAATAATGGCCAGGCTCAGGAGAAACGCATACACAGTTTTGGTACATGCATTATTTTTCTAAAGTACCAGAGGATAAAACAATAGAAATTCTAACGTACCTTACAGCTAATTAACAGTAATTAAACATGGTAATTTATTTAAATTCTCGGTCCTTCTAACAAAAAGGTGTAAATGGTTGAAGGGCTTTTCTTAACAAAAATAATGGGCATGTCACTCCCAATGACTTTGTGTACCAGGAGTACATGATCTATGAGGAGTATAAGAAGGGCTTGCCAGTACGGAGACCTAACCTACGCAACATGGCCCTTCGGTGAGGCAGGTTCTGCTTGAGACGATGCCAATGCCCCTTGGACAGACGTGCGCGGGGCGGGCTTAGCTTTCTCTGCAAGGAGATTTCGAAGGACTATAGTTGTTAGTTATTTTATCATATCAGTATAGATATTATATCAATTGAAATCTTTGTTTTAAAACAGATTAAGAAAAAAATATAACAGTAATGAAAAATAATATTTCACAAATATAAAATGTAAAAAATGTAAGTACCTACTTACCTTTTTTTTTAATAAACAAATTCGTCAAAACGAAAATCTTCCTATGATTTTAGTGTCTTAAAATACATAAAGGTACTTTAAAATGAGGAATGTTCTATAATTAACCTTAAAATGCCACCTAAGGAAGCGTGGTGGCAGTACGTTTTCGAACAAACCAACGTGAGCCACCATTAAGATGGCCTCACTTGAATCCCGAGTACCAGGGCATCATGTCGACGAAGAGGTAATGGAATGGCGAAACCGCATTGTTCACGTTCCACGATCACGTAGTATTACGTTCGGAGGGTGGTACCGTAACTTCCTTCAACAATGTTCATTCAACTTTTACTACAAGTAACATACCTACCTACCGAGAATATTAGTCAATTTTCCTTTCATATAAATAGGTAGCTCTTGTATGTAGGCAGATTATATTCTCACCTACACCTATAAAAAACAACTTAGGGAATTTATAAACATTAGAATTCCTTACAAATAGAAAAATACATACTTTTATTGATTATTGCCTAATATGGATGATCTTAAAGATCAATTACCTTTTATAGACATCAACGAAGTCTCGTAGACGCGCTACGAAAACGAACATAAATAGCTATCTACGAAAAAAAATTAGTCATTATTAGGACAAATTATGTAACTTGCCTACAAATTTATGTTAAAAACGACTGTACTTACTTAAATATCAATTCATATATAATTAACATTACTGCAAAAAAAAAAAATATCCCATATTACGGGGCTATGCAAGTCCTAGATTTTTAAATAACCTGCGTTAATCAAAACAACACAAGGCGCCTCATCATAATGTATAATTTGAACACCTAATCGGCGATTATCTAATATCGGCGGATAGAACCATTTAGCTATTGTGATGGGATGGTAGTGAACTGGATACTATGGGGACGAAGCAATGATAATTATTATTACTGTGAATAGAAACCTTGTAGTAAACAAACCGCCTACGAGTGACTATGAACGACGGTTTCAACATGTGGCGTGTCAACGCGTGCACACAGACGCACCCTGCTACCCTATGTCAACCCCACGCCCCTGCGCTGCTCACACACACTCGTACCACATGTGATGTTCGACCTCCACCCCGGTTCTGCTGCCCTGGTACATATAGCCCACATGTGCAACCCTTTTAGACACATGTGGATCATACAAAGCACGTTCTATTCACACGTGCGAGCTGAGGTGTGTAGAAAACGCCATGTGTACGTATAGATTCGTTATTGTGATGACAAGAATGTACGTAGGTACATTTTTTTCTTGTACGTATTAACACATAGACAAATTGAAAATTCTTGTGTGTATTAGATGCATATAATAGAAGAGGTGGGGTGTCGAAACAAGTTTCAAGAGAAGTATCCTTATTTGAATGAAAATTATACAGTGTTGTTTGGTCACAGCACAGAGATATGCGTGCGTGCGTGATACACACATAACATCAAGGCGCACACGACTCGTATCTCTAATGTCTGAATGTTTATCTTGTTCGTACGCAAATGTCGACAACATGCGCTTGTGTAAATAAAGGGAACCTGTTTGCGTTCACCACAAAGAGAGTTTGGTCGTCGCACACGCCCCCATGACGCAGTGACATGCGTCAACCGCGACCGATGCACCAGGGCAGCAGCAAACCGCAGAAGCCACGCGACCCAGTTCACCAACCGTTCAACGGCCCACCAGCCAAACGAGATCCCAGTGAGACCAGACGGCACTCCCCTTTCACTTTCCTTTACCGGCTTTAGTACTGAAACTTGGTAAATACGAAGGGTCAATATATTTTGGTGTAAAGGAAAATTATCACTGTATTCGCTCTCTGTCTTACACTTTGAAACGATGTTATATTTGTGTGCAGCAAGTGGCACACCGACCCACACGGGGCGTAGTCTTGAATGTCGGCAACTATACAAATGTGAGTAAGTATTCATAAATTTAAATTTTATTCCGTGGGCAATTATGTTACATACATAAACAAAAACATAAATAATTAATGAACATGTTAGTAGGTAACATACTGAAATGGGAGTGCAAAAATAACTACATTATAATATAGGTATTTAGTAAATATTCATAATAGAAACATATAATAGACGAAAAAATCCCACACAGCTTTCCTAACTTTCCTTACATCACAACACTGTAGGTGTTTCTAATCGCGATCGCAGTTAGAAATACCTTCTCGCGATCATTAGTTACCTATTACTCGGTTTATGAATCGTCCACCTTCTACGTGTTAGAAGCGCCTGGTACTTGAGCCGTGAGGACATCGAACGGGTTAGGATTCTGACGCGGCGCCAGAACAAGTTCTGTAAATTTTCAGAAAAGCTATCATGAAATGGCAAAAATGGCTCGTGAAAATGGTGCTTGTAACAAAATCGAAATATCGAGCTACACAAAATAATAACAAAAAACATAGTAAATATCTCGTTTTAAATAACTTTAGTTAGGAAAATAGCTATGTCAGCTTATTATTCTATGTCTTGAAATGCTTCTTCATTAGATTTGAAACTGTACAATTAAATTAAAATTCTATAGGTACTGAGATAGTTAATTGTTTTGAAAATTTGAAATAATTGTTCATTTACATGGGTCTTTTAACTTTTAAGTATGGTATTCCGTAAGAGCTCACCAAACAAAGTTAACTAGAGACCTGAGGGCGCACTAAGTCATCTGAACGAAGTTTCAAGTTAACTTTGCCACGTTTTCTACAGATTTATTTAAAAGTTCTTATCTAACTAAACGTTGTTATCACTTGCCGATATGGTTTTTATTTATTTATTATCTTTTACTTCACTATCATCACTACACAGTATAAAACAAAGTCGCTTTCTCTGACCCTAATGTCCCTATATCCCTATGTATGCTTAAATCTTTAAAACTACGCAACGGATTTTGATGCGGTTTTTTTTAATAGATAGAGTGATTAAAGAGGAAGGTTTTTAGATATAATACATGCATAATACGGCCGTGCGAAGCCGGGGCGGGTCGCTAGTTTATCATAGGTAAGTTAATTATCATAAGTTTTTATTTTTTGTGATCGTTTGTATTGTATTAGTGTATGTAGGATATTTTTTAATTATTGCTTGTTTTTCTTTGTAATTATTTGATTTTATATTTATTTATTTTAACTTTGTATTTATAAATGAAATGTAGGTACCTGATAGAATGTAAATAAAATTGTAAGTATTATTATAAGTTACTAATAATAAACAAATTATTAATGGTTATACCGATAAGATTTTAAAATACAACTGCTAGACAACATAACTATTGTGACAAGCAAAGTAAAAATTAAGCTTGCAAGATTTGACCAAAACAAACTAACTATACATTGCAAGTTAAATAAAAGCTTTTAAAAAATAATAGTAATCTTTTAAATTTCTTGTTGAAACCTCTTTTATTTAGTAAACTGTCCAACCTTTTAAACAATTGACATACCTCAGAATAAGGAAAGATAATACTCATATTAATACTAAAGCAAAGGTCTATTCCGAGAGTCTAGCTCAATTTATTTCTAAATACTTTTTTTTTTTTCTTTTTGTTTAAAAACTTTTTGTCGATTTGAATATTCTTTGATAAAATTCTGAAATCTGAATCCACTAGGTAAGTAGGTAAAACTTTTTGTTTTTCCCCATGTTTATCACCAACATCAACGTGAAGGCCTCCACAGCAGTCATGAGAACTTGGTAACGAGTCGCGTCAACTGACGTCACGTTATGATTTATGACGTGACAAGAACCAGAGAAACATAACATTTATATGATGAATGATGGATGATAGGTAATAAAGTTAACTACCTACCTATGTAAAACATTCAGTACAAAAAAAATTTAGAGACACTGTTTGTTGGAAGAAGTATATGCAACATTGCAATGCAAATAACTTATTGATGTCATTTTTATTTCCAAATTTTAAGAAATAAAAGATATCCCAGAAGCATGATCAATTCCAATTGCTATCTATTTCTTGCCTAATAAAAATATAAATGCGACGAATTGAGAACCTTCTGTCCCTTTTTTGAAGTCAGTTAACAATGGCCGATCTCTGTAGAAAGGCCACCATTGAATTTACTTTGTTTGCTCGCGTACGGCTCTCGTATCCCTACTCCTCACATCCGCCCCCATTCACAAAACCGATCCCTTGCTTTCGGACATTTTTATCTCCTCACAACTTATATGTTCCTGGTGTAAAAAGGGGGCAATCCATTGTTCTTACGCACACGCAGTTTTTTTACGCATTATTTTACAAATTACCTCGGTAACCAAGTCAAATTACATTTTTTTTGTGATTCTTGTCTTTTAATTTACATACACTTTCTGTTTACCAAGTCCGAGCTTGGTTACATCGGTTACAGATTACATGATAGTTTCTACGTCTACGCTGTAACAGAACGTTGTAAAGGGATTTCGATTTACATCCTGTAGGATCATGTTCTCCTGATGAAGGGAACGAGAAAGTTACACGTCAGACATTCGTTTTGTCTTGGTGCGGTCTCGTGCGGGAACGTCACGTTATGTAAATGTAAAGTTCCTTGAACGTGGCGATGTGGATTAATACATATATTAATTAATTAGGTGCTAAATTAATAAAGGCAATAGATTCTGTGCTACTGAGGGGCACATGATATGTTAATGAATATGTAGAGTAGGTAAGTATATTTTTTAATCTGCTAGCTATATTATTTTACTCTTTAGGCATTCGTTGCCACAAGCAAGGAAATTATAATCTTACATAAAGAAATAACAGTAGGTAAATATTATAGCAAGAAAAAGTTAATCCTTGTTTGCTTGTTAATTTCTGAACTCGTATTTTTATTATGTTCGCATATAAAATATATATGCAAACATGTCTGTTTACGACGGCATGCAGTTCTGTTGTGCACGTTATCAAAGCATTAATGGCTGTGAGTGAACGGCAGCGTAAGTTACAACGACCGCACGGTCGTTGCCTTATCCTTGGATATCCTTGCTCAGGACACGTCGTACACCTCTTACATTGTTCTGTTGTCCTAGTACTTCGCAGGATATTTTGTCCCTTCGGGATCAAGGCGCGTATCCTTAAGGGACTAACGAGCTCGCATGCCTTTTGTTGTTTTTTTGTTGTTATACGCATTACGTGCGAATAGACGTACCTACTTTTATATGTGTGCGTACGTCCTTCCTACACACAATTATATTTTAACACAAACTCACTTTACTTGAGTTTAACACTTATGTACCAAAAATACTAATGTTTTGCAGGTAATTTGTAATTTTGTACGACCGCGAGCGGTTTTATTAATATTAAAGCAAAATTAATCTACTTTGTTATCTTAGCAAATGCAAAAATAGATATATCTATAGATATATCTGACAAAAGGGCGAAAGTGTTCAAGCTCTTTCAAGTTATGATCTCCTGTTAGTTGTTGACGTCATTCCAATGGAATCTTCGCCCCTTGGGTAACGTCACTCGAATATTGACCCCGGAATAGAGTCTGCGCAGTACGGACGACTTACGACCCTCCCACATATTTTTTTTATCCACACAACCGATATATCGTAAATACCACAGAAATATATTAAATATATTCCAAAAAATATATATGTACGTACAACATGCATCCAATTCTTAGAATTTTAAAAAATAATAGTAACTTTTATTGATGCTTTCAAATTATAACACAAACTAAAAATAAGTTACTCATCGCCCTCCAAACAAAAGCAAAACAAAAGTTGACTGTGCCTTAACACGCCCCCAACGATACGATAATCAGTATGATAGAACGAGAGGGGTGATACAACCCTTAGTCATCCTTGTCTTGCTCGAGAGCTTTTATGTGAGCTTTCGGTTCGATTTACTCCTTATTACTTTTGGTGCCCTGGTACATTCCCGCGCCACAAACGCCGTTGTCGCTAGCCGCTCTCTCCTTCTGATGAACTTAAATAAGCTCTGTGAGAGGGATGGTGGATGCATTATCTCGTTCTGACGCTTATTTCGGTTCATTGAGAGAGGGTAATACAAGTATGTATCGTTGTTCATTGATAAAGTACTGATAGGCTACTTGTTTAACTACTATCCATTGACTGATGCCAATACAGTTTTTTGATCAGTTATTCCGTTCTATTACCAAAAACTAATACCAATGGTATTGTTTATTATTATACATAAAACAAATATTCTATTCCGAACAAGAACCACTTATAAACGAATACCAAAACAAGTAGAATGATATGAGGTACAGTAAGTAAAACTGCTTTTAAATTTAAAAAAAAACGAACTTGGAAAGATCAAGATTTGTATTATGATGATAATATTAAATTATTAGTAAACTAAATTATTTTTTCCTCGAACTGTACCAATAATTATGTTTTGGTATTCTTTGGGAATAGATTTTGTAAATCATTCAAGTATTTAAAATTTGGTTTTCGTTAGGAATAAAAAAAACATAACGATGATAAACACATACCATTGGTACCTATCTATTACTTTTTGGTTTTAGAAAGGAATAGATCAGTTTTTTGGTAGAAAGTGTACTAAATAAAAGTTAAGTAGGTTAGGTAGTAAATCATCACTAAATGGTATAAAATAAAGTCACTTTTCGCCGTCCCTATTCCCTTTGTATGCTTAGATCTTTAAAACTACGCAACGGATTTTGATGCGATTTTTTTAATAGATAGTGATTCAAGAGGAAGGTTTATATGTATAATACATGCATAATATAGCCGTGTGAAGCCGGAGCGGGTCGCTAGTATCTATTAAAATAGATTGGAGTAGTCAAGTATAAGATGCATCTTTCAATCTCCTCAATCAGATGAGATTTTATTCTTCACATACAAAACAAAAAGTAAATTACAATCAAGTAACATACGAAGATATTGTGTTCAATCAATTAACTTACAATAGTTATTCTCACATTTATTTTTTTTATTTTTTTAACCTATGTTGTCCCACTGCAGGGCAAAGGTCTCCCTCATCCGTTTCCAAGTCTGTCGGTCCTGGGCTATATTGGGCCAGTCCTCATCAATGCATCCAGATCATCACACCATCTTTTACGGGGTCTGCCACGGCTACGTTTGCCGTCTGTCGGCACCCATTGCGTGATAATCTTGGCCCATCGATCGGAATGCATTCTGATCACGTGCCCCGCCCAGTATTCACACTTACCTACTAAAAATACTTTTTTCCGTACAGTATGTAAAAGCGCGCGAATGCAGCAGCCCACCACATCAACCACCACAACGGTTTCAACTTCCGCGGTCCCACTCACCATCACATTACAAGAAGTAGCAACACCACTTGCTCCGACCTGCCCTGATGGCACCAGCACAACAAACCCGCTAGGCCGGCTACGGATGGCTATGAGGAACACTGGCACGAACACCTTCTATGATGCGTTTCTGGTTTTCTTTAGTGATGAACATTTGGTAAGTAACATAGAGAAAGTGAAAAACAATAGTAAGCTGTGGCTGTAAGTAATACAATTTGAACACTGATTTCCACGCGCCTTTATAGGTCACATCTTTCCAGATTCTTACTGATAATACACTGATGCATATCTATTGCGACGAAATGCCATCAGCAACACTAACCTGATAAAACTATGATATGTATTAATAATGAAAAACACGGCCACAAGCTCCTACTATGTTGCGTTCTTCTACGTCTTTGAGCACACTCTTTTTTCAGAGCGACGATCCTGCCCCTGAAGAACGTCGGCTGGAGTACCTGACTAGGTGGGATGGTGCAGGCACGGCTGCAGTACTGGCTGACGGAGGAGCTGCCATATGGGTGCCAAGCGGCGACGTCCATCGTGCGAGGATGACGGTCTCATGCGCCTGGCTTGTACTGGATGGTGACGATCCAAGTCAGCCGACTATCGCTGAATGGATTTCGGTAAATTAATCATCTATCTGTTGGCACTAATCATATAAAGTTTGGATGTTCGGAGCTACAAAAATTGAGTAAATAATAATAAAAGTACCTATTTTAACCCAGGAGCGTCTAGGTCGCAACGGTCGCATCGGAGGTGATGCTCGACTCACCTCGGTTGTTGAATGGCAGGGGCTGTCGACAGCCTTGCAAAGAACTGGACTCCAGTTGATTCACATACCAACTGTAATGGATCAAGTATGGAATGACGAACCCGATCCGGAAAGAAGGCGACCTGATTTCTCGAAGATCGTAGCGAAGTTGCACGAAATAGACTATACTGGTAAAAGTTTAATGAAATATTACATTCTAATGCCTTCGTTCATTCTAAAGAAAAGTAAAGTATCCTTATTTTATTTTGTGAAGGTGTGAGCTGGCGTGATAAAGTAACAGCAGTACGGGAGGAGCTCCGAGCACTGGGCGCTGACGCGATGGTTGTGACCGCCCTTGATGAGGTTGCTTGGCTTCTCAACGTACGAGGCCGAGACGTTCCCTATGCGCCGCTCCTGAAGGCGTTCGTCATCGTCAGTTTAAAAGACGTTAGGGTCTTCGCGCCACCTGGCAAGTTATCTATGCCTGTCAGGGAAGCATTGGCAGTTTATAACTGTTTTAGTCACAATTGTACAAGGTAAATTAAGAATTATTAGCATAATTGAGATATTTTGACCTGCAACCAAATCTTGATTGCGTTCTTCCAGAGTAATCGATTACACAACAATTCATACTGAGCTTCGTCGTTCGAGTGAGTCCAAGATCCTAATTCCAGCAGGCGGTACTTTCCAACGAGGAGCTTCAGCAGCAATTGCCCAGAGTGTGCCTCAAGCAAAGCGGTTCTTTCAACTGTCTCCCATTATTTACTTGAAGGCTATGAAAAACGAAGCAGAAGCGAAGGGCATGAGAAAAGCTCATTTGAGGGATGCAGTCGCTATGTGTACTCTGTTCAGTTATATTGAAGTAAGATGATCGTGCCAGATTTCTAAATCTTTACAAATGTGTTCATAAGAAACTTTGCTATTGTACGTTTTACAGAACAAATCGGGGCTAGATGAACTATCCGTGACAAAGACAGTTGACGGCACTCGGGAAACACAAGCTGGCTTCGTGGGAGCATCGATGAAGACTCGAGTGGCATTCTCAAGCAATGCAGCAGTTCCTGATTACAGGCCTAACCCCGTGAATAATAAAAGGATATTCAAGAACGCTACGCTGGTTATACAGAGTGGGGGACAGTATTCTGGTCAGTTATTTAAAGCTATGTTGTCTTGAAAAATGGATGTGAAAGTGTCCATAGGTATTGGTAAAGATTGGTCTCAACTTCTTGGATTAATTTTCAGAGGGTACAACAGAAGTCACTCGCACTGTGCACTTCGGTATCCCAACCAGGGAAGAGCGAAGGGCCTACACCACGGTCCTGCGGTCAGTAGCTGCTCTGGCCATGTTGACCATGCCAGCGGTGTTACCAGCTGCTCATGCTGATCCTGTGGCGCGAGCACCCCTGTGGGCTGCCAAGCAGGACTATCCGCATCCTACAGGGCATGGAGTTGGAGCTGCTTTGAATAGGAAAGAAGGTAAAACTTCTACTGTCATTAAAATTAGGCCTCTTAGGTATTTCCTTAGGTACCTATTTATTTTTTTATTTTACGTAAATTCTTTCAAAGACGTTTCTTCAGTAAAGTCTTGATTTTCAGATCCCGTGGTAATAGATTACAGACAAGACACCAATCTACACACTTTTCGAGAAGGATATTTTGTTACTGTTGGTAAGTTTTGAAACAAAAGCTTTTTAACGTGTTTTCAACCACAACTGTTAGTTCTGTAATTAGTTATATGTAGGATGTCTTCGTTTTTACGTATAATATAACTAAATGTCTTTGTGTATAACAGAACCAGGCTGGTACGAAGCGAACAAGTTTGGAGTTAAACTTGGAAACGTATTGGAAGTGGTCCTCAAACCTTATAATGGATATCTCGGGTTTCGAGAGGCGACGCTTCTGCCCTACGAACCGAAACTCATCGATCGCAGTTTGTTAACTGAATATGAGGTAAAATTTACAATAATATTATTACAATTTATCACTTTTAAGAGCAGTATTGGTCTTAGTAGAGGGCAGACAGACCTACATTGAGTTTCCCAACTTAAAAAGGTTGTTTATTCATATACCTGTCGTCCATACAATTATGTGCACGTCAAACCATGGGTTCGTCAGGAAATTGGCATGTTTTAAAACTCATCAAGGTCTGATGGGCGGTAGCGTGGGACATCTGTAGCAAGCATTTTAATGTCTAATATTATTGAATAATATTCTTTCGACAGATTTCATGGCTGAATTCCTATAACGATCGTATAAGGAAGACAGTTGGCCCAGAATTGAAAGCACAAGGCCTCACAGATGTCTACTACTGGATGATGAACAAAACCGTAGCAATATTACCACCATCAAAAGCGAAGGATAAGCACAACTCGGCCAACTCTTACGCCAATATTAGAGATTTCAAAATTACTGGTTTAGTAACTTTGATTGTCATTTCTCGTGAATTATTCCTTCTTTAAATTAAGCTCGTTTACAGCAATAATTAACATATCATTTTGCAGTAGGTATTTAATTGTTATTAGCTAGTAAGGACTGTATTCGGATTAAGATGGTATAATAGAGGCATGAAATTGTAAGACTTAATCATTAAGGTAGGTACATAGCCCTTCGAAATATACGGGATTTATGACTAATACGGCTGTTAAAAAAAATATAAACATCAAAAACCAAATGAGAAATTGCGAAAAATATTTTTTCGATTTTAGTTTCATTTGTATTCCGGGCATAGATTGATGTTTTTCTTATTCTTCAAACGGTAGCTCGTATCTAGTCCTTATTTAAATAAGTAAAATATAAAGTTAATATTGTTGCGTAGCAATGAGATGGGTAAATAAATGTTCCTATCGATAAAGCAATTAGGTACAATTGGTATTATAACTTATATTATTTGCTAACTTTTAGACATTAGGCATTAAAATCATTGTATTAAACTAAAGCAATTTTAGTAATAAAAAAATATATAATATAGATTTTAGCTATATATACTAGGAAGGCTTTTAAATGAGCTTACACATCTGATTCGAGTTTCCACTATGGTGCCTTTAATAACTGTTAGAGCAATACTATAATCATTTGTGAGTAAACTGTGTTATGTGTATAGAGTACTACTAGTAAAGCAATATATGCATAATGCAGTACAAATATTTAACAGTAGGTTTTATTATAAGTAGAATAAATTAAGATATATTTACTTAATAAATTATTTCATTTACAACGATGAAGGTTTGCTGCGAACGAAAATAATTATAAGTATTATAAGAATTTGTAGGTTTTTAAGGCTTTTAAATGTAATCTAAACGATTTATACGGCGCCAGCAACTTTAATCAACAAGCACCTTATACCCTTCTCAGTTTAGTCGACCTTGTTCGTATGAAATAATTCTTTAACACGTCTGAAGTTAAATAAGTCGCTTACGACTTTCATTACGATGTTTTCCATTTTAATAGGCTTAATAATATTAAATACTAGCTGCGCCCCGCGGTTTCACCCGCGCAAGTCCGAGCTTCGTAGGAATATCGGAATAAGAGATCGGAATCGGAGAAGTAGCTTATTTGTTAGGGTCTCTAGCTACCTGCTACCGACTTTCATCACAATTCGTATAGTAGTTTTTGTGTTTAGCAATGCCAGTATTAAGGGAAAGCGGTGTTATAGGAAAGCGAGACGTTAAGGGAAGGAACGTCACGTCAAGGTAACGTGAGGTCTCGTGGGAGAGCGAAGTCTTGGGAAAGCGAAGACGTGGAAAACGGTTATATTTTTAGGAGTCCAGACAGACCCAGAATGCTTTTCTGACACGGAACCGTCGCAGATGGAGTAGCAAACACGTGCGAGCGAAGCGAGCGGTTATCTTTTTAGGAGTCCAGACAGACCCAGAATGCTTTTCTGACACGGAACCGTCACGGATGGAGTAGGTGAGGTTAGTTAAAACACGTGCGAGCGAAGCGAGCGGTTATATTTTTAGGAGTCCAGACAGACCCAGAATGCTTTTCTGACACGGAACCGTCGCGGATGGAGTAGGTAACGTTAGTTATTGTGACCAAACACGTGCAAGCGAAGCGAGCGGTTATATTTTTAGGAGTCCAGACAGACCCAGAATGCTTTTCTGACACGAAACCGTCGCGGATGGAGTAGCAAACACGTGCGAGCGAAGTGAGCGGTTATATTTTAAGGAGTCCAGACAGACCCAGAATGCTTTTCTGACACGAAACCGTCGCGGATGGAGTAGCAAACACGTGCGAGCGAAGTGAGCGGTTATATTTTAAGGAGTCCAGACAGACCCAGAATGCTTTTCTGACACGAAACCGTCGCGGATGGAGTAGCAAACACGTGCGAGCGAAGTGAGCGGTTATATTTTAAGGAGTCCAGACAGACCCAGAATGCTTTTCTGACACAGAACCGTCGCGGAATGAGTAGCAAACACGTGCGAGCGAAGCGAGCGCTTACATTTCTAGGAGTCCATATTAGGCCCGGAATGTTTTTTTGACAAATTACCGTCACGGATGGAGAAGGTTAGGTTAGGTCCCCTCCCCTTTTCCTCCTCTTCTTCTTTCCTCTCCTCCCCCTTTCCTCTCCTCCCCCTTTCCTCTTCTCCCCATTTCGTCTCTTCCTCTTACATCCCCTTCCTCTTTCCTATCCTCCCCTTTCCTGTCCTCCCCCTTTCCTGTGCTCCCCCTTGTTATTTTTCTTACCCTTCTCCCCTTCATCACTCTCTCCGCCTCCGCCCAACTACAACCTTTTAAAATTTTTAAAATATGTTTTGAGTCCTGATCCCGTAAGTCCAGATCCCGTGGGAATATCGGGAAAAAAAGTAGCTTTTGTGTTAATTCAGGTCTCCAGCTATCTACTTACTGATTTTCGGTAGTTTTTGCGTAAAGGAGTAATCCCGTAAGTCCCGATCCCGTAGGAATATCGGGATTAAAAGTAGCCTATGTGTTAATTCAGGTCTCTGGCTATCTACATACCGAGTTTCAACGCAATCGGTCCAGAAGTTTTTTGTGTGAAGGAGTAATCCCGTAAGTCCCGATCCCGTGGGAATATCGGGATAAAAAGTAGCCTATGTGTTAATCCAGGTACTCAGCTATCTAAATACCGAGTTTCAACGCAATCGGTCCAGTAGTTTTTGCGTGAAGGAGTAACAAACATACACACACACACACACACACACATACACACACACAAACTTTCACATTTATAATATTAGTAGGATTATTTATCGTTTAGGTTAATTAATGTAATTTTAATGAGATTATGGTATAAATATGACGCAAGCACCGAGTGCCTTATTAACGTAGTTTGTATAAAATATTCAAATAGGATTATGTGTATATTTAGTCGGTAAATTATACTGATTTTTGGATAGTAGATATATTATGCAAACCTCTTAGTAGATGATTTACCAAATTTAAGCAATAGAAAGGGGAGGAAAAGGGATTGAGCGGGGTTTAGCTCGCCATAAGTCGATATCTTCTAACTAAACCATAGACACGTAGAGGCCCTTTACAATAACAAGTTTAATAGCAAAGTATCATAATTTATTATGATACTTTGCTTAATTTATTTAGCCATAATTTATTAGCATTTATCAGCCATCTTTCTCCCAATGCTGGTCAAATGGTCTCATTTTCGTCCCTCTACACATCCTTAGATTAAGATATCTTGTCAGACTTTAAAAAAGGTATAAATTCGTCTTTCTAAGTTGACTAACAAATAAAAATAAATAGCATAGCGATCACGAACTGAACCATCAGCTGAGAGGTTTGCATTTAGGAGTTTGTAGTTCGATACCTACATTTAACGCACTGTCAGACACACTTACAAATCGTCTTCGATATAGATAAATAATTAGGTACCCATATCACCACATTTAAAGTAAAAGTAACGCACATAATAATATTAAGCTTAGATATCTATGTATTAAGACTAGTTTCTGTATTTAAGTTTACTTATAATATTGGAGTTAACATCTAAACCAGCATTCTAAGGCTTGGGACATGCATTAGATAGAGCAGTCTTGCCCAACACTGATACTATCGTCTCAGCTTAGTCGGCCATGGTGTCTTCAAGAAAGAACTCGTCAAACCTCTGGAGGCTTTTTATTTGCGTTTTCTTAAAAAGTTAGAGTTTTGATTTAAAAAAACTTTATAAATTGTGTAAAAATACCCTGTAATCGCACCACACACTCGGTCCTATAAAATATAAAAATATTAACAAGTTTTGACGTGAAACATCTATAGCCGCACGTTAAACCGATTTCGGGCGTGGCGACGCATGCCGTAGCGACGCGTCGCCACGCTATATGATGGTATACATATACAGTCTATATGCAGTAGTGTTTACGGTGTGCACACCGTAATCGACTGTGCGATTCTATTTCTATTTGGTAAAGTTAATCCTTATTTACCCAGAGTAAAGAAAATTTTCAAAATGAGACAACACCATTTTTAGCTGAGGGTCACTAATGTTTTGGCACTTATTGGAAATTTCTTCTTGTTTATTTAGATGAATTGGCAATATTTTATAAGGATTAGCAATTAAATTAATTTGAAAGGCTATGGCTCCCTAATTCACTGCCACTCCACAGATCATCGATGTTAGTAGATTAGTACAAATAATGTAATAAAAACCATTGTATTTAAATAACATAATTGTTTTATTGACATTGGTCCTTTTCAGTACCGAATACACAATCTTCTTACACTATAAATTAGTTAATTGCACACACATCTATTATACTAAACATTGTGAATTATAAATAAATATTGCAGGACATTCCACACATCGCCATCTAGCCCCGAGTTAAGTAACTAGACTTGCGTTATGGGTGCTAGACAACGGATATACTACTTATATATACTTTTCTTTTGTAAATATTATTATAATATAAAATATAAATATTGCACGACATTCCACACATCGCCATCTAGCGCCAACCTAAGAATCTAGACTTGCGTTATGGGTGCTGGACAACGGATATACTACTTATATACTTTTCTTTTGTAAATATATACTTATAATACATAAAAACAACCAGACCACAGACAAATAGCTAAGCATAAATACTTTGTCTAAGGCGGGAATCCAAACCCGCAACCCTGTGTTTGGCAGTCCGGCATGGTGACCATTGTGCCATCTGGGCCGTCAAATTATAGAATAAAGTCATATTTAAGGTGAAAGGGTACCTGCGCTCTCTCCATACAAACGTAGTCGACTGTTTCCTCCCTGGATAATGACACTAGCACAAATATTTTTATGCCATAAAACCTATAACTGCCATGACTATTTTTTGTTTTTTTTTATTTTCATTTTCTAATTATCATAGAAATTAAGATTTAAAAAAAATAATGAGACATGGTCATGGCAGTTAAGTATAAGTTTTATGCACCAAAAATATTTGCTCTTGTGTCATTATCCAGGGAGAAATCAGTCGACTACGTTTGTAATAATTTGTATGGAGAGAGCCCCCGGTACCCTTTCCTCTTGAATTGCAGCAAAATTCCTTCTTAGGGATGATTTACATTAGACCTCTCGGGGCGGCTATATTCTACTGTGATAATAACTTTGAATAAAGTAAAAAATCATAACGTGTTATGCTTTAGGAACTATCAAAAACATAAACTACCTACCAGTAGCGAGGGGTGATTTTTCATTAAAGGTAAACCGATAACACCAATGGCAACAAAATTGTCGTGTGTGCGAAGAACCCACCTTTATTATGCTACACCACTGAAAGGTCTAAATCCTAAATCCGTAAAGCCAACAGAAATCAGGGGCCTTATTCTGCTATTTGGCCAACCATTGTCATTATATCGAGACTCTATTGATATTATATCGAGATTGTGACTTTATTTGGTATTCTGCTAAAGTTTTAAAAACATCGCAATATAATCACTATGGAGTCTCAATGGTATGGTAATATTTACCTTGCAGGTGTTGCCTAGCAACATGGTATATGTTGCTAAGCAATATACAGTTTTGACAACTATCGAGATTTTATTAAGCCACGATTGTAGAGCAGAACACAAAAGTGAGTCAGTGGTGTGTCAGTGGTGTCTCGATAGAATAGTCAACGTTAGGAGAATACGAATTTGACATGTAATGTCATATTTTTGACATTAAATTTCTATTACGATTATATCGACACACTATTGAAATACAATTGTGTTAGCAGACTTAGGCCCCAGGTTGTATGGACCCCTCGCTACTGCTACCAACATTCGAGATACGAGTAGATTGTGCATTGTTCTTTGCTCACAATTATAAATGGCACAAAACAAAATCTCTATAAAAATATACCATAGTATTAGTGTAACAAAATGCGTAAGCACAGCGTGAGATTTAATCCTACACTTTAATTAATATTACAATACATAAATTACCGCCGCACTCAGAACAGTTCCCAAGCGAAACTTTAGTTAAAGAATGCTTGCTCTTGTCAGCGAAATTTAACAAAGTATTGTATGTAGGAAACCTATGCGCGACGGTTCCCGAGTAAATCTTTAGTCAAAGAATGCTTATTCTTGTTAATAACATTTAAGAGGAAAGGGTACCTAGGGGAACGTAGTCGACTGTTTCCTCCCTGGATAATGACACTATAGCAAATATTTTTGTGGCATAAAACTAATAACTGCCATGACCATGCCCCTATGTTTATTTATTTTTTAAATCTTAATATCTATGAAAAATTAGAAAATGAAAAAACCAAGTCATGGGGGCATAGTCATGGCAGAATTAGGTTTAATGCAATAAAAATATTTGTGCTAGTGTCATTATTCAGGGATGAAACAGTTGACTACGTTTGTATGGAGAGAGCGCCGGTACCCTTTCACCTTAACGACAGAGAAGATGTAACAAAGCATTGCATAAGTGCAATGTTTTGTTACATTTTCTCTGTACCCACTAGTGGACGGCTACCTAAGGGTAATTTCCTGAGTGCGAGAAAAGTTCCCGAGTAAATCTTTAGTTAAAGAATGCTTTTATTAGTAACTGAACGTCACTTAGGAATATTTCTGAGCGCGGCCGTAAGTACCTATAATTTAATTATTTAAATCTATGTTCTTTAAATGTCAACAAAAATAACAACTATCCGATATTTGTTAGTAATAATTTAAATTAAATAAAAACATATCAACAAACGATAATAACATTACAACTGAAGTTCAAAATGAGCCCACTATATTAAAAACTAGCAGCGCTCCGCGGTTTCACCCGCGTTAGGCACGATCCCGTGGGAATACCAAAATAAAAAGTAGCCTATAGCCTTCCTCGATAAATGGACTATCCAACACAAAAACAATTTTTCAATTCGAACCAGTAGTTCCTGAGATTAGCGCGTTCAAACAAACAAACAAACAAACAAACTCTTCAGCTTTATAATATTAGTATAGATGAGAAAGTTTGTGTTTGTTTATCACGCAAAAAACTAAACCGATTGCAATAAAACTTGGTATTATGTAGGTCTCCACCTGGGCTCCAAAGGCTATTCATAATCTGTCTAAAAAAATAGCTCAGATGTTATAAATTGTGCGGTAAGGCGTACTATGATACAAGTGCTTCCTGTTTGCCCCACTAGTGGGGCAAAGTGGAATTGTTAAAGTTTTGTAATGTCGTCTGCCCCAAAATTTTAACAATTCCAGTTTGCCCCACTAGTGAGGTAAAAGAAAGCACTCGTATGATACTTCGTCCTACATAAGAACCCATGGACATGACTTTAATTGCTTCATTTCAAATATACCATCAAAAATATTGTAATATTGACTTTTGTGAGCATGATCACACAAAAATTAACCACAAAAGCTTATGAATTCTTCGCATTGATGGTGGTGGCGACACACAACTTTGTTTAAAAATTTCAACAGTATAAAAAGTTTACTTTGACTTATCCCGATATTCCCACGGGATCGGGACTTTAACGGGTGTAACCACGGGGAAACACGCTGGTAGTAATAATAAACTTAGATTCATTCGTGTTTACAGCTAAAACTTTAAGCTTCAGTCTTTAGGCTGTGCCTCGTATCGTATATTATATCACAAGTGATAATACAATCTTGATATTAAATTCTTAAAGAGCATATAGAAGCCAAAAACATAATTAAAATTGTTAAGTAATAATTGCATGGAAAATTGTTCCTTACATTTTTGGAATTCTCAAAACTCTTTCACATTTTAAAAATTGTCGTTGCTAAGCTCCAAACTATAAGGTAAGGCAATGCCAAAGATGCAAAGCACATCAACATCGCACAAGTAGATACGAAATAGCGATTCGAGTGACACGGAGCGATGTTACCTTGATTTGACCAATCACAAGCCCGAGCACATCGATGGAGTTGCATTGATCTATCGCAAAGAATCGTGCGTCTCTATGTCCGTCTATACATTTGTGTTACATAGAAATAACATCAACGTGCGACGTGCTATGTGTGATATGTGATGCATCTTCAGCAAAGCCGTAGGTACTTTTGAGTTTCGCAAAATGACTTATGTCGTCTTCAAATGATACTAAAAAAAAGCCTACAAATGGCACAGAAACTAAAAACAATTTTTTCATGCAATAATTACAATTTTACTTATCTGCGACCGACATTTTGAGTTTGGCCTTATATACCTTAAGACTTTCAATCAACTTCGCGTCCTTTAAAAGGTTATACAGAATTACACACATCTATAAAGATACACACACATACAAATAGTAATAGGTATATTATACGGTTTAAATCCTGAATTACGGTTAAACATCGGTGTAATCATTAACCGGTAAAATCGACATTGAACCGGTAGAATTTAATCGGTACAACCAGCAAATGACTGAGGGTGGCAGGTGCATATTTTAAAGTTATTTTTTTTTAATAAACGGTCCTTATTCGAGTAAAATAAATAATAATTCAGTAATTGTTAATTATTTTGCTCGATATCACTAAAGCTTTCGAAATGTTCGTTATTTAACGTAGAGTTATTGAAATTATCTCCAATTCATTTATTTTTCTTATATTTAAATTTTTATAAAAACAAACTGATTACAAAATATATACATCACTATAAAACTTATAAAATAATTCTATCTAAGCTTGAAAACCTAACATAAATAAAATTTAATTTATAAGTCTTAAAAATAATGTATAAATTTTGCATATAAAACAGTAAATCATTATAAAAACCTAAACCTAGAAGACCGTCGGCAGCGAGGCTGGGTCCAGGCTACCAATGGTTAGAGCCGCAGAGAGAGGAATCTTCTGATAATACGTGCCGTATCCAAGATGACTGCCTTCTGGATCTGACCCTTGACCCAACCATCCAGCGAGAGCCTCTTGAGGTGTTGGTCAAGGCTCTTTGCTATGAGTCCATTTGCCGATACAACTATCGGAACAATACTCGTCGAATCAACGTCCCACATGGCAGTAATCTCGTGGGCCAAGTCCAAGTACTTAGTTTCTTTGTCCTTTTCGGCCTTTACGAGATTAACGTCATGTGGAACGGTTATGTCGACGAGTATTGCCCGTCGCTTCGACCGGTCCACTATCACGATATCAGGCTTATTGGCGACAATAGTCCTGTCCGTGATGATAGACCGGTCCCAGTAGAGCATGGCACGGCCGTTTTCTAGAACTGGCGCGGGTGCATATTGATAGTATGGCACCTCTTGGTCCACGAGTCCATATTTAAGAGCAAGTTGCTGGTGGATAATCCTAGCTACTAGGTTATGTCTGTGCAAATACTCATAATACTACTAATAAAAATTACTCAAATACTTAATCAAATACTAATAATAATAATAATTACATTATTTTACAATTTTCGCACCATATACAAACAAGATAAACAATATACCAATCTATTTTATTCATATTTACCTCTAATCAACCTGTATGTACCTACTAGGTTATGTCTGTGCAAATACTCATAATACTACTAATAAAAATTACTGAAATACTTAATGTTCGATTAGGTACCTACGCAAATACCATATAAGAATATTGTATTACTTTTTGAAGGCAGTTGCAAATATACATCATTAGCCGGGTACCCACCTAGCGCACAGGCTCGCGCGGCAGCCTCGGTGTCCAGATCGCGAGCGATGGCTCCCGAGGCAGCCTCAGTAGTTTTCTTCAATTTACACGAGGAAGCCTCGCGAGGCAGGCTGAGCCATCATAAGTCCGCGAGTATTCGTTGTTCCCACCTAACGCACAGCGCTCACTGAGGCGCCTTTGAGCGCGTCAAGTTTAACGACAACAGATGGCTCGGGGCCGAGCCGTGCTCGGGCGAGCGAACGCGCGCCCGTGGCCGCCCGAGGCACGTCCACATCAGCCGAGGCATTTGGCTCGCGAGGCTGCCGCGCGAGCCTGTTCGCTAGGTGGGTACCCGGCTATTGAAGACAGACGTTTGTTCGTTTTAATTCTAAACTAGGGAAACAGCCATCCGAATACCGACCGTATGTCGAGCACATTATGGTCGACTTCGAGCCGAATACTCGCGAACTAGCTACCTACGGCCGGTGCATCGGAGAACAATAGACGCCTGCATTCCACAGCGAAAGGAAGCCTACCGCTTGTTGTTTACGAGAAAAAGTTAATAATTGTGTTTACAACTTAATAACGAAGATTATATTACGCCAAGAAACATTATTAACTACGGGATTTCAAGAATTACAGTGTTATAGTGGTAAACAATGGCCACTACTCCAGATCAAATGTTAAGTGTTTTAGAAGATCATGCTGCTTTATTAAGAAAGACTCAAATCAACTTAAAGAAGTGCCCGAAAGCTAGATTTACTAAGGGCTACATACAAACACGTATGAAAACCCTTGAAGAGTATTGGATTAACTACAAAGAAGCCCATCAAGAGTTAGTAAAATGTACTAATCGTGAACAACGTGCCGATTTGTCATATTTTGTGAATGAAGAGTTCTTTATCCAGGAAGATCTGTACTTATGTATGTTGAGTGACTTAAAGGACATGTTATACCAAAGTGAGACAAAGCATTTCGATGACTCGAACAAAAACTCGTCGATCGAAAGTACCAAAGACAGGTCAGTTAGTACAAAATTCCCTCGCATACAAATGCCAACATTTTCCGAAAATTATGAAGACTGGCCTGAGTTCAAAGACCTGTTTGAGTCGTTAGTGCACACTAGTACAGATATATCCGACGTTCAAAAATTGCATTATTTGAAGACAAGTGTACGTGGTGAGGCAGCAACATTGATCAAAAACTTAACTACCACTAACGCGAACTACAGTGTTGCGTGGCAAAAACTGAACAATCGGTTTGGTAATAAGCGTTCTATTGTGAATAGTATTTTGAAACGGTTATTTTCACAAAGAAAGTGTACCACTCAGTCATCTGCTCAACTAAAGGCGCTCTTAGATACTACGAGTGATATTATGACAAGCCTAAAGTCGTTGAACGTGTCGACGGACTCTTGGGATCCTATAATCGTATTTCTGACTGTCCAGAAATTGGACCCAGAGACGCACAGAGAGTGGGAGAAGGAGGCTTTTAAGGATACCGACACTCTATCTACATGGAATGAGTTAACTAAGTTCCTTGAAAGTACATTTCATCAATTAGAAGCCGTACACCCGCCTAGTACTTCAAAAACAAGCAAAGAACGCGTTTTCCACGTCACAACATCTAATCCCAGCGGAAAGGCATGCAAACTATGTAACAACGATCACATCTTATGTCGCTGTGAACAATTCATTAAGATGAACCCTACTGAACGAAGTGAGTACGTCAAGACTAACAATCTCTGCTTCAATTGTCTGGCATCAGGACACGCTGCAAGTAAATGTCGTTCTCGAGTATCATGTCACACATGTCGGAGGCGTCATCACACTCTTCTACATCGTCACAACCACGCTGACACGTCGCTACCCACGTCTGATCCTATTCCCTCGACGTTGTCACTCCAAGAAACTGTAGAAGACAAGAAAGTACACACGGTGATAGCTTCATATTACAATGCTGGACAAAAGGTAGCTCTATTAGCCACAGCAGTCGTTATAGTACACGGCGATCAAGGTCATAGGACATTTCTCAAGGCGCTAATAGACTCAGGATCACAAGCATGTTTCATTAGCGAGAAGGCGACTCAAGCTTTGAAACTCAAACGAAGACCAGTAAATCTAACAGTCTCAGGTATGGAGTCCATGAAGGTGAACGTGAAGCACGCGGTCACATTGCAAGTTTCGTCACGATACAACTCAAGTTTCAACCTATCCATTCAAGCCTACGTCATGTCGAAACAATTATCTACCAACATACCTGCATCGACTTCGATTGATCGTAAATGGCCTCATCTAGACAATCTGGACCTAGCTGATCCAAACTACTATGAATCTGGACCATTGGATCTTCTGCTAGGAGTGAACGAGTACACAGCCATTTTACAACAAGGACTCATAAAAGGCCCTCCAGGTACACCAAGCGCGCAAAAGACTCACCTGGGGTGGATCATCATGGGAGGAATCGACATGCACACAAACAAAGAAGTGAAGTCCTTAACCGTCATGAAGCACGAACTCAATATCGATGATTTACTGAAAACAATGTGGGAAGTAGAACAAGATACTAGCAGAACATATACTGAAGAAGAAAGAAAATGTGAAGAAATCTATAAAACTACTCATAGAAGAAATAAAGAAGGAAGATATATAGTCAACTTACCTTTTAAAACAGAAGATCTTCAATCAATTCATGGTAACACAAAAGACATCGCAAGAAGTCGTCTATTACACCTAGAAAGAAAGTTTAAAAAATCACCTAACCTCAAAGAAGAGTATACTAAAGTAATGAGAGAATACATACAACTAAATCATATGGAAGAAATACCAGAAAACGAAAGAGAGAATAAAGAAACAGTATACCTACCACACCATGCGGTTATACGCCACGATAAAGAGACTTCTAAAACTCGAATTGTCTTTGATGCGAGTGCTAAAGGAACAAACAACGTTTCTTTAAATGATGAACTACTCGTAGGCCCGCAGTTGCAGGAAGATCTTCGTAATCTAATTATGCGATGGCGAATGAACCGAATATGCTACACAGGCGACATTAAAACTATGTACAGAGAAATTCTCGTGGATGCAAAAAATGCCAATCAATTTCAACGCATATTGTGGCGTGAAGACGAATCACATCCCATTAAAGAATATCGTCTACTTCGCGTTACATTTGGAACTGCATCTGCTCCCTATCTGGCTATTAAAACTCTTCATCAAGTAGCCGATGACGAAGGTAAAGACCATCCTAATGCTGCAAGAGCTATTAAAGAAAGCTATTTTGTCGATGACCTAATGGAAGGGGATGATACTGCGACCAAAGCTATCGATACAGCACGAGAGATAACCAATATACTACAAAAGGGAGGATTCACACTATCAAAGTGGTCTTCTAATAGTTCTGATTTCTTAAAACATATAGACCCAAGCAAGCGAAGTGCTCATGCTCATCTTGACATCAAGATTGATGGTATCGTTAAAGCACTGGGCATTATATGGAACTTAGGACTAGACCAGTTTCAATACCAACTTAATCTACCACCTGCTGTAAACAATGTTACAAAGAGAAGCATACTATCAGATGTTCAGAAGTTGTTTGATCCCCTGGGATGGATAGCTCCCTGCCTGGTCATGGCTAAGATACTGCTACAGAAGCTATGGTTAGAAAAGGTTGGATGGGATGATTGTATAAGCAATACTCTTAAAGAAGAATGGTTCAAGATTCGTGAAGATTTGACTAACGTAAATGAAATCAGTCTTGAGCGATGGCTTGGCACAATCAGCACTGAAAAACACGCGATTCAAATTCATGGCTTTAGCGACGCTTCATCACAAGCTTATGCAGCCGTGGCATATATCAGAATTATAAACCAGGATGGTGCTATACATACAAGTATTATTGCATCTAGAACTCGAGTAGCACCATTGCGTACGATTTCATGTCCTAGATTGGAATTGTGCGGCGCATTATTATTGTCAAGATTATTGCATCAAATAGGCCAAGCCATGCGAATACCAACAAACCAGATGTATGCGTGGACTGATTCTTCAATTGTTATTGCCTGGTTGGCTGGAGAACCCCATAGATGGAAACCTTTCGTGGCCAATCGCGTCGTTGAGATCAACCAAAACCTGAACAATAAGCAATGGTACCATGTTGAATCATTAGATAATCCAGCCGACATAGCATCGAGGGGCATGTTGCTCGCCGACCTGAAACACAATGACTTATGGTGGAAAGGCCCTACATGGCTTTCTGAAAAAGAGTTGACAGTAATTAATCCAGAAGTAATGGAGACAGATCTAGAAAGGAAGAAAGACAAGATACAAGTGAATATAAACGTAGAAAATGAAAAATCTCAAAGCCTAACACAAAAATTTGAAGAGTTTGACAGTTTAAAGGAGTTAATCAAAGTTATTACATACTGTAGAAGATTTATAACTTTTAGAAAATTAAATACACAAAACGATTTTACTGCTGAAGAACTTGAAATTTCATTAAGAAGATGTATAAAGATGACACAAGAAGAAGAATTTGAGACAGAGATAGAAAGATTAAGAAACCACAAGTTAGTAAAAAGAGAAAGCAAGTTAAAATCACTCAATCCCTACCTGGATAAGAATGACATGCTCAGGGTGGGCGGTCGTCTTCGACACGCGTATTTGGACAATCAAACCAAACATCCAATAATTTTGGGTGCTAACAACATGTTAGTCCCACTAATTATTGCAGACGCCCATGAACAAACCCTCCATGGAGGCATCCAGGTTGTGCTCTGTCTACTGTGGTCCAAATATTGGATTTTGAACGCTAAACGATTAGTCAAGAAGTGCATAGGACGATGCTTGACATGCGCAAAACAACGAGCTGTCGCTAGAACCCAATTGATGGGCGACCTACCAAAACAGAGGGTAACACCAAGCAGACCATTCATAAACAGCGGCGTTGATTTTGCTGGTCCACTCCAAATTTTAATGTCTAGAGGACGAGGTCTGAGAACTCAGAAAGCTTACATCGCCATATTTATTTGTATGAGTACAAAAGCGATTCATTTGGAGTTGGTAGGAGACCTTACTTCACAAGCGTTTATCGCTGCATTCAAACGCTTCGTATCGAGAAGAGGTAAATGCACCAATATCTGGAGCGATCAAGGAAGGAATTTTGTTGGTGCCGATAAAGAGCTACGAGAAGCCCTAATTGAAGCAAAACTCAGTTTCGAGGGAGATATTTCCAATTCATTGGCACTAGATGGCACGCAGTGGCACTTCATACCAGCGTACAGTCCACATCACGGCGGCTTATGGGAAAGTGGCGTTAAATCAATTAAGTTTCACCTTAAAAGAGTACTAACCACCACCCTCACTTACGAAGAAATGACCACGGTACTATGTCAAGTCGAAGCCTGCCTCAACTCGAGGCCACTGTGTCCAATAGACAGTACAGATCCAGATACCACAGAACCTCTTACGCCAGGACACTTCCTCATGGGAGAAGCACCTATTGCAGTACCGTCAACTGACTACAAAGACCACAAAATGCATACCTTATCTCGTTGGCAACATACTCAAAAACTAGTTGGAGATATTTGGCGAAGATGGCAAAATGAATATCTCTCGAGACTTCAGCAACGTCCCAAATGGCTAAAGCAGATTGAAGAATTTAAGATTGGAGATATTGTCTTGATAAAAGTCGACGGCCTACCTCCAGGGAAATGGTTCCTAGGTCGTGTGGTAGATAAACATCCCGGTCACGATGGGATCACACGGGTATATAGCATAAAAAGTGGCGAAAATATTGTAAAAAGACCTATAACTAAGCTATGTTATTTACCTATCGAAACTGACTAAATTATTCGTTATATTTTACCTACTTATCTATTTAGAGCTAAAGTTGATTGTTGTGTTAAGACAAAAGTACATATTCAATTCATGATAAAAGTATATCTACTTTTTGCATGTTTAAGTAAGTTTCATAAAAAAATGTAATGTTCCCTAGACTATTTGATGCGTTAGTTAAACGAGTTAACGTTAGATATAAGTAATTTCGATATAAGTGCAAGATGTAATAAAATTCTAATTGTAGCTAGTTAAATTCCATTGAGTAAATTTGTACTTACCTACGTATAAATCTTATTCAATGTTCGCAACAGCTGATGTTCTATGTGTAAACAAGTTAACTTACCTACCTAGAAATCAATGAACTTGCAAAACACCAATACTTACCTACCTATTATTGTACTATTGTAAACTTCCTTACGTAGACTACATACCTAATTCATTTGTTGTTAATCAGTTTTAAAGATAACGAAGTTCGATCTATAGTTTAGTTTAGAGCAATGCAATGTACCTACTTACCTACCGCCTAGGCTCATCATAATAAGCACGTAGTGAGTAATTTTAATGTACAAATATAAACATTTAGAACAATTTGAAAGGACCAAATAGTCCTTTGGTGGGCGGTATGTTCGATTAGGTACCTACGCAAATACCATATAAGAATATTGTATTACTTTTTGAAGGCAGTTGCAAATATACATCATTGAAGACAGACGTTTGTTCGTTTTAATTCTAAACTAGGGAAACAGCCATCCGAATACCGACCGTATGTCGAGCACACTTAATCAAATACTAATAATAATAATAATTACATTATTTTACAATTTTCGAACCATATACAAACAAGATAAACAATATACCAATCTATTTTATTCATATTTACCTCTAATCAACCTGTATGTACCTACTACATCAAATTGTTTCATTGACAATGTCAAATTCTGCTTGTTTACATAAATGTTTAATAATACAAAGTGATAAATATGATAACTCGATCGAAAAATACAAATAAGAAGACAGCATATACAGAACGCGCACGACCACCAGCCAGGCAACCCGTGACGAGCCACGAGTCGTCAGATGAGGAGGTGTACTTCACACCTCCGGACACTCGCGGCTCCGCCAGCAGCAGCGAGTCCGGGTTGTCGTCGCCGACGCCGCCACCACCATCTGCGCGACGTAGAGGGCGACCACCGTCGGCACGCTTGGGGCCTGCGGGACACAGCGTTCCGCGCCCGGCCCCCGCTACCGATGGTGTAGTGCGTCGCATGCGATGGTCTCAGACTATGAATGAGAACTGCATGCGCGCCTATTACAGGGCTACAAAGGGGGGAACCTTCATGACTACGTATCGTGACAGGATGCTGCCTTTGTTTCAGACACTTGAACCAACCGTGTCCGTGTCTGCCCAACGACTGTCGGATCAAGTGAGAGCCATCCAACGGTGTAAGTTGTTGGACGACTCTACTCTTGATCGTCTTCGCACCGAGGCGCTACCTATTGACATGACTTCTGACTCGCGACGAGATCCGCCTGCCCCGTCGTCACTGACACCGAACCAGGTGTCACTGGCTTCGATGTCCCGGGTGGATCTAGGCGCCGAAGACGATGATTTTGCTAATATGAGCGTAAGTACCCAGTGCAATGAGCATTTGAGGAGAACTTTGGAGGATGCAATTCAATTGTATAGATCCCCAGCTAGTTCTAGGCCCCGATTGCCTCGTTTGCCTACGCATAGACGTAATTTGGCGTTAGTGGGTGCCCTGGATGACTTACTAGCTCCCTACCTGCGTGCTAGTGAGGATTTAATCGATAGTCACTCTATCTTGTATTGCGGGGCTATTACGGCGTGTCGTGTGGCTCGTGTCAGATTTCCGGACCCTGACCGAGCCCCTCGGCCCCCGTCATATGTCCCTGCTTGGCAGGTGCGGATCGAGCGACGTATCGATACATTTAGGACACTCATTGCAAAGCTAATCTGCTTCAGAGGAGGCAACACTCGCCCCCGAGTCATGCGTTTCGTGAACCAAGCCTTTGCTGGGACCGGCATTAGGCCGCAACAGTACATGTCTTGTGTCACGGAACGCATTGACTTTCTGAAGCAGAAAATCTACGCGTGGGCAAAACGCATTCGGCGCTACAGAGAGCGTGTGGATCGATACCAACTGAATCGTATGTTTCAGAGTGATCAAAGGAAGGTATACCGAAGCTGGGAAAAGCCTAGTCAGCGTGTGATTGATGAGCAAAGGCCAGATAGCCGAACCATGATTAATTTCTGGCGTGATATTTGGTCGGTGCCCGTCGAT
This sequence comes from Idaea aversata, assembly GCA_907269075.1. Taxonomy (NCBI): domain Eukaryota; kingdom Metazoa; phylum Arthropoda; class Insecta; order Lepidoptera; family Geometridae; genus Idaea; species Idaea aversata. The sequence goes on from OU026091.1 coordinate 11,413,552, forward strand.
CACACCGAGGGTGATTGGATGCGTGTTGTTAGCGACGCGTGTGAGCCGATTGAGACCATGGAGGCCATAAGTATTACACCGTTAGATGTGAAATGTGCGATTCGTACGGCCCAGAACTGGAAAAGTCCTGGACCGGACGGATTGCACAACTTCTGGCTGAAGTGGTTTCGAAGCTCACACGTTCGACTCGCTACACAATTCCAAGAGGCCCTTCAACTAGGTTCTCTTCCGAGCTTCCTAACAACTGGTGTCACCTTCCTGCTCCATAAGTCCGGTAGTACCACGGAAGCTAAGAACTACAGACCCATTACATGCTTGCCTACCATCTATAAGCTCCTCACATCCATTTTGACGGTCAAAATTAATTCGCACATCGTTGCGAATAACATTTTGGCCCCAGCTCAGAATGGATGTAGGGTTGGGTCCCGTGGTACTAAGGAGCTCCTCCTCATAGACATGGCCGTATGCCAACAGGTTCGTCGGAACAGAAGAAATATTTCTACTGCCTGGATCGACTACAAAAAGGCCTACGATTCAGTGCCTCATTCATGGTTAAGGAGGGTCTTAGAGTTGTATAAAATCGATACAACTCTAAGAAATTTTCTTGATTCGTGCATGAGGCAATGGATCACGGTGCTTTGTCAACCAGGCGGTGTAGATACTCTTTCTGAGCCGGAGGACTACATAAGGATTGAGCGGGGTATATTTCAGGGTGACAGTCTGAGTCCCCTGTGGTTTTGTCTAGCACTGAATCCTCTTAGCACTTTGCTTAAGAATTCAGGGTTAGGCTATCGACTACGGAGAGAGGGTGAAATTATTTCTCACTTGCTGTACATGGACGATCTCAAACTTTTCGCTACTAAAAAACCAGAGTTGGTGGCCTTGTTAGAAATTACTCATAATTTCAGCAGCGCCATCAATATGGAGTTTGGTATCGATAAGTGTGCGGTCCTACATGTACAACGAGGGAAAGTTGTAAATTCATCAGATTTGCAACTTTCAGAGACAATATCGCTCAGATCTCTCTCTGAAGGCGAAACTTACAAATATCTAGGTATGGCAGAAGCATTAGCTATTGACGGGGACATAAAACAGTCAGTGAAAGAGCGTTTCTTTGGTCGCTTGACAAAAGTTCTTAACAGTCTTTTGTCGGGTGGCAACAAAGTGCGAGCTTTCAATGGCTGGGTTATGCCTTTACTCATCTATACTTTTGGCATACTTAGATGGACTCAGACTGAGGTTGACGCCCTGGATCGGAGAGTACGTTCACAGCTGACAGTCCATCGCATGCTTCATCCGCGCTCATCGGTGATGAGACTGTACATTCCCCGAAAGAGTGGTGGTCGAGGCTTTTTAAATGCTAAGACCCTACACAATCGGGAAGTGTGCAGCCTCAGGGAATATTTTCTCGGATCCGAGAGTGGGATGCATTGTGATGTGGTAGCTGTGGATAATAACCTCACTCCGCTCTCCTTGGCAAAAGAGAATTGGCGTAAACCCTCGATACTCAGCGTCGAGGACCGCAAGGACATATGGAAGAGCAAGGAGCTGCACGGGAGGTTTTATCGGGCTCTTACAGATCCCGATGTAGACTTCCTCGCTTCGGTGAACTGGCTACGTTTTGGTGACCTCTTTGGGGAAACCGAAGGTTTTGTTTGTGCAATTGCCGACGAGGTAATGATGACGAACAACTATCGGAAATATATCCTGAAGGACGGTACGGTCGATATTTGTCGGGTATGCCACCGTCCCGGGGAGTCACTCAGGCATATTATTTCCGGTTGTTCTCATCTTGCCAATGGTGAGTATTTACACAGACATAACCTAGTAGCTAGGATCATCCACCAGCAACTTGCTCTTAAATATGGACTCGTGGACCAAGAGGTGCCATACTATCAATATGCACCAGCGCCAGTTCTAGAAAACGGCCGTGCCATGCTCTACTGGGACCGGTCTATCATCACGGACAGGACTATTGTCGCCAATAAGCCTGATATCGTGATAGTAGACCGGTCGGAGCGACGGGCAATACTCGTCGATATAACAGTTCCACATGACGTTAATCTCGTAAAGGCCGAAAAGGACAAAGAAACTAAGTACTTGGACTTGGCCCACGAGATTACCGCCATGTGGGACGTTGATTCGACGAGTATTGTTCCGATAGTTGTATTGACACGCTAGGCTTTTAGGGAGACCTAACTAAGTCTAAGAAATTATAGAGGGTATAATGCTTACAAATTTATTAACAAAAAAAATGAAGTTATATAAAACAAAGGCTAACAAAAGAAAATAGTTACGTTAAGTTATATAATTAAAGTGTGAAGTTAAATTAAATAGTGAAGTTAAATTTAAATTACTAAAGAATCTACAAAATGATTTTAAGATAACGTGAAGAAAGAAATCTACAGGGGAGGGAACGAAGTACGTTGGTTTCTCGCGGTCGCGGACAGAAAAGAAAACTTAGCTTCGCGACGGGAGCGACGGCGCGCGGCGCGGACTTCGCTAGCCTGGGTGGGAGGAACGCAGCTTCAACCGCTGGTTACTCGCCCTGGATCGCGTTGCGCCGGCGGCGTGAAGGTCAGCTACCCGTAGGAAGGCGTGCGGTAAAACCCTGAAATTTAGAAAAAGAAAAAGCTAAGCGACTAGAAAAATAAATAAGTGAGGGTAGGTATGAGAGCAGATGAGTTGGCGTTGCTATAGCGTGGAAAATAAACCGTTACGATGAATTCGTGGCAAAGAAAAAGATGAAAGGATATTCAGCGCTGCAATCGATGGTATAATAAAGGCACAATCGTACTTCCTCATAATCAAATAATAAAAAAATATAGAAACAGAAATAAGTTAGGTATATAAGACCAGCGGCAGTCGTTGAATATGAATATATAAAAAATATGCCACGCATCACAAAATGATTTAGATGAAATTTGATAAATAATGGTTTAGCAATTATAGATTATGATTTAATGTTGAAATCATTGACAAAAAGAAAAGGATTAACTGGAGAAACTAATAAAATATAAAAATGCTCACGTGTCGAACGGCGGCATTAGATAATGTCAGCTTCTAGCTAGTAAATTAAGAAAAATACACGGAAAAAAAAAGGAATGAAAAGCAGCGAGACTAATTTGAATGATTTGGAGAAAAACTTACCAGAGATCTGGGTTTTATTGGAGCACTAAGACGACGTAATTCGCAGAACTTATTTTTCCGAAATTTGGAAATGAAAGAGATCAGTTCGGACGATGACACGGCTTTTATTTGTAACGTTTAGTTAGGTATTAAAGAGAAAAAAAAAGACACTCATTCAGTCCATCAAAACACAAACCGCGCGACTGAACAAGTTAGAACGAATTCTTTAATTTCTTATTAGAAAACAAATAATTTTAAAACCTGACGACTAGGTTATTTACAAAACAAACCCCCCGTGGCTATTACAACATCCTGTCCTTCTTTAAGGTATTATAATTACTGTTTTAATTAATTAAAACGATCACTTCTCACAACTATGCGCGAGAGCGTCGTGAAAAAATCTCGGAATGCGGGTCCAAGGAATGTTGCAAGTAAACAAACATTAAAAGGGTAACAACCAAGTTCTTATATTTCAAAGAAAAATAGGTAGGTAGTTTTTTAATTAAAATTTAGTGCTTACTAGTTAAGAAGAATATTTATCTGTTCTTATATTATATAAATAATATTTATAAATCAACACGAAGATTTTATATTCCTACGAGTAAAGTTGCCAGTATTGACACTGACAGCCACAACAATTGTTCGGAAGAAACGTCAAAGTCAGAACGAGATAAACAAGAATGTTTATTGTAAAACAGTCATGATTGTTATTTTCCAGTTTTTATTCCAGAGTTTATATATAACAGTGAGTTAGAATAATTGTTGTGACAGTATCGGCAAACGGACTGATAGCGAAGAGCCTTGATCAACATCTGAAGAGGCTCTCGCTGGATGGTTGGGTCAAGGGTCAGATTCAAAAGGCAGTCGTTCTGGATACGGCACGTATCGTAAGAAGGTTTCTGTCTTTGCAGCCCTAACCATCGGTAGCCTGGGCCTTGCTTCGCTGCCGACGGTCTTCTAGGTTTAGGTTTTTATAATAATTTACTGTTTTATATGCAAAATTTATACGTTATTGTTAAGACTTGTAAATTTAATTTTATTTAGGTACCTAGTATGTAAGTGCTTAGATGGAATTTTTTTATAAGTTTATATAGTGATGTATATATTTTGTATTCAGTTTGTTTTTGTAAAAACCTAAATTTAAGAAAAATAAATGAATGAGTGAAGAATAATTATTGGTATAATAATATTATTATTATACCAATAATTATTGAACAATCTCATTTCAAAAAAATGAAACCTTTAAAATATGCACCTGCTACCGTCAGTCCTTTGCTGACTGTACATGTACAACCTAGATTTATTATTATGTAAGTGCATTTAAACGGCTAATTGTTTAACCGTGGCACATACACAAATATACTTTAAGTACTAAAATATACATATCTACATAATATTGTAGTAATATCATATTTCATACTGTAATAGTGATGTTCTGTGACACTTTCAATTAACGATAGTGCAGTGTTATTTACCTTATAGTGAAGTTAACAGCTTCTTTAAATGCAGTTATGTAAATGTATTTTGAACATTAATAAATACTTAAGTATATCATGTTTGAAACCACTTTCTAACATCACGAGAACACGGTATTAATTCCTGTAAATAACCTAGATTGAAATGGAATAGATTTTATAAAATATCTTGAGGACAAAAACTATTCTGTGTCCTACGGCGTCTAAAACATCGTTTTAACACCGCTTGAAAAGTAGCTTCTGGGACTTATAGCATTTCCAAGATTTTATTAAGTATATAATTTAACTGTTCAAAAACATTGCACTTTTTGACGCGTAAAAACAAAAAAGGACAGCCACTCCCTAGTAAAAGTTCCAATGGCATAAACCCTTAATAGCCATAAATAAAATAAAAAAATAAATAAATTGTTTTATGCAACCTCCTTGCATAAAACAATTTTATTTTTGTTTCCAACGGTCTGCGACGACATTAACAAAGTTAGAAGTAATCCACTGTCAAAAGGTTGCCCACCCCAGCTTCGTAACATATATTTACTAAAGATGTCTTTATTAAGTGTTTTGTAACTGTTGGTTAAAAAATAAAAACAGCCAAGTGCGAGTCGGGACTCGCGCACGAAGATTTCCGTACCAAATTCTTATAATAGCTGTTGGATTTCCAAATAAATAAATTATATTATGATTTTATTTGTTATAGCGGTAACAGAAATACATCATCTGTGTAAATTTCAACTGTCTAGCTATCACGGTTCATGAGATACAGCCTGGTGACTGACAAACAGACGGACAGTGGACTCTTAAGTAAAAGTGTCCCGTTTTTACCCTTTGAGTACGGAACCTTTTAAATTAGATAAGTACTTAACTAAAGTAAAGTTATATGTTAAAATATAAATAAATGACTAACTATATAATAATTTGGCGTGTTCCCGTTCATCTCCTAAGATCGACGACTTCGACTGGTGCTGTCTCGTCCACTCGTATGTGTGATACACTCTGTTGAACGATAAACATAATAATATAAGAAAGATGTACCGTCAGCAAGAACTGAGGGGTACCAGGTGCATATTTTCAAGTATTTTTTTTAATAACGGTTCAATAATTTTTGGTTATTCGGCGTGAAATTATAACACTTCCGTAAGCTTTAGTGATATTAATAAGCAGAATAATTAATTTCGTTTTTTTTTTTCATTTAAACTTTAAAATATGCACCTGGTACCCTCAGTCCTTTGCTGACTGTACCTATAAATAAAATAAATATTATAGGACATTTTACACAGCGCCATCTAGACCCAAGCCAAGCACCTAGGCTTGTGGCAACGGATATATAATTATCTTTTTCTTAAGAAAAATTTATGTGCGCCAATTGACATTGCTCTTACGGAAAGGAAAGGAAAACATCGTGATGAAACCCGCGGCTCAGTTGGCTCCAGAAGTATTGACAAGTTCTCTCCTCTGGTCGACTAAGCTGAGAGGGTAGTAGGTGCTGGGCAAGCCTACTCCATCCTCACGCAAAAAGGACTCAATTAAAAAGAGTCTGATTGCGGAAAACAGCCCGTATACAAGTACAAGTATATACTTCTCTTCCTACTAATATTATAAAAGTGTATGTGTGTGTGTATGTATGTTTGTTACTCCTTCACGCAAAAACTACTGGACCGATTGCGATAAAACTCGGTATCAAGATAGCTGGAGACCTGGATTAACACATAGACTACTTTTTATCCCGATATTCAACTTACGTGAAATAATGCAGTGTCGTTGGGATGCGGATGGAAGCCAGTCTGCCTGCAGTTTGCTATGAACTGCATACCGTGGTCGGGTGTCAACGCGAAGTACCCTGTCCTATAATTTAAAGTAAAGGTCAATTCTCTTAATTAAAATGTTTCAAATTACAATGCAATAGCGTTGCGATTGCATTTCGTTACAAAAAACACAACCCTTTTCTTGCAGTTGGGTAAAAACACCCTAAAAGTACAAAAGTTATACAAAAAAACGGAACTACTCAATTTAACTCAAATATATAAATATAAAACTTGTGTTCTGGTAAAGAATATAGCATCCAATAATCTAAGTTCTAATATAAAACTCAAACAAAACCTAAAAACACAACGATTAAGAAACAAAAATAAATTTGTAGAAAGACCACATAGAACTACATATGGGAAGAGAACTATAGTATCTGAAGGAGTGAGGCTATACAACGATCTGCCTGATGATATTAAAGAATCGGATAGTGTAAATATTTTTAAAAGAAAACTTAAATTGCATATTGCCAAGCTAGAATAGTAACTTCTTTTTATTTTTCTTTCTTCTCAATTAACTTGTTAAAACTACCTACTTAAACACGTCAGAGGTGAATATTTAACTACCTATTTTTATGTTTGTATCTCATTTTAAGTGACTATTGTCTTATGAGAATAAATATCTTTAAACCTAAACCTAAAAGTAGATCAAAATACCCTCAAAGTCAGCTTTTGGTATTCTCAATAATATTTTTTGTAATCGAAATGCAATTGAAATGCAATTGGAATGATATGTAATTTGAACAGTTATTACATGTAATTTGCACAATTATTACATTGTTCAATACGAGAAATGGTCTTCAGTTTGTTTTCTTTATCTCCCCGCCAACTTGCCCACCAAATTCGAAAAGAAATATAGTTTTAGGTTAAACATGTAATAGTCAATTGTTTAATAAAACATTTCAAACTGGAACATTTTTACAAAAATTCCAAAACTATTACTTCGTCATCACCTTAAATCTTTGAAAATTAAACTAAACTTCATATCGCTTTATCTGTTAGCAAGAATATCTAATGAAACATTTCAAATGTTATAGCCTATCAAAATTTAAAATTTAGTTTAATCTGGGCAAATAATTTGTAATTATTAAAGGCCAATTCTCGTAAATAACATTGTTTAAAATACAATTCAATATTATTGTAAATCAGGAGTTTTAGGCCTTTTTAGGAATAGAAACAACACCTCTCTAGGTATAGTAGTTTTATCTCACGAGTGCGGGATCACAGTAGGTGTTTGCGTAACTGCACATACAAGTTGTCTTTGTGTGAGTAAGTCCAGGAGCGCTTAGTCTCGCCCAAACCGTCCTTCGGGTCACTAGTGCTTAATTGTTTTACGGCGAAATTTTACAGAAAGTAGCGTCAGCAAAGTAATCAAGAAAGAAAAAGAATGCATTAAATATTTTGTTGACACAGACTTTGAATTTATAATTAATTTAGAAGATGAAAGTGGCGAAGAAACTGATTCTAAAGATAATTACCAGGAGGAGTCCATAGCTAGTGAACCTAAGCTATTTTTTTTGTTTTAAGTCGATTTTCAAGTTGTTAATAGAAATTTGTAAATGAGAAAATATTAAAAAAATTATACAGTTTTTTTTTGTCTTTTTTATAGAGTATAAAGTATTTTATAATTAATGCATTATTTTCTTTCCTATTGATAACGCACACAAACGCGCGTGTCCATACGCATTACAACTACTAGTATGACGGTCCCGCGCTCGTGAGATAAAACAACTATACCTAGTTAAGTATGAAAGTAATAGGAAGTTAGGAACACAAATAACGGTTGAGATTATGAAACGGTTGCAACATAAACCACTGACGTGGATGGTGAACTGAACAACATTTCACCTTTTATTATTAAGTGAACGTTGTTACCTTTCCTATAGAATACAGGAGAACCCTATGACATAATAAGGAATGGTCTTACTGTATGCAGCGTCGAACCCAAACACCTTACCAACTGACGACTAAACAACTAAAGAGCCGGTGTTCAACTGAACGCTTGCTTTTATAGGCAGTAGTGGGGATCAGCAATGCCAACAGCAGCTTTGATAACAGACGTGACGTCATTAGTCGTTTAAAAACTCGTAAGTCGTGTAAGAATATCATTTCGATTACAAAAGCTCAAATTACCCCCAAAGGTTTTTGAAGAAATACGCTGACTTTGAGGGTATTTTTTGTAATCGACATGCAATCGGAATGATATTGCAATTACGAGAATTGACCTTGAATGCTATTAAAAATTAAAAAGGTTATTCTTCAAAATGAGGAGTAGGTATACTAAAATGTCAATGTAGTCGTTAACTTACTCATTATATTTAGGTGCGCAAACGATAGCGATCGCTTCAGGCATCATGAGCTGGTAGGAGCATTGCGTGTGGAGATCTACTGACGACAGGAACGCCGTCTGTGTCGGGTGGGTCTGGAACAATTACATACAGTCAAATATTTTACGACACGACGCCATCTAGTCTCGAACTAAGCAACTATACAAACATCCAGTAACAGAAACGAATATTCACATAGCAAGAGAATCAATAAATATTTTAAAGCGCCATCTGACCCCAAGATAAGCAACTAGGCTTGTGTCATGGTGGACAAACAACAAATAGAATACTTCATTTACATCGCTAGGTAGATTAAGAAATTATTATTGCTTGTATGTAAAATTTCATAATCTTGCAAGAATCCTTAATACGTATAAACGGGGTTTCGTAAAAAAGCAGAATAATTCCTTTATTTTATAAATGACTAGTTGCGCTCCGCGGTTTCACCCGCGTAAGACCCGAACCCTTGGGAATATCAAACTGAAAAGTAGCCTTCCACGATAAATGGACTATCCAACACAAAAATATTTTTTCAATTCGAACCAGTAGTTCCTGAGATTAGCGCGTTCAAACAAACAAACAAACTCTTCAGCTTTATAATATTAGTATAGATAAATACTCGTCTGAGCCAGGAATCAAACCCTCCACCCTGTGTTTGGCAGTCCGCCATGTGATCATTGTGCCAACTGGGTCGTCAAAACCTTTAAAATATGTAGAAAGCTAGAATAAAACATAGAGTAGGTACTTTATATCCCGATATTCCGACAGGCTTAGTAACCAGTTACTCACATGTATCCACCCCAAGGTGATGAGGTTATGCTGGTCCTGGAAGTGGAATATTTCCTCTTCGTTGTTGGTACTGCACGAGTCCGGTGATCCGGTCTGTTTCGGTACTATCACGTGACTTATCTTTAACTGGTCCCGTTCCTGTTGACAATAGGATATAACCAGTGAACGGAAATAAAACATGGAAAAAGCCTTTCCATACTAATTCACGTAAAATAACAGCTCCAAAACTCACACAAATACGAAGTATGCACACTCAAAACACACACTACGCTACTAGCTAAGCAATTGGACCTTTGTCTAACAGTTCATTATTTTCACCAATCGTGTTTGACAACGAGGTCGGTCCGGCGGCAATGCGCAGTTCTCCAGCGTGATTGGTTCTTGGTATGACCCGATCACGGCGCATTGGTTACTCGTCGTTGCACTGTCAAGTGTGCGTCAGGGAACCAATAATGCCCATCCATGATAATGGACAGCCTGTTAATTGGCGACCCGGTAATGTACGACCTGATAATTCGTGTACAGGTCCCGTATTAACGGTCCGTGCAAATATTGTACGACCCTATACTCGGCGACTACGTATTTCGAAGCCGGCATCGAAAAATGTGGTCGTACAACATCGGGTCGTGTATTATCAGGCTGTGCAATATCTTATCGTACAGATATTGTACAACCCCGTACTTCGTGTACAACATGGCGGTATGACAATGAATGATTATGACCAATCACATGCCAGTGTGCTTCCTTTAGTTGTTCTTGCTTCCAACTTGCTTGTCATAGACTTATCAAACCACAGAGTGTATCAAACTTCTCCATGAACTGTGCTGTCAGTGTGTGGCTATTTTTTTGCGCCATATTGTTTTTGTGATGCAAATGGATTTACATAACTAGTTACATTTATTGAAAGGGAGACGAATTTAAATAATACCTAGCGGCGGAGGCGCCTGGATTCCCCTTCCAGTTTGTTCGTTCCACATACTCGGCAGCCGGAAAATTAAAATAATGTCTTGATTTGTGTTCAAGATAAATCAAACTAGCAAATTTTGGGAAGCCATTGTGAACAAGTCATGTCCCCCTAAACATGCGAGGGGTGGAACCAGACAAGACAGGATCACCGACGAGATTCGTCACAATCCAACAAAGTAAATGTGGAAATTCTGAATTCTGATTTTGATGTGTCCCATAAATTGACTTTTGTTTTTTACGTAATATAAACATATTTTGTTCAAGATAACAATAAATGCACTGAATTATTGTTTATATTCCTGCTCTAATTCTTGTAAAAGTTAGATCATTTAGGAAAAAAATATTAAAAGTTAGAACTTTGAGTGTGCAAATGTATGGAGAGTGATGTGTCCCATTAAGCAGTGTTTGACTTTCTTTAAGAATATTTAAGAAAATATTGAGTTTGCATTTAACTTTTTGGTACTATCTTACACTGATTATAATCATTTATCACTTGAATAAACAATTCTGCGAAAAATAATGCATCATTTTTAAATAATTAATGTTTTTTAACATTCATAAAAAGGTCCTTTTGCGTTTTCCTATTAAGTTACGTGATTAATCGAAAATATTTAAATAAAGTTAGGTAGATTAAGATTTCCTGTGCAATGAAAACATTTGAGAAGAACGTAGCGCAAAGTTATTTTGCTGTAATCTATCAAATTAATTTAAAAACATTGTTTTATTGTGTGGGGCTCGCCGGATTCAAAAAAAAATTCTTCTTAAGTTACGGAAAAACAACAGTAAGTTAATGTCTTTTACGTTTATAGTAATATGAATTGATAATTGTATATTAAGTTTTCGATATCTTATCACAAAACAGTCGATTTTATCAGATTTATTGTAGAAAGATGAAATTAAATTTTCGTTCTCATGTTCGTTACTTCCTCTTAAGTAACTTTTGTAATTGAAAATCGTAAGGCAGAATCCACATTGCATTTTTACCCAACTACGGCAAAATCAAAAGGAGTGTTATTTTTATCTTTATTACTATTGATATTTAATTCTTCTGTTGAACATACAAGCGTTTGTCAACGAACTCTTCCTAAATAGCTGGACCGATTTTGAACAAATATTTTTTTGTGTGTGTAGATGACTTAGATTAACAATTAGACTCGGTAGGTGGCGCTTCAATCGGGATCTAGGGCTTTCTTATTTTGCATGATTTTTATAGAGGAGGGTAAACCTGATTGTTGGCGTGGCGAGCGTGGCGATAGTCCATGTAAGTAGTGTGTGAGATATACAAACACATATTTTTGACGTGCCCTAACCAAAGTAATTTCAAGGTTGCTAATTAACTTTAACTAAAAATTAAAATTAATATTCAATCCTAACATTTTAGTTTTGAGGTTCATTCAAACCTCAGCCTTATAAATTCTTATTAAGTAACCAAAGTTCCTACTATATAACTGTCCTAATGGAGATGATTGACTTTTTCTTTTATTATTTAAAATTTAACAATTTATTATAATAATTAAAAATGTCAAAGTATTGATTGTTGATATATTTAGTGATTTTAATTCAAAAAAGGCTGAGATTCCCCCTGTAAACTTAATAATTTAATATTTTTACCAAGGAGTTGTTCCAAAGGTAACGAAAAGGACAAAATCTAAAGTATTGATCTTTTAATTAATATTTTGTGCTCTTAATCTATATTTTAATTTGTTAATCTAAAAATATATTATAAAGGATTGGAATATTTGACGAGTTTTTATTTTCAGCTAATTTTATTCGGTTACTTATTAGAACATTTTTAGACCATTGCTTACAAAAATTAAACTTTTTTTAAAGAAATATTAACAAATACTGTAATTTTATAAAAAGTAAAAAACTATGATTATGTCATGTAGGTTATTGTCACCTTTTTAACTAAATTTTTGACGAAATATTATTCAGTTTTTTTTTTAAATTGCAAATAACCACAGTGTAACAGGCAGACAGACAGATTGTGACTTTCGCATAGATAATATCAAGTAGGGATAAAACAAATCAAGACGAATTTTTAAGTCAATGTCAAACAAACGCCTAACGTCAATGTCATGTCAAATATTTTGAAAGAGGTAAGAACTTGGCCAATGTGCAAGACTTGGCCAAGAAATATTCAACACTGGCCACATGCATCCGTTGTACAAAAAAAAATGGAGTATGAAATTGGTCCGATGTCTATGGTCTGGAGGAAGTAGTAAACGAGGCTCCAAAACAAGTAACAAAAATAGTCGACCAATGGGAGTCAAATAATTCGACCAATAGCAGCAAAGCCATGTACACGAAATACGTGACCGTACCGATATTGCACAACCAGTTAATTCGAAGCCGCCGGTTTCGTAAAACGGGGTCGCCAATTATCTGGTCGTACAATATTAGTTCGTACAATACTGTCGCTGAATTATCATGGAGTACAGATAAAGGACAGTCACGTATTTCGCGACCAGTAATTCGAAACCATGGATTGTACAGCCAGATATTTGGGAGCCATCATGGCTTCCAATTATCGGGTCGTACAATACGTGGCTGTACAATATATGGACTCTGTGCGTCAGATGCGTGGATGGTATTATGCACTACGTATGATGTGACCAGTCACATTAAAAATTTTTTGTTTTTTGCACTAACTTAATATAGGTATATATTAAGCTAGTTTATTGTTTAAAACTATTAATCATTACCTATTATTTAAATAAATGTATTTAAAACTGTAACATGTTTCTGTAATTTAATACATAATACCTACCTATACCAACCTATACTATGCTTATAAGTAACTAAATGGAGTAAAATAAAAAAAGCTTAAAAAAGTAATTTAATTAAATGCTATATTTTATAATGGCAAAGGATAGGTATTAGGTACTTGGAATAAAAAATTTTAATAATGTAGGTATTTAGGTTTTATTTAAAATAATAGAAGCATTATCAGTTTAACATAAATCAAATATTACCTATTTTACAAGCAAATAAAATCAGATGTCAAAGTCAAAGTCAAATTTCTTTATTCATTTCGATGCTTATGTATATACAGTCCCGTAATGAATGACCAAGCGGGCACCTACGGATAGAGGACACTGTGCCGGATCAGAAAAACGAAAGTTATGTTCTATGAAAGTCTCTCTGTTTCCGAGATATCCGCCATTTTAAAGAAATTTAAAAATTTCACTCCTTTCTCTATGTTTTATGATGCCAAAACTGCAAATGAAGGAATAAAGCCAATCTGTTTTTTGGATTGGAGTGTAATTAACAAAAAATAGTAAACATAACCTAAATTCTTAAAAACTTTTTATTATTAAAATTTTAACAAGTCTTTTTTTTTATTCGCAACTGTGATAAAAAACGTCGTACGATACACGTGTGAATTGATCATTCCATCTCGGCTTTTGCCACGCTCGCGTTCCGCTCGCGCGTCATAAACCGCCTCTATGGAATGATCAACTTTCCACACTTGTATCGCAATGTACTATTGTTGTACTTAAAATAATTCAAGAAATTTTAGTTCTGAAATTCCCCGAATTATTTCACTAGCAATATTTGATAATTTTTTTTGGACATCTACATCAATAAATTTATTGTTTCTCTTTCTCAGTTCTTTAGTTAAGTCTTTTAATGAAACATTATTTTTTATTAGCCTTTCATTTCTCCGTCTTAAGCTCTTTATCTTCGACAACCGCTTTTCAGAGAGTATTGTCTTTTTTCTTACTTCCTGATTTAGTTTTTGGGTTTTTGGTGTATTGAAAGCCGAATCAATATCAGAAGATAATATGTTCAAAGGCGTATTGCAGTCAGCTCTTGTCATTGGAGAAGTTAATTGTCGATGATCGCGTGTCAGATTTGAATCTCCCTCAATTAAATGAGCTGCTATACCAAAGTCATGCCCACAGCTTGGACAAGACACCTAAAAAATAAAAATAGGAATTTAAAAAATGCACGGAAGAATGATTCTGATTCATATTTCAGTCTATTACTTTAATAACTTACCAAACGAGGATTAAGTTTCACAGAAACATTTTCTTTGTCAGAATTTATCTGCATTTTTTGTAACGGACTCATAAAAAGTACATCTTTGTGTTGTCCCTCCTTAGGGTTTGATTTTTTGAGTGTCGAACTTGACAATACCATCTGAATATAAAACATGAAACTTTTTATAAATAGGTAAGTAAAATAAATTATTTAAAGCGATATTAAATATGTAGGTAGGTACTTGAAATAATTTTAAATAAAAAATTATTTTCAATATCAAATTATCAAACACGCACTGATTGAAGATTATTTATTCTCACCGTACAATAGCGTTTTTTGAGCTTCTGGTATCCTTTTTTAGACGTATAAAAATCGTCATCTTGGAAATGGACTGAACAAATTCTTGTTGTTTTGCTTGGGGCCCATTGATGTTCCTGCCTTTCCAAGAGAACTGCTCTAGTCCATTCTTCTATCTGACTCGGATTTTTTGGAAATCTATGAAAGGAATACACATCAGGAATATACAGAATACACAACAAACACATTTTAAACTATAAATATTCAACATGAATTTACTTAGTTCATCGGGCATAACACCATCCCCATAGAAAAAAAATTGATCCATGTAATTAATTTATAAAAATAAATTTAGTACTTAACGGGGCTACTTACATGTGATAACTAATTCGAGCATGTTTATTATGCAGATCAGATCTGTTGGTACACC